>OX421972.1:21402577-23802577 GCA_949128135.1 Parasteatoda lunata
AGCAATTAAATTTTTTGTTTTTATTTTTTTATTTTCTGTGTCACAGAATGTTAAAAAATGTTACCTTCTTTTTTTATTTAAAATAATTAAAAAAAATTTTTCTCTAAAATAATTATTCCTTGTTGGACTTATAGCTTGCCGATGAAATCAACGTACTGGAAACAGAGAATATGCAGCTTAAGAGTGAACTTGAAGCTGCAGAAGTATTGCTTAAACATGTAAGTGTAGTATCAAATTTTGTTATACTACACTGTAAAATTTTCCAATGGTCTCATTTATAATAAGATCGCAAAGCTTTTAGTCAAAAAATATTTTAAATATAATTTTTTTGTTTGTTGAAAAGCACCTTTCTTTTGTTACTCTAATTACTGTACTACCAAGTTGGGAAATTGTTTTAAAGAAGACATTCTAATAATTGAAAATCAATTTAATGCATTATAATTATTTTTCTTATCGTCCTGATATTCCTGATAATAAATATGCTATTTGTCCTAATATTTGGCATTTTGTCCCGATACCTTTGAATTTTTTATTTTTGTTCCGAAATTACTTTTACTTAAAAATAAATTTTAAAAAAATTTGACTTATCAATGTCAAAACTAGTAAAATTTAAAAAATTTCCAGATGAAAAGGAGCTATCATTAAACAGAACTGTTTCTTTGTCTACTCCTTTTCCTCAGCAAAATGAACTATTGCTAAATTTGTATTAAAACAAAAATTTACTTAATTAAACCCACCGTATTTTCAGAATCTTTTTCTATTTTTGTTACTCGCAGAATACCTGTTCTTTGTATGTGGTGAAAGAAGAAATCAAAAGGCTGCACAGTGCAAAATCTTGCTAAAAAATATCATAATATTACACACATATAATACAGCTAAAGTAATACCTATGTTTTTTATTCATTATTGCTTGTTGCCCTTCCTGGTGTCTTTACATTATTAGATTAAGCAAAAAGCGTTTTTTAGTAATCCATCCCATCAAAGTAAAGATTAACTGTATTTAGTCTCATCTGGTAACTCATATTTAAAATTTACCACAATCAAACAGCTTTTTCTTGTACTTAAATCTTCGAAGAGCTGTAAAAGACCCATTTTCGCAGTATCTATCAGTATGTTATAAGTAAAGCCCGGAATTTCAGGCAATAAAAAATGCAAAAATAGGCAGGCAAAAAGGCATTTAAAAAGCTTGAAATAGTCACTTAAAAAAAGCACTTAAAATTGGAGCAAAATGGTAGTTGGTAATGCCTAAAATCCCATATAGTTATCCAAGGTATAAAAAAAGTTGCTAGAAGTATCCGGTATACCTACATATTCATTTTACTCGACTGTCGTAGCAATAGTACAAAAGAAGTGGACATAATTGCACGAAAAAAAAACCAAAAAAAAAAAAAAAAAAACTCAACTGCGTAAGTGAGAAATAAAAATTGAAAACTCATACTTACAATAATATTGTATGCAGATTTATTCTGATGATTGGTTGTTGTTGCACATCACAACTAGATGCTTTTTCAAATTTTCAAAAGAGAAATTTTGTCTCCTGTCAGTCAATATAGTTTTAAACAAAGAGAAGAATCTTTCTACTTCGACAGAGGTTATGGGCGCCGCGTACCTAAAACAGCTTGCCATGGTAGGAGATATGGTAAGTTCAACTGTAGTATCACCAGAAAGTACTTTTGCAATGTCCTTCATGCATTCAAAGTCTGTATTTTCAGAGATGACGTTTTCACATTTCTTCCTTATTCTGTCACCAGCTGGTCCAGGCACAGACATTAGTTTTTCAATAGTATTGTCGAAAATCTTTAGAGACTCGGACAAAGACATATTTCTTTTTTCCATGTGTTCAATAGCTCCAGGGAACTTCCCAAAATAAGTTGAAATAAAAGTCAGTTCATTTTTTATTTTAGAACTGCTAAGCAGACTTTTGTTTTTTCTTATGGATATTGCCTCTTCATCCGAAAAGCTGGTAAGGACTCGAGTAACTTCCTCAAAATTTGTGCAGTAGTATGAGACTGCTGAAATCCATGTTCCCCATCTCATAAAGATCGGTTTAAGAGGTAATTGAATGTCTGGTGCAATTTCTTTGAACACTTGAACTCTTGAAGGGGCTTTCACAAATACTTTTTTCACTCTAGAAACAAGCGAGTCTACCTCAGCTGCTGAGCGAACGAGTTCCCATCAAGCTCTTTGTCTCCCAAACTATCCCTCTGGGCGATAAAAGTTGGATTACAAGGTGCCATGCAAGCGCGTGGCAATCTCCTTTCTGGTGGCCATCTTTGAAAAAGGCAAAGCTTCATTTCTGTATTCTATTCTCTATTCAATCAACACTGTCAATCTCATGGACACAAAAATGTCTTTCACCTGCCTTGCTCACTCAAGCACGAGTACCCTATCAGATCAGATGAATAGCCATTGTACTGGACGAGGGGTGACCACTGCATCAGAGGGAGGAAGTTGTCCCAAAAGGAATAAAGTCCTAATCTCTAAAAATGCATTACAATACGTCGGATGACGGTCAACCATTTCTGTACTTCAAAATTTCTTCATTTTGCGTTTATGCTCGGTCAAAAACACAAAAAGCTTTGCAGAAAAATTTTAAATTAGACAAAAATAGGCATTTATGAACAAAAGGAAAGAAAAAGGCATTTTTAGAAGAAAACGTTTAAAAAAGGCCGAAAAGGGCATTTATGGCATTTTGCCTGAACTTCCAGGCTCTAATTATAAGTAATAACTATGAGTTGTTAATTATTATTAATCTAAATTTTGATTTTAATCATTTTATGCCACAATTTAGGCAGATTTTTTAGCTTAAGTAAATCTAAAGTGGTCGCCAATAATTGACTTATAAAAAAAATTAATTTTTTTTTACTCTTAATGTTTGTTATTATTACTTATCTGCAGATTAGCAGAATATGTCTAATTATGAGAGAGAGGTTTTGAGGGAATTTCAGGCAAGTAAAGGAAAATTTTCAGTCTAAAAATATTCCTAAAAATTTTTTTATTTTTAAAAAATGTGTCGTTTTACAAATTTTTTCTTGTTAAAAAACATTAAATGTCAATATGTGCATTTATTAGTTTGAATTCTGAATATTTGTTACATTCCTATTTTCTGGTGACTTCTCTAAAAGTCAAAGCCACCCACTATGAGAAAAATGGAAAGTCATGAATTTCGGTATTGAACTAATTTTGTCATGAAATGTCATGATTTTAACTATTTTTTTAAAAAAAATCATGGAAAGTCATAGATTTAGGTCACCAAAAAACTTTTATTTTTAAAACGGAATTTTGGAACCCCCCCCCCTCGCTAATTCCACGGTGTTCCAAATATCTGAATTTGTAACAAAATCCCCACTCACAGTCATATTTTATTAAAATATAAAATGTTTTAATCATGTTCTTTAAAAATTAGTGTGTTCTTTCAAAAATGAAAGAAAAGACATCATTTCTAGAGCGAATTATCGTGTAAACTTCTGTAATTTCAGAATTTTTGTTATTTATTTTTCTATTTTATCAACTTAAAATTCTAGCTGAAGCTATCTAGTCATTGGTGATTTTTTTTAATTCTAAAATGAGATCAGAAAAAATCAAGAGTATTTCTTTTCTTTCCGATGAACAAGAAAAATATCTTTAGAATATAATTGAATTCTGCGAAAAAAGCTATTTTATTGCTTCAACTATTTCTTTACTCTGTTTTTTTTTTTTTTTTTCAAAATTTAAAATCTATAAATATGAAGATGCATAGTATAACAGTTTTGGTTATACCTATCATTTCAGTTTATGTTATTATAATGCTTTTTTAAATTTATTGTTGTGTTTTTGTCGGAGAAAATAGTTACTTCGTTAAGTCATGAAAAATTCTTGGAATTAAACATGAAAAGTCATGAATTTGAGAATCTAAAATGTTGCAAATATCCTGTATGGTTTTAATCACACAGTGTTTACTTCACTCTACTTAAACAACTTTTTTTAATGCCTTTTCAGATGGAAGAAAAAGAAGCATTTTATAAGAGTTTTAATGAGCAAATTTCTGAAATTGAAGACTATGAACTTTGTATTGAGAAATGTTGCTAGAAAAATGGTTTGTATAACTTTTTTTCTTTCTTTCTTTTTTCTCTCCTCTTAACTGCTTCCCTGATTATCCCGAGTTAACTCGGGTATGAATATATTGCAAATATTTATTATTCCGACTAAACCTGGGCATAGCAGAATTCGTCAATATGTTTTGTTTTATCACGTTTTCATTCGACCGAAAGCAAAGCAGAAAATAATAATAATCTGCTGTGATTGAAAGTTTGACAATTTTTGTTCTTGAGTTCAGCCATTTGTGGGACTGTAGACGTGTATTGTACAATTCTATATAAGATGGTTGATGAATTTACATAGAAGAAAGAAAAAAAAAAAATGGCGTTCGTGTGCGAAAGTGAAAGTAATGCAGATGATTTTTCAGATTATGAAGATGTGAACATATAATAAGACTAATATTTAATTTTTTTATTTGGCAAAGATAATTTGGGATAGTAAACTGATGGTAAATTACACATAAATTCTTTTACACATAAAAAAATTAAAATTTCAACTTTGAACTTGTGTATTATGTTTTGTTTTAGTTTCTTGTATTTATTAATAAAATAAAAAAAATATGTTGATTTTTTGCATTTTTTTTCCTTCAAAAGAATTGGTAAGAGAAGCGGTTAAGGAATATTGAATGATTGCAAAAGTTTGTTACAGTTCATAAATATATGCTTTTTATGATTGCAGAAAAATGTGACCAACAAATGACACCCGTGAGAAACTTAATTCTAAAATTCAGTCCAAACAACAAGAGCTAGCGTCTTCTTTAAATATATATTAGCTTGTAACACCATCGACAGTTCTCGAAGTCCTAAGCTACAGCCAGTGGCTGAAAACGCTGCAGTTTCTTTATAGTTAACTGCTACTTTTGAAATGTAGTCACTATTTTTCTCATTTTAGAAGACAAACTTAACTTGAGAACTTAATTTTCACCAATATTCAAAATGATTTTGATTAAAAAATTGGCTAAGTTAAATATGAGGAGATATTAAAAAGTTTTAAACTATGTTTACATGAAATATTTTTTATTCTTAAGTACTTTTTACAAATTTGTTCTTTAAACTTTCAAATTCTATGCCTTTTTTGCTAAACCGCCGAAAATCCGAAGTCCATAACTTTTAAAAAATCACCGATCACATTAATTCTTGTCTATTTTATTTAAACATATTAGAACTAGAATTTATATTTGGCATCTCTTTCATTTGTAAATATTTTTTCTGGTAGAATAATAAATGTAATTAAACATAAAAGTAAACTTATCCATAATTATTAACTTGAATTATGTTGCATATAATTTATTTAGAGTTTCAAGTTGTGAAAATATCAATGATTTAAATTTATAACGACATAAATTTTTTTGAAATGCGTCATTAATGAGTTTACTTAAAAAAATTTCAATCTCTTTGAGTTGGGCTTACAATCACCTATTAACCTGACTATGCGAAAAACAATAAGCGTACCACCCTGAAAAATTTTTACTTAAAAATTTTTGAGAATGAATTCGTCTCTTTTGCCAAATCCATGAGGCAGAATTGACCGGATATTTGGCCAGATATTCAATGGAAAGTTCGGCCAAATATTTGGGCAGGCAAAGTAATTTTTGAAAAACTATTTTGCAATGAAGTTTTTTTTTTCGGGGGGGGGGGATTTGATTAGATTTAATAAAGAATAATCTGAAATCGTATTTTTTACTTATTAGAAATAGTTTTTTCTCATATTTGTTAAGTTGTAAAACTTATGTTTTGTTAAATTATTTTCTGAAAGACCAATAGAAAAGTGAAACTTGAAGAATTTAAAATAGATTACTTTACACTGAACCATAAGTTTTGTACTGCTGATTTTTTTTCAATTATATTGTAAGTTCATTACAACTATTAAAAAGATTTTTCTGTTTCTCTTTTGCTATTTTTATTAACTTTTATTTTTGACAGCGATTTTAATATGACAGCATTTCTATTTGGAAAAGTGAATTAAAATTTTTAACGTTTAAACTTCTGTGCTGAAAAATTAAGAACAATTTTTGTTTTGTTTTTCCAAACCAGCTTTTTCTTTTTTATAAAAGTTTTTATTGTGCTGTGCAATTAAAAGGGGTTTTAATTAGATATTATTCATCACTTTTTTTTCCCTTTTTTCTCTAAAAAGAACGGTAGTTGGAAAGATAAAATGTTAAGGTTTAAAATTTTCTCTCAAAAATTTAGATCAATTTTCTGTTTTACTTTTTTTTATAGGTGTTTTTAGGATAGCACTGCATTTTTAAAACCATTTCTTATAGACTTATCTCTTTTAACGCTTTATGGCTATTTTTTTTCCAGAAATTATTTTTAACGTTAAAATTTTATTTTAAATTTTTTATTTTCCTTTTTCTTTTACCAGTTAAGTTTTTTTTGTACATTTTGTTTTTTATTTATCCTAAATATTATTAATTTTTTTATTTATCTCAAATAGTTTTTTTTTTTCTTACCTTCTACCAATAACATTGCTAAATTTTGATTATTTTTCAATAATAACAAAACTTCATACATAAAATTATTTTTATATACATAAAAAAATCATTAATATATATTAAGGATTTTTTTTTTTTAAAAAAAAGTTTCTTTTCAGCCTCTGAATATTTGGTATTCGGCTAAATCAGTAATCTTTACAACCCTAAGATTTTTAACCATTTTGATTAGAAGTATTAAAAATTTTAACTGTAACATTCGTTTTAAATATTAATATATTTTATCTGAGATGATTTGTTTTCTAAATGTAAAAAAAAAAAAAAAAAATCATTTATGCCAACTATGTCACATTGATTATAATTAATACCTCGCCTATTTTGAGATTCAGGCTCAGGTGACCCGTTCAAAACCTAGTCTAGGTAGTTTACTCCTGAAGGCCACACTTGTCTTCAAATGCACATGCTCTGAATCTGAGTACGTTGTTTTCTCATAAGTTTTTTTTTTCTAGCATAATATCCAGTACTGAATTTATCCCTATGTTAGTTTTTTTTGTTTGTTGACGTATGATTGTTTAGACAGAGGGGGTGCGATTGTTCTTGTTTTTCAGTGTCGCCATCTATGGACAAGAATTCGATTTCTGCCACATCATACGTCACACCTGTTTATAAGGCGGACCCATTCATTCATCCACAGATCGTAATTTTGACCTGAATCAGAGAACGATCGATCTCCAATCCAGTACCCCCAGAGGTATTGATTTGTTATGGAAACATAGAGGACTTTTGCGACTCAACAGGTTTAACATGCATCAGTCACTTTACTACACGGGGAGTCTTAGGCCGGCAGGGTTCGAGCCCACGAACTCTCGGATATGGGCCGAGCGCCCTACTGACCAGGCTTATCCTAGCCTCCTATGTTAGTTACGTATTCATAATTAGTGTTGACAAACCGATAGAAAATTTTCATTAGTTACTATATATTTTTTTTTAACCTGCTTAGTTTGTCAATTTTATTGAGATGAGACATTTTTTTTTTTAAATTTAAAATTTTCCTTCTATTTGTTACTTAATGTATTTTCTTCTCTAGGCTGGTGACTCTTTGTGTTGATGTTCGTAGAAGATCTTGTATGCATTTAATACTTTTCATATTTACTTTATTTTATATCATTCTTCAGTATTTTTGATGTTAATGTTTATAAAATTACTTTATGTATGTATATATAAAATTATTTTATTTTTAATTCTAGTTTTTTTGTTGTTTTTGTTATGATATTCTTATTCGTTGGCCAAACAGATTACTTAAAAAAAGAAAGTCTATGAATGAAGCTATAACATTAAAAAATCATCTATTTATGCTGTATGTCTCATTGAGATGTCATTAAATCTTTTAACTCGTCAATTTCTTGAGCTTCGGCTAAAGATACAAATTCAATTTCAGAAGTAAATCTTTTCCTGAAATGTGTTGAATTTCTAATGTGGTTTGGCTAAAGTACTCCAAATGCCTTTGTTGTCAGGGTGATGCTTTCTCTAAGTTTTGTTTGAAAGCGTATACCAGTGGCTTGTGATCAGTGAATAACGTAAATTTTCGACTTTCCAACAAATATCGGAAATGCTTAATAGACGAATATGCAGCTAGCAGTTCCCAATCATAGATGCTATAATTCTTTTGTGTTGGTGTTAATCTAACAGAAAAGTGGAGTGGTGCAACAACTCGTCAATAATGATTGGCGGTTGCCAATCATTATTGACGAGTTTGGCGGTTGCCAATCATTATTGACGAGTTGTTGCACCACTCCACCTATCGCTATATCGGAAGCGTCTACTATAAGGGCAAGTTTAGCATATGACACAGGGTGATACAAAATTGCTGAAGATTTTAACAATTCTTTGGATGTCGTAAAAGCATTTAAAGTTTCGTCTGAACATTCTTTTGCTGTTTTTTAAATAATCATAAACACACTTGGTGTTGAGCTGCTTAAGGAATAAATTTTCTGCAGAAATTTATAATTCCCAAAAATCGTTTGACTGTTTTTGGGTTCATTGAAATCTTCAAGGACTTTGACTTTTTCTTCTGTTGGGTGAATTCCTTTTAGAGAAATAGCGTGGCCAATTAAATTCACCTCAGGCTTAGCGAAGTTGTATTTACTGACATTTAATGTTAATCCAAAAAGTTGCAATCTCTCAAAAACTGTTCTGAGATGTTGCAAATGTTCCCCTTTAGAGCGTGATGCAGTTAGTATGTCATCCAGATAGACGAAACAGAATTCTAGGCCACGTAGAATGGCATGCATAAATCTCTGTTCTGCGTTTCGAAGTCAAAAGTCATCAATGGAAATTTGAACAATCCAAATGGCGTACTAACGGCTGTTTTTTCTATACCTGATGATTCCATGGGAATTTGGTGATAAGCTCGATGAAGATCTAATGTGGAATATACCGTATAACCTTCTAATTGGTATGTAAAATCCATAGGGTTGAGATAGTAGGTAGAGAAACCAAGCTCGCTTTATTCCTTCCGAAAAGACACGCCACAGATACCAAGCATTTGAAAATTATCTTGAAAAAAAAATATAGCTTACTATAAAATTATTTGAAATCGTTTGATGCTTCAAAAATTTTAATTATTTTTTCCCTAGCTTCATCATTTGCAATTTTTTTAAAACATTAAATGAGGTGCACCAATTATTTTCAGTATGGAGTGATGAATATAGTTTTATAACTTTTTATTTAAAAAAAAAAAATTTTAAATTGTTAAAACTGAAAAAAAAAAAAATTTGAAAGATATATAGTAACCCCCTCCATGAAAGAAAGAGAATCTTTTATAGGCATTAAAAAAATATATATTTTCCTTGACTTTTTATTTATTAATTTTTTTGCGGTATTTCTACTCATTGCATGCGATTTCTTCGCATGCAAAAGAGCAAATGTCAAAGAGCATAAGTTCATTAAGGGGGGGGGGGGGAGAGAAATGCTTTAGTAATGGTGGTCAACTTAAACTCTGCCTCTTCTTCATGCTGCTTATAGCAAGAAATGCTAGAAATAGAAACCCCATTTGTTAACAATATTTGTAGAGAGGAAAGGACAATGCCTCAATTTAAGTTGGAAAATCTTGTCAGTGGTTGTTTTTGGATAAGGCTCTTGTCATCCATAGTTTGCCCTTAACACGAACCTCAATCCCTAAGGAAACGTTAAGGGCTATCATCAGTGGGACTACATATATTCAAAAAAGGAGTAGTTTCAGTCTGTGATAGAAATGAAGTCTGCCATCATAGACACCTGGGATAATATTGATGCTAATGAAGTCCATGGTTTAGTAAAGGACACACATATATTTCAGGTCATATGAAAACATGGGCGATATATTGGTTATTAGCAGTTGCAGATTGATTTTATTTTATAACCGTCGTTGAACAGCCAACCCAATTTCATGGGTTTACGACTACTAATGTTCAACTCCGTAGCCTTGTAATTTTGAACTAATCCAGAAGACAAGGAAACTTCTGGATCAGTAACCCCTGAGGTATTGATTTGTTATGGGAACATGGAGGACTTTGAGACTCGACAGATTTAACGTGCATCAGTCACCATTTACTACACGGGGAGTCTTCGGTCAGCGAGGATTGAACCCACGACCTCTTGGACATGGGCCCAGCGCCCTACCGACCAGGCTATCCCGGCTAATCAGATTGATTTGAATTCCTCACTTAATCTTTCCAGCCTTTTTTGTTCTTTCCTCAATTAAATATTAATTCGCGACGCCATATTGATTAAAACAAAGAACACTTTAAATCTTGAGCTCAATCATCTTGAAAGAGCCAAACGAACGAAATTGTTTACATGTTCAAATAACCAGGATCAAATAAATAAATAAAAACTCCTAACTCAAAGTGCACAGTGAAGATTAACACAGACGAGACATTTTATTTTATAACCTTCGTTGAACAGCCGACCCAATTTCATGGATTTACGACTACTAATGTTCAACTCCGTACCGACCAGGCTATCCCGGCCTACAGGCGAGACATTATCATTATTCGAAATTACAACGGGCTCCGACATCTAATATTGTTAAAAAATTGAAATAAAACGTTCCAAATTGAAATCACAGGCTGCTAATGTCGAAAAGGCTCGTCTCGTGTAAGATAACATGGAGACAGACGTTACTTATATTTGATTACAATCCTGAAGGGGCTAACAATTAAAAATGCTTTTTTACCTGGATTAAATGAGCATTAAAATAAACAAACTTCAAAAAATTTATTTTTAGAAAAATAACAGTAGGACTATAAATCATTTGGCAAACATCAAAAGCATTGACGTTAAAATCACTTAAACTTGAGTGGTCAAAATCTGACTATCACAGATCCATTGTTCCAGCTGCTCAACTTGTAAGAGAATGTTCTCTTTAGCTGTTCCACCAAAAGCTTGATACTGCTCAACACTACTCTCATAGTTCCACAAAGAAGATATGTCTTCTTCAAAGCGGTCACTAAAAATGCAGATAAAAATAGAGAAAAAAAAACTATTAAATATTATAAGGAACTTTTCCAAAACTAATTTTCAAATTAGCACACAACTCATAAAGAGGTAATTTTTTTGTAAAATGCACAATCTTATATACTAGGCATAATATTTGGGATTGGGCTGCAGATAAAAAGATTTAAAAACAGTACCATTGTTTGGGCATTAAAAGATTAAATAAGAATTACTATTGTTAAGGCCCCAAATGAAAAAAATAAAAAGTATCATTGTTTAGGCTAAAGAATGAAATTAAATGCACTGCTATTATTAGAACAATAATGGACAAAATAAACAGAACCATTGTTTGGACCATAAACAATAAAATAAACAGTGCCATTCACAAAGTATGAAATAAACAGTACAGTTTTCAGGATCATAAAAGATGAAATATACAGTACTATTGTTTGGGCCATAAGTGATGAAATTAACAGTACCAATGTTTGAGCTATAAAGCATGAAACAAACAGTATAGTTGGGTTATGAAAGTTTAAATAAACAGTACCATTGTTTCTACCATAAAGGATTTGAAACATAAACCAACATTTGAATGAATGCAGTAACATTCTTATATATAATTTTTTAATTTTGTTACAAAAATTGTCAATTGATGTCACTAAAAGTATTTATTTACAAATATTTCAGATAGTAAATAAGGAAGACGTATAGATAATCAAATAGAAAAAAAGGGAATCTCTCAAGCAAAAATGGGGATTTTTATGAACGTTGAAAGGATTTTGTTTTAAGGATACATTTTACTAACATAAAAATTCCTTTTACATATTAGGAAATTAAAAGAACTTTGATAAAAATCATGGAAAAATTTGTATTTTTAATTAAACATAGTTTGGAATCAATAATTATGAACAAAATTTCTTAAAACGGTTTCATAAGCTGTTTTTATATGAACCTTTAAAAAGCTTTTTATACAAAAATGTTATTTTTCAAATAGTAGTACAAATTCAATAAAAATGGTTTGTATTAAAAGAGTCATGATCAGTGGTCGAAAAAATTACAATATTTTTGTAGTCTACTGTATAGGTTTTGGTGATGGGAATGTAAGACGTCAAATGAAACAATATGGCAATGAAACATTCTCTTTAATAGTCAAAGATAACAAAACCATCAAGAAACTAACAAACTCCAATTAACTGATTATTTGTTAAAAACATTTAAAACTTGTTATAAAAATCAATTAAAACTTTAGCTTTCGATTGTAAACATCTCAAACTACAGGTGGGCGTCATCGGGTAGAAAACGAAATATCAACGCGAAGTCTCGGACGCTGAACAACAACTCTCTCGAAGGCAAACAGTCATCTCGTTAAGTACTGGACATCAGCCTCTTCACAACCTGTCGTGGCCGCCGGTTGTGCTCCTCCGCCGGTGTGTTCATCCGCGTGGGAACTATTCCGGTTCGTCCTCGTACCTTCGGTCTTCGATCCGATCCTCGATCCTTCTACCTCGTCTTTTCATGCTATATCAGCTGTCGCAACCAACAGCCTCTACATCTACTACAACTACTTTGTTACAAATGTAGTAGGTAACTGCCACAACTTTTTTAAATGAAGTGACTACAAACTACTTTGGAATTGTAATAACTACTTTGAAATATTTAATCATGTTTACATGAGCTATTTTGTTATTCCAAAACATTGTTTTGCATTTATTCATTTAACCTTCAACTTTTTATGCCTTTATCGACAGCGAATATTTAATTTCAAGAATGCAAAATTATGAAATACTTAAAAATTTTTAACTGATTAATGCTTCTTTTATTTCCTGTAAGGAATTAAGTACCTCAAAAATACGTTCCCTTCATTTGAAATAACATCACTGATCTACGAGTGTACATTTGCATGTGTAAGTGTGACCAAAGTAATTCATTATCTATTTTTTGTAATGGCTAGTTTAAACATTAGTTATTCGTGATTCTAAAAACATAATTCCTATTAATGCTCAACTGCTACCACAGAGTCATTTTCATTGCATCCATTGACGGCCATGTCAAGATTTGAATCCATAAAATTTGAAAAAATAGTTGCATCGGAGCTATGTTTTTGTATTAATCTAAACGTTATAAGCAATTGCCAGGAATCTCTGAAAATTACTGTTTTTTGTATCACACTTCTTATTGTAAAAAAAATAGCACACAACAATACAAACTATGAAAAAAAGTAGCGACTACAGTAGTTTCACTACTTTGGACCACTGGTCTTGATCTAAACTGCTGTTTGTAGAAAATGCAACACCATGAAAGAATCATCAGAATCAAATGAAATTTAATGCAGAAACGACTTGTACTGATACAAATAAATGATGAAATTTTCAAAACAAAAGAAACAAATTAAGCGTCCGAAATCAGTATTTGGTGCAGCCACCACGCGCTGCAATAAGTGCTGCTATACGACGTGGCATGGAGTCAAACAGATGTTGAATATCTGCTTGAGGAAGAGAATTCCATATCGCTTGTATGCGCAACCAAAGTTCGTCTTTGGAAACTGCAGGACGCGGATCACGAGTGAGACGCCGACCAACCATATCCCACACGTGCTCAATAGGCGACATATCCGGCGAATAAGCAGGCCAAGGAAGAAGTTGCATGCGTTGTGCTGAACAGAAGTCTCTAACAGTCCGCGCAACATGTGGGCGTGCATTATCCTGCTGAAAGATAGCTCCAGGGATGCCTTGAAGGAAAGGAACGACTTCGGGCTGTAGCACTTCACGGACGTATCTGTTGCTATTGAGATTACCCTCAATTCGTATCAAATTGGATCGTCCATGATACGAAATCGCACCCCAGACCATAACTCCGGGTGTTCGACCACTATGTCGTTCAATAATACACTCAGGAAGGCAGCGTTGACCGGCATAACGTCTAACACGAACACGGCCATCATGGGTCCACAAATTGAAGCGTGATTCATCTGAAAAGACAACTTGGTGCCAATCAGCTCGCCAGTCTCTGTGCTCAAGAGCCCACTGCCGACGCAGCCGTCGATGATCCGCCGTGAGGGGAATCCTGTATAATGGCACCCTTGCACGCAATCCACGGCGCAGCAGACGACGACGAATTGACGAAGCCGACAATTGTACACCTGTAGCAGTAGACCAATGTGCTGCCAGCTGCCTGGAGGAAGCTGTGCGATCATTCACCGCCATGCGGAGCAGGTGTCGATCATCGCGCTCTGACGTCACCTTCTGTCGTCCAGTGCCTGTTTTTCGAGTTGTTCGGTGCTCGTCGGTCCACTGCTTCCAAACTCGCATCACTGTGGAACTGTTCCGCTGCATACGAGCTGCTATTGCGCGATAGGAAAATCCTCCTTCTCGAAGGCCGATTATCCTCCCTCGTTCAAACTCCGTAAGTTGCTTGAATTTCTTATTCTTCCGTCGTGGAGGCATACTCAGGTCTCACTAAACGTTTGCCACTAACAAATAATCATAGACTATTTTCAACGTCCCGCTACAGCACTTTATTTATACGCTTTCAGCATCAATTCAGAGGGCGCTGCGCGCGCCACGCACGCGCGATGGCTCTGAAACTTTATTAATTTGCATAATATCCTATAATTGACATTTGCTGCGAATTTCATTTGATTCTGATGATTCCTTCATGGTGTTGCATTTTCTACAAACAGCAGTTTATATTATGACACATGAAACAACAGGTATCATCTGTTAGGCGCTTTGATTGAATGTGGGTAAACTTTACAAGGAAGGTATTGAAAGTGTTCTTACCAATCAAACTGATTTCCTTATGAATTAAGATGAATTGTTTTTGTTGATATTTTCTCTTTGATTGTTCAAAAATAAATTTATAAAATAAATGTGTTATTAAAAATATTTAAATTAATTTCATGGTAAAAATATTAAAAAAAAAAAAAAAAAAAAAAATTGTTTAAAGGAGCTATTTAAATCATAATTTGCGTAGCTTAATTGATTTTTGAAATGTTAACATAAATAATTTTGTTTACATATTAAAAATTAAATATGTAGTTAGTTTATTCTTTTTAATTTGCCATATAATAACATATTCAATATGAATTAGTAAAAAGTTTTCAAAACATATGTTAGCTTATGCATACATTTGAATATACATTCAATTAAATGATTAAAAACTACTTTTAAAATAATTAATCAATTAAAAAAAATTCAAGCCAGTTAATTTTATATAACAGTTACAATTAGCTTGACATTCCAATAATAATACATTAGAATAAAATAAAAATTTATAACGCAATTAAACAAAATAAATACGAAATTTCTTCTTAAACATAAAATGCTCTTAAAAAGTTTAAGTACGTCTATTGATTAATGCACACAGTAAGACTACTTTTATAAAAAAAACAAAAAAACATAGATTATTTGAAATTTTTATTACCTAATGTCTTTCAAATGAGACAAAGAAAGCTCTGAAATAGTACAATTTTCTTTTTCAGCCTTTGCAACAACTTCCCCTGCAAGTTTATGAGCATCTCGAAAAGCAATCTGTCAAAATTAAACTCATTTTTAATATAAAATTAAGATCTGAAATAAAACAGTCGAAAAATCATTTTTAGTGTTTTGTAATGAATGCCCATAAACTTTAGCACACTGTATATTAATTTGTACATAGTACGTTAGTCGTATTTTGTACATAGGTAAGTTTGTAGATAGGTGTCATAGTAGTCAGTCTGTGGACAGACATGCCAATAGAACTGTTTTATACTAATGGCGTCACTAACTCCAAAATATAACAAGGTTAGGTTTCACTTACCTTGCTCTTCTTAATAATTTGAAGCGGCAAGACCAACCTTAGACTCTTTTTTTCGAGCGTGGCGTAAACAATATATTCAATAATAAATATAACTTATGACTGCCAATTTGAATAACTACAAAAACATTTATTGGACTTATTTACAAATATGATGATGATGAATTTACATTAAAATGATATATGATAGCTAAGAGATGAAGAAAAGTTTTTGTAAGTAATTAGCGCAGCAAGGTGCGTTCCTCGTTTCTACATCAACTGTTTTTAAAAAGCTATCTAGTCCTATTCGTATTCTGCCGCTAGGGGGCTCAGGCTGCAACAAGAACTGTTAAAAAAAAGCTTTGTGTGCTGAGAGTATACATACGACCACAAAGGGTACACTTTTAACATTTTTTCAATAATTAAAGTCAACAAATATTTCAATCCGAGATCAGAACTGATTATTTAAATGAATCAAAAAATGTTATCAGACTTTGACAGAAAAGGTCAGCCAAAGCAAAGCAGCCATTAAAATCTATTTATTTATCAAGCTGGACCTTGCATTGAGAACTACCTTTTAGGTCCATTCTAAAATAAATTAGTGTTTGGATGATTTTAAACTCTCTTTTGCTCTGAATGGCTGAATTTCTAATTTTTCAGAGTTTAATTGCATTTTTTCCACTTAAACATCAATGAACAGTTCATAATGTGATATCTATTAATTTCAATTTAAAAAAAAAAAAAAAAACCAGGGCAGTCCATATAGAACACATTGTACAAAAGTCAAAGATGCAATTTACTGACCCCTTTTCTAACTAAATAATAAGCAACATCTGTAGCAAACATATCAGGTGAGAGAGCAGAAAAGCATGCATCTTTATGAATCTGAAAATTACAATAAAAGATCAATTATTGTTTGAAAAACGTAAGAAAATATTGTTCAAATGTTACTGGCAGGCATTGGCTAATTTGCATTTATAATAACATATTTTTTTAATGATAGAAAAATTATGGTTCAAAACATTATATCAAGCTTATGAAGATAGCTGTTTCAATGTAATAGTTATGTTTCGGTAACTGTTACAAAAAACCAGTTGTTTATGAAAAGATATTACAAAACAGACATTTAAAAATTTTGAGATGTATTGTAGCTTAATGTGGTTTGTTATGATCAGATACAATATTGCATCAACTTATTTTTTGTTTTTCAAGATAATATTTTTTGAACATTCAAATTTCATTGCCCAGTAATACTTCAGTCAACCAGACTGTGCAGGGATCAGAGAACTGGCCTTGTATCAGAAAGGTTCTGGGTTCAAATCCCAGACAATGCATGGCTGTTCTTTCATTCTCTGTACTATCCTGTCCTTAGAGTGGGAGCAACGTTGACCCACCTAATATGGCACATTTGAAACAATGGCCAACAAATCTGCTCTAATATGCCTGAATTGATAAAATTCAACCCATTTGGGCATTTGAAGAAAAGAAAAAAAATATTTAGTCTCAAAATAGTTTTTTTTTCTTTGGAGATTCTGTTCTTTAACTGAATGTTCTGAATAACTTTGACAGAATAATGTATAATACTTTTTAATGGTGAATTGTCATTATTATTATTTACTTTTTTTGCATTGAAAGAAGGTTATTATTCTTTGGGTGGCAATTGATGCAAGAATCAGTCTGACGAAAAGTTTTCTCTACATTGTAAAACCAGTTTTCTATGGAAAAAAATGTGTGTTTTGTGCAAGATCTAAAAACAGTGTATAGAGCCAAAACACTTCTGCATTAGCCCATTTTTGAAATCGCTAGAAGATTAGAAAGAGTCAATTATACATAAAAAATAGAGGCAGTTTTTTCAATTTTATTTTCATTATAAAGACACTACCTAATCTTGTAGATAATTGACTCTTTTATGTACAAGTTATGTTTTATCTTTTTTGTTATTTTACAAAAGCTGACATTACATTTTAAATCCTATGCTTAACGTTACTTTGTTTTAAAATTAAATTATCTACTTCATAAAAGCAATTTTAATTATGGACAGATATGCAAGCGACCAAAACACACAGAGCTAACATTTTTCTTTAATAAAATAGAGATTTCTTTAAAAATTACACAATCAAAAATTGAACTAAACAATTTTAAATTGAATCAAGGATTTTTATAAAATATATTTAAATATACACACATTTTTAAAATAATGTTATGATACTGATGATACTTTCTGGTTATGATACTGATGCTAATAATCTTTAAAAAAGTATTCTTACAAATAAAATGGTCTTGAAAATATAATTGTAAATAACATGTTTTATAACATATGGAGGGGCTAAATCAGGGTTATATGAAGAATGCCTCAAGAATTTTTTTCAAAACTTTGCAAGTGTTAATGGTTTTGATAGAATTTTTGCATTTTCTCCTTGTATTATTAGTTAAAATTTTCCAAAAAGTTGAAGTGCATACAAGCTGCCACACTTTAATAAACTGTGTATTGGCTATACATAAAAAATTAATTAGACACAATTAAACTTTCAGTTTTAGAGACATATTCAGCTTGTACTGCAATGAAAAGCTGATAAAACAGTTAAATATATCTTACAGTTAAAGTTTCCAGAGTACCACAAGCCACCTGAAACAATTCTGCCAAAGTATTATAGCTATCAAACATAGGCTCTTTGTCTTCCTTTAAAAAAAAAGAATATATTTTTATTTGCTACAGTAATTGATTTTAAATTAATGTGTAGTCATTTGCCATAACAAATTAAGAAACATACCTGCAGATCCTTATTAAAGGTACTAGGCAAACCTTTCAAAACAACAAGTATTGCCATACACTGAAATATAAAATAAAATTTTTAAATTTCATGTTTATGCAAAGAGAGTAATAGTAATATCTCCAATTACATTTAATTTCAATACTGAAAAAAAAAATATTAAAGGCTATTAAACTATTTGATTGTTTTTTGTAAATTCTCAAGTGTTCAAAAACAAATAAAAAGTCCAATAATATTTTTAAAAAAATACTCTGCCCTGGATTTATCTTATCATCCTTAATTGTCATAAACTTCAGTAAATATTCTTCTTTTTTGAGTAACGTTAAAAACTGAGAATGTTACAAATGGTATTAGTTTCAATTTTTGAGATAAAGGAGATTCATAACTGATCAATAAGACTGGAAAATTTTGTAATATAAAAAATGGTAAAAGTATTAAAAAATAAAATTTTTTTACAATATTGGTTACAGTATAATGCATTTTTTTCTTTTTAGAAAATACCTAGTATTACTATCAATCTAATAATTGCAAAAGTAATTAAATATTTTTTAACTCCCTAAAAACCATAAAATAAGAATCATGAAGTGCATGTTAGCAAGAAAGATTTAAATTCAAGAATGTAGGGAAATTTTTACATTAACAAAAAACACTATTAAAGAATAATATACCGAAACAATATTATAAAAAAAAATCTGTACTAATATTTTTAAAATTAAACATTGATAATACTAATAATAACGTTTTAAAACCTTTTTTTATTAATTACTGTGATGTTTTTCTCTTAAAATATTTTTTAATGCATAAATTTCCTGTTTCAAATAACTTTATTTTCAATAAAAACTGGTGCATATAATAGCAAATTTTATCTCAATAAATTATATTTTTGAAATTAGGTGAAAGATAGTGATGACATAGAATACTTTAACTTAAAACTGAAAATTTAAAATAGAAATTGTTAAGAGAGCATTTTATAAATGTTTTAATTAAACTTAAATGCATATTGTAAAAATCATTGTTATTACAAAGTAATAGTTATATAAAAATCTCAAATTAGTAATAAAATCAGATAAGATTTTTTAATTAAAAAAGCTTTATGAATGATTGTTCCTCTTCTCCTCTTTTTCAAGAAGACAAAACTTATGATAAGTAAAATAATTAATATTCTTTTGTTTAAATTATCACTTTTCCCATCATATATTTTTTGGAGGTTGGCGGGTGAAGTTTCTAATAACTATTTTTTATTTAGATCCAAGGAATCAGCAACAATTTTCATTTACCAAATCGAATATTAGATAGTCTTAAGCATACTCGAGTAAAGAAAATAAAAATTCTGTAAGGCTCAGTTATCCAAAAATTAGACCAGACTTATCTCTCGTCTAAAACTTGGAATTTTTTTTTTTTTTTTTTTTTTAAAAATGTGGATTACTAGAATCACAAATTATAACAATGCTTTATTCAAAATAATACTTTTTTGGCAATAAAAAACTTAGATGTTTTTTTTTTTTGTATGAATTAATGATATTCTTTTAAATAACTTTTATATAGGAGCACAGACAGAGTATTATGCAGGCGGCTCAGTGAAAAAATAGTGTCAAGTATATGGGTGCAAACTCAAGTATATGGGTATAAAGTCAACTTTTCAAACCCCCATAATTTCATGATAAATAAAGGGTTGACTGATACACCGATAATGAAGTCAGTTATTAGAACATCAAAGAAGTGCAATTCTTTATTCTTGAATTTAGTTATTTTATTTTGAATTGAAAAGCGTGATGATAAATACTTATAGAATTTTTTAAAAATGCATATTCTTTACATAATTTATTCAATATCATGCAATTGAATGCTATTTTAAATTTTGTTACTTTTTTCTTTAGCATTCTTGACATAAAATTTTTTATCAAAGCAACCAAAATTTTAATAAATTATGGATAATTGTTTTGTTTGGATATAAATAAAATCATTGATTGTTAAAAAAAAAACCAATATCTTGGAACCCCTGTATAGGAACCTAGAATTTTGCGGAACACTTTTTGGAAACCGTCGAATTAAATCATGTCAACCCTGAAAATGCCTATTCAAAACAGTAAGCAAGACACTCGCAAAATGAAGCTTGCAAAAGCATGACATAAATACTCACCCAATGAAGCCTCCAATAAAAGACAAAGCAGAATGCAGCAATTAAGAGTTACATAAGGCTGTTGAGCAATTAAGACATTATATAATTAGTGTAAAGAAGTTTCAGATTGTTAGTAAGCATTTTGAAATGCAACAACAGGGACATCACAAAAGCTTTTAACCTGAAAGTAACAAAATGGCAAATGAAATCATAGGATCATCTAAAGTTTTCTGAACTTAAAAATTAAAATATATAAATATCTAAAATAAAAAGTACAAAGCACTGATATAAACATTCCGTCTGTGAACTTCTTATTTTGAAACCAGCTCAAAATGTGTGTTTAAAAAAAATGGACATAGTATTTAATTCTGTTTTCAAACTTTTTTAATAATTTTTTTATTTTTTAAAGAATAAAATAATGGATTCAAATAAATTTATAATACAATGTCATCCATTTACCAAAATCACTTTCATGAAAAAATATTAAAAGACAACAGGTTTTTTTATAAGGTTGTGACGGGTAACTTTACAATCTTTTTATAAGGTGTAACTTTATAATAGTGGAATAAAAATGAATTTGCCCCGTACTGATTATGCTTAGTGTTTAAAAAAGCAAGAACAAAATTTCTCGTTTTGTTGTAAAATCATAGCTTAAACATTGAAAAGTAGCATTTTTTGCTGCATCCAATTTCTTAAACACACATTTTAAGCTACGCCCATTTATGTAAACATGCATTTTGAGCTGTCTTTAGAATAAAAAGTTCATGACGATTTACTTATCTCTGTCAATTATCAATTTCTGTATCTCATAGATTTAAAATTTATGTAAATTAACACAAAAATAGAGTTAACACAACATAGAATTAACAAAACATAAAATTAACATAGATGACAAGGGAACTAAGAACTCATGCATTAAGACAAACACTCCCATGGAAGACTTTTTTGTGCAAACTTAATCTGCATTGCATAAAATGAAAACCACAAATACTGCAAAAGCTTGAGCTATTTGTACATTTGCAATAAGATTTTTAGTACACCATACAATCCCAGATGAACTTTTTTGGGACCTATTTAGACCTAATGCCATATCTGCTGCAATAGCTAAAAACTTATGATTATTTCTTTTCATAATATGCTTCTCCACTTCATGAACATCTTATGCACCTCCCGAGCTACCTTAGGTAGTCTTCTCATGCCAACCAGATTTAAAGAAGAAAATTGCTGATAATTGACAGAATCTAACACAGCAAATACAGGTTAAAAATTGTGTATTGAGTCTGGATGCAGTTCCCAAAGACATTATCAACTGGAATGGATCAAATCTCTGAGAAATCTGTACAGTTTCGGAAAATAGTCACGTTGAAAAATTTGTTCTGGTATTTGCCACCCATGAATATCAAAATCATCAAAGTCTGTAAAAAACTTCTAAATTAGCATCAATATCTATATAATTTGCCTTTTCTCCATGCCAAAAAAATATCCTACTGGATGTGAAGTAACTTTTTAATATTAAATGTGTAAGACTCAGTGGAATATTTTTCTTAATGTGATTTCACCTGCAATATAGTGTCTCTTAACATCTATTTGATTTCCCTTAGACAACTGCAGTACAATTATACATTCAAGAAAAAGAAAAATTGATTCCTGAAAAAATATGCATCATGAGTATTTGCATGTATTAATTTATTAATTGAAAATAAATGTAAGAAGTTCAAGTTCCATTCAAATCAGTCAAACATTAACAAAGTTATATATATGAGCAAATTTGGTTTTTTCGCAGCCTCCATCATTGGTGATACCCCTGCTGGAAAATGTACTGGTGGCAGAATCCAAATCCAATCAAAAAGCTTACTAGAACTAAAAATCCTCCATACTCAAACTTTCCTACAGTACTATACTTAGGTCCTGAACTATTATGATTCTAATTCATAATATTTATTTTTTTAATAATTAGGGGAAAATATAATGAAGTATACATACATTTCCTATTAATCTACCACTTTTTCCCCTGATTAATTCTAAACTGTCAGCATTTTTCTTCTGTGGCATCAAACTGCTACCAGTACTAAAAAATAGGCAAAAAAGGATCTCTCAGTTTTAGAAGTAAAAAAATATTATTGAACAATCTTTACAATAAAATAAATTATAATTTAAATTAATATGTATTATATACTAAAAAAAACATAATTTTCTTTAATTTTTTTAAATAAAAATATGTAAAATAGAAATACCTGTAAGCATCAGCAATTGATACAAATCCAAATTCTTTTGTACTATACAGAAGTAAATCTTCTGCCCATTTACTGAAATGTGTTGCGACCAATGCACCCCAGAACAAAAATTCCGCTTTAAACAAAATAAATAAATAAAAACATAAACAAATAAAAAAATTTAAATAAACAAACAAATAAATAAAAATAATAAATAAATATATAAAAAAATAGTAGCAAAGGAGTTTTTTCTCATGTAACAAAAACTAAACAAATAAATAATTTTAATTATACATAAAAATATATAATTAAGGATTTAATAACTTAAAATGATTATACAAAGCATATATTTTTTAGTGATTAATAATCTTAAACTCACATACAGGTCTGAAACATGTCATTGCAGTGGATAAAATATTTGAGTTTACATTCAGTTATTCTTTTGTTAGCAGACACCTAAATATTTTAGATTTAAAACTAACAATGAATCATTAAACTCATAGTAAACAAAATATTACTTAATTTTATATTGAAAAATATGTAATCAATATTTTAATTACAGCATTATTTGTTTCAGATCTATCAGGTTTATAACAATGGCATAAATTTGGATATTAACTGCAGTTGTTTGAGGTGTCCGATTTGTACAATTTAATAAACAAAATTAGCAGTATATATGAGGACTAAATATTTTATATTCTAGAAAATATAAGAGTAAAATCACAGTTTAGGACTCATATGGAGATAAAATTAAAAATATGAAATCTATTACAAAATCCTGTTGACATTATCAATTGATACAAAAGTTGAGCTCTCACAATAAAACTATACACAATGCAACAAAAAACCCACTGAAATAGACACAATATTGGGCACCAATATTGAAAAGGTCAGTGTTGAACTGCAAGGTTTCTATGGAAGGAGGAGATAGCGAAGAATAAAATCCAATGTTATCCATGGCATCAGTATGCAGGAACGAAGCACTTTCAAAGTGCACAGTCTACCGCTGGTTAGCCAAGTACAGCAGTGGAGGTGAGACTGTGGCCAAAAGTATTAGTGAAGGATAGTCAATAATAAACAAACAAAAATACAAGATTTAAACATTTCCCCTTGACTAAGTCTGGTTTGATAAGATGAAGGACACAGTCAGAAGCTAACACCTTTGATTGTCCGCAAGGACCAAATGGATGAGTGCATCTAAGGGGTCAAACGGACGTACATCCGGTTTTTGGTCAATAAATTACATTTAAATTTGTAACACCATGTATTTCTGTAGGACCCAAATAATTAGCTTCAAAGTCTAACGTCGTTTTTCCTTTCCAAATATCCCATGGCACATACAGACCCATATCGTGTGTTTAAGTCGCCAAGTAACCTGTTCTAGCGGTTCCCAATTTTTCTTTGGTAATGGAACCCAAAATGATCCAGCTTTTTTTGGTGGAACTCTGATGTGAACAATTAAGTTCATTAGCAACTGCGAATACACTAACCAAGACTGCAAATTAATTTTAAAAATATTTAATGTTAAAAATGAAATATTATTGATTAATGTAATGAAAGATTTGAATAATAATGATAATGAAAGATTTCTAACAATATAAATAATGTTAGAAATCTTTTCAAAGCAAAGCCTTGGCCCTCTTTGGGTTATTATGCTACTGATGATGATTACGAATGGCAACTCAATAAAGTGAGGGGGTTTATTCCGCATATGAGCTATTCAAATAATTAATATTTTTGATTATTTTGAAATTTTGACAATTTACCGTTTTTTTTTCTGGTGTAGGGAATTTAGTATGTCATGTAAGTGTTCATTCTTCTCTTTTTAGCAAACATAAGCAAATCGGAATTTACCATAGCTGTTTCAAAATATTTGAACAGCCGCCTATGTATATTAACGAAGCTTAAAAAGGAGAATAAATAAATATGCTCACCAATGAAGTCCCTGTCACCTACAGCATGAAGACTATTTGGAGTACAGCCAGAGAATCCAAGCTCTAAAATAAAATTAAAAAGGTTTTTACATTAAGTAAAATGACAAAAATGATTTTACAAAAATATTTAATGTCATTAAATGAAGAGAAGATAAAACTTTTAATATGGCTTTAATACCTCCACATTTCTTAGAAAAGTTAATATGAAAATTACAAATACCTAATTCTATAAAATTTACATCCGCCAAATACAAAATTTGCAGTATCCATAATGATGAAATTACCTTAACCATCCTTAACATTTTCTATAAGCATGTAAATGACAAAAACTACATTTTTGTCTTTATTGTAATTATTAAAAGCACAAAATGGCATTAATATTATTTTGCGAAATATGATACAGTGTATCTTTAGCACAGCCCTCAACCTTCATTACAGCGACCCTTCCATTATTACTACCAATAAAAACCCATTTGCTATTTCATAGTTGCAATATTATTTTAATGCCTATTATAATGTCTACACTTGACGCCCAGTGGATGAGTGGTAGCGCTTCGCGCTCCTGTGCCACAGGTCCTGGGTTCCATCCTCGAGCCGGGCAGGGTTGACTCAGCCTTTCATCCCTTCAGTGGGTCGATAAATAAGTACCAAACATGCTTGGGAACTAAACACTGGGGGTTCCGCGTTTGACTGACCACCTAACCGGAACATCTGCTCCTGCACCCCAGAGCTCAAGGTCAAGAAAACTGAGATGGGCACAGCAGGTCTTGGCCCACTATGGGCTGTCGCGCCACTGAGTTTAGTTCAGTTTATAATGTCTACACTGAACTGTTCATTCTAATATAGCGACCTAAATTGCATAATTTTATTTAGAAAAATTTTCAAGACAACACTTCATCCTAGTGTAGTATTAAAACCATAATTTCCTTTCATGTTATCACAAAACAAATGTAAAACACTTCAAATCCCCTTTGAATGAAGAGTTACATAACTTCCTAAATTCTTATCTTAAATACAAGGCAGTAGTAATTTATGGTTATTCATAATTTGTATTATTTTCTTTTTAAAGAATACAGTAAATATACCAATCATATCTTTCTTACATGAAAATTGTTTTCACTCTTTGTGAAATGTCATTCCCCTTGTGCCGTTTATATTTCAGTCAAAACATGAGTTCTTTAAAATTATTTTGACAAGTATTATTTATCCAATATGGTAGACCTAAACCAGCAGATAATTTTTAATGCATTTTTCCTTGATTTTTTAAGGGGTACTTTTATGTATGTACTGGTATAGAAAAAAAAAGTTGCTTTATTATCAATTTTTCTGTTATCTACTAAATTCTTATTACAGTAAAGCATTGCTTTGTTAAAAATAAGAAAGTATTTTTTTAGCTATGAGTTACAATTAAAGGTATTTTTGTGCATTCACAATATAATGATCTCACGTTATAAAGTCTGTTTTCAAAATTATTTTGATGTATATTATTTATCCAAAATGGCAGCCCTGAACCAGCATATTATTTTTAATGCACTTTTCACCAATGAAGTATTCCTTTAAAGGATATTTTTAAGTTTTTATGGGTATAGAAAAAAGTCGGGTTATTACAAATTTTTCTGTTACCTACTAAATTCTCATTAATCTAAAGCATTGCTTTGTTGAAAATAATAAAGAATTTGTTAAGCTATGAGTTATAATAAACGGTATTTTTGTGCACTCACAATATAATGATCTAAGTTTGCTTTCACTCAGACCACGAAGGCTCTTATATTAAGCATTGACTGTATTTAATTTTGTTTTCATCATAGCATAAAAATTTTAGAAGAATATATGTACAAAAAAAAAAAAAAAAAAACTGGAAAAAGAAAGCTTATTTCAAAAATTACCTTTGGCAAGGAAGTCCCTGTCAATAGGAAAGGGATTACCTGCCAGTGCTCCACTGAAAAAAATAAATATGAATTGATTCATAAATAAAACTTTATTTAAAACAGGATAACAAAGAATTAAAAGTTTATCATAAATTATATGAATTTTTAGAAAAGGAGAACTTTTGATATTAACTAACTGTTCTAAATTTCAAAAAAATTCATATGAAAAAATTTCTGTTATTTCGAAAAAATTCATATGAATAAATTTCTGTTATATTCTTGTTTTCAGTGTAACTGTACGCAGTTGCACAGAAAACAAATAGCAAGGAGTAAATTGAATTAAATATTTGTTATTTAAGCAACTTAGTATCATTTCTATTAATTAATAAATAAGTGTGATTATGAAAGATTTTTAAAATAAAAACTTCATTCAAAATATAAACTTAAAAACTTTAATAAAACTTGAATTCGAAAATTAATTGTAGCTGCATATTAGCAATAATTTTATAATTCATTAACGTTAAAAAGTAACATTCTTTTTATATTAATACAATTAATTAAACAACAACTTTTATCTTTTTTTGGACTTTACATAGTCTGATTTTCAGTTTGAGTAAACTATTTATACACCGTAAACAAAATGAGTTAGATCAAAACTATAAATAAATACTTGTTAGTAAAACTATGAATATATTGTCACAATATATTGTTTACATAGAGAGTTACAATTAAGTTAAACTAAAAAATAAATAAAAAAACTGATATACTTTGAATAGTTATTGAAAATAGCAGTTGAATGCATGTTAGGATTTTTTGAGCATACACATTTTTACTGTAGTTATTTTTCATTTGTCAGTGAAAATATAGAAATATAAAGATGACGTTTCTGAAAATAAATATGTCTCAACACTACAAAACTATCTGGTTACTTTTAATTAACTTTAATGTCATTTTTGGATATAATAGTTCTTGAAAGTTTTAATTTTTTTTGTATAGCTCAAAAAATTTAACCCAGTAGTTGCAACTTACTAAGTTTAAATTACGTATGGGCACATATAATACTAACCTGATTCAACTTTACATTATAATTGAGCTTAAAATAATTTTGTTCTGCTTTTTAAATTTTGATTTTAGTAAATTTTTGATGTAATAATCTATTATAAATTAATATTCACCTTCCCAATGGACTTATATTCATTCTAGAAATGACATCTTCCAATTTATTAGCATCATTGTGAAAATACCATGCATAACTGAAAGAATAGGAAACTAATTAAGATAAAAAACAAAGTTAAATGGTATTAAATTTCCTAAACAAAGTTATTAATAAAATATTTTATTTTTCCTTAAAATACATTTTAATTGAAAATCATGATGTTACGCAAGTTGGTGACAACGAAAACTCAAACCAGAAGATGGAAATTTAGTACAGTAGAACCTCGATTAACTGAGCTTCGATTAACCCAGGTTTCTGTTAACCGAGGCAACAACGAAGTCTAATTTTTTTTGTATCACCTTTTCAAAATGAACTTGGAAATTTTTTTACACATTTAAGATCGTTGTCCGTGTTACAGGCACCTCTTCCCCACAAAAGCACTCAACTTCCAAGAAATATTACACCCTGAGAAGACAACATGCATGAATGCTTTGTTAACAGTGGTCACGTGACCCTATTGAATACCAGATGCAATATGTTATCGGACACACACTTACATCGCCACCCCCCTGCTGGGGGATGGAATTGGCAACTCTTATAATCACTCATATTCTTGAAGGCGAAGAAAACCTAAATGAGGCGCTGAAAAAAATAAATGTGAAAGTCGTTATCTACAGACATAGCCATTAGTGAATCCAGCTACAATTTGTAAATCATTCAACAAAATAATTGTTGAAAAGAGGAGACAGGCTGAATCCCAGCAGACAGAAAACACACTCTCAGACGGGGAACTTCTTGAGATCATCAATGGAATTTAAGGTTGTGAAGAAATTTTGGAAGAGGACATTTGCGAGTGGCTGGACGTTGAAAATCAACATCCAAAATTTGAAATTCTCAATGACGAAGAAATCATACAAGCCGTTAATCCTACATCGGACATTATTGACGCTGAAAATGAAGACGAGGACTTTGAGGATTCTACGAGTATAAGTCATAGTGAAGGTGTTCAAGCACTGACAACTGCCCTAAAATATTTGGAGCAAAGAAACGATGCTACACCGATGGATCTCCTGTTGCTCAAAAATTTGCGCGATAGGGCAGCCCATGATAGAAATTCTGGACTTTTGCAACGAAAGGTTACTCGTTTGACGAAAGGACTTTGCAACGAAAGGACTTTTTTAAAAGAAAGTAAATTTAACAAATTAATGTATATGAAATTTTAAAAATACAGTATTTTCTTGAGATTTGTGTTATTTTTGAAAATGCTTCTTTCGATATTTAACTAAGTATAGTTAAAAAAAATTACATTTTACTTTTTAAAATTTACCACTAGAGTTGTTTTCCTTTTTAAATCTTTTTAGCTGTGAAATATAGGTTCATATATATTTATTTTTATCAATTAAAAAACGTTCTATTGTTTTTTACTTTAAAAATAGTTAAATTTGCAAGCGCAGAAGGTTTTTATACATGGTTTCCATTAACCGAAATTTCCGATAATCGAGGTACTAGCGGTCCCAATTAGCTTGGATAATCAAGGGCTTACTGTATTTGTTGAGCAAGAATTTTAGGGAAATTAATTATAAATAATATTACTTACACAGTTACTATTAGAGATATTAGTCAGTAACAACTATCCGGTTAAACTTGCTAACAATCCCATATAATCATAGCACACAACAACACTTATGAAAGTTTAACTATGGAGTTCTGCAAAACCAGTACCGTAATTTCGCGGAGATAGGCTGCGGCGTTATTGATTTAAAACTTGAAAATTTAGTAGGAAGGCGTATCTAACAGGGTGGCTTACATAGTATTACTTTTTTTTTTCTTTAAAAAATTTTGCTTTTTAGAAACCCTATTGGAAATTTCATCATCATTTTTTCCACCTGTTACTGTGCTTTTTATTTATTTTTTCATCCTTAATGTTACTCCAAGGAATGGTCAGCACACCTGGAATTTCCCCCTCCCCACACTCCCCAATCCTTTCTTGGAATCACTTTCTGGAGACCACCATCCACAAGAGAACAAAGTTTCTCTTTCCCTTCAAATCAGGAACAATTGTTGAGTGTAAGAAATGGGCATGGAGTGGAGAAGCATAAATCAGAAAGGAATAAATGAAGGAAATCAGGGCGGGGCCAGTGATAACTTCAACATAAGACAAGCACCCCCCCTCCGTTTTTTTTCAGGAAATATGTCTCTTCCACTTGTCATGGATGCCTCCCTCCACTCTCCTTTTTTCTTCAGCTGATCGCTAAAAACATGTGAATGTTTGATGAATAAAGGGTGCTGATGAGCTTGGAATGACCTTCAATAATCTTACAATTAGAATGTTCAAAAAGAATTTCAAACTTTCAACTGACGGTCAGTGAAAAGAGAAAAAAGCAAAGTGAGTGAGAATTATAGACAGGGATAAAAGAAAGGCCGTCCTAGGTGGAGTCAGTTAAAAAAAGAAACCTGATTTGAGAAGCGAAAACAGGGGAAGGAATTGCTAAAAATAGAAACTTGTTTTAAATGCTTGGGGGAGCGCTTTATATTTATTATTTTTTGTCATTGCTCATATTTCTGTCTGATTTCGATCATCTTCCTCAGCTTATTATTATTTTTTTATCTTCAATTCTAATGCGTTTTTGTTTCTATAATATTTTTCTTTTGTTAATATTTTGTTTCGTTTATACTATTTTTGTTTTGTTTTACCATAACTTGTATTTAAGTTATCCATTTTAAATGACTCCCATAAAGAGGAAAAATTATACCTCTGCGTTTAAGCTGTCAGCAATTAAAAGAGAAAAAGAAACTGTGATAAATGGCTTCAAAAAAGCGGAAATCATTCCGGGACAAAACGAAACCGAAAGTGAGACTGAAAGTGTGAGTGACGGAGATTAACCTGAAATAAATAAATAACTAGTAAACCTAATTTGCTCTGATCAGATACAGAGAGTTCCGATTTTGGGGGATTTTTAAGTGCAGTGATATGAATATATATAGTGATAGGTGATATCTAAATAAATTATTCTTAAGCTTTTCTTTGAACAAAATTTGTTCGGATTTATCGTTTATCTCTAAAACAGGATTTTGAATTAATGATTTAAAAGTAAGATCGTTTTATTTTTAAATATTTTCATACTTATTTTAATGGTTTTCGATATATAAATTATTTTATTTATATTTTAATGGTTACTTCACTTTAAAATTAGAAAATGCTTAGTTTTACTTAGAAAGTTATTGAAATCTATTTTATATACTAGGATTGTTTCTATTTTTTTGTATATTTAATATCCTTTCATTGGTTTTTATTTAACTATTTAAATTATATATATATGCGTATTTAGAGCATGTGTTAAGTCTTTAATCAATACCTGCGTTAAGTTCAAAATTCGTTAATTGTTAAAAATTAGGCGCAGCGCGTATGATGGCGCGGCGAGTCCGTCAAAAAGCTTTTTTCTTTCAACTGACTTTTGAGGGCATGGCGTATATACCAGGGTCGCGTTTCTCCGCAAAAATACGGTAATATTTTTTGAAACCTGCATTTATGTTTAACAATATGAAACTTATTGTTATCAATATGCATTATTTCATATATTCAAAATGCATCAACCTTTATTTATATCAAAAATCAATTATGTATTTAATTTTTTGATTGCTCTCATGAAACTATTTAAAGTAAAATTCTAACAAAAAAATAAAATTTTCTAATACCAATATCTTGAATTAATTATGCATTAATAAAAAATTGCATTAATATTTCTCATTACACTTTTCCTTTTCAAATTTTAAAAAAAAGACTGAATTTGATCATAAAGAAATATGTTAATAATCACTCTCAATATTTTTGGCAGTTCTTTTTAGCTCATGTATATAAAACAAATTCTGAACTAAGCTAGCAACAGCGAGGAGCGCAGTTCCAGATCAGTTGTTAGACATAATACATAATTTAAGATTATTTATAATAAAACAATCAAAACATTTTAGTAAAAATTAAAAAGTCTTTTATCAGGTAATACACTCACAAGTGTTTTTATATACTTTATTCACAAGACCAAGATTCTGTTAATAGAGGGTAACATATACAAAAAAATTGGGAACCGCCTGTCTAACTCTAATGAATAACAGCAGGAAGTATCGATTTCAGATCATAGGCAAAACAAGAGATAAGCAGTTTTTATGGATACGAGGTAGCAACTATAAAGAGAAATTTTAAAAATAGTAGCACATTTTTCATGAGGTTGTAGTAAATTTTAAAGATTTTAATTTCACTTTTATTTCAACAATTTACTAGGTAAGTTTTAAGATCTCAATATATTTTGGTTTATAGGATTTAGTATAAACAATTTGTTTCTTTTTGTTCCTTTTTTTAAATAGTTCCCATTTGTGATCACCCTGAGATTCACAACGATCGACATGGAACATGGTTTAAGAGCATATTGTTGAATACTTTGATAACTGACCATTTTAACCTCATTAGTATAACAAAACGATTTCCTGGTTAGGTACGAGTGGATAAAATCATATTGGAAAGATTCCCTTGCAACATGGAAGGTAGGTAATGATGTTAAAAAACAGCAGAGTAGTGAGAGAAAAGCAAAGAAAGATAGCTCATCTGATTAATCACTGTAATTTCACCATCAGGGGTCTGTCCAGACATTTTGTGAAAGTTCCGTTTTTGTAAAATTGTGAAAAAATTACTCGTAATTTGTGAATGTAAAATAAACGTTAAGCCTGGCTTTTTTGAATTTGTGCAAATAGGGTCCTGTTATTGCAAAAAACTTTTTCAAGGAGTTTTTGAATTGCAAAGACATACTAGATCAGGGTTGTCCAACTGGCGGCCCGCCAACTTCTTATTCTGGCTGATCGGCCTCAGTTTTCTCATTAAAATGTAAGCAAATTCTTTTATTATCCTTCTGTTCCATTGTTTTATAATTGATAATTCAACTATTAATTGTTATTGTATAAGAGGTGATCAGTGTATAAGAGGTGATCAGACCGCCAGGTGATCAGTGACCGGAATTCTGGCCCGTGGGCTCCTTGCAGTTGGATAGCCCTGTACTAGATTATGCTCAACACTGTAAAATTAGAATTTAAAAAAAAAAATTTTAAACAATAAACAGCAATTGCTACTACTAAATTAGAGATGCAAGATACAAATATTTGGTATTTAGCCTATACTGATGAACACAGAATATTTATTTCGGAAGAATAAAGGAAGAAGTCACTGCCGAAGACAAAACTTAGTTTGTTTACACTTGTCTTTCTCCCCCACCCCCTTAATGGGAAGGGTTTATTCGATTAACAAAACAGTAATGAAGATAAACAAATTTGTGAAGGGTCCGATTAAAAGATAAATTATTTTGTGAAGGGTCCGCTTTTAAGTTAAAATATTTTGTGAAGGATTCGTTTTTATAAAAAGATATTTTGTGAAGGGTCCGTTAATGGACCCAAATTTCTTCTAAACAGACCCCTGATCATATAATAATTATCAGTGCTACTAAAAATTAAATAAAAAACTGCAGACAATTAACTTTAAACATTAAAAAAATTTAAATTACTACTTAACAGGAATCCTGATATAGCAGCCAACAACACTGCCATCTAGCGACTTGCTGCACAGTTATCACAAGAGGTAAATAAAGGTAATCCCTGATGTAAACAAAGCATGATTTGGTGAATAATGTTAGTGGATTGGTGCAGCTGATTCACTGAATGTATGATAACTAGAATGTTCATAGTGGATGGAATAGGAGGATTTTGTTGTATTGGAGATTCAGATATTTATTTTGTTAGATAAGTTAAATTAAGTTAAAATTTAATTCCTGATGTTAACAAAGCATAGTTTGGTGAGTAATGACAGTGGATGGATGAAGCTGTTCCACTGAATGTTACAAATAAATGATCCACAGAATGTTTATAGTAGATGGAATACGAGGATTTTGTTGTATTGGAGATTCAGATATTTATCTCGTTAGATATGTTCAACTAATTTAAAATAATATCTAATAAGCATTATTCGCGCTATTTTATTCCAGAAAATATATTCAGTTGTCAGTCAACACATTTTTTTTTTCAGAAGTGTCAAAATTTAATAAATGACTGACTAATTTTCCGAAGCCTGTCAAAGAATTCTTTTAAGAAGAAAAGATTTGACTGTCATAACAAGAGTGTGGAAATATATAAATGGCTTTTATTAGAAAATTAAAAGAGACTATATAAAAGAACGAATGACACCTCAAAACAGTTCATGCTCAATACCTGAGAAGCCAGTGACTCCACCTTATAGCTTGAGCTCTTTGGAGATGAGTATATCCAGGCATCAGAATATCAATTTCTCTATGAAAAACAAATAAGAATAAATAGAATTATTTTTACTTTTTACATTTTTAAATGCATTTGGTAAAGATTATTTAATATATTATATAAGATTAAATGCATTTTCTTTACATTAAAAATAATATGGATAGGTAATTTAAGTTTTCTTATTTAAATACAAAGGAACTCTAACTTTATGTTGTCCATTTAATATGCTATCCCACTTCATATGTCATTTTCTGCTGGTGTGTGAGAATTGCCCACACTAAAAATGTTAAACTATCTGAGATTGTAAGTTGCACTTTTTAAGAAAATCTCACTTTATACATTTTTCGAACAAATAAAAAAAATTTTTTATTTACAAGGCTCAAACAAACAGAGTTCTTTCTTTCTTCTTCTTTTTTTGTAAAAGAGACTTATTTATCAGCTTTTTGAAGCTCGTCTGACATTCTTTTTAATCTACCTTTTAGTCCTTTGGTCAGAGAGAGGGGATTTCTCCCTTGAGTTAAAATTAGAAAGATAGGGAGATGTGAAAAGCACAGGAAGGAGAATTAAGAGAAATATGGGTGCTTAAAAGTCAAATGTACAAGTGGAAATTTTTTCAGCTAACTTCAACCTTTGAATCTTGGAATAATGCAATCTTTCATAGAACGTTACACTAAACAACTGGTTAGGTAATCATTTTTATTAATTCTGGTGACTTGCAAGAGGCTTCTAAAGCAAAAAAAAAAAAAAAATTCTGGAAGCCTTGAATCTGATTTCTACAGTATTTAAATAGGTTTAATAAAGCAGGCTACTTGGTATTTAAAGAGAGCATAAGCCTTTCAGAATAAAATTGGCTGAAGATCTTCTAAAGTCAATGACGTGCATATCCGCTGCAACACACAACATTACTTTTCAACTCCTTTAATATTTCATTTATTTAATGCTTGTTCCCAGAGATAGCGATGAAAATCACGATAAAAAAATATCGTAAGATATAACAACTGATCAAGAATTCCAAAGCATAAAAATTCTGAAACAATATTTATTTGTAAATGTAAACCAAAAAACAAGTTTGTAAACAATAGTAGAGATCAGACGGATATTATTGAAATCGTATCTAAGAACGAAAAACAAAGCAAAGATTGCACGTTATTTTTAAAAGTCATCTTGTAGGTGCAATTTTTGAAAAATATGCTACATTTTTTTAAAACCTTATTTTACGTTTCCTGCTTCATGTGTTTTTTATTGCTAGACTGATGGAAAACGTAGATTTGAGGTTCCACTGTATTTTCTTCACCTTTAAACTGGCTCTAGGTAAAGTTTATACAAAGATTTTAATGCACTGTTGATTAATTGCAAAACAGAGAAAATGCATTAGAAAAAACATTATAATCAAAACAGTGATAATCACAAGACATGGAAATCATGGTTAATATGTTATTCTGATCACATTGTTATGTTCATGGTGTTAATTATAAAATTATGAGACTTGACTTACTGTTCGAATGGCTGTTGCCACAAATCTTTACTTTTTAAAATAGCATTTGCAAAGATCAGTTTTGCTAGTTGGTGTAGTTAGCTGTTTTTTTCATTGGATAACAGAATTTGATAGTTGTAGCTTTAGATGTTTTTATCCATTTTATTATAAGACAAGTTTAGTTTCACTACCTCAGCAAAAAATAAAAATGTTCTGTTATACCTAATAAAAATTTATTAATAAAAGGGTATGGTTAAAATGGTGAACCTCTATGACCCAAAGAATTTGGTTATCTAAAATAAGTTTTTTAGTTAAATCAGATAACCAAGCATATAAAAGAGTTTAATCATAAATCCATTTATCATTAAAGTGGATAATAACAATTTAAAGAATTAAATAAGAAATTTTACTACATGTTTTTGCTAACACAGATCTCACAAAAATATACAAAAGTTTGTAAATTAATGATTGAACAATAAAATAAAAATGTTTTGTTCCATTATTATACATTAGAAAATAATCAAATATTCATATTAATAATTTTGTATTCTATTAATTATCATGAATAAATAAGAAGTTTGGAAATGACAAACAACAAATTTTGAGAAGATTTTTAACACAAACCTCTTAGCTCGTTCACAACAAATTCTAATGAAGCATATCAACATTGATTTTAAAACTGATGACTGCTCTCTTAGCCATAAGCGAACATCAGTAGCAACCTGGTGTAAAATAATTTCATACATAAGAGATGAATTTCAAAAATATTACTATTAATTACACGAAATACAAATTTGAAATAATAATATTTTAAATTTATCACTAAGATTTCCTACTTAAAAAAGAAATTGAGCATTCAAATCTGTCACAATTTTTCTTTTCTTTTTAATTTTATAAATTAAACAATATCATTAACTGTATTTATTAAAACTAATTTAACTTAAAACTATACTTGTTTTCAAATTAAAATACAAGTTTTAATTATCTAATTTTTTTTCTCATAAGAAATGATAACTATTTTTTAATTTAAGTTCTTTTGAGTAAAAAGACAAACATTTTAACTGTGGATCCTGAACTCAGTGTAGGGTGAGTTCTGGATGTCAGAGTGATTATTTTCTAGCTTAAAAAATCAATATTATGGTACATTATTCAATAAAGAAATATTGCCCGGGTTGAAACTTTTTATATCCTTCTTTATATGAATAAAAATATTTTAAAGGAGCTGGACTGTACAAGGGTTGAAAAAAATTTAACCTGATTTACTAAAATACAGTAGCTTTTCATTTAAAAATCTTTTCTCTCTTTGAATATCTTTTTTGTGTTAAACTTAAACAAAAATAAATTTACCTGATCATTACGACTGCGACCAACATGCAGTTTACCTCCAACTTCATTTCCAATAATTTCCTATAAATTATTACAAAATTAGATATGTAATTTTATTTAAGTCAGGCAAGATGGTTAATTATTATATAAGTTGCTATGATAAAGTACTTATAAACTACTTTTCGCAAGATCCGAACTTTGCCCAATTAGACTCATTTTGTAGTAGTAATATATATAAAAAATAAATTAAATGGCTTTATTTTTAACCTGATTCTATAAACAAATTCATTTAATTTTTTTTTTTTTTTTTATATCTCTTAAAAGAAAAGTTTTAATCCTTGCTTTTCTCAGAACAATTCTTCACTCAAATTAATAAATTTTTTGTCCAACTCAAAGTAATAATTTTCTTTTTTTGTGACATTTTTATGTCAGTAAAAATCAAAATAATGTGCTAATTTAAATTTAAAAAAAATAAATGAATAAATAAATAAAAACATTATTATTATTAATGATAAATTTTAATAATTTTAAACAATTATGAATTAAATTTCCACTGAACCTTTTTTTGGGGGGATGACAGAAATAAAATAAATATTTATTTCCCTTCTATTAAAAAAAAAAAAAAAAAAAAAAAAAACAATAACCAATTTTAAAAACAAAATTCCTATTCCCTTTTTATTTATTTTAAAAAAATCAAACATTTTTAGGAAAAATCTGAAATATTTAAATCTTTTATGAAACTTTGTTTATAGGCACCTGATATAACACTACTTTAAGGTACACTACTTAAGGTACACAAATAAGTTTTAATTAATGAGGAATCAAAAAGTTATTTAAAAAATCAAACAAAATATTTTTTATAGATACTTGATATAACACTGCTTTAAGACAATAACTAAACAAATAAGTTTTAATTCATGATTAATCAAAAAGTTATTTAAAAAAATCAAATAAAATATTTTTTTGCTCAAACCTTTAGCCTTCTTTCATTTGCCGAGTGGATATCTTCGTCATTTTTTAAAACAAATGTTTTTGAAGCCCATTCCTCAGATACCTATAAAAAAATTCTTGTTAAACAATAATATTTTAAAAGATACTATTACGCCCTGAAACACATGGATGTAAACTGTATTTCTTCTAAATTGAAATCTTCATTTGGTTTTCTATCCTTCTTTTGTTATTGTTTCAAATCAAAGATTATATAGCTACAGCAGACCATTTCTGTGAAAACAATCATAAAATAAAATAAGTCCTTATGAAATTTAGACATTTAAGTATATGTGTGGGAGAGGTTTGACTTGCTTTGTATGAATGAAACTCACTGGCCTTGTTGGCTTTGGAATGTCTGCTAAAAATTCATAAGAGATTTTTTAGGAACTTCAATGAATCAAATTCATTAAGAATTATGAGCGTTCACAAGAAATTTTGAGCTAGAGAGACCACAGTAGTCTTTTTCCAACAAACCCTGCATAAATTATGCTACAATGTTGTCAAATACTAGATTTTGTAGGTACAGAATATCAAGAAATGTAATGTTTATAAAGGTGAACAAGAAAAGTATTTTGTACATGGGCAATTCCAAAAGTACGATCTCCTATTACTTAGAAATTGTTTAAATTAGCTTCTTGACAAAACAAAAGAAGATAATCTAGTGCCTTGACATGACATGCTTCTAGTGATTAAGAACTGAAATTAGTAAACGTAACTTAATTTATACAGTGAAAATTATAGCTTAAGTGCAAAATTTGTAATGCTAAAAAAAAAAGTGATTGGAAGAAAAATGAAAATAATAATAATAAACTGTTAATTTGCATTTTAAATTCTATTATGTGTAGATTAAAGTTTTAAATATAACTACATTGTAATGGAATGTTTACAAGGGGAAAATTTTTTTAAAATTTCTTGCTTTAATGCATATTTAAATGGAAGTAATGCAGGTTATATTATTTTTTAAAAAGCATTTTAGCATTTATTTTATTTTTTTAGCTCTGTTAAATTGAGTAGAAATGATTTATTTCTAGGATGGAAGTGAAGTCCGATTTTCTCAATGAAGCTAAACTTGCTATCAGTAGAACTACTACTGCCACTGCCAATAATAATTTTCCAGGTTTGTAACAATGTCATGATTTTTCAATTTGATGAGAACAAACAATAATTCCCATTTTGTATTACAAAATTAAAATTAAATTCTGTGGTTATTCCAAGTTTCCTTCACTTTCACAGAACATAAAGATTTTCATAGATCAGTAAAATAGGCTTTTTTTTTTAAAATCCTTCAGGACTGTGATCTCATATATGTGATCATGTGTTTTTAACTTCATAGCTCATGATATCATATATGAAATGAGCCTTTCTGTCTCCAGTGGCCTAAGATCACTTAATATCAGACACTTGTATTACAATTTGTCAATAAATATAAACTCTGCAGTACGTATAGACTCAAAAGTTGTGAGCCAGGAAAGCGTTTCTTCCTCTTTTGACCTGTCCATAACAGGCTAAAACTTCATGTAACTCCATAGTCAGGACATAATTTATAAATAAAAAACACTAACCTGAGTCAATCCAAAAACAATTTTTTCACTTTCTTCTACAGTTACTAAACCACATTTTTCTAAGGCTTTCACATATGCAAGACTTCCCTGAAAGAAGTTTCAAAAAATAATTATGAAAATTTTAAAAACTAAAAAAAAAAAAATTTTAGTAGACTTTTGTATCACAAATTACGAACTTTATTAGGTACTATTCTCTCCCATGAGACATAAAAAATATAGTACCACATTACACATATTATATTATGTATTAATTACAACAGCAACCATAACCTTAATACCTAGGAGTCATAGTGATTACCACAATTAAAGCATCATCACTAGCTTCAATAATAGTTTGGGAATTTTTTATTTTTCATTTATTAGAATAGTACTACAGTCGGACTTCTATATAAAGAACTTCCATTTTGCGAATTTTTTCAAGGAACTAAGAACATTTTGGAAATTTCTTTGTAAAATAACTTCCAAATAGGGAAGTGAATTTTCTATTTAACGAACTTTTCCACTTTCCCTATTTCCCAAAATATTTCAGAACATTTTAAACTTTTTAACACATTTTATGGGGGAAATAACCTTGAATTGAATTTCGTAGCCACTTAACTTTTAGAGAAAGCAGTAAAATCACTTTATCTTTTTATTCGCATATCTAAAGAAAGACTCTAAAATAAATGACAAAATTAACGGACTTTATAGGTAGCAATTAAACTTTAGAATGCATGTGGTCATGTATGTTTAAAATTACTTTTATAATAAATGCAGCTGTAATTATATGCTTAAATTTAGCTTTTTTTAGATGAAATGTATATAGCATGGTTGTGTAACACAGGATGTTTTGATCTATTCTTGCTTTCCATGCAGATTTCTTTTATAATTAAGATTTATAAAATAAATAGTATATACTACTTAACAATATAAAGGTGCATCCATTGCTACTTGAATTATGTCTAGTGTTTATGAATTTGAAACCTGTTTTGTGTCGTTTAAGTATTTCAAAAGATTATTTTCTATTTAACGAATTTTCAATATAACGAACTTATTATCGGGATTTAACGACTTCGTTAAATAGAGGTCCGACTGTATTTTATTATTTATCCAGAAACTGATTCGCTGATTTTTAGTTTACTTACTGCAACTTCCATTCAATGATTAAATAATCCATTAATGTGCATAATTTCATCTGCAGTTTTTTTCCTTCATTTATTTACTTACAAAATCCACTGCATCTAGATTCATTGCAAGACAGTTATAACAAAGAAAAACATTAAAATGTCACTCATTAAATTTTTAGTGACAGCTAAAAATATTTAATGATGCTAGATTAAAAATTATAAGACATAAAGACATCATTAACCAAAAAAAAAAGAATTGTTACCATAGTAATAGAAAATATTAAATAACGCTTACAAATTAAATCATGCTCACATATATCTTCTTTTTCTAAACAAACATAGACTTAACCCTCATAACAAAAATTAATAAACTGCAATTTTTTGTTTTGATTATAATATTCTGTTAATAATATGAACAATATACAGTCTACACTTGATATAACAACCCATGTTTTTCAAACAAAAATGGACATTTTAACATGAAGTAGCGATATTGAGAGCACACGAAACTGTAGCTAATATTTATTCATAAATTATGAATATATCTTGACAAAAACCTTCTTCTCCTACCCACTTTTATTGAAATTTTTATTCTAACTATAGGTGGCTATCAGCAGCCATTTTCATTGAATAACAATATTCCGAAAGCTGCAAAGTCTAGACAAAAATAAAATCAAGAAAATTGTGAATACATTTTTATCTCCAAAATAAACCATCTCCTATAACACTTCAGAAAAAAAAGAGTGAATACAGTTTTTAAAAGCGAACGTGATTGATGAATTTATTGGACTTTTAGAACAGAATCTACAAAGTATTGTACAGAAATCTACAAAGGTTACAAAAGTATTAAAGCAAATCAAAAACTTTGTCATTCTTACTTTGATATCAACATCCCATAACACTTTATCAAATGTTATGGAGTTGTTGAAGGATTCCATAGCAGGATTCAAGCCTTCACTAAATCTTCCACCCCATAATTTTTCATGTGCCTATCGAGAAAATCAAAATTATTAATGTTAGCTTCATTTCATACGTTTTAAACAGTTTAATTGAATTAATTTTTACACAAGTACACATATATCCTCATTATATCGTCCATGTTTATCCTCCACACATGTTGGTTACACAATATAAATGAATTAATTACCAGACAAGTTTTTTTTAACTACCATGGCGATTAGAGTTGGCACGGCAGATCACAATACGGAAATATTCTCCAGGCACCCATACACATTAGTAAAAATTTAAGAGACTGAAAATCTGAGTTTGATATTAATAGCGAGAGAAGAATTGTAATTGAATCTAATCTTTTAAAACTTTTAACGAAAAATTCATTGCTTTGTAGAAAATGATAAATTTCTTCAAAATTACGCTGCACTTAAATGTAATAAGATATGATTTAAAACAATTTTCTTATTTAAATTCTTGATGCATATTACGAACTTTGAACCATTCTACAATAATAGTGTTAACAAAATGCCCGCTCGTTTTAGTTTTTGATAATAAAAAATACCATTTTGGAAATGAATTCTCTTGTTATCAGATAGCAAAATTTTCAGAAATATCAAAAGGAATCTTTGGAAAGTGAGCTGCAACCACCTGAACTTTGTTTAGTAAACAAAAGTGTTTTCTTATTGCCATATACATAAAGAAAAATATAATTACACAAAAGGGACAAAATAGAAAACAGAAGAGAATATCAAGATACGAATTCTTAAAAAACTATAAAATATATAATAAAAAGCATTAAATTCTCTAAATATATTTCTATAGTAAATTATTTTAATTGAATAAATTATTAAATTTGATTAACTCGCGGATCTGGCAATATTCTTTTTGTAAACGAGTTAAAATATAAAAGAAAAATAAATAAATAAATTGAATGACACGAAAATACGAATTAAAGGGACACCGTCCCCTTCTATGACGAATTAGGCAAAAACCGTTACTTTTTATTTAAAAAATTGGTAATTCAAAATTTTTTAAAGTTAGTGGTAAGTTAAACGCTAAATATGCATTAAGTGTTGAAAGTAAAAAAAATTGAAATTTCCTGTAGCATTAGAACTAATTGCAAACAAATTAATCAATTTTAGTTTGCTTACCTTTTGAAATTTTAACTACTTAAATAATTACACAAACAATATAAAAAATCAATAGTTCTTGCTTAATGATTTAATTTTCTTAACTTTAATTTCATTTTTTACGCTCACAGAGCTCGTGAGGTCTATGGAGAATTGGGATTTATAGAATTGCAATATATAGCTCTTCTACTGTAATAATCATACTGTTTAATTTAAAACAATATTGAGTTGACTATAAATAAAAAAAATTCCTTTAATTTCTCATATAAGATTGGTTTTACTAATATTATATTGCTTTATAAGTCATATTTTATTTATATTTTTAGAGTTTCCTACTGTTTATCTGTAAGAATGAGTGAAAAGAAAACAGCAGCAAAGGCTGCTACAAGTAAAATATCAAAGGGCATACCTGTTTCTACTAAAATTCCTACTTCTGGTCGTGATAGTGGTACTCATTCAAGATCTTCATCAGTATCGAACTTAACTTCAGCTTCAGATCTTGTTTCTGGTAAGGCTTTAAAAATCTACTATATTCTGAGACTTGTAAATATTTTTTTTTCAATTGACAGTAAATTAATGTGTTAAATAAAAATAAATTTGGTTATTTTTTAAAATATATTTATTTGCTCGCATCTGATGTTTTTCTGTTTATAGAATAGAAATTCATTTGTCAACAATATTATTATTTAAATTACTTAACTTAAAATTTTTACTATTATCAATTAACTTCAACGTCGATTTTTTTACAGAAGATGGCATAGCTATTGTTAGTTTTGTCTATGGGGTAATTACAAAATTCTTTTGTAGTTGCTTACAGGATAAATTTTAGATAAATTTGTTGAATTGTTACTGTTAATTTTACTTTATTATTAAAAATAAAGTTTTTAATGTAATAATTAACAGCCCATTTCCTTTTTGTTAACATCCCTAAAGGTGAAGAGAATCTATTATAGATATCTTCAAACAAAAATTTAGATCATTAAGAAAGTATTTTGGAATTTTATTAATTGATATATGGTGAATAAGTTAACATGTTTTGTTTTTTAACATTAAATTTCTTAGTTTTAAGTTTTCTATAATCTTTAAATTACCAGTAATAATGATTACATTTATGATGTTTATCAGCAAATTCAAAATATTTCTCTTCTTCACAGTGACATTCATAATGTGGGATACATTAATTTTTATTAAGTTTTTGCTAATGTCATTATAATTAAAAATAGTTCTGCCAAGAGTTTTATTATATTTATAGCTTTTAATTATGTTGAAATCTTTTAATGGAAACAAATTTTTTAATTCTAAAATGTATTATGAACTTTAAACATATTAAAGAATAGTTTTGAAAGCAAATAACAAAATATTTGTTTTCTAAATTTTTAATTTTATTTGGTGAAATTTTACTCATTTTCGCTTTCACATGATGGAAGCATAGAATTTTAAAGCGTAAATTACTAAAAGAAAAGTTAATAAAATCTTGAAGCTTATAGATATCATTATCTTTATGCGAGAAAACAAAATATTTCATATGTTTAGTATTGTAATGTTTATTAAAATCTTTTTTCTTATTGTAAATTAAATTTATATTTCATTTGTCACTATTAAGCGAGTTTTTGTTGCATCCTGATCCCCATTTACCTGGATTTGTACGCTTATCATTTAACATGAAAAAATGAGTAAGTAGAGGAGTTATTTAAGTTAATTTGACAAAGTAATACACATTTTTTCCCCTTGTTTTATTCATATTTTTTACTATATATATATGTATATATATATATATATATATATATATATATATATATATATATATATATATATATATATTTGGTATAACTGAAAAGTTGATAATAAAATTTATGTTCTCAATTAGTAAAATCTGGGAAAAATTAATAAAAGTCAGTCTAGAAAAGTCAAGGTATTTTTTCTGGTTACCCTCCCACAAGTTTTTAATTCAATATATCTCATAATTGACATTTTATTTAATATCATAAGTTTCTGAGTATAATCCATGGCCACATGTAATTTGCAGGTGCTACTTGCAGTCCGGCCAGAAAATTTCAGTGGATAATCAACACTGTCATATAGTTCATGGATTATACAGCAATCTACTTTTATTTGTGATGGAAATATCATAAATGGACAATTTGACTTTAATATATAATTAAAAAAATGATAATATGGCATGTATGGATTTTTGTAATGATAATTTTAAAAATCATTTTAAAGGTATAATTGATAAACGTCATTACGAATACCGGATATTATTTATTTTTACCATCAATAAAAATCATGTAGAAATCTATCTTAATGATATTTCTAATTCTTTTTTTCAAAAGATTAGTGACATGCAAAAAATAAAATTTTAAACTTACCTCATAGGTAGGAAATATTCAAATATGACATAACTACTTTATAATGTAAACGAATCTACATGAACAAATCTATCATATGAAACAATCGGCCTTGTCAGTGAAACTGATCAGCTGAGATGCGATCATGTTTAAAGGGCATTCACAGTTGGTTCGCATTATGTCACACAATAATTCCAATTCATTTTGTAATGTTCATTATACATATTATTTATCTGACTTTTTCTGAATAAATTGTAAATTTACCAAATGCTACACTATAAAAAAATCCAGAATGCCAAATATTGTTAATTAAAAAAAAAAAAAAAAAAAATGCTACTCCATCAAGTTGACTTTTCTTTATAGCTGAATTTCACATTATATTTCTAATTCATTTTCTCAAGCAAAATATATATATCTTTTATTTGACTTTTTAAATATTTATAAATATTTTCTGCTTTTCAGAAATAGGAGATGCTTCTTCTGCAAGTATGCATGGTTTTAAATTGGAAGATCGAATTTGGGTCAATGGCACAAAACCTGGTTTAATAAAGTTCCTTGGTAAAACTGACTTTGCTCCCGGTATCTGGGCTGGTGTGCTTCTTGATGAAGCTGTTGGAAAGAATGATGGTTCAGTGGCAGGAGTTAAATACTTCAAATGTGAGCCCAATCATGGTGTTTTTGCTCGCCCACAAAAACTTACAAGAACCATGGGAGCCCTTCCAAGTGACACTATGGGCAGCACAACTAATCTTAGAAATGCTGGTGCCACTATGGGTAGCACCACAAGTATAGCTAGCCTGAGGAGTGGTGTGGGTTTGGCAACTCCTGTTAGTAGCAGAACTCCTGGTACCTCTGTTACATCTCCTACCAGTGCCACCAGAGATGTGTGCTCCAAACTCAGATTGGGTAAAAGAGTTGTTGTGAGTTCTACAACTGGTGTTAAAATAGGTGTGTTGAAATTTATTGGAGAGACTGATTTTGCAAAGGGTGAATGGGCTGGAATAGAACTTGATGAACCAGTTGGAAAAAATGATGGATCTGTTGCTGGGAAAAGGTAAAAAAAAATTCACTTTTGGTGATAAATTATTGCCAGTTTACCTTAATCCTTCATCTGACCTAATTTATATTTTTCTGTTTTATGCATTAAACCTCTTGCGATTGACATAATTAAAAGAATTATCTTTTTCCTCCTTAGCTAATAAAAGAAATAACTGTCTGCCTAATAACTAAACCACGCATCATGACTCATATTTCTGAGGCTTAAAAATAAAAAATGTGATCTTTTTGAAAATCAAGCATTTTGATCAATATTCACACAATTTAAAAACCCCACATTAGGATTCGTTTTATCGCCATTTTAAAAATAAGCATGAATCACACAACTTTAAAATCACATGTCATGATTTGTATTCACGATATTTATAAATCTCACATCATCATGATTCATATTTTCATGATTAAAAAATACCCACAATGGTTTGTATTTGCTCTATTTTACATTGAATGCCAAGATTTGTATTCATGCAACTTGAAAGTTGCACATTGCGATTCATATTCGCATAATTTTGAAATCACACTTCATGATTTATATTCACAAAATTTTAGAATCAAACATTACATTTCTTATTCACAGGATTTATAAATCGAACTTTGTAATTTATTTTTACGAGTTGACAATATTGATTCTTGGATTAAAAAACATAAAAATGCAAATTTTGTATTTAGCTCTCTTATAATCTGAAACATTTTTTGTTTCTTTGTTCACACACATAATTACAAAAATAAAAGTTTTATTCCATTTTTCTGAAGCTTTTTTTTTTATTATAATGACTATTTATTTCTTTAGAATTTTCAAAATCTGTGTTAAGAATTAAAGTTTCTATTAATATTGTTGGGAAATATACATATTTTAATTTTTTAAAATAATATTGCTCATAATTTTGATCAATTGTATCCATTTATACTAGAGATGTTGCGAATAGTGATTTGGCCGAACATTGAATATTAGGCACAAAAAAAAAAACAACCTCAAATACAAAATTTTTTTTTAAAAATAAGTCAATAAATATTTTATATATAAATAGGTTTAGTCATTATTGAAAAAAAAAAAAAAAAAAAAACATTATTATACTATTAGTAGAAGGTAGGTAAAGGGGAAAAAAAAAACTATAATAGTTATCTATAAATAAGATTGAAGATAAATAAATTGACTAACACAGTGTTTTCATTACAGAAAAAAAAATGTGAGAGAATTTCTCACCCTTTCTAAAAAACAGGATGAGATTTCAAAAAGTTAAGTGAGATTTCTAAAAATTAAAAAACACGAATAGACTTGAAAAAAAATATTTCTTTAATTATAATACATTTTTAACATCTTCTAATTTTTAAGCCCTTTAATATTTTTGCTGCGTCATCATATATTATATAATTATAATATTTTTGCTGCGTCATGCAATTCTAACCTTGCAAAATATCTTCTTTACTCTTAAATATATAGCTTTTTTCAATATTCCAAATATTCAACATATTTTATTTCACCAGTTTTAATAGCTTTTATACTAGAATATTATTCAACTAATTACTGAAGCTGATTTCGTTAGTATTAAAATTTCTGTGTGTGTTTCTAATTTAAATGTTTTTATTTCAAGGTATTTTACATGCCCCATGAAGTATGGTTTGTTTTCTCCAATTCATAAGATTTCACTTGTGGGTGGTACTTCTAGCTCTCGCACGCCATCTGTGCGGGGTGCACCCATTCGGAGATCTACGAGCAGAGAATCTTTAAGCAGTTCTGTGAGTAACTGCTCCAAATCTAGTCGTGTCAAATTGGGGGTGACATCCCTCACAAATACTCAGGTAATTCAAGTTTATCTAAGCATATTTTAAATTACTTATTCTTCATAATCTTAAACAATTTAGTACCAGTACTGGCCCAATAACTTCTGATGCTCCTAGACGAATAAATAAATAAATGAATGAAATAAAAATTCTGTCCGTGGTATTTTCTACACTAAAGAACGCTGCAAGCTTTTGACTGCCTGTACTTCCGGGTTACTGTTTTTGGTGTGTTTTGAAGCCATTTGGCTCACAATGTGATCATTTTGTTTTGAGACTCTCTTGAATAGTATTTCTTGTAATCCTGTATTTGTATTTCAAAAGAGGAATCCTCATTTGAAGACCTGTCTATTAAGATGTGAGAATTGTCATTTGAAAAAATATTCGTTATAAAACACTTATTACTTTGTAAACAATGAACCAACTTCGAAATTTAAATCTAAATGATAATCTGCCCAACAATATGCTAACACTAAACCATGATGGTATGCATCAAGAACAAACAGTAATAAACAAGTAAAAAGAGGCCAAATTAGAACTGCCAAAAAAAAGAGAGTTCTTTCTAAATCTAGCAACCATGTCACCTTTTTAAACAAAACATTTTTAAAAAACTAAAACAAATTTTCACTTCAAACTCACCAGAATTACTTAATATCATTATCACAGCAGATTTCAGCTCAGAAATGAGGTAATTTATTTCTCTTATTAAAAGCAAAATTATCTGTTTTAAAATATCGCCTCGCAGAATAAGCTGTAGTATGCAGCTGTATACTTTCTAATCGGAAGTAGAGCAGATCAAGAGTTCTATATTGTTGCTGTTTACATTTATATTGAATACACCATCCACATATGTATCTTCGTTTGCTACTCATACCATCTATCCGATTCCACATAGATCAATCAAGATATATATATGTATATATATATATTTTTTAAATCAATGATAAATAATTAATTTTTTTCCTCTAGGACCCCTAGGCAGTTGCCTAGCTTCACTTAATAAAAGATCGAGTCCTGTTCAGTACGGTCCAAAATTTAGCACTATGATAACTTAGTATTGCAGCAATACTTTAGTATTGCAGTGATCTCTCAAGTGTTTTTAGAAGGAGGGGGGGTGTCCGTCCATCCCTTAAAAGCACTGCCTTTTTATTCATGTTCCATTTTAAAAAAGATTAATTCACTGTTTAAATAATAATTACACCCATATAAAAATTTTTGTGTTTATAAGTTTAATTCTGATTTACTATTACAAATATTTACTTTGTTAGGATTAATCTAAACTGGTTAAATGTTTACGACTATATCTTTTTTTCAGGGGAGGATATTAATAATTTTTTAAGTAGTTTTAAAATTCCAAATTATTTTTTTAAAAAAATTTTATATTTAAAAAAAAAGTACCTTTAAATGTCAACTTTCTCATAATTTTCAGTTTAAATTATAGAAAAAAGCTTTCAAGTTATTTATCAATAAATATTTTTTTTTTTAGTTTACTTTTTCTGAAAAGTATATATGTCTTTTAGTATGCCTTTAATTATTTTTATAAACTATAAACTTTTCTCTTATTTTGATAATGATAGAGAATTACTTTTAAATCTTAGCATAAAATAGTATTAGAAGGCAATTTAAATATTGTTGAGCATAAAATTAAGTTATTACTTTATATTACACATTTTGATATATTTTTATGGTGTTTAGTGAGTGTCATTTCAGAACTCAAAGTGCCCTTTTATAAGAGGAAGCGCCCTGTCATTTTTTTATTCCTATTGAAAACTCTGCAATTGTAAAGTTTATCTGTACAAGCTTTGCAAGTGTTACCCCCTCCTCCTCTACAAAAATTATTTATATTTTTTCATGATGTTTAGTTTAATTAGAACTGAATAGTTAAGTGAATGAACAGTATGTGTAAAATTTATTCATAAAACAGAGACAAATTATTGTTTTTAAAATAGATATGTCTGCTTGTTTCATGGCAGTAATATTATGTTATATTAGAACTATGAAGTACTTTTAGGATCAATCGTCTCAAAGTTTATTTTTGTTGCTCACTAAACTGTAACAACATAATAAACTTAAATAAAGAACTAATATTTATTTTGCTAATAAACTTATTTTGTATAATCTTAATACTTATGTTCATGGAATAAGATTATTGAAATGATGAAAGTGTCCACGATTTTGACACAGTTGTGAAGATAGTCATAGAGAATTATTCTTCCAGAAATTGCATCAAATTAGTGTTTTACTGAGATTTTTAGTGAAACTGTAATATTTTATACTGTCATTTTCATAAAATTATTTTAAAAACTTTGCTTATTCCTTTTTTTGTTGTTCTTAAAATTAATATTACTGACTTTTCATTCTTATAATTTTTATGAAATACATGCATTCTAATTGTCTTTTCCCCTTTATCATTTTTTCTTTTCTATTTCAGAAGTCTAGAACAACTGGAGTAGGAATAATGACTACAAGTCGTGCATTGGAGGTAAGCATTTAATAGGATTATTTTTTCAATTCATCAATTTGGTTAGTGATAATAGGCCCAAATTTTGATGACATTTGTATTTTTTGGACATTTTTTCCCTTTTGAGGCATTTTTTTTTTTTTAGATTTTTAGGATATTTTCTTTTATTTTAAATTCTGGTGCATTTTTGACAATTTCTTTGAAGTTTTTTGGGATATTTCTTTTTGTTTCTCTTATTTCTTTGGCTTTTGGTCATTTTAATTACTTTAAATGCAAGATTTTTTTCTTTCAATTTTACATTTATAATGTTTGTAATTTACAATACCACCTTTGACCAATTTTTCTTTTTATGTTATTGTCGTATGTTTATAAGATCTTTAAAAGTAATTTTTGTTACAACTTTCAAATGTTCTTGGGTATAAAAATTCTCCAAGTATAAAAATTTACTTTTAGACAAGAGAAGCTCATTTATATTAAAAATAAAAAAAAACATTTAATAATCCAATATAATTCTAATATCTACTAATACAGGAAGTTTTAAAGTTCATTAAAATTTATATACGGAAAGAAAATACCAAGGAGTCAATATATTTTCCTTTTTTTTGTTATTTTAGCATTTGACATTTATTTTCAACTGTAATGAATGTGTATTGCATCGTTTTGTATATTGTCTTGAAAAAAAATTATTTGAAAGAGAAAAACATTGATCTAGATTAGGGGTACACAACCTTTTTGAGTGAAGGGCCACTTGCACAGCAGGTTGAATAATAAAGGGGCCGCACGCATATTTAGACATGTTAACGGCAAATAAAAAATTCTTCCTATAAACATAAGAACTAATTTTTTTTTTATCAGTAAACCTAGAATTTATCAGTAATATTTTCGAAAAATTAAATACTTTTAATTTTTTAAAATACTTTTAATTAATAAAAATTATTCAAAAAAAAAAAAAAAACCTGATTCTTTTTTCTTTTTTTTTAAATTTCCCTTTTTAAAAATTTATATACTCTAATATAATATAATATAAAAAAATGGATAAAAGAAATGTTTTTTTTTGTTGTCATATCACTTAGTTCAAAATTTAAAAAAAAAAAAAAAAAAAACGTTCACTTCACAGAATGAAAATATAAAAGATAATTCAAGAAATGTATATTTTGATGATTAATACAAATTCAAATCAAATATATTTCAATTAAACAAAATTTATGGGAAAAATCACTTGAATTTGAGATGAAATCGTCAAAAATAATGCTGGACAAAAAGTGATTACTCAAATTCGAAATTCACGTATCTTAATAACGTATTAAAAGTATTGAATTTTTTAAAAACCATGTAAAATTCTGAAGAAATTATGGTGGAGTAGGAGATCGAGAAACACAGATTTACTATAGAATATATGTAAATCGAGCTTGTCAAAAAGTGATGACTCAAATGTGCGATTCTAAATTTTCAACATTTTTTAATTTAAAAAAGAAAAAAAAAAAAATTCTATTGTGTACAGAAGCTTTTGTGGGCCGCATATCAACAATCGGTGGGCTGCATTTGGCCCGCAGGTTGTGCACCCCTAATCTAGATTGATATTTTTACTTAATTATTCGGGTATTTTAAGAAAATGTTTTAAGGGCATTTTTTGGAGTTTTTTTAGGTCATGTTCTAAATGTGTTTTTGAATTTATTGCTTATTAACACTTCTGTTATAGGAAGCACTTAAAGAAAAAGAGCAGCACATTGAGCAACTTCTGAAGGAGCATGATCTCGGAAGAGGTGAAGTTGCTAGGTTAACAAGTCGCTGTGAAGAGGTATTTTTTAAAAATTTATTTTATGATTTTATGCCATTTTTATTTTTCATCACAGAATTAATTTTATTTAAGTTGAATTTATTTTTGAAAAAAATGCGGTGCAAATTTTATTTTAGTATTAAAAAATATTATTTACAAATTGATTCTAATTAATATTTTTTTAAATAGCAGGGCTGATTGTGCTCTGGAAAAAATCCGGATTCCCGTAAATTTCGGTAACAGTGATCCGGAAGTTTCCGGAGATCGAAGGTCCAGGCGTTTCAAAAAATCATTGATTACAGAAATCAAATTTTCAAATGTGGAACTTGAAAACACAGTTTATTTTATTTGTTTGTAAGGGAGAGCCAGAGAGATACTTTATAAGCTTATATTCATGATTGATATTCATTTTTTATCAGTAAATAGTTGTTATAATCATAAACTCAAGAAAGAAAGACATATTTGTAAATTTTAATTACTTCTCCAGGTCATCATAGGTATGTGTAAATGGTATAGGTATGTGTAAAATTTTAAATATATTTTCAGTAAACTAAGAAATATTGAGAAAAAGGAAAAAAAAATTTTTTACATTTTTTTTCTAATTTTACAATTTAAACTTTTTTTTTTTTTTTTTTTAACTCAAGAAATTTTCCGGAATTTTGACTTAGGCTCACAATTACCCCTGAAATAGTTACTGGACATAGATTTCCTTTTAAAGTGGTTTGTCTTTAGCCCTTTAGTGCCATTTTATAGGCATCTATTTATGCATAAATTTTTTTTTAACGTAACAGTCTTTAAGAACACTGTATGGATTACTCTGTTTTGTATTTGTTTTCAGTTAAAACAATTCAGCCAATCATTTAACACAAATTCATGAATGTCATACCTAGCCATTCATTACCTGTTTACTCTTTTTTCCTTCAAAATGATCCTGATCTTTGGCTATCATCATAGTTAGAATTTATTTAATGGAAGTTCACAGGATTAAAATCTTTATTTTAAATAATTCATTTGAAAACATCAAATATATGTCTTTGTTATAATTAATATTTTTAAAAAAATTATTTTTTTTTTCTTCTCTTGCTGAATGATTTGTATTTGTACACCATGAATTAATTTTGGTTTTGAACAGATTGAAAGGAAAAACACAGAGCTTTTGGCTCAGCAGCTGCAGTTCGATGAGCTCAAAAGAGGACTGGAGCAACAACTGTCAACTGAAAAACGGTAAACATTGCTTAATTTTTTTTATAAGGAATTTATTTGGAATCCCTGTAAAAGTACGTAAGAAAATTAGTTAAAATCATAATTTTTTTCGTTCTAACCAGCAAATGTTTAAATAAATTATAAACCAATCTTCTTGAAAATAAATATATTTGGATTCAAAATTAAATTGTAACCAATTCGACGTATTTTTAAATTATTAAAGTAGTTTTGCAAAAAAATAAATAAGTAAACAAATGGAGATAATTATAAAATAAACAAATGAAAGTTCACTTCAGTTGTAAAAGCAACCGTATATGCCTAATTTTGTAGCCTATTTATATATCTTTTAAAATAAATAAATAAAAAAAATACCTTTTGTTCCAATATTTTGTTTATTCTCTGAATCATTACACACACACACACACACACATATATATATATATATATATATACAGTGGAACCCGCTTAAGAAGTTTTTCAAGGGAGTGGAAAGAAATTACTTATTAAACGGGAATACTTTTTAAACGGTAAAGATTAAAAACTAAAAAAATTTAAAATTGTATAACTTATATTACAGAATCAACATACTGGAACAAATATTTAATTTTACTATTCATTTAGGAAAAAATAACTAATACCTGCTTTACTTTTTATTTTATCCAATGTTATTTACACAGAGATGCACACTTTTTACAATTATCAATGAGACTTTTGCGAGAAAAAAATCGTGTACAGTAGTTTGTGTTTATTTTATCTTCCCGACCCTTAACTGAAAATTGTCCAACTGCTGTAAATATTTGAACATTTCCGGGGTCACATTTCCAACACTGTAAATGAATTTGCAAAAAGTTTCCAGCCGTTTTCTGGCAACAGAAATACTAGGAGGCTTAGCAATATTTTCTTCAGTTTCACTCAATTCTTCTGTGTCATTTGTAGCGTCACAAATATCCTCTAATGTAAGTACATCACACGGTAAAATTTTGTCAACCGATACATAATTTTCAAACGATGCAGTGAAATTAAGTTTATTTTGGAGCCACTTCCAATCATTGTCAAAATTTTCATTTGTTTCTTGACCTGCCATTTCATCTTCAAAGTCATACTCTTTGGTTGCATTTCCATCAGAGAATCCAGCTTTTTGAAGACAATTAGCAATTGCAGATGGTGTTATTAATTCCCATGCCGATACAATAAACTCAATCGCTTCTAAAGCATTGACTTTTTCAGCTTTCCCGTATTTTCAAGGCCATCCAGCATCCGTTTCACAAGTCACATTTTATAATGGTGCTTAAACACCTTGATAACTCCTTGATCCATAAGTTGTAGAACAAAGGTAGAGTTTGTTGGTGATGCATGAGTCATAAGGCTTCCCGATTTTCATTTATGGTGGACAGAATGTCAAAGTGATTCCCCACATTCTTATCAGTTTCATTGTTAATCTAAAGGTTCACATTTCTTTGCCCACACCTGTTCCCGATAAATCACTTTCTTTTGTGAAATGGATGAGCAAAGAAAGTCAGTGGTCTTTGTTAATTCATGTACCTATTTTTGTGACCATAAGGTAACTAGATAAGACATTTTAAATAAAAAAAATTTTAAAAAATGAAGAAAATTGGAAGCGAATGAAAACTTCTAAACGGGTTGTACTGTGTATGTATATATATATATATATATATATATATATATATATATATATATATATATATATATATATATATATATATATATATATATATGTATATATATATGTATATATATGTGTATATATATGTATATATATATGTATATATATATTTATATAATATATATATATAATATATATATATATATATAATATATATATATGTATATGTATATAAGTTAAGAAGTACTGTTTGAAATTTTGTAATGTAGGATGATGAAATGGATCATTTTTTGTTTATTTTATTTTTTACTGTCTTTTCATTTTTATAGAATTAAAAATAATTTTAAAAAATATTTTAAGGGGAAATTGTTGTTAATACTTGTCATTTTCTTAAATACACTATATATTTATTGCGATAACTATTATTTTATTTAAATAAAAATATTTATGTTTAATGTTAAATAGTTGTACAGTGCAGAAAATAAAGAACAAAACCAATTTCTGATCTAAAAATCCTATTTCATTATGTATTGATTAGAATGTTCTGTTGTTTATTTTACGAATTATGATTCAGTTCTGGTATCCTAAAAACTTGAAAGGAAGAAAAAATCTTTTATTTTAGGAAATTGGAAGATTTGCAATTTCAAGTAGAGGAAGGTGCGATTTTAAAAAGTGATTTGGAGGTAGCATGTTCTTATTTATGCATCTTAATTTTTTTAAATATGTTTTATGTACACATGGGATTTGATATTATTTCATAAATTTTGAATAATAAGTATATTTTGTATTCTAGCATTTAATTTTGAACAATTGTGCTAATTCTAATAGGATTTCCTCTCTTTAAAAAATTTTAGATAATCAATATTCAGTACACAATTAAATAGTGAGGAATAAAGAATAATAATAGAGAATACAAAAAATAAGATAGTTCGTGCTAAAGGAAAAAATTCGCATAATTCTGAATATCATATTACGTAGTTATTTTTCCTTTATGCAGGTGTTTGATCAGTCCTAATTAAAGGTCTTGATTGTTCAAATATAACTCTTTTCTTGTTTTGAAATTCTCTGTTTTTTCTATCTATAGATAAAATTATGAATGATTATTACACAAAATAACCACTCTCATCAAAGTTTATTATAAATTTTTTTCATTAATTTTTTTTAAATGTTTAATTTTGTACAACAAATAAATTTTTTAATTCATTCTTCAAATTTTGAAAGTGTATTTATAAAAATTTCTTTAATATTTGGCTATTATAAACATATTAACTTTTCAATCCAGTTGAAAATATTTTTAGATCTGTAGTTTTTTTGGGAATTTTACCTCAAAAGTTTGTTGTTTTTCATCTTTCAATTCTGATATTAGTATCATTATTAATTAATTTTATTATAATTTATTATTTTGTCTAATTTTACAGATGCAGTTGCAGCAGAAGGGCACTATTTTTAAGCGCTTAGAAGATTTTCTTACTAAATCACACGTAAGTCGCCCTTTCCTAAAATATTGTTTTTAAATTGAAAAAACTTATAGCTGGTCGAACATATCCTAGCTAACTCATATTCTTTTAGTTATTTATAACATATGCCTCCTAAAATAAAAATATATGCCTCCAAAATTAAGCCGCTGCCTTGGTAATTTGGTTGATCGGGCCTTTCAGGAAAATGAATGAAAAGAGTTAACATATTGTACTATAATATAATATATTTCTTATTAAAAGTAACAAGTTTATAGCTGTTAGCATATACAGTGGTTTATAAATGTATCTCTTGGAGGAATGTAGAAGTTTGGAGAAAGTGGCTCCAATTTCAGCGCTGTTCACATCTGATCAAGGTCAATATTATGTAGTATTCGACCATGGTCGGGGATATTATTGTTTGTGCTGCATAAACATCTTACTTTATTGAGTGTTTGATATAAATCTTTTTTTAATCAGTATTTAAACTTAAAATCTCATTTTAAATTTGTTTTAGGATAATAAATTTAACAACATAAAAGAAATATTGGACGGAAAAGAAGCATTGACTGATTCAGGAGAGACTCAAGAAAGTAACGAAACCTCTAGTCTAAGACAAAAAATACAAGAACTTGAAGAAAACTTGTCTAAATTAAGAGAAGAAAAAGATGTGAGCATTCTTTCCTTCCCTATATATTCTAAACACACTCATTAATTATGCTATTTAATTTTTGGTCATAAAATGATGAGTTGCTTTTCAAAACTGCGTCATCAATAATATTTTATCCTAGATCTATAAATTTCAATTTTTAAAAAAATTATCTTAATTTAACTGTGCCTAACATCTCAAAACGTGGGGGGGGATACAAATTAAAGAACATTCAGATACAATAATGCAAATTTTGTTTACACAAGCAGATTTTGAAGTTCAGTCAAATTCTTTCATGGTGGTGGTACATCATCGTTCAATGATTTTGCAATAATTATGAAAAATAACTGTTTTATTAAAAAATAATTTTTTTTTATTTCAACAGAAAATATTTATTACATTCTTCTTTAAAGAATTAGGAAATGTAATTTTTTGTTGTTGAAAACTTAATTAAAAAACAGGTAGTTACTTTATTTGCGTCCCCTTAAAACTGCACAATGGGCTATTAGTGACGGTCTGGGAAATATCCCTGATGATGATCTGAAGACATGCCATTGCAATTTTGATCCTCTGCAGAAGGAAAGGCTTCGGTAGCCTGACGATCGTGGGAGAAGTCGAGCACTTTACGGTAGAACAGCTTAACTAAGACAGATATGGCACACCCTCGATCCCTACACAGGCTGATCAAAGTGGTCACCAACTCTCTTACTCACCGCAACAACCAGTGATGCTTGGCTTTGGTGTTCTACCGGGATAGTCCATAAGATCAGTCTACTATGGGACTAATTTTAAAAAGTTTATTTAAAAACAAACTGGAAATAAATATTAATTGGAGGATGGAATTCAATCCACTGATATTTTCTCAAGACTGATTTCAGTTCTCAGGAGTGAAGAGTGGCACCTATGCTAAATTATACCAGAAAAGGGTTTAAAAAAAATCAGTTTATAAAGTTAAATTCTGTCTAATAACATGTCATTTTTTTGAATTGTATAATTCTTCCCCTGCTGCTCCAGCAACAGTTTCAAACATTTTGAGAAATAAATTAATAGCATAAAAATTGCCAAAATTCATTTATATGCTCGATTTTACTTATAAGATAATAAAAATTAAAATTATAATTTCTTATTAATTTTGTTTTGTATAAAAGGTTTGACAAATTTTGTTTTCTTAGAAATCCATGAAGGACTTGGAAGCCATGAATTTGAAGTTCAAGGAAGTAGAAAAGAAAACAGAGGAACAACTGTATGCTCTCAACAATAGTATTCAAGAAAAAGATGACGTCATAACTAATCTGAGAAGTGAATTGAATCTTCAGTTGGTAAAGCTCACCAATTTAGTGGCCGATAATCAAGCTTTAGCCGAACAAATGGCTTCACAAGCAAATGCAGAAAAAGGACATACAGAAGAAGTGATTAAAGAATTTGGGGAGGTAAGGCTTATTTAAACAATATTTTTTTGTCGGTTTTTATAAACGTATTTTTGTTAATTTTGAAATGTTTAATATTTATTACAAGTACACCAGAAATATGATTGTTAACTTAATTGTTGAATATATTTTACTTTTGTATATTTTTAAATCTATAACACTGTTCATACATATCTAGAATTAATTTAACTGATGCACTTCAAAGAAAATGTGAAATCTTTGAGCCAGAATTTGTATTGCTTTTTTAGGAAATCTTTAAGCATGTCCCATCTTAAGCTTTTCTCTGTTTATATGCTTTGCATTTTTTTAGAGCTTTTATTTATTCAACTAATAATTTCCTTAATTTAGAATTAATTTGAATTAATTAGATTTTTTTAAAACTTCAGTTATGTTTTATTATTATTATTTTTTTGCTCTGTACATATCAACAAAATGTCTTATAATCAGTTGAAGCTTGTTACGAAAACTTTTGTTGTTTAAACAAAAACAAACATCATAATGTGATATTGCTTAACGTAATTGTATAAAAGGAAAGTAAATAACTGAGAAATGCAAATAATAAGATTACTCGAAATACTTGATTTATTTGTTAAAGTGATAATACAGCTGTGAAGTTGGAATGTTGTGACACAACTCCGTAGTTTTCTTAGAACTTTATTCTTATTCCAACTGTGACTGATACTTGTTTAAAATGTTCACTTTTCGAAATAAATTTTAAAAAATATATTTGCACAAAATATTGATATGGTGCAAAACTATTAGTAATAAAAGAGCTGGGTGTCAATATCTTATATGCACACTCATACCTATATGAATATCTTATTATAATAAGTGAATGTATTTGTGAACTAGGAAACCATTACAAGTAATACATTACATTAATTTTCACATCTATTATATTAAATTTTCCTCTTAACTAATCAAATTTGGCTTGGAGCTTATGAATCATAAGTTAATTTATTAATAATTTATTTATTAATATATTAATACAATCAAGGCAGTAATTTGATAAATCAATCCTAAGCTCAGAAACCTTCAAATGTGATAATTTAAATTTATAATAAGCTATGATTTAAGAAATTATTATAATGTTCATTTGTATAATATTTTTGTTGTCATAGTTATAAATATTTGTCTAAATAATTACCATAAAATCAAAATCCCCATTTTTTTCGTTTAACCTAATGACTTTTAGCTAGCCAGAGTCTGATTCTTGGAAATATTTTCCGAATCCTGCAAAAAAAAAAATTTGATCCAGACTCCTCAGCCCTAGTTATGACTATTTTTCCGTAAAGTGGACATCACTTGGACTAAGAAAATTGATTGTTTAAGGAAAAAGACATATTTATAGAGAAATGTAATTTAATATTTTATAGAAATTAACATAACTAAATAAATACACATTTTAAAGAAAAGAATTACATTATATATTTATACCTACATTAATATTGATAATTTTTAGAACAAGTCAAACGCACTGCAATAGAAATTTGGTCCGAAGTGCTAACAATCAACATTAACTGGGGAATACATCCCGTGTAAATCATTTTCCTTTTTTTTTTTTTTTTCCTACCCTTAATTTTTGTTGAAAATTCAAGTCAGAAATTGTTTGCGCTAGTTTTATTTTGCTGCTGATTTGCTTTTTCATAGTAATATTTTATTCTGTTCTTTGTTTTCTTTTTTTTTTTAGTTTCATTTATTTTAGCATTTTTCATATGTATTTTGTTTTGATTGCATGATGCCCATAGAAAGTTTCAAACCTCTCCGAAGAACTAAAATTGAAGTCTGCCAAACTTCAAGAGCTTGAGCTGTCAGTACAAGAAAGAGATAACAAAATAGGAGTTCTTGAAAATGAAATCAAATCACAAGCTCAAAAGATAGCTGAGTCTGAGGGTCTTAATCAGAGTTTGAATGAATCATTTGAGCTGAAATCTTCTGAACTTACAGAGAAAATTACTCTCCAACAATCACTCGAAAGTGAAGTGGCTGCTTTTAAACTCAAAGTTGAAACTGAAATTCCAGAAAAGGAAAAGGTACAGTCTGAATTAAAGCTTGGTATTTTTTTACAGCTAATATATACATTTCATCTTTATTTCTGGGAAACCTTTTTTGTACCTATACATTTCTATTAAATATTTACTTATTTCAAATTGAATTTTTCAGAAAATTCTGGATTTGGTAAAACAAATTGAAGGTCTTACCTGTTCACTTCAAGAAAAAGAAGACACAATTGCCCAAAAGCTGTCAGAAATCACTTCACTTGAGGGAAAAGTTAAAGAGTTGTCAGACAGTCTGTCAGAAGCGAGAACTCAGCACAATTTTGCTCTAGAAAATGCAACAATTTCAGACAAAAAGTCATCAGAAAATCTGGCTGCTCTACAAAAAGAGCTAGATATATTAAAAGAAGAAAAGTCTGAAATAAAAAGCAAATTTGACCAGGTAACTAGAAGTTATTATGTAAATAGGTACTGAGCCCCAGGTTTAAAGAGTGAATAGAAGGCTGCCGCTCTGAGCTACTGATTTCAGTCAGTGGTGCAGCATCAACTTCTCGCTTTAAAAATAAATTGTTTCCCATGTAACTATTCAATACATTCATTGTTTTCCATAATTTTTTATTTTGTGGTAATTTTCTTCTCACTTGATTGCAAAAACGTAACAGTAGCAGTCAAATATCAAATAGCGATTGGCAAGAATTATTATAAAATCGCCAAATGAGAAAACTTATTTTTCATGTTTTACTTAAGAAAATATAAAGGTGGCATCATATGATTTGTAAAATGTACTAAAAGAGTTCCTGCATGAATAAAAAAGCATGTTTTTTCGTTTAGGGGTTTAATAACTTTTATTAGCCATCGAAAGCAATACCGTCTCGTTATTTTAAACAGAAAAAAAATTTACAAGGTCAATGAAAGTAAAATTCTGAACCTTTAAAATAAAAATTATTAATGCTTAAAAATTCTTCCAATTTCATAATGTATTTTTTAATGTCATTATTCAAAATATTTGTGTGTTTTAATTAAAATGCCGTAATTTTAAATATTTACGAGCAATTGTAGTATTTTCATTATTATATTCTCAAAGATAATTTTTTTTAGTAATTAGCATTTAAGGTATTTGTTTCTTAGTGATAATATATGTATATATATATATATCACAACACAATGATATCTTCTTTTAGCCATTTGTGTTTTTGCAACCCACCCTCTTAGATTAGTTACAAAACAAAATAGTTGTGATTTAATTTTTAATAAATATTTTGACATAGGTTGAAAACTATTAAATTTTTTGGAAAGAATATTTTATATGTAATTTTGGTTATTCTTTGTATGATATATAAAAAAAAACTTAAACATATATACTTACATATAAAGTACTTTAGACTTATACATATGTAATGCAGTCGTTCTGAGTTTATCTTTAATTTGTCAAAATTTAGGTAATTAGTTGATTTTCAATTTTTATCTATCGGAATTTTACTGAAGTCAATTTTACTATGCTTTCTGTAGATGATTCCTTTATAATTTTTACTGAATACTTATTTATTAAAAGAGGAAAGAAAGAATGTACAAAATATTTACAAGGAGCTGAAGCTCTGAAAAGACTCTTACAAGTTCATTTCCAAAATACAAGTGCACACTTTTTTACTCTTTTTATTCTATTATTTACTTTTCTCTTAAGTTAATATCTTTTTCAAGTCATGTGATCCATAATATACAAACTTCTTTGTTAGGATTGATGCTACAAGGAGCAATCATATTATGAAAGTCTGAAAATATTTATTAAATTTATTAATGGGGTTTCGGTTTCTGAGAGACATTTGACTGCACAGTATAAATTAATTTTATTTATAGAGATTATATTTCTAACAAATTGACAATGATTTATGCACGAAATGGCACATTAATTGTGTGAAAGAAGTTACTAAAATATTCCCATCTGTAAGGAAGAGCTAATCTACAAATCAAATATAATTCTTTTGTTTTTAGGTCCCTTAATTCTATTTAGTATATATATATATATATATATGTTTCTTTTCGCATGCTAATTTTTTTCATTATTGTAATTTAATTTGAGAATGAGTTTTTCAGTTAAATTATAATTAAAACTAATCTGTTAAATTGCATTCAGGAGCTTCAAAAACAAAAATTGGAAACTGAAACTGCATGTCGAGAACTGGAAATGAAGACGAATCTTTTATCTGAGAAAGATACTGAAATGATGACAATGAGAGATACTATAAAGACAAAAGAAATGGAATGTTCCGATTTGCAGAAAAAACTGTCTTCCCTTGAAGAGTCTTTCGAATTGCTCAAAGCTAAAAAAGGAGAAGACGTTGAAAAAATGAATATAAAATCTATGGTAATATTTTTTCTATTTTTTAGAATGTAGATATTATTAATTCAGCCTTAGAGCATGAGATAAAAACTACTCTGTGTCTTCTGAAGAAAAAAAAGACATTTTCAAGAAGTTTATTTTTTTAATATTTGCTTTTATTAGAAAAATTTCTGATTAATTTTATATCATAAATTAATTCCTTTTATTTTAATTTTCTGATAATAAATGTCTAATATAAACATATAAAGATTTAGAAAAGGAGACAAAAACTGTGGGACTTTTGGTTGACAGGGCAAAAACTAAATGCGTTATTATTGACAGAGAAAAAGATCGAATGATTGTTAAATTCTTAAAAGTGCCTTTGAAAATCCTCTATTGTAAAATCAAATTAATTTATTTCTCCTTTGTATCGATAATACATTTGAAGTTTTTTAAGTTTTTAACTAAGAAAAATATTAAAAAAAAGCTTGAAATTGCTTAGTTAAAGGGTACAGGTTGCACAAAATTACTATGTGGGAAAGTCTCAGGTTGATGACTCGTACTCTAATAATAAATAATTCAGATTAGAACTTTTCAATATGACTTTTTTAACTTAATAATGGAGCACATGTTGGAAGGGATGTCAGGTAACCAAAGTATGACTCAAATGAAGAAACAGTCTTTCTAATTATATCTTGAATCTGTTCCAAATTAATTCCAAAACTAGTTTATTATTTATTTTTATGATTATTTTATTAGTTTTTATTTACCTTTTTTTTGTTGCATCTCCTGAATTTTTTTTTTTTTTTTTACCAGTTTTCTATAAATAAAAAAAAATGTTCATTTTTTTTGTAAAAAGGCTTTTAACCAGAAATAATTGATAGGGTGAGCTATATTTTTTATTCTTATCATGCTTTAAAGTATTTTATTCCAACAGAAATTTTGTAATTTATTATTTATGTAATTGCATAGGGTCATGTGGGGTAAAGTGTGAATAAATTCAAGCTTTTTTATTTTCAACAAAGGCAATAAAACTTAACTATTAAATTTATTTTATCGAAAATATCGATGCATTTGTTTACATTGGCACAATTTCATTAAAAAGCAAAATAATTGCACTAGTATATGTTATTAGTATATTTGAAATATAAATGAGAGATGTATTAATATTTATATTGGTAATTTAAAATATTTTTACTATTTATAATGAACATGTATTTTTATTCAATTTAGTTATTTTAAGGAAATTTTCTTTTTCATGAAAAAGCTACTGTATAAAAGCAGAAACCTGTGTGTGAAAACGCATCTATATTGTTAAATACACTAAGTTTACCATTATACTGTTTTGGTAATGTTTTTTAATTGTATAATATATGTGTTATATTGTTATTTCCCCCTGTCATTATTCCTGTAAAAAAATAAAATTTAAAAGAAATTTTATTTTTAATGTTAAAGCTATGTACTATGTAGGTTTTTTATACTCAAATAAGTAAACAAACAAAAAAAAAAAATATTGCTTGCTACACTCCCAATAAATGTCTCTAAAAATACAAAACTAATTGTCTCAATTTCAAAGGAGAAAATAGAGGTTTTTTAACACATGCCCACTTTATACCCCATTTACCGATTACATCCCATTTGCCCACTTTACCCCTTTTACCCCCTTAACACCATTCACCCACTTTACCCCACCAGACCCTATAAGTTCAATAAATAGTGCTTCTATGTACCATCACTTGTTTTATCTTGTACATAAAAATGGTGTCTTAAGTGTTTTGAATTTCATGTTACTTTATTTTTCTAAATTGCATTTACTGTTTTAATTGCTTTATTTTTCTAAATTACATTATATACATTTAACTTCTTATATTCTTAATTTGAATATGAATTGTTTTTTCCATAGGAGCTTCTACAACTTCAATCTGATTTTGATGCTGCGTCGAAGGAGTTAGTTGAAAGTAAAACTGCTTTATCTACTGTTGAATCTCAATTAATTTCTCTCAAACAAAGCGTAGAGGAAAAGGAACAAGAATTCTCAAAACTTAATTTGGAGTTAATTGATATTAAAAAGACGAGAGAAGAGTTGACTAAAGATAAAGATTCAGCTATAAAATCCTTGAAAGATAGAGAAGAAGTAAGAAAAGTTTCATTCAGTATTTTTATTACTAAGATTTTAAATTTTTATGTGTGTGTATTTCAATGACCCAGCAATAGCACAGACAGAGTTGAATCATAGTATTTAAACTTATCTACAATCAATTCTCGATATTATGCACTTCAATAATGCAAATTTTTCAATGTAATAACAAATCTGAATTCTCTATGCATTATATACTGCTGCTTATAGAAAAAAAGTTTTTTTTATAGCAGAATACATTTCTCAGTAGGTCTACACACGCGCGTTTAATCGCGAAATCGGCCTGGTGAATTCGAAACTTCGATAATTCTATACATTTAATTAAGGTATCTAAAATCCGGAAATTTCGGAAATCCGGACCTTCCAAACCCCCCAGCAGTCCGGATTTTCGAGGTTGCACTGTATATATATATATATATATATATATATATACATACACACTGCTGGCCACCGTAAATGCAACACCCTGAAGGAAGCATGCAAATAACATGAAATTTACAACATGCATTAGCGGAGATGTGATATGCAAATGATTAAAATTTCAGCGCGGACGCATATAGCGCCTGTAGCGCAACTTCAAAGCGCTATTTATGGCTTGGAGATTTCGACGATTTCAAGTTCGGCAATTGTGTTTTTCTTGTGGTTTTTACAGAAAATAATAAATTATGTCTTGTAGAAAACAGCGATCATCTTTTGATCAAGTATTCAAGTTCGACAGAGGAAAGATAGTGGCCTACCGAGATTGTGGATTATCTTTCAGGGAAATCAGTAGTCCTGTTGGACGAAACCAAACAACTGTAATGCGGATATGTGATCGTTGGATGCAGGAGGGTACGACTGACTGACAGGTGAATTGTGAGCATGGCAGTGACTGATTGCTCAGTCGCATCACAAACCATAGCACAGCACATTCAGTCTGTAACGCATCATCCAGTGTCTGTGCGTACCATTAGACGCCGTTCACAGAAGACACACTTCACAGAAGTCTATAAATTTAATCATTTGATACTTGGTCAACATGTTATCTACAAAATAAATTTTGTTGTGATATCTCTTGTCTTTCTTGGTGTTGCAATTTGGGTGTGTGTGTATATATATATATTGCCTTGGCATTTTGAACTACATTTCACATTTCATAAGTCAAGTTTCAGAACAATCGAGCTTATGTGGATATTTTTTTTTCTTTTCGGTTTTAAGTAACTTACATTGAGTTTGACAGAAAATTATGAACACTGAACCCAGTTTCATGACATTAACATACTGAATTAGGTTCTCTAACTTTTTTGATTTATGTATTTTAATTCTGATTGCATAATTATAGAAGGTTTTAAAAAATATAGAATTGTTCAATTTTTGAATAATTCTTCTTATTTATTCATTTATTTTTTGAATTATGAATGATTACTTATGTGTTAGAAATGTTTTTCCCTTTGAATACAATTTTTTTTTTAAATCAAGTATCGACAAATTTATTTCTTCGGTAATATCTTTCAAAAAACTAACTTTTAAACAACTCTTTTTCTTATTCACAAGAACAACAGCCACTTTCATGCCTTAGATGCCTCAAACATCCATTCTTTTCAGCATCTTCTATCTGGAGTAAACCTTCTTCAATTTTTAATTCTGTTTTGCAGCTGATTAAATTTATTAGTTATTTTGATTAGGTTAATTCTGCTCATTGCTTGTTTTTATGGATAACTATTGTGTCAAAATATTTAAATTCATCAATGTTTTTGCAGGTGTAATCATTAATGCTCATTGAGTTGCTATAATTTACTCTCGCAAGTGGGAATTCAATTTATTTCAGCTAATAAACTCAAATAATGAGCTAAAATTTTCTAACTCTTTATTAACTCTAAATGTTAAATTTTATGCCATTAAATAAACTGAAGGTTATTCTGTACTATAAGATAAATGTAGCTCTTAAAATACTAATTATTATTATTGATTTTTTAATAATTTTTTTTTTTTTGAATAAAAACCAGAATGTCTAGCGATAGGGAAAACTGGGAATTATCAGGGCATTTATTTGTTCTGGAAATTTCTCAAAAATCTTAATTAAACATCGAAAAGTTTTAAAACAACAAGTGATCAATGAATGCTTCAATGTGTAAGTGGCGCTTCACTAAGAATGTTACAAACAAGAGTTTTCTCCCATATTTTTCCTCAGTGGTCCTAAAGTTTCCATAAGTTTTTTCAACCAGAGTTAATAATTTTTTTTTCAGCTGTAGTAGTTTTTGCGGTGGTCTTCCTATGGTTTTTCAAATTACGATGTATTTAATACATTATTACGACATGCGAATTTTGAATTTGAACTACAACTTTTTGAAGTGTTCAATTCATGGCGATCCCATTGTGATTTTCTTGTCTTTCGATCAGAATTTTTTCGGAAATTATTTATCATTTCCAGCCCCTTTTTTCGTGGTTTTTCAAACTCTGATATTTCTTATATGATGTTACATGCGAATTTCACATTTGAGTAATCACTTATTGATGTATTTGATTCGTGACAATTCCATCTTAGGTCGTCATGATTTCACGTCGTCATATGATAGATTTTCGGCAGTTACTTACCTTTTTTTCTTCTTTTCTCTTAGTTTTTCCAATTGTGATATTTTGAATACTATGTTCTTAGGATGTGTGAATTCCGAATTTGAGTAATAATTTCTTGACGCAGTTGATATGTGACAATTTAATCGTAATTTCACGACGTTTGGTGGTTGTTCTTTCACAAGTTATTTATTTAGTTATAATAATGTAATTTTTTCACTGCCTTCCACGTGGTTTTTCAAATTCCAATACTTTTAGTATGATATTAGGACGTGAGAACTTCGAATTAGAGTTATCATTTTTTGACACGTTTGATTCCTGACGATTTCATCTACTCTACGTCTTTGAATGCATCGCTTTTCCTCTATTATTTATAATTTTTTTGGTCTTTACCAGATGGTTTTTTAAACTGTGTTTTCTTTAATACATTAATGTGATGTGCGATTGAATTTAAATTGTCATTTTTTGACGCGTTAGATTCGTGACGGCTCCTTTGTAGGTCCACCTCTTTTCTGATTGTTGACCATTTCCGCTTGTGTTTTCGTAATATATTTTTATACCATGTTACTATGATAAACGTACAAATTAAACTTAAGGAGTCACTTTTTAGCCAGCTCAGTTCGTAACAATTCTAAAGTAAATCTACGTTATTTATAAAGCGTTTTCTTGGCAGGTATTTGTCTCTTTTTCGGCTATTCACGTCTGATATTTTTCAATTCCGATATTCTTAATACGAAGTTAGCGAATTTTGCATTTTAGTAATAAATTTATCACACACTATATTTGTGATTATTCCATTTCAAATCCAGGTTAAATCTGATCGCTTTTTCGCCATTTTGACATCACTTTTAAAATTTAAAACGTTATTATTACAACAAGCATTATTTTCAAAAATTATTAAAATATTTTCAAATTAAACTATCTCTTTGAAAACAAGATTATTTAAATGATAAAATGAATAGCTAAGTATATATATATATTTTTTTTAAATGGATGCAGTTTTTTGTGAAATGCAATGCTCCTTGTTCTTTTTTTAAGGGAATATAATGCCCTTTACAGTTTCTACCTCCTGGCCCTTTTTACTGTCTTGAATAAAACCTGCCATATTTTCCAATACATAGTGTTTATTTTATAATAATATTAATCTTTTCATTAATGCTATTTTATTTTACTCTGATTGCCTGCATATTTCAATGATAATGTATTTTTATCATTTAATAAAATCCAATATTTGTATCATCTGCACTGAATAGGGAAAATCTTGGATTTACAGGGAAAAGTCTGGAAATTTGAAACTGTCTTCTTCCTAAAAATGTTTAAAAATATTCACTCAAACGTTAAAAATAACGCCATCAAAAATTTAAGAAGATATTGTTAGAAAACATCTTGAATTTTCTGACTATTGCTTCAGCTCAAAATAAATTCCACTTATATTTAAAATGAAGTAATTTGAGAAATTTATTTTCAACATTAAATTTTGAAATATAAATTATTACTTTTTTACTGTTAAATTATAAATTTATAACAATATTTCACTCATATTTAGAAAATTAGTTAGAAAACTTGTTTAAATTTTTAGCTTAATCCAATGTCAAAAGTTTCAAAGAATTTTCACTGGTAGTCTTTGCCACTGTGTCATAATGTTTATCCAAATTGTTTGTTGAACTTATTTATGGAAATTGTTTTTTTTTTTTTTTTTTTTTTTTTTTTTTTGTTAGTTGATATCATCTCTTGAGAAGCAACTGTCTGATTTCAAAAGTGTGGTTGAAGTCAAAACTGCAGAACTTGAAATGAATAAGAAAGATATTGAAACGAATAAGAAAGAAATTGAAATGCTAAGCAACTCCAACAAATCTAAAGATGAAGAAGTGTCACAACTGATGTCAAAATTAGAATTAGCTCAACAGAATGTGGAAATGCTGAATAAGGACAGCAGTGAACATGTAATGACATTACAGAATGAACTTTTGAAGTTGAAGGAAGATAGTGATAAAATTAAAATAGCCCTTAGCCAGGTATTTATTTTTTCCAAGTAGGTTTCTTATGAAAAATGTTCAATTCATTAAAAAAAAATTAAATTATCTTTTTCCTTTTAGCTGTTAACCCTAAACTAGGGCTGCCAATTACTATGCTTTTTGCAAAATATTTTATAGAGTGGTAGAGGATTCTGAACTAAAGCTATTAGAATTTGTAATAAATTTTCCCATCATTTTAAAAGTCCTACCATGAGAGAGCTGGAACAAATTGGTGTTTTATATGGGTTTTTGAATCATTTACTTGTAGTGGTGTAGAATTGAAGTTTGCAAAATAAAGAATTATATATTAAATCATAAACTTAGCTACTGCTGGAATAAATTTCCCCCAAAAAGCATAGAAAGTTGACAGCTGTGTCTTAAACGGCTCTCTAGGTTATTTTCCTATGCAGCAAACTTATTTTTAATTTTGTTATTTAATAATAATAATAGGAATATATCTGCTAACTTCTCAGGAGTTTGATTGGAAAAAGACTTAAATTTATTTTTATTTTATGTTGTAGAAATTGGAGGAAGTTCAGAAAGAAAAAGAGAAACTAAGCAACAATCTTGTGAATGAGGAAAAGATGAAGTCAGAAAAAGAAAGCATCATTTTGAAACTTGAAAATGAAATGAAATCTAAAGAAGCCAACTTGATTGAATTCTCTAACCAAATTGAGAAACTTAACAAAGATATGGCTGCTTTGGAAGAACGAAATAAAGAAACAAAACTTTCCTATGAAAAAGAACTTACAAAGACAAAAGAGGAATTTGACTCTCTATTAAAGAAAAAAGAATCGGTAAAGTTTGTACTTTTATTCTTTATTCACTGACTTTCTCAATATTTTTAATAACTCAATAAATTCATTGTATCCGTTTTTACTCATGGTAAAAGATGCCAAAATCTGTAGATTAGGCAATTTCTGCTAAGTAAATTTTCTTAGTTTATAATTTTTTTTTACAACACGGTAATATTTTTTTCAATATATTTCATCACTGACTAATTAATATCAATATTTTTATCACTCAATCAATAAATCATTGTCATCAATAATCATTTATCAATAAATACATTGTATCACTGCTTTCTCATACTAAAAATATTCTAAAATTTATTGATGCATAATCAGAACCTGCGCTAAGAATTTCAAATTATTAGCCAAATGTCAAAAGTCTTTGCCAAGGCAAATCTTATCAACTTTTTATTAGTAATTTTTTTTTCCATAGAAAATTATTTTACAGCAGCCTTTATGTTGACTTTGTTTCAGGCTTATATTATTTGGACCCAATTCTAATTGGTTATGAGGCACATACCAAAAATTATTGTAATTGAATAAAAGATACTGATTTGTTTAGAAAAATTCATTTTCACGTAATTTTCATTTCTTACCTGTGGATAAAATTATTCTGGAATACTTTTGCCAAAACACAGTTTCATTCGCCAAATTTATGATTTTATTGCCTTTGATGCGGTAACAAATGCTAAGCAAGGGCAGTGCATTATGCTATTTCTGCCAACAAAATTATCTTGGCTTACAATTCTTCTTGACAGCATGGCATAAATTGCATCCCCTTTTTCATATTCTTAATTCTTTAGGATTAAAAGTTTTGTTTGCAATTTTTTTTTTTTCGTGTTTTACTTGATGCGAACATCTGGTACATTATTGGGTAAAAATATTAAATTGAAGTTTAGTAAAATTAGAAAAGTATTGTATTGAAATTTAATTTTTCAAATACAACCAAATTGAGTTTCATTACTTAAAAATATAAAAGTTTTAATATTGAATTTTTAAAGATAATTTTTTTTAAAAAAAATCTATAGCTACCCTAATCAAACTTCCATTTTAACAATCAAAGTTTCACGTTTAGTAATGTCTTTGCAATGGTAATATGAGTTATTAAAAATACCAATAAACATGGAGTAAGGTAGGAAAAAATTATTAAACACTTTGTTGTAACTATTATTTACGGAATGAGATATTAAATCAAATCTATTTATGTTTTAAATAAAGTTTTAACTCTGTGTTACTAGATAGAATCCATTAACATAAATCCAAGTCTTAAATCTCATTAGTACCATTAATATTTTTAATAGTTTCAATGCATATTAAGCAAGTATGTTTAAGAAAAATTATTTTTTGAGTTTGAACTAATTTATTTTTATTTTCCACCTAGGATTTTAATGGGCTTTTGCAGGAAGAAAATAAAGTTAACCTAGAACTCCGTGAGCTTAGAGTGTGTTTGGCTCAGAAACATGAGGAAATATTATATGTACAAGGATTTATGCGAGAAAAAGATCAGACTATTGAAAAGCTGTCGTCACAGATTCAGGAACTTGAAAAAAAAGTTGATGCTATCACCAAAGAAAAGGAGGATGTGCAAGAAACGCTTCAAAAGCAACTGCTGACTACCAAAGAAGGACTTGGTGATGAATTAAAACAGCGAGAAGAGGTATTTAATGATTTTTAAAAAAATTAGTTTTAATTTTATCTAGAAGCTAAGTGAATTTCTTTTTATTTCTAAAATACTTATTTTCAAAAACATAACAGATTTTTTATAATTATACTATGTTTTTTATAATAATCACTAAAATAATTACTTAAATAATCACTTAAAAATATAATATTTCATTTTTTTTATTATTATTAAAAAGTTAGTTTTATTTGTTGAAAAGTAAGTTTTACTTGTATTTCTAATAAAATATTGCCATGTATCGCACCATTATGGTCTGGATAGTTAAACCTAGATTAAAAACTGAATACTTATTTCCTATATGTCACCACTGAATTAAAACTATGCTTAATAGGAGATTTTCTTGCAATGTTTTATATCATTCTGTGAAGTTCTTTAGGGGAAAAAAATCGTTTATTTAAATAATACGATTTAAAAAAAATAAGGTTAATAAAAAGGATTTACTTAAATAATAAAAGGACTCACCTTTTTAAAATTAAATATATACAAATAGCTATTTTTTTCTTCGAATTTTTAGCAATTTTTTTATTTATATTTTTATAGGCTGTGGAGAAAAGCCTGTCAAAATTGTCTGAATATGAAAAGATGCTGGAGGACTCTAAAACACAGTTGAAGGCTAAAGAAAATGACATAAATTCACTGAAGAATATAATTTCTGAAAAAGACTCCCAGTTTGACGAACTAAGTAAAATGATTGAGGATTCACAATCTCAGCTGAATCAACTGAAAGAAAAAAATGATAAAAATGTCAAACTGCTGGAACAGAAGGAGATATTAATCAATGAATTTAAGGGGGAGACAGAAAACAAACTGAAAGAAAGGGAAGAGGCAAGCATTAATTTTAATTAAAAAATTTTTCTTTTTATTGTTATGTTAACAGCGCAGAGAAGTATTTACAAAAATTCATTTTCATTCCTTAATTAATAAATGCCTTTGCTTTAAAATATTTCATCATATTCTTTTATTATTTGTTTGATTTTTTTGTTTAATTTCAATTCTATAAATGTTTAAACTTTTTTTTTTCAAGGAATGTTGAGTGTTGAAGTCAAAAGTGCGGTTTTTCTTTTATAGTATCTAGAATAAATTATGATTTGATAAAAATATTTTAATTTTCTTTTTTCTTATTCTTACATTTATTTTCATGGTGAATTTTATACATTATACTAATAATTATCTTTAATTAATAGAAGAATCAATTTAGATAAATAATATTCCTTAAAATTACTACAATAGATAGTCAATATTAATTTTACTTTCCTCTGTTCACATTTCTGGCGTGCAATTTTCTTTTTTCTTTAAATTTTTCTCATTTTTCTTTACATTTTCTGATTTTTGATTATCTTTTCGAAAACGTTACAATAACTAATCAGCTAAAAAGTTCCTATCATACTTTTCAAAGTGCGTAAATTTTAATGAAATCAAACTCTAAATCCTTGGATTGATAAAGATTGAAATCAATTGCTCATAATAAAGATTTTCTATGTTTTCTGTTATAGGATAATTCACTAATTAATTTTATTTAAGTTATAAGTTTATTAAATTAAACTGAGGTTTCTATAGTGAGATTTTCTACTTTTTCTTTCTTGTTTATATTAATTAAAAAAAAATTTTGTATGTATCTGTATAATTTGATTTATTAAAACTTTCTTTTGAACGCTATTCAGGTTTAGCCTAAATGATTCACTCGTTTTCAAACGGCAGTTTATTTCCAAGTATAAAATGTTCAAAGATGGATTATGCATGGAGAGATCGCATACTCACCCAATATTTACTTTATAATACAAATTTTCAATGTGGAGCCATGCTAGTTTAGGGGACAGAACTTGACTTAGGTTCGAAACCCAGTGGTACACTGTTGGTACAAGTTCTGCTCCTGGATGATGACAACCACAATGCACATGTAAAATATATCCTGAGTGGTAGAAGGATCATGGGTTAGAATTCCCTTGCCATCAGGCTGTGGGAGGATTTCGTGGTTTTCCTCTCCATGCAATGTAAATGCATCTCCATTCTATCAAAGAATCCTGCGCGACGCCAGTTTGGTCCAGAAGTTCCCTTGTCTTCTAGGTTGAGTTCAAAATTTCAAGCCTACAGATTGAACATTAATAGTCGTAAACTCAGGATTGGGTCAGCTATTCAATGATGATGATAAAATAAAGAAAATGTTCAATATGCGCGCTCTTAATCACTTTATACATAGGTAATCCAGTTGTGATCATTTCATATTTCTATCAATTTCCATCACAGGGGCAGTGATGTAGTCCTGCTATGTTATCTGCATTGTAGGTACATAAACTTGTTAAAGGAAAAAGTTTATGTGCTCACTATGCCAATTTGTGTGGAGCAAAATTTAAATACCCCCATTACTAACAACACTGGTGATATGCATCACTGGTCCTCCATAATATTAAGCGAATGGCTGGAACTGGATTACTGTGTGAATGTGTGTCAGGTGATCAAGGGTGTGCACATGGAACATTTGTATTATGTTCCAGACATTGAATGAGTGTCTGCATCTCACCATGCATCACCCACCTTTGTACTTTGTATAGTTGCAAATGCTATATTTTGCAATAAAGGCTATATTTTTTGATTTGTTGATCTGCCAATGATTTGGTATTATTTTGCTGTAAGTTATGTATTTAATTTGACATTTTTTACCCTGTGAAGCAGCATTTAAACAAAAACTAGTGTTAATGAATAAATTAGTGGCAAGCAAAATAGCCTTTTTAATTGCTTTATATAATGTTTTTTTTTCTTATATTTTTTCATAGTTAAATTATTTTTTTTTAAATGAAAATAATAACACTAAATCACTTTCTCTTCATATCTAAGATCCACAGATTTAACTAAATATTTCCTTTTAAAATTAATTATAAAAATAGAGAAAAAAGAAAAATTGGGAAGAAGCGTCATTGTGACATCACAGTAGAGTTACTGCATTTAATTTAAGAAATACATACTGCATGTGTCAATGCTATTTCATTGTTGCTGGACTAGCATTAATATATGCTGTTTCTGTTGAGCTTTGATTTTGCAGGTGTAAAATTAAAACTTAAATCATTTATGAATTATAAGTTACTGTTGAACTAAGTAGCATTTTGGAATAATTTAAAAATTAATTGTATAGTGGTTTTAAAACATTAGAAGGCTGAAAAGGGAAAAATGCATCTAAAATAAAAATTTCCTGAAATAAAAATTATGTATCTTCAAGAATTAAATAGCATAATTAATAATAATAAAAAAAGCTTCATAAAATAAGTATATATTAATTTGTATAAATGTACATATGTATATTAATTTGTAAGTATTTGTGCATTCATGAATAATCATAATTAGTTTAGTACATTTTTTCAGTTACATTCTCAGTTTTAGTACAGTTACATTTTCTTTGTTTGCACGAGATTCAACATTTATATTTCAGTTTAATCTTACTAAATTATTATCTTTAAACTCAGTTTAAATTCAACTGAGGTAAAATAAGTTAAAGAATAGACTTAGACTTAGACTTAGAGGTTGGGCAGCTCCGACGAGCAGGGCACATCGACCAGAGGTCTATTGTACCCAAACCCTAATCATGATTAGCAAGAAAGCCCTATAGCTGTAATAAAATTCAGCAGACACCTTACAGGAACCTCTTGCAGTTCCCAGGCTTTGACGCAGTGCTGCCCTAAGTGCTCAAATCTTTGAGCGGAATAGTAATCACAATCACAAAGTATGTGTCGTGATGTTTCTTCTTCTAAATGACAACCCCGACAAATAGGATTGGATTCAATACCCATAATGTGTAGGTGTCTCTTGAGGATACAATGACCAGTAAGAAGACCAATGATCTTCCTTAAACTGTTTCTATTAAGCTTTAAGAGCTCCTTTTGACGTATGCTAGGACAGTCTCGATTCAGCTCCTTAGCTTGTCTTTGACCGTCAGCAGCGCGCCATTGCTCATGGGCAATCTTGCCGTAGAGCTTGAATATGGTTGCCCTAAATGAGGAGGGAGAAATTCCCAGTGCAGGTTCAGGGCCCCAGAAAATTGCATTAGAGCCAGCCCGTGCTGCTTCATCAGCTAACTCATTTCCACCAATACCCATATGTCCAGGTACCCAATGCAGGGATACCTTGTTATGAGCGGACAGGTCGCAGAGGACCGAGAAGCATTCCCATACTAACAAAGAGGTGAATTTACATCTTGCCAGTGATAGGAGAGCAGCCTGACTGTCAGAACAGATGCGGATAGTCTTATTTTGATATCTCATGTCTATGCATAACTTGCAGCACAAGATAATGGCATAGACCTCAGCCTGAAACACAGTGGCATAATTACCCAGGGGAAAGTGAAGTTTGGTACCGTCATTGGAGCAGTAAATTCCAGCTCCTGATTTGGTGCCAATCTTAGAACCATCAGTGTACCAAATTAGGCATTTGCCTTTAAGCCACCGAGGAGAGTTGAACCATTCATCTCTAGTAGGAAAATGGATCTTGAAGGGTTTATGAAACGCGTATCTTAGTGACATAAGGTCACTAGGCATAATAGAAGTGGGTATTCCCATCACTTGTGAAACAAGATGTCCCCAAGACAAGTGCTTGGAATACTCTTTCCATAGGCCAAGGTTCATAAGACGCTTTACGCCTGTTTGAGCTTCAACCTCAATGCGTAAGTTCAAAGGAAGAAGCCCGAGTAAGCTCTCAAGAGCAGCTGTAGGAGTGGTCCTGAGACATCCTGACAGGGCTACACAGACCATTCTTTGAAGTTTGTTTAGATTGGTTCTTGCAGAACTCAATCTAGTCCTTGACCACCAGACGACTGCGCCATAAGTGACTATAGGACTGATGATCATTGAGTAGATCCAGTAAACTATTTTGGGGGACAATCCCCAGGTTCTACCAATAGCATTTCTACAGGACCAGAAAATCTTTCTGGCCCTGTTGGTACAGTAATCAAGTTGATGGCCCCAATTTAATTTGGAGTCAAAGTAAACCCCGAGAAATTTGACTTTCTCTTTGAGTTCCAATTTATGGTTCAGGTAGTATACATTACCTAGACCAAGTTGCCTTTTTCGTGTGAAGGCTACATAGCTTATCTTGGATGGATTGACAGATAAGCCTGATTCAGAGCACCATCTAGCTACTTCTAGAAGTGCATTATTCATGATATCAGAGACTGTTTTTCCATGTTTACCTCTGACAACAATAACACCGTCATCAGCATACCCGATACAGGGAATGCCGAGAGTAGTTAACCGAACTAGCAGAGAGTCCATTACCATACACCATAGGATAGGGGACAGAACCCCTCCCTGTGGGCATCCTGAGGTTGCTTGCACTTTCATGCTTGCACCCAATAGAGAGGAACAAACATACCTAGAGGATAGCAAATTCATTATCCATCTGGTAATGACTGAGTTAATGCCTCTGTTTCTAAGTGCATTGATGATAGTCTCAAAAGGGACTTTATCAAAAGCACCTTCAATATCAATGAATACTGCAAGAGCTATCTCCTTATCTTTTATTGATTTCTCAAGCAGGTAGGATAGTTCGTATAGAGCTGTGTCAGTGGACTTGCCTGGTTGATAGGCATGCTGTGTGGAGGACAATGGCCTTTCTATGAGCACAGTGTCTCTGAAGTGTCTGTCAATTAGCTTTTCAATCGCTTTCAACAGACACGAAGTGAGGCTGATTGGTCTGAATGATTTAGCCTCAAAGTAATTCTCCTTACCTGGTTTTGGTATGAAAATCACTCTAGTATTCCTCCAAGAGAGAGGTAAATATCCGTATGCTATGCAGGATCGAAAAATTCTACATAGAGTAGGGGCTAAAGTATTTATCCCCTGAATAAGCATCATTGGTATGATGTCATCCATACCTGGTGACTTGTAGGGCTTAAACGACTTTATAGCCCATACAACCTTCTCATAGGAGACCACCCTCTTGGCGGCCTCCCAGTCATACCTGTTACAGGTAGTAGTAATATGTGGATTATCATTCTCCACAGGATGAGATCCAGGGAAGTGTGCTGCAAGTAGTTCTCCAAGAGCCTCTTCCCCTGATTCACTGTATCTTCCGTTTGCAAGACGGATGGCATTTAAATTGCAATTGAAGTCTTTAGTAAGAATTTTTGCAATCTTTGCAGTGGCAGAAGTGGTATTAATGCCATCGCAGAAAGTCTGCCATGAGCGACGTTTGGATGCTCTGATCGCCTTGTTATAGGCAGTTAGAGCGTTTCTGTAGGTCTGCCATTCTCCAGATTTCTTTGCTCTGTTGAATAGTTTCCTACATTTTTTACGTAATTTACTAAGCTCAGAAGACCACCAAGGAACTCGCCTTGGGGAGCTAGTAGACGTAACCTGACAAGAAATATGATATGAATCGAGTATGATTTGTTGCACTTGGTCAACAGTCCACTCTATATCATTAACATTATTGTACTTACCAGAGAAGCTCCTCATCCTCCTCTCCAGAGCTGCTCTGAAGGAACCCCAATCAGCTGTTCTGGGGTTCCTCCTTACGACCTTCAGTCCTGAGAGGCCTTTAATAGAAAAAGTAATTAGTTGGTGATCTGAAGCAGTGACTGCCCCAGATACCTTCCAATCATTAATGTAATCTACTGAACTAGAGTTACATAAAGTAAGGTCAATGACTTCCCTTCTGTTACAGGTAACAAAGGTAGGTTCATTGCCTTTATTAAGGACATACAAATTAAGATTTAAGATGTGTTCCATAAGTACATCCCCCCGCTGGTTACAATTACTACTACCCCACACTGTGTGGTGAGCATTTGCATCACAGCCGAGGATGATTCTATAGTTTACACTACATTGGGCAATTAGGGCCCTAGTAGTGTCATCTAGTGGGTCCTTTTCCTCATAAGGGAGATAGGCTGAAACTATGACAAAGTCAGAGATTTTCTTTTTGTCATAGAATTTTAGTTTTACAGCAACTAAATCCCTGTTAAGAAAGTTAACAAGATTAAGGGCATTTAGATTAGACCTAGCAACAATGCAGGTCCTGGGAAGGTCACAATGGGTATCATAGAAGATATTGAAACCTTTAACATTGAGACCCAATATTTTACCCTTGCGGGTCCAGGGCTCTTGTATAAGAGCAAGATCTAGTTCTCCATCATTTAACCTTTTGGCCATAAGGCCAGAGGCAGCAATGCTGTGATGGAGATTGATTTGGCCAACCTTGATTGTATCTATTTGGTTAGCAGTGTATGTGAAACCTGGATGGCTCTAACTATCCTGGCTAACTTTAGAAGAGATATCTTCCTTTATCAGCTCCATTGCTTCATCTAAATCAAGCATAGAAGCTGGCGAGTCAGGCCGTAAGGTTACGTCTGACCCGGAGTCCAACCCTAGCTCTGAAAAATCAAGAGCACCAATTGAACTTACCTTGGAATCAGGGGAATTAGCCGGCCAAGGTTCATCCTCCTGTTCCATGACTTCCTGGACATCAGGTTCTGCAGAGGGCTCCGATGTTGTTGGAGCCTCAACTGCCTTCTTTTTATTGGGATCGTGTAGGATTTTAAAAACCCCACGATCTATGCCAGTGAGTGCACAAAAATTTGCCCTCTCTATAGCCAACACGTCTTCAGGCTCCACCTCAAAGATCCATCTAGAGGTGTTAGGTCCCACAGCACTTTGCAGAACCCTCCACCCCATAGACTTCAACCCTGGGTTTAGTCTCTGAAGACGCCACAAGAAGGTGCTTTGCTCAGAGAATTGCTCCCTTGTTTTAAAGGCCACCTTTACAGGCTTGGGCAACTCATCAGCACTTAAGACTTTAAGCATGAGGTCGCCCAAGGGTCTGTTATCAAAGTGGCCCCTGATCCACTCTACAGTGTAATCATTGCACTGTAGTACCAACGCTCCTCTGAGAAGGTTGTTGCTGTAGATCTCAGGCATCCTTTCACCACCTGGGATGGCGTCAGTTTGCTCTAAGATTACCTTTAGTATTTCATGTGAGTCTCTCAGAGAAAGCCTGTCCGAAGGAAAGTCCTTCCGAACAATGGCAATCTTGATCGACTTTGCAGCGCATGCAAAAGATACTCCAGATTGGAGGCTCCCAGTTGGATCCCCCTCTCCAGTTCTGCTATCCCCGCTAGGGGGAACCGCTTCCCTGGATTGGGCTTTCCTCCCAGGAACACAATCCTCCCTGGGCTTCTTTTCACTTTGTGTTGGCACACTGGGTGAGGGCGTCGCATCAGAAGACCTAGGTCTCTTAGCTCCTCCGCTCGCCTCAGTGGCCTTCATTCTTCTAATTCTTCTCCTCCGGCTCTTGGACATTCCAGTGGCGCCAGACACACTGTCCTCCGAGTGCCTCTGGGAACCAGAGACTCCTACAGAGGAAGGGTCTGTGCCTTTGGACGCCTCACCGGGTTTCAAGGTAGTCTGCAAAGCAGCGGGATTAGCACTGGGCTCACCCGAAGGCTTACCATATGCTACTGGAGACTGTAGTGAATTTTTCGAACAGGAACCTCTGCCTAATTCCTGAACGCATCCCTTGTTCACCGGCGCGAAGGATGATGCCGTATCACAATCTTTTCTTTTACTCATCATTTCGTTTGCCTGCCATTTAGTTACCCAGTGAGGGGTATCCAGGGGGCACCACGTGGAGGCGGCAGGCATTACCCCCCAAGTTAAAGAATAAAAAAAGAAGGTAAAGGTAAAGGTACTGTAACACTAAAAAAATAGTTACTTTTAAGAAAAGTAACTTAATGTATCATTGGCATTCTCCAGTTATGGTATTTTTAACCGGTAATATTATTAGATTATGACACAAAATTGCATATTTTAAAAAAAATTTTCAATAATTTCAGAGTTTCAAATCCGAAATTGCCAATCTCGAAAGAATCATATCTGGGAAGGATGAAGTTACTCAGCAGAAAGAAGAAATAATATTAAAATTGACTTCACATAATCAGCAGCAAGAGCAACAAATTGAACTCTTGAATAATGAACTGGAGAAAGCTAAATTGTTAACTAAGGAAGCTGAGGAAATCTCTGGAAAAACACACAATGAATTAGTTAAGAAAATATCTGATTTGGAAGCTAATTTCCATGCATTAATACAAGAAAAAGAAAAGGTAATCACTCAAAATTTTTTACTTATCTTTCCATTTGTTTTGTATTAAGCTGAAGTAGGCATAAAATTTTTTTTAAGAGTTTAATTTTTTAAATATTTTAATTAACTCTTCATTTAATTTTTATATCAGTTAAACTTATGTTGAAAAATGAGCCTTCCATTGCCTCACTGTTGGGTGTTGTCTGATTGGACTGCAATTTCTCCAGTTGTGTCTGATTGTTTTGAATCAACTCTAATGTAATGCCCCCAAATATTTCAGAGCCTGAAATATTTAGATTATGCATGGTTGAAATATTGCCTGATTATACACGGTTGATTGCTAACATCATCTGCCCTCTGATCTAAATTGTTGTAGTTTAGTGTACACTTGTCATTATTATCATGGTATTATCATTTAGTATCAATTCCAAATCATTGTCTGTTGCTAATTAGTGTAGCTTTAGTGAAAGTTTAACAACCAAAACAAAAATAATAAATTTTGAATTACTTCTTATAATTTTTAATGTACCCATTCTCTTATTGAACTCTTATCTCTTAGAAAGACTTCTCTATACTCTTAGAAAAACTTGTTAATATTTAAAATGTTTCATACTTTAAATTATGAAATATTTTTTTGTTAAAAGTTGTAAACTTGTTTGTGAGTTAAGAAATAACAATAGTGGTTTAATTTAAGTATCATCCTTTATTTGATTATTTCTTTTTTCTTTACTCTATAATTGTACATATAAGCAGTAAAGATAAAACTGATTAAGTTAAAGTAAAATATGGTAGAATAGCAAGAACAAAAATTTTAGTTTTTGCTTTTATTTGCAATATTCAATTTGATAATGTTTTTTTTTTTTTTTTTAAATTTATTGGAAAAATTATATGTTTTTGCCTGAAATAAGGAAAAATTAAGTGACATTACTAATGAGAAAGTTTGTACTTTTCTAATTAGTGACTAAAAATATAATTATTTCTAGGTTGAATTTGTAAGATTTGTTTGTGTAAGATTTGTAAACGAGGCTCCCATGTGTCAGGAAGAACAGAGAAAAACTGGAATTGACAGGGAATTTTGTTTTAACGCTAAAAAGCAGGGAATAGTCAGGAAAAGCTGCAATTTTTTACTAAAAAACCTGGAAAATAATCAGTTTTAGAATATCAATAACAGTAATCAATTATTGAGTGTCAATTTAAATAATTCTAACATCTATTTCAATTATTTTATAAAAATCCACCTTTTAGTGAAACTTTTTCATGTTTCGATTCTCATCCTATTATATGTTTTTGCTCACAAAATCTAATATCTGACATTACAAATTAAGAAAAAAAAATCAAAGTTTTCTAATGAAAAATAGCATGGTATAGATAAAATACGGTATTGATTTTCAATAAAATTTATCTAATATACCTGGGAAAATCAAAGATTTTTTTTCTTCTTGAAATTCAGTGTGAACTCTGTGTAAATGACTGATTACAACTTGTTTATTTGGTTTGAAATCTATGTTTTGAGTCATATAAAGAATACTGAGTAAGCAAAAGGAATTAAATAATTGACAGTATGATTAGGTCTTCAATATGTTAATGTTTATTATTGTTAGGAAACTGGCATTCATTTCAATTTAAAGTGGTTTTTTAAATAACAATAATGGTCGTTACTTTGTAAAAATTGTTCTTCTGATTAATGTTCTGAATAATATCAAATTGTCTTTTCATAATCAAGTTTCTTATATTAGTTTTTATTTTAATACTGCTATCATAATAGATGACAAAGGTAAAATCAGTTTTTTTATTTTCTTATTGGTTTTAATGTTTTAAATTTCTAAAGTAAAAGTTCAAGGTTAATTATATTTCATTGGTTAAATTATATTTTATATGATTTTTGTTATAAGATTTTTATTAAATATTTTTTTGCTGTATTTCATCAAGATTTAAGGTTATGAATTTCATTCTATTCTATTTTTAATAATTTTATTTTTGTGTGAAATACTGCTTGTATTACTGTTCACTTGTTGTAAATTAAAATGAATTTCCTTTCTATGAGTAGGAATTTAATTTTAACCAAAATGTTTAATTATTTTCCTGTTTTGCTCTTCAACATTTTAAAACCTAGAATGAATGTCCTGTGTGATTTTTTTTTTGTTTGATTTTTTTTTTTTTTTTGCTTGTTTAACTTAAAATTTTATTGCAATTTCTGAGTGTTGTCATTTAATTCTGCTACCAAAAATTCTGTTGATGTTTGTAAGTTGGTAGTATATTGTAAGCTTAAGGGAGAAAATTAAAGTTCTGGAAGTTTTAAATTGACCACAGTTGTGGCCATTAACATCAAAAGCTGTATGAATAATTTTAGTATGTATGAATAATTTTAGTATGTATGAATAATTTATGAAATAAACCTTTAAATTAAGAATTTAATAAGCATGCATACTTTTAGATTCATTTATTATAAAGTGTTTCTAAAAAAGATTATTGCATTTAGATAGCTAGTGAAGAACTTAAAACTAGAACTGATAAAAAGAATCTTGAGGAAGTTAGGGATGCTTTAATGAAAGAAAAAGTTCTGCAACAAGAAGTTGTAAAAGATAAAGAAGCCAAATTGGAAGCCCTGCAAGCAGAAGTCATCAGGATGCAGACAGATTTCTCTTTACATAAACAAGATTTGGAGCAAAAATTAAATATATCAGTTATGGAGAAAGAAGCTGCCTCAGAGTTAAAACAACATTTGTAAGTTGTAAAAATTTTGTATTGGTCATTGTTTGCAGGGTATCCTCTTTCTATTTTTACATGTTGCAATTATTTCTTAAAATATTAAGTACAAATAAATTTTCTTATTTAATTAAAGAACCTTTTAATACTGTAAAAGGATGTGTCCATTTAGTAAACTTATGTTTTCAACTCATTAATTTTTCTTTCAATTTCTCCTGTGTCACATTATATTTTATTTTGTGTTTTGATAATTTATTATAATTTTTTTTTTTGAATTTTTGCTTAAAGTAGTGAAAAGAACCTTTTAAAAAATCAGTTCCGGAAAAATCGAATTTTAAGTACCTGACATTTTTGAAGTTCAATTTCAGAAACTATTCGACCGATTTCGCTCAAACTTTGTATTTTGCCATATAAAATTACATTCTTTAAAATGATGCTAAAAATTGTATACCTAACTATTCAAACAAATTTTTTTTTTACCGTTCTTGAATAAGATAATAAATATTTACGTACTAAAATATATTTTTTGCCCGGAATTATCTTTGGATAAACAAATTTTATAATTACGCGGAGAATTTTTTCAACTCGCTTTAAAAGTTCTCAAGGTAAAGCGAAATATGCAAATAGTGAAATTTACATTAAGGGGTCCAAACTTTGAAGCGCTCTCCTGACAAAACTGTTTTAACCATATTTCCCAGATTGCGGCTACTCCCTATATTTTGGGGTCAGAATCTAAATCTGTCGAAATAAAAGTATGAAAAAGTACCTTTTTGCGTCTGATTTCGTATATTAAAATGTCGTCTGCATTTATTAATTAGCATGTTTGAGGCCACCTCCTCAAACAAAATAAAATTGAGTCCTAGAACATGAACATTTGATCATTTTATCAAAAGTTATTCAAGGTGGTCCATTTTCCCAGTAGAACCCATTTTCACTGCATATTGAATCTCGGGAAGAACCAATTTTCAATGTTATTGATTTGTAAAAACCTCAAATTTTATTGATTGACTGATGGAAATCCAGATGAAAATCCAAGCATCATTTTTGTTAAAAATGGACCTGCTCTGATCTTTTAAACTGTTCTTCCCCTTGATCTAATTTTTTTTCTTCCAATTTAAATAAAAATGAAAATAAATTTGAAAAAAAGTATTTTAAAATAGACTATCATACAGTATTAAGTTACCTATTCAAAATTATTAACTGCATGATTTCCAATTAAAGAAAAGGTTAACTTTGTGCTCTATATGAATAAAGCTGAAACAACATGAAAAGAGTACAAATATGCCACAATAAAAAGAAATATGGTCATTATTGTTGTACCATAATGGGGCGCCACAGTGAAAACATTTCATTATTGCACTAAAATAATCACGTATCTTCTTTATATGACATTGCTTGTGCTTTTTGCTCATTGATTTAGTTATATTCATAATTTTATTGCTTTTAAATTTAAAGAAAAATAATTCCATGACTCTATTTCTTAAAATAAATTTTAAGAAATCAAGTTTTAAAAACAGACATACTATAGTTTTGATTCAATATGCTGAAGCCTTCCATAGTGTTAAAACACAGAATGACAGACTGTAGTATGTGTGCTTTGGTGCTTTAAATTGTGTTTTATTCACGTTGTTTAGCTTTATTCATGTATAGCAAAAAGTACGAATTATCTTCATTTGAAAACTTTTTACTTGCTAGCATTTTTGTTTGTTATGCATTATTTAACAAAAATGCTAATAATGTTACTTCAATAAAAAAGCAATAATTTTTCAGAGACCTGCAACACTCTGTTGTTGAAGAATTGCAAGAAGAACTTCAAAAGTATGAGGAAAAATGTAAAAAATTGGAATCTCAGTGTATACAAATACCAACTTTGACGTCTGAGAATGCTCAGGTTGGTTTTTTATTTTATTAGTTTCTACATAATACAGTGAAACCAATTGTAGAATTATCACAGGAATTTTCTTGTAAGTTTTTCTACTCCTTTAATACTGTCCTTTTTAATATTTTTCTCTTAAAAATTCTGAGTAGTTTTTAAGAATATTCAGGGTTCCAACTGGTCCTGTAAAGGTCACATAAAGGCTTGTTTTTGCTTTTTATTACTATAAGCCCTTAGAAGAAACTCAGCAGTAGTACTTAAAAAATGCTAATTTTTCACAGTGAATTTTTTTTTCTTTTATGTTTGAGTGAAAAAATTTATTTCTTGATCTGATTCTGATATCTTTTGACCACCAAATCAACAATAAAAATAAGTTTGAGCCAAAATTGGCAATCCATTGCTGTAAGAGAAACTCATGACACTGTTATCTGCATATACTGACTAATTGCACAAATAAAAAATCTTGGAAACAAAGATTGGTAGACAGAGACACAAAGGCATGTCTCTTGTGAAAATTTTAAAAACGTTATACAAAAATTTTGGAATTTAGTTACAAAAGTAACTTAGAGGTGGCGATGTGCACTGTGCAGATTTTTAGGAAAACTTACAATTTATGATGAACTAGCCTGTAAAGTTTGAGAAACTCAGTGTTTAATTAAATACATTTAGCCATGGTGGCTCAGGGGATAGAGCATTTGCCTTCCATTGAGGTGAACTCGATTTGAATCCAGCGATGGCTGGTCAATACGAATTCCACACCTGCCTTATGCCGACCACAGTGCTAAAGCAAAATATCCTAAGTTGTGAACGGATTATGGGTTATAGTCCCCTTGCCGTGAGGCTAACCGTGGTAGGTTTTTATGGTTTTCCACTCTATGCAATGCAAATGCGCGTTAGTTCCATCAAAAAGTCCTCCACAAAGGTAAATTTTTCCGAATACTTGATCCAAGAGTTCTCTTGTCTTCTGGATTGGCTTCAAAATTACAAGGCTATGGAGTTAACCATTAGTAGTCATAAACCCCAAAAATTAGGTTGGCTGTTCAACGACGGTTATAAAATTAAATACATTATTTATACTTCCTTATCTATTGCAACAACCTCTTTTTATGTTTAAATGCTAAAATTGATCAGGCTGCCATCGGTTTCAACTTTTGTAACTAAATTCCTGTATAATTCTTCTCATACACTTTGTTTTATTGTCCTTTGTTTTTGAGATTTCATTTTAAAATCTGTCACCCCTATGCATACATACATACTATTGAAATATGCATGCATGCATGCATATTCCATTAGTAATTTGAGCTCTCCCCTACAATATGGGAAATTTGCATACCACGTCCTTGTTGAAAAGCACCTCTGGAAGTTCATTAACCTATCCCTAACAGTGTAGTGAAATCTATACATTTTCTTCCTTTTCCCCCCTATCTTTATTTTAAGTTTTAAATTAATTAAATTTTCTTTCTTTTTTATGTAAAGTTAGCAAAAAAAGTTGACGAATATGGAGCAGCTGTAAAAGAAAAGTCTAAAAAGTAAGTATTTCTATAACTCACAAAATAAAAATAAAAAAAACCATTGGTCGCCTATTTAAATTTGTGTTCATTTTCCAGATTGGAGCATGTGGAGATGCAAAAACAATGTGCAGAGGAATCTCTTTGTAATATTCAAAACATATTTAAAGAAAAAGAAGCTGAATGTTTATCTTTAAAAGAACAGGTTTGTTAATAACTCAAGTTGATTTTTATTTCTTTAAAAAATTTAAAACTCAAATCATATATTACATAATAACAATTGTAAATTTCGTTTTCCTTTTTTTTACATTATAATTTATAAGACCATTTAAAACAATTGGTTCTCTTTTAGTCCAACAGTGGACTGATTGTAAGTTATTGTCCCAATAACTTACTTAACTTGCTGTCCTTAATTGGTCAGTCAGCAGACAAAGATTCTGCGGAGGGTCAAAATTGTGTAGGCATTTCATTGGATCATTTTTAGGGTTGTTTCTTAGACCATCACCAGTAGCCCATTAAGCATTTATGTTTTGCCAACCCTCACTTTCTTAAAATATTTTCTTTTGAAAAGAAAGAAGCTCAGGAAAGGAAAAAGTTCAGTGAAAGAAAAAAGAGTTTGGAAGTTTTTACACAATTACACAACCTAATCAAGGAGATAATTTGAGCACTCTAACAAAAAATTTAAATTTTGAACAGTTGCAAAATGAAAACTCTATACAAATAAATAATGTATGTGATTCCTAATAATTAGTTTCATGCTGTCATCACAGTAATTATTTTGACTAAAGTGTTAATAGTGTTTTGACTAAAGTCTAAATCCCAAATTTTCAATTTTATGAAATTTTCAGTGTCTTCTGTCAAGTTCGTGGTATCTGAGTTTAATTTCATATTTCATGGTAAAATTAAAAGTCTGACGGATCAATGAATTGTGTGGAGTTTGGGTGTTTAAAGATAAATGAATTACATGGATAATCTGTAAAATGGTTGAGAAATACTACCTGCATGTGTTTTATGGCTTTAAAAGGTCTTTTTTTTTAAGCTGGCATTTATTATTTTTTAAAAAATCTTTCAGTACAGCAAAAAAAAAAAAAAAATAAATAAATAAATAAAAATAATTGCTTAAAAATAAAAGAAAAAAAGAAGAAAAATTTGTGGGATTTTCTGTCAAAGTAGAACATTTGACACAATCTTTAGGGAGAATCTCAGACAAAGTATTGCAAAACAGCATCCCATGTAAATCTATTAAAGTATGAGACAGTCTCTCTTTCTAGACAAAATACTAAAGTAATATTTAAAAACTGTGTTAATCGTAGCACTTTGTGGAGCAGGCGAAATTTTGTCTTTTAGCAAGTTTAATGATAAAATGACTGACAATTTGATCGCTAGGAGCTGAGAATCATAGGTAGATTTAAGATTTTCTTTTATGATTTATAATTCATATAAGAGATTTTTTCTTTATTATCAAATGTATTTTCTATTACAGTTATTTAGTTGAACTGTTTTTAAAAAGATTATTATTAATTTTTTTATGTAATTAAAAATTTTCAAACATTCTTTAAATTAAATCGTTTGTTATCTATGATTATTTTGATAAGTATTAAGGCCTGACTATTTATCTCAAATTACAGCTAACCTTTTGACATCATCTTGTGTTAAACCAGCTTTGAGAAAAACTTAGTGTAATACATATAAAAAATTCAAAGTGTATTTAAATAAATAAAAGTGTTATAAAATTCGAAATGTATAAACAATTCGTATTGAAGGCATTAAAATTCGATTTTATAAATAATATGATATTAAGAATGTAAAATTCAATCTAATTTTAGTTACTTTTGTTATTTCAAAATTTAGATGCTTATTTTGCAAAAAGGAAATGATTCTACAGAACAACTTAAATCTAGAATTAAATCTTTAGAAGAAGACAATAAGCTTTTGAAGTTAAAAGTTGATATGAAGCCTACTTCAAATGACAATCTCTCCAGTAAAACAGGTTGGTTTTATTAGTTTTTTTCGCTCTTCGAAACTTTTCTTTTTCCAATAAAAAAAAAAAAAAAAGTTTTTTTTAAAATAGTATGCATACTTATTTTCTCAAAATATTTTTTTGTTTGATTTGAAAGGGTTTTTTTATGAAATTAGTTTTTTACTTTTTATTTTGTTTCACTTTTGAAAAAAAGATTGTAATATTTACAGGGTGTTATTTATATTTAGTATTTGTATTTTTGTTTTTATGTACTAAATTTTATGACTTACCTTAAAATAAAGTTATTATATTTTTATAGATGTATAACTTTTCCTAATTTTTGGTTTTAATGATCTTTAATTTTCCAATTAATATCATTATTTAAGTTTTAAAAGGAACTTCAATTGTTAGAAAAACTTTTGTAAACTCAGATAAAATTACCAGTTCTATTAGTCAAAGAGTAACAAATAGTGTTTTCTTTAACAATTTCGAAACAGCTCTCTATAATTTGTTATTATTAAAACCAATGACATTGATGTAACTTTTGAAATTGGTTGTGATTCTGTTCTACGACAAAAATTACTTTCAATTAAAATTAGTATCTGAAGTACAACAACTTCAGAATTAGTTGCAAAATTCTTTGAATATGGAAAAAAAATCTGCAGTTTTTTGGTATTGATTAATCACAGCACCTTATTAAATGGGAAAAAGAGGAGAAAAGGATCTAATAATGCTAAAAATAAATCCAAATAAACTTTAATTAAGAGGTCGGGATTTAATTTTTTTTGGACTTAATAATAGAACAAATTAAAACTCTAAAAAAATTCTTCATTATTCAATTAGTAATTGGATTTTTTTTAAAGCAATAGGAAACAAAATATCAACCGTACAACTTTTCACTAAAGAATTTCAATTACGACTAGTTTTTAGATAGGGTGAAAAAATGTATATATGACATTTTTGATGCATTTTAAACATTGACTATAAATGCGAATCACCCCAAAAAGTGAATAAAATGCTTATGACTTACCAATTTTTCCATTAAAAATTTTTTTTAAATTCAAAATACCCGAAAACTAACTAGAAAACTGTTCATGGCAAAAAAAGCTATTTTGTTTTTTAAAAAAATTTATTTTATAAAACAAAATAATCGTATGTAAGAATGTAGTTTTAATTATAACATTTAAATTTAAAGATTTGTTTGAGTTCAAAGTTTTGCAATTTAAGCAAGTAGTTATAAAATCTATGCTCTTGAAGATTTCTAGGTGAAACATAGTGGGCAGTTGGTGACAAAGAGAATTTGAGTAACTTATGGTACATACTTTTAAATCACTGTTTAGGCAGAAAGAAGAAAAAAAAAAAGGGGGGGGGGGGAAATAAAAATCGTTTTTCCAATATTTGATGGAAAATCCTTTTTAAAATTTAATATTAACTTGTTTCTTGTTTGCATAAAAAAATTGTGTTTTTCAACTTCATCTTATAATTTGATACCTTGTTTCTTGTAACCATTAAAATTGTGTTCTTTTTAGCTGCTGCTGATTCCAATCAAATGGATTCAGAAGAATGCGAATCTTTACTGAGTCAGGTAAATATTGCCAACTTAAATGTACAGTATAACATGCACATATTTTGTATGAATATGATTATAACATAGTAATAATGCTTTAGATTAGTTATTTATTGAAAAATATAGTTCAAAAACGTGAAAGATTATTTAATTTTTTTTTATAAAAAATAAAACAAAAATCTTATAATGATTAAAGCTAGAAATGCAGTCTGTAAAAGCTCTTTCTGTTGGTGCAGAACCGTTTGTGAGTTTGATGGTGGCAGCCAATTAAATAACTAGAGTGTGTAAGCAGAAAGGTGCACACTAAATATGTCTGCTAAAAGTCTTCATGTTGGTTGTGGGGAAGTTGGAAGAGAAAAGGGTACCTGCTCAGGTGCTGTCCATGTCATCTGTGTTGGTTTATGGCATTCTTGCTATGCCTATTAAAAGATAGAGCTTTAAAAAGCTAGGTGTTTTGCCATAGTTTAGTGGTGTGTGTTAAAAGCTGAAAAAAAGTTTTTGACTATTTTACTACTTTTACTTGTGATAAACTGACAAATGTGTTCAGCCTTCAATAACTTAAAATTGTCTTTCTGCGTATCTTAATTTGCTTATTCAAAGTTTTGAATGAGTCTTTTTCTTTTTGCTGCTTTTAATAAAGCTTTCAGACAAAAGTTCGATAGAGAAAGAAAAATTTTAAGAAATCTTGCTTTTTCATAGTGTGTCTCAAGTAAAAGATAAATTACTGACAGAATTGATGTGTCTAAATTACTTATTTTGTCAAATTATGTATTTTAAAATTTTTTTGTTTAACTTCTAATTTGCTTATTCAAAGTTTTGAATGAGTCTTTTTCTTTTTGCTGCTTTTAATAAAGCTTTCAGACAAAAGTTAGATAGAGAAAGAAAAATTTTAAGAAATCTTGCTTGTCTCATAGTGTGTCTCAAGTAAAAGATAAATTACTGACAGAATTGATGTGTCTAAATTACTTATTTTGTCAAATTATGTATTTTAAAATTTTTTTGTTTAATCCTATATTTTACAAAAAGAGAAAAAAAGCAAGTCACCTCCATACCTAACTTCTGACTGTGAACATTACATCATCAATTAAGTGATTAATGAATTTGAAACGTTAACTGCAATATCCTGTTACCTTTAGAGCAGTATGAAATGTTATAAAAATTTTAGACATTTAAACAACAATTAAAAGCAAAATTCTAGCTGCAAAAAGAACACATTCAAGATCATTCATTAATGCTGTTACTCAAAATTTATGGCCAAAACTTATGTTTACTGATGAAAAAGTTTTTAGGCGAAATGTTCTTGATTTGCTATATTACTGGCATGGTTTAATCTTTTGTAACTATTGAATCACAATAAAAAATAGCTCTGTTAAGATGTGGGCAGCAGCTTGATATCGTCTACACAAATGTTTAAACTTCATCCCTTTAAAAGAGAAACAAATGGACCAAACTCTGATTTTGTTGCAAGATAATCAAGACTTGATGCTGGTTTTACAAGTCCAGGACAAAATTTATTGAAGGCTCCTTTCTTAAAGCACAAAAAATCTTATTTATGATGACCCTTTGTTCCAAATTATAGGTTCTTTATAGATATAAATTTGCAATTTTCTTTTAAATTTTGGTAATTATCTTTTTAAAAAAATTTTGTTATAAAACACTACCTTTTTGGAATGAGAACTTATATCGAGAACTTTTTGGAAGGAATTAAAAACAGGTCATAAGCAAATATGCTGCTTATTTAAAATTAATCCCTTCAACCATTAAGATACAATCATTATGTTAATCTGCTTATAAAAGGATAATTTTTTATGTGTGTAGTGATTGTTACTTGAGTTATTAATTAATGAAAACGAAATGTATTTTTTGACAAAAAAAATCCATTGTTTTTTTTTTCAAAGCTTGCTTGGAAAGTTTCGGACTATGGCATTTAAAACTACAAAATCATAAATATTGGATAAAAATATCATTATTAATTCAAGTTCAAAATAAAAATTAATTAGATTGTTTTTTTTTAAACAGATTGACTTCTTGAACTCCATAATTGTTGATATGAAACAAAAGAATGAAGAATTGAACAGAGAGAATGAGTTGTTCAAAAATCCTATAGAGCACAGTGATTTAAATCTGTAAGTAATTAACTTAGGACATTATACTGTTTGATTAATTAGGTTAGGAGTGACTTTTGTTAAAAATAGAATATCTGATTTTTATTAGTATTGATTTACTATTTTATTTCATCTGCTGCTTATCACAGATTCTTGTTAAATTAACAATATCTTTAAAAGCTGATCGGCTTGATTATATATATGCATAAAATCAAGCAGAGCTTTATGTTATTTTTCCCAAATAGCAGTAGTTTTTCTCTGTATCTTTTCTATAGAATGTTAGTTTTGAAATTAATGTAAACATTATTCCCTTAACATTTACTAGGAACTTTTTTAACTACTAAGTATATCTTAAGAACTTTTCTAGTAAAGCTAGTTTTATTTGTGTTTATTTTATTTATTGTTAACAGCTCTAAATAAAAGTTTATATTTTATTCTCAGTCAATAAATGAAAAAAAAAAAAATTAGCTTTAGTTACTGTCAACCTTGATTAACTTTTCTAAATTTTTCCAAAAAATATTTTTTATGCTTCTCTGGCAGAGAGAATGAAAATAATGTCTTCTCTTGGGGGTAGACTTATAGATTTATATTTAAATATATTCTCATGCTAATGAAAAAATAACTCTCATTTTCCTATAGATCTTGGGCAAGCATTGCCTAATTAAACAAAAACTTACCAGATATCTTTGCAAACTTCACAAATCAAAGTTGTTAAGGTACTCAAATTGCTTACTCACAATCATTTAATGACTTGATTAAATTCACTTTGTTAAATTATCTCGGAATGGAAAATCTCTATCCTCACTTTTTCCAACATTGCAACTAACAGTTCAAATTATTTTTCACGCTCTAATTAGTCATTTGAGTAACTGCTGTTTGCCAACCAGTATTCGTTTTTAAAAGGATGGCAAAGTATTCGCAGTTAACGGTATTTAATTTTAATTATATATATGCTTACCATCCGCAGCAAAATATGTATAAAAAGTAAAAACAAAATATTAATAATATTAATTTTAATGTAATCTAATGTTATTTAATAAATGTTATTCTTAATCTTGGTTTCTTAGTTTAAATCAATAATAATAATCTATTTTAGAAAATAATGGATTTTTGTAAATAGGTAATTAATTTGTGATTTTTTTTTTTTAATCTTGCAAATACATTTTTTACCATAGAGCTATTATTGAAAATGCTATTTTGTTAAATAATTTGAAAAATTAAGCTTGATTTTTCCTATTACTAATGCTAACCTAAGTAATAGGATGTTGCAGTATCAGGTAATTTCACCTTTGCCTATTTATGATAATATAAGTTCTTATTTGAATTATAAAAATTTAATTTAAAGCTCTTTGCTTTCAATGTAAGCTTTATTATTATTTTTTGTTATTAATGTCTTTGTTCAAGTTCAAGCATTCAGTAGAAAATTATTTTGAAAACAAATTAAATATTAACAAATTGTAAATTTGATAAAGAATCACTTACAATAATTTTTGGTAGACATGCCGCACCTGTGAAAAACATCCCGAAAAATTTCAATATAGGCTACACCCTTGTAAAGACTGGAATTCTGTTTTTTATTTACTACCATACTATAAAGTATGAAATGTCACTAGATTTACTCAATTATATTGATAAGAAGTACTACTTATAAATACGGATTTCGCTTTCCAAATGCTTAATTAAAGTTTGAAATTTAAGAAAAGTTATTCACAGTTGAAAGAAAGTAACATTTTTATAAATGTGGAATAGTGGGCCAGTCGCCACGTCGATTCTTATTAGGTATGAAATGCGTGAAAATACACTTAAAAAACAATAATCTTTAAAACATAAAATCTATACCTAGAAGCAGTTACTATTGATATGTCTTTTTATTTATATACACTTATTATAAAAAGAAAGAATTAAGAATGATACTTACTTTCAAAATACATATATTACCAATTAGAATCGTAACTTAAGAATGTGTAAGTGATAAAAAAAAATTTATCCCAACATGAAAATAAATAACCATCTTTTAATTTATTTTTTATATATTTTCGATCTTATATTTAATCTAAATCATGCTTTTCACTTTGGGAGTAAAACAAACATTGTAGTTCATCGTCAAGTTCATTTTCCATCGCATCTTCCTCATCCGACATCAAGCCACCTCCCACTCAAAAATCCAGTCCAGCATCTATGAATCGGGTTGTATACTTTTTCCCAGGCGTTGGAGACCCATTTGGCAACTTCTTCAAAAGTTGCAGGATGCAGTTTTTACTTTTAATGCAACCCATCATCCATTTTCCCCGCTGACTAAACTTTTCCATCTTGAATGATATATCCCTAAATCCCCTGTGGCAGAATTACGGCGACATGGCGACATTGTCGCAGAAAGTCACAGAGTTTTTGCAGAAAGATTTTTCCTTTGGGAAGGGGAAAATTTTGGTTTTCCTTTCTGCATAATTTTCGAAGAAAGTTTTTTTTTTCTGCAGATTTTTTTTTAAAGATGTCTTTTTTGCGCATCAGAGAGGAAAGAAATAATCATAATTTTTCTATTCTCATTTTTAAAAAAATCCGAAATCCCTTAAGTATAAAAGATAGTTCGCTCTAAAAATGCTGTTCTTTCTTTCATTTTTTATCTTTAAAGAACACCATATTTAACATACACTTATTTGAGTATCTTTTTTTTAAAAGAGATACTCAATTCCTATTCATATGATTTGTGATCTTTATTTTGGGAGTTACAGCACGGATTTTACGATTTTCAATTTATGTACAAATTTTAATTTATTTACCAATTTTAATTTGTGTAATGATTCACAGAATTTGAAAGAGGAAATAATTGGTGCATTTTTCCACCAGAAAAATTTGAGAATATCGCCTATAATATTAGAATTAAAAAAATATTACTTTTACAATTAAAAATTTTTATTCTATACTTTCTTATGTAATCACAGCATTTTTTTACTTTAAATTAATAATTGTTATAATTAAAAGTATTTTAAAACAAAATATTAGTGCTAGGGAAGTTTGTCGCAGAAAGCCTGAAAAAGTTCTGCCACAGGGCCTAAATCAAGGGGTTGTAATTTTTTCGTCAAGTCAGCGGGAATTATGGTGAGCGATGCTCATACCTTTATTCATTTATTTTTAACAGGCTCAAAAAGGTGGTATGTCACCAAGTACATCATTAACAAACCTTTGCTTTGAAAAAAAGTACCAGGCTACCTCCATGTCCAATCAATCCATCATGATTATTTCATACATCCAACAACCCTTATTGTTTTCTTCCACAATAACGTTGAGGAGGGGGGAGTTTACCTTTTGATAATGTTTTTCTTTTGAATACTATCTTTGGATTCAGCTTCTTTCCATCTGCTGTGCAGGTTAATGTACAAGTAAAAGATTTTTTTCTCATTCCCAGTTGTAATGGTTGGAACACTCTTTGTTCCTATTTTATCAACAGAAATTAGATATTGCATTGGATTAATGCATAGATTTTATTTTCTTGTTTTACAACAATCTGAAAATAAAATATTTACATGGGAAATATAGATGAGAAGAAGAGAATAAAAAATATAGCATATTACTTTAATTATAGGTCACAGATCGGAATTTGTAACCCCATATGTAGATGACGTCATACGGTTTTTTGTCAGTCGAAAACTTTTTTTATCACCCCATATTTTAATAAAAAATATGAGGAAAATTTTTTTTTTCAAAGCAAACATTCCGAAGTAGGTTTGTAATTTCTGAAAATTTTCTGCAGAGATCTGTTTTTTAAATAAATCTACTGTGATCGCAAAATTATTGCGCGTGTCTCTGGGAAAATAAATTCTTTGTATAGGCCGCACTTTGTGGCAATTTGAACTTTTAAACACAAGTAGGCCGGTGGCCTATCTACCAGAAATTATTGTACGTATCGAATACCGTCATTCTCGAATTAATCTATTGTTTTTATTCCCAAACTGACTCAACTTGTTCATAAATTAAGACCTAAAGTAGTTAGAGTTTTTTTCCTAAATTTCCGTAAAAGGGAAAATCTTAAATTCCATGATATTTAGTTTCACAACTTTCTAGGAATTTTAAAAACAACAAAATTTAAAAGTTTTTCGACATTTGGATAACTTTTCACATTTGTATTCATTCTTACTCATAGTATTATATTATTATTATTGCATTAATTTTGTGATGGCAGCAGTAAACCTAATGTGTAACAGCATGTTATGTTGCTTAATCAAAAATTTTCACAACATATTTAGTGTTAATTTTCATGTGTGCATGTTCAATGTGTGATCCCAGCATGGATAATTTTTTTTATTATTTCCTAAGTAATACCTTCCCTTACATTTTAGGATTATATTTGATGGCATGTTTGACAGCACTGTTCTATCTCAATTTATCTTTTTATATATGAAAAATGTTATTAGCTTATGTGTATTATTAGTAATTGTGAATTAAACTTTTTTAATGGTATGAAATATTTAAGAAGTGGTCTATCAATTTGATGATGTTGACATGTTTTTTCTTGGAAATCAGTCTTGTCATTTGCTGGTTAGAAAACCATGACTAGTTTATTTTTGCTTAACTTATGAGGTAAAATTTTCAAACAACTAATTTTGTTGTTATCAAAACAAATAAGCAAACATGTTAGCCAAAATTAGGATTATATTTTGATGGCTTGTTTAAATCCACTCACCTATATAAATTTATCTTTTCGTATGAAAAATTGTTATTATCAATTGTATGAAAATTAAACATGTAACCTAAATTATTAAACTTTCTTAATGGTATTTAATAAAGGAGGAATCTATAAACTTTTTTCAGTTACATGATTTTTTCAAGTTTTTTTTCTTGGAAATCAATCTTGCCAATTGCTTGTTAGAAAATCGTGGCTACCTTATCTTTGCTTATACTATGAGGTAAAATTTTCAAATAGATAATTTTGTTGTTATCAAAACAAATATGCAAACATATTAGTTAAAATACAGGAAATTACTGTATGAAATAAAGTTAATGCCTATTATCTCCTTTAGATTTTTTATGCCAAAAGAACCATTTGTTCTCACTTTAAAAAGAAAATGATTTATGAAAATTTCTTTCATGTCTTGCAATTAAGTAAGTGCTTAAAATACGTAATATATAAACTATGTTAAAGCAATTAATGAAGTTTAAGTAGTAATGGTAGATCGAAGTGAAGTAATTAGCAGTGTTGGAAAAAAAATTTCTTCTGAAAACTGAGAAACGAACAATTGTATGTGATGAGTGTTCAGGTCAAAAGGCAGATTTGAAGGCCAAATTTGCTAAATAAAAATGATATTGATTATGCAGTGCATAAGGAACATAGTCGTCAATGGAAACATTTGAGATTGCAAATACATCGTTTTGAAAAACTAAGCCAAGCAATGTCTTAAATGACGTCATAAGCTGGCAAGATTAAACTACGTAAAAAAAATCATGTGTCATATGGTGAAAATGGTTGTTTGTTCCAAGGCTTAACTTGATTGTAACTTTATGTCTGTATACATGTTTGCTCATTACCTAAATGCAATATGTTGTAACTATTCAACCAGAGGGTGCTACTAAGGTAACTATTCATTTACATTGCATAACATATTAAATTCTGGCAGTAAAATATGTGTTCTAGTTGCTTTAACAGCAAAGGAGCAGGACTTATTAATTTTATAGATATTTTAATGTTGTGAAGAGCGTTGTTTTTACTAAATATTTGGGGTGTTTTTTTATTTAAAAAAAAAAAAAAAACTGTCATTTGTTTCGTATGTACTGTAAGCAAAGCCAAATTAAGTTAAGACATCATTAGCAGCCTGCAGATTGGATTTCGATATTGAAAAGAATGATATTGTGCCTTTAAAATTATTCGGTGCAATAACAATTGTAAAATAAAATATGTTGTTGTTACATATGGCTTTATTGGAAATATTAATCCATTTACAATATTCAGCTTTAAGTGGACATAAACAAGGAGTAAAAAGGAACAAAATTACATAAACAACAAGGAAAACACATGACAAACGCAAATTAACACAAAAAGAACACAAAAATAAAATTAAAGTGTAAAAAATATATAAATATATATACAGGGAAGAGAATGAGGAGTAGTCTTTAGAGAGAGTTCATGTGATCTCTGGCATCCCAGTACAGTTTACAAAGATCACCCCGCTCTTGAGATTCTTTGTCTAGTAAAGGGCATACAAGCAAGTGGTCTGAGTTCGTGGTTCCCGAATTGCAGATTCGGCACTCACTAGATGGAAGGATACCTATTCTGTTGAGGTGCTCTGCCAAGCAGTCATGGCCTGTTGAGAGTCTGAAGTTTGCCACGGCCTTCTTACGAGGACTGTGACAAGATTTCTTCCAACTGTTTTGGATGTTAGCCCAGGGTTTTCCGATTGATTTTATTGCTTGGTTGCGCTTTAGGTCGGTCATAAGTTTCTCGAAAAATTGTTTTTTAAGGGAGTCTGGTGGAATTGGTTTATTACATTGTGGTTCGAGTGTCCCTTTCTTGGCTAGTTGGTCTGCCTTTTCATTGCCATTGATTCCCACATGCGATGGGATTTTGTTGGCATTCTCGAGAAAATAAAATATATTTCTTTAAGATTCTCTTTATTCCTTTAAATGTTCTAATTGATTTTAATATTATAATAAAGAAGTAAAAATGCACAAGTAGTTATTAAGAACATCTCTAATTTATGAAAATACTAATAGTTTAGGCTTTAAACTAGAGTGGGATTTTTAAAGCTGAATTTGGAAGACACTAGTAATTTCCAAATGGAATAAATCACATTTTTTATTATTCAGCAAATATCTGATTTTATAAATCTGCTTCGTCTGGTCGTGTTAATTTTCTATCAAACTCAGCACAAACTTTCCCTACAACCCCATAGAATTATTTAAATTAGCCGACTTTTTAAATATGCCCATTTTAAGTACGAAATGTGTATTCACTAACTTTAACTATCTATGTAGAATGATATTTTTTTAAATAGCATAATTTTTTTAATTATGCTTATTACATATGAAATATAGACATCTACTAACATTAACAACCATCATAAAATGCTTTTTAAAATAACTTATTTTTAAAAATATGCTGATTTCAAGTATGAAATATGTTTCTACTTGAATATTTCTTCTTTGTAATTTGTGTAGAATGATTTTTGAAATGGTTAACTTTTCAACTATGAAATATGTATCTATAAACTTATTCAATATATAATGATTACTGTATTGAGCAACTTTTTAAATGTGTTGATTTCAAGTAGGAATTATATATCCACGATAAACATATTCAATACAGAATGATTACTATATTGAGTAACTTTTTAAGTATGTTTATTTCACGTATGAAATATGGCAATTGGCTTCTTTGTCAATTTTTGTAGAATTATTTTAATAATAACTACATTTCTAAATATGCCGATTTCCAATAAGAAATATGTATTCACTGTAAACTTATTCAATATATAATGATCACTATATTGGTTAACTTTTTAAATATGTTGATTTCAAATATGAAATATGTATAAAGTACTATCTATACTAACCGAAATGCGTTTTCCATATTAGAAATGAAGTCAAGAAAATTCCTCCAAGACTTTTCTGCGATATATGTGATATGTTTGACTTGCACGACACTGATGATTGCCCCAAACAAGAATCTTACATCGACGATGGTGAAGTTCCAAATCTCGTCCCACAAGGTGTTCGAAAGCTAGAAGAGCGTCCTTATTGTAACAACTGTGAAATGTTTGGGCATTGGACTCTAGACTGTAACGAAGAAGAAGAATATTAACTTATTTTAGCTTTTAGAATATTAATTTATTTTAGCTGTGATTATTAAAATGCCTTTCCATTCTCAGTATTTGCGATACTTTTTTTTTTCCAATGAACTCTGTAATGCTCAACTCTTTTTGATATCATTCAGATATAACAATGATATTTAAATTATGTAGAAATGTAGGTTTTATGGACTCTCTTTCACACTTGTACAAATGTAATTATAAATAATTCTTATAACCTGTAGATATTCTATCGGAGAGGTAGTTTGCTTGCCTTTTGTGGTTGCTATATTTTACAATTTTAAAAAATGTTGATATTTTACAAAGAGCTCTTTATTTATAAATGTTTTAATTCTGAGTGAATAAATTATTTTTTGTGACTAAAGTTGTATTTTTTTTAATCTCCTGTGTTTGTTTAAAAAAATTATCTGCTGAGCACAAAAATATGTATGTTACTGTGAATGACCAAAATTGGTGGTTGTTGACTTCCACTGGTGAATGTTGAAAATCACATAGTGGCTTTGGTAAATGACCGAAATATAGACTAGGTCTAGTTAAGTGTCACTGCCCGGTAAACATTTGTCCGGTATACCCTACACTGATGTTTTTTTAAGGTTTAGTACCACTGCCCAGTACACTGTTTTTCGAACACTGTTTCTCCTAATCTATTCTCAGCAAATATTAAAATATGGAATAAATATAATAATATCAACGAATGAATTAATATCAAATCGAATATAACAAATATTTTGAACATTCATCAAAATGACTAAGTGATTGTTGATCTTCCTCGGTGAAAGTCAACATTCTCTTGATTTCGGCCATTCGCATTAGTATACCTAATATATTTGCAAATTCATACAAAAGTTTTTTAATAACAAATTTATTAATTATTTTTTTATTCTAAATTTTATACAAAAAGTTGTTTTTCTTTTATATTATAGAATGATAGAGATAAAATACGAATGAAAAATGTAACATTGTGCAAATTCTGTAATATGTCTTACTGGGTGTCCCAAAAAAATGCCACAGTTTACTGTGTTCTGCTTACAGAAACCTTTCAAAAATGATTTTTATCCTCTTTGTTTATTATTTAAAAATGTACTGATGCTGTTTATTTACTCTACTTTTGAATTGCATAAAGTACAAGATCGTCCTTAGTTAGAATGGGAAATCTGGGATTTAAAAATCCCAGATAATTCTTGAAAGCATGTTACTATATCAAATTAAAATCCATAGCCTACTTTTGAGTATAAGGCAATTAAATTGTGTTTTCTTATTTTATTTTCCTTTATATTTCCTTAAAGGCTTTTTTTTTTTTTTTTTTTTTTTTGAAGACTTTTTCTTTTTATTTATTTAATTCTTTTGAATAGTTTTAAGAAAAACCCAAGTTAGTTTTATTACTGTTGTGAGTTTATTGCAGTAATTTATAATTTTTGGATTGAGTTTCTTCATGTACTTTTAACCAACACTTTGTTGAAAATGAAAATTTTACTAATTTATAATGTGAAGAAATTTGACTATTTTTTAAAAAAAATAATAATAAATGTTTGATATAATTGTTTTTATTCTCCTTTCAATTATAAAATCTCCGTGCAATTATAAAATCATTCTAAAAATAAGAACACATCTAACTGGAAGAAGCAAATATTTCTTAAAAATTGAATTACTATTATAAATATTAAAAATATTTATTAGCTTTTATAAAAGTCAAGTTTTTTGGAAGTATAAAATTAAAGCTCTCTAATTTTTTCTCAAGCAAAAGTTTTTTAAATAAATAAAAAGCTATGGATTTTTTATTTTTTATCTATAAGAAATAATTAAAATCAGAAAATAGGCCAATTATTAAAAACACATAAAAGATACACAAAATCATTTTATTAAGATATAATCCAATTATTAAAAATATGAACACAAAACTGTTTTATTAAGATATAATCTGATTATTAAAAATAGAAGAAATAAAACTATTTCATAAAGATAAATTCTGATTATTAAAAATGAAAGAAAGAAAACACGTTACAAATATGAACACAAAACTGTTTTACTAGGATATAATCTGATTATTAAATATGAAGAAATAATGTTCTAAAAATATGAACACAAAATTATTTAAGGTATAATCTGATTAATAAAAATAAATAAATTTAAAAATCATAATATGTGCATCACTAAATCACATTACATAATGTTTAATTACATCTAGGACAATTGCTAACAAACATAATTTTAATAAAAACAAATTAGTAAGCAATTATATAAACAAATCTTAGTAAGAAAATTCACTAAACTTGTAATTTCCAAAAACTTTGCTTTAATATAAAAAACAATTATTTTAAATAGTAAATAAATTTGTTTTAAATTACGGCAACCATTTTTTCAAAATAAATTTCTTAATGTTATTTAAGGTCGGATGATCTTAAAATAATGCTAGATTAAACTTTTCGTTACTAATTGTTTTTGGTTTTTAACAAAGTAATGAACGTTAATTGCATTATCCCAATTATACATATCATTGTCTTCATAAATTTTTAAAAATACAGTTGCCACTTTATCAGAATGGGAAAAGAGGTAACAAAGAAGATTAAATTCATCATAGATAATAAATTTGATTTGTTAAATATTTATCATCTATAAGAAATTATGTTATAAATAAAATTATGTTACTAATATATTTTTAATGATAGTTTAATATTGGTAAGTTTTTGATTGTTCCATTTTTTTATGAATATAATTTTATTTTATTTCAACTGATTAAAAATTATTTTTTAAATTTATTTTAATAAAATTAAATTACATTTTTAGCATTTCCGCAACAGCCCGCTTTGAGTCTGGGAATCATGGAAGTTAATGTTCCAGTGCATTTCAGAATTGGCAACATTTATCAAAATTGCAACATATACTAGAATTTCACCAAAAGAAAAGGAAAAGACATAAAAAGATGGTAGAACAATAACAAAGCAGTTCCAATAAAATCACTTCAGAACATAAATGTAAACATAAAAGCAACATAGACATTTTAATTTAAAAAATGTAACAAATCTTTAATGAAATTTGACAATGTCATAGCAGGTGCATTTTGTTTCATACATAAATTTTTCTCAATAATTTATTCCCAATATCATTTGTATTTCATTTGCTATTTTGTTTTACCTTTCTAGAAGGTTTGGAGGGTTAAGTAGCAATAAAATTCTTTGGATGAATTGCTAAACAGTCTAAATCAAAACATACAACAACAAAAAAAAGTTTAATTTACTCCTTTTTTGTAATTAAAACTTCTTATTAAATTGTAATTTTCTATATTTTTTTTCTCTCTGTAAATATTTTTTTTATTAAGATGTTTGGGTAGGTATAAGTGTCATTCTAGCATGCAAAATATTTCAGGGATTTAAGCCCTATGATGTCAAATACAACATGTTGTGAAGCATTAAAATAAAATCAGCAAAAAAAAAAAAAAATTAACTTGCAATTTTGAGCATACATCAATTGTCAAGGATGCTTTATGCTCATGATTTCAACCCTTGATTTATGATGACAATAAAAAGTAAATTCATTCATAATTATATTAAAAATTTTATAATATAGTCAATTAAAATTTTGGCACTTGTCCTTCCAGTTCTTTTTAAGAATATAATAATGATTAGAAAAAAAATATATTATTTGGCTTGAAAGAATAGTAGGTAATGGAATATTCAGCACATTTTTTAATATTCTATAATTTAATTTATCAAAACAATTAAAATCATAATTTATAATTAATAAGTGGAACTAAAAGTAACTTATTAATTATAACAGTTAACTAATTAATTATAAATATTTATAACTTATTAAATAAATATATAACTTATTTATTATAAATTGCACAAGTAAACTCTTAGTACACAAACAAAATATTTATGTATTTTTTCATAATAGGTATTTCAGGCTTTTTTCATTACATGATTGTTGCATTTTTTATCAAAATTGCAACAATCATAGTATTATGAAAAGATCTTCAAAATTACTTTAATACTTTTGGACACTAAGACTTGTAGCCTCTCATTAGGAAACATTTAATTAAAAATAACAATTTGCCTTGCAGAATAAATCCTGTAAGCTCTCTTGTTTCGAGTTAACATTTTTTCTTTCTTCTGGTGATAAATTGTTGTAACCCTTTCACTGTCACCGGTCTACTCTGAAGTTATTCGAAATAACGAACTTAACAAGGAAATTTTTGTATAAAATTTGCTCAAGTACAGAACCAGTTAATGGATTAATGCCATAGAACCTAAGATTTAATGAAACTTATATAATATACTCTATTTATACTACATAGCCTGAATTAATAAACATCAAATACACTTTTAACATGTACTAAACCAAAATCACAAGCTTTTTCATACATGTAATGGTATCTTCTTTATATTCACTAGCACATTTTTTCCAAGTAACATAAACAGAATTACTCCATTTTATAGACCAGTTTGATTAAGCATAATCTGGCCATTAAAATAAGCATTACTTTTGCACATCATTGCTCAATCTAACCAACAAACTAAGCCTTTATTTTGTACATCATTATTTAATTTTGTGATTAAAATAAGCATTCCTTTTGCACAATATTCCATCTAGTCATTAAAATAAACATTTCTTTTGCACATCATTATTCAATCTGGCATGCAGGTTAAAGAGTTTGAGAAATGTGTCTAACAACTAGAGAAAATTTCATATTGTGGCAAAACTTTATATGATTTCCTCAAAAAGTAAACTTTCACATTTAGATTTTATTCACCAGTATGAGTTAACATATGCTTATTCAAATCACCTTTTTGAGAATAAGTTTTTTCACAAACTTTACAGACATGGTGATTTTCATTCGAATGGGTCGCATAATGCCTTTGCAGTGTCGACAGCTGGATAAAACTCTTGCTACATATGTAGCAAGTATGTGGCTTTTCTCCTGTATGGATCATCATATGATCCCGCAAGTGAACCTTCTGCGCAAAACTCTTGTTGCAAATATTGCAAGCATGTGGTTTTACAACACTATGTGACAGAAGATGATGGTTTAACCGTCCCCGGGAGAAAAAGCGTTTCTCACACACGTCGCAAGCGAACGGCTCTTCTCCAGAATGATTGCTGGCGTAATGTTTTCTAAGATCTTGCGGTGAGGGTAAATCTTCTTCACACAACTGGCAGATGTGCCTTTTTGAATGTGTTGACATATGAGCTTGCAATGCTTCTTTGTCAACAAAAATTTCATCACATCTCTTGCAGGCGTGTCCTCGGTCATTAATGTGCTTCAATAAATGCTTTTTCAAACTCTGATTCATGTAAAAGCTTTTATCGCATGCATTACATTTAAAAGGCTTAACTTTAATGTGCACCAACAGGTGATGTTCCAAATGTGTCCTCTGAGAGAATTTTTTATTGCAGACGGAACACACATGCGGCTTATTTCCAGTGTGTATCATGTAATGTTTTTTCAAGTCACTTTTTTGAGTGAAGCCCCTCTGGCAAATATCACAGATATTACGCTTTATACCAATATGTCGTTCATAATGTTTGTTTAGATCACTTTTTTGTGCGAAACTCTTGCCACAGATATCGCAGACATGGGGTTTCATTCCAGTGTGTGTAAACGAATGAAGATGTAGTGAGTACTTTCTATTAAAACCTTTATTGCATATGGGACAGATATGGGGAGCGAAAGTAATGTGATTTGCAAGGTAGTGGGATTGCAAATCGTCAGGTGCAAGCTCTTCATTGCAAACGACACAAATTTCATTAAGATCTAAAGGCGATTTTAAAAGTTCGTCGGGGAATAAATCGTCAGTTTCCATATCAATTCCGGTTTGATAATCCACAGTGGTAGTTATTATTAATGATATGTAACTTTAAGTTGGGAAAATGATGAGTTTCAATAAATTAATGCTAGAAAATGTGAATTAATTCGATTAAAATAGAACTAGTTAATTTAGATCAAGTTTAAAATACAACTAAAATCAACATCTGATTCACAAATAATAATCGATAAAGAGATGAATGTTTATGTCTAATGTTTATATTTTTTCGATCTCAAAACAACAATGACAAGATGGAGACGATTAGAAACAAACGCTTCCGGATATTTACCTTTGGCTCAAAACATCATGCACTAAAATAATCCCTATCTTTCCCTATCTTTCTTAGTTCTAGGAAATACTTTTAAAAATATGACTTATTTTTTTTTTCCAATGTATATTAGTACTTTTAATATTTTTTGAAGTAATCAACTACTTGAGCTGTAAGCTCACGAAGAATGATCCTTTGGGCTCCTAAAATGGTTTGATCTTTCTCCCGCTTTTCAAATAGAATTAAATTCAAGTCCTCATTGTTCAAGTTGAAAACAAGAGTATGGTGATAGCTTTACCACAACAATTATTCAACAATAACAATTAATAACAATACACACAACATATGAGTAACAATTTATTCAAGTATAATGCAGACAAATCTGAAAAAAGGCGAGTAAATTAAAAGGATTATTTTCGAGTTTCATACAGTTCAGAAACCATATTTAAACCTTAATCTAATGAATATATTACACAACAAGAAAAAAAAAAATCCCATCCTCTATGATCTCATCATAATGATTTAAAATTTGTTTAATTTTGATTTTTTTTAATGTCAGAAATTGTGTTTCGTTTTGTTATTTTAGTTATAGTTAAATTTAATGATAGTAGATGGCTGCAGCAAAAATGATATCTGAATTGCTTAAAATGAGTTTGCCCCCCCCCCTCCGCTCATACTTTACTGTATCTAATATGTGTCCGATTCATGAGAAGAAGACAATCAGAAAATTTTGAATGAAGTCATCGATTATAATCTTTTATAATTTTAGGAAGTGTTACAATGAAATTGGAAAAGAAAGAAAAAATGAAAATAAGGCAATCGTCCCCAATAATCAATATTCTTGTAGCAACTAAAATGTCAATTTAAAGAAAGTGATTTTGTGTAACCATAATTTTCATAATGTTAAGCAAAATCCAGAAATTTTTATGAGATTTTTTTTAATTTTCTTTATATTTATTTGCATCTCGGTCTTTAAAAAAAAGCATATCTCTTTACAAATATTTCTATTAATCAAAAAGCATTTCTAAATCTTGAAGGGAAAAAGAAAAATCACTGAAAAATCTATTCTTTCACCTTACATACAGTTACTACCTTTGCTTTGACTTCATACGCCTGTAGTACAGTTTTTAAATTTAATAAATGATTTTCTTTAAGATTAATGATTAGCCTTAAGACTGTCCATTTTAAAATTGGAATATTTTCCCCTTTTTTTAAATGAGTATATTAAAGATGAAAATTTAAAATATTTCTATTCAATTATTCAAAATATCTGTAAAATTTGAGTATCACTATCACCTATAATTTACATATTTTAAAAACACATTTATGAAAGAGCAGGAGTGTATCTAGTGGGGGGGGGGGGGGGAGGTGCCGCCATAGCTATTTTTTGGGGGATACTTATTAAAAAAATATTTTATACAATTTTGTAGTTTTTAAACTGCAAATTAGATTTAAAGTATTTTATTGATTTAAGTGGGCTTTTTTTTAATACTTTGGGGAGATAATTTTTAAGATCAGTTTCGTTGGGGAATTTCAATTAAATAAAATTCATTTGCCTGAACTGAATTGATAGGTTTATTATAACTTTAAAATTAATTAATTAATTAATTAAAATTAATTAATTTAAATTAATTAATTAATTAAAATTAATTAATTAATTAAAATTAATTAATTAATTAAAATTAATTAATTAATTTAAAATTAATTAAAATTAATTAATTTTTAAAGAAAAAAAAATTAGTTCTTTCACTTTGTGTATCAGTTTTACTCGTAATCTTAAAGAAAATCTTTTTTTTTTTTTCCAGTTTTTTTTTTTTCTGATTTTTTATAAATGTTAATTTTGTCTTTCGAAATAATGTTTTACAAAATATTTCTAACAGCGATTCTATGACGATGAAATTAATCAGATTTAGTAAAACATTGCTGTTTTTAAGTAAAAATGTTGGTGTATTTTTGTTGCTTGTGGAAATTAAGGAATTTTTCAAATTTTAGGAGATCTCCCCATCAGCCTTAAAAGGATGGCTCTAATCTTTTATTTTTTATTTTTTAAAGATACTTTTACATCGCTAATTTTTAAAGATAGTGAATGAATAAAATTTCATAAATATGTTTTCAAGACCCTTAAAAAAGTGTAGTATGGACGAGCTAATGGAGAAAGTGCTCGCTCTCAAAACAAGTGACCAACGAAGGCTGAATGATTTTTCCATTCTACATTCACTTAACTGTTAACGTGAAATACACACACACATTGTTGTACGGATGATATGAAAATAGAGTTAAAAGTTTAAATGTTAGTCAATTTAAATCCGAAAGTTCCTTGCAAAGACGAATTATTCCTAAATTAATCAAGAGTTCCTTTGTCTGCTGAGTTAGATTCAAAATTTTAAAATGACAAGGTTAGGATATGAATGCTGTCAGCTAATATACTCTTGGTTCTTCATCGGATGTCAGGGATTTAAAAATAAAATATCATTAACTCGTACTACTTCAATACCTTATATAAAATATTATAAAAATACTTAATAAATATTTGTTTATTGGAAAATATTTTGTTCATTATCACAAAAATACGATATAATTAAAAAAATATATTTAAATAGCAAAAAGTTGCATAAGATTTCGTAAAAAGGTATCGAATCTCAAAGTAAAAATAAACTTTGGAAGTGGATGTCTGATTATAATTTGTAAACTTACTCTTTTTTACAATTTACTCACTTAGTTGATAACAGAATTTTCTGAGTCAATTGGCAACACTGTTTTTATTGATCGATGTTTTTATTGATCAGTACTCTCAGAGGTATGATTTGTTATGGGATTATGGAGGACTTTGCGACTCGACAGATTTAACGTGCATCAGTCATCATTTATTACACAGGGATTTATTATCAGTCATCATTTATTTATCATTACACAGGGAATATTCGGCCAGCGGGGATCGAACCCACGACCTTTTGGACATGAGCCCTGTGCCCTGCCAACCGGGCTATCCCGGCCAAAAAATATAGTATTGTAAGAATTAGGCTTGTCCAAACTTATAGAAAATTTTGAATTGATAAATAGTAAATACAGAAGAAATTAAATACAGGGGATGTGTGCTTAAGTTTAATTCTAAACTTCTACAATACTGATTGAAATAAAATTAGAATGAAACAATTATTAAAGCATCTAAATAATTAAAATAAAAATAATTGATATCAAGCCTTTAGATTTATACAATAAACGTCTCGATTTTTTTATTATTATTATTTTTTTATTTGTTTATTTTTTTTTTATTTTTTACTATGATTGGAAAAGTTTGGCTTAAACAATGAAATTAGCGCTTGTAAAAGAGAATAACAGAGAATAAATAAAACATCTACTCTAAAATTTATGGCTTTCTTTCTTTTGTTTTTAGCTTTTTAATTTAATTTAAAACACGCACAATTTTCAATTTAAAACTGATTGGAAATAAATCTATACGTAAAGCTTCTAAAAACTAAATCAGATTATTCTAAATATAATAACAATTCAGAATATTAAGTCATATTGGCAAATTATCTAAGATTCAAAAATGGTAACATTTTAAAATAAAGGTAAAAAAATTTATTTTTGTTATTTTTTCCAAAAAATTAATTACATTTTTTCCTCCTCCCATTTTTTGAATTTTAATACAGTTTCACTCCCTAAGAACATATTTTAGTGAATAAAATTGTACCGGAGCCCGTAAAAAAAGGTTTCTCCACAAACTTAATTTTCTGCACCTGCGTTCTGCACGCCACTGAAAAATTTTTTTGGGTGTCAGATTTCAAAAAAGAAAGAGATGATTCCTAATCGTTCATCATTGAGGATAGAAAAATCTTTACTTTTTCACTTGATCTCTATTTCTTTCAGCAATTTTATTACTTTTAAAAAAAACCGGCCATTGTTTTGAAAGCAGTTTATTATTATTATTATTATTATTGTAAATGAAACCTGAGATGAAAATAACAATCTGAAACACCCGCTGCCGTGCTGGAGGGTTTCTGTTACCAGACTCAATTAGGTAGTATTTTCACTGAAAAGTTGGTACACCGTTATAGCAAAATGTCAGTTTTTTTGAACATTCGTATGGAGCAAATTTGCGGTGCTTTTTGAATCTGAAGAATTCGTCAAAAATATCATATAATTTCCGTACAGTTGTTGAACAGCCAATCCAATTTTGAGTTTGCAACGGTCAATGTTCTACACTGTAGCCTTGTAATTTTCAACCCAACCCAGTAGATAAGCAAATTACTGCAAGCAATAAGAAAAACTAGCCCTCGAGGAGGAATTTTTGATCTAACTAACCCACATTTAAGTTACATGGACATGAAAACCACAAAAGCTCACCGGCAGTGGGATTCTGACCCATGATCTGTTATCACTAAGAATTTTTTTATCGATATTTTCATGTCAATGAATGCAAATTTTATTTGATTAATCCAAAAATAAATGTTTTTTGAAACATAAACTAAGTAAAAAAAAAAAAAAACAATGCCGTGACCAGGATTCGAACCTGGGTTATTGCGGCCACAACGCAATGTACTAACCACTATACGATCACGGCTACGTTTATGAGCGTCTTAAAGAAAAACTTAATATTTTTTTAAAAGAAATTCGCCCTACTTCTTGCCAAATTAAGGTAATTCAACGATGCATAACGGCAGAAAGTATTTTCAATTATTACTAAGAGGTTTGATTGTCGCATACAGATGGAACCGCCATTATTTTGAGCATCAAAAACTTCTGATTATATCAAATTCTAAAACCTCCGTAAAACTCTTAAAATTATTATTTTAATATTTTTTGTGAGATTTTAGGAAGGAAGATGCAGTATAATCGAGTAAGAAATTCGTATTGCTATCATTTGGAATTTATATAGCAGAATTATTTTTAAAAACATTACTTCTTTTCAACGTTTATCTTATTTCCCACCTGCTATGAGTAAAAAAACAAAATATTTATTTTTGAAGTTAAAAATGTATTCATTTTTATTATAATAAGTAAGGAAATTAGAACCAATCTAGAAAAAAATTCGAAAACCTATTGAAATTTATAAAAACTGTATTTTATATCAATAATTACAAAATGTGTATATTTCTAATAATTTGGAACTAGTGTACGTTTGACTAATATACTTTATGTAATTTTGACTTTGTGTGTTATTTTTATAATTGCGTATTACTGCTGTAAACTGTTCCGTATTATGAACATTTTACTTTAAATTACATAAAAACTTAATGTTGGTAAATAAAATTATTTGTTTGGAAATCATCATATTTATAAAAATGAAAAGAACAGCATGTATCTGTTTGTGTGTCTCTTATAATTCCAGAATTGTTTGTGTTAAGGTCTTGAAATTTAGGCAGCAATTGCAAGGGCAAAATTAAGCCTCAATTCAAAGAATGATTAGTAAAATTTTAATTAGTTTATACGGGAGGGACATTTAAAAAATGAATTCTTCCATTAAGGATTTCATAAAAGAATTCATAAATGAATGATTTCATAAATAAATTCTGACAATTAAACTGCAGTCAATTATTTTTTCTTCCAAATATCCAAGAAATAACACCAATGCTGTATTTTCTATCTTACAGCTATTTTTAATCAAAAGCGGAATTCTCTTCTTTTATTTACCGTCTTTTTATTTATTTATTCTTTAAATTTGGTATGTTAGGAAAACTCAAGGATCAACGTATGTGACTTTATAAAGTTTACGTTATCTAATTAGTACTCTTAAACTATCGGAATCTTTATTCTTCCATTGCTGTCATTTTTGTATGTGGAGTTTTTAGTTAGCATTGTTTCAGTGGAAGGACCAAATATTTATTTAGTGAATAAGCACCAAATATTTTTTTAGTGAATGAGTACCAACCTTTGAAGAATGAAATTAGCACCAAAAATTTATTTCGTGAATGAGCTCCAAATATTTATTTAAAGGATGAGCGCCAAATATTTATTTAATGAATAAGCACCAAAGGTTTATTTAATGGGTGAGCACCAGATTGCACCAGATGTTGTTTCTGTCTATCAGCTGTTTGCTCGTAAATTACAGGAAAAAATCTCAAGTGACTTCATTTACATGCAGAAAAGCAAGATTTTTCTAGTTGATAAATCTCCGTTGCTATCGTTTATAGACAAATATGGAAGTGAGTTGAATCCGTTGTACACTTAGATTAATCAACTAAAACACCAGTATGGTTGCTTACTTGAACTTTCGAAAATTGGTTATTAAGGGAGGTTTAAAATATTGAACCAAATCTTTAGTCTGAGTTAGTTTTTCTTTAGTCTGAAATGGAATTGAAAGGAATTACAACATGTAAAAACAAAGAAAACACTAAAAAGAAGACCAAAAAACAAGTAAAAGGAAGCAAATAATAGACAGTTAAATAAAGAGACAATTATTGCCTGTAACATTTCGTTTGAGTCTTAATTATTGATGTATAGGTTTTAATTTTTAATAATTCTCTTAAATACCGTGTGGGGAAAGAAGATTTTGACAATCTCAACCAACATCTATCATAAGGAACCCCATGATAGAGTCTAGTTAGCATGTCTTATTTACTAGTGAATTGATGTTTAATAACCGTAGTGATAGTTACGCCACAACCGTAGGTCAAGAAACCTCTCTCTTAGTTAGATATTAAAACACAATCACCCTCACGTAGGGAGGCTTGACCCAATATCATAAATCGAAAAAACTCCTCTCGCCAGTTATCTGGAGCACTGTTTACGACCGTGGATGCAACTAGGATTTAGTATTTTAAGCAGAACTAGTATATTAAGCGTGGTTGGAACTAGTATTTTAAGCAGAGGTATGGAGTAAATACTAGAGAAGTATCAAAAACTTGCCTTATTAAAATGTGCTTTTTCTTATTTCCATAGTAACATTGTAATATTATAAGCGAACTAGATCGAAAGCTAACGAATAAGGTCACCTTTAAAATTTGATATCGTTATCAGAAAATGATCACTTTTATAGTCAATACTTTTATAGTCAAAACTTTTATAGTTTCATAGTCAACCCTTTACGTTCATAACGTTACGAGTGGGGCAATTATGTTATGACATGTAATTGAAATAAGAAATTTCAAGGAGTCAATCTATGGAAATAAAGCCAACTCTTGGAATCAGAATTTGCATCACATTAATTCCTAGATTCCTTCTAAAATAAATATAAATGATGATTATAATAATAATAATAATAAATTGAACTATTACAATGAATTTGATGAATAAACTGAAAATCTTCATCAAAACAACACTCTTGGACAAAAAGCCATGTTAGTATTTTTTAACAATTTATTTTGTTTTATAACCGACATTAAACAGCCAATATTTTGATTTTAAAAGGTCAGAAATATCCAACCAGTCTAGAAAAAAAAATATTGTTTCTATTTTAATTAAATAAAATTATATTTTAGATCAATAAATACAAAATATGCATATTTCATAATGTTTGTAACTACTGTATATTTGTTTTACGTTACCGAAAATGATCCTTTCAGTTTTATATTTAACCCTTTTTGTTTATAAATTTATGAGTGGGACAGTTATGGTATGAAGTATAATTAAAATGAGAAAATTCAGGGAATCAATATATGTAAATCAGACAAACTATTCTTAGGATCAGGATTTGCATCACATCAATTCAGAGATTCTTTCTAAAATAAATAAGAAAAAAAAAAAAAAAAAAAAAAAAAAAAAAAAAAAAAAAAACTGATTTATAACAATGAACTCTTTTTACTAAATTAAAATCCTATTCGTCAATGGTCATGTTAATATTTTTTAAATATTTTTTTTTATTTTAAATCCAGCAAGAAACATCCTATCCAGTTTTGAGTTAACGAGTAACAATATTAAATTTCTTACACTTGTAATTTTAAATCCAAGACAGAAGACAAGGTAACTTCTGTATTAAGCAATGAGATAAACAAGTTTTTACGAAAGACTTTTAGATGGAACTAATCTGAATTTGCTTTATTTTGAGACGAAAACCACGAAAACCTTCCACGGTCGGCTCAAAGGCAAGGGGATTCTAACAAATGAACCATCAACCATCATGAATTTGTTATATTTATTTTTATAATAATAATACAAAAATTATTTAATTAATCTAAATATAATTATGTTTTAGTAAAGTTATGATGAAAAAGAAAATGCCGTGACCAGGATTCGAACCTGGGTTATTGCGGCCACAACGCAATGTACTAACCACTATACGATCACGGCTACATTCAGAGTATTCTTTAAGGAAAACTTAATCTTTTCTAAAAGCAATTTGCTCTACTTTTTGACAAATTAAGGTAATTTAATGATGCATAACGGCAGCAATCAATTTTCGGTTAATATTGAAAGTTTGAATTATTGAGTACAGATGGCAGCACCATAATTTAGAGCATCAAAACTTCTGATTACATTAAAACATATAAACTTCATTTATTGCTTAAAATTATTATTTTAATACTTCTTGTTTGATTGAAGGACGGTGCAATATATTAGAGTAATAGATTTGCATTGCGATCATTTACAATTTAGTTGCTAAAATGATCTTTAAAAACATTTCTTCTTCATGACGTTTATCTTACGTCCCTCAAGATATGGGTAAAAAAATAAAATATTTATTTTCGAAAATAGAAAATTATTTATTTTGATTTCAAAGGGTAAGAAAAATCGAACCAGTCGAGAAAAAAAAATTCAAATTTCTGTTGAAATGTGTTAAAACTAGATTTCAGATCAATAAATACAAAGTGTGCATATTTCACATTATTCGGAATTACTGTATATTTGACAAATTTACTTTATGTAATTTTGAATTAGTGCATTCTTTTTATAATCGTGTTGCACCGTGATTAACTACTACTAATTTTGAAAATTTTAATTTAAACTACATCAAAAATTAAATGTAGGTAAGTATAATTATATAATATTTGTTAAATATTTAATGATATTTGAGATAGTAATTATTTAATAATATTTCTGAATTATAATTTGAATATTCCAATAATATCTAATAAATATATAAAAAGGCGTGCCTTAATACAGAAGCTATGAAAAAAAAATAGGCTGTGCCCAGAATTCGAATCTGGGTTACTGTGGCCACAACGTAATGCAAACACCACACGATCACGTCTATATTTTTATGGCATTCTTAAAAAAAAACTTTATCTTTTTTAAAGCAATACTACTTTTTCCAGATTGCGGTAGTTTAAAGATGCATAACGGAAGTAATTTTCAGTTATTACGAAGTGTTTTAATTATCACATAAAAAGAGTAGCATCATAGTTTTAAAGCATCAAAAACTAATAATTATATCAAATTCCGAAACCTTCAAAAAGAGCTTAAAAATATTGTTTTAATCACTTTTGTGGAATTGGTGGGAGGGAGATGCAGTAAATCGTGTCATAAATTTGCACGGCGATCATTTAAATATAAGATGGCAGAATTATCTTTAAAACATAACTTCGTTGCGACGTCTATCTTACTTCCTATCTGATATCGAAAAAAAAACAACAACTTGATTTTGAATTTTTTTTAAATATTTCCAATGGCAGGGAATACAAACAATAGCACAGAGGAACAATAAAAATAGAAATAACAAAAGACCAAAGTCATCTTCCCAAAAGCTCTAACGCATGCCAATATCTTGCAGTCTCAGAGTCAAGTCCGTGGAGCTTCCTACAGCAGTGGAGGTGCTATCTATTCATTGGTGCTCCAGAACCACACAGTTAACACTGAGGGCGGTCACATAAATACCTATACGATGCAGGTGTTCTCCTAGACAATCACGACCTGTTAGGAGTCTAAAGGTGGCTACTGCATCTTGGCGAGGCTTATCTGGTACTGCCTTAAAATCTGTCTCACTCCAGTTCTTATTCCTTATGCTTTCTCGTAGGTCAGCAAAGGCATTCATTTTCATTATGTTTTTTATATGTAGTTTTATGGAATGGTATGACAATCCAGAGCAACTTGGTTGAAGGATTTGTGTTCCCTTGCGAGCAAGGAAGTCAGCTTGCTCGTTACCATAGATGTTACAATGACTGGGAATCCACTGGACGACTACTCTTTTGTTTTTTAGTGCCAAAAGTCTGATAAGTTTCCGACACTGAAGCACTTTATCCGACAAAGTGTTTCCCTGTGAGCCGATCGCCTGTATTGCAGCCTGGGAATCTGACAGCAATACAACTTTTCCAAATTTTGAATGGATGGCCAATAGTTGTTTCAATGCAATATATATAGCATGTACTTCGCCATCGAAGGCCGTTTTGTATTTCCCGGCAGATGCGTAGAAGGCAAAAGAGATCAGAGAAAACACCAGATCCAGCAGCCATTTGCGAGTCAGAGTAAGAGCCATCTCTATAAACTTGTAGCCATTTATGTTTTGGGTACTCAGTATATATGGCCTCCAAGGCAAGGGATTTTAAAATTTCAGGTGCTGTTTGTTTCTTTATAATATAATTTTTAAGATTTAGGTTTGATATAATTTCTTCTGATTTGATAGGGTTTTGTGGTTTTAAGTTATTTTCAATCACATTGCAAAATTCAAAATTTTCTTTCAAAGACTGAACCTTTTGAAACTTGATTTTGAAATTAAAAGCACATTAATTTTGACTTAAATAGGTAAAAAAAAAAAAAAAAAAAAAAATCGATCAAGTGTTAAGAAAAATTATAAATTATGTTGAAATTTTTTAAAACTATATTTAATTTTAATAAATACAAAGTGTGCATTTTTCATATTGTTTGGAACTAGTGTATGTTAGAATAATTTATTTTATGTGATTCAGAATTAATGTATTATTTCTATAATCGTATTGTACTGTGATTAACTGTTACATACTATAAAAATTTTAATTTAAACTATATAAAAGACTTAATAAAGGTAAATAAAAATATTTGTTTGAGAATTATAATTTAAATAATCCAATGATGTCTAATAAATAAATAAATATAGAGGAAGAGCGTGTTTCTGTCGGTGGGTCTCTCTTATAGCAATTCTTGAAATTTTGGTAGTAGCTGCACAAGGTCTAAACTTTGCCCTGATTCGGAACATCGTTTGTAGAATTTTGATTAGTCCAATTAGTTATTTTAATTAGTAGAGGAAGACATTTGCAAAAATGTTTTTTTTCCTCATAGGTTTAATATTAAGCATCATTAAAAAAAATTTTTTTTTTTCATGCTGCATGTTGTTTAGTCATTACTTTCTTTTTTCATTCGTTATGTTAAGTAGGTTTGAGGATCAACATGGATGCCTCAGAAGGACTACGCAACCGAATGAGTATTTTTAAGTTATTGGAAACTAAACTTTTTTTTTAAATGATTGTATTTTTTGTAGTCGTGAGTTAAATTTCACTTCTTAACATTAAAATGATTTCTAAAATCCCTAACGTTATCATTATTTTTGATTCCAAACATTTGAAATATTCAGAAACTCTAAAAAAGTGTGGTTTTTAAATTTGTATTGTCATAAAATCAGTGTTTTTTAAAGACTCCTCGAATTTTTATAATATTCTTACAATTGTATCAAAATATATAGGAAATTATGTAGTGAATGAGTACCAACATTTATAAAGTGAATGAGTACCAACATTTAAAAAGTGAATGAGCACCAAACATAAATTAAGCGCCAATTATTTAATGAATGAGCATCAAATATTTATTCAGTCGATAAGCAAAAAATATTTATTTAGTGAATGAGCACCAAAGATTCCTTTGTGCGTGTGCATCAGATTGTATCAAATGTCGTTTTTGGCCATTTGCATGAAAAATACAGAAAAAAATTACATGTGATGTCATTTTCTTCTAGAAACGAATGATTTTTTCCATTTGATAGATCTCCGTTTGCTATTTGTCATTGACAAATATGGAAATAAGTGAAATTTGTTGTGCACTTTGATTAATCTACAAAAAAGCCAGTACACTTATTGTTTACTTCAACTTTCATAAATGGGTTATTAAGGGAGGTTAAGGGAGGATTTTGCTGAATTAAATTAAAATCGTCATCTCCAAAATCATGTTAGTATTTTTTTTTAAAATTTTATTTTATTTAAAAACCGGCGTTAAACATCTGATCCAGTTTTGAGTTAACGAGTGACATGTTAAATTTCTTTCCCTTGTAATTTTGAGCCCAACACAGAAGGCCAGGAGACTTCTGGATCAAGCAATGAGACAAATTAGACTATTTGATGGAACCAACCTAAATTTGCGTTACATTTGAGACGAAAATCACGGAAACCTTCCACAGTAGGTTCAAAGGCAAGGGGATTCTAATCCACGAGCAGTCTATCACCATGAATTTGATATATTTATTTTTATGTTAATAATGCAAAATGTATCAATTAATCACCATATAATTGTGTTTTAGTACGTAGGAAACTATGATAAAAAGAAATGCCGTGACCAGGATTCGAACCTGGGTTATTGCGGCCACAACGCAATGTACTAACCACTATACGATCACGGCTACGTTTGTTGTTTTGTTAAAAAGAAACTTAATCTTTTTAAAAAGCAATTTGTTCTACTTTTTGCTAAATTAAGGTAATTTAATGATGCATAACGGCAGCAATTTGTTTTCAGTTAATATCGAAGATATTGATTTTCGTGTACAGATGGCAGCGCCATAGTTCATAGCATCAAAACTTCTGATTGCATTAAAACCTATAAACTTCATAAAGCACCTAAAATTATTGTTTTAATAATTCTTGTTTGATTGGAGGACTGTGTAATATAATAGAGTAATAGATTTGATTGAGTAATAGAGATCATCTAGAATTCAGTTACTATAATTAACTTAAAAAACATCTGTTCTTTACGACGTCTACCTTATTTATTACATGATATGGGTAAAAAAATATTTATTTTTGAATTAAAAAAACTTATTTATTTTGATTCCAAAGGGGTAGAAAAATCAAACCACTCGAAAGAAATATTATATTTTAGATCAATAAATACAAAGAGTGCATATTTCATATTGTTTGAAACTATTGCATATTTGACTAATTTATTGTAGGTAATTTTTAATTGGTGCATTCTTTTTATAATCATGTTACACTGTGATTAACTGTTACTAATTATGAAAATTTTAATTTAAACTACATCAGAAACTAAATTTAGGTAAATATAATTATTTAATATTTATTAATTATTTAATGATATTTGCGATAGTAATGATTTAATAATATTTCAGAATTATAATTTAAATATTTCAATTTATATAATAATAAATCCACTAAATAATAATCCAATAAACAAATTAAAATTCGTGTTTTAGTGTAGAAGCTATTAAAAAAAGAAGAAAAAAAACGTGCCCAGAATTTGAACCTGGGTGGGTTACTGTGTCCACAACGTAATGCACTAAACACAGCACGATTATCGCTACGTTAATGGCATACTTAAAAAAAAAGTTAAATCTGTTTTTAAAAGAAATTATCTTTACTTTTCCCAAAAGTAAGGTAATTTAATGATGCATAATAGAAGTAAGTAATTTTCAATTATTGCAAAGGGATTTGATTATTACATCAAGAGAGTAGCATCATAATTTTAAAGCATCAAAAACTACTGATTATATCAAATTCCGAAGTCTTCAAAAAGAGCTTAAAAATATTATTTTAATTACTTTTGAGGAATTGGTGGGAGGTATATGCGGTAAATCGTGTAATAAATTTGCACAGCGATTATTTAAAATTTAGAGGGTCGAATTACGAGTATCTTTAAAAGATAAATTCATCTATCTTATTTCCCATTCGATATGGATAAAAAAAATGATATTTGATTTTGAAATTAAAAGTATATTAATTTTAATTTCAATAGGTAAAAAAAAAAATCGATCTAGTCTTAAAAATGATAAATTATGTCAAAATTTTTTAAAACTATATTTAATTTTAATAAATATAAAGTGCGCTTTTTTCATATTATTTGGAACTAGTGTAAATTAGACTAATTTATTTTATGGAATTCAGAATTAATGTATTATTTCTACAATCGTATTGTTCTGTGTGTGACTATGAAATTTTAATTGAAACTATATAAAAGACTTAATAAAGGTAAATAAAATTATTTATTTGAGAATTATAATTTAAATAATCCAATGATGTCTAATAAATAAATAAATAAATATAAAGGAAGAGCGTGTTTCTGTCGTTGGGTCTATCTTATAACAGAAAATTGTTCTTAAAATTTGTGCAGTAGCTACAAGTTCTAAACTTTGCCCCGTTTCGGAATATCGTTTGTAGAATTTTGATTAGTCCAATTAGTTCTTATTTTAATTAGTAATGCTTTTTCCCCCTCAATTGTTTAATATTAGGCATCAATAAAAAAAATTTTTCATACTGCATGTTATTTAATCATTACTTGCTTTTTTCATTCGTTATGTAAAGTTGGTTTGAGGATCAACGTGGATGCCTTTTAGAAGGACTACGCAAACGAATTAGTACTTTTAAGTTATCAGAAACTAAAATTTTTTAAAAGGGTCGTTTTGTAGTCGTGAGTTAAATTTTGCTTTTAAACATTAAAATGCTTTGTAAAATCCGAAACGTTCACATTATTTTCGATTCTAAACATTTTAAATGTTCAGAAACTCTAAAAAATTGTGGCTTTTACTCTTGTATTTTCATAAAATCATTGTCTTTTAAGACTCATCGAATTTTTATCACATTCTTACAATTGTATCTAGATATACAGGGAAATATTTAGTGAATGAGCACCAACATTTATAAAGTGAATGAGTACCAAAAATATATTAAGTGACAATTATTTAATAAATGAGTATCAAATATTTATTCAGTCGATAGGCAAGTAATATTTATTTAGTGAATGAGCACCAAAGATTCGTTTGTGGACGTGCATCAGATTGTATCAAACGTTGTTTTTTGCCATTTGCATGAAAATTGCCGAAAAAAAATTACATATATCTCCTTTGTTATTGGTCATTGACATATATGGAAAAAAGTGAAATTTGTTGCACACTTAGATTAATCTACAAAAAAGCCAGTACACTTTGTTTACTTTAACTTTCATAAATGGGTTATTAAGGGAGGTTAAGGGAGGATTTTGTTGAATTAAATTAAAATTGTCATCAACAAAATCATGTTAGTATTTTTTAAATATTTTATTCTATTTAAAACCGGCGTTAAACATTTGATCCAGTTTTGAGTTAATGAGTGACTATGTTAACTTTCTTTCCCTTGTAATTTTGAGCCCCACACAGAAAGCCAGGAGATTTCTGGATCAAGCACTGAGACAAATTAGCCTTTACGAAGGACTTTTTGATGGAACTAGCCTAAATTTTCGTTACATTGAGACGAAAACCACGAATACCTTCCACGGTCGGCTCAAAGGCAAGGGGATTCTAATCTATGAACCGTCTATCACCGTGAATTTGAAATATTTATTTTTATGGTAATAATGAAAAATTTATTCAATTAATCACCATATAATTGTGTTTTGTTACGTAAGAAACTATGGAAAAAAGAAAATGCCGTGACCAGGATTCGAACCTGGGTTATTGCGGCCACAACGCAATGTACTAACCACTATACGATCACGGCTCCGTTCATTGGATTCTTAAAGAAGAACTTAATCTTTTAAAAAAGCAATTTGTTCTACTTTTTTTACCAAATTAAGGTAATTCAATGATGCATAACGGCAGCAATTAGTTTTCAGTTCATGTCAAAAGTATTGATTTTCGTGTACAGATGGCAGCACCGTAGTTCATAGCATCAAAACTTCTGATTGCATTAAAAGCAATAAACTTCATAAAGCGCCTAAAATTATTGTTTTAATAATTCTTGTTTGATTGGAGGACTGTGTAATATAATAGAGTAATATATTAGAGTAATAGAGATCATCTAGAATTTAGTTGCTAAAATTACCTTCCAAAACATCTGTTCTTTACGACGTCTGGCTTATTTCCTACATAATATGGGTAAAAAAATAAAATAGTATTTATTTTTGAATTAAAAAAACTTATTTATTTTGATTCCAAAGGGGGAGAAAAATCAAACCACTCGAAAGAAATATTATATTTTAGATCAATAAATATAAAGTGTGCATATTTCATATTATCTGGAACTATTGCATATTTGACTAATTTATTGTATGTAATTTTGAATTCATGCATGATTTCTATGATCGTGTCGCACTGTGATTAAATGTTACTAATTATGAACATTTTAATTTAAACTACATCAAACACTAAATTTAGGTAAATATAATTATTTAATATTTATTAATTATTTAATGATATTTGAGATTGTAATGATTTAATAATATTTCAGAATTTTAATTTAAATGTTCCAATTTATGTAATAATAAATCCACTAAATAATAATCCAATAAACAAATAAAAATACGTGTTTTAGTATAGAAACTATTATAAAAAAAAAAAAAAAAAAAAAAGCCGTGCCCAGAATTCGAACCAGGGTTATTGCGGCCTTAACGGAGTGCACTAGAAACCACACGATTACTGCTACGTTTATGGCATACTTAAAGAAAAACTTAAATCTATTTTTAAAAGAAATTATCTTTACTTTTCCCCAAATTACGGTAATTTGGGGTAAGGATAAAAAAATTAAATATTTGATTTTGAAATTAAAAGTTTATTAATTAGGATTTCAATAGGTGAAAAAAAAAATCGATGTAGTCTTAAGAAAAATAATAAATTATGTTGAAATTATTTAAAACTATATTTAATTTTAATAAATACTAAGCTTGCACTTTTCATATTGTTTGGAACTAGTGTATATAAAACTAAATTATTTTATGTAATTTAGAATTAATGTGTTATTTTTATAATCGTATTGTACTGAAATTAACTCTTACTTACTATAAGATTTTTTATTTAAACTATATAAAAACTTAATAAAGGTATTTAAGAACTAACATAACGTTTTCACATTTTGATGGAACCAAAGACAACATGACTAAAATCAGAAGATAAAAATAAAAGTTTTACTTTCCGGGAAAAAGATACAGTCACAAAACTGAGTGACTAACTTAAAATAAATTAAAATAAATTAAAATATGAAAGTGTATAACACACTGAGTAGTAGTAAATACTTTGCGATTTCACAGAGTTTATATATGCTGGGAAAAGTGCGCGATAACAAAAATGACATCTGTATCTTGCAGTCGGTTACAGCTAATTTCCGAAAGCCGAAAGAAAATCAGGATGTGCTCGATGACAGGTTGCAGGTTTGGTATTACCTTCGATCTAGCGATCTAGGAACTCTACAGTACTCCCCTTCCAGTCTGTAAGACGTTTAGGCTTGGAATGGCAAGACAAATCTAACTTTTCTTCCAGTCCTAGTAGTTACTTCTGGCTTCACCATGGGAGACTGGTTGTTAGAGTCTGCAACTTCATCAGATAGAAAATAGGCTGGTTTTTATCTGTCGATAAAAACACTAGATTTCTCTCCTTCAAGATCTAAAACAAAATTTAATTTAAATATTTGTTTGAAAATTACAATTCAAATAATCCAATGATGTCTAATAAATAAATAAATACAAAGGAAGAGCGTGTTTCTGTCGGTGGGTCTCTCTAATAACGAAAAATTGTTCTTAAAATTTTTGCAGTAGATGCAAAGTGTAAACTTTGCTTCACTTCTGAACATCGTCTGTCGAATTTTGATTAGTCCAATTAGTTCTTATTTTAATCAGTTAGAGAGAGGCATTTGAAAAAAATGGCTTCCCCCCCCTCATTGGTTTAATATTAAGCATCATTAAAAATAATTTTTTTTCTTCACACTTCATGTTATTTAGTCATTACTTGCTTTTTTCATTTGTTATGTTATAAGAAAGTTTGAGGATCAACGTGGATGTCTTTAGAAGGACTACACAACCGAATGAGTATTCTTAAGTTATCGGAAACTAAATTTTTTTTAAAGGATTGTATCTTTTGTGAAGGGGAGTTAAATTTTGCTTTTAAACATTGAAATGTTTTGAAAAATTTGTAATTCCTTTTATTCCGAAACGTTCACATTATTTTCAATTCGAAACAATTGAAATGTTCAGAAACTCTAAAAAATTATGGTTTTTAAATTTGTTTTTTTTCATAAAAACAGTGTTTTTTAAGACTCATCGAATTTTTGTCACATTCTTACAATTGTATCATGATATAGAGGAAATTATTTTGAGAATGAGCACCAACTTTATAAACCGAATGAGCATCAAACATATTAAACCAATAAGTGCCATTTATATATGTATTTAATGAAAGAGCTTCAAATATTTATTCTATGGATAAGCGCGAAATATTTATTTAGTGGGCTTGCATCAGGTTGTATCATGTGTTGTTTTTCGCCATTTGCATGAAAATTACAGAAAAAAATTACGTGTGATGTCACTTACATCCAGAAACAGAAAGGAAAGATTTTTTCCAGTTGATAGATCTCCTTCGCTATTGGTCGTTGACAAATATGGAAGTAACTGAAATTTGTTGTACAGTTAGATTAATCTACAAAAAAGTCAGTATGCCGATTGTTTACTTTAACTTTCAAAAATTTATTATAAGAGAGGTTTAATATCGCGTCAAATCAAAGATTGTTAAAATTGCTTTGTCAAAAATGAAATTGGAAAGAAGTACAATATGTAAAAACAAAGAAAACACTAAAAAGAAGACCAAAAAATAAATGAAGCGAACAAATAATTGACAGTTAAATAAAGAGACAATTATTGCCTGTAACATTTCTTTTGAGTCTTAATTATTGCTGTATTGTTTTTAATTTTTTATAATTCTCTTAATTACGGTTGGTCAAAGAGCCTCTCTCATAGTGAGACAATAAAACACTATCACCCTCAAATAGGGAGGATTGAACCACTATGAAAAATCAAAAGAACTCCTTTCGCCAGTCATCTGGAGCTCTGTTCATGACCATCGTTGCGAGTTTAAACTAAAATTTTAATTAGGGATATGGAATAAATACTTAACACTAAAGAAGTATCAATAGCTTCATCCCCTAAAATGTGTTTTTTGTTTTGTTTCAATAGCGGCATTGTATTATTATAAGTGAACCACATTGTAATAAAATCAGCCTATATGAATTTTTTTTTTTTTTATAAAAATCGAGTTTCTATTAAAATGAATGAAAACTGTATTTTAGATCGATGAATGCAAAACGTGCATATTTTATAATATTTCTAATTATTGCATATTTGTTAAACGTTACGGAAAGTGATAATTTCAGTTTTATATTTACAATTTACGTTTATAAAGCTATGTGGGGGACAGTTAAGTTATGAAGTATAATTAAAATGAGAAAATTCAGAGAATCAATCAGACAAACAGAAGTAAATCAGACAAACTATTCATGGGATCAGGATTTGCATCACATCAATTTCTAGATTCTTTCTAAAATAAATAAAAATAAATCTGAACAATAACAATGAATTTTGTTGAATTCATTTAAAATCATCATCGCCAAAGTCATGTTAGTATTTTTTAAACATTTTATATAAAAACCGGCGTTAAACATCCAATCCAGTTTTGAGTAAACGAGTAACAATACCTTCGAACTAGTCTTTACGAAGGACTTTTTCATGAAACTAACCTGCATTTGCGTTACATTTAGGCGAAAACCTTCAGTGGTTAGCCGAAGGTAAGGGGATCTTAATCCCTTAACCATCTATCACCACGAATTTGTTATATTTATTTTTGCATTAATAATGCAAAATGCATTTCAGTAATTCAAATATAATTGTGTTTTAGTACATATGAAGCTATGATAAAAAGAAAATGCCGTGACCAGGATTCGAACCTGGGTTATTGCGGCCACAACGCAATGTACTAACCACTATACGATCACGGCTTCGTTTAAAGCTTTCTTAAAAAGGAACTTAATCTTTTTTAAAGCCATTTGCTCTACTTTTTGCCAAATTACGGTAATTTAATGATGCATAACGGCCGCAATTAATTTTCAGTAAATATTAAGAGTATTGATTATCACGTACAGATGGCAGCACCATTGTTCGGAGCATCAAAACTTTGATTTATATTAAAACCTATCAACTTCATAACGGTGAAATATATAATAGAGCATTAGATTTGCATTGAGATAATTTTAAATTTAGTTGTTTCTCTTTCTTTATTACGACGTCTATCTTACATCCCACATGATATGGGTAAAAAATAAAATATTTATTTTTGAATTAGAAGGCTTATTTTGGGGAAAGATCAGAAAGATCGAAACATTCTACAAAAAAATTCTAACTTTTGTTGAAATGTATTAAAACTATATTTTAGATCAATCAATACAAAGTGTGCATATTTCATATTATTTGACTAATTTATTTTATGTAATTTTGAATTAGTACATTATTTTTATAATCGTGTTGTGCTGTGATGAACTGTAACTAATTATGAAAATTTTAATTTAAACTGCATCAAAAACTAAGTGTAAGTAAATATAATTATTTAATATTTATTAATTTAATGATATTGTTGTTATAAAAATTACATGTGATGTTATTTACATCCAGAAAGGAAAGATTTTTTTCAGTTAATAGTTCACCCTTGCTATTGGTCATTGACAACTATGGAAATAAGTGAAATTTGTTGAACACTTAGATTAATGTATAAAAAAGCCAATACCTTATTGTTTATGTTAACTTTCATAAATGGATTATTAAGGGAGGTTAAACAATTGTACCAAACCATTAAACTATTGTGCCAAATCAAAGATTTTGACAATTACCTTTGCCTGGGCTGGGATAGCCTGGTCGGTTAGGCGCTGGGCCCTTGTCCAAGAGGTCGTGGGTTCGATCCTTCCCGACCGAAGACTTCCTGTGTAGTAAATGGTGACTGATGCACGTTAAATCTGTCGAGTCTAAAAGTCCTCCATGTTCCCATAACAAATCAAAACCTCTGGGGGTACTGATCCAGGAGTTTCCTCGTCTTCTGGATTGGTTCAAAATTACAAAGCTATGGAGTTGAACATTGGTTCAAATTTACAAGGCTATGGAGTTGAACGACGGTTATAAAATAAAATAAAATTACCTTTGCCTAGAGCAGTTCCCCAAACCCAGGGCCACGGATCGGCATCGGTAAGTGGGTCAAATGGTACAGGGCCATTAAACTATTTTTATTTTATTTTCTGTGGTGTATTCCTCGGGTTTCTGCGACTGTTTATGGATGAGAAGTTAACTGAGAGCTGAGAAACGTCACCAAAAGTCATACCAATATCACGCATGTATCGGCATTTTATTTTGAAGGCATGTTTAAATACAATTAGATTTAATAAAAATCAAAAACCATCTGAAATATAAACAATCAACATCTATACACCCCTCATTGGGTCACGGTAAAATTATCAAACGTTGACAGGGGTTGAAAACCCAAGACTTGTGGAGTTCATAGAACTCAAGATCAAGTTGGAGATCGAGAAATGCATGCAGATTGCGCAGCACAAGTGGACAACTCTTAAAGAAATTCCGTGAGTTGAGGCCTTCATATTCGTCGCATGGTCTTCCAGAATACTGCAATGAGGTGAAGAAGTTGGCATATGGAGTGCTGACGATCTTCGTGTGGACATATTGGTATGAGAAAAGCGTTCTATTGCATGAATATAATAAAAAAGTAAAGTTGGAAGTAAACTAATAAATAAAATTCTATAGTCGTGCTTGAAACTTAAAGCAACAAGTTATAAGCCAGATTTTATTAAACTTTCAAAAGTCACGCAAAGCCAAGGCTCCAATTGATTTAACTATCCATATTTGTGTTTTTATATGAATAAATATGATTCCGTATTTAAAACCGCTCATTTTAAATCAAAAATATATGAGCAAATACTATAATATTAAATAGAGAAATTTCAGTGGCTCTTTAAAAAGTGGGAAATTTTGTAAATTGTAACTTTTGAGCATTGGGGTCTATAGATATAAGCTCCCCTCCATAAAATGTGCTTTTTCTTGATTCCATGAATAAAGACTTTGTGGCAGAGGGAGTTTTACAGATATGCAGACTATAGTTGAAGTAAAGAATTAATAATAATAACAACAAACATTGTAACGAATGATTAATCCCGATTTTAAAATTTGATTAAGTTGACGGAAAATGATCATTTCAATTTTATATTTAATCCGTTATGTTTATAAAATTATGCGAGGGACAGTTTTATTGGGGCATGAAGTTAAAATGAAAAATTCATTGTATCAATATATGTTAATCAGACAAACTATTCTTAGGATCAGGATTTGCATCACATCATATCATAGATTCTTTCTAAAATAAACGAGAAGGAAAAAAAAAAACAAAAAAAAAAACTGAAAAATAACAATGGATTTTGTTGAGCAATTTAAAATTCTAATCGCCAAGGCCATGTTGGTATTTTTCACTATTTCATTTTATTTAAAAACCGGAGTTATATATAAGCATCTCATGCAGTTTTGAGTTAACGAGTATCACTGTTAAATTTCTTACACTTATAATTTTGAATCCAACCCAGAAGACAAGTGAGTTCCTGGATCAAACAATGAGACAAACTAGCCTTTACGAGGCGCTTATTGGTGGAACTAACCTGCATTTGCGTTACATGGAGACGAAAACCACGAAAGCTTTCCATGGTTTGCTAGAAGAAAAGGGGATTTTAACCCATGAACCGTCTATCTCTAAGAATTTGTTATAGTTATTTTTATGTTAATAATGAAAACTAGTCTAAAATTTATTTGAATAATCCTAAAATAATTATGCATTACTTCATAAGACGCTATGATAAAAAAAATGCCGTGACCAGGATTCGAACCTGGGTTATTGCGGCCACAACGCAATGTACTAACCGCTATACGATCACGGCTGCGTTTGTTGTATTTTTAAAGAAAATCTTAAACTTTTTTACAAGCAATTTGCTCTATTTTTTGCCAAATTACTGAAATTTAATGATGCATAACGGCAGCAAGTTATTTTCAATTATTACTAAGAGTTTTATTTATTGCATATAGATGGCAGCACCATAGTTTTAAGGGTGGAAAAACTTTTGATTATTTCAAATTTCAAAACCTTTATAAAGTGCCTAAATTGGATAATTTTTATGGAATTGAAAGGAGGGAGATGCTGTAGCAGTGGAATCGTACAATAAATTTACATTGCGATCTTTTAGAACTTAGAATTGTCTTCGAAAACATTACTTCTTTGTGATGTCTATCTTACGTACCATCTGATTAGGGGGGGGGGGGAAATATCAATGTTTGAAATTAAAATTTATTTTGATTGTATATTTGACTAATTTATGTTGATATTGATATTGGGTTTCAAATATCAATGTTTGAAATTAAAATTTATTTTGATTGTATATTTGACTAATTTATGTTGTGTTATTTCGAATTAGTGCATTATTTTTATGATCGTATTGCACTCTGATTAACTGTTACTAATTATAAAAATTTTAATGGTAAATGTAATTATTTAATATTTATTAATTATTTAATATTTGAGATAATGAATTTTTAATAATATTTGAGTCATAATTTAAATATTCCAATGTTATCTAATTAATAAATAAATAAAAACGTAGAGCGTGTTTCTATCTGCGTGTCTCTCTTATAACAAAGAATTGTTTGTGCTAAGGTCTTAAAATGTGGGCAGAAGTTGCAAGGGTCGAATTTAACCCCTATTATTAAGTCATTAATAAAATTTCAATTAATCCATTCGGGAGGTACATCTAAAAAATGATTCTTTTTCCTTCGCTTTAACATTAGGCATTATTATAAATAAATATAGAAGATTCTTTTTCTTTCTTTTTTTCTGAAATATCAAAAAAAAATAAATAAATAAAAAAAAAAATAACATCAGTGATTTGTTTTCTATCTTATAGCTTTGTTTAATGAAGAGTCAAGTTTACTACATGTTATTTAGACATTAATTTTCTTTTAATTCATTGCTTTAGGTAAGCTCGAGGATCAACCTGGATAACCTATAAGGACTACGTCACCAAATTAGTATTATTAAGTTATGGAAAACTTACTTTCTACCTTTTTTTAAGGGATATATTTCTTGCGATCGTGAGCTAAAATTTTTGTTTTTAAACATTAAAATGTTTTGAGAAATTGGTAATTGTATTATCCATAAAGTTCGCATTATTTTCGATTTGAAATGTTCAGAAACTCTTAAAATTGGGTTTTTAAAAGTTGCCTTTTCCTAATATAAATTTTTTTAAATTCGCCTCGAAGTTTGTCATATTTTTGATATTTTATCCCGAAATATATATTAGGGTAATTTTACTAGCCCATTTTTTTTGTAGGCATTTATTTAGTGATTAAAAACTAAAAATACTTCCCGACTAAAAATACTTCCGAAAGTAAGATTTTTTCTAGTTAATAGATCTCCTGTAATATTGGTCATTGGCAAAATTGGAGGCAAGTTGGATCAATTTTTAACATAGATTAATCTACTAAAAAGCAAGTATACTTTTTAAACTTAAAGTTAGTTTAGTTTACCTTTCATAAATTTGTTATTTTTGGAGGTTTCAACTATTATACCAAATCAAGTATTTTGACTATTACCTTTATCAAAAATGAAATTGAAAAAAAGTATAACATGAAAAAAAAAAAAAAAAAAAAAAAAAAAAAAACAGAGAAAAAGACTGAAAAGAAGATCAAGAAGCAAACAAAAAGCAAATAATTAACAATTTAAATAAAGAGACAATTATTGCCTGTAACATTTCGTTAGACTTTTGGTTATTGCCTTATAGGTTTTAAATTTTAATAACTCTCTTAAAGACCGTAAGTCAATAAATCTTTCTCATATAGGGATAATAAAACACAGCTCATCATAAGCACAATCACCCTTAAGTAGGGAGGCTTGACCCTGTTTGCCGCCCATTTAAAGAACTCCTTTCACCAAGTCTTCTGGAGCACTGTCGGTGACTATGATTACGAGGATAAACAATTTCAAATAGGAGTCAATATTTGAGACAAGTTTTGACAGAAGTAGGCAAGAGAAGTGTTATAAGCTCTTTTACACTGAAATGTGCTCTTTCTTGTTTCCATAGGCCATAGGCGCAGACTCAGTAGCATAGGGAGTTCTTTACATAGACTACAGTATATAATTTAGTAATAGAAACAACATACATTGAAAAAAAAAAAACAGAATTATGTCCTTTAAATCCGGTTACGTTAACGATAATGATCATTTCAGTTTTATATTTAACTCGTTAAGTAGATAAAGTTATGTGTGGGTGACCACCCAGCACAGTTATCATCCTCATTACAAGAGAAAAATCCTTTCTGTTGTCCTTCCATATATTTCAAAAGAAATTCTCGTTGACCGTTTTAACACAATTCCATTTCGGAAAGATTACTGTTCAAGTAAATTTTCAATGCTATCGATGACGTCAAAGTTATTGCATTTAACTTAATTTTTTTTTTCCTTTTGCATCTTTTTCTTTGCAAAAATATTTTATTAAGTATAGAGTTTGTTGGCAAAAACGTCAACTCTAGATATGTATTTTAAATCAAAATGGTGCTCAAAACACGAGGGAAAAAGTCTATTTTATTTGTTATTTTATCAATTGTTAATTTAACTTTTATCATTAAATGTGTGTATTTGTTTATAGATAAGACCACTATAACAACAATTACTTCTTTGAGAAAATTTACGTTATAGTGAGAGCGAAGTATTTTCGTAAAGAAAGGTTCAAATCTACTCTGTTCCCTTCTTTTTAAATTTTGTCACGACCCTCCAAAGTTTATTTTTAAGCAATTAGTAGCTTACTACACAGATGGTTTCGAACCGCCTAGGGTCATGGAACAGAACGTTCTCTTTGCAATGGGGTGACCCATGTGGGAATCCCAGCTTCGGTTGATTGACATATGATCACAGTGCTCTGATTGAAATATCCTCAGTGATTGGCAGATCATTGGTTGGAATACCCTTGTCGTCGGGCTAATTGTGGGAGGTTTTCTCGTGGTTTTTCACTCGTTATGGAACGCAAATGTGGGTTAACTCCCTCAAAAAGTTCTCCGCGAAGGCTAGTTTATTTCAATGCTTGATTCGCGTTTGCCATTGTCTTCTAGGTTGGATTCAAAACTACAAGGCTACGGAGTAGAACACTGATAGACGTAGAGTCGACTGCTCAACGCCGGTTATAAAATAAATTTTTTTTAAAGAAAAGTAGGAGTAATTTTTATTTTTATTTATTCTTCCTCTTATTATTATTATTATTTGTAGCGAAATAAAAAAAAGAAGAAACGAATTCTTTCAAAATATGTTTAACAAGAGAGTGGTCAAAATTTTCAGGTTAAAAAAAAAAAAAAAAAAAAAGAAAAATCATGTGGTGATTTTATTAAAAAATATTGTGCTTTCTAAAAAACAAAAAAGTTTTGACTAACTATGTCTTTTTGTTGCATTTATTTGAATTTTTAATGTTTCTTATGGATTGCCCCACCCTGTATGTATTTTACTAAAGTATCCAATGAAATATCCCAGCAAACCGAAGAGAAAGTCAACAGACGGGACGCACCATTCGAATTTCACCGCAGCAGGTAAATACATTTTCCTCTCCCCACTCCAGCACCTGGCTCTCATTTATGTCAGTGAAAAAAAGAAGAAAAATTTTTTTTTTAGAAGGGTAACCCATGACGTCACTTCCACCTTCCACCTCGCACCTGTCCTCTCAAGGTTCACTACTGTCGAGGAATAAGCGCTTTATTTGGCGAATATAAAACACTCAGCATTTTTATGGAAAAATTAATATAAGAAACTTTTCTTAAAAATACCCACTAAAATATTTTATAGTTTTATAAATGAATGTATGTTTAGAAATGGGTAAATTACTTCATTTTACGGTAAATTGAACAACAATCAATACACTATCTTAAATCTCTCTCTTTCTCTCTCTCTCTCTCTTTATATATATATATATATATATATATATATATATATATATATATATATATATATATATATATATATATTATATATACAGAGAGAGAGAGAGAGAGAGAGAGAAAGAAAGATAGATAGATAAGCAATTATTCATGGTTCATTTAATATTTCACTTGTTTATATGAATTTATTTCTGTAAAATACCAAGAAAAGAAATTGTGGCAAAAAGAAAAAAAAAAAGAATTCTACAATAGCAATGTACTGAATAAATTGCGAAAAAGATGTGCATTTATGAAAAATTCAATAAATATTTTTCATTGAGCTTTTCAGTTCAAAATAAAATAATTAAATCCGAGAATGAAGAATTACGATTCTTTTATAACTATTTTCAACGCTTATAACAGTTATTTCTTGAAAACCTTTGTTCAACGTATTTTTTATTCATTTGCAGCATATGCATGCACCAAAAACAAATTCATAATTTTTCACTTATCCACCCTCTCCTCTGTCATTTAAATATTTCATTTTTCACATGAATTATTTTCAAAATATTGGCAATATTTTTATTTTTATTGATTTATTTTTGGTTAGTATATTCACAGCTGTTAATGAACTTTTTTTCCCTTCAAAACTTAATGAACTAACGGGTTAATGCTCAAAGAACTCTTAGGATTCCATACCCGAAAGAAAAAAAAAATTAAGAACCGCTGATATAGACTGCCTTAGTATTTACGCGAAGTGACAGACATTTGATTCATGTACGATGGATAGGTTATAAGTTCAGGATGCATAACTTCTTCGCATCCACTACCCTAACCCCTTCTCATCTACCTCCTTCTTTCCTTCTTCTTTCATTCACTTTCTTTTTTTCCTATTCGCTTTTTTTTTTTTTTTAATTTACTATTATCATTAAATGTTTTTTTTTGTTTTATTTATTCTTTCTTCATTCTTTTTTATTTTAACTTCATTCCTTATTTTTTCATTAGTTTTTCAGTCGTCTTACATTCGTTCCTCTCCCGCTTTTTACTGTCATTATTATTTCATTCCTTCATTAGTTCATTCCTTATTACCATAAATATACTCACTAATTTATTCATACACTTATTCTGCTACTTACTTCTCGTTTTACGATTCCTTTCTTTTCATCAGTTTTTTTCCATTCTTCATATATTCCTTATTTTCTTCCGACCTTTCTTTTATTCATTCCTCCCACTATTCTCTCTTTTACCCTACATTTTTTACTTTTTTATTCATTCAATCCCTTTCTCATTCATTCATTCAATTTATTCATTCAACAATTTATTCATTCACCAATTTATTCATTCTCAAATTTATGCATTCCCACTTTATTAATTCTGCCGACCAGTCTGTGTAGGGTTGAGGGAACTGGCCTTGCGTCAGAAAGGTTCTGGGTTCGAATCCATGGCAAGGCATGGATGTTCTTTCATTCTCTGTATTATCTGTCCTTACTGTGGGAGTAACGTTGGCCCACCTAATATGATGCCCCCTGAAAGAGTGGCCAACAAATCTGCCCTTCAGATGCCAGTATGACAAAAGGTCATTCTTCTGGTAGGCATTGGCAAAAAAAAAGTTTATTAATTCACTTATTCTATCATTTACCATCGGGCTGACCACGGGAGGTTTACGTGATTTTCCATTCCATGTAATGATAATTCGGGTTAGTTCCAAGTAACGCACAAATCCTCCATAAAGGTTAGTTCCTCCAGTTATTGACCTTGATCCAGGAGTTCTTTTGTATTCTGGGTTGAGTTTGAAATTGCAGGGCTACGGAATTTAATATTGGAAGTGGTAAACTTAAAACTGGATCGGCTGTTTAAAGCCAGTTATTAAAAAAAAAAAAAATATTGAAAAATACTGACATTGTTCTTTGTCCAAGTTTGTTGTTTTGATGAAAATTCCCAATTTATTCGATCTAATTCATTGTAATTGTTCAATTCTTTCCTTTCTTATTTAAGAAAGAGTCTAGAAATTGGTTTGATGCATTAATCCCATTGATTCCAAGAAATCGATTTCCATTAATTGATTTCCTAAATTTCCCCATTTCGATTCCATGTCATATTAGGATTCCAGCTGAATTTTGATGTCTTATGAACAGCTTATGTTTTCATCTCAATTCCCTAAATTGACTTGGAGAAAAATTCTTGAAAATTTGAAATTCTTATTCTAAATCTAATGTTTGAAATTCTAATTCTTCATAATTCTAAAAATATGTTATTTTAAGTGAATTTTATACAATACAACTACTTATACAAAACTTTATACATACTACTTTATACAAAACAACTTTATACAATAGACAACTATTATACGTAACTATAAAACGTCTTACTTAAAAGAAATACATAAATAACACATTGTTATCATAGCTTACTGTAAATTTAAATTTTCCAAAAATTGACTTTCGTTAATTTTTAAAGAAATTTAAGAAACATATTCTAAGAAAAAACGTATATATTTATTTATAACTGTTTCTACATGTTTTCAACTTAATTTAAAATAATCAGTAAAATAAGTTAGTTTAAACTAAAATGTGAGAAAACATCTTTTTGGAAAGATTTGAAAATTGTGTATTCGACAACTTTTTTCAATTTTTTTATAAACTGTGTGCCATAAATCGAATTTTCGTTGAATTTAAATGAATTTTTTTAAACGTTTATTTATAAAGCTAATATACTAACGTAAGTTAACATACTCACAAACATTATATTGAAAAAAAAATGCCCTTTAAGTTCGAGCTAAAATTTTTATCTTATCGAAAACTAGTAACAGATGAAAATTAAAATATGATGTCTGATAGAGTCTGAATAATTCATTCATATAAATGCTGTTTTTAAGCAAGCTGGAAAAAAATTTATAAAGTTATCGAGTTTGTGAATATGCATCGATATAAAACACGTTGCATTAATTTTTGATACGAGTTTAAAATCATTATATAATTATGAGTTTAAACTCATTAAATCATTATGAACTAAAATCCATTGTGTGATTATACACCTAAGTTTAATATATGAATATGAGTTTAAACCCATTTGATGAATATGAGTTTATTGTATGAATATGAGTTTAAATTCATTGCAAGAATCAGAGTTTAAGTTCATTGTATGAATAAGAATTTAATTTTTTTTATCGTTATTAGTTCGAACTTATACAGACATAAGTTTAAACTGATTGAATAAATATGAGTTTACATTCACTGCATTAATGAATACAAGTTTAAACTCAAATAGATGAATATGGGTTTATTCTCATAACGCGATTATTAGTTTAAACTCATTAAATGGGTATCAGTTTAAACATTATATGAATGAGTTCAAGCTCACTCTATAAATGTTAGTTCAAACTCTTACCTAACTCATTAGATGAGTATGGGCTTAATATCATTACATGATTACCAGTTTATACTCATCATATGACTGACTCATTATGTAAACTCCTTGCATAAATGTGATTTCAAACTCATTGCATGAGTATGAGCTTAAATTTTTTTGCTAAAGGAATAGAAGTTTATACTTATTAGAAGAATATGGGTTTAATCTCATTACATGTTTATGAGTTTATACTATTTAGAAGAATATTGGTTTAATCTCGTTGTGTGTTTATGAGTTTTTACTCATTAGTAGAATATGGGTTTAATTTCTTTACATGTTTATGAATTTATGCTCATTAGAAGAATATGGGTTTAATCTCATTACATGTTTATGAGTTTATACTCATTAGAAGAATATGGGTTTATTCTCATTACATGTTTATGAGTTTATACTGTTTAGAAGAATATTGGTTTAATCTCGTTGTATGTTTATGAGTTTATACTCATTAGTAGAAAATGCGTTTAATCTCATTACATGTTTATGAGTTTATACTCATTAGAAGAACATGGGTTTAATCTCATTTTATGTTTATGAGTTAATACTGATTAGAAGAATATAAGTTTAAATTTCAAACACATTTTAGGAAAATGTTCTTCAATTTGCACACTGTTGAGGTAAGTAAAAAAAAAAAACTGAATTTTTGAAAACTTTACAACGATGTTCTTCCTTAGAAAAATGGTAATTTTTTAACCAATCGAAAAACTTAGAATAAATCAATTAAAAACTAAACGCAGAAATGTAATTAATATTCACAACAAAATGATAATGTCTGAAGATTTTCAGGAAATGATGTCGCGTCCTAACTATTTCTCAGAATTACTTTTTTTCTTCTTCTCTCTCTACTCGGGTCATCGGAAAGCAATCGATTAATTGAACTCATTAGCATTTTATTACGATTCATCGAATGTGTTATTAGATTAGAATTTGAGAGATGATGCTAAACTATTTAGTTTTATTTTTGTTAAATGACATCTCATTGAACTATTAAACTAATGACGACAAAAAAACTGTCCACTCATGAAACGGAAATGAAATAATCATTTGAAATTTTTATAGCCATTTATTTGACCCTTAAATGTAGTCAAAACATTTCCTAAATGAATGTTGCCACGTGTCAATCTATTTTTAAGCGTCAAAGGTAAAGGTTATTTAAAATCTGGCAGCTTTTTGGGGGAGAATTTTGTTTTCTTCGAAATTTTCCAAATCATTTTAGGAAATTTCTAAATTAATATTCAAAATGCAGTAAAAGTTAGTTATAACGACAATTCACAAAAGCGGAGACGTAGTGGCTCAGGGAACAAATCACCCTCTTCAAAATTTGGTGACCCAGATTCGAATCCCAGTGATGTATGGTCGATACTAATTCTGTATCCAGCTCGCACCAACCACAGTGCTGGCATAAAAATATTCGTAGTGGTAGAGATCATGGGTAAGAATCCTTTTGCCATCGGGGCAACCGTGGGTGTTTTTCGTGGTTTTTCGCCGCATGTAACGCAATGCAGGTTAGTTAAAAAAGTCCTCCGTGAAGGCAGTTTGTTCCAATGCTTGATCCAGCTGTTCTCTTATCGTCAGGGTCGTGTTCAAAATTTCAAGACTACAGAGTCAAACATTAGTAGTCGTGTTTTAAAAATTAGGTCGGCTATTCAACAATGGCTATAAAATTAAATTCTTAAAATTGGAGCTGCTGAAGCTCGTTGGCCTTCCAATGAGGTGAATCTGATTCGAATGCCAGTGAAGGCTGGTCGATGCGAATTCTGCCCCCAGCTCACATTGATTACAGTGCTAATGTAAAAATATCCTCAATAGTATATTATGGGTTAGAATTCCTTTGCCGTCAGTCTACCCATGAGTAAGTTTCGTGGTTTTCTTCTTCAAGCAACGCAAATGTGGGTTAGTTCCATCAAAAAAGTCCTGCAAGAAGGCGAAACTCCAATACTGGAACCAGGAGTTTTTTTCTCTCTGGGATTCTGTTCAAAATTACAAGGCTATGGAGTTGAACATTGATCATCGTAAACTCAAAATTGGATCGACAGTTCAACAACGGTTATAAAATTCATAAAAGCAGATGATATTATCGTTGAAGTGAGCTTATGGTATACAAGCAAATGCAAACAAAAATATTACAATATGCATATAGCAATATTACAATATACATATAGCAATAATACAATATAAGTGCAAAAATATTACAATATTCATATAAAAATATTATAATATACATATAGAAATATTACAATATACATATTGAAAAATTACAATATGCATATAGCAATATTTCATTATACGTATAGAAATATTGCAATATACATATAGCAATATTACAATATACATGTACAGGGGCGCCGATATGTTTGAATTTAGGGGGGGGGGGGCTCATGAAAGAAAACGACAATTAGCTTAATGAGTTAAAAAATTAGTGAAAAGAAATTTTATCGATTTAAATATTTTTAACTTAATTAGCTGAATAACTAATTAATTTAAATTAATTTCCCTTTTAATTATACATGATTAATCAAATACGCATATGTTTCATTACGCATATATTTTTTAGGAGGGGGCCCGGGCCCCTTCGGCCCTCTCCTATGGGCGCCTATGTACGTATAGTAAGATTACAATATACATATAGAAATATTACGATATACATATAACAGTATTACAATATACATATAGCATTATTGTAATATACATATAGCAACATTACAATATACATATAGCAAATGTAATAGCAAATACAAATATTCATTATTAAAGTAAACTGAATTATGCAGCTCTTTGTACTTTACGAACAACAGAAATTTATGCAACAAAAATGTTTGAATTAAAGGTTTTCAAATCATAATAAGTTTTAACAAGAATCAATTGAAATGAAGTGCAATTGACAACAAAGAATGCTGATTTTAATAGTAAGTTGTCATGGAAAGGAAGGAAATAAAGGGCTTAATAGATATTTGATCAACAAAAGGAGCATTCTTTTGAAATGAATTGCGGGATTTTTTTTTCTTTTTAAAAAAGCGGAAGAGCTTTTTTGTGTAAAAATATTGTTCATTTAAACAGAAAAAAAAATTTAGTTCCGTGGAATTTTTTTTTTTTTTTTTTTGTCGCAACATCGGTAGGCTAGTAATTTTTAAGTTGTCATAAACATATGAATTTGGTATCGTTTATATTAGCGATATTTATTCCTATCGTTAGCATATTCTATCATTAGCATATTCTCATCGTTTTTTTTTTTTTTTTTTTTTTTTTTTTTTTTTTTTTTTTAGCATATGCACTTTGTCTGTGACTTGGATATGTGTAGCAGTAGTTTTTTGTTATATTGAGCATTTACTGTAGGAACAAAAAATAGTTACGCTATGTTATGTAAGAAATAAAAAATTAAAACTTAAAAAATTAAAACTAAAGCATAGAAAAACTTATTGTGAAAATATTTTATGACACATTTAGGGGTTGTTCATAAACAGTGTTTCGCTTGGAAAGGAGGAAGGAGTAAGAGAAATTGTGAGGGAGTTAGTGACAAAGAGGAGAGAGGGGTAATTAGAAGTGTGATGTCCAACATTTTGCATAAAATAAAAACAATTAGAATCAGCAAATTAAATATTTTTTCCGTCAAAATAAGTTCCCAATTATTATTGCTATGCCCGGGAACTTCTTAAAACGCATAAAGTTTAAAATTTGAAATATGATCTACAGCATGGATGTTTTGTTTCTGTAATATGTTTATTTAATATAGGGTGAAGTGTGAGAAGAGGGATAGAGGGTATAGGGAAATTTGACACTTTGTGACAAAGGGGAGGAGAAAGTCAAAATATAAAAAAAATGTGTGATATCATTTATTAACCACCTCTTACTATTACGATTTTTGTAATAATTATAATTTTTACTCTTCTAATAAAGAGCATGGGCAAAAAAATAATACAACCAAGAAAAACTTTTGTTTTTATGATCGGAATTTTACAAACTAAAAGCCAATGATTAGAGTTCAATAGGTTGACTTCAAATACACTAATTAATTGATGTTAACTCTCAATTAAGTTATGAAATAGACAGAAAAGCGTATTTTCTCTTGAAAAAAAAACTTGCCTCTTTTACGAATTTTGATTTTCGGCCATCAAAGCATAGATGATAGCTGCATTCTGAAAATTAAGGTCTCAGTAATTAGCAGAGCAGTCAAAAGCCCTTCAATCCTTTAGTTTCAACCCTTTAATTTCAATTTCACTGTATCTCTAGAACTTTTTAAGTGAATGAAGAAATTTTTGCACACATTTAGTAAATTCATTTCTCAAAACATAATTCCATCTAAAAATAATTTTAAATAATATATTAATTTTTATTTTTTAATTTATTAACAGTCGAAAGATTTTGAAACAATTGCACATTTAAACAAAATATAAACTTCGGACAAAATCGTGAGCATAGTTCTTAAGAAATAGAAATTTAAAAATACGACTTTTTTGAAATTTTATCACTAAAAAACGTTTTGACCAATGTTAAACAAATTCTGTATTTTGCCATAATTCAAAATGATGTAAAAATTTGTTATAACTTATAACTCAGCAATTTTATTTAAAATTACCACTAATTATGTTTATTTAGAGAAAATACATTTTTGGTCTGATTATATTAAGTAACAGTTATCTTTAATAATTTAACATTATTAACGTCAACATTTTAAACCACTAATATTGTTTTTTTAGAACGTGAAAATGCGATCATTTGAATTAAAGTTATTCAGGGCGATATTGTTTTTTGTGGCTCATTGTACTGTCAAAGGTCTGTGGAGTTAAAAATCATGTAATATTGTACAAGGTTTACGATATGTACCGTTAATATAATACAATATTTCACGAAAATACAATAAAATCTTTAATTTAAAATACTTTTTGCTTTTTTTAAAATATTCAAAATTCCCTCTTGATAATTTGACTGACTATTTAAAAAAATGCATCTATTTCCGACTATTTCTAAGTAACTCCAGCCTACGATACTCCACCAAATGTCTAAAACGCAACAATTAAAAATTATCCATAAAAATAAGGAAAATAATAATAACTATCTATTAAAACATTTGGCTGCTTTTTTCCCGATTGAAGATAGTAAAATATTTCAGAGAATCGTTTTCATTTGGCGCCTCCCTTGGCGCAGCTCAGGTGAAAAAAGAAACTTTTTTTTAGATGCAGCAGGTAACCCTGAATAGCGCTCGATCTTTGAATGAAGTTGTTCCCTAACTTTCAACTCAGTTTGTTCTACAAACACGCGACATGTAGACCGGTGCAGACATATTCCACTTCTCATTGGATGCACGCTCAATTTACAGGATCGTCTGTGGATTAATACAAATAAAAACAAACGATCTTTTCGGATGAAGTGATAATTAAGAAGGATAGTTGTGCAAAATGTCCGGATTGGACAAGGATAGATTTCACAGAGCTGCTAGGGATGGATTTTTGGATTTGTTGAGAGATGCGACGAGAAAAGATTGCAATGCTCCGGATGAGGATGGAATGACTCCCACGCTTTGGGCAGCTTATTATGGGAATTTAGATGCTTTAAGGCTCATAGTCGGACGGGGGTAAGTTGATTTCATTGTAATTAATTTTATTTCACTGAATTACTCTCCCACTTTTCAATTTGATTTCTCAATTTTATTTTACAGAATAGTGCCGTACTTTTTAATTTTTTCGCCCATTTTTCCTTTTCTTTTAAGGAATAAGTTGTCCACTTTTTAATATTATTTTAAAGAACAATTAGAGTTAACAATTAACTGTTATTTAAAGAATTATCAGCCTATATTTCATTTTGTTTTACGAAAAAAGTTGTCTGCTTTTTAACGCTATTTTAAAGAACTATTAGATAATTTTTCATTTTGTTTTATGAAGAAAAGAAAACGTCCAATTTTTAAAGTTATTTTAAGAAATTGGTATCCTCTCTTTATTTTGTTACACGGAATTAGTTGTTTTTTATTAAATGCTTTTATAACGAATTAGTAACCCATTTTTCACTTTGTTTTAGGAATAAGTTGTCCTTTTTTTAAAAAAATTTATTTTAACGAATTAGTAACCCATCTTTCCTTTTGATTTTGGAATAAACTGTCTACTCTTTAATATTGTTTTAAGAAAGTAGTAGCGCATTTTTCATTTTATTTTACGGAATAAGTTGTCCGCGTTTTAATGTTATTCTGAAGATTTAGCAGCCCATTTTTCATTTAGTTTTATCAAATAAGTTGTCCAGTGTTTAATTTTATATTACTGAATTAGTAACCGATTTTTCACTTTGTTTTAAGGAGTAAGTTGCCTGCTTTTTAATTTTATTTTATAAAATTAAAGTCATACTTTTCTATAACATTTCACAGAGATAATGCCACATATTGGTAGTATACTTTTATGTTTTACAAAATAAGTAGCCCCCTTTTCAAAAAAAAAAAAAAAAGAAATAAAAAAAGCTTTTTTTATGATAAATTAATACCACAAATCTCAATGTCCATTTACAGAATCTGTATACCACCTTTATATTTTAAATAATATATATTTTTAAATATTTTACGAAAAATTAGTTATTTTTTAAATTTTACTTCGCAAAATTTAAATTTTACTCTCAAAATAAATTTATTTAGCAAAAATTTAAATAAAAATATAATAATAGATAGTAGTTTCTCTTTTGTTTTTTATTAAATTTCTGTTTAATAAACCAAGATAGATCAGAAAATGCTTATATTTCAAAATTTATAGATAAATATAAAAACGGCTTTTTTAAGTAAAAGTTTTTTTTAATTAATTGTTTTTAACATTATTTTGTAATCAATAAAAATTTTAATAATTATACCAAGTTGTTAATTAAGTTTTTTTCAAATAACAAAGAATTTATAAGCCTTGAAAATATTGATTTGAAAATTTAAATATTCTTTTTTATTAAACTTAGATGTTAGAATATTTTTAACTTAAAAGTTATATGATTTGTACTTTTAGTTATGCAATTTTAATTCAATCTAAACACAGTTTATCATCAAGAATTAATAACTTAAAATGGAATTTAACTTAATAATGATAATTTAATTTTAACAAAAATAATTTAATTTCAATATTAACAACTCTATAATAATATTTTTAAAAATAATCTTTTTTATAATAACAATAAATTAGAAATAATAAACAATTTTATAATGCGTCATAATAACTTAATAAAAAAAATATAAATTTAACTATAGATTTAATAACATTAATTTTATTTTAATATCATTATTAATTTAGATTTAAATTTTAAATGATTATAATTTAATATTTTTTTCTTTTCCTTCTTTTAAATAAACTGTAGTGTATTACAATTTTCAGAAAATAATTGTAGATTTATCATGTATTAAAAATACTATAAAAAGTTCTGCATCAAATTACGGTAAAAAGTACCGCCACTCAATATGCCGATATTTTTACAGTAAAATGCATTTTTACCGGAACATACTACAGAAAAAAAATATAATGTACCATAATTTTTACAGTAATACAAGTAATAAACTTAACTTTAAACTCAGTGGCAAGGCAGCCCATGGAGGCCCAAGGCCTACTATGCCCATCCCAATTTTTTTTGGCCTTGGATTTTGGGGTGCAAGAGCAGATGTTCCTATTGGTGGTCAGCCGAACGCGGAACCCCCAGTGTTTAGTCCTTTATATAAATTTTACAGTAAAAAACTACAATATAATATTTTACGGTAAAAATGGATTTTACGGTTAAATTGGTTTTACAGATGATGCACCCAAAGTACTAATAATTTATACCGTAATTTTTTACAGTTTAGTTGGAATATTTATTTAATTAGAGCATGCATAAATTTATAAGCTTATAGTCCACATATTTTTAAATTTAATTACATAAATATTCAAAACTATGAATTATTAAAATACTAAATGTAAAAGCGATTATTTTGACTAAAATTAATACAAAATAATGAAAAAAAAATACGAAAAATATGCTTAATTAATATTCTACATCATAGGGTCAAGACACTGTTGTTATTCTTTCATAGTTTTTGAAATTTAAACCATTTTTTTAAAAAAACTATATAGCTTTTACCATCTAATATTTTTCGATTTTTTAATTTTAATTCTTTTTATTAACTGATTTGAATTGATATGATAGGGAAATATAAATAGTTTTTGAAACTGAAGGTTCAAAAACACGAGAGAGGTATATAGGAAAAGTGGAGCAGAGATATTTTTATTTTTCCTGAATAATTTCTCTTCTGGTGTTATAGATCAAACACTTTTGTCGGAGTAGATGTATGGATACTGAGATATACTCAGACATTTCACATAATTCTCCCGAATTCAGGTCAAAGTTTTACTTTTTGTCGCAATTTCTGAATGACGCTAACTTCAGACGAATATGTGTGAACTGCAGGAGGGAAAAAAAAAATACTGAATTCATTTCAAAGTTAGATGATATCGAAAATATTTGACGATATACAGTCAGACCCCGTTATAGCGAACGGTCTGTGGACGACCCAGTCCACCATATACGAATTTTATAGCATATTGTAGTATTATTATTGGAAACAGTGATTGCAGTAGTGCATAATTTGCTTTATGAATTATTAACTGACTGAATCTAGAGTCATGCTAGAGCGTGGTTTTCTTACAGTGAATTTCTTTCGATAACAAAATTTATTTTATAACCGGTACAGAATAGACCTATTCTGAGTTTACTTCTGAGACTTAGGAATACTTATAGTGGGGAAATGTGTTTTATGAATTTTAAGAATATTTACATGCGTCTTATAAATTATATTAGACTTCCAAAAATGTTTTGTAAGCATTTTAATTGTGCGAGAAAATGATATAACGTTTAAATTTGAAAATATGTTTTATAAATGTTGAGAATGTTCAAATATGTTTTCAAAATGAAGATATATTTTATATATAGCATGATTGGTGACTCCATGAACGTCAAAATGTCTTTTATGAATAATAAGAATGTGAATATGTGTTTTATCAATGTTAAAAGCGCGAAAAATTGCTTTATGAATGTTGCGAAAGGGAATATGCGCTTTATGAATGTTAAAATGTAAAAGTGCCTTTTTACAGCGAACATGTATTTTATGAATTATTATGAATGGTTAAAATGTATTTTAGTAACGTTAAGAATGTCAAGACATATTTTATGAGTATTGAGAGAGCAAAAATGCGACGTATGAATGCAGAATTTTTGACGCAGAATTTTTGTTAAACATATTTTTCATATTTTGTCCCCTTATTTTTTTATAATTTAGGTAAATAATAAGTGAAAAATATAAGGTTTAGCATTCTAGTAGTTTTTGGTTATGAAATACATCATAAAACACCTGTGTCTTTTTCTGCGTTAAGAGATAAAATCTTCCTAACACGGCTCACTTCCAAACAATAATTTTTCACATTTACACTTATTTGCAATTATTTAATATCTAAGAGAAACAGTTATTTACAAAAACAATTATTGATAAATTTTATGAAAGAAAAAAAAAATTCAAACTACTTTTTTTAAATTTTTTATTCTAGTACAAATATAATTCCGATAATCAAACAGATTCTTTTTAGTAACTATTAGACTGTCCTTTATAATTCAAAAATACTAAAATATATTTTTGCTTGCAATTAGAGCTTCATAAAAAAATTTATATAAAAGAGATATCGGTGTCCCATCTGCGTTAAAAGGAAGTGAAAATACGTTTTGTAATTGTTAAGAACGCGAAAATGCATTTTATAATTACAGTAAACTCCTGATATCTCAAAGCTAAAGGAACGCTAAAAAAATTTCGAGACATTATGTTCAGAACTAAATATGTTTTAAAAATAGAAAAATATATTATTAAATATTACTCTAAGAAAAAAATAGAGTCATGATACATGAGAATAACTACTAATAAATATGTTTGTATTTATAGTTGACTATAAGCCAAAATACAACATTAATAATTTTAATTTTTATAAAATGAATTGCTTTACAATAAATTTACATTATGAATTTTTCCGATCCATTTCCATTTTCTATTTCGAAAAAATTTCAAAACAACAAGGTTTTGAGAGGAAACTCTTCGACATAGGAATTCAAATTTACATTAGAAGAATATATAATGCCAAAAAGGATAAAATATTTTTTTTGACGTAACAAGGTTCTCGAGTTATCGAAGTTCAAGATACCGAGAGTATACTGTATTAAGAATGTGAAAATAAGCTTTCAAAGCAAAGATATACTTTTAAAATATTACGAATGGCAAAAATGTGTTTTAGTACTATATGAATCCAGAAAAAATTACTAGGCTGTATTTTGTTTATTTGTCTTACCAAAAGCTAAACTAATAGGTTATGTTTTATATTCAACATTAAAATGCCATATGATATGATGTTATTGAGGCCTATACGAAACCAGTGAGTTCAACGTTCACGATTGAGCAGGCAGAGTCAATTGTTTTCATTGAATTATAAGAAATGTCCCCACATTGAAAAATGACTCTTTTTATGAGTGTTAAGACCGCGTAGTGTCCGTGACCCTCTAGTTAACCTGAAAACTAATAATTCATAAAAACAGAGCTTTCTTTCGTGATTAGTAAGGGACCGTTTACCAATTACATTATCTTTAAAGAGGATCTTCAACTCATGCTATTGTTTCTCCTACAAGAGTAATGGAAGTTAAACATAAAAATGGTTTTATTATAAAATAAATAATGAGACAAAAATAGAAATATTTAAAAATAATCGTCTCAAGGGTAAAGGTGGAGATGTCATGTCAGGGGGCACAGCTGAAATTAATCGTTACATTTTATAAATATTTTCTAGCGGAAGAACTCAGTACTCGATTACTTTTGGAGACAAAATTATGAAATTATGAAATTAAAAATTTTTAATTTGGAATTTTAAATATAAATTTGTAATTTAATTGTACTTATAATTCACTAAAACATGGTATAAATACAAAAAAATATGATTAAAAAAAATAATATATTGGAGACCGGTTGAAAAAGTATTTTTTCAAAATCACATAACTTTGTTAAAATTAATTATTTTTTTCATTGTTCTTGTTTTATAATATTCATAAAAACTCGAGTTAAGGAATAGATTAAGCGTTCGACACAATATTAATCTTTAAATATTTTACAGCAAATATCGAGATTTATATGGCTAAAAAGGCCAAAAATTGCAATTATTTATTTTTATTTTTATGAAATATAAATAAAAGTTAAATCAACAAATCCAAAGTCTATTCCCTCTCCATATGTATGGAAAACATTCATGCGAAGTTTTAAGTCATTTGAGCTAAACTATTTTGAGGAAAATAGCCGATTAAACAATTGAAGGAAAATAACCGAAAAATTAATTTTGTGGGAAGAAAATTATTTATCAAATTTACAACCAGTGTAGATGTTTTTTTTTCTTCTTAAATATTCATAACTATTTTGTCCTATTGAAACTAAAACAGTTTCAGAAAAAAGTAAGTTCGTGGTTTTATTTTAGATAAAAAACAGAAAAATGCTATTTTTGTAAAAATTAACTTGAAAATGTAGACCTTAACACTTTTTCTGATCTGAATTTTCTCAGAGCTATGCTTTCTTATTTTGATTCTTATATAATCTCATTGACATCCTAAATTTCAAAATAATTGTGATGAAATCTAATTGTTCTGAAATCTAATTCAATATATTAAAGTGTTATAAACAAGTAATTTTATAATAAGATGACAATTTTTATAATAATAAGCAGGGTTAGGATGTTAATGATAAATGCATTTATTGCATTTTTGTCGTTTTTTTCTTTCATGGAGCATTATTCAGTGATTATTTTTTGTTTTGTTTATTTTTTTTTTCACTTTTCGATTTTTTTCTTTTTTAATTGTCTTTTATGAATTTTTAATGGTAATTTTTATTTTAATAGCGGTTTGTGTATGAATTAATGTCTTTTCTTTACAAATGTGTATAATTTTTGCATTGAATCTTGCTATTTTAAATATTCTTTAAATATAGAATTTCCTTTTGGACCATAGGCTGATTTTCAATTGGAACAATTAAGAAAAAACAATTATTAACACAATGCTATTTTGATGTTCTTGTAACTTGTAGTAGAGAATTGATAAATTACTATTTATCTTTATCAAATATTTATTTAAATTTTACTTTATTTATAAATTACTTATTTATTATCTTATTTTTTACTTAATTTATTAGCAATTAAGCTACGATTTATAATTTTTATTTATTTATTTTAATTATTATTTTTTTTAAAAAAAGCTAATATGAAAGGGATTTTTAAAATTTTTTATTATATACATTATATTTCGATTTAAGATAATTTTAGATGGTTTTTAGCATTTTTTTCCTTTTTTATTTTTTAAGTTTTTTTTTTTTTTTTTTTTTTTTTTTGAATTTTAAAGTCTTATATTTTATTTTGTTTACAAGTTACATATTTATTTTATTTTATTCTAAATTTAGAAATAAAAGTTTTGATTTTTTTCAAGGAAAGATAATATAAAACATGATTTCGAAATATTTTAAGGACTTCAATTTTCAATTTCAAGTCGTTTTTGTTGGGTTATTTTTTCTTTTGCATTTTTTAAGGGATTTTTTTTAGGAATTTTTTAAGTCATCAACAGTATCGGTTCGGTTTATCGGGTATTAGCTTACATTTTATTTCATTTACAAATTAGATAATTATTTTATTTATTATTTATTTTTTTTAAATTTAAAAATAAAAGCTACGATTTAAAAAAAATTATAAAAAAATATATATATATATGTTTAAAAGTTGGTCTCGAAAATTTTTAAGGAAACCATTTTTCAATTTAAGATCTTTTTTGATGCTTTTTAAAGACTTTTTTAAAATTTTTTTTATTTATTTATTTCTTTATTTTTTTAAAGAATTTTTCAATAACATCCTGATAATAAGACTCGAGGAATATATTGCATTAATATCTTTTAAAAAAAAATTAAACTAGAACGTATTTTCCTGCGAAAAATTGTTATTTGTTGTCAAAATTTCTCTCTAATTATAACCTTAAATTCAAGCATCTTTCCTGTTTTGAAGCGGTTGCATTCAGAAATGATGGTAATGATTTATGCACGCTAAGTTAATTGTCAACAGAACGATTAACCTGAGAGCGATGCCGTGCGCTGTTAGATATTTTAAGAATTAGGCAAATGAGAAACAACATTTTTAAAATTCTATTCACTACAGGGTATTTATGAAAATAGAAAATTAGTTTATGTGTCAATGAAATTTGGTAAGTAACAACATTTAGTATATAACAGCAGAACTGTGTTTTTATGAATAATTTTTCATTAAAAAAAACCATCTGGTAAACATGGAGTTCAATTTTTTTTAAATAGTTGCAAGTAGGTTCTTACATAAAATTACCGACATTTCTCATTATGCGATGATAATAATAATAGTCAGGATTAGGATGTTTGATAACCTACAATTCTTAAAAAAAGGCTCGAAAGCAATAAAAATAATCTTAAAATAAAAGATAATGTCCTTAAAAATTTTCAAAATTGTTTTATATTATCTCATTTTACTAAAAAAAGTATAAATCATAATTTGTAATTATTAAATTTTGTAAAAAACAAGGTAATAATTAAAATGATAAATCGAATTTATCTTTATTGCGTAATTATTTACGTTTCATTCATACGTACATAATTTATAAATAAAATTAAACGTATATAAGTATCTGATAAAGATAAATAAGATTTCATCAGATCTTCTTTGTGTCCTCAAGAACATCAGAATTGAATCGTATTATCAATTGTTTTTAATATTCTTCGAAGTGGAAGATTGCTATTATCCAAAAACAAATTTTTAATGTCTCGTAAAATTCTGTTCAGCATCAACGCTTTTTATTGAGGGATATTTAAAATAAAAAGATTCAATGCAATATTTCTATTAATTTAAAAAGAAAAAAATAATTCATATGGAAAATGTGCTTGAAATGAAAAACATTCAAATTTTATAAAATTTAAAAATTCGTAAACATTGGAAAATTAATAAAATATGCTTGAAAATGGGAGAAAAAATTTAAGACGTGAAAAAAATAATAAGAACAAAAAGAAAAAAGTGGAAAATATGCGCAAAAAAAAATGCATTTATCATTGACATAGTAGCCCTGTAGTAGTAATAATAGTAGTAATAATAATAACAGTTAGCAGCTTGTTTCAATAGCATTCAGTATGTAGAAAAAAAAAGGGGAACTCGTTGATAACTAGGTGATCTAGTGATTGGATTTTAGCGTTCTAAAATGCGATTTTAATGGTTTGAAGGCCTTATCTTAAACATTCTTGATATATACTTCTACGATAATTAAAGTTATTAAATCAGTATATTTCTTTAAATGAATACACCTTCTTTTCCACTGATTTGTGTTCTTAAAATTCAAACTATGGGAGTGGGGTGCAGCTGTTATTTGGAAAATAATTCTGAATGGTTTGGTTAGAACTGCAGTTAAAGTTTAGTCCCCGTAATGTTAATTTCCCTATTTGTGTTGTCATCTAAAAGAGATCGCTTTTTAAAATTTTTATTTCAAATTTTTTCATTTAAAATTACGTTTAATAAATTAGTGTTTTGGTTGACTTGTTCTACATGGTCTAGCTACAGCCTAGATCAAGGATCTTCTAAAGGATCCCAAGAATCTTCGAAAGGTTGCATATGAAAAAGGCGCATTGTAAAAAAATGAGCATTTTTGCAGTCTATTTTCTTAAACACGTATTTCAAGTTGTGTCCATTTTCTAAAACACGCATTTTGAAATATGTTCATTTTCTTAAACACGCATTTCGAGCTTTGTTTTAATTTTCTTAAAAACGCATTTCGAGCTGCGTCTAGAATAGAAAACTAATCGACGTTGTATTAGAAACTTTTATCTCACAATTTCTTACAATGCCATTTTTTCTCTGCATTTATCGTACATAATGCACTTTTTCCAAATTCAGGAATTATTTCTCCAAAATCCAGTCGGTATCTTGTTCGATATTCCGAAGGTAAATGTATTTTTTATAAAATTAAGTCTTATGTCACCTTCACCCAGTAGGCTGACTCCATTGTCCAAAGTTATTATACGACAACCGATCGCATAGCTAAGAATAAACGAACCCTCAGAAAAACCGTTACAAAAGCAAGCTAAGAGCAATTTCAGAAGTTTCGTCTGCTACTTCCTTTTTCCGGAACTTCCTCATCGCACAGAAGCCATCCATTGGCACGACAGCAACAGCTCTCTTGATGAAATTAGATTCGAACTTAGGAATCATTTTCGAATGTTTGCGTGTCGGTTGACGAGCTACAGCAAACAATGGACATCGTGGCCCCTAGAAACGTCCCTATTAAACAAAATGGTGAGGGAGGAAAGAAAAAAGAAATGTCCGTTAAGAGAAGTGAAGAGACTAACTTTCTGCTTCGATGGTCTCTTCGAGAGAATGATTCTTTTTTCTTTTTTTTTCTTTCTGTTCGAAAGGGATGGAAGATTCTTGGATATTAACGATAATGATTTTAAAATGGATTGGTGTGAGACAGAGGTGTTTGAATCGAACTTATAAATCGAATGTTTTAATACCAAGTCTTTAATAAGTTTGTTTAATTGTTGTTCTTTGTGGTTTACACGTCGAAAATAATTGAATCAGAAATTGGAATAGTTCGAATCGGAAGTACTTTCAATTTTTACAAGATTTTCTCTGTCGAACATTTGTCCTACTCGGAGGATAAAATTAAATTGGATGGTCATTGCAGTCATTGCAAATAAATATAATACATGTTTTTACATAAAAATATTAAATTACATATAACAACATGTTATACGTGGTATTTCATGTAATTTGATATTTGTATCAAGATTTTGAAGTCTAATTAGTCTTTTAATCTAATGTAACACCCTTTTTGAATTCCAAATGCATACAAGTGCAAATATGTGTTCACAACACACACACTTGAGCAAATATGTATAAATTGTATTACGTTGTATATAATGTATCAATGAGTATCAAGTACATATTATTGTATTACATGTAATTTGATATTTGTAGATTTGTATTCAAATTTTGAAGTTAAAAATCTAATGATAACACCCTTTTTGAGGTCCAAATATATACAAGTGCAAATACGTGTACAAAACACACAACTCAGCACTTGAGCAAATATGCGTAAATTGTATTACGTTGTATCAATGAGTATCAATGAGTCTCAATGTATCAATGAGTCTCAATGTATCAATGAGTCTCAATGTATCAATGAGTATCAATGTATCAATGAGTATCAACTATAAATTAATAGTTTAGGCAATATATTGATTAGCACTTTTTCCAATTTGACATTCTCACATCAAGACTGTTCTTTAGTATGGTTTCCAGATAAATGTTCTAAAGTTTTCCGGAATCTCCATTAAGTAGTAGCGCAGAACACAGAAACATATCATTGCCAACATAAAAATCCTGGTGTTTTTTTTTTATCAAGACAATTTTCTTGAACAATTCGATAATGTGGTCTATAAATGTAAATTCATTTAACCCGTGCAAGTATCCACTGGATGTTTAATGAGCTCTGACTTCTTTTTTGCGGAGCGTAGTTTGAGTCTAACATCGAACAAGTTACAGATTTTTACAGCATAGACCGCAGAGAACACATTTTTATGATACTCATTATATGCTAATTGGAAAATACGGCTTTTAGCACACCACTACTATCTCACCATGAAGTTTAAACCCATCTGAATTGTATTCTAGCGTAAAATTTTGAAAATTTAAATCAAGTATTGAAATCTTTAAAGTTAATTCCCCTTTAAAAAAATTACAAATTTCGGTCAAAAGTTATAGAAATACAAAATTTTAAATTGAATAAATGATTCCTCCAAGATAAAAATCTTTGGATTTCCTCTTTCAATCTACGGGACTAACCGGAGTCGAGCAAATCTTCCTACAACTCCAACTCCTACAATTTTTTTCCTGACTCCAACTCCACGGCCCTGTGAATGATACAATGATAATAATTCGAAAACACTTTAACCTCCAAAACTTTATTTTTGGGAATTCTTGTATCACTTCAGATCCAAATGAGTCACCTTTCTTAGGAGAGGGAAGTTAACAGTTTCTTTCATTGCGTGACTTGCTACCCACCTAATAGTAGAATCACTTATTACCTGGAAATAAATCCTAAGTAGGGGGCCTCCAGGGTAACAGGGTGTCTTCGTATCGATTTCTTGTACTTTTGTTTCGAAATTTCTTAGAAAACCTGCCAGACGAAACTAATTTATTTCGATTCTTAGAACTTACATGACTCAATTATTTGAATTACAAAGCTCGAAATGTAGTAAATTTCTTCAGAAGCCATTTGATTGATTTAAAAAGATTAATTTTAGACGTGATTCAGATTATAATTTACTAATTCAGACAATTTTTTAGTATTATTGCACTAAACAATGCGTTTAGTTTCAATCATTAAAAACCACCGTATACATTGAAGATTTAATTACCCTAATTAACAATACAGAGTCGCGGTGGCTCAGGGGATAGAGCACTCGCCTGCCAATGAGGTGCCCCGGGTTCGAATCCCAGCGATGGCTGGTCGATTCGAATTCCGCACCCGGTTCACATCAACCACAGTGCTGACGTAAAATATTCTCAATGGTAGACGGAACATGGGATAGAGTTCTCTTGCAGTCAGGGTAATCGTGGGAGGTTTTCGTGGTTTTCCTCTTCATGTAACGCAAATGCTGATTAGTTCCTTCAAAACGTCCCCTACGAAGGCAAATTTCTCCCAATACTTGATCCAGGAGTTCCCTTGTCTTCTGGAATGGGTCAAATTACATGGCCACGGAGTTGAGCATTGGTAGCCGTAAACTCAAAATTGGGTAGGCTGTTTAATGACAGTAATATAATTAACAATACAGTAAACCTGTTAAGTTTACCACCTTTATATGCTGATTATTTGTCTAAGTTTCTCTTAATGGTCTAGTGCAGTTTCCCAAAGTGTGGTACGCGTACCCCCAGGGGTACGGGAACAGTTTAGTGGAGGCACGCGTTCTTATGCGAAATATCTTGCAACAAACGAGAATTTAAATTTTTTTTATTTAAAAACAAAACTAGCCATGAAAATTTACGATTACATATTTCTCTATTGGCTATTTTTTTCAGTTAACAACAGTCAGTTGTGATTTTGTGCAATTTTTTTATAGTAAAAAATACATTCATTTTCTTATTAGTGGTACACGGCGTTACGAAAATATTAGGTAGGATACACAAAAGTCATAAGTTTGGAAAACACTGGTCGAATGGCAAAAACAAGTAACATTTTCCTCATTATCATGAAAACGGCTGTCATAAAATTCATTGTGAAAAAAGGGCTCTTCATGACTAAGCAAAACATAACCTAACAGTCACGAATAACTGTTATTAACTCAAGACATTCACTCAAAAACGTTTTCTAAAGGGGCGATCATAGATATAAATATATTAGTCCCTGGTGACGACACAGTCTTCGAAAAATGGCTTTAAAGGACACAAAAATATTATTTACAGTTACCTAACAGAGGAACGTTTGGTACTGGTTTTGGCTTGTTTAATTTACATTGTTTTTCATCTTATCTACCAGCGTTTCATGTCTTCCTTCTGAGTTATCTTATATTATACTCGTAAGGTCATAAAGATAAATGAAAATTGCCGGAAATGCGAGTATAAATCTCGCACAGTAAACAATCTTTAAATCTGAAAAACAATTTCCTTACATTTATTTGTTGTCAATAATTATATGATTACGGAAATTTCTAAAAAAAAAATTTCTTCTCGAAATCGGTCTTTGCAGGAATCAGGGGGATTAACCTCATCCATCGTAGTCGAAGTAAAAATGAAAGAAGATAATAAGTTCTTCGTAATGAAGAAGTTTTATTTATCTTTCATCAAAATATTTAAGAAATAAAAAGTCTTCAAAAATAAGCGATGGTTAATCTTTTCATGGTTTCTAAAGAAAAAGTAGATAACAGTTGTTACAGTAAAAACCTTATAACGACGTTCAATGACGAGTTTATTAAAAAGCATCATAACAAAATTCGTTTTGTGTGAAATTTTTGAATTTATTCCCCTAACTGTAGATCTAATTTTAAAATTGAGGCGTTTAATTTGATGATTCGCAATTTTATCTCTTCCTGTCATATAGTGGCGTGCACAAAGGAGGTGAAGGGAACAAAAATCCCCAAGCTAAGGGGACATGAAAACGACAATTGAATACACAAAAATTTTAAACCTGCTACTGTTATTTTCATTATTAAATTAAAATTTTTGTTTGATAAGTTCTTGACTCCAGTGAAATATTTTGTGAAGAATAAAATATTATTTTCGAACATAATTAAATAATAACATAGGACTGGGGTTCGATACTCAGTGGCAGCTTGAAGCTTGCCCATCCTATTGGTTTCAGCATGTCTGAAAAGTAAAGGCGGCATGTGCGTAATGCTGAACATATTACCATGATCATGTCGTTGATCTCGAAATTGTGGAGCCTTAATCTCTTTGAACCTTTTGGATCACAGCGGACATCATACTTTACTTTAGTTAATAATGTTCTAAGTCATTAAAATTTATATATATATATTTTTTATATTTATGAACATTTTGTAGGAAATAATAAATTTTTACAAAAAAAAAATGTATTTATGAATGACAAGTATTCCAATGTATTATATTATTAGCTTATTAATTTATTTTTGTCTTCTTTAGACACTCCTCTTTTTAGAGGCTTCGAGGGGTTTATTTCCCCGAGCATTCATGTTCTGTCACATATCCTTTAGTCTTTTCTAAACTCTTCAATCCCTCTACAAAATTTTTAGCATTCAAAAATTAAATTATTTGTTGAATCAATACATCAACAGAAATTCTAGCATTCAAAAAATTGAATTATTTGGTGAATGAAAGACTAAATAACAACTTGCTTGGATGAAAAGTTGTTATTCTTCTTCTTTAAAAACAAATTACTCCATGCTATTGAAACATTGGTTTAGTGGTTATATTTGATATAAATGTAATGCAAAACTGATTGTTAAATTGAATTTTTACATAAATGTGTATATTGATCATAATAATAAAATTAATTACCTAAATAACTTTTGTTCAAATGACCAAACATTCACGCACTGGGATGAAATACTAATGATTCAATGGATAAGCTTTAAAAGTGTTTTTCTAAGTTCTATTGCAATGAAAAAAAAAAAAAAAAAAAACACAGTTTAATCGCTTTAAACTTGAGACAAAAACAATAATTTTAAAAAACGAGTCGCGTGGGCTCAGGGGATAGAGTATTTGCCATTCAATGAAGTCCTCCCTAAAGACTAATTCGTTCCAATGCTTGATCCAGGCGGTCCCTTGTCTTCTCGGTTGGTTCAAAATTACAAGGCTACGGCGTTTAACATTGGTTGTCGTATACTCTGATTCGGGTTGGCTGTTGAACGCCGGTAGTAAAATAATAAAATTTTAAACTACTAAATGTGACATCTTGCTATAAATAATTTTCTGGTCTTTAGAATGGGAAAGTACCTTAAGTATTTTAGAAGTTATTAATTTTTAGAAGAAAAAAAAAATCTCCCATTTCGTGAGATTTCTCTCCCTAGATAAAATATTTCAAAATCAATGAATAATTTTCAATATTTCTCTAATTATGATCTCAGACAATGCAATTTGTTCATATTAAAAAACTATATCGCAAACTATTTACATTTTCGTGAAACTGTTGTTTTTCTTTATAACGATGCTAATTTCAGAATTATCACCATAAAAGGCACTGACTAAAGTTAGGCTAAACTTCACCTAACAGTCGTGAGTAAGTGTTAGCAGTTATAAAAATGGCATCTTATTCGGAAAAGCATGTTATTATTTGAAAAAAAGAAAGACAATTTTTTTTTTAAAATTAAACTTTATTATTTGGGGGGAAAACGTTATTTTATGTGATGACAAAGCTTTCGAAATACAGCTTACATCAAGTGAAATTCTGTTATTTTAATTTTTATTATTATTATTTTTTTATATGGTCAAAGAGTGTAAAGGTAGCGGGGGTATTCTAATTATGTTGTTTTTAATCATTTTTATATAATTTTCCCTTACTAGGCAATACCTTTAGAGACTCGTAAAAGGCGAGGGTGTTTAGAATGGGAAAATACAGCTGACGTTACTTTAAAATTTTAAGTGATTTTTTGTGACAACATCATACCAATACAAGTTTGCAATCAGCAATATTTGAAAGGTATTATTTTAAATTTTTTTATTATATTTTTTAATAAATATCTTTTTGCATAGTTTGCGTTCATGCAATTTTTCAGCAAAATTTAAATCAATTTTCGTTAATTTGAACAATAATAAATGCAAATTTTGAAAAAAATCTAAAAACGAAAAAAATAATGCACAGTTTTAAATGTCTAACAGCACTGTTTCATCGTTTTGAGAAAGAATTTTTATAAGTTAATCCAGTTATGCGACGTCTTAATCACCCCTTTATTTAAAAATAGTGTAATCGAATAATAATCTATCCTCAAAAGTATTTTTTTTTCTAATTAAAAAAAAACGAAAATTAAGAATTTTACCAAAAATCTAAGATTTTATGGGAAGAAGTACTTTTAATTTGTTTCTTTTCGCTTATATCTTCCAATATAGTTTCTTCAAGTTTAATGCATATGGAATTGAAAATCAAACAGACTATTGTCTAGCAACAGATGTAGCAATATAAAAATTGTAAAAAAAAAAAAAAAAAAAAAAAAAAAAAACTCGCTAAAATTCAATTTCATATATATATTTTAGAAACTATTTGGCACTTTCTTGTTGCTCAACTAAGACATTTTCAAATGTCTGAATTTAAATCCCATCATATCGTAGTTAATGAAATTTTGAATATTCAGTGCAAGTAATAATGCATTTTCAGCTTCGTTGACTCTCGATGTGGGTTCAAAGGGAATAAAACTTTAAGTCAGTCGCTTTTTTCTGAGAGGCCAATATAATCGGCCATTGTTTAAGAGGGCAGCACAATGAGAATGTGTGAGTGAACACATTGTTCGGTCAGTTCTTTTTTTCTCAAGGACAGTTCAGGATGCGGGCACTTATGCAAAGTGTGATTCCCTGAGATCCACGACCTTGGCACTTTATTACCTGTGGGCGATGCTTTCATTCTAATCTTATGACCTGATCTTGATCCGTACTACTCGATCACAAAGGACGAAAGGAAGAGGGTTTTTGTTCAATAAGAAATGTTCTCTCTCTCTTAATAAAGAATAAAAGCTGATGACACCCAAATAAAAGCTAAGATGGCGGTCTGATATTATCACATGGTAGACTCGAGAAAAGTTAGTATATTCTACTTCACAACTTAACAAGGTTTTATAGGCAACTCTTTATTGCTTATTGTTTTTTCTTTCTTTTTTTTTTTTTTTTTCTTTTGCTCAAACGGCTAAGCAGTTTGGAAGCATGGTACGAAGAGCGGATGATTTCAATTGATGATATAAATTGGAATAGTGTGAAGTGCGTAATTAGGAAATATTGTTATTGTTACTGACCAGTTGTAGCATTTTTAACAGTGACCACATGTTAAGACAAGTGACAATTTCTTCAAAAATTGAAAGTTGTTAACGATTCAAAAAAGTGTTGATATTAAAAACGTAAATAATTTCATCTAAAGCATTTCATAAAATATGGTAAACATTAAAAAAAATCTTTGCTAAATCGAGAAAAGAAAAAAAAAAACAAGCAAGAAGTACAGTTAATTTTTTGAATATCATAAAATATTCGTAATAAAGCTATATTATTATTATTTTTTAAATTCATACAATGCGTGTGGAGTACATTCTCAAAGAAAAAATGGCGATCGGGTAATAGCAGACACACAATTATTTAGTCGTCCTGTGGTCGGTGGTGTCTGTTAATTTTACCCTATATCAGATCATCAATAAAGATAAAACCCAGATCGTCACCAATAGTTCATTATTATAACGCTAGTACGACGTTATCATCCGAACTGAATTATTATTCATAATATATATATATATATATATATATATATATATATATATATATATATATATATATATATATATATATATATATATATATATATATATATATATATATATATATATATATATATATATAATATATATATATATATATAATATATATATATAATATATATATATATATATATATATATATATATATATATATATATATATATATATATATATATATATATATATATATATATATATATATATATATATATATATATAAGATAAAAAGTACTTTTGGAGAACATGCGATAGCATTTCTGAACATCATTGCAAGACACAGAAGATGGAATAATTCATACAAGACAGAGAGAAAAATTCCTTTCGAAAAATATTAACTGTTCCTCAAAATTCCTTTGACTCGTATTAAACTCCGGATAAACTTTTATTATAGATTTCATCTATAGCATGTATCGTTATACCCCTTTATTATAATATTATTATTAAGTAACACCTAAGCTATAAATTGTATCTGGCACACAAGATTTTTATTTGATAATAAGCTATTGTTTTAAAATTAAAACGCTAGTATATTCAGATATTCAACCATTTCACCTTCTGGATTAAACTCTCTTTTGAGGTCAGTTATGTAAAAAAGATTTCAAGATTTAATTCGGAGATATAAAATGTCCAATTCCGATTGTCCAAATCTTATCATAAAACACGGTTCTCCATATTTCAGTGCTCTTTTACATTCCATGTATTACAACATGTCGCTTATCGCTCCATCGAAACATAAAAACAAAGACATAACAGATCTTAATCCAAATGGACAGAACGGAAGGGTCACAAAGTATTCGAACCCAGGGTGGATGGAACATGGAATAAAAAAATTAAGTTGCAGTAAATGTCAGCACTTTAGAGATCTCTCTCTCTCTTTTGTTGTAGAGTTTCACTGCACGAAAGGGGCCTCTTCCTTTCCTAAAATCCCAGTAAATCGTCTGAATATCAACTCTCACCCCCTAGTTCCTCCCTTCCGCCGGAAGTGCATCCATACAGGTAACCAACCACCTGTGACAGACCCCTTGTTGGGATTTCGTTCTTTTGTTTTTTGTTTTTCATTTTATGCATTCATTCTGCACGTTCTACTTTTAGCTCCGATTTGGGAGAAAAGAATGGGAAAGTATAGAAGTAGAATGATCTACCCTTTCTTTTTTTGTTCACATGACTGAGGTGGTATTCTTTGTTGGAATTCGAATGATTTCGAATAAGGTGAATTTAAGTTCAAATGTTGAAAGGCTAATTTTTTTTTAGATATTTGTTTTTAAAAATGTTTAGGTATTTCGTTTTTATAATTTTTTTTTTTTTTTTTTTTTTGAATATGTACAAAATTTTTTACGAATTGTTACCTAAGGTGAATATCTTCTTTATGATTTTTGCAAACAAATTAAATATATTCATTTAAAAAAAGATCACAAGTGATAGTCAATATTTATGCCACAATTCATGTTGTTTCGAGAACTTTTAAAAAAATATCTAACGCATGAAATTAATAAAAACAGTAGTATAAGAAAAGATGATTTTATTTAGTCTTTTACTTACTTAACTAAGTTTCTAAATGAGAGTAGTGTATTCTTTGTGCTTAGTGCTATTCGTAATTTTAGTGCTAAACGCATTCTTAGGTACGCATTAATGAAGCAAAGCGATGCGGGAAAAAAACACAAATAACTGCACAAATTTCACATTCTATAGTTTAGGTTCATTTTCGTACGTTGAACAGCCGATCCAATTTTGAGTTTACGACTACTTATGTTCTACTCCGTAGCCTTATAATTTTGAAACCGATCCCGAAAACAAGGGAGCTTTTGGACTAAGTATTGAGAGAAATTTGCCTTCGTGGAAGACTTTTTGATGGAACTAACCCGAATTGGCGCTACATGGAGAAGAAAACCGCGGAAACCTCACATGGTTAGCGAGGTAGCAGAATTCTAACCCATGAACCGTCTACTACTGAGATATTTTACGTCAGCACGGTGAGCGGTGCAAGCCGAGAGCAGAATTCGTATAAACCAGTCACCGTGGCTATTGAACCATTATTTTTACTTAATGCACAATGTTTTCCTTCATTCACAGCAAAGCATTTTCACTCCTTTCTATGTTAAAAAAATCGTAACTGACGATGTTTTGGGTGTTTAACTTAACATTATATTTTTTTTAGAAGTTAATGTTATATACAAAAACTGTAAAACATAAAAACTTGAAATTACTGAAATATACCAGGCTTACGATGCAATTAAAAAAATAACATTTGATAATTAGTTCAAGAATTATTAACTGTTAAATTTGTTGGAAAAATTCCATACAGGCCGCCATATAGACCGCAGGGATACAATTACGGAACTGAAATTTGACAGGCTGAAAGCATCACTCTTGTTTATGAATTTTCACGTGAACTTTTTCCCAAAGTTATAACAATTTTAATTATTATTATTTTTTTTTTTTGCTAATTTGTTTATTTATTTATTTTATTTTTTTATTTTATTATTTTTTTTTACATTACATTATATTTTCCAGCACAAAAACAATAAGACTTAAAAACTTGAAATTACAAAGAGGCGGCGAAAAATTTATAAAAAATTAGATAATATATAAAATAATTTACGATTTGATTATTACAGTAAAATGGAGAGACTTATTTTTATTTATTATATCTATTACATTTATTTAATCTTTACGCATATAAGAGTCATGAGTCACTGAAATTTCATTTCCAATTGCATAATATGTAACTATGATAAATTAATTTTTTTAGAGTGAAAACTATTAATTAACCTAAAATAAGAGGAGGGAAATTCTTCCCAAATTGGCGTAATAACCTGATGTGTGAAAAACGTTCTCTTAAATTTTCTGAACTGTTTCATTTTCCTAACTTTATTAAATTCAAAACTGAAACATTCACTGCAGGAACACTATCAGCATTTTGAAAGTAAAATCAAAAATACTGTCTAAATAATTAAGAAAAATGTGAAACAATTTGAAACCTCTCCTGTTATTTTAAGGAATACCAATCAGGTCATTCTACACGCTTTGACCTCAACTTCTAGGGTGATCAAAATAAGTCTAAAAATTCCGGACCCATTGACGTGAATTGATAACGAAAAGTGATCTTTTGGATATTGTATTCCAGGCCACAGCGATGAGGACAGAGGAAGTGTTTAATGTGAGTCGAAATATGTTGATCGAATCGATGAAACCTATTGTTCGATAGTCCATCGTGATCAGAGTTTATAAGAAGGAATAATATTCGAATATTTGGGATATTTTTTCTTTCTTTTGTACGATGCCGCTGGATGAAACATGGTATTTTTGGACTCGAGATCTGTTATCGGATATTAGCTTCAGTATGTATTATAATCCTTAAAAGACATCTCAACATATATAGATCAAATTTCTTTTTATTTTGATATTTAAAAAGCATGGTAAATCAAGAGAATTACTTCCATATTTCAAAAGTTTAGAGCTAAAATCCCGACTACAGAGATAAAACCCATCCCAGATAGCAAAATAAGGTTTATTTTAACTCAGCAAAAACCTTTTAATGTGAACCTGAAGAGGTATTTTATGAGGTTTTCATTTAAACCTTCTAACCTTAAAACGAGATATGTGACCTATTCTACGCACATTACCCTAATCCAAAACTTTGGAAAACAACCTTCTATATAAAAACCTTAAAACCTTAACCCTTTGGAAGTTACCTTAGAGTTTTCAAGCGTGAAAAAAATCCTTTAATAAAGCTAGTCTTAAGGTGAAAACAATCTTAAATCTAGGTAATTATAAGGTTTCTTTTCGCTCAGCTAAAATCCACCTTGTCTTGACAATGCAATTTGATCCTATCTCTAGTGGGACGTGTGCTAAAACGTCATAATGGACCTAAGCGACCATTTTACCTAACTGACACTACTTTTTAAAAAAGCTTTAAAAATAATTTCTAATCCTTTTCGAATGAAAGGTTTGAAACTGCAATATTTTTGCTTTATTTGAAAAAGGTTTTTAGAACAAACATTTTCGTGACAATAAAAAGAAAATTCCGACACAAGGTTGCCGCCGTAAGGTTACATGCTTTCTTGGATGTATGGCGAAAACTTTAAATCATTGTATAATCGGAATTACTTCATAAGGTGAAATTTATAAGTATGCAGACATTAAACATATCGATTGCCAATCTATTGCTATGTCTGCGATTGATGAACCAAGCATTGCTAACTATGAATTTTATTTGATGAATTATATTCACGCTATTTACGATTAACCATTGCGTAACAAAATTCAAAAATTAAGTTCTTTTAAGTGAAATTCTTAGCAGCTACAAGAGGCAACTATTCCCCTAGAATTTAACATCGTGTATAACTTACTTTTTGAATGTTTGTACATACGTTTCCTATATAATTTAACAAAATGCATTCCTAAACTTTTGCAGGAATATAATTGCAAGACCAGGTTATGTACTATTTTTATTACCATATATCTTTAATTTTGAATATCTGTATAGTAACATAACTATATTTTTGCTATATTGTTGAAAGACTGTGTAATAGCAAGAGTATACTGATTCTACATAGTTTGGCATTTCAGTTGCACGAGTTATTTTTTATCGGTTTTTTAACTGTTATTTTTTTTGGTTTATGACTTAAGTTTTCTAATCCTACAATATACTATTCATACATAGTTGAGAATATCCAGTTTCTAATTCAGATTTTAAAGGTTAGTCTACTTATTGCTCAGTTTTTCAAATGGTATATTCATTGATGTTTGAAGGTATGTGAAATTATAATTTCTTTTAGTATTATCGCTTAATTTTTAAAGGTCTGATACAGGAGCAAACTCTTCTTATATAACTTAAAAGCGTATAGGGAAACATTTGGAAACTTTGCTACTATCCAGTGGCTAGTAGTTATAAGATCGTTAACAGTGGCCACATCTTAAAACATGTGGCCACTGTTTCAAAATACGCGAACATTTTAAACGATAAAATAGCTGCCTATATTAATAATGTAAGGCATTTCTCTAAATGCGGTATATTTCTAAAATGAGGGGGAAATTTAAGAGGTAAGCAGGAAATAAAGTCATTTTCAGAGTACTCTAAAATATTTATAATAATTCTATATTTGTGAAGAAGAAAAAATTATAAAATGCCCACAGTGTGTATATTTGACTTAAACGTGCTGATAGTTTTTTAAACGCCAATTCTTATATTTACTTGTCGCCCTGCAGCCGTTGGCGGCCGTTAACTTCGCCCTATAATAAAGAATACCTTTTTGTTTTTAAGATTTGAGCAGTTTTACACGATCACACTCTTCCCGAGTAGTTTAACTCGGTGTGCACCTTAAATTTGAACTAGTGTGGAATTACAATGAACAATCATAGCGGTACTTGGTTCCTGAAGCGAAATCTGAGTACAGAATTCAATTAAAAAGAAATCACAAAAACTTCACGGTGGTGCTGAATGAGGTGTAAATAAACAAGTAACATGTTAACGAACACCGTTTTTGGTGATCGATCTCTCTCTTCTGGATGGAAGTGCTTTGAACCACATGTTGCGTGGCGGTGATTTTTGACGCGCATTGATGCCCTTTGATGCTTATCTATTGATTTCCGTCATTTTTTTTGTCTGAGGGTTATTTATACAACAAGAGTTCATCTTTTGTGTTCGGTTCTTATTTATTAACCGAGTCTGTTGGTTACACACACACCAGAAATGAGTTTTAAATTGATGGAATTCTGATCATCGGCAACCATCGAAAAATAATCTTTACGAACAATAAACTGTTTTTATATCTTTAATTATTTTAATATTTTTGATGCTACCGCTGTTGTTTCACATTAATTTTCCTATTCCAGCAATGAACATTGGCAAGAGAAAGTAATGTTACAAAATTACCAATAAATTGTATAAATCACATGCATAAATGCAGCGTTAATTATAATTATTGCTAGAAATGGTAGGCTTTTGACGTATTTATTTAAGTTAGTAGGATTTTGTGCAGTTAAGATTCTCTTCCCTCTCGCATGCGCAATATATTTTTATTCATATTCAGCTTTCATAATGCTCTTTTGACGTTTTAGAAAGTTTTCATTGGAAAAAGGTAATACAGTCGGACTTCTATTTAACGAAGTGGCTAAATCCCGATAATAAGTTCGTTATATGGAAAATTCGTTAAATAGAAAATCATCTTTTGAAATACTTAAACGACACTAAACAGGCTTCAAATTCATAAACATTAGACATAATTAAAATAGTAATGTAATCTGATGATAAATCTACATCAATGAATCAAGTATTCTACCTCCAATCTTGTACTATGGTTGCTTTGAGAGCTATATTCATAATTTTAAATACTGAGGTAATAAAAGGTAACGTGATCATTTCTCATATAAAAAATTCAAGTTGAAATCCCGTTTTTAAGAGGCTTTTTCTCTCTCGACTGAACTTAACTGTTAAAGGAGAGGGAAAATTCTAAATACGCTTATAATCCTCTTTAATTTTCACAAATAAACTGATAATGGATGTTTACTCCATTTGTCTGTATTTTTCAATGCATGCAAATACAAGGCCGCCAGACAATCGTCATTTGAGATACAAAGAGGGCGGTATTTTAGATTATCATTTAATCTTTTTCCTGGCAAAAATAGACCAATGCAATTTTGCAATTAACAGTTTTTGATACGTAGTTAAATAATATACAGTTAACTATTTTTAGAATGTTTATAATTATCTTTTATTTTCATGCAATTAGCTTTGAAGGAAACTTTTAGCGCCATTCAAATCGATTTTCACTATATTTAACTGCAATAAGATTAGATTTTAAAAAATATAAAAACTGAGAAAAGCGTAGCTTTAAATTATGTACTCAGAACCACAAACCGCATCGTTTTATTGCTTTAACTATTTGAGGAAAATTTCATAGAAGTTCTAAAATTATCCAGTTCTATTTCTGCTATTCTCTAGTTCTATTTTGTGCTGCGTAAGAATACTATGTGAACAAAAGTTTTTTAAACACAAAAGATAACGAGAAAACAAAAATTAAAAATTTTACGTCAAACCCAAGATGGAGAAAGTTGAGGCACCTTAAAGTTTTAAATTTATGTAATTTTATTCTTGGTTCGTGCCTTCGCTGACCAATATAAGGATGAATGTTTGTAACTCTACGCCAAACTGACATCATTTTGTAAGTTTTTGCCATTAGAGTAAACGTAAGATATTACCGTGTTCTTTTTCATTTTAAAAAAAAAATGCGCTTTAATACCCTAAAAATGTTTTCTAGTGAACAAATTTCTTGTAATACTTAATTTAAAAGTTACTTTGTCTTCCGTGAACTAAATATTGGAAATAGGGTAAAGAATTAAGTATATCAAGACAACCATCAAATGTGTGGCGAAAGTATATGAAATTATAAATCAAGAGAAACGATTACTACTTGCAGTTCGTAAATCAATACCTAAAAAATAAATCCTACATATTCATTAGTAAACATAAAACAATTGCCAATAGCATCTCTAATTGATGTGAGAACAATACGAACAGCAACTGAAGAAAAGACACTCCCTTTATCTTACAAGATAGTTATCTTTATTTTCAACTAATAACCACTCATTGTTCTTTTTAACACCTTTTAAATGTCGTTGTTTTGTTTTCTATTAAAAGATCTCTATTGAGATTTGAATCCCTGCAATTTATTTCAACAGATCGTAAATAATAATGTTTATTTCTTCTTTAGTATACTCTGCAATTTAACTGTCTGATGTTTAAGTATGATGCGTTTCAATTTGTAAGAGATATGGTTGCAGTTAAAGAAGATTAGTGACCCAATGTCGTTTATGATATATAAAGATAAAAATGTGGAACATTTTGAGCTTAACAGATAGGCAGTGTGACCATTATACTTAAGCAAAAAAAATTTCTGATTTTGTTTATTTTTTAATTTTTTAAAATAAATAATGAATAAAAATATGTTTTTTTTCCTGTTAATTTTATTAAGTTAAATGTTAATTCCTAAATAAATTCTGGTATGTCCTGTTACTCAATATCGTGTTTGAAAAAAACTTTCTAAATTATACTGACCTAAATCCAAGCTCAAATCATAGTTCAATTTTTTTTTTAAAAATTAGTCATAAAAATTCAAATGGAATAAAATTATAAACATTTTTTTAATTTTTTATCTTACGTCAAGTATGCAAAACACTTCCTCACTATTGCGGAAAGCTAAACAATTAAAACAAACATTTATATTTTTAATTTACTGTATACACATGTGTGTCAAAATAATATTGTTTATGAAGTTCACAATAAAAAATAGCAGTATAATAAAAAATAATCAACTGCAATAGTTCGTTGCCTTCGATAAATCTCGATGAAGAGAACTGACTAAGGTAGCCTTGACCAGAAAATGTTTAACCGAAATATTGAACCAAAATATTTTTTCTTTGGTGATTTTTAAAATTTTTTTTCTTTGTGAAAATATAATGTCATATAATTTTAAAATAAACCAAGAAAAATAAATAAATAAAACCGATAACTGAAAAAGGCATCAAAACAGGCATTTGTCTTTCGTCTAGAGTTAAATTAGCTTTCAAATTCGATAAATGCTCAGGGTAAAATGTCCAATTATGTATATTTAAAATTTTTTTTATGGATTATTTTATTTGAGTTATAAAAATAATATTATAAACATATCTACTACATATTATTTTCTAACTTTATATTTTTAGCTTTGGCATGAAACTTATGAAGCAATAGCTTAACAATAAAACTATCACACGAGTACAAGTATTATTTTTATTTTATAACCGGGGTTGAACAGCTTACCGAATTCGGAGTTTACGACTATCAATGTTTGATTCCGTAGTCTTAAAATGTTTGAATCCAATCCTGAAGACAAAAGAATTCCTAGATCAAGTATTGGGACAAACTATCCTTCGTAGAGGACTTTTTGATCTAACTAACCTGCATTTGCGTTACATGGACAGGAAAACCACAAAAAAGTTTCAAGATTATCCCGACTGCAAGGGAATTCTAATCCATGATCATACCAGTGAAGTTATTTTACGTCAGTACCGTGGTTGGTGCGAGCCAGGAGCAGAATTCGTATCAATCAGTCACTGTTAGGATTCGAACACGGAATCTCCTGAACCACCACGGCTCACGAATTCAAGTTATGATTTCTCGAGGTTTATAAAGAATTATAGTCTTAAGAGGCCTTGTCTCACGCCATCTTAAATTTTAAGTTAAATTTTTCACTTTAGTTAAAAAATTACTGATGAAACTTTTGATGATAGAATGTCATTCGACAAGTTGGAAAATATCGGGGCCACTTTATCAGATTAGAAGAAATAGTGTTTGATAAGTTTTGGAGTTTTTATAGATTTCTTTTCGGTAAAAGCAATAAAATGATACGATTTGTGGTTTTGGGTAAGTCATTTAAAACATCTGCCTAAACACAGCTACAAAATTACAAATCTGTCTGTTTTTAGATTTTTTAAAATTTACTTTTTTCACAGTTTAAACTAATGATAGCCACATGTTTGATGATACTAATTATTTTTTTTTTAACGTACATCACGCAAAAATAAAGGTATTTATCAAAAATCTAAAAACAAACGAATGCGTTATACTAAACAGCTTTTCAAAATTCACCGGTTACAGAATGGGATACCTGCAAGTGACGTAGTGTGGATGTCTCGAGACTGATTGGTTGTTAAAACATGGCATTGCTTACGTTGCCATGTAGAGTATAAAGAAACTAATTATGCATTGAAGTTGCCAGGTGCACAAAACAAAAATATATCACGCGTTGCAATAGAATACATAAACAAATAATAAATATAAGAAAAAATATATCAACAAATTCAATGTGCGATACGATGCTGCATTTAATTAACTTAAAGTTAATTGATATTCTAACTGATGTCGAAAAACTTAGCTCAACTTTGTGTGACCTATGATGATTAGCTGGCGCTAACATCATAAGTCACATGTATGGGTATGTTTGATCTTCTTCTTCTCGAAGTGCAAGTACCCAATTGCATCGATAAGATTTTATCAGAAAAAAATTTAATAGAGAATCTAAAATATCGTTTGCACATATATCTCAAATTGTGGTTGCATTACAGTCTTCTATTTTATGCGCATCGAAAGATAACGGCGAAGAGAATAAAAATTCACTATCAGTTAATTGGTTAAGAAAAAATTAAAGCCATATTAAGAATTTTCATCAACGTTTAGCACCCCTACGACAAGGCTTCGAAGAAGGCCTCAATAAAATAGCTTACAGAGTTTTTGTTTCGTTAAAATCAATTGATTATTCGTGAATGCATGCACACTCGTGATTTGCTTCCTTTTTGTTTTCTTTCGATTTTCATTTAATGAACGACAGTCATTCATGAAATTATTCACGATTAAAAATACTCCATGATTAAGCGTATCGACCTTTCATGTTTTGTCTAGATTTAATCCTTATGCTCGTAATCATAGTGATTAAAGATAGAAGCGAGAAAAATCGTTCTCTTAAGTAGATTATCTCTCCTTTCTTTAGACACACCACGGGTTTATTCACACGTTAAAATAAACAAAATAGTTTTCTTAGGTGCGGAAGACATTAACTAAAATGGCTGAAGTTTAAAGATAGTCCATCATTAGAATGAAGAGAGGCATTTTTCCAAAACCAATCATCCGCCATCTTTGGTCGTCTAGTTTACATATGAGACCTGTAGTTTTATAAGACTTATTATGTTATATAGTTAATATTAATTTTATATGTTAATGGTAAGTTTAAGTTACGTAATTTTTAGATTAATGTCAAGTTTGGTAAGTTGTATAGTCATCATTTTATAAGATTTGTGTCAAGTTTCGTGACTTTTATAATTAACGATGTTAAAAGGTTAATATTAATTTTTTAAAGTTATGTTTATGAGGTAATGGTTTAGTTTTTAAGCTATGTATTTCCCTACAGCAAAAACTGTTTTTTCTAAAATATCCTGGATAATTTAACAGTTAAGGTTTACTGCTACTTCTAATAAATATAAATTTGAATGACATATTTTTGTTTAAATTTTCCTTTTTTTTCTTATTTAATGATTATTTTTCAGATTAATTTTTGAAAAAGATGTGAATTTCGCACTTGCATGTAATTTTGTGAAACTCGAATTTTTCTCACATTTGAATAACTCATGTAAAATAAGTTACAATCCAAACTAATGTTTACATGTTGTTTTATGAAAACAAAAAAGTGAAAAATTCTTACTGTAAGCGATTTTTAAATATTAAGGAGACATTTTTAAAATCGTTCGCAGTATAGATACTTGATAAAAAATTTATAAAATTTGGATTTATTCGATTATCAATTTGTAATAATTAAATTTAATTCAATCATCAAATATCGATTAATTTATGAATTTATTCGATATTTGAATTTTTGAAAATACAATTGTATGAAACTTTCATATTTGACAAGCTCATAAAATAATTTACATTTTAAGCTAAGGTTAGAATGTATTTTTTATGAAAAAAATATTGTTAAGTGAAAAATTCTTGCAGCAAATGGTTTTTAAATATAAAGAATACATTCTTAAAATCGTTTGTAGTATATCGATTTTCTGTTTCGTTAATGGAACAAAATAATTTATAATAAAACATTTTGAATAAAAATACATTTAAAACAAAAGCTTTTGAAATTGAAAATCTAATTTTGACACACAAGTGAAAATTTGAATGCATAATTTTCAAACTTAAACCCTAAAACTAAGCATTCCACAAATAGTCTAACGACTTCTCCAAGTTTTGTGAAGACGTGATGTTGTAACACTTTAACATCTTCAAAGGTTTCAAAGAAAGATAATTATTTATCATTTGTCTATATTTTAATTGAAAAACAAAGATTGTTTCCTTTAAGCTATGTTAATTTGTACGAGAATTCTAAAGAAAATATAAATCCGTATTCTGTGAGTGAAATAATTAGTTACGGAGTAACAATGATTTAAGTTTAATCAAAGGTTGAAATTTCGCGAATCTTTCTTAAGTAGAATTGTCAATATTTTTCAATATGTGGAGGTGGTAAAAAATGGCTGCTGTTTAAATAATTCGAACTTGAATGAAATGCCTTAAATTTTTAACAACGCTTGATCGGTCCATTGACACGAGTAAATGGCTAATTTAACATCGAAGGAAAAAAATTAAAAAAAGGGAAGAAAAAGGAAGCTATCCCATTCACTTTCATTACCAAATATCTTCACTTCATTTCTGTCTACCATTGTAGTGCATTCTTTCAATCTTTTCTTTTTTAAAAGAAGGCAGAATTCTTCTTAAGTTAATAGTTTTGACGACCTTAACTGTGTTGGTTTTTTCCCGTTTTGCGTCATTATCCAAAATAATGAAAAGCGTCTGCCGATTGTAAAGGAAAAAAAAAACGAAAGATGATTTTAATTGACGAAAGATATTTTCAGCAACTTTATGCACTGAACTACTTCCGTATTGAGATTTAAAATTCTAAGTTTTTTAGGAAGTGTTCTGATAGGAAAAACAATTTAAACTGTGATTGCATTAATATTTAAAGTAGATAGTTGTATTAATCTTCAACATCATAATAATTAATAATAGATATCTTTTTGCCCGTATGCGCTTTTTATATTACTTTAATTTGTTTTACTTTTCTTTCATATCTATTACGAGCTTTCTGCTGTTATCCTTAACTAATAAATTTGTGGCGTTAAGTACCATTACGATTATTAAACATCAATTCACTAGTATATAAAACATGCTAACTTGATTCCATAATAAGGTACCCTTTGATAGATGAAGATGGACAGAATCGAAAGCTCCCTCCACACGAATTATTGTTAAATGTTTTAAATAATTGATCCTACCTTTAAAATAATTAATTTTTTTTTCTTTAAAAAATATCTAACTTGAAAGCATTTATTACTTGAAAATATGTTATCAACTTGAAAGTATGTCATAGAAGGAATAATTAGGGATATTTAACAAAAATAGTAAATTAATTATTCACCATCACTGCATGGTAAATGTTCCTAAATTAAGTAGACATCGAATCAAAATATCAAGAGGTAATCACAAATCACTTTATTTGACGACAAATACAGAATACAGACGAACAATAACGAACAGGCGATTGACAAATATAATTTCGTGAAGATAACTCAGTCAAATGGTAAATTATAACAGTAAATTACTCATTTATTACATTAAACTTGGACAATACTTGGACTCAGTAGTGTAATTACCTACTCTCATCATAGAAGCTTTTAGAACACACAAACAATGGTTGCTACGTATAAGAAGAAAAAAAATTAATTAAAGCGAATCGTTTGCTCTTACGTGAAAAGTAAATATTGTTTATGCAAACCTAGAAAAAAAGGTCACAATTTCTAACACTAAATGTTAGCGTTTGTAGGGAAGAAAAACTTAAATTTAGCAAAAAAATTTTTTTAAATATTCATTATACTATACTATTAGTGCGTGATAAATATTGAGATTTGTGGGTATAATGGATAAATTATGATATTTGATAAAAATATTTAATTCTAGATTTACTATCTATGTCTACAAGTACCGGTGTTAATTTGACATGATATTTAACAAAAATATTTAATTTAACATTCACTATCAGTGCATGCAGAATATCGAAATTTACCGTCGTAAGGCTGAGTTAATTACATTTAACAAAAATATTTCATTCTCGAGAGCGTACTAAATGCTGATACTGGCCGGTGTAAAATCGAGAAAAAAAAATAGTATCTAAAACAATATCATTTAACATTCATAATTAGTGCATGCTGTGTGTTGAAATTTGCAGATATAAATCAAAAGAATGATATTTAACAAGCATATTTCGATCTTCACCACCAAAACGACTATCTAAATGTTGACATTTACTAATTTTGGTCGAAAACAGCAATATGTGTATTCAATGTATGTTTGAAAAACGTTTCAATTTTAAGCTTTTTTAAAAAAGAAATGTCAGTTTTAAAAACAATGGCCTTTTTATGAATTTAAAAAATCAGTATTGAAAACAATATGTGTTGCTATATCATAAGAAAATGCAAAAGAACCTCGTGACGACTTATTGAGAATTTAAAAAAAAACTATATTAATTTTATTCTGTTTTATTTCGAATTTGCCAAATAGCTTTTAGAAAATTATGATGAAAAATGTTTGAGTCTATAATGAATTTTTTGTAAGGAAAGAGTAAGGAAAAAAAAGGCAAGGAAGCTTTATGTAAGTAAGGAAAATAATTTTAACCATTTCTTAAAGAGGCTTTTAAAATGAATAATTTATACTTTTATTTAATTTGAATAATTTTTAAAGAAAATATTCGCTTAGAATGGTATAGATTATTATTATGAAAAACACAAATAAATTGAAATAATTTTCAAAATAAAAGTATATTTGGGAAAATTATTTCGATTTTTACTTAAATAAACATTTAAAAAGGAGATAAATAATACAATTACGCAAAAAATTGCCAAAAAAAGATGGAATATTAATTTTCATACGCTTCTTCAGCTTACATTTTTTAGGAAAAGAAACTGAATCCTTTTTTTTTTTTCTTTGTATTATTATAGGAACACTTAACAGTGGTTGTAGAGTTTCTGCTTTTTAATCCGGTAATTGCATTTATTAAGGAACTAAATCACGTTCGAAAACCAAAAATGAAAATAATAGGTAATAAAAAAAAGATTAGAAAGTTACTTTTTTTTACTCCGTCATTAAAATTTCAAAAGTGGTGCAATAGGTTACATTCATAGGTATGAATTGATCGTAAATACTGCAAGGAATTGGGAGGGGGGGGGGAATAACTCAATAATTTAACGGAATGGAAGTTTGCTTTTAAGTGTATTAATTAAAAAACGTACGCAGTGTAATTAATAAAGTGTAGGAATTTTAAGAAGTATTTTTCTTATAGCAAAAGTTACGAAATTGATAAAAATAAAACATTCGGTAAAAAGAAAGGACTGCACAAAATTTTAATTTTAAAGCTAAGCAATATCTAATTAAAAAATGCTTCATTACAATGCCTTATTTTAAAGAATTTCACAATGGTCCCTTGCAACCAAAGAATTCATTACAGTGTCTAATTTTTGACGATTTCATTAAAATGTCCCAATTTTAAAGGATTTCATAACAGTGTCTTGTTTAAAAGGAAATAATATCGAAAAGTAAAGGAAACTGCGTCTAACTATGATCCATAACGATAATTTAAACGATTTCATCTAACAGTGTCCAATTAAAAAAACATTTTTAGCAGTTTCTAATTACAACGTGTAAATATCAACACGATTTTATGGTATCGTATCAACCATAGTTACATTTTGTTTGTTTGTTTATTGGTGTAGCATACATTTGCAGGCATGTGTGCTCAATTAAGGCTTATGTTAAGTAGAAGAACTGATAGCAAATTACAGAGAAATGCAGCACGAAGACATATCAGGGTAACCGCGGGATTTGAACCAGCTACCTCCACGCCTCGCACAGCGTTTCGCGGGCGATACTGCTCTACCAGGGAGACCCCCCATCACTTTAGAGAATCCCAATTTCAGTTATAACGAAACTACTGGAACTTGTACTAGAGTTTTTACATAACTTTGATACTTCTATCATATTTCTTTCTAGTGTATACGTCATAATAGGACTAGTTCTAAAAGAATAAATGACGCTGCGTACGTGTAAACTGAAATTATCTATATTAATTAACAATGTGAAATCCAGCTTTCACAATTATGAGCGTTTAAACGCAGAGGGATCCAAAATTACCTTTTGATCGAAACAGGACGCACAATATTAAAGTCGAAACAGTGTTTAAATATTCTGAAAGCCCATTAATTTCGGAATTATTATTATTAAAGAAGCGGCTTTCGATTCGAAAACGATTGCACGCGTGCTATTATGACCCGTATGTTCGAAAGGCCCTACGGCCGAGTCAAGATCACGGTTATCATATATGGGGGGAGGGGGGGAGGTATATTATCGTCTGCTTTTTTCTTCTTTATCCAGCGAACAGGTATGCAGAGTGGCTGGTTAAAGAATGAGAAGTATTCTATTTTGCTTGCCTCGCTGAAATGTGTATTACTTTTTTTTTTTTTCTTCTCCATATAGTTTTATTTCCGTTTTTGACTTCAACCGCAAAGTGAAAGCACCGCAGGTATCTTAGAGATGGACGGTCAAAACAAGATAAAAGCGGGTATATGACCTTTTGCCTATGCAAATAAAAGGAACAGTTTCCTGTCTTCCTAAATTTCTTTTAGGGGGGATGGAGTATACTAAACAAGTTTTTATTTCTGATGAAGATTTTCCTCACTTTCAAATGTAACTTTTGGTAAAGAGTAACCTTTGGTTTTTCAAAAACTTCATTGTTGAATAATTATGATTCTCTTCATAGATATTATCATCATATTCATTACTTCATTTATTGATTACTTTATTATATTCACTACTTAATTATATTCATTACTTCATTGTATTCATTACTTCATTTAATTCGTTGCTTCATTTTTCCTCGTGAACCAAGCAAGAAATAAAGAGAAGATTTGGACTAGAAATTAAAGTTTTAAACCTTTATGATTAAAAAAAAAACTTCATAATACCTCATTAAAAGTAAATGTTCGATTCAGATAAATAGGATTTAAGGAAAAAAGAGACACGCGGCAAATACGCATAATTGTAAAAATAACGTTGTTTAACGTATAATTGCAAAAATAATATTGAATTATGGAAAGTTTACGAAAGAAATACATTTACTTTTCTATAACACAAAATCATAAACAATATGAATAGCTTATAAAAATAATATGTATAGCATAGGAATGTAATATGAATATTTTATGGAAAAATTTTATTAACTTTTTCCATAATATGAAATCATAAATAATTTGAATAGTTTATAAAAATAGTAACAATAGTTTATAGAAAAATTACATTAATTCTTTTTATAAAATATATATTTTATTTGCATTTTAGGGAATACTAACCCAAAAATATAAAAATTCTTTTCTTTTTTTTAACATAAAGAGTATAATAAAACATTTTTATAAAATGATTGAATTGCAGAGGTCGACTGTTACTTCGTAGTAATATAATCACTTTATGCTATTGATGCTTCATAAATTACGCAAATTTTTTATGACGCTGATAAATAAGAACTTATTTATAATGCAGAAACTGTCATAATTGCTAAACTATCGTCGAATAGTGGGTTTTCATAATTATCATGATTGGTCATTCCAAAACGGGTTGTGGTCAAAGTATGAATCATAAGTATGAATCATAAGTATGAATCATAAGTATGAATCATAAGTATGACTCATAAAAGACTTCCAAGGAGATGTGAAAGTTTCTCTAAAATAAAAGTTAAAATTTTTTATTCTTCTTCTTATTGTAAAATTACCAATTTTTGAGACCGGTTTGCCCTCTCACATGAACTCGCCTCTTCGCGGCTCTTCGATATAACATTTTGGTAGCATGACATTCCAATAATTAATAAACTACTGAATTTCTTATATTGAGTTTTTAATTTTAACTCAAAGCGTTGACGAATCCCAAACTTGTTCAAATTTGAGAGAAGACGGAAATAACAGTTTGTTTCCGATACTTGCTTGACAGAGTCTGAAATTATATAAAAATTAAAACTAAGAAACACTCGATCCCAAAATCCGATTTAAGTATTAAAAAAAAATCCAATTATTTGATTTGTTGTAATCATAGTAATTTGCCAAATCAAATTAAAGAGACAATATACTTTATAAAGATAAAAAAAATAACTACTGGTGTTTTAACTACTCTATTTAATGATTTCCAGAGAAGCGGTTGGTAAAGTCGTGTCCTAGTTGGTAAAGGTAGTGAGTTATCATCTGTTGTAGTTGAAAGTCCTATTATTGATTATGATATGGAAGTTTGGAAAGAGGAGTTCAAGCTCAGGCGCTATCCACGTCGTCTGACTGGGGTCAAAAATACAGGGCATTCCTATTAGGATCTCCTTCTTACTATGACCGTTAAAGTTGCAGAGCCAAAATTGAGGGATGTGTGTGTATTCTATTTTTCTTATGTCACTGACATCTATACAACACTTCAAAAATTTAATTAAATCAACCATAATCTGAAATTATTAGTAATGACACACTTTTTGTCATTATTTTTTTACCCCTACTCCCCTTCGTCGCAAAATGTCTCCCTTCAACCTCCTTCCACATGTCACTCTACTTTCTATAAACATATGCTAGAAGTTCAGAAACAAAACACATCTTATAGATCAAATTTTAATTTTTGAGCCTTAATTTCGTTTAAAAGTATTTGTGTGCATATCAATAACTATGATTAAATGTGCACGTTATTACGAACTGCTGCAATTTCATTATTCCCCTCCAAGCGCGACATAATTTACGAACGGCCCATAATGCTAAAATTAAATGTATGTCATAGGATTAAAATTCAAGAAAAACTTATTTTGCTGGTACATACATAAGTTTCTAACAAAAATAAATAGATTCATAGAGATTTATGTTAATATCTCTGATAAGTATAATCTTCTTCAGCCATTATCGATTCTTGTTAAAATTGGATACCTACAGGTGACGTCATCGTTTGTGTGAATCCTGGTTTGGCTGTTGAAACTCGTTATTTGTTTATGTTAGTAACTATTTTTTCCATTTGTTTCGAGTAAGCCTTCCCCGTTAAGCATGAGTTCTTAGTGACACAATCTAATTCTTCCACAAAGATTAGTTTATTTCTTAAAAGTATTAGCACACAAAGACAAGCATAACCAAAGACATGCTAGACGATGTAGAACATATACAAACTAATTACTCGATTAAGTTATACACACACAAAAAAAATAATCACAGTTACATTAACAAATAATAAACCTGTGTTGAATAAAAGACATAGACAAGAAAGAATTATACTTTACCAAATTCAATATGCGATCCGGCATTATATTTAATTAGCTTCACGTTTAACATTCTAACATATGTAGTGAAACTATATTTAACATATTCTATTTTTAATATATTCTATTTTTAATATATTCTATTTTTAATATAACTCTATATTTAATATATTGCCCAAAAGTCTTTTCGTCAATGTTCATCGTAAATTAAATTATTACAGTTATTTGTTTTATTGAATTGACAGAAATAATGTTAGTCAATAATTAAATTTTAAAATTGCGACTTGATGCTTTGCTAACTTCTAAAGATTATTTTTTTATATTCCTTTTCAATCAATATTACATTTATATTGCTCAAATTTTTGTTTTGCGAAAATGATCAAGACAATCGCAAATTTTTAAATCAAAGTTATGTGATTTTTTAGATCTTAATTGTCGGATTTTTAAGGACGCAATTCAAAGTGCCAAAGATTAGAGGTGCAATTATTTTACTATATAATTTCACCGGACTTTCAATTTGCGTCTAATTGAGCGTAAAAGACGTCATATACAGAAAAATATGTCTTTTTTTTTTTTTTAATCTTTTTGTGCAGTTTTACTTCTTTAGAATGAAAACGAGAGGTTTTCGCAGGTTACTCAACCTTGCTTGTTAGACGAAGAAAATTAAAACCTCTGAGCAGTCACGTGTCCTTTGTTTATGATCTCATCTTGCCACACGACAATGTCCTAACAATTGAGCTGTCATATTCGAATGCATGTTGAAAAATAAAATTCTTTACTTTTAAGGAAATAAAGAGTAATTTCTGACAAGAACTGAGAAGGAAAAATGTATGGTATGTAAAACGGTGACAGTAATTGGAATGATACAGCTCAAATTAAGACTATTTCGTCACCTAACATTTGATTTGGATTTTATTTCAGTAGAAATAAAATCCGAGTCAAATGTTAGGCGACGATTGTTGGAAGTGCCAAAAGCGATGTCTTTTGGTTGCGATGTTTAATCATTATTGCTGAAAATCAGCTAGTTTTGGTTTAAAATTCTGTGGTTGTCTTGATCAATTTCGCAAGAGAAAATTTTTGCAATATCAATGTAGTATTGATTGAAAAAAAAGAAGATAATCTTAAGTAAGCAATGTGTCATTAATTAGTGACATATTTATCAAATAGATTTTTTTTAAATTCCTTAATTTCCAAGTCATAATTCTAAACTTAAATTTTGCTGATCAGTATTGTAGGTTTTTAAATCAACTGGGCAATTAATGTAATATAAAAAAAATCTTAATTGTAATAAAAGACGCAATTCTAAATGGCAAAGGTTAGAGACGTAATTCTAAGATTAGAGTCGCAATTCAAAGTTATATATATATATATATATATATATATATATATATATATTTAAATTACAAAAAATACTGTAGTGAATATCAATAATATTAGTAGAGAAAATATTAATAATCTTTTTTTATTTAATTTTTTTAATAGATATCATAAAAAATACATTTTAAATTTCCCCCTTTCTAACAGTTGAATTTTGTTTCGAAGAAAAAGCCTTTTTATTGTTTTAGTTAGCCTTCAATTTGTTTCATTTTTCTTCTTTTGCTGTAAATATCTTCTTAATTACTTCTAACTGTTTGAGTTGATAACTTTTATCTATTAAAAATAAAAGCATATATTTCTAGAGCTTGAGGTAGGTAAATGATTTCTGGCTCAAAGTTGAATATTCAAAACTGAGAATTTGTTAGTTTTATGTACCTGATCTTTCGACCTCAAGAGTACGTTTGATTGCAGAATAGAACATTTTAAAGGTTTTCTAAGAGGTCACAGAGGCTCATTTTCTCTCTTCCGCTTGTGTGAGTTGAATAATGTAGGAAAAGGTACTTGTAGGTAAGATCTCCTGCCCCACCCCCACTAGCTTAGGGTGAGATCGTTTGCTTAACACTCGGGTGAATGACACCATGACATGAAACAATAAGAGAGACGACAAATTTTCTACAAAACACACACATTACTGTTTTTCTTATGAATTTATTATTTTTCTTACTCTCTTTATTATTTCTTAATCTTCCACGGGAAAAAAATAGAGATTCTATTTTCTCTTTTTTAAAGTATTGAGATTGGTTTCTAATTAAGTGTAATACACAGTTTCTAATTAAGTGTAATGCGCAGTTTATAATTAATCTTTAGTGGTAGACGGATCAGTCCTTTTGCCGTCAAGCAAATCACGCGAAATTTTCGTGGTTTTCCTCTCCATGCAACGCAAATGCGGGTTAGTTCCATCAAAAAGTCCTCTACGAAGGCAAATTTCTCCCAATACTGGATCTAGGAGTTCCCTTGTCTTCTGGATTGGGATCAAAATTACAGGGTTACGGAGTTGACCATTGGTAGTTGTAAACTCAAAATTGGGTCGCCTGTTCAACGCCGGTCATAAAACATTATTGGAATTAGAAGTTCGCATTCAGATATAAACAAAGATTTCTACAATTTTCCTTAACGAATTAGGTCCTTTTTCAAAAGAAGAAATTTATAACAACAAAATTTAAAATTTTCAAATTTATTAAAAATTTATAAGTAAGCATTCATTAAATGTGAAATCACACACATTACAAAATTTATACTTTCAAAATTTCGGTATAGAAAACTAAAGTGTGCTTTATTTACCATTTATATGTTACTTATCTTTGTGGTTTCAACTAACACGGTGAAATAATCATCAATGATGTTCCTGACACAACTGCAATCTGTACGTAAGAACAAAAATAACTCTTCATTTTGAAAAGAGTTTAATGCCCTTTATAGATACAACTCCGATAACTTACTTTTGACAATTGGCCTGATCAAATATTGCCCCTTTGTCTCCTTTATTGAAACAATTCATTTATTCTCTCAAAGCGTTATTTTTGCCCACGGATTCCCTATCCTTTTATGTTTTCAATAACAATAACTCTTCTCTTTTTACAGTCTTCTTTAATCCGTGAATAATTAGATGAACTTTGCCAACAATGGTGGCAACTTCTGTACTGGGAAGTCTTCAAATAATGAGGTTTATTTGTTCATAAAAGAGGAATGTAATTAAGGAATAAATATGTACTTTGCGAATTCTTTTTATGCAGCAGTCTTCCTAAATAAATTTTGTTATAAAGTGACTGAATGCATTCGATTATAAATTGTTTAATTTAATAATTAGTTAGAGAAATATAATTTTGAAATAAAATTGTAGCTATTTATAGTTATTAACAATTATTTTACGTAATAAGGTTTAATAATGTAATTAACAATTTATTTTTAATCAGTGTGCCTTGCAGATTTTAGTATTTTGAGGATTTTATTTTTCAGTAATTAAGCACAAACATCGTTTTTAATTTATCTTAAGCAATAGAAATAAAGAGTTATAAAAACTGTGTTTTTAAAGAGGACCAAAGAAAAAAAATAATTTACTCATTTTTTTTTTACATTTATTTTGTTTAAAGCAAAAAAAAAAAAAAAAAAAAAAAAAAAATGCAGGGATTATCACTTCTGAAACACGTGATAGGATTTCCCATGGTAATAAAAGTTCATTTCAAAAGTGATGCTCTTTTCCAATCTTTTTTGCTTTTGAATCTAACGAAAATGAAGTTAATTTTCATTTGATTTCAGACATTCAGTTTTTATGTTATCATTATTATATTATTTTTAGTTTTGTGCTTGTTCGTTTGTTTATGTCAGAAAGTGGTCGCAATTTTCATTGGTGATAAATTTCTTTACAGCAGTCAGGAAACATAATTACAGCTTACACTACCACTTTCAGTTAAAATTTGAGCACTCTAGCTAGTAGAAGCTCAAAATTTTGATTGACGATAAATTCCATTTGGTGATAAAAATGGCGATACATTTCGCTCACAGCATCCGGAAAATAAATGCATCTTATATTATCACCTATCACAAAGTTCCAGTTGACAGTTCCAAGAGCTCCTGTTGAAATTTGAGCACTCTGGCTAGCTTAATTTCATAATTTCGATTCACGATAAATTCTATTTGATGATAAAAAAAAAGCGATAAATTTTGCCCGCTGCATCCAGATATAAATGTAAATTATATTATTACTCATCACAAAGCTCCTGCAGAAGTTTGAACACTCAAACAAATCAGAATGTTATCTAAATTTCGATTGACGATAAAATCCCTTTGGCAATAATATGATGATAAATTCCATTTGTAACTCTCAAAAACAAAATAACTTAAGCTATTATCATTTGACATAGAGCTCCAATTAAAATTTAAGCTCTTTAAATAGACGGAAAGTGGATTGACGATAAAATAATGATAAATGTCGCTTGTATCATTTTGATAACAACTGTAAATTGTATTGTTATCAGAGAGCTTCAGTTCAATTGAGTACTCTAGATGATAGAACAGTTGTCGAAATTTGGATAGCAAGATTCCACCTTCGAAACAAAAGCGAAACGCGCAGCAAAAAGCGGAATGAAAACGCGTATTAAGGAACTTTGAATATAATGAAATGATTTCACAAATAATGATTCTGAAATTCACAGTTAAATATTTTTAAACTGTAATTATACATTAAAACAACTTCAGTAAACTATTTTTTTTTATTTTTGTGCAACCGTAAAACATTACTTTTTAGTACCAATGATTTATTTTTTTCATCAAATAAAACACCAAAAATTGCGATTTTTTTTGCTTGCTGTTGAATGTATATTTTAGTACTTCTCAAGAGTGAAATGAACAGCGGGGGAACCCTTCTTAATAAAGCCTCAATAAAATTTAGTTTTATGTACTATTGTTGTTGTATGCCATTAAGGCAAAGGAAGTGCGCTTCTTCTAGTTTTCCAGTGGCGCCCTCTATGACCAAGAATTTGACTTCTGCCACACACATATGTCACAGGCAGTTTATAGGGCTGACCCTTTCATTCATCCACAGATCCTAATTTTAACCTGAACCCAGAGATTGATCAATCTCCAATTCAGTAGCCCCAGAGGTATGATTTGTTTTGGGAACTAGGAGGACTCTGTGACCTTATAGATTTAACATGCACTAGTCACCATTTACTACACGCGGAGTCTTCGGCTGCTGGGGTTTGAATTCACGACCTCTTGGGCATGAACCCAACGCCCTAACAACCAGGTTATCCCGGCTCAATTTTATGTACTAATTTAATGTAATGAAAAATAGATTTCCATTGAAATTTAATTTCTCCATTTTTCCACGTTGATCTATGGAGAAATATGTGAAGATAATAAATTGCATGCTTATGAAGTTCATCCGATTAGTTTATAGTTAAAAAACTGTTTTGATAAATTCGATAAGGCATCCCTCATGTATTGGGAGAGAAATAAATAAATAAAAAAGAATAAGAGATAAGTTTAATGGTGCATTACGATATAAAGATGCTATTGATAGCAAAAAGTAAATAAATAAATAAACATTCGAAATAAAAAATTTTTTTATTTTAATTGAAAGCGTAAAATATTGATATTTCCTAACAATGTATGGCAATATTAAAATACCGATATAGCCTGCAGCTTCATTCATAATTATTAAAGAATATAATAAAAGCTTGACATCAAATTCAATAATTGTTGAAAAGCTTTTTGTATGAACCTTACCCTAATATTGTTTTGTTTCAAAACTAATTACTACGGAAAAACACGAGCCTTACAAAAACTACTAAAAAGTAGCTCAGCAAAAATACAATGGAACGCGTTTTTACGATATGACATCTGTATATTTTGTTATAATTCATTAATTTATTGAAAATATTCCATTCTAAACAACTAAGAATAGGGTAAAAACTAACTAGGTCTATATCACTAGGTCCATAGTGACTAACGGAAATACATAAATTTTAGAAAGATTAGAAGAAATAAAACAAATCCAAAAATAGGCATAACTTTCGAAAAAACTTCTAATAAATTATCTCCTTAAATTAAATAAATAAATAAGTAAAATGAAATGAAATAAGTGAAAAAATGTTTTTACTTATCACCCGCCATTTTATATCTATTGTAATCATATAATCTAACATGAATGTTGTGTTTGTAGGGGGATCACCTCTATAATGTTTTGACTCAAGTAAAGTTAAGTGATATCGTTATAACAGTATATTAATAACAACAAAAAACGGCCGTGTCGGATAACAAAACATATATGCCAAGGTTTCAATTATTTTTTCTTTTATCAATTTTTTTTTATTCGTAACTTTTTCCCTCCCACAGTAGAGCCAGATGAGATCGGTAATATAATAAGGGCGATTAAAATAACCTTTCAATAGGTTGCATTACAAAAAAAATACATAAATAAAAAAAAAAAATGGTTAACCTGAGGCTAAAAGACAAATGAATTCTCCACACGATACAGTAGGTTTTAGTTTTATTATTGTATTCTAGCGTGGAACAAAGGTAGGCCTACAACAGGAAGATGCAGACGATATTACGCGTTCGGTGAAGTGAAATGAAACAAAGAAAAAGTTTCTTTTGTCATCAATGTCATCTGCATAAAGCTTGGCTAATTGTTCAAGGCTTTCTGAGCCAGAAGCTTTGATTATTATGTTCTATGATGAACAGATATTGTTCTATTTGTGAATCCAATATCTGATCGAAAAGAATTCTTTTTAAACGTGTTGGAATTTCTGGTCAAGAGTATGTCGAGTAGGAAATAAAACTATAAGCAGACTATAATTAATTTTTACTTGGTAAAGGGTGACGAATTTAGTACAATTTAATATAGTTTTTATTTCAACTATTTAATACATTACAGATCGTATGTTTTGTATAGTCGCATAGAATATATCAATAAAAGTTTGCTGTAAAAGTGATTCGATGATTTTACTAGTATTAATTTCAGTAATTACACGAATTGTACCAAGTTAGTTAAAAGCTACCATATGGAGTAATGATAATTAATCATCGTTGTAAATTTCTGGAAACTGGCGGCAGCCGTTGTCGCGAGACTGATATATTCTTTTCGAGTGAGATCATATTAGATAGAATTATGAACACGTGGTCGCTGCTTTTTGAGGTGCGAGTGTGAGTATCGGTATTTAAATAAATCTGCATTACGCTGTATGTGTTTTCCATCATCTGTAAATATATCATGCTTATATTCGTTCATCTGATCTTGTTTATTAAAAGGACCAATCATTAAAATAGAACGTAACCATGTGTTAAACGAACATGTGCAAGTGAAAAAGTGTTTAGTCCCACTCTAACTGTATATCACAGTGCAATTTTGTATGTACGTTTTCATTTCTTATGGTAACCTAGCAACCATTTAAGCTTCATAAAACGTGCTCTTTGTTGAACTGTATACGATATGTTTAACGAAAGCGTAGAAAGGTGCTCTAGTCTCTGAATGTTTGATTATCCGATTTCTGAATGTACGACACTCTTACCTATTTATATCATATCTGATGCTATCAGTTAGTTCTTTAAACCTTTATCGCGATTCTCCATATTTTGAAATAACACTGATCGTTAGTGTTTCGCGTAAATACCAATTGCGATTCGATTCATGAATCATGTAAATGAGAATCGTGATTTGTGGTCCGTCTATCACCTGAATGGCTAGAAATAAGTACAGGAAACACATAGTAGAAATCATGAATTGTGCGAAAACAAATCGCGATATGGAATTTGTATTGATAGTTGCAAACGAGAATTAAGCGGTTTTTAATAAGAATTGTGAACAAAATAAATCTGCATTGTTTCAGTTTCTTCAACGATTGCATTTCATTTTCTTTTTCATCATTATCTTTAAAAAAGATTTATAGACTTAGGCCATGAACTCTAAAATTATTCACATAAGAAAAGGAAGGAATTTATAAAAATTGAGTTCATTATTGCTTCATTTAAATGAGTGTGAGAAAAAAAAAATATTTATTTACTTCATTAATCATAAAAATATTTATTACCTTCATTAATCACTTATTTAGCACTGAATTTATAGATGTCTTTTTCTTCGCTGTGTTTATAATATATATATATATATATATATATATATATATATATATATATATATATATATATATATATATATATATATATATATATATATATATGTTTAATTTGTTTTAAAAATAATCCAAAACTTATCGAATATATATATATATATATATATATATATATATATATATATATATATATATATATATATATATATATATATATATATATATATATATATATATATATATATATAACATGCTTTATTTACTGGAGTATGGTGTAAACAGAAGTGAAGTACTTTGTACAACTAAAAATTCTTTTCACAACAATTTAAAAATATTTAATTTATTTTCTTCGTCTATACAGGGAAACAGCCGGCAAAGAATTCTGCTAAGCAACATTACAAGTTAAAAGAAACATTTTTCAAAGAAAAGAACGAATTCTAAAAGAAACAAAATAAACAACTTTTTAAGAATAAAAAATGCTGTTGCCAGTCATAAAAATTTTAGAAAGTTAACTTATCAAAATAAATCAAAAGGGCAACTAGATCATACAAGAGGAGCTAGATCAAACAGTGCAACTAGATCAAAAATTATGATGCCTGAACGCTTGACGTAACACTCCCACCTTTTGATTAACTGTAACATCAAAATATTAATCAAAACAATCAGTCAAGCTTACTATATGCACTACTAACAAATTAGAGTTATGAAAATTAAAGTTACAAGAGTTCTGAAGGAGACTATTCAGTCAAAAAATCTAGTCGGAATCTTTACAGTTCTGCCACTCCTTGTTAAGACTCTTCGAGTTGAGGAATCAGTAACTGAAACGTTTCCTTCAGGAGATTCCGCTATATCATTTGTTTCAGCAGCCTCCACCGGACAAGATATCTCAAGAGGAAAAATTCTTTGAACGGGTCGAACCATCTCTCCGGTAGTGGTTTTAATGCGAGCTACTATTATGTGCCCATCTTTTCCTACGTAGGTTTCTGTTATTCTTCCCATTGGCCAGATGACCTTTTTACCTTCGGTTTCAATTAGGACGATATCTCCCACAGCTATTCGTTGATTGCCTTTAATTTTGGACGAGCGCATTACTAATTTTCCGAGGTATTCGACCCTAAATCGCTTTCTTAAAGCTTCCCTTAGATTTTGTTGATAACGAAATCTTCTCTTTAGGTTTACTCTGTCTATATTATCCAGGTCTGGAACAACCATCTCTGTTAACTCACCTAAGAACAACGCAGGTGTTAATGGAATCAGGTCATTGGAGTCTTCGGAAACATACGTTAGTGGTCTTGAGTTCACAGTACTTTCACAATCGATAAGAACACTTTGCAGTTCTTCGTAATTCAATGAAGATCTACCTAAAACTTTTCTCAAAAGGGTCTTGATCAGCTTCACCATGATTTCCCAAAAACCTCCCCACCATGGAGCAGCAGGAGGACTGAAGTACCACTGAATTCGATTTATCGAAGATTGTATCTCGATAGCGTTCCAATCTATAGATTTGAATAAGTTGTCGGCTCCCACGAAGTTTGTTCCATTGTCACTATAGATGACCTTTGGTCTTCCCCTTCGGGCTATGAATCTTCTAAGAGCCAAGAAAAAACCATGTGTGGAAAGTGACTGTATCAGTTCTAGATGGATGGCGCGGTACACAGCACATGTGAAGAGGACTACCCACGCTTTCGATTGGTCATTAAGAATTAGGGGGCCACATAGGTCGATTCCACTGATTTCAAAAGGAGACGCATCTCTGACTCTATTTTCTGGTAAGACCACAGGAACAGTTTGGATTGGTCTGGCTTCGTGTCTCTTGCATCTTATACATCGGTTCAGTACCTTTCTAATTGCTTTTTTGCTCTTGATTATCCAAAACCTTTCTCTTAGTTTAGACATCAATACATTTAAACCAGCATGGCACATTTTCAGATGCAAATCCAAAATTATGCAGTCAACAAGGTCATGTTTGCTAGGTAGTAGAATAGGAGTTATAAAATCAGCGTCGTCTTTCCTTTCTGTCAACTTGGTTTTGACGCGTAGTAGGCCTCCCTCATCTTTAAACACAGATATTGTTTTGAGCCTGTTAATGTCTCCTGGGGCAAAAACCATTTGCTGAACTAGTTTTGCTAACCTTGTCTCAGCTATCAGCAATTCAGACACTTTCAGTTCCCCAATTTTTCTCTCTTCTTTCTTGATCTGTGAATTTTTTGTGAACCTCAGCATCCACGCTATCATTCGTAGAATCTTTGAATATTTAGAAAAGTAAGAGAAAATCCATGAAAGATCTACATTAATGTCGCAAGTTGCTACTGTTAAATATTGCCGTTGGTCAGATATTATTTCTTCTCTGTCGAAGTTAGGATTCAATTGAGACCCGTCTTCTATTGTCAATTGGTTGCAAGTGGTCAGAAAACCACCAGACTTTGACCGTTCTTTTACAACTTCCTCGTCATTGTGGACATCAATCTCTGTGGTACTATTCCAAGTTGAGATAGGTTCTTTCAACCAGGCTGGACCCTCCCACCATTTCATAGCTTCCAATGTTTTAGAAGAACATCCTCTGGAAGGAAGGTCTGCCGGGTTCAATTTTCCTGCAACATGGCGCCAGGAGGAGAAGTCGCTCAATTTTCTTATTTCATCTGAACGATTCCTAACAAAAACTGACCAATTTTCTGCTTTGGTTATCCAAGCGAGAACTGTTGTGGAATCGCTCCAAAAATATTGTTTGATGTTCTTCCAGTCGAGAGCTTGTACAACTGATTGTGAGAGTCTAGCTCCCACCAAGGCAGCAGTTAACTCTAGCCTTGGTATGGTCCCTCCTTTGAGTGACGTAATACGAGACTTCGCTGACACAAAACTGATTTTAACGCCATCTTTTTCTTCAATCCTTAAGAAAACCACAGCTGCATAAGCCTCTTTACTGGCATCGCAAAATGTATGTAAGGAACAGTTCTCTAGGTTTTCCGAATTAACTTGAATCCACCTGGGTATCTCAATTTCTTCCAATATTTTCAATTCTGCATACCACTGAAGAAACTCTTTTTTCAGATCTTCTCTAATCTCTTCATCCCAAGCAACACCCATCACCCATGCCTTTTGTAGTATTAACTTTGGGCACAGCATGACTGGAGTGGTAAATCCAATAGGATCGAAAATGCGGTGAGCGATAGACAGAATAGATCGTTTAGTGACTTTTTCCATATTGATTTCTTTTAACCAACTCATATTTACCTTGAGGGTGTCTTCCACTTTATTCCACTTCAAACCTAATACAGTTGATTCTGTGGGCAAGTCTTGGCAATATGAGTTTTCCCAACTTCTCAACTCGAAACTCCCTTTTTTCATCAATTCAATAGATTTTTGCTTAAATTCTTCCATTTCAAGTGGAGTATCTACACTGGTTAAAGAATTGTCGACATAGAAACTCTGCAAGAGCCTTTTCTTGAAATCTTCATCGTTATCTTGGTCATTTTGAATATGATACCTGATGACAGATGCCAAAAGAAAAGGACTACTCGTTACTCCGAAGACAACTCTTGCATGTCGAAATATTTTACACTTTTTGTCCTCCTCATTTTGCCACCATAAGAACCTTAAAAAGTCCCTATCTTCTTTAGCGACACTTAATTGTAAAAACGCTCTTCTCACATCTGAAGAAATACCAATACTTCTTTCTCTAAAACGCAATAAGACATCCGGAATAAGTTCGATTAAGTTAGGGCCGCTGTGTAAACAGTCGTTAAGGGAAGGGTGTCCTTTCATACGGGCAGACGCATCGAATACCGGCCTTATTGGGGTGGTACTGCTTTCTTTTATTACAGCTCTATGTGGCAAGTAATTTCCTGGTAAGTCTGTTTCATTGGAGGGTACTTCTTCGATGATTTTTTCGTCAAGCCAGCTTTTGAAGACCTTTTCATAAACATCATAAATATTCTTTGATTTCAATTGAACTGTGGTCCGCTCTAATCTCCTCTTTGCCAAGTTAAAGTTATTAGGTAAGAAAATATCGTTTTCCTGCCATGGTAAACGGACTTCGTACCTTCCTTGATCATTGACCTTTACCGTCTTAAGAAAATGTTCCTGTGCTTCAAAATCTTTTTCCCTTTTCAATTTCTTCTCGATGGGATCTTTGATTCCTATTAAATCTAATCTCCATAGATCGGCCATCTCAGATTCTTTAACGAAAAGTGATATCACCGACATGGCGATACTTTCGGTACCAGGCTTATGATGAGGTACTTTTCCCATTAAGGTCCATCCAAGATTTGTTTCGGTTGCAACCATGCCATTTGACAAAAACTTTTGCTGTCCAGTCATTAACTTGCCTATCATGTCTGCTCCTATGAGTATTTGTACTTGTTCATAAGTTTGGCTAACATCATTTAAACAAATTTTTAAACTATTAAGTTCCTTCAGCCATGGACCTCTGTTTACAGGTAATATCTTCTCGCAAATAACATCTTGGCCCAATACCTCCAAATTGCAAGAGAATTTTCCTTTCAGCGATGTAACTCTTATTTCATATTTCTTGTGTTTTCTAACATCAGTAGTTACACCTCCAAAAAGGGAATGAGCCACATTCATTTCTTTTAAAGGAGTATACATCATCTTCTGGGCAACGGTATTAAGGATGTAGGATCTCTGCGATGCTGTATCAATTAGCAGACGAACGTTCATTTCTTTACCATTGGCGACAAGTTTGGCAACCAAAGTTTGCAGAAAAACTTCTGGCGTCTGATTTAAATTCGCCATATTAAGTTCATTTACAGATGTTTCCGTCTGCGTCTTTTCTCCCTCTTTCGAAGCTGATTTTCTCATTTGTTCTAGGTTTTCACACATGAGTGTCACATGTTTTCGACCACAAACCAGGCATTTTACAAAATTCCTGCAGTACTTAGCTACGTGACCGGGAGCCAAACAAGCAAAACACCATTTTTTACTTCTTACAATTCCCTGCCTTTCAACTAAAGGCTTTTTCTGGGCGGAAAAACATTCGAAACTATTATGTTTGCCTTCACAAAATAAGCAACCTCTTCTTTGTTCTTTTACGTAAGAAGCTGCGTGTAAAACAGCGGCTGTTGATGGTGCTCGAGATTTATTCTTTTCATATTCAACTTTTTTCTTCTTAGCTACCTTGTTATCTTCAACTTTGAGCAGGCCAAACCCATCCATAGCTAAATTAATTCGGGCTTCACCCTCCACTTCTGCCTTTAAAAACACCATCAGTTTGTTTAGCCTTTCTTTGGCTTCTAATTTTGGAGTTAAAGAATTACTCCGATGGTAGGCCTTCAAAAATTCTTCCGGAAAACAGGATTCTACCATCGGGTAGAGAATCGATGCACACTTGTCTGTAGTAACCCCGAGAGTGTCTAATGCTCTTAAATATGTTTCCAGCTTATCATATAAGGAGGTAAGTGGAAAAGATCTATTCACCTGAACATTAATAATTAATTTGAGAAGTTCCCTTACGTATATCTCCACCAAAAGATCCTCGTTTCCAAATCTCGATTTCAGACTATCGATGGCTTTAGTATAATTTGCCCCAGTTGGCGGGAAACTTTCTACAATCTCTCTTGCTCTGGAACCCATCACAGTAGCTTGTATCAGATACTGAAATTTATCTTCAAGGGCAATATACGCATCCTTATCTATGTGCTGAAATTGGCTCCAAAACGGAAGCCATTCCTTGACATCGTCGCCAAACTGCCTAAATTCCAGCTTTGGCAACGTAAACTTTCGCCTAGCATTAACAGCTTCGGCATTAATTGAACTTGAATTGGCGGCATTTTGAATTGTCGATTCTCGATTTTGCGCCTGTAATCTGGCCTTTTTCAATTCATGAGCCATTCGGGCTTTTTCCAATTCTATGGCTTCTTTTTCTTTTTCTTGAAGTATAGCCATTCGGGTCTTTTCCAATTCCATGGCTTCTTTTTCTTGAAGTATAGCCATTTCTTCTTGTTTCTTTCTCTCTTTAACAGTATCTTCAAATACCTGTTTTACGAATTCTGGATCCTTTTTATATTCATCGCTAGCCAAAATCAAGTCTTTTAATTTTGCTAAAGTAGATCCAACCGGTACTGTCTCTCCAATTTCTTCTAGAACCACTAACAAATCTGCTTTCTTAAATCCGCTTTTGAAGAAGCTTGCCATTTTTTTTTTTTTTTATCTGCTGTGGTCCCTGTTCGGGCGCCAAATGAAGTACTTTGTACAACTAAAAATTCTTTTCACAACAATTTAAAAATATTTAATTTATTTTCTTCGTCTATACAGGGAAACAGCCGGCAAAGAATTCTGCTAAGCAACATTACAAGTTAAAAGAAACATTTTTCAAAGAAAAGAACGAATTTTAAAAGAAACAAAATAAACAACTTTTTAAGAATAAAAAATGCTGTTGCCAGTCATAAAAATTTTAGAAAGTTAACTTATCAAAATAAATCAAAAGGGCAACTAGATCATACAAGAGGAGCTAGATCAAACAGTGCAACTAGATCAAAAATTATGATGCCTGAACGCTTGACGTAACAAGAAGTCTTACCCACTGTCCAAGTTGGAGGGGGGTAGACCAATATTAAGACAGTAGCGGCGAAGGCTAGATTGGCGAGATCATACAGCAAAAGACAGGCAAAAACAATTGCTCCTGCATTAAATACTAACACAAAGATAGGTGAAAAGGCTCAGTCTCTGCATACTTTGTATCCTTACGCATTAAGGAAAATCATTTAATGCTTCCTAATATGGAAGTAACAGAGGGACAAGATTCTAAAAATAACTTCTCCTTTGAAATATAAATCTAATTATAATTCAATGGTATGTTTTCAGCCTTGAAGTCCCAAAATAGAATTCCTACACCTATTCTTTACCAAAGACATTTTATGAAAACGAAAGAGTTTTAATGTTGTTATTAATACAAAAGTATTTATAATTTTTGTATTACATATATATATATATATATATATATATATATATATATATATATATATATATATATATATATATATATATATATATATATATATATATATTTAACATTTTTTTTGTAATTTTAAATATTTTATTTTTTTAACTTTATACTTAAGTTTAGTTTTTCTTCAATTATGTATAAAGCATGGAGCTTTCAGAAATTATGGGGTGATTTTTTGCATTTATAGTTGCAGTTGAAATAATAATTTAAAAATGTTTAAATATATTTTAATTTCTAATTTTATGATTTTGGTTTCTATAAATATTTTCTAGAAATGTGTAAACCTGCTTTCAAAAGCCTTGCATCTAATATGTTACTATCTAATATGATAGGTATCGCAAAAAAAGTTTTCAAGTTTTTGATCTTTAAAATAAATCATTTTAACTAAGTCGAATTATTTATAATTATTTAAAAAGTTTTTTATTTTATTATTCTTTTGAAAACCACTGGCTCCGATCTTTGTATAATAGAAATGCTGGATACTAAGCAAATGCCCAGCTTTCCCCACCCTTACGACTGCTCAGAGCATGAAATAATAGATTTGTATGTTGAAGCTTGAGTTTGTGAATTAAATATTGTACAATTTTCCTTTATCTTTTAATCATTAATACTGAAGTCAGATTTTTTATAGTAGTTTATATATTAATATTATCATAAGGAAAAATAACAACAAAAAAAAAAGAATGCAGCTGATAAACTTTTTGTTTAAATCAGGGGCCCGAAGAAGAAAAAAGAAGCATTAAAATCTAAAATAGATAAACATTCCAAAGAGAAAAATTTTAATGCATTTTAATGTATTTACTAAATTACTTGCAAAAGCACGTTTATTAATTTTTAATTACTAATAATTCCCAATGAAATTATACAATGAAAATGTTTTTCTTAAAATTATTTTTGCTTATGTTCTGTTAAAAGATGTTAGTAAAACATAAGCATAGATTCATTGATTAAATATACTCCAACTAATCGGCAATATATGCGCAATTTTTTATTTTCTGAATAATATGAGAATTCAACATAAGTGAGTCTGGTTTTAACTTATAACATCGAATTACGTAAGACATAAGCAACAGAAGATTTAGAACATTGTAAGAACTTCGGTGTCATCCTGACATACTTACCGAGTTAGTGATTACTTCTGAGTAATAAATATACGTCGCTTTATTGAATTCCTCGTTAATTGTATTACTGAAGTGGTGGTATCGAAGATGCTTACTTTTCATAACGAGCATTGAATGCTAATTCGTCATCTCTCCTAAACGCGCTTACTTTTAAAGATGTCACATGCAAATTGGCGAATACTGTTACTTGTTCTTATTTAACATCGTGGCCCGAAATAGAACAAGAGGATTATGCCATCTCATTCTTTTCAATGCATGTTCTCTAACACAATAATCACAAACAATTTTCTATCATTTAAGTATTAGATGAAGATAAATAAAGATATAAGGAGATTAAAAATAATGCATGCATGTATGTTGGTTAAAAGAATCGGATTACTGAAATGATGATTAGAATATAAGAAGCATCATGATGATATAAAAAGCAGATTGAATTTTTTTAAGATCGAAATAGTAGTTGATAGAACATGAGGAAGATTAAATCACATTTTTATTGATAGTCGTATTAGTTGTTTAGTTTTATTTGTGATTCTTGTAGATCATTTGTTTGTGCTTGAAAAAACGACTGATTATTTTACGAATATTTTTCGCTGCTGAAATGATGGAAGTTGGAACATTAGAAATATCGTGATGATATAAAAGGCAGATTTGAATTTTTGTTTTCGTTAAAGTGTTTGATGATTGAACATGAAAAATATTAAAGTACCTTTTTATTGACAATCATATTAGCTATTTTTATTTCAGTATGAGCTCTCGTAGAGCGTTTGTTAATGCTTATGAAATTGACTGGATATTTAAGGCTTTTTTAAAAAGATGATTGTTGAAATATATAAAAAACATCATGGTGGTATAAAAAGTAGTTTTTAAGTGATTGTCTATAGAACACGCGAATGATTGATAACGCATTTTTATAGATAATTGATATTACTTATTTTTACTTTATTTGGAACATTTGCAGAGTTTTTGTTGGTGCTTAAGAAAATAGCATAATATTTTAGTTTTCTTTTTTCTTCGTAATAAGCCGTTTAGTTAATTATGATCAAATTTTTTTTAATAACTATTGTAATTTCACAACTATTATGTTCATTTTTCTTTATATCTAGCCAGCGCCCTCTATGCTGACAAGGAAAATGGCACAAAATCTCAATATATAGAAAATTCAGTTCATTAAAATTCAAAATCGTTTGTGATCCAATATTTTTAATACATTTCAAAAGATATTATTCATTACATTGTCAGGGCTAATAAATATATTTAAACAAATCCTTCTTTGCTTTAAATGTCTTTCTTCTAATTGAAAAAAGATTCTCCCTGAATTCGCTGTTTAAAATTAAATATTCTAATCCATAATTTTTTCCCCGAACAATATGGTACATATAATATAAAAGTAAAGTTAAAATTGTGTAGAAGATATTCAAAATTCGATTTTTTATTTTTTCATTTTATTTTCCTAGACGAAATGGTTTTGAGAAACAACTATAGGAAATTTTTTGAGATACTTAAAAATAAATGTTATTTCTAATATTATTGGAATAGCATCTTATTTCTATCAGTAGTTCTAAAAATTCTAAAATGAACTGAACTAAATTAATCCTTTATTTGAGTTCGAACTAAACAAGAAAATTATTATTATTATTTTCTTCTGATAGTACATTTGAAAATCATTCTATATTTCCTGATATTTTTGAGAATTGTTATACCCAATACTTTACTTCGTAATCTACAACGTTTTTAGCCTAATAGCGTTGTAACTAAACATCATTTGACAATCCTTTATAGGTAGTGAAAGTTCAAAAACTCTTGAACACGATGGCTTAACCTTTAGTAAAAAAAGTGGACGTATATGCTTGAATGATTGGTTAAATTTAAACAGGCTATTATCTCTTTCTCTAACATCTGAATTGTCCTTTTCGAAAATTTTCAATTGTGTATGCTTACTTGGTCAACCAAATTGGTGGGCGGCGCTATTTGAAATTTCAAAAAAACATTTCAGGCCTCACCGAAAAAAAGAATTAATGTGACTGAATGACAGAAATCTTTGACTAGCACATCTAATTGCTGGAGGCTGTTACGAACTTAGCGAACCAGCTATAGTATATTCGTCCAGTTCAATGATATAAATCGCGTACGGAAAGCGAAATCTTTTCAGGAATTACTACACGCTCAGGTGGATTCCGTTTTACTTTTTTTCCTTTTTTTTAACGGAATATTTTATGGAGGTTTTCTTTTCTTGAGAGTAACATTAGTATACAATTTTAAGCCTCACTAACCTTCTTATAGAGATTGGGAGTTGGGAGAGGAGGTAAGATAGCAGGGAGGAGATACAATTTTCGAAAACGGAGGGGGATCAATTCCCGTGAGAGAGAATATTATTTTTTATTCCTTTTTTCTTTTTCGATTCTGTATGCTTTTACTGTCTGGTTCATTCATACAGAAACGGAAGAATTTCACACAACCTGTTCTATTTTGATTTTTTTTTTCTTTCTGAAATAAGTTAAAGTGGATATATTTTTTAATTAAGTATGATTGATCCATTAGATTATAGATCTCGTTTAAAATATATTGCATTAAATTATTTATTTATTTTTTTTTGTATTCATAATTTAAATAATTTATTTGTCAGAAATAGACATTTACACAGCTCTTACATTAGTGACCTATCTACTGAATAGATTTAAGTTAATAACCATCATTACCATATTATTTTTTATAAAACTTTAAAATATTATGTAAACATTGAAATTCTTCCATTTCAATGTTCAAGACATAATTAATTTCCGATAATTTACTATAAATATAAATTATAATTTACAATATTTTTTTATTTTAATTTCCGTTAAATTAATATATTTTTTCAAACGTCATACAGCAAGATATTTAAAACAAATAATAGCTTGAAACAAAAATGAATTTAAAAAAAGTATATGTTTTCATGGACACAGAATCATAAAAAAAAGTCTGTCTTGCCCTTCACTACCCCCTTCTTTAAAATATCGAAGAAAATTATTTATTGTAAATTAACTAGAAAACTTTTTACAAAAATTAACAATAAATAATACTTTTAGTATTTATTACTTTACACCAAAACTCTAAAAATATAAATTGAAAAATAAAAGAAATTTTTCTTCCAAAAAATTACAAATAAAAATAAAGTTTTTCCCCCACTCTCAGCCTTTATTATAATAATATGCTTATTACATACAATTAAGATCTAAGTTGCTTATATATATATATATATATATATATATATATATATATATATATATATATATATATATATATATATATATATATATATATATATATATATATATATATATATATATATATATATATATATATATATATATATATATATATATATGTATATATATATATATATATATATATATATATATATATATATATATATATATATATTATTTATATATATATTATTTATATATATTATTTATATATATATTATTTATATATATATTATTTATATATATTATTTATATGTTAAAAATTATCCAACTTATCTCTAAGGAAGCACTGTGCTGTGTCACTTCAAGTCCAATTATTTTTAATATATTATTGTAGATAGAACTATCTTGTTCACGAAAAAAAAAATGTTTGACAAATAAACACTTTAAAAAAGAAATCCTTCCTCTTCAAAAGACGATAGGTACTAAAGGGTGTATATAAAATTATAAATTGTTATCCTTTTTTTCTCTTAAGTTTTTCCTTTGAATATCTCATTTGAATCAATACCTAATCAATACCAACAGATCTTATCACTGCATCAGTCAGGGGACAACACATCTAACAATATTTTTAATGTAGCTGGCATGTTTTGAGGATGGTTGTTATGGCAACTTATGAATCACACTTCAAAATCCGTCTTAGTTGGAAGGTTTGGAGGGATTCTCAAATGCGTGTAAGAGAAATTTTTAAATAATTATAAGAAATATGGTTATATTGGGAACAGGTGAGGTAAATTTGTATAGTTTACTTGTTTCTTTTACAAATATTTCCTATAAGCCTATATTCAATGTTGTGATTTACAAAGATTCTACGGAGCCATTAGTGAAAAACAAACTGCACGCGAGTGCTGCAATAAAGGAAAAAAAAACGTATGGAATTTATTTGTTGCATAAGTATTCAATATTATCAAATAATTTATTCAAAACTGTAATATCGTAACTATACTACTTTATTCCTTTAAAAAAATAATTCGATTTCTCAAAATTCTAGAGCAATTTTTTTTTCCATCTAATATATCTATTAATTTTCTTTTTATTTAAATGAAAAGTTAAGATATTAATTTTTAATAAGTAGTTCGATTATAAGTAATAAGTATATATTATATCATTTCGCAATATTTATTTCTCCTTTTGTGCTTAACTGTCCAAAGTTTGCAGAAAAAATTTAAATTCTGTAAGTAATTCCTAAAAGGAATTGTTTTCTTCTGACTTATGTATTCAAAATAAAAAGTAATCATTAGACCAAGAATGACAATTTGATTTCCAGCATATATTTTCCGATCGAATTTTTCTATTTAATTTATCGACCATTTTATCCATTCAAATGAACGGTAAGGAGTAATCGTTATACAGTAACATGATTCTAATAAAAGTAATCGTTAGAACATGAATGAATATTAACTACTCCACCTGGAAAAAAAAATTTTAACAGAAAAAACCAAATTCTTTCACTTAGAACTTTTTTTCTTCTAATTTATTGACTACTTTATGTGCTCAAAGGAAAAGTAGAAAGTAATCGATCGGTAAAATATATAATTAGATTATAATAAAAAGTTTTCATTGGATTATTAATGAATATTAAATATTATTTCTGTACAAAAATAATTCTTCGATTTAAAATTTCGTTTTGTATTATAGACATTAAAATCTACAACAAATTACTAATTAACCATCATAATCTCAAGACAAATTATGAATTATACTTAGATGGATATTATCCACAGCCTAATAAGTAATCCTACGGTGTTAAAAATCACCCGTTATTCTCAAATTTAAAATTTTTAAACGCATCTAAATTTACGAAACTAAGCATTGCATTTTCCAAAGGGATTTGAAAAAAGGGTAGAAAACATCCAGCTTTCCAAGCTCATTAAAAAATAGGTCTTTATCATAGTTTATTTTTCTTTGTTTCCTTCTTTATTATAAGTATTGATATCGTGGCCATATATTAAAATTAGACTATTTTAAGGCAACTATTTAAAAAAAAAGTTTCGATAATGATTATTACTTAGGAGTATGCAGTTTATATTAATGATTATTATTTAGGAATATGTTGTCTTTGTCTATGATTGTTATTTAGGAGTAAGTAGTCCTTGTTAATGATTATTTTTTCTGAGTATGCAGTACTTGTTAAGGATTATTACTTAGAAGCCATATTAATATATGGTAATTTCATGCGTATAATACTAAAATTAAATATTTTACACCAACAATTTTGAAAAAAAAATGTTTTGTTAATGATTATTATTTTAGAGTACATAGTCCTTATTTATGATGTTTACTTAGTATGTTTACCTTAATGATTATTCTTTTTCAGATACATATAATATTTCTTAATATTTATTATTTGAGAACTATATTAATAAATAATAATATCGTGGGTTTAGTATTAAAGCTAAGGAAATCTAAAACAACAAGGACAGGAAGCAAAAATAAACACGTAGCAGTAAAAGTAAAGTTTTGAGCTGGTATTTAATCTTATATTAAAAGTTCTCACATTCTAACATTTACAGATAGTTGCCACTTACTTTTAGTTGTAAATATCGGGCAAAATTAGGAAATTTTACTTCTGACCAGTGACCAGTTGTAGCATTTTTAAAAGCAGGCACTTTAAAATCACATAGCCATTTTTTGAAAATTGAAAATTTTAAACGATTACAAAAGTGTTAGTATTAATAATGTAAAGTATTTATTTTGAAGCATTTCTCAAAGTATGGTAAACAAAGGTTAATTTTTAAAATGAAGAAAACATTTAAGAAAAAGTAATTTTTTCAAAATATTCTAAAATATTCTTAATAATTCCATATTTAGTTTTTTTTGAAATAAATATTTATAAAATGCACTTGGGTGCAATTTCGACGAAAAAAAGTAGACATCGGGTGGCAACATATAGATAGTTTTTTAATCGCCATTAGTTATAATTAGTCGCCTTGTTGCCGGAGGTGACTGTTAATTTTATTCTATAGTAGTAGAGTTATAGAATTTCAACACTGTAACTAGTGTAACAACTATTGTGGTACAAATAAAAATAATACAACATAATCAACAGAAGTAAATATTAATAAAAGTTATTTCAAAATTTACAAACTTTTACGAAGAAATGGTTTTATAAAATGGGTGTTGATAACGAAACCGAAAGAAAAAAAATTACTATCATTATAAAATAAATCTTTAATTTCTTTTTCAAAGGATAGTTAAAATGATATGTGTCCATTTTTTTACTTCTTAAATGTGGGAGTTGTCCCTTTGTCTTGTCAGTGTGAATTCGCAACCCTTTGTCATCCTGGATGACCATACAGCGTGACATTGTCATGACTTTTCAGAATGAATACTTCTTCAACACAGATTCCCCATTTGGTCATTCCAGCTTATAGCTCAGTTTCATCTTAGAATTTTTTTGTGAAAATAATGCTTTTAAGTTCTGAAATAATGTTCGTCATTCTTGCGTCATTACAAAAAACAAACAATGCTCGCTGAAAAACAAAAAGATGAGGCTATATGGAGAAACTATGTAGGTGCGCTTCTATTTAGTGAGAAGTTCTGCAATGTTTAAAGATCATACGTAATCTATTGTTTTAAAAAAAAATTTGACGAGTGATTTTATAGACAATAAAAATTTTCATTATTTAATTCCAGTAAAGGGCAATAAAACATATTTTAAAAATATATATTATACAATAAAATATATTATCATATGCATTTCCACTAGCCGAAAATTGTGAGATTTTATAATTTTTTTTTAACTCTGTTATAACCATTCGTTTTTTTTTTTCATTAAACGCATTAGTTTACTGAAAAATATTTTAGACATATTATAAATATATAATAATTTTTTTAAAGTTTTTTTTTTCTTCATATTTGCTAAGTATTCATTTTGCCATATTGATTTGATATATTTTTGAATGCGCAGTTTCTATTTTATTTAACAAACAATCTACAATTTTAAATTTCGTAAAGTGCACTTAAAACATTTTCTTCTTTTTAACCGACTCGTCTACTCCGCTTGAGCCCTGGCCTTCGTCAAAATTCCATTGCATGCTGTCCTGTTCTTTGCTAAGGTTTACTAGTTTGTTATTCTAATAGTTTTAAAGGTTTTTTCCAGGCAGTCAATTCACCAAAGTTTTGGTTTTCATCTCTGGGATAAAAGATAGCTTGACGGTCGTCGATCTATCAGATGACAAGATCTTTATTACGTGCCCTGCCTATTTAAACCCCCTTTTTTAGCAGTTTTATATATACACAGTTACACATTCATTGAAATGAAATTATAATTTGCATACTCTGTAATGTTACATTTAGTAGAGGTTTAGTTCTTTGCTTTGTTTTGCCATTTATTTTTAGAATTCTGCTGTTCGTGTTGTTTTTAAAGATGGAAATTTTAAATAGAATTATAATTCGCATATTTTGCATCATAATATTTATATGATGTTTCATTGGCATGAATTTTTGGCCTCTGATGATGATAATTAAAAACTACCGTAGTGCTATCATAATTTTTAAAATTACATTAATTTAATAAATATTTTTAAAGTTACATTAATTTACTAAATATTTTTAAAGTTACATTAATTTTACGTTTATGTGAAAAGCCAATTTTGAAAATTTTAAATTATATTCTATTGTATGTATTGTGATGTTTTTAGTAAATGATACCTCTTTTAACCAATCAGTAATGAAGTTCGTCGATCTATCAGATGACAATACACAATGTAAAAACACCGAATCTAAACATTGACTCGTTTCTACTTAAAATCATAGAATAATAGAATTTTTTTTTAGTATCAGTTTTGCTATAAATATTTTTTTTCTTTAATAAAAGGTAATTAAAATTAAAAAATATATTTCAAAGGTAAATTGTAAATAATTAGAATCTGGATTCGATGAAGATGTGATTGGACCTAGGAGTGATGTTTAAGCCCTTAAGGCATTTAAAAGAAGGTACTTCTTTTAAATTAGTCAACATTTCCCAATATTCGCAAATAATGAAACTTTTTATAAAATTAAATTTTTACAGAAATTCGAAAAGAAATATTTTTTAACGTTTTTAATTTTAAAACAAAATTTGTTTAGCATTAAAATACTACATCAAAATACAACTTATTAAAATACGAATAAGTTTAATAATACTATGTTACTACTCTGTATCTGTTATTCTATATCTATGTCTTTTATGCTCGAAAATATGTAATGAATTTTTTCTAAAATTATTTTTATTTTCATAAATTCATTATTTTTTTATTTTCCTTTGGGATCCGTATAGAAGAGTTATTCCGAGAAGAATTTTTAGAGGTCTCAAACGAAAACAACTGGAGGCTTGGGGCTACAGCTCCAGTAGCATCTATTTAAATCCGGCCCTGTTTATAACAATAACCCAAAATTATGTGCAGAGTTATAAAAAAAGAAATTGAACAATTTGACGTTTATGTAAACCTTTCAATTTTTAAAACTTCTTTTTAAATATATTCAGTGGCTATCTATTTTTTTATGATTATATCGAAAGTAAAAGATAATAGGTAAACATTGTATCAAATTACAAAATCGACAAACCGTTAAACTGAAACACCAAGAAAATAAGTAAAAAAAAAAAAATTGTCTTGGAGGAAGATTTTAAACGACAAACTGAAATTTCCCCAAGCATTCATGCATTTCATAAAACAAAATCCATTGTTTGAAACTTCTCTTGTCCTGTCAGCGATGGACTTGAAATTAAACATTTTGTTTTTGTTGTTGTTCTAATATCCCTTTTTAAAAAAGATTGTTTGAGGTTAAGTCGTGTTTACACTATTCTCATGTAAACAAAAGTACGTTTCTGCTTTTGTTGTAATTCTTTACTATTGTGAAGAATATGTCATTAAAATTAGTTTATTTCACACTTAATGAATCAGAAGAAAATAAAAGAGAGGCTTAGAAGGCAATATTTTAAGAAGAACAACATTTAATAAATGTTTTTTTCATATTTCTGTTATAACATAATATTCGACCTCAAATCAGTAGAGCTATTATTTTCTTGATAATGACAAAGATAAGTTAGCATGAAGGAAATTATAGTGCAACCCCGTTTAGGAGGGCTATCAAAAATCTATTACCACAGTACCTATATTACGTACCTGTATTCTCATATTAGGAGCATTCATACAGTAGCATAAGAATTGGTAAAAATGTTTATTTGGGAGGAAAAAAAATCAGTTCGAATATGAAACAACGAAATAAAACGTCAAATAAGATTAATTTTATTTTCATGTATTCACTATCTTGCGATTCTTTGTCTTCTTTCCGTTAATCAGTGCGTTTGACACTCACTTTGTTCTCGCCAATTCACGATGTCAGACCTTTAACGTCTATTGTGAACTGCTGCTTAATGTGGTAATTTTATACCTTCTTAAAACACATACCTTAAAATGCAATGATTTTTATGAAATTCCTATTTAAATGTATTAATAACGTCTGCTAATAGACGCTAATATATTTATTTTTTTTATATTGTGGAAAATTGTTCCTAATATTCTAAGCAATTTTTATTATTTTCTAATTATAAGAAAATACTTATATTTTTATTTTTCTTCCAGAGGAGATCCTGACCGCTGCGACCATTTCGGAAATACAGCTCTACACTGGGCTGCAGCGAATGGTCACATGAACTGTGTATCGTTCCTCGTCAACTTTGGTGTTTCACTCTGGGCACTGGACAATGATTTTCACACGGCGTCCAATGTCGCTGCCATGAACCAAAGGGACGAAATCATTCGATATTTGGACGACGTCGTTGCCAGGCAGAGTGCCCTTAACAAAAAACTAGTTCAGAAGCTGAAAGAGAAATCAGTGATCGACACCGAAAAACGAATAAAACAATACCAAAAGCTGCAGAGGAAAGCCGCTAAAAGAGCAGAAAAGGAAGAGAAAGAAATTGAAAAGCAAAGACGAAAACTATATGGTTCGGAGTTCCAGCTAAATGGCATCATCAGCAAGGCTTCCAGTCTCACTTTGGCGACTTTGAAACGTGATTGCAAAATAACGTACGCATCGCCAAAGTATTCAGACATCATCAGCAATGGTGCGGGTACAACGAAGAAAGGTCTTGGTGCTGTATCGAAAAGAATACAGCAAAAGAAGCAGCACGTGGTAATGACAGCGGCCGACTTCAAAGTGAGGGAAACAGAACTGAACGGCAAAAGATCAATCCGATCTCTATCTGGACTTCTAAGAGATTCGGAAGTACTGTATGTACCGAAATACGATACTCAGAGTACAACCTCAGGTGGTAACAACCACCGGAGACACATGAAAGATGTGTTTGACACCAAAAGCGAATTGTCCAGGGCAATAAGCGAACCCGACTTCCTCCACACGACAGATTCTGGTTTTGGTGACGATGTTTCACCATTGGAGACTGCTGGCAGTATCTTCGAAAGACCGGGGTTTGGTTCTGTGGCATTCAGGAACTCTATGTCTGGTACATTGATGTCTTTGCCTTCAACGTCCACAGAAGAAAATGACGATGAAAGTGATGATGATATTGATTCGATGAGAGCCAGTGAAAAAGACTCTGACGTGCAAAATGGCTCAGTCGAAGACAGTATAGGAAGTGCTGGTAGTCTGGCGCAAAGAAATAATCATCCTCCCTGGGAGGATGACGAAGGACATTTTGATGATGAAGAAGGTAAAGTAATCTTTGATTATTTTTGTCATTCCCATAATGAAATGAATTAGAATCGTGATTCTTGGCTTTCATTATTTGTCAGAAATTCACTGATAAAAACGAGATATGTCAAAAAAAAAATTTTTTTTACGGGATGCCTCTTTGATGAGCTATTTTAATTTACGTTTCAATAATTGAAACGAATTACTCAGTTATTTGAACCAATCGTTTTAATTCATTAAATTATTTAAAAAAAAATCATCATCAATCATTATTACATGTCTTATACTCAGTGATTCCTATAAAGTGATAGGAATCAGTAGAATTCATTGATACAACAAAATGTGTTGATTTAGTTTGACAATGACTCAAATCACTTCTAATCCAATTAGGCGTAACATAAGAGGGAGCCCATTTTTTTTTTTTTTTTTAGAAAACTGAACGTTTATTTTAAATTTTATGTATATCTGCATAGTTTTTTTTATATGCATGCATATTTATATAAATGTATGTATAAGACTTAAAATAGACGAAGTGTTTTCTAAAAACGAAAAGTGACCCTCTCACGCTACGCCTATATGTAAATCCGTAAACCCTTTGATTCATATAAGTATATTAATACGAATCTAATATATTGATTTCAATCAATTAATTAGTAACTGATTGTAATATTGATTCATATTTTAGAATTTTTTAATTCGAAAAACTTGATTCACAATTTACTTGATTCACTTGACATTGAACATAATCTTTCAATTTGAATCAGTGGTACAGTTTTCGGATACAAATTAGTTAATTGGAATTAGTTAATTCAGTGTTTCTGGATTAATCTAATCACTTGATTAAAATTAGATTCAGTCAATAATAATTCCTATATTCAAATAAAATACGTTGATCAATTTCGAAAACTTTTTATTTAAATAATGCAAAATCTATATCAATTAATTTGAATCACTGATACTATTATTTTAAATGATTTTGTTCAGTCAAATAATTTGAATCAATCGTTTTGCTTAACACATTGTTCAGTAGAAATTTTCAAGACCACTTTATTATTGACTTTCATTTTATTTAGCTTCTTTTTTTCTAAAATTAACTTATTTGTTAACATTTTGACTTGACTGTTAATTTTTGTTGCAATTTATTGGTAAATTCTTCATTAAAATAAGAAAATAAAACCATATTTTTATAAACTTATTTTTTTCTGTAATCGTTAAATGTAAAGATATTATTATTCATTGATTGTCATTAAGTGATTTGCATTAAAAAAATCAAAATAATTAAAAATTTTCACTCATTTTGAATTTAAGATAATTCATTTTGTCCACAAATTATTTAAAATTCTTTTAAATTTAAATAATTTACGAAGCATGTTTTTTTATTGTTATATTGTATGAATACTAAATTAATATAAAAGTATGCATTTTAGATTTATAAATAAAATATGACAAAAATGTAAAACTTATAGGTAATCCAGATTTTTTTAAAATTTGATTAAAAAATTATATGAGTGAATGGAAAACATTGAGATTATAATTAAAATGGCTGAAAAATGTTTGTACTGTAACAAAGATTGCATGGTGAATGAAAAGAAAAAATAAAAATAAAAAGAAACTAACTCGATGGAATAATAGAATTCTCACGACATATTATTATTTGAAACAAATAGAAATGTAATTGAAAAAGAAAAAATAGCTTTGTTTTATTTTAGTTTCCAATATCGACTGATTTAACCCCTGATATCATATCCAATTATGTAACTAAAAAAAAAATCTTTTGCTATTCTCATTTTTAACAGACGACAATAAGTACAAATCAAAAAAAAAAAGAAAGGTCCTTCAGAAGTCAACAAGCATTTTATCGTTTGCTCCGTGGGTGCTTTGTGCGTTCATTCGTGTCTTGCGTGATTTGGGTGTTCGAAATGGCGCTTTTTTTCGGTCCCAGAATGAAAATAGAACCGCCCGCGTTACCTGATTATGTGACATTCTGTCTCTAGTCGTGACTCAACCTTTTGCACGAATATGGTTCAATGCTACGTTTGTGGCACTTGGAAAAATGAGAAGAAAAAAAAGTTAATAAAATATTTTTACGGTAGAGTGACCGTAAATCCATTCTTCTAATGGTGGGGGATACCCCACCATTAGAAGAACTCTTAAAATTGACTCTTAAAATTCCAATCAGACGCTGAAGTTAATCAATGATTGTTTATCCGGTTAAGGTTTTATGGTTATTAAGTAGGATCGTTAGTGGGCGAACAAAAACATGCAACCCGACTTAGTAGCAGCTGCTGCATGGAGCAGCAAATAGAACTTTCTGAACATCTGTTTGAGTATCATTTTTATAAGCTACTTAGGTTTTTGTTCTATTTGTTACATTAATTCCATTGATGTTTTCAAACAATTGTTTAAAAACTGATATTTAACTCATACATAAGGAAAACATCCGGACAGCCCTCAACTCTTTTTTTTTTTTTTTTTTAATTGATATTTTTTTCTTTCTTCGCCTTTTCTGAAAACCTGTAGTGTTCAAAATAGCTTGTTAAAATGGCTTTCCGAAGTTCGTACTTTTTTTAATAACTGTCGTTAAACAGCTGACCCAAGTTACGACTGCTAATGTTCAACTCCGCATCCTTGTAATTTTGAACAAAATCCAGAAGACAAGGAAACTCCTGGATCAAGTATTGGGGGAGGGAATAAAGGGAATAAAAATCCCTCTTTATAATACGTCTATGCTTCTAAAAATTTAAAAAAAAAAAGTAATTGTAAATGAGTTTAAGAGGAAAAAAGAAAGCAGAAAACAAACTTACCGATTTGAAGTAAAATAAAATAAACATGTGTTAAAATTATATATACTAATCAAACAGTTAACAAAAATTGTTAAGAAGAAAAATTATATAATAAATGTGCTTTTAACTTATATATGGTATAAAATAATTGGTAAAAAATGTATAAAGCAAATTACATTTCAGTGTTGCCATCTATGAAAAATCTAATAATAGTAAATAATAATAGTAATAGTTGGAAAATTTAAGCAGCAAAATACATCATAGATAAAAAGTTAATAAAAAAAGAAGTATTTGAACTCTAAAATCATTAAAAAAATATTCAAATAGGTAATATTTGCAGAGCTACATACAAACGTAAACTAAAAATTAACCATTTTATTGGTTTTCTTTCTTTCTTAGGGTTACTGTTTATAAGTCAGAGCCGACATATATGGATAAAAAACCGTTATAGACTTTATTCTTCGCGGCACCATGGCACCGTTTATTGCTTTAAAAACTTCAACAGCCATTTTGAAAATGATCGAAAATGAAACTAAATAATTTAAATCTTCGTAACTAAGATTTTATTTCTCTCGAAATACAAAATGATTCAGAATAACTACTTAGCGTATAACCAATTGTCAAACATTGCTTAAATTATTACTTAAGACATCCTAACAAAATAAATCTAAATAAATACTTAATATATAAATAATTTTTTAACGCTTCGAAGGCAAACTTAATAAAATAAACTATAACTACAGTGTTATCAATAGCTAGGGAAACACACGAGTTAATGAAGAGAAATATATTTATAGATCATTACCGTTGTTTTCTTTTACTTCTATTCTTGAGTTTTTTAAAAACTTTAAAAATTGATTATTATATTTTGAAATTTTCTAGAAAATGAGAAGAATGTCCACTCATATGATTTCTCAGTAAGGACGGAAGCTCATCTTCTAGTTAGTTCTATTCTATAGTTAGTTTTAGTTATATTCTTTCACGAGTATAACTGTGCAGTAAAAATGTTAAATGTTTTTAAAAATAAAATATCTGGGCCAAGTATCTATATGTAAACTATCTGAAACCAACTAAACTATCTGAAACTATATAAACTAAGTGTCTCTATCTAAAATACCCCAAGTATCTCTATGTAAACTATCTGATGTAGAGACTGTTTTTAACGCACTGTACAAGTCAATTATTGTGTAAAACTTATTATTATATTTTGCTTTTATTATATTTGACTTCTCTGAATAAAAAATCAATGTTATTAAAATCGATTAACTCTGTTTTCCAGGACTTGACGCTACGCCTCTCGTTGTCTTCCTTGTCGCTCACGGTTTGATGGAATACACAGCAGCTCTGGCCAAAGAAAAAATCGACCTGGAGGCACTCATGCTTCTCACAGAAGAAGATCTGAAGGACCTCGGACTCCCCCTGGGCCCACGTAGGAAGTTGGCCAAGGCCATTGAAGATCGAAAATTGGCCATAGTCACTCCAGGAGATCTACTGGATTCTAAACTGTAACTTTATTTATGCATCTGAACTCAACGCAGTTTCCCTCGATCAATACTAGTTGGGAAATTTCCTTACGATTTGTGATGGCATTGCTTAAGCAGTTGGCTAAGTTTTAACTGCGCAGATCTAATCAGTGACGAATTCAAAGAAAATCAGTGATGAATTTATTCTGATGATTGCATGGAACATTTAAGTGCTAGTGAAAATACATTGCGTTAAAGAAATTCTATAAACTGCTGTGATAATTATGCATATGTAATTTTGACAGGTCCTTTCTTTTTTTCCTGTGCTTGACTTTTGTTGTCAAAGTGCCTCATTCTTATTCTTGAATATGAAACTCAGCTGCATGTCGATTTATTTCGTATTTAGAGAAATGATTTGGCAGCATGGATTCAACAAAAACACCACCTGTGGATTCTGAAAGCTGCCCGCATTTGTGTGTGGCGTTCATTTTTTTATTTTTTTATTTATTTATTTTTTTATATGGATGCATAAATTATTCAAATGTAATAATAGTTCTTATCAGGGAAAGCATTGATTATATAATTAAATATATAAATAAACTCAAGGGCAATACAACAAAAAAGTTTTGTTAGAAAAACTTTCAAACACCTGAAATACTGCGTTTTATTTATTCCATTTATTTAAATTTTTGAATAAAAGGAATGTTTTAAACAGGCGAGCAATTTCTAAAAAGTTAATTAATTTCTAAATACTAGGGAAAATTAATTTTGATACTCAAATCCAGAATCGTCATTTTAAGAATACTATACTTGAGACTAAGTACAATAAATTACTAGTAAAAAATGTAAATATTATGTCAAATAGCATTTAAAACAGTACGAAAGTTCTAGATACACTATTAATACACTGTACGATACAAATCGTTAAATCATATTATCACTTAATCAGGAATTAAGAGAACTTTACCTTCGCCATCTTGGACTGAATAAAATGCATCATCGCCATAAAAAGAATGCATCTTTTTAAACTATAAATTTAATTACTACATTTTATATTTCATATTTTAGCAAACTACTGTTGCAATTCCGTAGCTACACATTTTGAACAGGGGTGATTTTATTGTAATAATAAATGTGTAAACTGTATTTACACTAAGTACATTTCATCACACGCAAGTATTTCTATGGATCTTTAGCTACTATTATAAATTCTATTGCAAATTTTAATTGAATATCTGTTTAAAAATCCTTTTAGTGAAAAAAGAATTATTTTCAACCCCTACTTTTTCTCAAGGGCCGTCAGTTTTCGTCAAAATTTAGAAATTCAATATTCTACGGAAAGCTTAAAATCTACAGGCGAAGATTACTATTTTAAATTATTAATATTTTCCACTTTGCCTAGACATTCCAACGAATTACTAATGATAAAACGGCAAGGAATGAAACGAGGTACATTATACATATTGCTTGGGCAACCTATAAGAAAACGACTAGGCAAGGCATAAAAAAATTATCATATTTTGTACTTGTTTAAAATCACCATTCTATAAAATGACTCGACAATCTATAAAATGTCTACATTTCATTAATAAATTGTTATTTTATTTACTTTTTCGCTATATGTTAATACTTTACAGTGAATATTAACAGATTAATTTGGAATTTCACAAAGTATATCATTGTTTTTTAGTTTTGATTTGCCGTTTTAGTTTTAAATATCTTTTGTTTTAAACTATCTGAAAAATTTTGTGAAAACATTATGTATTTAAGAATGTTAAGCTCTGTAATATAACGAAGAATTACAGTTTTGTACAATAAGTTGATTTACTCATTGCATGAATAAAATTTCCTAATTAATGTTTGTATTAGAAAAATGTTTTTGCATGGTCATGTTAAATCATGTTGCCTATCAGATATCCGTCCACGAATATAAAAATCTATTTTTTTTTCCAAAGATTACATTTTGTTATATTTAATCTTATTAATTGTTTGTTATAAATAGATATCCTTTATTAAAAACTTGTAAATAAAAATCATGCATATGTCAGATAAAGTTCATTTTTTTTTTTACTAAAAGCACAAAGCTTTACTTCACATTTAACATTTTAAGACCATTTTAAAAAGATACGTGTGCAAATAATGTTAAGGCACTCTTATAGAACAAGCAATTGCAAATTTGAGTCTAATCAATATTATGCAAAGACTATCAGAAATCCGTCCATAAATATATGTGTAAAAATAATGTTAATGCATTACATGTTTGTACATTACCAATCAATGTAAAGCAAAGTCTATCAGAAATCCTTCCAGATCTTGTATTTTCTAAAGATTGAATATTATGACGCAATAACTTGTAAATAAAAATAATTACATATATAAGGAACTATTTTTAGTCTGTAAACACGTTGTATTATATCACATTTAACATCCTGAGGTCATCTCAATTTGCTAAAAGGTTGTCTGTACAAATCATGTTTAGCCTTTGTAATAGAAGTCGTAATTGTAAATTTGTGCATAGCCAATGTTATGCGAAGCCTATCAGAAATCCGTCCACACATTTAAATAATCTACTTTTCTAAAAACTGATTTGTAATATATGTAAATAAGTGTATGTGTAACATTGTATACCATATATTCTTTGTAAACTGAAAGCACCTTATTTAAGTTTATATAATATTTTTGAACATGTTAAGCCTCAAAATTTGCCTTCATATGTTAAAATATGTGTATAAAAAATGCTATACCATTGTAATAGAACAAGCATTTTTAAGTGTGTGCATAACCATGCAAGGCCTATCAGAATTCCGTCCACAAATTTATAAAGTTGTAATACTTTCCAAAGATTTGTTTTGTCATGTAATTATTTGTAAATAAAAATACGAAATGTATTGTATATTGTATTCTTTATCAAGTATATGAACATTTAACGAATATTTCAAGACTCATTTTCATTAAGGAAAAAAGGATATGGACAAAGCTATATCGAAGTCTTAAAATCTTGAAACATTGTCGGGAAATATCGATATTTTACAATACATCGCGATGCTCTTTTAAATTAAGTGATTAGCATTATTATTGGTCAATATTTTGCTTATGCAAGTGAAATTTATCAACTCTCCCAATATAATCGTATTCAGTATCATTATCGATAATGCTTACGATATTTAAGTATTCAATATTTATGATAATGGTATTACATTTGACATCAACTGTTGTCGTTAATTCTCTGGACACTATCGCTGCGGATAATAATCGCGATATTGTCTTTGTATATTGTGCGCATACTTTTTTAAAAATATTGCTGCGCTATTTTTAAAAAAAATACTGATGTTTCACGATACATCAGTATATTGTTCGGCTCTAATATAGACATTAAATGATTTCAAGTTCGATACAGAATTGTGAATAGCATTTAAAAAATGGCAGCTGACTCCTGAACTTCACCATTTTTTTTAAAATTAATATTTTTATTTATTTTCATCTTTTCAAGTCCAATATTTTCTTTTAAAAAAAAAATAGTAATAAATGTATTTTTTAATTCCTATAAAAAACACTATTTGAAGGTATTTGGACTGAGAAAGTACTGAGACATATTGTAACATGATTTATATGATGATGATGCTTGTTTGCCTTTTGCATCGATGCCAGTCTGCACATATATGGGGAGTCTTTTCACCAATTTTTGATAGATGGCCACAGAAAATGACTAGCAGGTGTCTATCACAGTTAAAGTGAGAGCTATTGGTGAGAATGGCCGATTTGGCTCTCTATGCGTTCAAATTTGTCCCAAAGGTCGTGAAATTTAGGCCAGTCTAGTTTATGAACACTTATTTTATTAAAATATGACTGCACAAATCTCGATGTGTGAAGGGAGAAGTTATTTTGTTGGAAGAGGAATTCACCAAAATATTGCCCATTTCAGAGTTTATGTCTCAGAATGTCCACATACATCTCAGAGTATATGTTTTCAACCATAGGAATTGAGAACCTCATCCCAAACCATGAAAGGTACGCCCCCCCCCCACGTTAAAACTCTCCAAATCTAAACCATTTGGGTAACTGGATAGTGTATATAGATTTTAATCCCTTATGAAGCCGTGTGCATAGTCTGGATCATTTATTTCCTACACAAAAAATAAATAAATAAAATTAAAAAATCTTTTGAAATGCAAGATTAGTTGCTTCTAAATGTACCTTTCTTTTTTAAGCATCCACTATTTTTTAAGCAACATTGAGCTGAAATAGTATATTTCCCTATTAAAATTGTACTGTTCACTGTCGCAGTTGCAAATGAATGTGATGCTTGACAAGAATCTAAAATTTCCCCAGCAATACAAAAATGTCGAATTTGAAGTTTTTTCTTCTTTTACACAAGAACACAAAAGTTCTTAAACAAAAATTGGCAAACTGCTAATTAAAAGAGAACAATTACTTTTTCCGAGTTAAAGAGAGGGGTCTGTTCCACGACTCAGAGTCCGCTTTAATTTCTTCAACTTTTAAGAAGTTTATCATTTAATAGTTATCTCTTGTTAATTTTTTAGATAGATTTAATTCATAATTTTCACGCGAGTAAAAATTTTAAATATTTCTTCCAGAAAATTAAATTATAATAAAAAGTTGATCTTAAATAATAATAAAATACAATTCGTGATTTTTACAAACTTAGGAAACATTCCTACTGTATCTGTTTTAATCTTTCTCTTTTAAATGCACCAATCAAATTCTCAATTTCTAAATGTATATTTTAAATGATTATTTTTATTTTTATGAAAAAGAAACAAAAAATACTGGAAAATATTTTGTATTACAATGAAAAGTTTGTTTTCGAGACTTTAGAGTTCTAAACAAAATCGTTTATTTATAACAAAAGGAAAATGAAAATTTTTTCTCACTCTGCTCTTAAGGTGAAAACCGATTTAACTTATCAGTTTGTTTCGAACAACATCGTCAGAACAGTTTGATCTGGCTCCAAAAGCTGATTCGGAGATAAATAATACTCACAATTTCTGTTACACCTGAGTTTTCTCAGTTTAATAATAAATTGCACTTCATCAAATCCGAGTTAAATTGGAATTACTCAGAGAAACGATTAAAAGCAATTTTTCCTCTCTTTCTTATAACATTTCAAATAACTTACCAACATTTTAAGGAGAAGAGAAGGATTCAAACACAACGAATTAAAATACGTGCTTAATAAAACTATTTTGATTTAGAATATATTTTTTTAATTTACCTGCATGCAAAAATGCCTACATATTTTTAGCGAGAAAAACTAATTCAAAGAAATTATAATAAGGATTTCTTTGATTATTTAATTAAAAAAACATACACACACAAATTGTAATTTAAAATATATTGGAAATACACCGGTATGTAATTTTTAATTAAATTTTATCTTGAGTGAATTTTTTAAAATATCTAAATGCTCCCATACCTTAAAGCATTCTCATATCTTCTTTAAATCCCCTTTTGATTAAGATTCCTTAGTTTTATTAATAGTTAGTACTTATTAATTAGTTTGATTAAAATTAACACATCACAGGAGTGTCCAATCATTAGAACAAAAGTTATTCAGTGTGATATGTTATTTAGTGTGATTCTAATGTAACCACTTACTTTTGCAAAGAGTTATTGATTTGGAAACTGTTTTATCCCTTCTCTTGGCAATTTTCTATCGAAAGAAAATTGCTAAAAGCATATTGTTGTACTAGTGGCACTGAATATAACTTTTTGAGAATTTATGAGGAGAACTAAATTCCATGCTTCACAAGAACTGATGTGGAGGTCCTCCTCAGAAATCTCTGAACTAATAAATATATTTCAATCAAATCATCTGAAATGAGCTTAACTGTTTTTAATACGAAATATGCGGTTTACATTTATAACATATTTTAACACTAGAAATACGTATAATTTCTCCATATTTTATTTAATTATAATTGCCAATTAGAAAAGAACAACATGCCGATGCTACACTTGATTGGAAGTTCACAATGATTTCAATCAGTTACGGTTATAGCGATAAAGTCATGACCTCCGTTACGCAGTCAGCTTTTTATTCATTAGTTCAGACTGATGATATAAATGAATGAACTGAAAACGAATAAGTTACGCTCGATAAAAAAATTGAATTGAGAAAACTGCATTCGATTTCATAAAAAAAAGAATTTTTTTTCGATCGATACTGCTGCCATCTGTTGACGATATCTAAAAGAGTCTGACTAATGAGAGTTCAGTTCGCGCTATTCCATGGAGTTGATGTAACTGATTTTATTTTTATTTTACTCCTTCTTTTGGACTTTCCAGCAACAAACGTATTATTTAATAGTGTGCCTATTTTTGAATTTAGATAGAGAGGCATATCGGTATATGCCCTCACCGGTGAAAGAATATGAGTTTTATCACTTAACACCATTTTCGTAGGAAAATTAGTACACTTTCATGAAAAATAAATAAAATAATAATAAAACGTTTGAGTGAAGCATTGTTGGTTAGCATGTACCCGGGGCAAGCATGAAAAATATTTCATTTTCAAAACATCATCAGTATGATACATGTTATATATGAAATTGTTTGATCTTTTCAAACGCAATACTTTTTTTTTTTTTTTTTTTTTTTTTTTATATGAAGGAAAAAAAAATATATGAAAAAAATATGGGGAAAAAAAATGAAATATGAAAAAAAAATATGAAGGAAAAAAAACAGTAATATAAAAAAAAAAAAAAAAAAAAAAAAAGACTTCTGCATTTAATAAAATTGAAAAACTACTGTAAATAAATTTTATTAACTTGGCATGTATTACACGTCAAATTATATATTTTCATACATCATTTTCTTTGCAATTAATTTTAAAACAGTGCTTGAAATCTAAAGCCGTTATATCAATTTTTATAATTATTTTTGAAACCTAGATAACCGAAATTCGGATTTGGTTTGATTAAAAATATAATAGCATCGATAATATCGATAATTTTATACTTTACAGAGCGCAAAAAAACGGAGAACACTTTAATAACTTTTGATCTAATGATCGGATTTTGACGTACTAGGACTTAATTTTAACGGCTCAAAATGCTAACCTGATATACACTAATTAATTCGTGCCTAGAATATTTTCAGTTATGAAATCAGAAACAAAAACGTCCTTTCTTTGTAAAAACATGAATGTATTTCGACAGACTTCCCACAAATATGGCAGGTAGCCGCAGTTTGTAAAATAGGGTCTCAAAAGTTAAGACCGGAGAGTGATCCATTGTTTGGACCCTTTGAACTAATACTCCAGAACTAATGAAGCGAATAAAGAAGTATTTTTTCAATGAAACGAATCCAGAGATTACAAATTTTGTTAATCTAAGGAATTTTTAAAAAAAAATTATTTTGTAATAATTTATTATTTTCTAACATTTAATTTACAAATTGTGCATAAAATTGAATTGTAAGATTCACAAAATTTAACTAGGAAAACTTTTAAATTACAAAATTCCAATATAATCTTAGTAATTTTTAATGATAAAATCCAAATTTTGAAGAAAATCGGTCCAATAGTTCTTGAGAAATTAAAATTTAACAAACACGCATTCTTTAAAATGGCAAATATGTGGCCCACATTTTCTATTGACTGTTCTGTTCCTTTTTTGCGCTCATATAAGTAAGCAAAACTTTAATTAAATTTTTTAGTTTTAATGATTTTAACCTTTTTGAAAAAAATTCTTGAAACGATTTTTTAATAGGAGATTCGAAAAATACTTTTATTATCTATTCTGATTATTATAACTCTGCAATAAAAAATAATAACTCGAAATTTATTATTGAATATAAAATTACGTTAACGAAATTCCTCTATAAGTAATATATAACAAAACTATACAAATGTTTATTTTCTAGTTTTCACTATATACTCATTTTTTTAAAAAAAATTATTATCTATAAAAGATTGATATCGAGTTTATTAGTTTGTTTTATTAATATCTATCCTATTTCCGGATTAGTGATTGGTTCAGTTAAAATTCAAGCGGTAACCTTTTGTTGATTTGAGTTTTATTATTTTATTAAAAAAAAAAAAGGAAATATACCGGAAATTTATCTTTTTAATTTCTCACGTGACATAAACTAAACAAGCCATTCTGTGAAATCTAAAGGAAAATTGGAACAATCATTAAAGCTGTATCAACATCTGTATCCGCTGAAAATAGTTTAAGCAAACATGGTGTTCGAATAAAGTATAATCGCTGAACAAACACTCGATTTATTGCTGAATAAAAATTTTTACTTCCCCCTTCTCTCGTCACAAATGAGTATTTCTTCGAAAAATTCTGAAAATCAGACACTATTATTTTTAGTTTGTCTAGCCTTTTTCGTAGAACATATCCCGAGAACTGTTCTAAAGAATTTCCATTATTAAGAGTGTTTTCCGGAGCACTTTCGCCAATTAAAAAAAAGAAGCCTAACTTAAGTGCCTTAAGCTTGAATCAAAGCTATAATTTTAAACTTTACATACCATCTTGTTATAAAGAATTATCAAGGCTTTAGAATGGACAAATAACTTAAGTATTTTAAAAGTTATAAAACATTTTTTTTAAATATCGCCAATTTGGCGAGATTTTATTTACACACATGAAAACAATTAAAATAATAAAAACTCACAATTTTTTTTACGAAGCCATACAATGCAGCATACGAATAACATGTTAAAACTAGAAAAATAAATCACAGACGTGGTTTCATCTTTCAATTTTGATATTTTGCGTCGTTTATATAATTAGAATAAAGGGTCCTGGCTAAAGATATGTTAAATTTGACCTAACAGTCATGACTCAAGAATAACTGTTATAAACTCCTCACAATAGTTATGAAAAGTATATATATATATATATATATATATATATATATATATATATATATATATATATATATATATATATATATATATACAGAGCAAAATAAATTAATACAAAAAAACCAGAAAAGAGAAGAAAAAAAAAATAAGTATATATTTATATATATATATATATATATATATATATATATATATATATATATATATATATATATATATATATACAGTAAGACCTCGATTATCCGAGCTAATTGGGAACGCTAGTACCTCGGATATCGGAAATCTCGGTTAATAGAAACCATGTATAAAAACCTTCCGTGCTTGCGAATTCAACTACTTTTAAAGTAAAAAGCAATAGAACGTTTTTTAAATGGTAAAAATAAACATATATTAACTTATGTTTCACAGCTAAAAAGATTTAAAAAGGAAATAAACTCTATCAAAACAACTCTAATCATTTGTTAACAAAGCATTCATGGATGTTGTCTTCTCAGGGTGTAATATTTCTTGGAATGAAATGAGTATAATTTTTTCCAAGCTCATTTTTTAAAAGAGAAAAAGAAAAAAAAGGTTTGAACTTCGTTATTGCCTCGATTAACAGAAACCTCAGTTAATCGAAGTTCTACTGTGTATATATATATATATATATATATATATGTAAGAAGTGAGATAACAGCCTCTGAGTTATCACGCCAGATGGCGCTTGCCTTAACAAAGTGTATTTGAACATTCTAGATGTAAATGAAGATGAGTGAGTTGAAGTTGTTTCTCCGTGAAACTAACTGTTTGTCTTTAGGAAAAACTTGGAATCTTTGTGATTCAAACCTAAGTGGTTAGAGTCTACGTGACTCCTGTTAATGTTGAAGAATAAATATTATTGTTATTGTTATTAATCATAGTGATTGAATTAATATGGTAACCAACATCATCACATTATGGTGTAGTTTGAAGTAGCTCGGCATATATACCTGACATTTTGGTGTCAAAAGTGGTCCTTGAAATTGGATAACGGACAATTACGAACCTGTGAGTACTATGTTTTTTGACTATTATTCTGTGTGAATTATAAAGAAATATAAAACAATGAGCTTCTTGTCCAGATCTAGAAAGGAAGATCTGTTAAAACTAGCAGAAGAATTAAGGATTATTGCCAAGAAGAAGAAATACAGCATGTTCTAATAACAGCAGGTGTACCACGCGGTAATGGACAGGTTGAACGTATTCACGAAACACTAATACCGATTTTGACAAAACTATCCATCGACAACCCTCTAGAGTGGTACAAACATGTTTCACATGTTCAGCGTTTTATAAACAGTACAATTTCTTCCAGTACAACGTATACACCATTTCAGTTACTGATAGGAACTCCTATGAAGAACAAAGAGGATTTAAAGCTCAAAGAAATATTGACTGAAGAATATGAACATTTCTTCATGAAAAAACGAGAACACCTGAGAAGTGATGCACAGCAACGAATTATGGAAATTCAAGAGCAGAATAAATCAACTCACAACAGAAAGTGCAAACAACCCCACAAGTACAGAAAAGATGACTTAGTGGCGATTCAAAGAACGCAATTTGGAACTGGTTTAAAGTTGCGTCCAAAGTTTCATGGTCCTTACAAGATTGTTAAAGTAAAATGCAATGACAGATATCAAGTAGAAAAAGTTGGGCAACATGAAGGTCCTAACTTTACAACCACTGCTGTAGACTATATGAAGCCATGGACAAATTAGTGCCGATTTACTGATGGAACGATGCAGCTTTGTTTTTTCTTTCAATTTTTTTTTCATGTTTTGTATACTGCTTTTTTTTTTTTTTTTTCTCTTTGCAGATTTCTTTTCTCTCAGGTGGCGAGGACGCCACTTGTCGAATGGCCGAGACTGTAAGAAGTGAGATAACAGCCTCTGAGTTATCACGCCAGATGGCGCTTGCCTTAACAAAGTGTATTTGAACATTCTAGATGTAAATGAAGATGAGTGAGTTGAAGTTGTTTCTCCGTGAAACTAACTGTTTGTCTTTAGGAAAAACTTGGAATCTTTGTGATTCAAACCTAAGTGGTTAGAGTCTACGTGACTCTTGTTAATGTTGAAGAATAAATATTATTGTTATTGTTATTAATCATAGTGATTGAATTAATATGGTAACCAACATCATCACATTATGGTGTAGTTTGAAGTAGCTCGGCATATATACCTGACATATATATATATATATATATATATATATATATATATATATATATATATATATATATATATATATATATATATATATATATATATATATATAGCATAAAAAATTGCGATTAGAAAGCTTTAATAAAAAAGCCTTATAAGAAAATTTGTTTTTCAAAACTATTTCTCCATTACTTAATCTCCATTTGGGAGAAATTTAGTTGAGAACTTCTTTGTATTAGAACTCATTTGTTTTTTGCCACCTGTTTCTATTGTCAGGGAAAAACAGAAGAAATGTATACATAAAAAAAATCAATTATTTTTTTGGAAAAAACTTTAGATTGAATATTTTTAAAGTAAGTTTCAAGAACATCAGAATGTTTAAGAACGGAATCTCCAGCATGGCAATGTGCACTGCAGATTATTACCGCATAGGAAGTTAATTTTTTATCGTTCTATATTTCTATTTTTAAAAGGCATTCATAAAAATAAGGGAAACTTGCTGAATTCCTTCTTAAGATAGCTCTAAACTGCCTTCGAATTGAAATTAAAACGCTGAAAAATCTTAGAAGGAAAGCTAAATTGGATGCCTGCAAGTGACGTCATCGTACGTAATTCGTGACATTTGTTGATTCAGAAGCCAATCAGATTCGATGCACATTTCAATTAATGCTCAGTTAAAATGCGACTAAAATTTGATACACTCTTACGTAAATGTCTCGAAAGTAACTCTAATTAGTTCAAAAAACTTTTAACAAGTATAGCTTTGGTAGAAGAAAAATTATTCTTACTTTGGATATCGTGAATCGTTATTGCACAAAAATGCATAAAAAAAGTCATATGAATTTTAGATTCACAGGAAAGCGTAGAGATAACACAAAATGTTACATAATGATAACTCATTTTTTTTTAATTCATCACAAGAAATAAATAAAAAATGTTTATACACAGATTATTATATAAAAGGTAATGCATAGTACCTAAGTTCACAAAAAAATATTTAAGCTAAGGAAAAATGCCATAGAAACCTAATGTATGACAATCCAGAAAGCATCAAAACATGTTTGATTGTAAATGCACTGCAAAAACTGTGCTATATTAGCTCTCCAAATTCGGCGTTGGATAACCAAAGAAAGAAAAATGCATGAAGGAACATTTTCCTTCATAATAACAACAAATCTAGAGTTCATATACACTTTAAAGGGCTTTCCTCACTAGTGATTAGATAGATTTCGAAAGCGTTTTCAGTTTATTTGCGATAATTAAAGAGGATTAAAAAATATTTATAATTTTTCTATTCCCCAATTCTTTGTTTACAATTGAGTTCGGGTGGGAAGAAATTGGCCGCCTAAGCCTTTTTTAACACACGCAAAACTCGTAATAAAACAAACAGATTTGATTATAATTTGGCAACGATAAGGTATGTTACAATATTTTATGTATAACATGAATGTTATTATGTTATGCACGTGAGTTATATGTATTATATCAACTTTGGAAGGTTACTTTAAAGTCTTGTTTATAATATTCCAAAATGTAGTTAGTTTAGGCACTAGAATTATTCAACATACAAAAACATCTTATTCACATAGTGTGCACACGTAGCAGAACAATTCTGTTCTTTTATCAAAATAATGATTCGATATTATTGCTAAACTTTCTTTGGCCTTAAATGCAATTAGTTTAGGCATCGAAATGTTTAAATAAAACAAACATCATATTCAAATAATTAGTTCTAATTCTAGTTCTCGTAGCAAATCTATTTCTGTTCATCGAACAAAATAACGGTTCTATATTTTTGCTAAATTTTCTTTGGCCTAAAATGCAATTAGTTTTGGCATCAAGAATGTTTAATATAAAACATTGTATTCTAATAGGGTTTCCTAATTCTAATTCTCGTAGCAAATCTATCTCCGCCCACAGATCAAAATAACGGTTAAATATTATTGCTACACTTTCTCTGGGTCTATTTCTGTTATTATCATTATCACCTGACAATGAAAGGTGATCATTAGGTATGCAATGAACATTTGAATTGGCGGGATTAAAATTTTTCATTTTAAGTCCTGTTATCAATTCAGCATCATGAAAAAAGGAAATTCCAATCCATTTTTAATCAAAGATATCCGTATTGTGTGATGACATCAAATATATCCCCATCAAAGCCATCTGAAAAGGTCGCCAAAACAGATGGCCATTGCCTTTGTTCTACATCCGTAGCTCTATTTACCTAGCTTCCTGTTGCCATATGTAAATGCCTAATTCGCGATGAAAAGAACTGAAACATACGTTGCCACTTCTCGCTGCTAAACATTTAGTACTTATCAACCTGCCAAGCTCCAGATATTGTTTATTTCATATGTATAGAATGAATCACAAGTCAATAAAATCCCGGGTCGAAATTATGATATAATAATTTTTCATGGAATAAATTCTAACATAATAAAATAAAAAATCGTCTGCGCTGAATGAAAATTCCCAAAGACGGATGCAAACTTTGAGAATGTGTTTCAAATGATATTTTCTATGCACTTTCTAAACAACGTCCTACTTTCGACTTTGACAGAACAATAGGATTTATGAAGCCGAGTAAAAAGCGAAAAATACTGAAAGCGAGATGAAAAATATTAAATTATAAAGGAAATCCGTTATCTAGAATTGACTTTGACTAAAAAATTCCTTAAGTTTTCATATTTTTGAATAATATGTATCTGCTTAGTGTTTGTTATGTGGTTTAAGGAAAAATATGGAATTCCCGTTAAGGTTTCATGACGCATAACTGTACTATTTCGAGTCGAAGTAATTTGTCCGACATGATGACACTAATTCTTAATTGATATTTCAGTAATCACATTAAAGTTTCATGACATATTGTGCTGTTCTAGACAAATACTGAAAATACATTTGTTCTATTTAATAAAACTAATTTTTAAACGAAATTTTAAAATTCACATCGAAAATTCATGACAATAAAACTGTGCAATTTTGCGTCAAATACTCAAAAGTAATTAATATACGAACTAATTTTTAATTGAAGTTTCAGTATTCGTATAAAATTATAAATATCAAGTTGGTATTAAATATATTATTTAGTGTTGGTGAGAGGTTAGTTAATACATGATTACTATTGTCATTAGTTACTCATTAAATAAAACTTCACAGGCACAAAGGAGATTTAAGAAACAAATAAGAAACAGAAATTTTAATTAAAGAAATATATTTAAAATTAAAGTATCGTCCTAATCATCTTTTACTCTACCACTATAGATTTTGTTTAAACTAAATTGAATTTATTCCATAAATACCTCGATGCGTGTTTAAGAAAATGGACACAACATAAAATGCGTATTTAAGAAAATGGACACAGTTTAAATAAATGGGCAAAGCATTTGATTCCGTTTTACAAACTTATCTTATGAAAATTTTTTCTAATTTTAAATTATAAACTAACGTATACAAATAAATTCGTAATATGATATCATCTATTTGCCTGAATCACTTAGCACATTTTTTTAAAAAATTTAGTTTGTTTTGAAAAGATATTGAAAATAACAGTTAATTTTTCAATGCTGTTTACGTACATTTTTGGCTGTATTGTTTTTCTTAAACACATTTTTCGAGTTATGTCCATTTTTTTAAACACGTTTTTAGAGCTATGTCCGTTTTCTTAAACATGCATGCCAAGCTATGTCCAGTTTCTTAAACACACATTTCAAGCTGCGCCCATTTTTTCAAAATACGCGTTTCTGGCTGTGTCCATTTTCTTAAGCACTCATTTCGAGCTATGTCGATTCTTTTAAACAGAATTCTAATATTGCACGAATTTCCTTCAAATTTTAGATTTTTCATTTAAAATTACGTTTATTAAAGTTATTATTACGTATATTACGCTATTACGTATTAGTGTTTTGGTTGTTGATTTGTTCTACATGGTTTAGCAACAGCCTAGACCAAGCATTTTCAAAAGGATCCCAAAAAGTTTCGAAAGGTTAGATACAAAAAAAGACGCAATGTAAAAAAAAAAAAAAAAAAAAAGGATTGTAAAAAAAAGGCGCATATTTTTTGCTGTCTATTTCCTTAAACACGCATTTTGAGCTATGTCTATTCTTTCAAATACGCGTTTCTAGGTATGTCCATTTTCTTAAGCACGCATTATGAACTAAGATGATTCTTTTAAACAGAATTTTTAAAGCCAACTTTTTTCAGGTGACAAATTACTGAAATTTAATGATATTTTCAACTATTTATTTAAAAAAAATTATGTATAGAATCTGTCAGTACATTGTCCCGCAGTGGACTGATCGTTAAGACACGGTTCCCAGCAGATCACCGAAGTCAAGCATCACTGGCTGCGGTCAGTGTGCGGGTGGGTGACCACTTGGATCAGTCTGCGTAGGGACCGAGGGTGTGCGGTATTGGTCCTCGTTAAACTGTTTTATCGTAAAGTGCTCGACTTCGCGTGCAGGTCGTTGGGCTACCGAAGCAGGGGTGCCATCCCCTCTGCAGAGGATCAAAATTGTGATGGCATGTCTTCGGATCATCCTCAGGGATGTTTCCCAGACCGTCGCCAATAGCCCATTGTGCAGCACTAGTACGACGTAAATTAACTACATCTACACTACACTGTTAGTACATTACTTCAAAATTGCTACTTTTGGTAATATACTATAAATTGAATAAAATTAATCGATTCTAAATTGAAGAATGTGCAATTCTCATTATATTGAGATGTCTCTTACAGGTTCATCACGAAATGTTTGGACTATAGTCACGAAACCAATTCTCCCTTAAATAGAATTTATTGTTTTTTTTTTAAAAAAGTGAACAATAAAAAATAATAGAGTTTTTTTATTGTCAGTTTATAATTCTTAAATCGGAATTTATATATGCTTAAATTGAACGAAAAAGAATCTATTTTAAAATGAAGCTTTATTAGCCAGATCAAAAAGTGTAGGGAAGAAAAACTCTTTTTATATTGGAAAAACTCTTAAACATAGTTCACGTAGCTATTTTTTAAACTTTGGATTGAAGTTACTCTATTCCAAAACTGAAATAAATCATTTCCTAATTAAAAAAAGTTAAAAATTTTAAAATTGAGAATAACTTAAACAACTTTTAAATTTAAAACGTAAGTTACTTTTCGAATTAATTTAGAAATTGAATGGAAGTGAATTAGTTTAAACTTGAGGGAAAATGAATTAATTTTTTATTGAAAGATGGTGTACAATTTTGTGAATTGATTCTTAAAACGAAAGAAAATAAACAAATTTTCGAACTAATTCTTTTGAAAGAATATCAGGGTCGTTTCCCAAAAACTTGCACTTTCCATATACCATGACTTTAAAATCATTGTACAATTGAAATAAAACTCCAAATAATATTTTAATTATTCAAATTATCTTTCCTTGTGTTTTTGTATTAAATGCATAAATAGAAATTAGTATTTTAAAAATAATATCCCTGCAATGCCTTTTTTAAACGTCTGATGCAGTTAAATTGCTTCTTATTTTATTGAAATTGAATTAGATAATTTTAATTGAAAAAAATTTATCTAGCTATGAAAATTGTGTTACATGTAATATACAGTACTGCTTATCTAATATACAGTTTTAAAATTACTTTTGTATAAAAATCAAACATTTTATTGTTGCCCGAGGATTTTTTCCATTATTGTTGTATTAAGTTATTTATGTTGAGTTGGCAAAAATGGGTCCCATGTTTAAATGGACGATTTTTAGATCAGTTAAGCCCCATTTTAAGAAATTTGATTAAATCTGTTGTATTCTAAGAAAATAAAGCTTTACAAAATAAATACAAGGTTTTATTCATGTTCCTCTCTGTTACTGGTATAATTGTCTTAAATTTATAGTTCTAATGTTTATTTTTGATTTTTTGTGGTAAAATCAAATGACGCTTTTCAGTTTTATATAAACGTTTCTTCTTTTCAGTCTTACCTGTCCAAGTAAATTGAATATGTAGCTTCTTATCCCTTTTTACTCTTTCTCTTTGTTTCCATAGTAACTTTATTGACTTTTAATTTAGTATTTAATTACATATTAAGTTTATTAAAAGAAATATATGCAGGTAAAATTATTTGTGTGAATATAATTCATTAATTTGCAGTGCATAGAACATTTCAAATTTAGCTCTTTAGTCATCCTTTCCCCCTGTTACCTTTTTTTATCATTCTGTGACCCACATTTTATTAAGGTGAGTATCAATAATGTATCATATATCAATAATGTATCATATATCAATAATGTATCATATATCAATAATGTATCATATATCAATAATGGGCATATATCAGTGACTGACCTTTTTCGATGTACCTTTATTAGAAACAACTTATGATATTGCTTTGAAATTTGTTTGGGATATTTGAGATCATATCAGTTGTATGCTGTGATAATGTTTTAGCGTTAACAGGAATACTTTTTGAGTTATGAAAGATTTTTGATGAAACTTTTTAAAAAATTAAGAATTCTCAATTCATAATTTTCTAAAAAAACTTCTGTCAAAAATATACATTAACAGCTATCACAGTGTAAATCTGTATATGTAAATATTCTGTGAAAAAATTTAAAAAATATATTGTTTAGATGTTGAGAACAGGTACATTGAAAAAAGGTCAGTTTTATCATTATCGGTATATATCCTACCGACTCCCCTTAAACTTTATATCTCTATATAATTTAACAAAGAGAAATTTTGGTGTAACTTTAACTGGAATGTAAATTGTTTACTGTTCCAATTAAATTATTTTTTATTTAAATTCTTTTGAATGTTGATAACAGAAGAGAGTATAGTGCAGATTTAAGTTAATGTTTTATTTTTTTTATTTTTGTTCCAAATCAAAACGTGAGCTGCTCTTTAAAGTTTTATGAACAAGAAACATTCCGATTGCAGCTGAATTTTTATCAGTCGTAATTTGAATGTTTAATTTGTAAGGAAATAAAAAATCAAAATACCCCTTAATTTTGAAAATGACCCATAAAGAATTTTAAATTTGAGAAAAATATTGAGTTCATTATATAATTGAGAAAAAAAGAAATTATTTTTTTAATCGATTCTAAAATTAGAAGAAAGTGAACAGTTCTAAAAAGATGGGGGAAAAGATTTTTTTTAATCGAAACATATTAAACAATTTGATTAATCGATTATTAACCCTTTGACATACGAAGACGTCTGGGAGACGTCATTTGTTTCTTATGTCAAAACAATAATTGACGTGTCTCAGACGTCTTCAACACAGAGATGCCAACTTGCTCTGGACAGCAAATAAAGATTTTAAAGTGGTAGTTTATCAATGGTGATTCTTGGTTTAATAAATTCAATTTAGTAGATTTTTATCCAGCATTATTTCTAAATAATTCGTAGGCTTATATAATTCACCACTTTATAGTTATGTTATGCTATACCTTTTAAAAAGCAAGCAAAAATAGTCAGATATTTGGAAAATTTAGTTTATAGTTATTTACCGTTTCTTTTAATTATTTGAGCGTGTCCGGAGCAGTTGGCATCTCTGTCAACATTCCGTTGCGAGTTGTTGTTTACAGTGCAATCAAAGATCATTTCTATGTCAAGAAGTTAATAATTCCGCACAGTTTAGAGTTTGTTTAATGATATGTCAAGGGATTCAGTTGAAGGAAAATGAAATGCAATTGAAGAAAGAATTTTATTTACCGATTCTTAGAAGAAAGTGAACAATTCTTTTCTCTAATTTGCCCCGGATTTATACCTAATTTAACACTGAAAATCCACTTAACTATTCGTGAATGTATATCGTTTTCCAAAGAAGAATACTCAAATACAAAATAATTAACAGAAGGCGTAAGTAATAAAGAAATTTATTTTAAAACATATTGTATACAAAATAAAGGCAAAGCATTACACTACGCAAAAGAAGTGTAATTGTTTTGCCACAAGCATTTTAGAGGGCGGTTGCAATTACAATGAATATTAATGAATTCGAAATTGTGGTTCAGTTGACATAGTTCAATGATGCCCTCTAGTGTGGCTTCTGATAATCTTTTTCCACAATTCTATAAAGAGGGGGAAATATATATATATATTTTAATTGAAAGATAGTAAACAATTTTATGAATCCATTCTTAGGTGGAAAGAAAGTGAGAGGAATCTTAAATTCAACGAAAGTACGTTGGTTCGAGAATTGCATCAAAAAATGATGGTGAATATTGCGAAATATCCGCCGTGGAATGTACGAAGCGGGATATATCCGGAGTAGTTACAAACATTTACAATACATTTTGGGCGAGGAATTTATTTTTCCATTAAATCACTTCCAACAGGATAGGGCTGAATCGGACAAGGGCGGAATAGAGGAAGATATTGTTTAGTCACAAATATTCCTTTTTGTATTAACTTCCATTTTGTCAAAAATTGGAAGGAAGTACGTGTCCCAAGGGCAACTATGTGTGGCGAACGAGTTTCTGTCAACTACATGCATGAAATTGATATATCACACTTCTTTTTGAACTGAGTGCCAAAAGAAAAAATATATCACACTCAAGCATTTTTTATATAAACATTGGATTTTCACGATTTTAACGGCTCAAAAAGTAAATTTCAATTATACCAATTAGTTGATATACTGTAAAAAATTTTAATGCATTTTAGCACCAAAAGTGGTGGCAATTACTTTACGCCAAAGTGGTGTAGTGATATTACCATAGATAAATCTTGGTACTCGGTTTTTCACAACACCAAGAGAATATCCTTTTACACTACTTAGTAGATTCTACCATTTTTCTAATTTAATAACATTGAAATTTATAACTACAGTTAGACATAAAACACATGTGACCTATAAGGCAAGCTCCAGCTGATCGTCAATAAACAAAATGGCGCGTCAAAGTCAAGTAATTAACTTGAAGTTAATTAAATGCAGCGCCGAATTTGTACATTGAATTTGTTGAAATATAATTATTTCTTAAATTTATTATTTATTCATGTATTTTATGGCAACATGTGATTTATTTTCTTTTTGTGTACCTATCAACTTCATTGCATAATTAATTTGCTTATGTTCTACATGTAAAAAATTTTAAAACAAATTTTATAATTGTGTGCAAAAGTTTATAATTCGATTAAAAAGTTCTCGAGATATAGAGAAATACGTAAAAAAGTAAAGTTAACATTAAGGGGTCCAAACTTTGCAGCTCTCTACTGACCTATCTTTTGAGACCATTTTTCCCAAATTTCGGCAACCCCTTATGTTTTGGGGGTCAGAAATCTGAATCTATCGAAAAAAAAGGTATGTTTATTCAGGGAAAGTACGTTTTCGAGTCTGATTTCGTAACTTAAACATATCGTCTGCACAAATTAATTTGCATATTTGAGGTCTCCCCCTCAAACCATTAAGATTGTGTCCTAGAACGTGAAGATCCGATCATTAGATCAAAAGTTATTTAAGGTGGTCCATTTTTTTTTTTTTAGCGGACTGTACAAAATATGAATTCAGTGACGAATTCCGGCACAAAAAAATTACATCGTTTAACAAACATCATTTTAATAATAGTAATTTCGTAGGATAAAATAGAGGAAAATATGGAGCAAGGAAGTAGCTATTAAAAATTATGGTTCCAAACTGTTTGATCAGTCTAGCTCAATTCTGTTTGATATAAAGTTCGTTCCCGTTAATAATATTTTTACTTTTTTCAAAACTCTTGCAACCATTTATGAAATTCATTCATACAAGTATAATTTCATGCACAAATGTTAATAATAATAATAATAATCTTTCATGCGTATATATGTTACCGCAAAAACCCGAAGTTTGGTAAATCCTAGATTTTACCGATAAAACCCAGGATTTACCAGACTTCAATATTTTTCAGTAACCTATATATTTTTTATTTAAATTAATAATCGGAAAATTTTTTAACTGCAATGAATAAAAATTATTGCATCAGTAACTAAAGCAATATATTTTTAAAGTAGTACGTGTTCCTTCAAAATTTGAACAAAATAGATTGAATGGTTTTCGAAAAATAAAAAAAAAGACTATCTCTATTCAAATTATTTAGTTTTAAGTTTTCACCATTTTCAAATTATATTATTTAAGAACTTGTAGAACGTTGCATACCTCATTATTATTTAAAAAAAGTATCAATCATTCTTGATGATAATAATAGTTATTGGTCATGGATATTGGTAGTATATATCCATGAAGTTTCTCTCGTTTAGGCAAACCAGTTCCATGAAAGTGTGCAAGAATGTTTTGATTTGTAAACTTAAAAAATAGTAAAAAGGGCATAATGGAACAAAATTTCAGAGTCTTTTTCTTGCTACTACTATTTTCTATTACTATTACTATTTTCTTGCAGTAACATATATACTATTGTATTTATCCAGTATATTTCTAGGATCAAAAATTTAAATATTTCGAGAAGAAGTAGTAAAACAAAGAGAGGCAGCAGCAGCGGAAGAAAAAGGATGAGGAGGAAAAGCAGAAGTAGAGAAAAAAAAAAAAAAAAAAAAGTAGATAAAGACCTCATATCAAAAGTGTTGGAGTGCTCATAGAAAATTTGTAAAGAGGCCTCTTACCACTCCATCTGAATTTAAAGTTTAATTTTTGATTCATATTTCTCTCGGTGTTTTTTTGTTCTAATAAACTTTTGATAACATTATACAGCATTATACTTTTCAAAATGTATAAAAAGATGGAGGAGAAGCTAGAGAAAAAAGAGGAGGAGAGTAAGGAGGAGAAGCAGAAGTAGGATAAGAGAATGAAAATTCATAATCGTAGCACTAATTAAACACCATATTTCGAATGTAACTATAAGATTTAAGTTAATTACTCGCGAATCCGATCCTCACATCAAAAGTGTTTGAGTGCTCATAGAAAATTTGTAAAGAGGCCTCTTACCACTCCATCTGAATTTAAAGTTTAATTTTTGATTCATATTTCTCTCGGTGTTTTTTTGTTCTAATAAACTTTTGATAACATTATACAGCATTATACTTTTCAAAATGTATAAAAAGATGGAGGAGAAGCTAGAGAAAAAAGAGGAGGAGAGTAAGGAGGAGAAGCAGAAGTAGGATAAGAGAATGAAAATTCATAATCGTAGCACTAATTAAACACCATATTTCGAATGTAACTATAAGATTTAAGTTAATTACTCGCGAATCCGATCCTCACATCAAAAGTGTTTGAGTGCTCATAGAAAATTTGTAAAGAGGCCTCTTACCACTCCATCTGAATTTAAAGTTTAATTTTTGATTCATATTTCTCTCGGTGTTTTTTTGTTCTAATAAACTTTTGATAACATTATACAGCATTATACTTTTCAAAATGTATAAAAAGGGTTGATAATTTTTGAAAGTTTTGTAATATTTTTTTTGCTTCCATTTTTAAATAATACCAACAATTTTGTTGTGTTGAACATGAATAAAATATAAATAGAGAATAAAGATGTAAATAAAATTCAAGAAATTATTAGTGGAGTAAAAAAATATATAAACTTGTCAGACCATGGAAATTTTACGATGTGGTGCTGCCACCTATTGTTGATACATGAAAACATATTGCGCTAGTAAAAAAAGTGGTTTAGTTATATGAAAGTGCTGTCATCTAGTTATCCATTTTTTAAAGAAAAACGAAAAATAGCTCTGCGTTTTTTAAACATTTGCTGCAATTGTTGATTTGGAAAAAAATAAATAAATAAATAAATAAAAAACTAATTCTAAATTGAGAAATGTTTATATCATTTCATTAATTCGTTATTAAGTAGCACCTTTACTTGTTTTTGTTAATGACCAGACCCACCAGTCTACAATACAAAATAAACCTAACATTTGCAGTTTCTGTTTAAACTTATTCAATATTAACACCCTCTCATAGCTCTATTTTTCAGTGTTTAAGAATTTAACTTTTGTTGTTTCATAATCTTTTACATACTCATAATTTCTTTGTATCTAACTCGATAAAATTTTATTCTATCTACCGTGATAAACTTATATTATATATTCTGAAAAACAAACATTCCGAAATAAATCGTAAATTTTATAATTTTTCCGGTATTTATCATTTAAAAAGCTTGGAATATTAGTGCGTGATTTTCCGTGAGCTAAATAACATTCTTAGCTGACCCCAATCTTAAATTTCACGAAAAATTTTCGATTTGCGTCTGCACTTGTTTATTTGACAAACTTTGAATGATCTAGTATGCATCCTTTGACAAAACTATACCTCTATAGACTATACCTCTCAGCAAAAAATTGAAAAATAAAGAGGTCACCATATTAGATTAGGAGAAAAAGTGTTTGATAATTTTTAGAACTTCGATAGATTCCCCCCCCCCCAAAAAAAAAAACAAACAAAGCAATAAAATTACTCGGTTTGTCGTTTTCAGTAAGTCACTTAATTTGACTATTTTTAAATTTCAATTTTATCACAGCTTAATCTAATAAAAAACCGATTTGAATGATGCTAATAAAATATTTTTTAATCTTAATTAAGTTTATCAAAAATCCGACAAATACATAATACGATTCGAATTATGTGTTTCAGAATTCGATTGGTATAATTTTGTCAGGAAAAAAAAGGAATACAGGATCTAAAATACCACTCGTCTTTTATATCAAATTGTGATTGGATGGCAATCGAGTATTTCACATGTCCAGCATCAGTTTGCAAAAATTAAATAAAAAGGATTAAAAATAAATTTTAAACGTTTCCCTCCCCCGTCTCCACCCTTTCGACAGTTGAGTTCGGTAAGAAGTAAAAAGGTTTTTTAACATGTACATTTCCATCTTAAAATGTAATTATTGATATAGAAAGAAAAATTAGTTCATTGCCTGAACACCTTCAAATAATATTTACTACTCATTTCAGATTAATTATGGTTTGTCATTGGGTGCGTTTACATTTCTTTGAATAATTAGACAAATGTAGGGGAGAGAGGGGGGGAAACGAAATTGTTTTTGAAATCTGTGCTTTTGTTCACCGTAAATATTTTGGCTTCATTTTTAAATAATTTTCTAATATGATACATACTAAGTTCTACTATCAGGTACTTGCAACTAGTGAAGAGGAGGACCACTGATACACAGACACGTGATCTATGACCTCATCAACAGCTTATTGTTAATAAGCAGGATGGATGTTAAATTCGATCTAAGTTTTTACCCAAAAGTTAGAATGTTAATTAACGCGAAATTAATTAATTGCAACGTCGCCTCCCACATTGAATGTGTTAACCTCTAATTTTTTTCTCGTCCACGTCTTTTACTGAATTTAGATTTATTATTTGTGTATGTATTTTAATGTAACAGCGATTAATTTTGTGTATCTGGCAACTTCGCTGCGTAATTAGTTTATGTTCTCCATGGCTTCATGCCAGTCTTTGCGTTAAGTAAGAAATAAATAGTGAAAGAATTGAAATCTCTGGGAAAGAATCTTTCTGAAAAAAATATAGAACGTGTCTCTTAACAGAATTGATACTTAACGGGCTTAGCTTACTCGAAGTAGAATGGAAAGACAGTTGCTGTCACAAATAAATGCCACGTTTCAACAACCAATCAGGATCGAGACAACCACACTACGTCACTTGCTGTTATCCCATTGGATACTTGCAGGCGAACCCATCGAGGGTATGGATACTGACTGACAGTTGAAACCTGGCATTTATTTATGTTAGCAACTGCTCTTTCCATTTTATTTCGAGTAAGCGAAGCCCATGAAACAATTCTCTTAAGTGATACACTCTATATTTTTTCACAAAGAAGGATTTGGTTTCTTTCTTTCTTAACTCAACGACAAGCCCGAAGCCATGCATAACCTAAACAGACTATGTGCAAGTTGCTACCCAAATACTCAAAACAAAAATAATCGAAATCACAATAAAACAAATAATCGTTTTGCAAATGAAATTTTTTTTTAAACTTTCTTCTCGTGTGTAAAATTTAGAGGATTATTTTGGGTGTTTTTATTTCGTTCTCCTGCTCAAAGTCGACATCTGTGACGCCCATGCAATATAAGGAAGAAGGATTTTAAAGAAGTTTAAAATGATTCGATTTAATAGAGAATTGTTTTTAATTGCTCAGGGTAAAAGCATGAGTCAATCCAGAAACAGGAATGAAACTCAAATTTGTCTTCGAACAGAAAAGAGAAAAAAAAAAAAAAAAAAAAATCTGAGTCGAGAATAATACTAAATTGCATTTTGAAAATATTTATAAGAAGTTACGCATTATTCAACATTTAATTTTTTTTCTATCATCAAAAGTTTTAAAAATCACTTTCTGTTTCTCTAAAAGTGAGCCACTCTGGCTTTTTACCGCAGAGAAATATAAGACACACGCATTTGGAAAATTTATGATTGATGATGAGCCCTACCTAGGGCTCAATAATCTTTATATGTATATATATATATATATATATATATATATATATATATATATATATATATATATATATATATATAACATTAATATATATATATCACTAAATATATATATATATATATACTAATATATATATAACTATAAATATATATATAACACTAAAAATGTCTCCTTTTTAAATTTATTCTTATAACTTAAAATAATTTCCAATAATGAAAATGTAGGACGTTCCTCTTGTTCAAAAAGATTGCACTCCTTATACTAATTTTCTGGTTTGTTTGCAGTAGTCCAGATGAAGTGGAAACAGCAGAGGGAAAAATATGAGCCTCGGATTGAACATTGGGTTTATTAGCTTAAGAGACGGATGCGATTATACTGCGCCATATTTGAGAACAGAAAAGTCAATTATAACGATGTAATGAATTCAGTGTCAAAAAAATAAAACAGTATTAGCAGCTATTAGGACATAAAAACAAAGCAGAAAGAAAAAGCGTAAGAAAGTAAAAATAAAAAAACTAACTAATGAAACTCGCATTAATCTAAAGAAAATAGTAGTCTTTGAGCGGGGAGAAGATTTTGTATTAAAAAAAAAAAATGATAACTGTAGTTTTTGAATAATAGTATGCGCAAAAATGTTAAGCATGAATATATTTTGTGAGATAGATTTTAAATACTAAGATATTTATGCTTGGTATTTTCAAGTTATCAATCAATATGCCAAATAAACAATATTTTGATGTTAGTTTTCCTGCGATGCTGTATAGAACTTTCCAAAGGAAATAAAAAAGAAATGTTCAATATTTAAATTTAAAGAGCTGGATCAGTTTATTAGCAATTTACACAACTTTGGTACTATTTAGCGCGTCCTTTGGCTGGTTAAAAAAAAAAAAAAAAAAAAAAACGGGAAGTAAGAAAGAGAAGTTTGGCAGAAACTTTGCATCAAGTGCCACAACTGACTCCGATACGATTCTCTTTCGCTAAAACCTAAACCGATAGGGTCATGTCAAGCTGCTTGTCATAACTCTCTTAACTACGTTAGATAAATGGACTCTACTTCAAACAAATTAAAACTCGATGCAATTTTGATGGGTTCCTTCTGAAATCAATGAGGTGTTTTAGTAGTAATAATACTTTATTTACACCTCACTATAAATGTCCAATGGGCTATTGTCAACGATCTGGAAAACAACCCTGAGAATGATCCGAAGGTATGACATTTCAATTTTGACATTCTGCGGAGGAAACGGTTACCCAGCTTCGGTAGCTAGACATCCTTAAAGCAATTCACGGTAGAACAGTTTAACGAGAACCGATACCACACACCTTTGGTCTTTTCGCAAGCTGAACTAAATGGTGTGTGGCTTAGAGGAAGTGTCTTTATCATTCATATAATGAATCTGACATTAATAACTTTATTAAACGACAAAGAATAAAATGGTCAGGCCAGGTTATCAAAATGGATGAAGATCGTACCACAAAAAGAGTTTTCAATGGCAGACTAGTTGGCACACGCAAAAAGAGGCAGGCTGAATTTGAGATGGACAGATGACCTAAAAAAAAACATTTGGTCTTAAATACTAAAAACAGGAAAGTGCTAGCAGGAAAAAGGTTAGCCTGGAAAAAACTTCTTGAGAAGGCCAAGGCCCACCCTGGGCTGTCGAGCCAATGATCATGTAGATGAACAAAGTGGTTACCCACCTACTCACGGATCACTGTCAGTAATGCTTGACTACAGTGCTTTACTGGAAATCGTGTCTTACTACCCATGTAGCAGAGAACCATCGATTTTACGTCAAAAATACGTATATTTGACCTTTAAATTTTACTCAGCATTCGTAAAATTTACGTAAAACAAACTTTGTATTGTAGCAAAAAAAAAAAAAAAAAATGGATATCCAAAAAACGTAAAATTCGTGTAAAAGTATACTTAAACGAATTAGGTTATTTTGCAAATATTTTATCAATCCCTTTATACTAGGTAAGAATGATAACGTTATTTTTACATATTATGTTAATGGTAAATTTGCTTCGTTAATACACAGAGACATTTTACTAAATCTAAATAGTAAATTCACTTCGTCAATATTACGTAAAACATACAAAAATATTCTTACCGAAATAAAATGGTACATTTATTTTGTCAGTATTACGCATAGTATACTGAAGCTGTTTTCAAAATATAATTGGTAAAATATACGTCAACATTTATACGTAAATGTACAAAAACTTTCTAACTGAAATTTAAATGATAAATTTATTTCGTTAATAATACATAAAATATACGAAAGCAATCTTACCGAAGGGTAGTTGGTAAAATACATTCTATTAATATTACGTAGAATATACCGAAGCTTTTTAACTAAATATCTCAATGGTAACATCATTCCGTCAATATTACATAAAATTTATGTATAAAGCGTATTGATTTTACCAATTTCCCAAAAATTTGAGCTTAATTTGCGTATCATGCTACATGGATATTATTGTACTATAACCACTTATTGCCACCAACTTTGCAGTATTGTACCAGAAAGTAATGTTAAAAAAAATTATATACAATTAGAAGAAACAAAGCTTATCTTTTAAAATTTCCATATTTTATTCACTCAAAAATTTCAATAAAATCACTATACTATGTAACATATAATATACAAATCATTCAATATGAAAATTATTCACAAAAGTTATTTTTATTAGACAAAAGAATTTTTCACAGATTGCAATAATTTTGTAAGAATCGCTACAAGAGTTGGGTTTTTATATATGACTTTCTAAGAGGAGGAAGCAACTTCAATATTTTTTTTTTCTTAGAGGAAGCATAGAAAATAATATCTAATTACGTAAACAGAGATAACACTTGTTTCCAATGAAGAAAAAAAAAATTAATGATGTAGAAAATATGAAGCAAAAGAAAATAGTTATGAGAAATAAAATGTTTTTAACAGCGAGTTTTTGTACCATAATGAAAAGTGTTTTTTAAAAACTAAATAAAATTGAATTTTCAATTTAATTCATTATCATGTAATCGAAAATTAACTTGAAGTGTATTAATATTTATATTTCATTAATTTGTATTTTATTTAAAGTTAAAATGCACATATTTTTAAGCGTTAGTTAGTATTAAAAAATACATTGAATTTGTAAACCTCAATGAAAATAAAAATTCGCAGATTTCAAAATAATTTTGCCTTTTAGTGAAATATATTAATGATAATTTTTAATGAATGTATTATATTAAATGTATCAAAAATTTATTATGAGGTGATAAAAAAACATGATTCATTATGGCACAAATAAACATTAATTTCTATAGAGTAGAAATTAATTTGGTTTTCTAACACCAGCTGATGAGAGCGATAATTTTTTTTATGTGTTCACGGAACAAATAGATTGTTTGGAAAATGGTACTATTCAGGCCATTCTCATCAAGAAAAATAATTAAATTGTTGTTGTTGATATCACTAAGTGAAATACAGGACATTGTTTTCTTGAATAGATTAACTTATCATTGGAGCAGAGCGGTCATTGGTTATCACTTTTCTCAGTTTGACAGAAGAAAACACATTCTCTCTGAAAAAAACAAAAAAAAAAAACAACAGTGTTTCTAAATAAGTACTTATTCTAATTATCATTTACATTTGTCAAATAAGTGAAAGAAATAAGCATATGCGTTACTGGAAAAATTGGAATGTTGATATGCTTTGAACGCACAAAAATCGGATGCCCATTATCAAGATCTACTTACTGTTTGTCTAAGATAGGTACTCTGCCCGCCACAAAGTCTGCGGCAGTCTGGTGCTATGGAAACAAGAAGAGGGCATTTTAGGGAGGGTAGGGACAATAGACAGAAGAAAGAGGTCTCCTTTTCTCTGGCCGAAATCAGTCCTAAAGAGGGACCCCGCATCCCTACTTGAAATAATCATACCTGGTTACCATAGTCACCACCACAGCTTCAGACGAATGTCTGGCAGAGTACCTATCTTAGACAAACAGTACACGTGAATGACGAAACTAAAACGGGTTTACAATAAGAAAGGCAGCGTTGTTAGCGAAAGAATAAAAGGTGGAAAACAAAGAAAGGAAAAAACCGTAGTAGCCGTGGGGAAAGACTGTGGCTGAAAGTCAAAAATCAGGGTATGATTCATTTCTAAGTTAAATGGAGAGTTATGAGGTTATCTGCTCAATGACGGTTATATCGGCACACGAATAGGCGACCGTACAATTACCGTTTATGAAAAATGTTTTGACATTGGTTTATGGCTATGTTACGGAGCATGCGATTCTTGTATGCTTGAGTAGTACGTCTTACGTGCAGTTTCTAAACATTCGCACGCGCGTCTTATACAATCGTACAACAGCAATCAGTATGAATGCTCCATAACTTAATCACACGCTAGATCTGTTCTCGAGTGGTAGGTAAGGTACTTTGGTTTACGTCGCACTAGAGCTGCAACAACGGACTATTGGCGATGGTCTGGAAAACATCAATGATGATGATCCTGAGACAACATACATACGTCACGTCCTGTTTTACCGGGAGGACGCATTCACACAACATCCATCCGCGAGCCGCGATGGCTCAGGGGATAGAGCGTTCGCCTTCCAATGAGGCGAACCGGGTTCGAATCCCAGTCGATACGAATTCCGCATCCGGCTTGCACTGACCACAGTGCTGACGTGAAATATCCTCAGTGGTAGACGGATCATGGGTTAGAGTCCCCTTGCCGTCAGGCTAACCGTGGGAGGTTCTCGTGGTCTTCCTCTCCATGTAACGCAAATGCGGGTTAGCTCCATCAAAAAGTCCTCCACGAAGGCAAATTTCTCCCAATACTCGATCCAGGAGTTCCCTTGTCTTCTGGATTGGGTTCAAAATTACAAGGCTACGGAGTTGAACATTAGTAGCCGTAAACCCATTAAGTTGGGTCGGCTGTTCAACGACGGTTATAAAATAAAATAAAACATCCATCCGCAGATCGTAATTTTAACCTGAACTAGAGTAAAGTGAATACTGTTTTCCAGTAATATTGTTAACGTTTTCGTAATGTTTCCATAGTAAGGTAGCATTATTAATTATAATAATACTAAAAATAACTGATTGGTAATCCATAATAATGTTGAACTAATTAAGATTAACATTCTTCTTTCAATCGAATGAATTTTGGTTGCACGTTAAGTGCATATTCTACTCACTTGGGCTTGCATTCTTCGTCGAATCTTGGAGAGAGGGTGATGTCTCTTGGCGGAGAAATTCCTGGCGATGTTGGCGAGAGAAGACTCGGCAGTGTGGAGGAGGTAGGTGGTGGGGGTGCGTCGTTGCCAAAGCCGCTGTCGTTGCTGGAATGCAGAGAGGTGGACATGGGAGGAAGACGTCTGGGCAGGATCCTAACCAGGGGGTCACCTGATGTCAGAGGGGGACCTGTGGGAGAGGTGGGGGTGGGGGCGGCGGAGCCACGGATGGGTAGGCTCGCGGAAGGGTGAAGAAGCTTGGCGTTATTCCGGAGGCGCTGCAAAATTTTTAAAATCAAAAAATTTGAAGGAAAAAAAAAATATTTTAAGAACAATCTAGCTTAATGCATTACCATTACAACAAAAAAAGTTAATCCGAATGTGCATTGTAAATTAAAAATATGTATGATGTTAGCGAAACAGCTTAATTTTCTTTTAAATCTTAAAGATACATTTTTGTTGACTCTTATTCATGCTAACTAAAATTACTAAGACGCCAAGTGGAACTACGTGTTGTCTTTGAAATGAAAAGGAAATGACATAGTTCCCTACACGGGAGTGGCTACCAGTTCGAGATTATTATATATATATATATATATATATATATATATATATATATATATATATTAAGATTCTTGCGTACCATTCTCTAGTTGCTCCCAAAACTTTGCGACTATTTTAGTGTAAGTACAAGTTTGTATTTTTACATGCACGTTTGGATTAGTGTATGAATATATAACATCAAAAATTAGAAGAGAATATTTTCCGGCATTTATATCAGGACACAATTTTATTTATTTACTTTTCAAAAGTCAAATTTTTTTATGGATGAATGTTTATAAACCCTTAAATAACAAGAGCAAAACAAAATGCTTCTCGATTAAAGTAGAAAAAAAGAAATGATAAAATATCCTGCAATTAACAGCACTAAAAATGCAAAGCAAGTGTAAAATAAGTTTTTGAAAATGGTTCTGATGTGGTGCTGCCATCTGTGAATTATTAGAAGAATTTTAAAAAATTAATACTGTGGTGCTGACATCTATGAATAAAAAGACAAGTTAAAACTTACTAACGGTAAATAATTATCTCGTAAAAAATATAGCATCACTTCGTTGTATAAATAGAGTTATTTTCGCATTTTCTCTACTAATATTTATATTTTTGCAATTACTACACTTAAATAAAAAAAAAAATGTAATATTAGGGAAATTTTACGTGCAATTTAAAATATTGATTTGATATCTATCCTCTTCCACTCACTTATTTGGCCAATTGTAATTTTAGAGTTGTTAAAATACTCTTATTTTAAAATGTCATATATGGTATGATAAAACATGCGTAAATTAAACGAAAACTATTGTAAAAATGTATATTAATTTACATTAAAATAAAAAGCACATATATGCAAATAAAAATTTTTTATATTTTTTTTCCAATTTGAAACGAGCAATTAAAAATCATTAAGATTTAGTTCAACTGCATGAAGGAGAAATATTTAGAATGATTGCGATAAATTAAATTCCATCATTTTCAATATTTTTACATCCACCATTTAAAAGTGACCAAGACTTCAATTATAAAAAATTGAGAATTATATATTTAAACTAAATTTAAAAAAAAAAAGATTGAAGTACATTATAAAAAATTGAGAATTATAAATTTAAATTAAATTTAAAAAAAGTACTGAAGTACATTTTTCTTTATAGTTAAATGACCATTAGCTCTACAAAAAATATACCTTTACAGATTTTAAGAGACCTCTTCCTTCGCCATCTTGAACTTCAAATGACATTTTTTTTGTACCTTATAAATTTTTGATGAATTATATATCTGGAGGACAGAGGGCCAGGAATTCGGCCACCTTATTTCTCAGAATCCCACGGTGGACAGGAATCCATTGGAGAACTACTGTCTTATTATTACTGACAAACCACTTGAGGAGATTTAAGCAATTACCGACGGTTCAAGTTCTTGAACCGCTGAGTGCATCAATTGTTTGAAGTTCGGTCGTAGAATCAGATAATAATACAACTTTTGAAAAAAAGTTTTTAGAAAAAAACTAAAATTATACTTTTTGTATTTATACTATTTGTAAACAGAATAGGTGTCTCAAGAACACTATATCCCACACTTTCTGCCTCTTCATTAGAATAGTTACGGTAAATCTTGATTCCCCCGTCCCCCCCGGCAGTATATTTTAGTTGGAAGGGAAATGTGGATGGATGACAGTGTAAATCTAAGCACAGATGGCGCAAGGGGTTGAAATTCGTCGTAAGACTTTTGGGTTACGACTTCCGATTAATTTTTATGAGTAAGCTTGTAAAAATGCGCCTTTAAATATTATTAAACTTGTTGCTTGTTATTGTTTACACTAAGTCAACCATCCATTAAAGTGAGATTTGAAGCAAGATTTGCGCGTACCATTATGGGTTGAGTGTAATAAAATTAACAAATATCAGGATAAAGCTTACAAATATCACCTAAATAAAAAATTCTGGAGGTTTTTCCAATCAGGCCACAACAAATGTACTCTGACAATTTAGGTTGCGAGAAAAATTAAGTAATTAAGTAAAAAAAAATTAAGTAAAATATTACGTAATAATTAAGTAAAAAGAAATACGTACTGATTTTTAAATTTTTATTATAAATGGCAAAACAAAAGATTTTGTATTTGAAAAAAAAAATAAATAAATAAAGACGTGCAATGAGAATAAAGAGGTACTACCTGCAGAGAAGAATCCATATCTTTGGCATTAGAATCTATGAAAGTAGAGAGAGGTCGGTGGGAGGTAGGGGGAGGAGGTGGCAGAAGCAGAATGGAATCTGGAAACATGGAACTAGTATTGTGATCTATGCCGTTCTGTTGGAATGGCTGAATGTTGGGAGTAGTGCGACTTCGACTCACACCAAGAAATGTAGAGTATGGACTTGCAAAGTCCATGCTATGACGCTTGAGATCCAGCTCGCTAAAAGGGTGCAGAAGGGACGAAAAAACAGGTGAGGTATTGTTTAGGGTTTCCCATTCTTCAAAACTAACTTAAATTATTTTTTTAATAACAATATAAAATTTTTTTAAAAGGCTTGTTTGCATGTCTAAGAACACGACATCGTAAGTAATTTAGGCTATATATAAAAAAATATTCTCAGTATAAACGAACCTGCTCAAATGAATATGCAACTCACCAGAACACGCATTATTGGTATGGAACTATATTATCTCAATCAGTGCAATGCAAGAGCAGATTTTCGTTTGTTAAGGCTGTTTTTCGAAGGCTCACTCGTAATGTGAATAATCTTTTTTTTGCGAATAAAAATGCTATTTTTTATAACTGCTGTGAGTTTGTAACTATTACTCATGACTGTTAGTTCAAGTTCAGCTTATCTGAAGCCAGCGCTGTCTACGCTTACTTTGAAAATGAGGCAGAACGTCCATATGGAAAAAATAAACTCTTTACTGAAAATGAAAAGTGTTTGTGGTCTAATTTTTTTATATTTAAAAACTTACTCCAATGCTGCATTACTTGGGCTCATAAAAATTCGCAAAAATTTAGAATAAGGCAGTGATTTTGATAATTTTCCTCAAAGTGAAAAAATTTCGCCAAATTGGTGATTTTTTAAAGAAAAAAGTTTAATTAACGTTTAAGATATTTAAGTTATTTGCCTGTTCTGAAGCCCAGATAATTCTTTATGGCAAGATTATATATATAGTTTAAAATCATCGCATTGCTTCAAGTGTAAGACTCTTAAACTATGGCTTTTTCATTTTCCTTGGCGACAGAGCTTCGAAAAACAGCGTTAAGAACTCTACATAAACTACGTAAGGTATAACTTTATGCATTAAAAAAAATATTTTTGAAATGCTTTCTATATTATGCAGCGCCTTAAATACCCCTATCGGGGTCTTTTAGAACTAATATTTTTAACGGAATCCTATTTCCCATGTCATCATAGATTGTGCTAGAGGAAGCTGTGAACCGTGTTAGTTTAAAATAAACCATCTAGTATTTTGCCAACCCTATAGAAAGCTTCGCACACTAACAATAAAATATCCAGATTATTAATCAATAGAATCTCCCTGCAATTTGACAGGCTGAAAAGTTTTTACCTATTCTTTTAATATTTATTTTCAAGTGACGCTTAGCCGGTTAAACAAAAAAAAAAGTACCACGTGCATGTCTAAAAGGTTTGCTACATTTCTTACAAATTTAATAAAACTAATGTTTTGTAAAACGAATGATAAAAAAGAAGGAAAATCAAAAGAAAATATTAAATTGGGAATTCAAATGAACTACTAATAGGCAAGTAAATGGCTTTGATTTGAACTGATTAAAATAGACAAAATTTTTACTAATTATTTTAAACCAAGTGACTGAAAATTATCTAATTGGACCAGTGATTTAAGATAACGGATTTCAAGCAGAGATTCAAACACACACAAAAATAATAATTAGCAGCGGTAATTCCAATATTATTGGGAAGTTCAGTGAAAAATTAAAAAATCCAGTGACCTGTATAGACTTTTTGAAAAAGTGAGACTTGTGATAGTGACCTGAATAGATTTTTTGTGAAAATGAGAAATTTTTTTTCTCATTATTTTATGAATGAATAAGATCCTGTTTTTGTGATAAAAAACATTCAAAAAAATGTTTTCAACGAGTATTTGTTTTAAAATTATGAAATTAACACGCATTGTCTCTATTTTTAAAAGAAAAAGTATGTAAAGTACACTTTGTTTTCACAATAAATTATGCCGGGAAGGGTGATTTCATTAAAAAAAAAATATTGGATATTAAGAGAAATCAAAATATCAGATAAAATTCAAAATAGATTTCAAACGCATGCTTCAAAACATTTTAGAATTATTGGCAGGAATCACATATCGAATATGTGATTCAATTTCAAAATCAAATTAAATACCAAACAAATTAATATTTTAAATCCAGAAACGATACAGTTAACCAAATTATGGTTTAAACAGCGAAACCAAAGTGCACTGATGAAAATCGACCAACTAAAGATTTAAATGAGCAATGATTCGTATTTCTCCTAATTTTCAAGACCATAAGATCCAAATATTATCCAATTCAGTACTAATAAAGTAAAATATTTAGTTCTCGTGTATTTTGGTTTTTGATGATAATGTGAAATCTAAGAGAGAAAAAATGCGTGTGTAATAATTAAACAAGAAAATAGTTAATTTTTGAAATTGAATTTTTTTTGTTCTTTTTTTTTTTTTTGTTATAGTCTTTTCATAGTGCACAGGTAATTATTTTTGTTAGAAAAATTTGAAAATGGAAAGGTTTAAATGACAACAAATAATGGATCGCAAAAGATTTAATTAAAATATACAATACAGTAATTTACCCTGAAACTATTTTATCTTGGGTGCATTAAAATAAAACTTTGTGTGTGATATTCTACTACTGATCCAGATGACTGAAATATTTCCGAATTTATATAGAAAAAAACTTTCTTCGTGAAACTTTTTGTGTGTGATTTTCTCTTCAAACTTTCTTTAATATGATTCGATTTATTGAAAGAATTATTTTTGAATCGGTATTAACAAGGGTAAAAGATAAATAAAAGAGTAAGTCGAGAAAAAAAAAAAAAACGTTTTTCTTAATTTTCAAATTTCAGTTCACTCAAAATAATCAGTTCTTTGGCATGTCATCCGGGTGACAAAAACTTCAAAATTCATATTAAAAAAATGACTTAGAAAGCAATTAAGGGATGCTTTGAATTTCATTCAGAAATTCAAACATGAAGAAAAACTTCATTTTAAAACTTCTATGGTTCTCTTTTTTATTTTTATTTTCTTAGTAATTTTCTAAAATTTGAATTTAGTTCCTAGGTATGTTTGCATCGGAATAAATAAAATATCTCCCAATTCACATAAGAGATTAAAAAAAAAGAGTACAAGGAAAAGGTTTAGAACAGCGATTATAAATTATTTCTCAAATGTAAAGCCCTACGTAATATTTTTTATTTATTTATTTCTTTATTTTGCAAATTCCCAGCATTATAAATAAAAGTTCATCAACAGTTGCGAATATACTAACCAAAAAAAAGACTACTAATTATTTTAAAAATATCTAATGAGGAGAATTACATGTTTTAAAATATAATTTTGCTCCTGATGTATGCATATGCAAAAAATAAATAAAATTAGTCAAATCGAATTAGATTTTTTTTTTAAAGAAAAACTAACTTTTTCAAATGTTGAGAATGTTTATAATACAAATGTAAATTTTTATTTTCGAATTTTATTATTTAGAATGGAAAAAATCAATGAAAAATACTTAAGGGATACAGACACTTTCACAATTAATTCAATTCATTGTAATTGAATTTTTTTTTAAAATTATGTTATTTTTTAAAAAAACTTTCATTCACATTTTACATTAGTAATTTCATATGAATCAACAATGGAAAATTAATTAGATATAAATATAATTATCATTGGTTAAAAAGAAACGTAATCTTTGTACTCCTTCTGCAGTACTGAGTGATCCTGTAGTATACCTTCAGAGAAAATTTCTCACTCACATAAAAAATAATTCTCAAAAGATAACATTTCTTTCTTAAACATTTCTGTTTCACTTTATTATTATTATTTTTTTTTTGATTTTGAAAAAAAGTAAATTTTTTTTTTAACTTGCTTACACGCGGGAAAAAAGTTTTTCCTTCATACTAGATTATAAAAAATAAAAATAAACGACTATAGATTTTTCGTTTATTGAGGGAAACCCAAACATAGAAGCAAAATAAAGCAGAACACCCGAGTCAAGCAAAGCAAGCAAGATTCACCAAATGTACCAGAAAGATTGCAAAATAGACCCTATTGAGAATAACTATAACTAAAAAAGCAAATAAGAAAATAGTTTTATGTTTAAAAGCTTAATACTTAAGTAAGCAAATATACAGTCAATATGAAAAAAAGTACATAATTGCAAGAACTTTGCTTGCTGAGATTAATTTCATAATATATTTTGACGAAATATTTAATTGATACGTATTCAAAATAAAAATCAAACACAAAATATCTTATTTTTATGAAAAAGAAACTTTAGCACTGCTAAATATTTCAAATAATTATACATTCCAGCATTTTTGTTTCAAGAAACAATGCATATGTCAAAATTCAAATGTCCACAAGCAATTTCTTTTGTGGCGACGCTAAAAAATATGTTCATACTCAAATGAAAAAGAAATAAATTAAGAACTTATAACTTTGAAGTTTTCAACTTTTTCATTATTGTTGCAGTTAATTTATTCTTCTGTTAGAAAGCAAAACTAAGACATTTTAAGAACATGAATATCTATAAGAAAAAGGTTAAAAAGCAAAAGTGTAAAATTATCATTTTTAAAGAACTTTTTAAAACAGTCCACCAAATGCCCAAAATGAAGAATAGAACTTTTCCCAAAAAATATTCTATATTTATATATTTGATGAATTTGTAACAGCTATAACTGTTAGATTAAGTTTGGGTCGTATTTAGCCTGCCATGTGTATGCTGTTAATGCGCAAAATGTTAAAAGAAAAAAAGCCACAGTTTGTAACAGTTATAACTGTTAGATTAAGTGTAGGTCATGTTGTTATGTCAAAACGAAGAAAAGTCACAATTTTGTGAAATTGGAAAGGGTTTGTGATCTAATTTTTTAATATTCAAAGAATTCAAAAACTGCATTATCTGGGCTCAAAATTGGCGATTAGTATTCTTTGATTTTGATAATTTTTCATCTCGGGGAAAAAAATCTCACTAATGGAATGATTTGTAACAAAGTTTAATAATTTTTAAAATATTTTAGTTATATGTCCGTTTTAAAGTTTAGATAATTCTTTATGGTAAGATTTCATACATAGTTTAGAAGTATAGCGTTGCCTCAACTATAAGGCAATTAAACTACTTTTTTAAAAATTTTCTTTAGCGGAAAGCTTTAAAAAACAACGATTTTAAAGTGAGGAAAAATCATGCCCAATTAAATTTTTTGAAAATTTTTTTATTTTCTAAATATGGTGATTTATACGTTTTAAATTGCAAACAGGTCTGCTGTTCAACATAGCTAAAGTAGTTTAAAATTGAATTTTTAATGAATTTTAAAACATTTAAAATGTGGCTTTTTGTTTTATTTTAAACAAAAGAACTTTTTAAAAAAATCGTAAAAGGATCAAAAATTTCTCACAGTTAGAAAACTTCGGAACGTTTATTTTCGTAAAGCTCCAGAAAATATTTCAATGACAGGTACTAACCTTGCAAGTGAAGTAAAATTCAAAATATATATTTAAAAAAAAATGCTTTAATAATTAACTTTCTTATTTTTGTAATTCTGGTTTTCTCATTCAATTTCTGGTGAACCTAGAATCACATGACTTGTGGAAATCCTATCACCAAAACTGTGGGTCTACACCTACAGTGAAATTTCTTCAAAATAATTATATTAACGTAACACCTTTTATATCATTTTATAAAAAAAAAGTATGGCTCAATAAAATCAATAAATGATTTAGTTGGAATATCTGAGCTTAACCTAGAAATAATAATTAATTAAGTTATTTATAATAACTACCTTATGTCCATTGGATGCACATTTGGACCATCGTTTAAAACAGCAGTGTAGGCAATAGGGAACCAGCCTCGCCTATAACAGGAATTAAACATTTATTAAATTGCTCGACTGCTATACGAGAAATAGGGCAGTCCACTTAAGAATTTGTAAAGATTTTTTTCAGTATGACAGAATTTAATTGCAATTAAGCAAATGATATGGAATAAAAATTAAACTTTATAAATACAGTAAAAATCTGTTATAACAATAATTCATAACACTAGAATAAATTGTCGCAATAGCGAGCTTGTCGTTATAAGCAAATACTTATATACTTAGTTTTGAAAATGCACCAAAGATAGTAAAATATGTGATAGACATATCTATCTCCTATTTTGCACAAGTATTTCGATTTAAAGAAACATTTAAAAGTAAACAGCTTTTGCCTGCAGATTGTAAACTGAATTTACGAATCTCAGTATTCCTCTGAATCTTGGGCTGCTGAACTCTACATTCAATTCAATTCAATATGTAGTTCTGTGCTTTATGAAAGGCAGAAAAGTCTACGATGAAATTACTTTAATGACAAGTTCGTAACAAGTTTTCGCAAGAAGAAAACGAAATTAAGTGCGTAATTTTTAACATCACTGATAGCAGACAATGTTGATTTTAACAGTAAATTGTCGCGAAGGGAAATAAGGAGGATCAACAATGATACGCTTTCTTCTGAAGTGTGCCACATGATTTCTAAAAATAATTTCGTTGAAGACCAGCTAAAAAATAGCTAATGGTCACATATGCATCGCTTTCTAAAAATGCGGGATTAAAATTGTAAAAAGGAAACGATGTTAGTTTTTATGCATTGATACGAGAAATAAATAAAACGACTTCTATTTTTTTTTTTCTAATTTCTTTCGTATAATATTTCTCACTTAAACAGCAAAAAAATGTATTTCCCTTAAAAAATTTTTTTTTTATAACATCGTCCTAAACATACAAATTTTGAATCAAGTTTCGATCTTTGTCCAAATAGCGGACTTTTCGTAAAATGCTATATTCTTTATAGTTCATTCACCAGGAGTTGGCACTTGGCTCCACTTCCTCGGGCACAGAGTTCATTTTAGCGTGGGAGTAGAAGAGAAACATCTCCGCGCTTGAAATTGAGACAACCCTTAATGCGCGCCAAACGCAAACAGTGCCACTTACCTCGCTTTATCATCTGCTATTATATCTTTCGTTTCTCTAGCTAATAAAATATATTTTAAATTTAAAAACTGCTGTTTTCCCCGCAAAATGTCTCAAAAAGGACAAACTATTTACTCAAAAGAGAGAAACACTATAAAAAATAGCGCGAAATATCAAATTTATGAAATATTTAATGTTAAAAAAATGCACACAAAGTTGTCGAAATAAATATTTCTGCCATACGATCGCCAAATAGCAACCTTGTTCACATCCTTCTCCCTAAAATAGCTAATTAATATCGTCGCATACCACGTGATGAAGGCGGAGCCAAGAGCAAACTCCTAGTGAACGAGCTATATATCATATATCTAGCATTATATTATCAATCTATAAATTCATACGTGATGTCTCTTCGTTTCGGCTCTTTCAAGGTGAGGCTTTTAAGATGTAGGCAGAATTACTCAAAATTCTCAAAACATTAATTTTTAATTTTTTACATTTACAACCCCATAAAATATAAAGAGTAGTGGTTTTCAGCCCTGCATTTGTGTTTCATGGGTACCTGTGATTTCTTTGATTTTCTCCATACTGCCATCCTTTGTTTCTGTCACCAATCAGAACTATTGTATCCCCCTCATGGAAGCTCAGCTGATGCTCACCACTCGACAGATACGAATACAGCGCCCTCACTCGGGAATGACCACTTTTAGAATCTGTGTCTATGAGACTCTTGGGACGGAGGGTAACTCCTGTGAAATATTAAATTGAGAAATACACATATTTAATTTATTAAATTAATTGTAATCAAAACTTGTATTAATGAATGATAAAATGATAAAATTCATATAATGGGTATAATAACAATTTATATATGTGAAAAATTAATTTCTTAACCTAAATTATTTGATACAATATATTATATTGAATTCAAAAATAATAATGATTATTTAGACAAGCAGTTTCTAATCGGATATGGATCCCTCAAAAATCGATCCTCCTTTTAGCGGAACCCCGAAACTTAATGAATAAATTTTATTAGCAATTGTGAATATTATATATTAATAAATGAAGAAATATTGTGACTATTAATAAAAGAAAGACTATTATAATAATATAATATAAGATAAAATATAATAATATAAGAAAATATTTAATAATTAAAGTTTTATTAATTATTTTGAAAATATTTAATAATTGAATGAAGTATGAAATTTTTTTTCTCCATCATCTCGTTTAATTAATACTTGTCTTAAAATTGGGTTTTATGTCTGAAAGTTGAATTTACATGTCTGGAGAGGTATCTGGTCAAGCTAAAAACTTTATTTTATACTGCGCATAAACTGAAAATGAATGAGATGACACATGATTTTCGTCGAAATAAAACGAAAAACGGTGAGAATAAATATTGAGAATGGTCATACTTCCTTATTGTGATTTTTATTTGATGAGAAATACTGCTGCAATTTTTCATAAATGAATATTATTTTCATTTTTCATATAATAGAATTAGAGAATAGAATTAGAAAATACTTTTTAAATTTCACTTTTCTCTCGTCACAAGTATTTTAATTAAATAATATCATAAAAATAACGGAATTGTTAAATAAATAATAGATAATTAATGAAATTTAAATTTAAAGACATGTTTCGAAATTCGTAACTCATTAAAAATGTTATAACTCTCGGAACTCCTCCACCCTTCCACTAAACACCATTTGGGAAGGGCTGATTTAGACTCATTTATGTAGTTAAAAAAATGCTTTGCTTTATTATTTGAAGGGATGAACGATTGAAATTTAAAATTTATTAGAATTATTTAAACTTCTTCGATATTTCGTTATTTTTCCAGTTAATGTTAGATTTCTTTATTGATCTATTTTCAGTTGTACTTTTGCTCTCTACATTCAGTTTACAGTTGTGTCCAGGTACGTAGGAGTGTTATAGATCTTACTCACGCTGTTAATAGGCCATTTCATATAATTAAAAATATCTTTATACGGCAATAATTAGGAGAAAACTTTAACTTTTGATTTGAAAGCAATACAAATATATGAAGTTTACTTTCTTTACTTTATCTACCATCTTGAATTTAACGAAGAATCGAAAGGGGGTAAAAAACAAACACTGTTACCTAGACCAGGAGTCACCAATCTTTTGATCTTGATGCCCCACCAAGTCGAAGCTATTTCATCTCACGGATGGAAATCTCCGGAACAATAAAGATTGATTAGAGTAATATTTCAAATGTCTCTTCCCCAAAACATAATTATCGTGTGTCAGCAATTCTTAAAAATTGTACAACAAAATATCTAAATACCTTCGGAGACAGAATTTAGAAATTTTTACTTGGATTTATGTACGTATTATACACTCACCATGGTCTAAATATAAAGAAATATGAGAGAAAACTGATAGGAAAGAAGAAAAAATAGGCTTTTTTTCAAAATTACATAGCTTTGCTGAAATTTATTATTTTTCATAATTCTTGTTTTATCATACTCATAAAAACTCTACTTAGGGAATAGACTATGGATAGGAGATAATATTAATATTTAGATATTTTACAGCAAATATCGAAACTTATTTGACGAAAAAAGGCCAAAGATTTCAATTAGTTCTTTTTATTTTAGCTGTAAAATATAAAATTTCAGTTTAATCTACTAGTCCGTTGTCCATTCACTAAATATACGTATAAAAAACATTCATGCAAAGTTTCAAGTAACTTGAACTAAAATATTGAGATATTGCATTTAAAATGAAAGAATATAACCGAAAAATTTAGAGATAAAGGACAAAAAACGATCGAATTGTAAATGTAATAACCAAAGTAAATGTTTTTTTTAAATCATAACTAAGAGAAATATTCATAATTTTATTTTATATACAAAAACAGAAAAATGGTTTAGTCAAAATTTGCTAAGAAAAGGTAGTCGGGTTCAAAAAGTTACTGAATGTGGCGAAATTTCATATGATCATAATGTATATTTCTAATAAAAATTTTTTAAACATAACAATTAAAGATGAGAAAAAGAGTCAAATGATGATAATTAAAAATTTAAGATTAATTAATAATCTGCATAAAAGAGATGGTATATAGAGTATCTTCACATCACTGGAAACACGGGAAATTTGACAGAGAGCAAAAAATCTCATTCATGAATAATTCTTTCACGAACGTTAAATTTTTTTTCGTGAACAACAGTTAGTACCGTTGATCTATTCTAGACAAATGAGATAGTTTTCTAGGAATTTTTTGAACTGAGTGAACAAACAAAAATAATTGATAGATGTTATAAAAAAAAGTAAAGCCTTCTGATCCAGGGGTCCAAAATGTTCAAATATTTATCTAAAGTCAAATATTTATCAAATATTATATATAAAGAACAGTTTGCAAAGTTTTTGCATTCCAAGTAAACTGGTATTCAATATTCAGTCTCATCACAATGTGAAAGACAAGGTTCGCAACTCACCATAATCGTTTGATATGAGACTAGCATTGGAAGAAGCGATATTGAAATCCGATTTGGCTCTGACTAGGGGTCGGGGAAAGGTGTCCAGGGGAGGATCCCTTAGATCCATGCAACTGGTGTCTATGCTGCGAACTTTACGAAGAGTGTTGTTGTTGGTGATGTTGGGGGAAGGATCGTAGACAGAAGTACTCAACATAGACGTGTCAAGGAGATTGGCACAGGCATACTCGCTACAACTCTGAAAAATAAAAATAATTATTCAACTCAAAAGCATATACGATTCAAAAATAATTAAAATAATTATTGTCATTAAATAAGCTGACGATTTTCAAAAATCAATAACAGGAAAATGCTGATGCAAGAAAAAATCTTTAAGAAATTTATGCCATGAGATATATATTTTTATACCAGAGTTCCTAGTTTTAGTTAAAATTTCTTTTGACAGATAGCGTTGCACATAGTAAGTGCGTAAATCAAAAAAAATGTGTAAAAATTACTTCACAATAATTCGAAATCATTTAATGAATGAATTTCACCTTACAATAGTTACAGAATGTCTAACATTAGCCGAAGTCGCATATTGCATTGTAATGTGTTGTAATGTAATGTGTTGTAATGTAATGTGTTGTAATGTAATGTGTTGTAATGTAATGTGTTGTAATGTAATGTGTTGTAATGTAATGTGCTGTAATGTAATGTGCTGTAATGTAATGTGCTGTAATGTAATGTGCTGTAATGTAATGTGCTGTAATGTAATGTGCTGTAATGTAATGTGCTGTAATGATATATGCTGTAATGATATATGCTGTAATGATATATGCTGTAATGATATATGTTGTAATGTAATTTTTTAAAGATTTTTCTTGGTAAATGATGATGCAGATGACCTCAATAAATGCAGCACGATGCGTTAAAAATATTTTGATCATAGCTAGGAACTCTAAGAAGAAAAAATGTGTTTTTCACTTGGGTGTGCTGTAAGAATTTTATTTTTAACTCTGATTTCTGATATAAATTTTGAAAACCTTCATTCGATTTCAGAGCAATCTGTGCACATATAACTTTATTTCATTTAATGGATTACATCACATTATCATTCAAAAAATGAACTATAATATTCTAATTATTTATTCCAACGTGGAACTAAATTCTCTTTTTAAAGGAAAACGTTTTCCGTTTTCTATAAACTACGGGGCTATTCAAATATTGAGTAAGCATAATTTTGGCACTTTTGGACTCCTCCCTTCTTGTTAGCAAAAATAAGCTAATTACAAGCATTCCATGATTATGCTAGAAAATAACAACACCCATTTTGTTTTTTAATTTAACTGACTTTCATTGTAGTAATCTAATGTTAAGAGTTTTAAGATTAAATTCAAATTATATATTAGCATAAAACAAAATTTACAGTTCAAATTTTCCTTTCCACATTTAACTACAAATTTGAAATATTTCGAATTGCAATTTTTTCTCTAGATATTGTACTATTTTTCGTATTTTTTTAAATATTGAAAAAAGAAAGGAAATGTCAGCGTTTTACGTAAGCATTGCTCATACCCCTTCCCCTCCCTTGCCAGCAAAAATAAGGAAATCCCAATCCTCTCAGTCTTGATTTGCTTACATAATATTTGAACGACCCTTAGATAAGTGCGGCCCTGATATCTCTTTTGTATTTTCTATGTATAGTTTTGATATGTATTTTCTATTATAGGATTAGCGTTTCAACACAAAAGGTCAAGCATATGGTAATTCCATTGGGGAAAAACCAGAGCCAGATGGATGGTAAGCGAAAATGTCTTTCTTGATTGGACAAAAATATTCAAATAATGTTCTGGGGAAAATATTCAAATAGATGCGATTAACTGCTTTTAATACCAGCAAAATAAAACGAAAATCAATTAATCCCGAAAGACTTTAAAATTTAGATAAATTTTTTTTTTTCTGTTTCTCGTCAAATTTGTCACGTTTTAGCAATAAATATTTTGGAGAATACTGGTTACAATGAAACAAGCTATCTAAAATCATTCAATTTTGGGGCAGAGAGTTGCAGTTCAAACATACGTTATACAACTAATTGCTCCAGGATTAGAAATTCACCCGTTTAGCCTGACTGGTAGGCGTTGGGTCCATGTCTGAGAAGAAGTGAGTTCTAAACCTGTAGGCAGAAGACTCCCTGGGTGACTGGTGCATGTTAAATCTGCCAGGGTCGCAAAAGTCCTCTAAGTTCCCATAACAAATCAAAACATCTGGGGGTACTGGATCGAAGATTGGTTGTGCTCTGGTTAGGTCTGAATAACGATCTGCGGAAGACTTGTTTGTGTACGTGTTCTCCCTGTAAAAATGGATATGACGTATGTATGTATGTTGATCATCCTCAGGGATGTTTCCGAGATCGTCGCCAATAGCCCATTGTGCAGCTGTAGTGTGAGACGTAAATGAATGTACCAACCTACCCACTTTTATCACACTAGTAAATAATAAAAAAAAGGGATTATCAATACTGAAAGTAAATTTCATTAGTGAAAATAACTTTTCCCCCTTGTTATTATTTATAACAATCTTTATCTTACAATTTAAATTGTGCTGCTGTCTCAATACCCCAAAAATTAAATTGGAAAAATATAAAAATTTATAGATGATTTATTTAGTAACTTTAGTGAAGGGGTACCAGGGCTAAAGAGAAAAGTGAAGGGCTAGTTCATTCCGCTCTTAGATTTGAAGCTACGATTTCTCTCCTCATGACGTCACTGTGTACACAGATCTTGGAGATCGCTAGCAAAGATATTATGATAACTTTGCATCTTTCTCTCTGTAATAAGTTAGACTTTTTCTGGTAATAAGATTTCAAACTTTACATAATTAACACATTATTTTCGTTCATAAACATGGTTAAAAAAACTTTCTTGGCCATTATATTAAAAAAATACCATTTTAAACTTCTAAAAATATTTTACTAGTTGTCGAAAATGGCACTATAAATACTTTATTTTAAAAAGTTCAGTTTTAACTTTAATTATTAAGAAAAGCATATATCGGCACTTTTTTATCTACATAATCTTTGATAACTATAAGTTGGGTTAAATTTAGAATCCTGATTTTAAAATATGCCGTTAATAGCAATTTGTTCATACTTAATCATTATGAAACATCAACCTTAAACGCTAATTACCGAAACAAAATAATAATTTAGGTTCATAATGATATTTGAAATTCTACAGTTGTTTATAGATATTTAATTTTAAGAGAATATAATTTAAAAAAATCATAAATATTTAGAATAACTACATTAAAAAATATGTTATAAAATTAGGAGAATTTTAACTATATACTATATATTTTATTTATAATTTTTTTTACGCTTTAATTTTCTTTGACTTTATCAATTTTTAATTTTTTTTTGCCTGCCTTTCTTTTTGGAGTAACGAGGCGGTTTCTATTTAAATGGTGAATTTTTATGAAAGTTCTTAACGATAAAATAAACGTATTGCTGTTTTATATTAACTGTGTCATTTTGTTTGCAATTCGTTGAATCCATTCTTCACATAGTTGTTCATTTACTTTAGGGAACACGTGGAAAATTATATTTTTTCCTTTTGTGTTTCTATCAGAATTTTTGCAAGTTGCAATCGCGCAAACTGGCATTTCGTTAATAGTTTTAAATTTTTGTAAAATCACTGCAAAAAACTGAGGAAAGTCATTGTAGAAAACAACAAATATTTTGGAATATGTCACAAAAAGGAATGCTCCAATATTAGTTAGAGCTAGTTAGACCGAATGCTCCGTTCTTGAAGTAAAAGTGCAAGCTTCGCGCAACAGTGACGTCACTGGAGAAAATTGGAGGTTTGGCGCGGCGAGAGTTTCTTTCAAGGAGTGAACCCAATTTTATGGTGCAGCAGGTGGATGAATTAATTATTTTTATAACTTTTAATTACAGCTAGTAATTTGCTAAAATCTGGCAAAATACATCCTATAATAATTAAGGAATCTATGTAGTTTTGATTTTAGTGAGAAAACATCAATCCAAACCTTTTTATACTTTCTATAACTTTTAAATTTTTAACTCAGAATTCAAAATGTTTTACAAGAGTTAAACATAAGCATATACATTATTTAATTACATAATATTCAAACAATTAATTAAATAATATTCACAACATATTACATTAATTACATATTAAATTAATTACATAATATTTAAACAAAAAAAGTTCAAATAATTTTGTAAAATCATGCAAAGAACTTTTTTAGTTAAATTTTCTTTCAAGTTAAACTTTGCAGTTAAGTGTATTATATGACATTTTGTGCGTACAATAAATGTTAAGTTGATGATTTTAAACAGCTTTTTATAGGCAGTTAAATATATTCTTATTATTCAGATCATATTTTTTGGATTGTTATTGCAAACATTTATTGTGATTTTAAATCAAAATTTGTAGAAAAAAAATTTCTGAAAAACATTATTTTGTGCCAGATTCCGAAGCGTATAACAGGATATGGTTTTTGATAGATCCAAGTCCCATTCATTTTTTACTTTGTTCTTCTGTAATGAAAAATAAGTAGGTTTTCTTATTTTTTGTCACAAATGTGCTTTAAAGAAATAATATTTTACGTACCTTATAGGTGTTTGTTGGTGGAAATAATTTGTCGATAGGTTCTGGTAAAGATTCTCTACTTTTGGCAATTTCTTCCCATTCGTCTAAATGGTGTTGCAACATGGTTTGGCCCTTAAAGAAATTAAATACAAGTGTTCTTATTTTTCAGAGACAATTACAATTGTTTAAATATGCTAGAGAAAAAAACCCCTTCATTCCTGTTTAGCTTAGGAAAACAAATTATGCTTAAGGATTGTTCGCAGAATACTTAAAATAGTGGAGGGGAAATATGCATCTACCCAACCTCACAACAATCCTCTTTGAAAATTGATAGAAAAAAGTTTTGAAAGATATAAAAAAAAGAAGTTTGTTCTATCATAAATTTATACATAAAAAAAGGAATTCAGAGTTATTTAAAATATATTTTCAATTTTAATGCGCAGTTACATCTAATATACATTTTTTGTTGTTGTTAGAAATAAGTCTTTGTGGAGAAGTAAAATTAACTTAGCGTACTATTAGTTAGTAATAAGTGAGGTTTTGTAGCAATTTTGACAGTGATAAATATCGTCTAATAATGCAGTGGAAATAAAAATCGCAATCGAACTTACAAACAGTTTTTTTTTTGCGCTGGGAAAATATAGTTAGTTGTTTTTCCCGTCACATTACTCCATCGGCAGTGAAACGGTTTTACAGTGAAACGCGAAAAGAAAGACATCATTTTTGTTAAAGTTTCAAGCAGGCTTAAATAATAGTGCTGGGAAAGTGGTGGCTAGGTTTTTTTCCCCGTCACATTCCTCTTTCGGCAGTGAAACAGTTTTACAGTGAATTGGAAGGAAACACATTATTTTTGTTGACGTTTCAAGCAGGCTTAAATAACAGTGCTGGCTAAGTTTTTCCCCCCGTCACATTACTCTTTCGGCAGTGAAACGGTTTTACAGTGAAGCGCGAAAAGAAAGACATCATTTTTGTTAAAGTTTCAAGCAGGCTTAAATAATAGTGCTGGGAAAGTGCTGGCTAAGTTTTTTCCCCCGTCACATTACTCTTTCGGCAGTGAAACAGTTTTACAGTGAAATGGAAGGAAACACATTATTTTTGTTGACGTTTCAAGCAGGCTTAAATAATAGTGCTGGGAAAGTGGTGGCTAGGTTTTTTACCCGTCACATTACTCCTTCGGCAGTGAAACAGTTTTACAGTGAAATGGAAAGAATTATTTATATTAAAGTTTCAAGCTGACTTAAATGATAGTGCGATAGGCTATTATTTAAGACTGTTATTAATAGGCTTAAATAATAGCGTCCGGGAAAATGTTTATTAGTTTTTATTTTACGCCACGCTACTCCTTCGGCAGTGAAACAGTTTTACAGTGAAACAAAAGAACACATCATTTTAGTTAGTGTTTGAAGCAGACTTAAGTTATTCCGCTGGGAAAGTGGTTGATATTTTGAAAAAAAAAAAACATGTATGATGATCAAATATAAATTATAATCGGCAAAATTATATTATAAATTACGCACATGGACGCATTTCTTACAAATCAATTGCATTAAAAAACTAATGATTTACAATATAAGCAACAATAAAAAAAATAATAAACTCACATGCCATACGTATGACTAAATGAAATAAATTCATAGAATATTTTTATTTCAATTGATGATTCTTAAAGTAATTTTTTTGACTAATTTTTGATAAATTAAAACGTTCTGCTTAAATATATTTAGGAAGTACATAAAATTTGTATATTAATTTAAAAAAATCTCACAAAATTTCGTAGCGAGCTACAAACGTTAAGCAATTGACCTTAGTACAGTTAAAACTTATAAGCAAAGTTTAAAAAATTGAACTATAGGAAGTAGTTAATTTTATGAATAAAAATTAGACATTATTAAGTGAAAAAAAGATAAAAATTAATAAATAAAAATATAATGTCTAAAAATATTCTGATTTCATTTTAAGACACTTACAATAATGACCTTGGACAGCAGAAACAAAATTTAACAATATACTTAGAAACATGAATAAAAACTAGTAAGTATAAAATTCAAAAACAATTTTGACCTTCATAAATTTCGTAATCTCTTGGGGGTGGCCTACATATGGTACGAAAATAAGAACACCGATTGTTCTCCAATTTATTATCATATATCCGCAAAGATATAATTATGAAACACATAAAACGAAATATCTCATGAAATGTATGGTAGTCATAGAGAATATATGAAAACACAGAAATCACTGCTCGGCTATTGCCACAGATAATAAAATGAAACATGCAATTTTATCATTTTATTATTGGCAACGGCTCTCACGGGAATAATTCCGACAGTCCATTCTATCGTCTTGTTTATTTTCAAATTCATTTATTGATCAATCATTTTTAAAGGTCCTTAAAATAGACTAAAGTAGATCATGAAATGGTGAAAGTTTTAGAGCTTTAAAAATGTTTTAGCTTTTTGTGCTTAATTATTTTTATAATTTTTAATTACAGCAAGTGCTTTGTTAAAGTCTTGCAAAATATATTCTATTACAATTAATATAAAAATTTAAGTAGTTTTGATTTTAGTGAAAAAACATTAATCCAAATTTTTTCAGACTTTGTAAAACTTTTTAATTTTTAATTCAAAATTTTTTACAAGAATTAAACATAAGCACATACATTATTTAAGTTCAAACAATTTTGTAAAACCATGCAAGGAATTTTTGTAATTAAATTTACCATTGAGTTATAATTTGGAGTAGAATATTATATGACATCTTGGGTGCACAATAAAAGTTATGTTGATGATTTGAAGTTACTTTTATAGGCAGTTAAATATGTTCTTACTTGAAACTATACTAGTTTAAAGTAATTGCAAAATTAAAAGAAATAATTTTAAAAAAATTAGATTTTTATAAAAAAATTATTGACCAAAAAATATAAAATATTTAGAAAAATATTTAAGTGCTACTATAATTTTAATCAACCTGCTTTACTTGAAACAATTACCAAGGTTTTCAGAAGTAAAGTAATCCTGTGCCAGGAGAAAGAATTTGAATTCAGATTTAAAGACAAAACTTCAAATAAAAATGTTTTTAAACGAAACATTTTATTTTCCAGACGGTTTCCTTTTTCTGTTTTCAGTGAGCGAGTTTCAGAATTTTTGCTGTGACTTTAAAAGTTCGTTTCAAATATTATCTTATACTTGGTGTTCAATTGGTAAAAAGATGAATTTTTTTTTAAAAAAATTGTTAGGAAAAAACCTTTAGAACTCTTAAAAATACTAACCCATGTTAGCCTTAGGTACAAGAAGGAAAATGAGGAAAAACAATTCTTTAATTAGGCATGTTATTTATTTATTGTTTATTCAGTATAAAATCACATTAATTTTAGTAAACATTTATTTATGTAAAGGTAGAAAAATTAAAAAAAATAAGATTGCGAAAAATATTTAAGAAATTGAAAAACATATAAAAATATAAAGATCGTCGGTAAAACCAACAAAATTCGTCACAAAACTTCAAAAGAAAAACATTAACTTATAAAATCATTTCCCAATCTTGTATTTATTTTCTAATTTGTACCCCATTTCTAAAAATTGAATCGTATTTAATAACTGAGATTTTAAACTTTCTTAAAAAAGAGAGCATGCCAGATCGTGAAGAGATTACATCAAATACATTATAAAATGGAGTTCATAAGTTTCTAAAGTATATTAATATAGGAAGGGTTAAATTAGGGTTGACACAAAACAATTAAAATTATTTTTTAGAAATCAATTTCGGTACAAAAACAAATAAATAAATCCAAATAATTTCTGAAAATTAATTATAAATAATTTTTTAACGCTATTTCTAGTTATACTTTTGAAATTGCGATTGTTAATTATTTTCAGTTTTCCATCCTTCGTAACACTTAAAAATTCATTGAATTCCTCGTTAATCAATTTGAAAAAATGTACCGCATTATTAGTCAGGCCCATTTTTTATTAATAGTTAATTTTCTTTTTTTAATTGTATTCATATTTTTATGAGTTGTTCATTCAAAGTTCGTTTGCAGACAACCAATGAAAGATAGAGACAACTATGCTTTCAAAAAATTATATAATAAATATTAATTTTATAATTTTAAATTTTTTAACAAATAAGTTATTTTTCTCAGTACATTATGATCTTTAATCACTGCCCTTGATACATATTATTTCAAAAGGTTTCTTAAAAATGGACTCTTTTTAGAAATGATTCTAAAAATTATACTTTTAAGGACAGTGATTGAATAACACACTGTATGCTAAAAAATCATCAAATTTGGTGAGTCACGATTCGTGTTGTTCACTTGTTACAAAAGAATCTATAAAAAGAAAGCGAAAAAAAAAATAAAATAGAAAAGAACGCAAAAAGAATAATAAAACATTAACTTAAAGTTTGGTCTAAAGGGGAAACAACAGAGTAAAATTGAAAAAAAAAATATATATATATAATTTCATTTTTCAATGGTATATTTTTTTAAACTTATTATAATGAGATATTGAACTGACTTTCGTAAAAATGGAAAATTTACAGTATAAGAAGTAGAACGAGGCATGCGAATTAGGACTCACTGTGACATTTATGTATGTGAACTAGTTCGTTTAGTTGATTAATTGATTTGTTCTCTCGTATCGAAACATTTTAGCAAAATACTATCATTTTTACTATTTTATTGAACGGATTTGTTTAAATCATCTAAGAAAAAGAATCAATGGTACTTTTAAAACAAATAGTTGAAATTAAAATTTATTTAGCTGAAATAACTTTTAATAAAGGTTGCAAAAGGTTGTTGATAGACTAGAAATAAATATAAGCCTAACAGCCAAAAGATATGATCAAAATGAAGATGATAGCAGAATTTCGGCTACTACTCTAAAAACATATGAGACGTCACATCAGGGTAGATTAACAAGAAAAAGGGCTATACTAACACTAGAAATAAATATAAGCCTAACAGCCAAAAGATATGATCAAAATGAAGATGATAGCAGAATTTCGGCTACTACTCTAAAAACATATGAGACGTCACATCAGGGTAGATTAACAAGAAAAAGGGCTATACTAACACTAGAAATAAATATAAGCCTAACAGCCAAAAGATATGATCAAAATGAAGATGATAGCAGAATTTCGGCTACTACTCTAAAAACATATGAGACGTCACATCAGGGTAGATTAACAAGAAAAAGGGCTATACTAACACTTTAAGACTTAAAAATTATGGAGAAGGAGCGTCTTATGAACCAGGTATTTATGCATTATATTGGGAGTACAAATTAGTTCGGTCCATTTTTTGTGTGGTCAGAAATGCATTTTTTTCAGAACAAAATTAATGAACAGATTAATCAAAGTATTGTCCATTGCAGGCTACTAATTTTTCCCACCTCTCAGGCAATTTTCGAATTCCATCTCGAAAAAATGCCTCGTCTTTTGAGGCGATCCAAGTTAAGAGCCAATTTTTGATTTCTTCGAAAGAATCGACGGGTGACCTGCCGAAGTGTGCTGCATCCGGTGGAACAACCGGAAATCAGAAGGAGCACTGTCCAGTGAATATGGCAGGTGCGGTAAAGTATCCCACTTGAGCGTTTCCAAATAATTTTTTACGACTTTTACAACATGAGGCCGACCGTTATCATACATAAGAATAACTTTGACATGTCTTTGCTCGTATTCCGGCCGTTTTTCTCGTAATGCACGGCACAAACGAATAAATTGTAACCTATACCGATGACCCTTAATGGAATCGCCAGGTTATAGCAACTCATAGTTTACAACACCATTCTTCATTCATCATTCACCTATCTTAAAACCTCGAAACCATTCCCTACATGATTTATCAGTTGGAGCATTGTCACCATAAACTTCTACAAGCATTCGATGCGCTTCAGCTGCAACTGTCTTCCAATTAAAACAGAAACATATCCCGCAAATGCTGCTTAGTTACCACAAAATTTGACATATTCAACAAAGTAAAAAACAGGGTTTTTGTATGAAACTCAAAGCGATATAAACTGAATATTATTGACAGATGTCTAACCTCTCTGAAACCACCGAAACCAGCTGTGACTATGAAACATTCATAACAGCCAGAGCCATCTTCCGATTATGAGTACTAATTTGTACTCATAATAGTTAGATGAAAAATTGTATTTACTTATATAAATCATTTATCACAAAACTTTAGATTCAATTTACACGAACTATGTTTACTGTATGCTTGCTGTATCTCTAACTAGTACAATTTTCAACTAATTTTCTTCAAATTTTGACAGTGTTCACAATAAAACTAGTTCGTTGCAAGTAGCGATTTTTTAATTGGGTTGACTGATTTTGAGTAATAAACGAGAATGTCTTATTTTGTGTCAGTTTTAGAAATAAAACATTTTCCAAAACACCACACCATGTAATGAAAAAAATTATTTTTTAAAAATACTACGTGAAAGATAACTACATTCAATAGTTTAAAAATCTCAAAACGGAATCAAATTTGAGTACTTATGAGTACAGCAAGTTATTGATAATTAAAAAAAAAAAGTTATGAACATTGTATTAAATAAGCGCAAATTTTTTTATTATAAATTTTTGTATTTGAAACAGGATAAAATGAAGATTCAAATATGTAAAAAATTGAATTAAGCTTATCAAAATCGTTTCAAAATTCATTACAAAAATCCTTTATTTAGGTTGTTTCCCTTAATGGGAATGTAATTCCTAAAGCAACAAAAATCAATCAAGATTCCTAACAAGGGACATTAACGGCGAAAATAAAAACGAACAATGAATAACATTCAATTCGAATTAATTTAATTAATCAATATTATTGTAAATGCCGACGTCCAATGTTTGAACAAGCGCTTTGTTCGACAAATCGATGATTAATCGCGAGCACTTAATCATCGGAATAAGGCTGTCAGCCCCACAAATCAAAACATAATTACCTGAGAATGATAATGCAAATCATGCTTTGTTAGAGAACACTGTCGCTCCAGAACAAAGCCGTACCGCCGCCTCTCTTGTGTTATAGCCTATAAAAAATCATTCGAAAAAACAAAGAGATTAAAGAATTAGAACAATTTTTTTTCCTTTGTCTGTTACATTATACGGGTTAAATAGAATTATGTTGCTTGTTTGGATATATAATGACTAAAAAAATAGTTATTAAAAAATAAATTACTTAAAATCAGAAAATGAAATATTAAATAATTTTTGTTTTAATGATCAGATTTTTGCGTATTAAGATGTGATCTAAAGTTCAAATAAAAGCACGCTATAACGTTATAGTAAGATATTTCTTAAGTTACGGAATAAGACTGAAAAATGTACTTCCTCAGAACAAATATGGACTCTCCAACATTTGAGATTGGAGCAGAATATATTTTTTTTTTACAGTGGTAGAGAACTAAAGCAGAAATTTTGAAAACAATTTAAATTTTTTGAAACTCTTACTGAAACTTAACCTTATAAAACAAATATTTAACTGACTTTTTACATATCTGTTTAAGTAATTTATATGAAGAGCGGAATTTTATTTAAATTCTAAATTTATTAAAATGAATAACAAACTTCTTTATAAGTGGACACAAATAATTAAATCCTTATTTATTAAAATATCAAAACATGAGTAGCTTTGGCTCATGGGACAGAGCACTAGTCTCCCAATGAGATGACTCGAGTTCGAACCCCAGCGATGGCTGGTCAATACGAATTCCGCATTCGACTCACACCGATCATAGTGGTGACTGATCACGATTCGAGTTCCCTTGCAGTCAGGCCAACCGTGGGAGGTTTCGTGTTTTCCTCTTCATACAACGGAAATGCGGGTTAGTTCCATCAAAAAGTACTTCCTCCACGAAGGCATATTTCTCTCGATACTTGATCAAGGAGTTCTCCAATCTTCTGAATTGGGTTCAAAATTACAAGGCTATGGAATTGAACATTAGTACTCGTAAACTCAAAAGTTTGGTGTGCTGTTCAACAACGGTTATAAAATATAAAACATAACATTGTCTTTGTTCCGACTAGTTGAAATATTTCTAAAAATTACAGAAATTTGGTAGTAAGAGGTTATGTAAATATGAACTTTTCCCGGCATATTAGGACATTTAACTCCCAAAATATAGGAAGGGGTTAGCCAAAATGGGGAATATATTTTCCAAAACAGCTATAGTAAATGGTCAAAACTTAAGGTCCTCCTACTTAACGTATTCCGTTTACATATTTCCTTACGAATACTTTTTACGCATTTCCTTTCACGTATTTCATCAAATTTGCGGAACTATTTAAGGGAATGCTAAATTTTACTTTTAAATAATAAAGTTTGACAAATGATAAAATAGACAAAAAGTGAAGTTAGGGGGATAAGATTTTGGAACTGCTTTGCTGATTTATTTATATGGAACATTATCTCCATTTTGGTAAATATTTGGGCAATTTAATTTATGGATTTGTTTTTCGTCCGTATTGAAACACGAGTATTGAGAGTCAAAAGAATTTTTATCCTATTAAAAAAAAACTTGTATATTTAAAAATATTTATTTCGCCCAAAAAGTAATTTTTATTCAGAGTATAAAATTTTTTACATTTAAACTTAATAATAATCGAAAAATTTTGACTTACAAAATTAAAAAAATTTCCATGTACTAAAATTAAGTAATTTTGAAATTAAAAATCATAGAATCAAAATCTAATCAAAAACATAGAATAAAAATCATAGAATCAAATAAAATCATTAAATTTTCCTAGATTGCAGCCATTACAATATTTTAATAGCTGGGTACTCGTATACTTCTACACATAATTAAAAAGGTAAATTTTTACCAAGTATATTCTTGTATTGAATTGCACATTGTTTTGTTGAATTTAGAGTATTGTCAATACTAACTAATTCACATTCTTAAGGTTTGCTCCTAATGAACTTGTATCCGGTCATCAGATCAAAAGTTATTTAGATGTATTGTCTTTTTTGCATGCGCAATGCGTTCTTTTTTTTATAGAAAACACATTAAATAACTAATAAGCAATTGAATAATTTGATTAATAATAAAAATATATAATTAATAAACTATAGCAATTTTTTTAGAGAAACCTATAAAAAGAGAGACTTCGTATATTTGATAATTGATTATAAATTACTATAAATGGGGCGCCAAACACATTAAAACTTTAGTAAGAATAATAAAAGATATCACAACTGTGAAATTTTGAATTAATTTAAACATCAGAAGGCCTATACATTATTAACCTATTAAAAAATAGTTTACAGATAAAATATTTTAAGTTCACAGTATATTTTTAAAAACAAAATTGCGCAATTAAAAACAAAAATTTAACCTGCTTTAAGCTTCTTTCACAAAAACAATCTAGTTTCATTTTCTCCTCTTCCAACTGTTGCAAATTCTGAAAAAGAGAGAAGAGAAAATATAGATTTTTGACATTACACAGAAACAGCTCTGAAGAAAAAATAATCCGAAAAACTAATACCTGATGATAGTCTTTTTAAATATATGTATTATAAAAATTTTATTTTACATAGGAAAGTTGGACAAAACCGCGTTCTTGAGGTTTCTTTTTCTTTAGTAAATCCGCGAATAAAATTGATAAATCTTTTAATTCGAAATGTAATTTTTAATCAGTTTTTCAAATTATTTTCGACAGATATTTCAGATTTTATTTGACTGTTGGATCAAAGCATCTGGTTACCAGGGTAATAAAGTAAGGACCGAAGTAAACTCTGTGTGTGCGGAAGTTTTCTTAGAAGGGCCCAAGTTACCACTCGTTCTATGGTAGTTTATCATTTTTATATATGAACTAAAGTTATAGAAGAGTAATTTCTTTTACATACTTCTACTTATTACATTGTTTGTGTACACTCACTACGTACTAGATTGCTTTTACACACACTACGTAGTACCATGCTTATACACACACCCTACTATATTTCTTGTACATGCACTACGTACTACACTGCTTGTACTACAGGACAAATCAAAAATGATTCTTCGATTTGAATATTACGAAGAAAGTATACATTGTCATTTGTCTCAAAAAATTTAAAGCATCTACAGGCTTGAAACCTGTTCAACGAGAACTGATAGTAGAAGTAAACATAAGGGTTGCTGTTTGATTGCCAACGTTTGCCACTTCAACGGTTTCGTCGCAGAATGGGCGATTTCGTTTGAATCGACAGAGCTTTCGCTTTTACAGAAAAACGAAAACGATATTCTGTTTTTGATACCTTAAAATTAGATAAAAAAGTGCAAAATTAAAATATTTACATGAAAATACGTTTCTTTGTTTCAGTAAACACATAATTTTATTTTGAGAGTAGTTTTAATGTTTTTTTTTTTTTTAAGTTTAAATTAAATTAGTTTTAATATATTTTGCATAAATATCTATGCAAAACATAACTTTTATAATTCCATCGTAAAAATCGTATAAAATTGAAATAATATGTTAAAAAAATACTCTTTATTTTCATAATTACAATTGTTTTTAAAATTTATTAAAAGTTAAATAATATTTAAAATAGTTTTATGTTTCACCGATTGATTTAAAAACATATTTGAAGGAATTGCATTTATTTGTATTTTTAAACTGTTATCTTTATTTTTCTAAGAGAAGTATTACGAAAATAATTACACTGAAAGAAACTTACAACTTTTTTATATGTCTCACAAAATCTTTTATTAAGAAAAATATACCCACTTAACCTATAAAAAAAAAGCACTCTGTAAACCTCGAATTCAATAGGTTCACGGCGGAAAAAAATCATGAACTTTTCTTTTTACAGCTGTCGAAATCGTCAATGTTATTCAAAAAAGTTTGACGAGATTTAGTCTTCTCCGGTGAATGTAATATACCATCCCTTTTCTTATTCTTTAATAATTCTGATAACAGAAGCTGTGCTAACTCCCGAAGCCTATGGTCAGCCACATCAATGATTGGAACATCTGGTTTTGAATGCACTTCTGTTTTATTAATCTTCAATATTATTTCCTTCTCAGCTTTACTTATGTAAGATTTCTTCTGTCGTTTTTAGGAGGACTTAAATCCATCACTTTATTTTCTATATTGGCCATAAAACACCTGCAAGAGGACACCACGGCGAAACAAACAACCCTCTAAGAGTTTTTGCTTGACAGATTGGCGCTATTTGTAATTATTCCAGCGCCAAGCAGACAACGGATTGCGCCAAATAGCATTCCGCTTTATTTACTTTCACTATCAGTTCTCGTTGAACATAGTAAGTAGTCCGTAGATGATCTAGATAGCTTTCATATTACCTACACTGTAAAAAAAATTGATGTATAGTTGTAATTTTTGGTTCTGAGGTAAACTAAATTTTTTCACAGTGCCTTTAATCATACTTTTTTTTTATTTATTTATTCACTTTTATGCACATATTTTACACGCATTGCAATCAATTTATGACTTCATTTCAAAAATACATCATTTAAAAAAGCAGCACATTTTCATAACATATTTTGCAGTAATTCCTTTAAACAATAGTTATTTTGTCAATTTTATATATAAATTTATCAAGCGTTTATATAAAACACGATAAGTACAGCTTTTAGTTTGCATCAAGAAGAAAAATTGTGGCAACTGTACACCAAAATTTTTTACATCGGTAATTTGAGAAATGAAACAATTTTATGGTACAGATCCTCCTCCTAGTTAATTTGAACATTAGCTAGATAATCTATAGATTAAATTATTTCTACATTTTAGTAGAAATATATCATCCGGATGAAGTGTAGTAAATGGTGACCGGTGCACGTTAAATTTTTCTGGTCACAAAGTCCATCATGTTCCCATAACAAATAATATCTCAAGGGTACTGAATTGGAAATTGATCATTCTCTGGTTTAGGTAAAAATTTCGATCTGTGGATGAATGGATGTATGAATGGGTCCGCCTTATAAACGGGTGTGACATATGGGCGTGACAGAAGACGAGTTTTTTGGCCATAGATGGTGCCACTGGAAAACAAGAACAATCGCACCCCCCGTGCCTTAATAGCCTACGACAACAACAACAGTGGTAATACATACGATTTCTTTTTTTTTTCGCATTCTGAAGGGTTTATCACATTAACAGAGTATTGTATGATGAATAAAAATATGAAACAGATAATTACTTTAATTTCTTTGTCTAGATTGGTTCCTTTACCCTTGTTTTTCTTCCGTTGTTTTTTCACAACTCCCACAGCTTTCATGTAAGATTCCTGGAGACACTTATGTTGCTGAATGAAACGCTTCTGTTCACACTGAAGAGGAGAGGAACAAAAGCAGAATTATAAAACAATACACAAAAAAAAGTTTTTTAATTTACAACTAATACAATTTTGATTTAAAGTTTCTCGCTTTGTCTACTTTTTTATCTTTGAAATCAAATTTAAGAAGAAAAAAAAATGAATCAAGCAGCACCGAAATGTCAAAATATATATTGCTTAAACTATCTATATTTAACTTTGTAATTAAAATCTTCGTTTTAAAAGTTGTCAATGAATACCTTTCAGTCGAAATCGGTACATACAAAATTACGATAGAAATAATGTTAACTAGAAAAACAGTCTTGTAGGTGCTTAATTTATTGTACTGAACAAAAAGATCATATTATTTTCAAAGAAAAGGATGATTTACTGTTTGTCAGTCACAAGATAAGCTTCCGTCATCGCTGAAAGCACTTCTGAGACTTTAAATTTTGATTGTCTGACTATACTCATCATTAAATTTTTAGAATATGATGAAAATAATGCATTTGATATTTAATTAAACGCAACTAACCAATAAATTTTAAGTAGCCAATTTTTTTGATGTGCAATAAATCGTTTTTTTATTTTTCAGTGTATATTTGAGGTATATTTATAGTTTAAATATTTTTTTAAACGTCAGAACACCCTGAAGCTGACAAGGCATTTTGAACTATCTAAAAGGGCAGTTAACTATCTGAAAGGGCAGTTTTAAATGTAAAATTAAATAACAAAAAATAACTGCTAAATAATAAAATATGATGAACATTGAGTAAGTATTGAAAAAAGAAAAAAATAGATGTTAACCTCAGCGCTAATGTCAAAAACGAAAGTGACATTTCCAAGTTCCTTTTTTTTCTTTTTCAAACTAGCGAAGACATATTTAGAACCCGGCGCAAAGACGATACCAAATGGAAATTTTTTCCTATTCAAAGATAGTGGCGATAAAAGAATGTACTAAAAATAATTATTGCAGTTGAATACGTGAAACCCTAAAATTAGAGGGTAAAAGTACAAAAACGTTAAATTATAAGAAGCCTTTTTCAGATATTAATATTTTGAAATGCACATATTTTAAGGCAGTTATTATTTCATAAATAACAATTCGTCATCGATGTTCGTGATTGAGCTTTTCTGAGATAACGAATGAAAAATAATAAAAACTTTATTAATTAATTAAAACGTTAAAATATTAAAACGTGGAAAAAACTCTTTTTGATAAAACGGCGCTGTAAGCTAGAAATTATCACTAATATTATCTTTTAATTTTTTTGAAAAACAAAATCGTATACAGTTCAACTTAACAATGGCTAATGCTAAACCAATGAGAAAAATTAATTTTTCAAACGTCTATCCCTAACGGACAAGGTGAAAATTTTGAACAATGTTTAGGATCGGACCCTTGCATCCACTGTCCGAATTTTAGGACGATGGCACAAACAGTTCTAGAGTTGTAAGAGAGGTACATACAAAGTTTTTCTTTTGATGTTATAAAATATGAAAATCTAGATTATTTACTCTAAAAAATATTCACCCAAACAATTTAAATTATGAGGCTAATCATTATATGGGTCCAACTTTGATTTAAATTTAATTGAGGCTTGAAAATTGCAGAAAATAAACAAATACTTACAGCAACAACTTTTGTATCTTTATCGATATTTGTCTCTAGGGGTACCAATAGATCCACGTAGAACGCTTTCAGCTGAAAACAATAATAATGTAAAATCATTCTAATATTTATACTCTACAAACAGCAGAAAACTGAAAAGTTTTTGAGTGTTTAAAACAAATACATAGCAGTAAATAAGAGTCGTAAGAAATGTTTTGGTTAAATACTTATGGCACAAAAAGAAATTCAATAAAATTAAGACTAAAAAACTTACACTATTTAAACTATTAAATACTCAACGAATCTTTAGAAATAGGTAGTAATAAAAGCATTAAGAAAAATAAGTTTGATAACAGATAATCAGTAGTGGGTAATATTTCAGGATTAGGGAAATTTCTAGTTATGAAAACGCTAGTGCTTCTCCAAAATTTAATGGAAATGTTTACAGTTAACCCAACAAAAACTCAGGAAGCTAATGTGTTTGAGTGAACATTTTTAACATATAAAATCAACTTTAAATATAGAGTATATTCAAGCTCAATAATAAACAAAAGTAATCAAATCATTAGAAAGAAATATTGGTTAAATTTTCCCTTGTTTATAAAAAAATTACAAATAATAAAAAATCATTCAAAATTTATAAAACAAAAATAATAATGGTACATTTTATTGTAAGAATCAGCATTTGACGAAGAATATACGTTAGTAAATATTATATTCAGGCAAGAAATGTTTAATTTCAAAAATACGATACGACATTACTTAGTTTCGTTAATGCTTTTCCAAAAATAAAATATTTTTGACTATTAAAAATAATTACAACTGTTAGTAATAGAAGTCTTTAACAATAAAACTTTTTATTACATAAATTAAATATATTAGTAATTATAATATATTAGTAATTATAATATATTAGTAATTATAATATAAAGTAATTGAAAACTAGTACAATGAAGAGTAAATTTTACGAATCGGGGTAATGAAACTATTTACTCAACTTCGACGTGCATTAACATCTAAAGCAATAAGATGGTTGTACATTACGTTGTTGTTAAACTAAGCATTTGCAAAACAGCACTAACACAACTCAAAATCTAACTGATTTGAATTATGTACAAAATACTATCTACTTAATTATAAATTAATGAAATATTTAACCTTTAATACTCAAAATGCAATATTGAGCCCTAATAAATACTTTAAATACAATATTGAACAAAAAGTAGTCGAAATGCAGAGCTCAAAGTAGTGGAAATAAAATAATTTCTCTGGGGGATAGGAACGTGCTATGTGCATTAACTAAACATAAAAGCAGTAACGATTATGATTAGCAAATTTATAGTAACGATATGAGTTAGGCTATGATTAGGATTAAACTTGAAGGAAAAAACATTTAAATGAAGTAAAAGAACACAAACCTACAATGTTAAGTTGCTGGGATTGAATTTCCTTGTGAACATCAACTAACTGCAACAATGCTGTACCTGCACGGAATAAAATTAAATTTATAAAAACATCTATTACTTATTTTAGAGAGATATTATGAAAAAATTTAAATATTGGATAGAGGAATAGATTCGCAATTTTATACATAATTTTAAATAAGAAAAGTAATTAAAAATGTGAAAAATCAAACCATATCATGCATTAGCTAACAAATTCGAGGTAATAAAAGAGCATAATGTATTAAAAATAACAAAATAAAAACTCAATAATCGAAATGTTATAAAAAGGTGAAATGCCTCAGTATGTATTTATAACATTAGATCATTCTAGATTTGTCCTGATGAGAAGCGTGGTTGCATATGCATTGAAATTTTAGGAAATGAATGAAGCTTTTGAACTAATATTTCATTTATGCTATAAAAAAACTGTTTTTGAGCCAATCCAATGTCGCAGACAAATCAAATGCGATTCCTAACTTTAGTACGAACGCGCGCTAAAGGAATATGTCCTACTATCCTCCATTTTCACGTTAATTTCATATTTTAATCTGGTTAATCTGGCAATCTAGTTATGAAAATATTTTTCAATCCTTTTTGAAAGATGTGCCAAGTACATGACATCTGTTTTCCCTTCTCACTTTATATGCTCCTATTTCCGTATTATTTGGTATTTTTATAGAATTTTTACTTGGTAAAATTTTTGTTAATTTTTTTGGGGGGTGGGGAGGAGCATCACTATTGTAATGATGTATTTTGCTTTGGCTATATTAATACAATATTAGAAAGCACTATTTTGGCGGATATAATCATGTGAGTTGATGACAAGATTATTATTTTTCTTGTTTTTTGCTTCTAATTTTTTTTTAAAAAATTTTCATTTAATTTTTAAATTTCATAATTTTTAAAATTCTTCTCTTGTAAATCTTTGTCTTTCTTTCCTTCTTTGCATTTTTCGCTTTTCTCCCATTCTTAATTATCGCTCTATTATATATATATATATATATATATATATATATATATATATATATATATATATATATATATATATATATATATATATATATATATATATATATATATTAAAAATAAAGAGAAAACAAGGGAAAAATTATGATAAAAATTAAGGAAAAAGAAAAGCTGGAAAACAAAATTATAAAAGATATAATCTCGTCATCATCTCACACGATTATATCCGCAAAAAGGATGCTTTCTAATATTGTATTAATTTAGCGAAAGCAAAATATATGAATACAATAGTTTGAGGAGCACTTAAAAAAGATGAAACGGAAATAGAACATATTAGGTAAAAAGGGTTGTGGAAGCTGGTTTTAGATAAAGAAACAAAAGTATCTGGCATTCCCCTAAAAGATTGTTTTTGCTTAGTACACTTTTAATTAAATATCGAAGATAGTATTTTGTAGAAGCTTTATTTATTATTAATATTTTTATGGTGGAAATATTTTATAGTCAAAATATTTCGACAAAGCATCCTCCTTAATATTATTTATGAAATGAATAGAAATTAATTAAATAAACTTTTACTAAACGTTTAAGCCAATTTTCCCAATACACTGGTTTAGACATGAATAAAGATTGAAGGAAAAAAATTTAAATCAAGTCGAATCAGAACAAACATATTTAAATATAAGGGAATAAAACCGACAGCTTCGACAAATAGAAAGCTTTTCTAAGCATGCACAAGAGAACAATAAAAAAAAATATTAAAGAAAACATAAATTACACTCTAAATTTAATCCTGTGCTTAATTTTAAAAATCACTGGAAATAAATTCTCAGTCTTGTTGCTCCGGTTTTCAAAAAAGAATAACTTCAACATTTTTTTCACAATTCTAACACGAAGAATTTAAAATATTTTTTTCAAAACGAAAAAAAAAGCTGCGGAAAGGGAACTTTTTTCCCTTTTGCAAAATGTTTTCCTTTTTTGGCGAATCTGGTTAAGGGATAAGAGCCCTAACAATCAACTATCGGGGAATTCGGGGTCAAAACATTTCCATCTTATGCATAAAATATTTGTCGCGGGATCGTCTTTTATGATAAATACAGCAAAAGGGAAGTTGAAAATTTCAGATTTCTTATTCAAAGAATTCATTTTAAAGTAGTGCTTCATCTACTCCGCTCTCCCCACCCTTTTTTTATTGCTATAAGAAAAGAAAAAAATTGGAAATAAGAAATAAGCACAGTCACATGCAAAATGAACTGTTTAAAAAAATATTTATATTATTTTTTTACCTTCTAGTTTTACTTTAAAGGTTTATTTATAAACAATAAAAACTGAATCCTTTGTTTAGACAGTAATGAACAGCTAAAAATACTGATTATAAAAATTTCAAACATTTGAGATTTTGCTGATTCTTTTTCACTTTACGTTAATTTTCGTCATTTCAGGACTATTCTGATATCTCATAATTTTTATATGAAATATAACAAATATTTTTGAAATTTGTATCGCTACCTTCAATATTTCCAGCAAGATTATTTTTCCCTTAATTTTTTTTCTCATATAATACTTTTTTTTAATGATGTATTTTAATACAATTAAATGTATTTAGGAAAGAAACATTGTTTCAGACTAAAATCCTTGTATAATTATAATTTTACTTTTTATGTTTTTCAGATATTTTTAAGGTATTTTGTAGATTATCAAAATTCTAGCGCAAGAGATAATAAAACTAACAAAAAACACAAATTTACACTTTTACAAAGCATTTCTAAGAAATTTTCGTATTTTACATCTTACCATCTTCTAATGTAAAACAATTGTCCTTTTGTAGTAAAATTTATACAAGAGCCAGCAAGCCTTCAAAAGCTAGGGTGATCGATTACTTTAGTCCACGGGTGATCTAACACACGTGGACTATCGGATTAGCCAATCCAGTGTTCTATCCTTTGCTATTTTAGATTTCATTATCTTGACTTTAAGAGTAAAATAATTTTTAAACTGTAAAATGTTATGAAGACGAATAAAACTAAACATCTTCAAAGAGTAAAATGTCGTTGATTTTTGAAATTATCAGGGTTGACTCGATTTTTTTTTTTTTTTTTTAAGTGATTCAACTAAAGCAATTTCAAAAACAATTCATTATTAGAATCGTTTGCTTAGAAATACAATTTAAAAGAATAAGACGCATTAAGACTCCTTTTTGGAATATAATATTAGGTAATTCGTAAACTGTATTTTAATGAATTTTTTTTTCTTCAAAAAATGAAAAAGAGATTGTAACATTTTTATTTCGAATTAAAATTGCATATATAAACATTACATTTTTTAAGTACGGTGGCAAGTCAACGAACCATATGTTCGATTCGAAATTAATTCTAAAAAACTGATCTTTCCGAATGTTGGCAGAATTCCACCGAGATGGAATTGAGAAGAAGCTATTCATTCGGCCCAAATGAATTCGGTGTCTCTGTGGGATGGAGAGACTAAATTAAAAGCATAACCATTTCACACTGCACACCCGGGGAAAAGGGGGAGGGAAGGAAAGAAAAACATGATTAGAACAAGAGGGCTGATTATGTTACCCGCAGTTGCCCTCCCCCAAAATATCGAGTAAAGGAATTCCATGATGGGGTGAAAGGACAATTTTCCATCTTGCTTGTATTGGATGGGAACGTCTTTGGAGAGAGGGGGTGCTATTATGTAATGGAGTTTTCTGTTTCGTACGTGCTGCTTTTCGTTTGGTAAGAAGAGCAGTAAGAGCTGTAGGGTTCTTTATTGGAGAATTAAAAATGTAGTACCAATTACATGTCACTAAATAAAGATATAATTTTCTATATAAATTTATTCACCACATTATCATTATTGTTTTTACAACTGGCGTTGAGCAACCGACACATTTTTGAGTTTTCGACTATCAATGTTCAACTCCGTAGCCCACTAATTTTTAATCAATCCAGTAAACAAGAGAGCAAGTGAATCGAGCTTTGGGACAAACTAACTTTCGTGGAGGACTGTTTGATGGAACTAAACCGCATTTGAGTTACATGAAGAGGAAAAACGCGATAATCCTCCCACGGTCAGCACTACCGTCAGGCAATTCTAACCAGCTTTCCGTCTAACACTAAAGATATTTTACGTCAATACTAGAGTCGGTGCGAGCCGGGAACAGAATTCATATCGACCAACCATCGCTTGGATTCGAACCCGAATATATATATATATATATATATATATATATATTGTTAACGAGTTTTTTAAAAATTGTGCGCTCCCTCCATGCTCGCTCACTTACAATACACTCGTTTGAAACTGGTTGCATGTAGAAAAGAAAAGTTACTTATCTCCACCCCCAGTTTTTTTTTTACACTGATTGACAAAACAAATTATTTTTTTCAGCATTTGTACTCTCTATGCAAGAGATTTTCAAAACGTTTATAAAAAATTATGAAAAGTAAACAATTGGATTTTAGAAAAAATTGCGTTACATTATAAAGATGAGGTTTGATCTTAAAAAATGTACAAGCAAAAAATGGAAGTAATTTCCGAGAAAGACTCGTGATTAGATTTTTTTTTAAATTAAAAACTTTCTCTCTATAAAGCGTGTTTAAAGCCATTCCTGTATTGTGTTCTGTAGCTTTACGTTACATCTTTACAATGACTTCGAATCTTTTTTGAATAAAAACATTTCAGTAAAATATCTTGAGGGAAAAAGAAGAATTTGAAATTATGCAATAGATCAAAATAGTTTTCATATAATAATAGGGTTTCCAAAAGGTATTCAGATAGACCCTAAGACAGTGGTTCCAAATTTTTTTCGACTGTCTAAACTTGAACCATCTAGTTTAGCATTGGCAAAGCCACGCCTTTCTTTTTTTAAAAAAAAATAATAAAATTCAAATTAGGATGGGTAGATGAATTCACTTTCCCGCATTTGCTTCTAGTCGAATAACAATTTTTGGCGAATGTAAAAGTTGAAATTGAATGTAATAGGCTGATCCACTATGATTTTTTTTTTAAATAAATTACTTTGAACTGTAAAAATAGTTAACTGAAAAAATTAATTTTTTATTCTTGAATTTGGTTATTTTATTTTGAATTTTAAATTTCGATGAAAAGTTCTGATTCAATTATTTGTAAATGCATATAATTTAAGTAATTTATTTAATATATTATTTGGAAAATATATACATATTTAAATCTTAGCGATAGATGGGACCATTGAAAAACAAGAAATGAACCTTCTGCCTTAAATTCGCTTGGTTTGACCAGGCTTGCTGGTATTGGAAAATGACTTTATAAACAACAACAACAACACGATTTCTGAAACTTGTAATTATTTTTATATCTAATCACAATCCATATTTTATTCAACATTTCGGTTATTTTCATAGAACTATTCAAGCAAAATATCAGTGGAAAGAAAATAAACATATTTTTTCTAATAACAATTTAATGAATTATTCAGGGGAAAATAAGCATTTATAAAAAATTACCAGATTCAACAATAAAGAAATTTACCAGATTCTAAAAAGGAAGAAATACGCTTCTCTGAAAACCATTCTCAGCATAACGAGTTCTTATTGTGCTCTAATTTAAACAAAAGCCATAATTTAGTTTGTTTTATTAATTTCATGCAGACATTGGAAACAAATCCAGAACTAAACTTAATGTCACTGCAGACCTGTGAATTCATTTGTTTGGCGTAAAACCTAATTTTAAAACTATTTAATTAATGGCAAAACGATAAAAAAAATAATGCTCCCATTTAATACTTTAAAAATAATTATTTGTCTCTCTTTAATTAATATTTTCACAATTGCTAATGAGCTTTAATTATGAAGTCGGAGTTCTGCTAAAAGAAGCTCTATCATTTAGGGTTCTTTTGTTGAAAAGAATTGGAAACTGCTGCAATAGTTAAACAGTAAATGAACAGACAAATAATAATACTGTTAACAGGACATATAAATATACACTAAATATATTGATAGATAAAATTATAGATTAGTAATAATCGAATTTCTTAAACTAACGTTTAAAATCAACAAGCGATATAAATGTGACAGTAATGTCACGATTAACTACTGATAAATAATTATATTAAAGTAATATATAAAAATGTATTAAGATAAATATTATAGATAATTAATATATTAATAATAATCAAATTTCGGCACGGACAAATATATTACGGACAAAAATAAGCATGAAAATCTTACCAACCCCATCCATGATTACCATAGCTCAAAAAAATTTACAGACATGTAGCTCGAATGCAGATACATCAAAAATAGAATAGGATTTAAGAAAAAATCACTCTGTGCTAACTTTACATATTTGAAAACTATTAAAAATTTTTTCCTCTTAAAAAAGGGGAATGCAAGAGAATGAATACTTCCTCAAAGTCATAAGATTATAATATAAACATGGAAAAATAATTGTAAAATAACATAATTACAAATGCTCTGATTAAGAAATAATTTAAGCTCAAATGCTCGAGTTTTTTTTTTTTTTTTTTTAAAGTCGGCCACGTGACCGGAAAGGTACATTTAAGGTAAGCAGAAAGAGAGAGAATTTCGACAAAACAAGCTTTACTCTTAATAAAGAAGGCAGGGGAAACCTAAGCTAAAGAATTAAGACCGTAATTATTTTTAGAAAACTGATAAAAAAATGAAGAAATGCCTTTTTTTTGCAGCAACTCTCATTCATCATTGTCAGAATTCAAAATAATTTGTCCCTTTAGCAAGCATTCCAAAGAGTCTTCCATTCACATTCTATGAAAAAACGGTTCACGATTCATAATAAATCACATGTTAAAGTCATGTTAAAATTTATGGTTACACACAGTTAAATGCTCCGTTAACTTGAGGCAAAAATAAGTAATTATATCCAACTAGTTTGTTCGGAAAATTTGAAACAGGCGAAAACTTTTTACACGCTATAACTATAAAACATGCATAAAGAAATTTCGCTATATGCCGTAAGTTATAAAATATATTTCAATTATATCTCTTTTTAAGAAATTATAATATTTACTACTTTTGTTAAATGAATATTTTGTTTTTATTTTAGATTACAATACACGCTTTCCAATGAAGGTCATTATAATTAATCAACTTTGCTAGTTATCTTACCAATAAAACAAGTAAATAACGAATTTTAAACATTTTAAAATTTTTGAAAAACACCCTAATAATAAGTTGTTTTTAACAAGTATACACAAGAATATATCTACCATTAATTTATAAAATGTGTTCCTTATTAACTTCACATCGTTTTGAAAATAAACAAAACTATAGTCATAAAAATAGTATTTATTAGAATGTTGTGAGCTATTGAGAATATATCACGATGATATGAACTAATGAAAGTGCAGGAAAGAAAAATGCAACAAGAGAAAAGTAAAGATATAAACACGAACGGTGATAAAAACATGTGTGGAGGGGGGGGGGTAGATTAAATTAAAATAGATTTCCTTACATCGGGAAAGGTTAAGATACTAGAAAAGATCCTTAACTAAATTATTAGAATTTTCAAAATATAGAGTTATTCCCAGAAATCAAGAACGGTAGATGAAGAGCAGTGTTGAATAATTTTAACAGAAGAAAACTCAAACCAATGGTAAATTCCAACTACGTAGGGCGATAGAAAATAGTTTAATATCCTGATTTTTGATATCTTTTATGTTCTTTAAGTCGAATTTTAAGGTTACGTTTAGTTTGCCCAACGTATGATAGATCACGCTGACAAGATATTTGATAAACACCATAGCTATTAATATTAGCAGCAGGGTTTTAAAGGTTGGAGAAATTTAGTTTGTTCACAGGGAAGAACACGACTTTAAACTTAGGTTTAGTCAAAATTTCCGCAATTTGGGGACTGATTCTCTGATAATAGGGTAAAACAATCCAATTGTTAAATTCGAATTAGAGGGTTTTTTGGATTCGCGATTAATTTTCTATAAATGGAATCAATAATATTAAAAGGAAATCCACGGTCAACAACGATAGCTTTAAAGTAGATTTGAAAGTTTCCAGAATTTTGATTCTTTCCTGCATATATCAAGTTCACCGCTGTTGTTACTTTATTTACGCTTTGATAAGCAGAGAAATTTTATTAAACCAGCCATTAATATTTTATTTTTTTTATAATTTGATTTAAAATTTAAATTTTTAAACTGATTATAATGTAACATGCAATCTGATCACTTACTTAATAAAACTAAAGATTGTGTGTGTCTATATATATATATACATATTAGAGGAGGAGGGGAGCGTAGCTTTAAAGCGATTTTTCTGCACGCATTCTGAAACTTAAAAAGTAGGCATTTTATATACCGTCATGTGGAGCTACTTTGTGCAGGATTTCACAGTTTTTGAACTTTGACATGTAAAAAAACTGTGTTAATTCAAACTTTAGTAAAATTTATCGATATTACATTCATAACTGGACTCAGACGAGTGAATTTGATCAATATTGGCATTATTTGTATGTAATATTTACAAATAATAAGTCAAAACATACCTTGCACAAAGTAGCCCGCAAGCGGGGCTACTTTGTGCCGCGATAGGAATTCAGATTAATAATCATGTTTTTAGTAAAATATTGATATAAAATTGTTAAAAAAAATAATTGTTGACATTTTTAATAACAAAAACATCAAGACATGTAAAGATATTAGTTTGAAAATAATTTTCAGCGTTAAAAAACCATTTTTTAGAATTTTTTCTTAAAAAGAATGTTAATTTCAAAACATTTGAGTTTAAACAAAAGGAAACCATATACATTTTTGAACATTGAAATGGATGAAATTTCAAAAATAATAATTATTACATATTCATTAACATTTATAATATTGATAAATTTGAACATAATATGCATCTACATCACGTCGCGAATCTGCAGTTTTTACTTCCCCCAGAGCGTTTCTATCTCTTTAACGTGGTATATACCACGCTTATTAACAGCATTCGGTTGGCTAATCTTTCTCACAATTTCTTCGAGTTTGTACATGTCAGTCTTTTCAGGTACTTTTTTATAACGTCTGACCATTTTTCTGTCGAAAAAACTGTCGAATGAAACTTTGCACAAAGTAGTCCCAAAGGGCATTTTTTTCATTTTCCGTTTATTTGTTATTAATTTTCAAATTTTTTTTAACGCTAACATGATATAATTGTTTATTAATATATAAATAAAAAAATTTGCACTTACGACAATTGTTTTATCAACGTCTTTGCATTTCACAGCTAAAGTTTCCACGCACACTTTTCGACCTCCGACATTCTCGGAAAGTTGTTGAAATTGGATAAACAAAACACACTCTGAGATTGTTTTAAAATTCGAAATTTTTTTTATAGCAATAGAGGAGACTTCTATCCTCAAATTCCACATATTTTTAACGTGAAAAAAACATAATACTGAATAGCAGCACTTGAAAATTGCCAAATTCGAATTTGCACAAAGTAGCCCCCGCTGCACTAAGTAGCCCCACATGACGGTGCTAGATTTATAGACTCTCTCGGCATTTTGAAATGCAATTTCACCACCTTTTAGGGTGGCGCTTGGAACTTCATTTTTGTCTTCGTTACTGCATTTTACAATAACTATTAAATTAAACTTTAACTATTAAATTTATGCATTTGAAAGAACGCAAAATCTATTTCTATTTCATGATTAGTTTTACCATTAAATTTATTCAATTAAAAAAAGACAAAATCTATTGTGATTTTACAATGCACCTTTCAGTTGTAAAAGTTTTTCAATCGAAGGAATGCAAAATCTATAACTATTTCATAGCACGACTACCAGTTAATTAATTTGTTGAACAGAGTGAACGGTAAATCAATAACTATTTAGCAATAAACCTTCAAGTTGTTAAAGTTTTTCAATTACAGTAGCGCAAAATCTATAACATCATTATAGGCCTTTCAGTTACTAAATAGAAAGAACGTAAAATCTATTACAATATTTTTGTAAACTTTTCAATTGTTAAATTTATCGAATTGAAATTATGCAAAATTTAATTAATTTTTAAAGTAATATTTTTAATAGAATAAGTCATTTTCAATAACTCAAAATATCAAATAATTCAAGACGAGGAACACCTTTACTGGAAACGTAAATATTTTATTTAACAAACGTAACACACCTAAAGGAAAAGTTGGACGACGAAATATTCTTAAGGGAAAACACTTTTATTAAACCAACATCATTTTCGAGGGGAAAACAGAATTTCTGCAGCGCCTTTTAGAAAATCCATCAAAATATTGTGGTAAATATGGACCTCAATATTCAGAAGGTAATAACCTTCCGAGTTCCGGTGTTGCCACGCCACATTAACAAATTCGACTGAGTAAATGACGCGCAGACGATGATGAAATGAACGAGCGGTTTATTTGCTTTAATAAAGAGAGCTCTGGGATTTCCAGACACGAATTCATTGGAATGCCTGGAACAAAGGATTTCATATTATGAATGGCAAGTGCAAAATTCAGTAAACAATAGGATAACATATTGTTCGATAACCGAACGAACATAATTCGAAACGATAATTGAGAATCTAAATCGGAGTGTTTTAGTTTTCTCATCATGTAAACTACACTTAATGAAGCAAACAGTTCCAAAATTAAAGTTCCGCGAGTTCTGAATGACAGGAACATTTATAAATTGAAAATTTAATTTAAATTAACAACAAGTGTTAAAAAGATCTTTTTTTTCTTCTACAGATATGGGAATTTTATAAAACTTAAGCTTTGAATATCCAAATAAAGATCGGGTTTACCTTATGCTAGGTGTGAAAAGAAAAACAACGTGAATGAAGCACAGATAATGGCACAACAAAGTACGTACTATATAGTTTCGGTTCAATAATCAAGAACACACAAATTTCAACAAAAAATATAATTATTTTTATTCACATTATTTTGTTTTTTTTATAGTTTATATTTTGTTTTGTTTTGTTTCTTTTGTTGTTTCTAATGTCACTTGCCACACGGGCAAGCCTGCTTGGTGAAACCGAGCAAATTTGAGGCAGAGTGTGCGTTTCTTGTTTTTCAGTGGCGCCCTCCTATGGCCAAGAATTCGTCTTCAGCCACACACACCTCACAGTCAGTTTTATAGGGCGGACCCATTCACGCATCCATTCATTCATCCACAGATCGTAATTTTGACCTGAATCAGAGAACAATAGATCTCCAATCCAGTACCCCCAGAGGCATTGATTTGTTATGGGAACATGGCGGGCTTTGCGACTCGACAGATTTAACGTGCATCAGTCACCATTTTACTATTCGGGGATTCTTCGGCCGGCGGGGTTCAAACCCACGAACTCTCGGACATGGGCCCAGCACCCTACCGACCAGGCTATCCCGGCTTATATTTCGTTTAATACATAATTTATTATCTTATTAGTTCCTAAAGCAACCTTATAGATCTTTATCCATAAAATCTTATAGAACAAAAGGCGGTTTTTACTGAGAAATATGCAACTTAAAAGAAAGTAAACTCATAAACGCGATAGAATATATTTTTTGAACAATGAACAATTTGTTATTCTTTGACAATTTGTTAATTTGAACAATTTGTTATTTTTTGAACAACATTTTCGATCCATATCCGAAAAACATCAATATTTACTTATGTTACACGGAAAGGAACACATTTAGCCTAGATAAGCTTTATTAGCATTTAGCTAGAGTTAACCTAAAATTCTAATCTTAGATCCGTCTGAAACTGAGGATATTTTACATGAGTACTGGGGTTGATGTAAGCAGGAAACTATAGACGAATTACGTTTCTTTTACTACTTATTTTGTATTATTACGATTTTATTATTTCGTATTCGCGTTTGTTACGGTAGATCAGTGCAATTAAAATTTTGCAAACTTTCTAAGTTGACTGAGGTAAAAAAAAAAAAAAAAAAATTTATCACCACCCAAATTTTTCAAAAGGGCTGAGTCCAACGTTTATAGATTTTAAGTCTGACAAAATCGAAATTATTTTACTTTTTTAGTCAACTTAAAAAGCGCAGTTTTAAAGTATTTATTTTATTCAGGTAATGTTAGGGTCATATATCACTAAAAACGAAAAATCGCCAAACTTGGCGACTGCAAATTCGCATGTGTAGAAATTACTCCCTTTTCAGAAGCATTCTCAAAAGCCATGTCTTTTTTACAGCACTTTTAACAGTACAAATCCATTTTGTTTCACTTATAAAGCGATAAACACATTGTCAGCAGCTGGAACGTTAAAAACAGAACGAAAATAAAAGTTCCATTTAACTCCATCCGGGGTTAGCGCAGAGGAAATTCTAAATTTATGAACACTGATCTCTAAACCCATTCGTCCAGCAAAACAGGGATCTCGCAGCTGTCACGGAACAAACTCATTGGAGACAGCCAAATTTATCTCACGACACCCTGTGTCACGAAAAGGAGAGGGGGGTCCATGATGCTATCTTGTCATCCTTGTTGGCGACACGAGCTTGGCTTCAAAGTGAATGAAGTCTCGAATAATCTCTTTGATGAAGGGTCATTGCCCAATTGTAAATAGAACACATGATGTAGTTCAACATCGAGTTTAAATCGAAGTATCATTCATTGTCAGGTAAAACAGGGATTGACATTAAAACGATTTTGAATATAGACATTTCTGTTAATCTTGGATGAAATTAGAAGTGGATATTGTTGTTTTCGATTTAATAGGACTTTTGTTCCAAGTAAATTTTTTCGTCGAAAAATAAGTAAAATTTTGTTTTTGTAACACTTAGAAGTTTTGAAAAATGATTAAAATAGTAAATAAAAGGAATTCGGAGACTTGTAGGAATGAAAGTAAGATGTCCGATAAAGCTCTTTGCTAGAAAGTGGGTCGAAAATTTTTTAGTCTTTTTCCAAATTTTAAAATTTCCAAAATAAAAATTAAGAAATTTTTTCATTTTGTCATTACATAAAGAATATTAAATGATGATAGATAAATATACAAATACCCATTCAAAACTTCAAAGCAGAACCTGTTATAAATTGTTACAATTTTATAACAAAAAATGTCTCATAAATTCTTAAAATATCGCTAGATGAAAACTGATGCATGTTTTCTAAAAACAAATTTCTGTATACTTTCATTTCAGTTTTTAGTAAACGAGAAAATCACACCCTAATTTCTCTTCACTGGCTATATCATCAAGAATCTTTAGACTAACGTTTGCCATTGTATGAAAGAGTATTAAAGGGCGATAGATATGCAAATATACAATAACCTATGCTTAATACCATAATAAAACCTAAAAAAATAGTTATAACTTTAACTAAAAAATCATATTGATTAAATTCTTAAAATCCAGATTAAAAAAAATCCAAAAACTCATAATTTGTTTTCTAAAATCTAAAAACAAACTTTCATTTACTTAATAAAAACTAAATAAAATCAAAATATACATATCATTCTCTTATTTTTTTCCCCTAAAATCATTTAAAGTAACGTTTGTCATGGCATAAAGGAATATTAAATGAAGATAGATAATCAAATATACAATTACCCATACAAAACCCTATAACATAATCTAATACAAATTGTTATAATGTTAGCAACATAAAGATCATTCTGATAAAATTCTTAAAATATCTTCTAATAAAAAGAAAACTTTAAAAAAAAATTAAACAAAATTCAGGCGATTTTTAGGGGCCATAAAATGCTATTAATGCATATAAATTTTAAACATTTAAATAGTCATAGAGTTAAATTATTTCGCCCAAAGTTTAAATGGATGTACATCGTATCGGGCAATTTGTTGCTTTTAACATAATTTCGTTTGATATTTCTTTCATAATGTACGATTTCAGTTTTATTACAAGGGCAAATCATTCCCTTTTTTTTTCTTTTTCACTCAAGATATCATTTATAATTTTGTAGAGTTGCAAGTTTAGAATTTAGAGTAAAAAAAAAATTTAAAAAAATATAAAAAAAAGATTTATAAACGAGGATAGACAAACAAAATTTACAAAACCCATACACAAAGACATACACATTATTATATAGTATTTATTATCATAAATTTATTAATTTATTAAAAACAATAATGTTGATTAACACTAGATTGCCAAAGGAAGTCATTTTGACTGCTTTTTAATTTCAATTAGAAATACAATGATGTATATAATGACACAATTTCTTAAAATTTTGTGACTTTTTGTACAACATATAATTTTTTTTTATTGTTAATATTTACAAATAACTTGTTATATAACTGTAAATAATTTAAAAAAATATTACCAATTAATTTTAAACAAATTTCTTTACACATTAATTATTCTTTCACAGTTATTTTGACTGATTTTGGGCAATATAGGTATATACTAAGTTTCAGTCTTTCTAGTGTTAAGTACCTGATTAAAAAAAAATTTAAAAACATATGCTGAATTCTGCAAGTTTATAAAAAGAGGCGCTCTTAACTGCTAATAAGGCGCATAAATTAAAAACATTAAAATCTGTATTTGTTAGCAAAAAATATATGCCAGGTTCACGCTTCAGTTATAAATGAGTTAAGAAAAGGTTTACATTGTCATATTCTCAGTCATTTATTAAAAGGTTACTCGATCGATTCTGTCATGAAAATGGGTATCCATTTACACGCATCGTCATTTTTCACGCTCAACTTCCATCGTTTGTGCACCCTCCCTGCAACCAAACGAGAAAAATGTTTCTAAAAATACTTTGGACTCTACCTATCCTAAACACTTAGTGTCAAGAATTCGAAAAGGGTCTTTGGCCCGATTAAGGACAGAGAACTTTATTGTTCCAAATTAATGAATTGTTTCTCTTGTTGTACAGAAGCATAATTTAACACGACTTTTCAATAAAGCTTCTAGAGGAAAGGAGTATTTGTGCGTTTAAGGGAGCATCAATCTTATTAAAAAAACGATTGTTTTCATTTAGTGTTAATGAACATTATGGAGCATTTTCTTTCCTGTAAAAATTAGAAGACACAAAAGAAAAGCGATGAATATTACAACGTATTTTCTTCCGTATTTTAGAATAGATTTCCGGTTATCCAACAACTGTCGAAAAATCGAAATTGAAGATGCTTTTATTGGGCACATTTTCCAAATATGCAAACAGTAAACCTCAAAACTATAAATAAAATTATTAGAAATAGATAGCAACTAGTGTTATAAAATAACGTAACTGACGTTGTCAGAAACATTTGCTTGTTGTTACAAACGTATCTCAACGTAGATTCCTGTGAATCGTAAATAAAGGGTTACATTAAATACAATACAATAATGCGATTAAATGGTTACATTTCAAATCTTCAAAATTTCCACACATCATAATCTATATTCATGAGATTGAAAATTTATGTATTTAATTATGCATTTTAACAACGCAGAACGCAAAATTTAAAAAAAAATTAAAATTCCATTAGATTAGATTCCATTAGATTCTCGAAAATTAAATAAAATAAATCTCATATGGTGATTCGTATACATGCGATTCAGAAATCCCTCATTACAATTCATGTTCATAGAACTTAAAAACCATGCATCTCTATTAATATTCTTGCGATTCATATGACATATTTATGAATCACTAAACTAAACTCAGTGGAACGACAGCCCATAGAGGGCCAAGGCCTACTGTGCCCATCTCAGTTTTCTTGACTTTGGGCTCTGGGGTGCAGGAGCAGATGCTCCGGTTGAGTGGTCAGCCGAATACGGAACCCCCAGTGTTTAGTTCCCAAGCATGCTTGGTACTCATTTATCGACCCACTGAAGGGATGAAAGGCTGAGTAAGTCTTGCCCGGCCCGGGGATCGGATCGAACCCAGGACATGTGGCATAGGAGCGCGAAGCGATACCACTCAGCCACCGGGCGTCATTTATAAATCACAGGTCGATTAAAATTTACAGTATTAAAAAAGCACACATCACGATTCAAATTAAAATTATTTATGAATTACACACCACGGTTTTATTCACAAGATTTAAAAAAAAAAAAATCACATATGGAAATTTATATTCAACCGAGTTCAAAATTAAATAAAGGAAAAAAATAATGCTTGATCAAAAAACCAGAGAAAAGTTTAAAAAATTACACTCAAATTTTGGTTTTGTTTGTTATTCAAAACCATGGTACGTTGCCAGATTTTTCGACAAAAAACAAGCACATTTTAAGTACTTTCAAAGCACTCAAAAATAATTTTAATCACTTTCCATAAAAAAAAAAATCATAATTAGGATATGTGCAGTAATAAAAATTATTCTGCTCTATCGTTTAAAGTTCTAAATTTCATAAAATCAACAAAAATGCAAAAGCATTTTCAAAAAACTTGACATAACCATGATAAAATAACTAGTTTTTGATAAATATTGCTTAGAAAATTGTGAAAAATCATGCTTTTTTTTTGCAATTTATGATGACAATCGACGCGGCGAAGAAAAAAATCTCTTTTAGAAAGATATAAAATTAAGAACTTTTTACAAACCCGGAATTGAAAAAGCACCTTTAAGCACTTTTTAAAAACACTACGCACCCTGCAAAATTGTACATTAAGGGGAAAATACGCATTGGGACAAATTGACAATACGTCAACGTATTGTCAATTTGTCGAAAAAGAAACTGACGATTATCAAAAATTTCACACGAATTTGCATCAAGATTTTTTTAAAAACTTTAATTGTTTTCCTGTTACAGTGAAACCTGTCAAGTTGATCCCATTTGTAAGTTGAGCACCTGTGCTCCCAATATCAACAACCGAACTTTTATTAAATAGAGCTAAACCTTCGTAACCTGACTTTCTATCTTACATGTTCATTGAAACAAGTAAATTTTGTCACGGAGTTTTGTCAAGTAATAATTGAACGCTATTCTAAACCCTTCTTAATTTGAAAAAAAAAAAATACTTTTTTTATTTTATTATGTTTTGAATTAGGATTTTTACTGAATTGCTAAAATATTATTAAACGCAAAGCTAACCTAAACCCCTCCGTTAGTTGACTATATAGGAACGCTACTAAGGTAATTTGTAACAAGTATGTTTATAAGTACATACAATAAAATAAATTTTAAAATGCTAAGTTTTCCAATTTCATACGTGCTCCTGTATACTGATATTTTCAGAAATTATACACATTTTTTCAACTAATCTATGAAACTATGTTACCAATCAACTTATGTAACAACTTGAAATTCATTCTAATAATTAATCTCATTTGTTAATGTAATTCACACGGGTACAATGTAGATCTGCTTCCTCGTGGTGCACCCCAGACAAAATGATCTATAATGCTGGCATGAGTAAAACTGAAATGAAAATTTAAATTCATACTAAAAGAAATTAGCCAATCTTAATTTTGAATAATAATTCATAAGAAAACGAAGGGAATAATTTTATATACAAGTAACATGATATAAGAATAATATGATAAAGAAATTACAGGAAAAAAACAATGACACATTCGTCACAGTAAATTGACCGATTGCTAAGTTTGACCACTAAAATGATGCACATAAGTTCTCTTGAGCAGGTTTCATTGTGCTAAACTACAGAAAAATGGAAATTTTGATAGATTTTCAATTTAGATTGCAAGTTTCCAAAATCATTTTCAAATTATAAAATTAACATACAGTAAGGCGTTTTTGCTTCAAGTATAAAAACACCTTAAAAATTATGTCTCCATACAAATAAGCATAGTTCAAAAGCCAAAATGATATAAAATGTCACCACCCACCTACAGAAGAATTCCAAATCCCTTTAGAGACATTCGAAACACCATAAACGAACCCTGCTCGATCCCATAAGCCCACCCTTTTCCCCAAAGCAAGAGTGCACCAAAGCTTGAAACACAAGAGATGGGATTTCCGAGGAATTTTCCAGAAAATCCCCCCATCCTGTAAGAGGAACCTGTCAAACCTAGACAACCGAAAAGACAACACGTTCTTTTTCTCTTATTCTAAAATTCTTTTGTCTTTTCCATTTCTTTGTCGAGCGACCCTTTTGTTCTTCCTGAATTCTTTCTATACAGATAAAAGTTCTTTAATATGTCTCTTTTTTTTGTGTGCGTTCCATTCTCTAATGTGGGATTTAATGTTTCGAATGAGATGATAGACTTTTATAACACACTCGTTTTCAAAACTTTTTTATTTATTCGGAAGAACAAAAAAGATTACAAAAGAACAAAATAAACTTTTGAAAAGACTAATTCTTTGTTCTACTTTTAAATCTTATAATTAACGACTTTATCAGCTATCAATAATTTATACTTAATAATGCAATCATATTGTTTGCAACATATAGAATAGGGCGGAACGAAAAAAGTCGAAGTATCTCAAATCTTTTTGTGGTAGTGTGCTGAAAATGAATAAAATTAGCAGAATTATGGTCTTGTTTGAAATGAAAACTAAAGAAAAACTGCTGTAAATGTTGAAAATGATTACCAGGCAAACATATTTCTTTATTAACGAATTTAGAAATTTTACTTTGATATGAAAAGCACGATAAGAAATACCAATGAAATTTTTCATAAATGCATGTCTTTTTCATAATGAATTTAAGATATATTGTTATTAGAAAAATTTCTTCTTTTTTTAAACTGCTATTTCTTTCTTACTGTTATTTAAATAATTTAATAAAAACAACCGCAATATTAAATAAATAATAGATTAATAATTGGATCTAAACATAAATGCAAGATGATCAAAAAAATTTATTAACTCTCTGAACACTTTTTTTTTTATCTTTCACCGAACCTTAAAGTTCCGCGAAACACCATTTGGGAACCGTGATATTAATCCATAGAGGCGACAAATAGCCTCAATTTAGAAGTTGCCATTCTCTTGTTAAAATACCGCCGTTATTTACAAATCAATAAGTAAAGTCACGTTGGAGAAGGTGACACAGGGGGGCACGTGCCCTGTCAAAGATTTTCCAAAGTTATTTATTTTTTCTATAAAAAAACAAACAAAAAACAATTTTAATTTATTAAAAAAATTCGATAGTTCATTCATAATTTATTAAAATGATTTTATATTTACATCTTATCTTTACCGCTCTTAAAAAAGCGATTACATCTTCTCATACAGTTTGATATTTTCTAAAGTCTGATTTAAAACGAAGGCATTTTTATACTCGGCGAAAATTAGCTTTACATGTATGTAACCGTCGTTGAACAGCTGACCCAATTATGAGTTTGTGACTACTAATGTTCAAATCCGTAGCCTTGTAATTTTGAACCAATCTTGAAGTTAAGGAAACTCAGGGATAAGTATTGGGAAAAATTTGCCTTAGTGGTAGACTTTCTTGTTATAACTAACGAGCATTTGCGTTACTTAGAGAGGAAAACCTCGAAAACCTCCCACAGCTAGAATTTATAAGCAAAATATTTCGTAAAATTTTTTTTCTTAAACAAATTTTGTTTTATTAGTATTCTGAAATTCTATTTCAGTGCTCACAGTCTTAGCTATAGAAAGAACATAGTTCTCAAAGCACTTATCTTGAAATCTATCGTGGAACACTTACGTTGCTTATTCAATTTTACGGCAGTGTAATTGAATAAGCAACGATGGCTACATAGCGACCATCCATACTAAAATAGAAACTAGTTAAAATAGAAAAATTTATTCCACATGAAATCTCATGTAACTCATTCCATATGAAACTTCAAACAACTATTTATTTCATATGAAATTTCGAATAACTATTTATTTCACATAAGTTCAAAATGTTCATTCATATTAAACTCGTTTGCACCAGTTTTAATAACATACGAATAACGAACGGCCTTTAAAGTAAATATGCATCCGAAAAATGAAACCTAAAAAGAGCTTTGGTTACAGTTAAATCTGGAAAGAAAAAGAAAAAAATTGCAAACGATTAAATACTGAAAATTTTTTTTTCCGTTTAACTAGAAAATAATAAGATCTATTAATGAAGACAACTGCGTCTGTTGACGAGCGGTCAGTGAAATGTTACGTTTCTATGAAGTGATCGATCCCTTTCGCATTATCGTTTTCTACTATCCATTCTCTTCAGAAAGTCGGTTGCAGTTTTTGTTCCCCCAACACCCATAATTTTTTTTTAATTTATTTTTTTTATTTTTTTATCGCTCTCTCCTTTTCGCAGTCTTTCCCTTTGGTCATCACCAATTCAATAATTGATGGTTTCCGACTTCTCCTACACCCACCACTTCACCCCTGTCAGAATTTTCCGCTAGCTTTGATTTGCTTTTAAATAATGAATCGGTAATAAATTCTATTTTCTACTTTTTTAGACTACTGAACTTGGAAATGGTGCATTCTTTGAATACTGATCGAATAGTCTGATTGGTAAAAAGAACAATAGGGGTAAAAAATTCATTTTCAATGGGAAGAGAATTCGAATGTTTCCATAAATAAATAAGAGCTCTAAAATTAAAGAAATTTTCGATTTTTTTTTTTTTTTTTGGCCCTGACTAAGGATTATAGGCTAAAAGTTCATTACTAATTTAATGAAAGGAATGGAGTAAAACTATTTCAAGGTATTGGCCTCACATGTACTTGAGTTTTTAGGCGAAAGTAAATTGCTCAGAGTCACTCTCCAATAATTTGCAATTAAAACAATTATTAATCTGGAAACATGTCCATCGATTTACTTTTATTGCTAATTATATTTAGAGCCCAGTAATTAGGAGCTTTTTTCCTAATTAACTATTGTTTTTTTTTATTTATTTTTAGAAAAATTCCAGTTCCTCTATTTAAAATATTAACCAAATTTGTTCGTAAAGATAATATAAGATGCTCTTTAATATGAATTTTGAAAAGTCTTATCAAAAATGAGAAGAAAAAAAAGTATCAACACTGGTGTTTGCAAATTAGAATTTCAATGAAAATGTTATCGAAATTTGGTAAATTACAGTAGAGGAAGGTTGTTGTAATAAATAGGAAAAACTAGTTTAATTGGAGGTTAAAGCTTTAAAGTCTTTCTAATAGTCGGCTATGAATTGCTTCCTTTAGCAATCAAACCTCTTATTGTTTATTACATTCTCCCTCCTTGCTTTTTTTTCTCGCTTTATATGCAATCCCTAATGTGCATACTGTGTTTTCATTTTTGATAAAAATTTTAAAAATGCATATTAAGGGTGGTCTTTAAGAAATACCCTGGATTTTGTGTAAAATGTACCAAAAAGTCAATTGAAGTGTACACGTGTTTTTGCTCTTGATACGGTACGAAAATCATGATTAAGAAAATTAACAAAACTCAAAATGTGCATTTTAAAAAAAATGGACGCATCTCGAAACACGTGTTTAAAAAAAGGAAACAGCTCGAAATGCGTGCCTAAGAAAAAGAAACAGCTCAAAATGCGTGTTTAAGAAAAGGAAAACAGCTCGAAAGGCGCGTCAAAGAAAATTAACACAGCAAAAAATGCGTATTTTCAGTGTTAGAGCTAAATTTAAGAACTAAACGAGGTGTTATGTACTTGCTTTAAAAATTAGTTATCCTCATACTGAGGACAGAAGAAATTATCCGACGTATCGTTCGAGCTTTTAAGCAATCCTATGTATCTTTGGCTTGGGTGGGCTTGTATTAAAATTCTTCGGACCGCTAAAAGTGAGTCCAAACTCATCTCTAATGTGAATGGTGCAGTTATCCTATTCATTGGAAGAAAAATGCATTGAAATATCGCCAACTTCTAAGAATTCATGTTTCCAATCAAAGGAACATAGGAATCCAGGAAAAAACATGAAAAATACATCCACACCATGATGCTTACGATAAATGCCCCTATAATTTCGTCCAGATAGTGTACAGTGATAACAGATTTTCACAATTTTATCTCTGCAGAAGTTTACTGTCAAAGAGTACCTTTTTTGGCACATCATTGTACATTTAGAATCGTTTTAAACAACTTATTTTTTCAAAAAAAAAAAAAAAAAAAACACTATTACATTCCAAACTTTGTTTTTTCTTCCCTTGACAACAAACAACTGAGGTAACACAAGCGGGTAATTATCACAAAACTTTAAAAAAAAGGATCAAACATTTCACAGACTCAGAATGACGAATAAGATTTTTTTTTAAGAAAAAGACTTAAACCAAAATCAACTTAGTTTCTTATCACAGGGAGACATCTTAAGGCACCGTCACAAACCGAAGTCGTCCTCATAGAGTTCTATTATTAGAGGCTTTTCGGGGCCTCGGTAGCATTTCTCGGTCACAGTGATTGCTCTTGAACATAACGTGAATTTTAAGCCTCTCTCTTTTCGAACCATGCGGGTCACGTGACAAGTTAGTGGGGGAGGGGACAGAAACTTAAAAGCCAATGACTATTTCGAGCTGAGTCTGTAGAACACCTTTGAGAATTGAAGTGTCAAACTCTGAGAATAAAACCTCTTATAAAGATTCTGCTTACAAAAGTAGCAAAAAATTTTCTTTTTTCCAATGCAAAAGATTTGATCTATAAATATTCCGAATATGAGTGTCATTGGTGCAAGTTTTTTTTTTTTACCGGCGCCATAGTGAGTTTTTAGAAGGAACAAAAATAAATGTCATATTAGATGAAAATGATTTTAATACAAGGGATACAATGGAAAACCATGTGATTCAAATAGACAGCAGTTATTAATGTTAATGATAATTAAAAAATGATTTTCGATACCATGGAAAGCTAGTGGCAAATGATAGAGAAGACTTTTGTCTCCTTTTGAACAAGACCATACCTAAAAGGTGATCGAATGTCCGCGAATCTTGAGGACAGTCTTCAAATTTCGAAAGTTGTCCTTAAAACTTTCAAACTCTTTGAGAATAAAACATTTTATCAAATTTTAACATATGCCTCCCGAATATTCTATAAAAACGTCTCACCTTTTTTTTTATATGCAATGAAATATCCAAAAAATAAAAATCTGAAAAAAACTTTATTTTTACAAAATCTAATATTAGTTGGTGTTGTCAAAGAAAGTAAATCAATTTGAGCTCTTAATTTTTTTTGTCCAGGATAATGTGAAAAATTCACAAAAAATCATTAATTTTAAGAATTTTTTTTTGTTAAAAAATGTAACAATTTAAATCGCAATTTCATACCATATATTCTATATTCAAATTTAGAAATCATATGAATGTAAATAAGTGTGCGAAATTTCAAATGATGAGAAGAAATAGAAAATTATTTCGAACTCTTAGAAACGCTATCTATAAATTATCCTTCTCTATGAAAAAAAAATGTAATAAAATTTTTATTACCAGTTTTGAAAGGTTTTGAGAATATTTGCTTGCTCAACAGAAGATTTTTTTAAAAAGAAATATACAAAAAATATATTTTATGCAGAAATTAATTAAAATTATAAATTTGAAAATTGATATTTCAACATACATGAGAAACTAAATTCCTTCAGAAAGTTGAATCTGATAAATTCTTCTTTCAAACTTTTTAACATTTTCAACAGATGTTTATAATACAATACTTAATATTTATTGGTATTATCGAAAAGAGAAAAATAATTTTGGGCTGTTAATTTTTTTCCCAGGATGTTAAAAATTCACAAAAACTCATAAATGACAATATTGAGAATTTCTTTTAAAAAAAATCTAATAATTAAAATTGCAACGTCTTTTAATAGATTTGATATCAAAGTTTGGATATCATATGAATATAAATAAATATAAGGAAATAAGTTCAAACTTCAATAAAAATTTTGTTCAAATCCTTTAACTGTAAAAAAAAATGTAATAAAATATTCATTGAAAATTTTTGAATGATTTTGAAACTATCTGGTAATGAATATCTAATAATTTTGAGAATCTTTATTTACTCAACAAAAGATTTTAAAGATATGTAAAAAAACATGTTTTATACAGAAATTAATTTAAATTATAAATTTGAAAATGTTTTAAAAAAATTAGTATCATAAATAGAGCTTCAATAATAAACTGAATTCGTTGAGAAAGTTTCATAAATCTAACATCTAATTATAATTCTTAAAATAACATTATAATCGAATTGAGAGCTAGAAATATTCCACTCTTTAATTCACATTTTGTTGTTATTCATCAGAGGAAAAAACAAATTAGCTTAAATTCAAAGCAGACAAAAGGAAAATATTTATAGAATACGAAAATGCTTCGAAATTCAGTCGGAAAATATTCTTCGAAAAGTTTGTATTCTTTACAAGAGTTGGAGAAAAAGTTTAATCTTTTTCCTTCCGAATTCTTTAAATCGTTTACTTCAAACATTTTAGAAAACTTTTGTAAACTATAATATGGAAAAAAGAAAGATTATAATTGAATTGAAAGATTACATTAAGTTTATGTCAACAAACAAATGACATTGATAATAATGTACGAACAAAATTTAACTTAAATCATAAGAGAGAAAACTAGTTATTATAGTTTAGGTATTCAGTTCAATTAGTAGTTAAGGTATTCAGTGCAAGAAAAATGGTGTTATTCATTTAGGACTTTTCGGCGTGAGATGTAATTTAGTTTTGATTAGAGAATAAATTAAGGTCTACAAATAATAAACCATATCGTAACGAAAATATAATTTTAATGGATAAATAATAGCAGACGGAATTTGAAGTATTACTTAAGTCCCGGGAGTAGAAAAGCTTCAGCAAGACACAGGGCGCTGCAGATTATTACAGTATCTGCCGATTATTACAGTATCTGCAGAATATTTTTATCTTGATTCTTTTTTAAAGCAAACAAGAAAAATAGTAGGAAATTACCGAAACTCCTTTTTAAATTAATTAAAAACCTGAAAAGTGAAAACAAATTAAAAAGCTGAGTTGAGAGAAAACACTGTAAAAATAAAAAATAATTTTTTTTTTTTTTTTTACTTGATTTCAGGCTTTACTGAATAGGGATCATTCCATTTTTTTAGCATCATTGTATAAAATTCAACTTGAACTTAAACAACATGTTTTTATGTATAAAAACTTTGTAATTGCAAATTTTGCCGCATTCATATTCAATTAAGCTGAATTTTTACAATAATCAGTCACAGAAAAATCTGAATTTAGGATGATAGTGTTGCAGAATATTTCTGATATCGAACAAGTTATGATATCGAGCTTACAGGTAGGTACTAACTGCACAGGTATAAACACGAACTACCCTTTGTTCCCGTCTGTGGAACCGGTGTATTCTAATACTATTTATCTCATTGCTCTGAAAAATTGGCATATTGTTTGCTACAACATTCTAGTCCGAACCATTATAGTGGTCGGGGATGTGTGTGAAACGAATTTTTCCATAGGAATATCATTACGCATGTTTGCATTAAAACTACACAAGATTATATTTTCTTTCATTTATTTAAAAATTACCAGCCATACCTTTAAGCTTATAGCTCTATTTAGTGTAAAAGGGGTTTTACTGAGAGCTTAAAGCCCGTTTTTATCTTTGGTTCCTTGTGTGAGGAGATCACAAGAAAGATCAACGTGGTTATCACAAGATTATCAAGATTATTTTGTTTATAGTTTATTTTGTTTATAGATTTTATTTTGTTTATAGTTTCGCTTCTGACACTATCTTCTACGCAAAGTGAAAAGGAATAAAAAAAAAGTTAAAATCAAATCTGTACTCTAGATTCGAATTGATTGGAAAAATGGTATCAGAGTGGTAAAATCTTGATTATCATGGATTGGCAACGAGCTTAATAGTATCATTTTCAGCGACAAATATTGTGTGAATCCAAGTTTTATATTTGAGAATTGAACCTTTTATGTGCATGATGGCATGTTCCATTGTATTTGATAATGTGAAATCACAAGCCGTGGTGGCCCAGGGGATGGAGTCTTCACTTTCCATTGAGGTGAACCGGGTTCGAATAGCAGCGATGGCTGGTTGATACGAAATTCGCACCCGGCTCACACCGACCACAGTGCTGAAGTAAAATATCGTCAGTGGTAGACGGATCATGAGTCCCCTTGCAGTCAGGCTTTCATGGTTTTCCTCTCCATGTAACGCAAATACGGGTTTGTTTCCTCAAAAAGTCCTCCATGAAGGCAAATTTCTCCTAATACTCTATCCAGGAGTTTTCTTGTCTTATGGATTGGGTTCAAAATTACAAGGCTACGGAGTTGAACATTAGTAGTGGTAAATTTAAAAAAAAATTGGGTTGGTAGTTCTCTCTCTCTCAACGACGATAATAAAATAAAATGTGAAATCACCGAACCATGGTGGTTCAGGGGATCGAGTGGAGGGAAAGTCTTCGGCCCACGACTTTGGGATCGAACTCACGACCTCTAGCGCAAGGGCCCAACGCCCTACCAAACAGGCTATCCAGGCTCGAAAATTATTTGTAAGCTCACTTAGCAATTTCAAAAATTTTTTTATATAGATTTTGCATCCTTTTAACGAACTGGCTAAAAACCCTTACATTTTTAATGTCTTTCCCTGTTTTTTTTAAAAAAATTACGTCTAAATGTTTCAGTGGTGCAATAATGCTTTTTCCCCCGATTGTATAATACTGTAACTGAATTTTTTTTTCTTCTGTAGTTGTGTTTCGTCGTTAAAAAAAAAAAAAAATTTCATTTTAGTCACATAACATATATCAATCTTAAATACTAATTAAATAGTTCTTTAAATGGGTTAACTAGTTTTGGGTAAATAGTTCTCTGTTACTTTCCCTTTTACTTGGCTTTTCATATAACAAAACGACGAGGAGGGAGAAAAAAAAAAAAAAAATATCTACCTCCATTTCCACCTGATTGCCTTTTTCCACTAATTGGAGAGGTTGGGGAGAAGGTGCCCAGAAATCTCTCAGCATCCCACCGAGGATTCTCCATCAAAAGACCAGCTTCCTTGTCTCCATTACGCGCTTGTCAAAGCAAAGGATGTTTCTTCCCTAAGATGTTCAAGATCAATCTCGTTCCCACACCCACGCACCCATAGAGAAAGAGGAAGCACAACACCGTGAGGGGAAGAGGGGAAAGGAGAAGTTAAGTGACACATGGATCTCCCCCTTTTCCTCATTAACAATGGATTTGCCGGACTCCAGGCCGGACATAGATATTGCGGTTAGTGTCGATGACACACGGCACACGCTATTATATAGTGAACCGCATGCAGAGACAGGATTTCTATAGTGACTGTAATGTATCTAAGCAATTTATAGAGTGTTGTGATTTGTTCGAATTAGGAATAGAACAGAGGAACAGTATCTGATATCTTTTCTTTTAATTTGAAATGGAAGAAAATATTAAAGTAATGCTAGCGTCACATTAAAAAATAAAAATTAGATTCTAAGGCTTTTTATTTTTTATTTTCTCAAGAGAACACAGAAGAAATAAAAATGGAGGTGATGTTAAGATAATTTTCATACAAATAGAATCCTCATTCAATCGATCAAATATCCATTATTCTCATACAAAATGCTGAAAAAATATCTTTCAATATTTGTCTTAACATTTATATCTTAATAACCCTATAGCTACCAGTGACACTTATATTTATGAAGGAACGTCAGTAAATTCTCATAAGTAATTAGAATATTTTTTTTTGTTTTCCTATGGAAGGCTCTGGTAGGGTTTAACGCTCACTACTGGAATATATCAATATGAGAATATTAGCTTATACCTTGCATAGAGGAACAAATTTAAAGGTTCAAATGGAAACAAACTTAAGAATGAAAAACGCTAAAATGAGCGTAATAGGTAAAATACTTGTAAAAGATGTGGAGAGAGAAAATGTGTTATGACATCATAGAATATTTTATTGAATTTGAGGAAATCAATTTTAAAAAAATAAGGAAACAGGAAGCTGGCATTACTAATTTTTTTACATAGTAATTATACTAATAATTCTTAAAATTTTCTCACTACTTTTAAACGTTATTTACTAATTTTGTCTTCACGAAGTAAAACTATCTTTATACTTATGCATTACTTATATTTATGCATTTTTATATGAATTAATAATATTTATGCATAATAAATTTTATAATACATAAGTATTTAAATTATGGTAGCAATAATTAGCATATAAATTGCAAACATTTAAAAACTCAATGAAACACATTTCAATATAGTCACATCAATCATACAGTGCTTATTGCGATTAAAAACTAACATTAATTTTTTTTAAAAAAATCTTAATTTTGAAAATCTTAGTATCATTAAACAGCAAATGCGATTCTATTAAAATATAGATGATAGATTTTACTCAATTTGAACCTCATTGACTGTTATTTGTTACCTTAGATTTTGAAAAAGTTTTTTTTTCCAGATTTACTGCAAGATTTTTTCAAAATTATGTTTTTTTACTTATTTTTTCTCAAAAAATGATATTTTTTTGACGATTCAATGACAGATTTTTTTTCTTCATAAAATCAAGAATTTTTTTTTCATCAATTTTAAAATGAGTTTTTTTTCTGGTTTACTGCATTTTTTTTATTTATTTTTTTTTTATTTATTTTTTATATATATATTTTTTTTAAATTTTACTCAAAAGTAATTTTTTCTAACAAATTCCATTTTTTCCTCTAAAAATCAAAAATTCCCCGTAAATTTTGAAATAGGTCTCTTTTTAAGTTTCTTACTATAGATTCTTCCAGGATTAGTGCAAGATTTTTTCCAGCTTTTAAGCAAAAAATGAATCATTTCTTGACAAAATCACTGACTTTTCTCAATAAACCAATTCTCTCTACAAATTTACCTGTCTATATGGAAACTTTAATTTATTCATTTAATCTCCTTTCATTTAAAAGAATAGATCGTATTAAAATGATTTTCCATCATATCCATTTATTTAACTCACTTTCACTTAAACGAAATTCTGTTATTAATCGATCAATTACACATCTCTTCGTATAATTTAAAAAATACCACCCCGATCATTTCTTGCTCCATATTAACAACGGACTTCTAACGAATATTTATCACCCGTCGTAGTCCAAACTTGCCTTATTTGACCAATAATTGTCATTCAAATTCAAAATTTAATATGTCAATCTTTCAAGCCTTATAAACAAAATACACATCGCCATTTTGAATCATTGTTACAAGCCAAATTCAAGTTTAACACGTTCGATCAAATCTCTATTGCAGTGCGTATGATGTATGAACTCGTTTGAAATTTTTAAAAAAAATATATAATATGAAATATAACTATAAAAAAATTAGACATTTCAGTCATATACGGGATACACATAAAATAATGTGAGGTGTTCAGAGCACACGTAATGCACTGATCGGAATGTTAACACAAATACTCGACAGAGATGGGGATTTTAATTTCTATTCAAAAAATAGCTTAAAAAATCAGCTACAGCGAAAAATTTTGCGCTTTTGTCAACAACTAAGCAAAAAATTTGAATATTTCAGTATGAGAAAAGCTTAAGGAGATACTGGAAAAGCATTATTTTGGAAGACCTGTGCCTGTAAACTTTAAAAGACAGAGTGGAGTACTTGCCATTTAAGAAGTTAAGTGATTATGCCTAACAATATATTCAAATCAGATTTAATTGGATACCTGTAAGTGATATCACGCGTGTGTCGAACCTGATTGGTTTCTGAATCAGCAGATGCCACGATTTACCTACAATGACGTCACTTAAAGGTATCCAATTACTTTGCATGTCAGAGGAATAAACACAGACATGCTCCGGTGAGCTTCAGTTGAAAATGTCATAAGCCGCATGCAATTATTAGAACATCAGAATGGTTGTTCCATTAAATCCCATTTGTATATTATACATAAGTATTGATGAAAAAGTTATTTACTGCTTTAGTTGATAAATATTCATTTAGTACTGGTTTTATGCTAGAACAACCAAATTTTCCCCTATAAAAAACATATAGATTTTTTAAAGAAATTGAAACTTTATACTCTACTGAATATGTGTACCAAGCCATTGTTTTAACATTCCTATCAGTACACACGTGTTATAGAGCTTCAAACACCCCATGTTATTTTATGTGACCCTGTAATATCGTATTATTGTTTGGTGGTATGTCTTCTTTACATTACCTATAAAATTATTTTTCACTCCGTAACAATGAGGGGCTCGTGGCCCGCAATCAATTACATACATAATCCGCAACTTGAAGAAAGAGCATTGGTTTAATGAAGAATTGCGTAAACAGTTAGCCAATGCCAATAATGGGCCTTTGCTCTACGACCCAGAGTCCATGATATTTTTAAATTGAATGCAGGATGGAATACATTTTTCAAATGAATATGGAGCCGAAGCCTTCGATACAAAAACTCTCTCTTCTTCGCTTTCACCTCGTATTTTTCCTCTACTGTATCTAATGTATTTTATTATTTATTGACAAGTTTTAATGAGTTTCTAATAACAGTAAGTAACCTAGCAAGAAATGAATTAGTAATTTTTCGTTAAATAAAAGTGTAATTCTTCGTAGTTTTTTGTAATATATATATATATATATATATATATATATATATATATATATATATATATATATATATATATATATATATATAATAGGACCATTTGCGACATGTATACACGTTTCTGCTTTATTTTAATTCAACTCCCTCTAGCAAATTTCTGAAATTAAATTAACTGGTTTACGGTAACCTCCAAAAATTCTTTGAGTGAAAAGATCACTTTTAAGTTTCACATAATTTTCTCTGATATTTTTGATCACTGTCTCGCTTTCGTCCAAGATATTAAATGGACAGCGATTTTTTTTAATCTATTTCTGCTTGATAAAAATATGTTACATTACAAATAAATTGTATTATTATTCATCCCGAAATTTACTGAATCCATCATAGCTAATACTGCAGTCCACTACGGACATAATAACTTAATAGGTTGATGTATAAAGACATTGTAAAACGCATTCTTAATCCTGGAAATTTGAGTTATCCCCTTATATCACGGAACAAGTCATTCAAACAATCTCTTTAACATAATTGCATTTCAAAAGTAATAAATTTCGTAATTCGTGGTGAAGAGTATGCAAAGTATTAATTAAAGCTGTCGCTTAAGTCGCAAACTTCGCATTCATTTTTGATAAAAATATATGTTTTGAAAATAAAAGTACTTTTGATTTCTTTCAATTAAAAATTAGTTTAAAGTCCGAAAAAAAAAACCGGTAGTTAAAAAAAAAGAGCGAATGCACAAATTCTATAAATAAGCTTTTTCGAAATGATCCTCAGTTTTAATTTGAAATAATTGAAGACTTCTGAGGTAAAAAGCTATAACCCATATTTTTGTAATTGAACGATTAATGGATTATTTGGCACAGATAATTCGGAGTTATGCGGCTTCGAACGATTATAAACCAGTATTGTGTTACCAACTGTCAACAAACGGTCGATCAACATTTGTAAAAAGCTCTAGAACAGTGTTTTTCAACCAGATTTTCTCGAAAAACCAGTTAAATATTTTAGTGCTTTATCACCGATCGGTAAGGTTAGTAATTTTGGACTGTTTGCATAATTTTTACACTAAAACAATTTTTAGATCTGTTTACATCTGATTATTCACATACACTCTACAATGAAATTGAATTATTGATCTAATAAAAATACAAATACAGATTTCATAAATCCTGTCTGGTTAAAAAATGAGATCCAACTTTCAGAACCCCCTTGGCATTCTACGGAAATCTAGGGTTAGGCGAGACAGCTTTTAGCAAGCACGAAGTTCTAATAACGGACGGCTAATTCTAATAAGTTCTAGTTCTAGAGAATTTCTAGAGTTTAAAAGTTTTTTTTTAGAAGTTCAAGAGGACTAACTAAATGATTTAAAATTCCATCAAAACAAGACGCAACAATTTCTAATCATAATTATTTCGAATCATAACTATTGCGAAACGTAATTTCGAAACATAACAATTTCGAATCATAACAATTTCGAACTATTCTCTAAGAATAAGATTTCATGATAAAACTGCACAAAATTAATAACGGGTACCCAAACTTTCTAAAAGCTCTTTTTGTATTTTAACACTGTCCGCTAACACAGAAAGTTGACCCTCTCCCTCTGTTCTTGATATTTGAATCCGGCGGAGATATTACCTAGAGCAAATTTTATAATAATCCCGTCTCCAAACCGTTAAAATGATCATGGATAATGGACCTCGTTACTTCCAAAAACATGAACAAAAATTCAACAGTATGGATGAGGATCTGAATTTGCGTAAATGTTTTTTTTTCTCTTTTTTATAAAATTTATAATTACAGATTAGGCTGGTTTTGGGAAAAAGATGGTTTCAAACCATTTTATACATTTTACAGAAAGTAGATAAAAGAATATTTCAATAATAGCATACACTCTAACAACTATGAAATTTTCGTAGTTTCAGAAAAAGTTTTTTTTATTGTGAAATGTTTCTTTATATTGAATTGTTTTTTTTATGTTTTTTATTTTTCTTTAATTTTTTTTAATATATAGTTTAAAGAGAAAGTATTAACCTAAAACACTCCGTTTTCGCCTCGGAGGTAACATCAAAAGTCACTACTTTGAAGTTTAAAATTTTTGTATCTTTGTTTTGTTTGTTTTATTTATGATTAGCAATTGTTTTATATTGCATCATGTATTTTAAGTAAATTAGTACTTACATTAATTTAAATAGCATTTTAAATTACTCAGAATGCAAAAAAATAATATTTTCCTAAATGAGTTTTAAAAGAATCTTAATCACCAGTACATGTTATTGAGTTTAAAATATAAAATGTCAAAAGAACAAATATCTATGCTCTTAAGTTCTAATAATCATTTTTAAATAGCTCCTATAGCTTCAAAAATTTTGTTTTAGGTCACTACTACTAGAAGAATATTTCACACAAATCATATATGTTGGTCATTAGTGGATTTAAACAAGTTTTGAAGTAAAAGCAAATATATAAAATATAAAAATCTCTAAATATCTAAGTGTGCTCAAAAACAAACTATTTTTTAGAAGGTTTCACAAACAAACTAATCTACAAACTGATCTTATCTTTTTCCTGTTTTGTAACCATTTATATTCCTAAAGCAAATATACTCAAAGAAATCACATCACAAATCAGCTCCACAAGCCTTCAATTACAAGAAAAGCATTCGGTCTCCGATATAAAATCCTTCCATCTGCAATTAATGGTCACTTTAATCGAATTCCATCCCTCTATTTCGAACATTCCTTTAGAGATCACTCCCTTCCCACAATCCCCCGGGGACTTCGCTTTAACTGCTAGCCTGTAATACAAAATTACAGCATTTTTATAGAGGCATTAAAGGTCACCCCCTCAATCTTGATTAGGTTGAAGAATTTTGTTGGCGTTAAGAAAGAGATCTCCCACAGTTTAATGCCCTGCAAGAGCTGATTTCACTTTTTTTATGCCAACAGTCATCGCCAAGTACTCATTTTATTGTGCATAAATGAATGAAAATAAGAATGAACACAAGATGGCACTGTAATTTATAAAAGTTGGTAAATGACTTAAAATAAAAAGTTATTCTGTCGAAAATGAATCATCCAAGTTACTAGAACCAAATATATATCAGTTCACAGATACGCTTTTAATCGATACAAATGCTGATTCGTGTATTGCATTCAAATCAGCAATTATGACTTAAATCATTTAAATTAAATCGTGAATCTAAAATACATTCTTCGTCATAAAATTTGAATAACTCTACTCGAATAAGAGAAAAGTTCGAACTGTCATATTCCAATTATAAACCGAATAATTTTTGAACAAATATTTGAGACAAATGATTCGCATCAATAAATTTTTATTGAAAAATAGCATTTTTTTTATTTCATGTTCAATATTAATTCATTCTTTATTTTTAAAAAGCGCATGGTAAATAAAAGTTTTAGATATAATTCTCTTGATACATGGTAGAGTTGATTTTATGGTAGGGAAGAGAAGGTAATCTTGAAAAACTCCTTAAAAACTACGACTTTTACCGTTCAAAACTGATTGTCTAAAAAAACCTAAAAAATTCTTCTACCTAAATTGAGGAAGCTTTATTAAAATATTGAAAAATTAGCAATAAACTCAAATTGCAAAATTAACAACTATTTTTAAGTGTGATTCCATGTTTTTAAAAAATTCCACGCTTTTAGTAAAAAAATTAGGTAATTAAATATAAGTTGATTTTATATTTTTTTATTTTAAATTTTCTAAAACTAGATATTAAACTGTAGTTTTATAGGAGAAATGTTAATTAATCAAGAAAATGACAAAACTTTAACAGAAAAATAAAAAATCAATCAATCACACAGTCAAGTTGTGTGAAAACGTCAGTTCAAGTATGATACACAACATCGAAAAATAGTTATATTCAAACCATTTTCAATAATCAAGAAATAAGTTATATAAATTCCACCAGAATGCAACTTATAATTTTATTCTGAACAACTTTAAAAAAAATTTGAATAAGCAGTTAAAGTAATTTATTTAGATAACACGAAAGTAGCGTTTAACTACTCGATTTTTCTTGAAGTTGAACGAACTATCTAAAGCCACTTCAATCGAAATATTTAAAATAAACATTCAAGTATACTGTATGTTTATTTTTTAAACAATCTAGACAGTAAGTAACTAAAATATGGCATTGACCTTTATATATTACGATATCCTAATGGGTTTTAATCACGGAAGAAAAAGATTTTCTAGCATATTATAACTATAAAACAAAAACTGTCTGCAGAAAATTGATTAAAACTATCCCTTTCGTTACTTATAAAAATGAAAAGTCAAACTTTTAAGATAAGAGCAGCCATGCACGATTAATTTAAAAAAGTGACCTGAATTGTTTTTTTAGAGAAATTTTTTTCGAGTGTTTTAATGGTTGTAAACAAAAGTTTCAATGAGAAAGCCACAGCAGTCAAAAATGTGCGGAGAGCCAAAAAATAAAAAATTTCTCCCGGAATGACTTTTGTTCTAATTTTAACAGTTCAAAAGGGTGATCTCAAAAATGCTAATTAGTCAGTGGTAATCACTAAGACGCGATATTTCAGTGGTTGAAGTACTGAACTGCCAATGAAAGGTATTATGGTTTGATTCCTAGTGGCGGCTTGAAGTTCACTCAGTTTCAGATCATTGGGTATCAGCTTGTTTGGGAGGTAGGGGCAGCCCGTGCGCAAAGCTTATCACATTTTATAACCTTCTTTGAACAGCGGACCCAATTTTTGGGTTTACGACTACTAATGTTCAATTACGTAGCCTAATTTAATTGGATAATATTTAAAAAAAAAGTTTGATCCAATTCATATTTCACAAGACATTTGATATATGAATATTGCAAGACATTCATATTTTTAAAAAATCCTGCAGACATAGTTTTTAAATTTGGAATCAATCTTTCATAATGTCGTTACATGGAAGGCGTTATCTCCAATTAGCAATGGGTATACTGTAGAAGACAGATATACATAAAGAGGCAATGCAGATAATGCATCTTTTTCCTTATGTTGGCAGTCTAGTTATGAGTTTCTTAATATGTATTACGCACGGAACATGTATATGTGTTATGCATGTGTACGCACTTGAAGAAATATAATGAAAAGCCACATTTTCAAATTATTCAGGCGAACGTTTTTTTAGAAAAACTTACTCTAAGACAATACAATGTTTCTATATATTGTGTTATCCATAGAATAATTTGGAGAGCTTATTAAGTATTTATCTAGAAACAATATTAAGGAAGAAACTGATTGTATGATTTTCTCATCTGCGCCGTTATTTTTGGAAACGTTCATTTAGAAAGTGTCATAAGGGCGAGGTTTTTAAGTGTCAGTGTTAGAATAATTTAAAAATGTTAGCAAAGATATATCGATGTGGGTAATGTATTCAACAATTTATATAACTCATTTAATATACATCACAAAAAAATATTATAATTTTATGAAACTTTAAATTAAAATTGTAAAAAAAAAAATAGACTTTTTAGCTCCAGGTGGACTTAATCCACTTTAAAAAATAACCGCACGCATGATTAATGCTTTAACCTTTAAAGAGGATTCAATAAAATATATCTTCTTCAAATACGAAATATTATGTATCTTACAATCCCACTTCATAAATAAATGCTAAAGAGAGCAGTCAAACTTTCAAAGAAAGAGGATTCATTTTTTAAATCAAAATGCAACAATGCACTCAACCTAAAATGCATCATTAATGCGTACCCAGCGTGAAAAGCGCTGTATTGTTAATCAATTTCCCATTCTGTATCATGGAAACATATCGCTCATAAGAATTCAAACTAAGTTTTAGGGAGTGCATTTAAATTATACAAGACTTGACGGATGGATATGGGTGAAAGTGAGGATGGCACCCAACATAAATCCATCAAAACTCAATCTGATAAAGTCAACCTTATTGATTAAGGGGTAGTGGTTTGAGTGACTTTTAATCCACTGGAAAATGGAGTTGTATAAATATCAACAGTTTAAAACGTTTGCTGAAGTCGATGAAAATTTTTTTTTACAGAAGTAAGAAAAAATTTATACTGTCTATGGAGCAAAGAACAAGCTATTGCAAAAACGAAAATATTATTTTTAAATAAAGAAATACTTGTGACTAAAAAAAGAAGCTACTGTAACAAAGTAAACAAAAACGAAAAGATTTCGGTGAAAAGAATTGCCATCTAAGACGTGAACAACTAGCAATTGCGAAAACAAAAATTAATTGTACTGTGATGCTTATGCTCTGAACAACGTAATAAGGAAACAAAAGGTAAAGATTTAAGAAAAACTATTGCCGTGTGCACAACATGCTATTACGAAAAGGTAATGATTTTAAAAAAATGATTACGTATGTCCTGAACAACAAGCTATTTACAATAAAGCAAACAGAAACTAAACGATTTGAGAAGTGTATTGCCGTCTGTAGCGTGAACAGTAATATTTGGCAAAAACAAGCTATTGTAAAAAAAGCAAATAAAAAAATTTATAAATTTATCTATTGGTGCAAAAAACCTATTGCAACAGAAAAAAAATGTAGACTGGTAATAGAAATATTAAAAATGTGGAAAATACAATAAGCGTGGTTGTGAACATTTTCATTTTCAAAGCAGTTGTTAAACAATTGAAAATGAGTAAATTACTCGTATGAAAATTATAGCCACAAAAAACTAATTTGTTTTTTAAACTAAAAATTCTGACATTTCTTGTATTATTTTTCCAAAATTTTTATTTAAATCTATTCAAAGCCTTATTCATATCTTTTAAACATTAAAGTTTTCTAACACCAATTATTTTTCATAAACAACGGTTAAAATGAACCAAAAGCTCAATGTATCTTTTGCTTAAAATTTTTTTTTTCCTATTATCACTACAAGTGCAAATCATGCAAATTAGAGACAGATAATTTTCTAGGATTTTAATTGAACTCAGCTTTTGGTCACTTCATTTGAAATAAATCTGGCCAAAAGCTGGTTGTATATTATCACTTACTAGAATAAAGCATTTCAGTCTATGGTGTAAACAGCAAACTATTGCAAAATATACTTATTTCTTAAATGAATGCAAAATTGCCTCACTGATGAAAGGGCTTAAGTGATGTTTCTAATGGATCCAAAACTGTTCGCGCAGTAATAACTGCAAGCGCAAAGGGGAAAAAAAAACCTTTTAAAACCGTTTTAGGCTAGCCATTCGCGATGTAAATAAGGAAATAAAAATTTCTGAAGTCATTTTCAGCGTTCATAAAATTATAGAAAATTAAATGGTATAAATTTAGTTACATGAGCAGACAGAAGTTAAAAATATGGAGAAACTAAAAAATATGATAATTAAAAAAAAAGCGGAAGTGTATTTCTAATTCAAAATATTTTGTCTCGTAGTTATACGCATAGAGCTGACGGAAATATGAGAATTAAGAAACAATAAACAAAAAAATTTAGTTTTTCTCTTTAATCCACATTGCAACTGTTCAAATAGTAATGGAAATTATAATTCAGTTTCAATGCGAAATGCTTTCTTATAAATTTGATACATTCTAATACTCTTTTTAGGCATTTCTATTACTTACGAGAAAATCTTAATAAAAATTAAAAATCGAATATTCTCCCGATAAAAAGCAGCAAACGAACATTTTTAGCAGTTCCAATGTTTAAATAACAAAAGAGACTGTCACAGAGGGCAGCTGAGTTGTTTTCTTCTTTGCATTATCACGGAGCAGGAAAAGCCCATTTCCAGAGTAATCAAAAGACCGTTTGTTGAATAATAGATATGGATGGGCGTCGAACAAGACTTCCCCAACAAGGGCCTAACTTTTCCTCCTGTGATACCAACCAAACAACTTAGTGAAAGTAGTAGTATTTAACTATGATAAATCCATATTAGTTCTTGAAAAATCGTTTGCAAATAAATCCTATTAAAAGATATCTTGTTAAATAAACATCGAATCGTAAGGAATATTTTGATATCAAAATTTATTAGGTTAAGTATTCGTCAACTGTAAAATATTTGCTTATCTTCTATTTAACAGTATTTACCTGCATTTTTTAATTATTAACCTTTCTTCGTTACATTATTTTCTAGTATTATCACGGTTTTGATAATAATTTTTTATTCCAAATTAAAGGCTTAAAACTAAGAGTGGTGGTATTCATTAATTATAACTTAACGTTTTATGATTAATATATTTAAAGGGATTTTTAACTTATTAGCCGTTATAAGATTATTAAACAGTAAATAAGTTATATTTACTTTCATTAAAGGCTTTTATAAAATTTGTGTCCTGTCAACACATGAAATTTAAATGATGAATTTGTAAAGAATTTTGGATATTAATGTTTCACGCTATTACCAAATAATATTTTAGGCTAAAAACTTTCAACAAGTTTTTTATTTAACAAAAAATTTAATAAGAATTTTTTTTTTTAAATTTTGATGAAGATGCAATGATGATTGAGTAGGTATAAATTTTATTCAAATCAAGAATCAAAAACTAAATCTGTGACAAGAAACCTGTGTTAATACTAAAATATTTTTGAATCATTTAATGAAATATCTTTCAATTTTCGCCGATTTTATTTCGGCACGATTTCGTCTACAAGTTAAAATTGCTAGTTAAAAAAATTCGAGTTACTGAAAACTGCAGTAATAAAAATTACTAATATTCTAGATAGTCGATCGTTTTTTCTTCTTTTTTAACATGAGTTATCACATCTTGACTCTCTCGATTATCGACAATTCCATCTTTAATCCTCATCTTTTTCCAATCATTTTTTCGATGGTTATTCATTCGTTTTTTTCGCAATGTCCATTTCATTTTTCACATTCGGTATTTTTAATACGATAATTTTGCGACATACGATAATATTGCACATAATACACGGCCATTACGTCATTTTCTGATAATTTTCTCGGCAATTTGCTTTAGCTACTTTTCTTTTTTACGACATTTTTACATCGTCATCCAATTTTTAGTAGTAATTTTTTGACGTAGTTAATTCGCACATATTCCGGGATAATTTTACCTCGTTTTTCGATCGTTTTTTTTCCTTGAGTTATTTGTTAATTTTTTGCCAATTTCTATATGGTTTATTAAACTGCGATTTTTTAATACGATATTTCGACGCACAAATTTCGAGTTTGAGTATTCACCTGTAGGCGAGCTTTATTCGCGACTATTCCATCGTTCATCTGCATCATTTTCTCGGTAGTTATATTTTTCGTTTTTACGGTATTTTCACATAGTTTTTTAAATACCGATATTTTTATATGTTATATCGATACTTCAACTTTTTGCCGCCCTCAATTCACGATTATGCAGCGATAAATCAATATCTGTTTCTAATCATTTTCTCGACTGTTATTATAATTATCTTACTTTCGTGCCGGCAATTTCCTCATAGTTTTTTAAATATCGATACATTAAATTTTTATATTTTAAATACGATATCATTACTACCAACGTTTTCGGAATAGCTCATTTAAAAACTTAAACTTTCATACGAATACAAATATTTAATAATTACCAATCAGTGATTGTTTTCATTGCAAGAAGTCACAAAGCAATGATTCGCGATCGCAACGAACTATAGGGGGCGTTGTTGTATGAGGCGAATGCCTGCAATTTCTATATGAACAATCATTCAGTTGCTCTGGAGACGTCTTTAAAGTAGCGTGTAGCATTTTAACGTTCCTTCTTTATTGTGGTTTATTAAATTTAAAAAGGAAAAATGTTTGATATTCTTTCTCATGCAAGCGAAAACAAAATGGTATCTTTTTTTTTAAAAAAAAAAAAAAAAAAAAAAAAAAAAAAAAAAAAAAAAAGAAGGAACATAAAAAACACATCTGAAAAATATTTGCCAATAAATATGTATCTTCTTATTAGAGTTAAAACCTAATGCCTGCGAAATAGTTTTACTAAATTTAATGATACAACATGAAAAGCATAACTAACATTCCATAGTTTCATGTATCATATTACTTCAAACATTAAAATATGCAAAAAGTAAACATAAGCCCATAATTTTATATCATTTAATTTTAATAAATTTTCTTGACAACAATTTTTATCAAAAGATTTTAAGCTTCAAAAAAAAATCATTATTTATAAACTAAAAAAGCAAAGTAAAGAATGCTTACGAAAAAAAAATTCTAAAAATTTCTCAAATTAAAATGAAAAACTCTCATGTTATTTTTTATTATTCTTAATCGGACGAAGAAAACCATTCTATAGAGAATTATCATTAAATTAGAAAAAAATAATAATTTGCAAGTAAATTTTTTATATTATAAAAATCATAACATTTACCTGATTTATAAATCCGGAGAATTCCAAAATGATATGTTCTTCGTTTGAAAACTTTACTCTCAAATAATATATATATAGATTATCCCTTCATTATTTTAAGATTACATACCACATATTAAAATTTTATAATTGCAAGATATCGATATGAATTTCAATATGTAGCTTAAAAACAGAATAGCTGAATTCTAGTTGAAATTCATCATTCAAAATTTAAAAAATACTTACTAAGAAAACGATAAAAATGTATTAATAATCAACATACAGAACGTGTAGAACTGTAATAGTTATAGGATAGTATACATTTCTGAATCTATGTAATTCGGAGAGCAACAACAAATAATCATTCGTACCGTATTTACCGTACCAATTTTACCGTAATACACACATCTGTAACAGTATGCGATCCTGAAATCGGAAGTTATCAGTTGCAAGTTTGTTGATAATAGAAGTTAAAAAGTATTGAGAAATTTTTCCTTAAATGTTTGGCGTGTTCTGTTTCTGAAAGATTTACAAATGTTCTGGAGAGTTTTTTCAAGTTCTTCTGCCTTTTCCCTAGGGAAATTTCGCTTCTTATTTGCTACCAAGAAAATGGCGTCTGACTCTGCCAATGATTCTGATAGAACTAAAACTTAATAAATAAATGCCTGATATTTTCAGGTTCCGCTAGAGGGCGTACTCAAGCATTGCGATCGCGAATTATGTTGATTTGCATCACATTGCGATAGAGTTTTGAAAAATGCTTATATGAATCCTAGTTTTAATAGAAGTATTTTTTAGCACTAGCAAATTCTGTCACTGATTTTGAAAACTGAAATTATGTCCTGCAATGGGATACCTGCAAGTGACGTTGTGTGGGTATCACGCTCTTGATTGGTTGTTGATACCTAGCTTTTGTTTACACTAGCAACTATTCTTTACATTCTGTATTGAGCCCTTCAAGTATCGATTCTCTTAAATGACGCATTTTATATTCTTTCACGAAGATCCTTTCACAAAAATTTCGATTCTTTCACTATATATTTCTGACTTAGAGCATAGACAGGTATGAAGCCATGGAGAACATAAACTAATTATGCATCGAAGTTGCCTAGTACGCAAATAAAAATTTATCATGATAACAATAAAATACATAAACAAATAATAAATCTAAGTTAATTCAAAGGCGTAGACGAGGAAGAATATTTCAACAAATGTGTGATACGGAACTGTATTTAATTATCTTCACGTTAATTAACATTTAAACTTATGTGAAGAAACTTAGCTTAACTTAAACACGCCATTTTGCTTATAAGCGATCAGCTGCCACTGACGTCATATGTCACATGTGTGGGTTTTGTGATTATCATGAAGTGCAAGTATCCAATTTAATATATTTTTTGTTGTAATTTTCATGCAACAATCTATCATCGAGAAGAAGAAAAAGAATTATAGTAGCAATCATGGGAGTTAGATAAACAAAACTTCCAAATAGTGGTATTTTAGTCTCAAAACTTCATATAAAAGTATTTACTAACAGTTTTACCGGAAGATTTAAGACATTATAAAAGTGAACAATCCGTTAAAAAAAACTAAATATGGTTCGTGCTTATTAAATAAACTTTACGAACAATCGCCGAACAATTTCTCTTAAACCTAAAAAATTGCATCTAAAAAATAAATGCAATTCTTAAGTTTCACAACTTTGGAATGCTTATTCTTTATTTACCACTATTTCCTCCCCAGTCCAATTTCAAAAAAGAAAAGTTTTGTGGAAAGAAAGTTTCTTATCATAACTTGGGATGATCAGCAATTTTGTCACGTCTGTCACTTACCTATGTCTGTACAGCCGCCCCAAGTGCCCTGGTGAGCATGCCTAGCTAGTTTTCCCAGAGCATCTATGTAAGCTTTAGACGCTGCCACCGCTCCTACGGGAGAGAAAAGAAACATTTATTTTTTTAAATTCAAACAAACACATAAATAAAAAACTATGGCATACATGAATTGTTTGCTGTAATAACAAAATTTTGAATTATGTGCAATCATTAATTGGCAAAAATTATTATGTAATGAAAATTAATATAAGAATTATTTGAAGTTATAAGTAATGAATGAAGGAATTATTAGAAGATATAAGTAATAAATACAAAAATTTATAAAATCTTTAAAACCAAACGATTTAAATACTATACCAGGAGTGGCCAAGCTCCCTGATAGTCGAACCATTTTTGAAAATTTGAAATTTTTCGCGAGCCGCAAATAAATACGTATTTAAAAAGTACGCAAAAAAGGTATTAATTTTTTTTTTACAGAAATTATATTTATTGAATTTAAATATTAAAAATTAAACACATTTATTTCACTTCTCTTGATAATTGTTTAAATTTTGGTGAATAATTGGTGACAGCACTTCTCAGTAATTCTTTGAATTGCTGGTTAGTTAAGACTAACCGGTGTTTGGATTTAGTGAATTTTAAAGTGGAATAAAATGATTCACATAAGTATGCTGTTCCGAATATTGAAATAATTCGACAAGCACCCTTTTTTAATATAGGATACTTCGATTCTGGTACAAATTTCCAAAACTCGGAACATACGGAACGATAATAGTTTTTTAAAATATAATAGCACAAGAATGAAAAGGAAACTCTGGTACTTTTATCAAGAGCCACAAATAATCCTTCAAAGAGCCGCATGTGGCTCGCAAGCCGCACGTTGGCCACCCCTGTACTATATTATACTAAATGTGCATTTAATCTAACAATCATTAAAGAGTGACTAAAACATGCTAATGAAAAGCGATGGCATGCGTGAGTTGTCGGCTGTAATAACAAAATTTTAAACTATGTGCATCCATTAATTTGCAAAAGCTTATTACGTAATAAAAATGAATATAATAATTATTTGAATGTATAAGTAATGAATATAGGAGTTATTAAAAGGTATAAGTAATGAATATAAGAACTTAGAAAATCTTATAAACCAAACGATTTAAATACTATACTAAAGGTGCGTTTAACGATTATTCAAAAATAAACTTAACTTTTTAGAGTTTCATAATTTATTCAAGGCGTCTACATAGAATTCCAATACACAGAATACTTGAGAATTTATCTGTTTCGTTTTTAAAATAATATCAACAGTTCTTTACATATAAACAAATTAAGAACGAATAGAAGATTGACACCGAGGGAACAAAAACGATTAAGAACAAAAAGCTAAAAATGGGCAAAGCAAAAACACTGATTATAGTTAGTTTTTTTTTATCAATAAGCAAATTAAAAACAATCAGAAGATTAAAATTATATGAATATGGAGAATGGTTATCGAATATGGGTCCTATATGAGCATGCTCAGACGGACCAATATTGGGATGTTTCGATTTTTTAATATGGGTAGGCAGATTAATAATATTCTATGTAGTGTTAACATCGGTTTATATAAGTCTTATATTATGATAATGATTATAAAATATCGAGTGATTATAATAATATGAATAATGATTTTAAAATATCGAGTGAATCTGAAAATTCTATGTAGGTCCCATATTGGAAAAATATTGGCTTTTTGAACCCTTATTGAGCCATGATTCTTGAATATTGGTCCAATGAATTATTTTGCTGCAAGAGATGTTACATATTTCAAAGACTAAAAATTTATTGGCATGCAAAATTTTAGTGTGACGAATAATTTCTTAATTTATCGACTATAGACGCGATTTGATAGCGAAATATTAATTTATTACACTATTTTTAATATATTTTTAAAATGAAATAATGTAAAGACAAAGGAATTATAAAATAATCCAAAGAAAAATACTTTTTCTTACTTAAAAAATAAAGCAATTCGAAAGAAAAAAATCACAATGGTTTCCCCCCTTGAGATGAATTGAGTTTAAACATATTTATGAGCCACGGTTCATTTATTTCATCCTTGGGACATATTTCAAATGCGCTATTTTTTTTTATTATCACATTGCTCCATTATTCTAGTGAGAAATCAAAAGAAACTATTTTTCCATTTTTCAAAACCATTTGAAAATAATACTTAGCGGATCTATTTTATGTATTGAAAACAAAATCTTCACGCTAGAACTCGAAAACTGCATTTCACAAATGTAAATTAGAAATAGTCAAATACATTGCATGCTTTTTTTTTCTTCTTAAAATAAGTTGATTGATGAAAGTTGACTGCTATATAATCTGTAATTCAAATGCAAATGTTGATCTGTCATTCAAATGCATATTTAATATAAATGATGATGCGTAGATTAAAATACATGGAAGGATTTGAAGCAATACTCATTTAATATTACATTACACGAATTCAATATGTTTATAAAAATTATACAGTGACCTAAAAAAATGATTTCTTTTTATGTAATAAAGCTTCTATAATGCATTATTCTTAAAAAAAGTTTGATTTCGTTATACTAGATGTCAATTCTATTGAATGGAAATTTTTCCTCTGAAAATCCTAAATAGTTTAATGCTTCAAAGCAAATAACTCATTTTCAAAAATCATAATGAGTGCTTTCATTTAATAGATAACTCTTGCGACCATGTAAAGTATCATATATTTTGTGAATCTAATTTAATTTCCTTTTACTGTGGGATACTTTTAAAAAAATTCCATAGAAAGAAAAAGAAAATAAGGACTTAACATTGCATAAAAGTTTAACAGTTTAATAATTTAAAAAATAAAAATATTAAAAAAAAAAATATTTAAAAAAAATACTATGTGCAACGGAAACTATATTAGTAACTATACTTTAGTATTGCCCCAATATGCGATCAACAGGTGTAACGACTTTATGGATCAATAGGTGGCGCTACTATTGTATAGTATTGTAGAGTATGGCAGTGGTACTTTAGCTTAAAAAAATATCAGTGCAGGATATATAGAGCAGTGGAACTTAATCGTAAAAGAGAAACGTCAATGTAGATTATACCTGGCAAAGGAATTTACGGCAGCGGCATTTGCATTAAAAAAAAAATCAGTTTAAGTTGTTGCTGTAGTTCATTTACGTCGCATTAGAGCTGCAAAATGAACTATTGGCTAAAGTCTGGGAAACATCACTGAGGATGATCCGAAAACATGCCATCACAATTTTGATCCTCTGCAGAGGGGATGGCACTCCTGCTTCGGTAGCCCAACGACCTGCACGCGTAGTCGATCAATTTACGGTAGAACAGTTTAACGAGGATCAATACCGCATAACTTCGGTCCCTACGCAGAAAGGTCCAAGTGGTCACCCACCCGCTCACTGACCGTGTCTTCAGTCCGTGCGGGATAAAAACAACAGAGTATGATATACCGGCTGTGATATTTTACCTTTTTTACTTCACCCTGATGCTTCTCGAAAGATATAAACTCCAAAAAAATGGAAATCAGTTTACAACACAAAACATTTATTAATAATAGTAAAAGATTAAAAAATTAATATTAACAGGACATCTTAAACAATTCACTTCCACTCTCCATCGGAGCATCCCCTCCTCTGTTTTTTTTTTTTACAACATCCACGTTGATGGCAGCGCCATGACACCGGTCAAATGAATACCGGGCAGTGGCACTAAAAGAACAAAAAGCCAAAAAATATATACTTTTAATTATATTGATTGTGAGCTTTGAGTACCATACTTACGAATGCAAAATGTACTGTTTATACTTATTTTAACGTATAAATGCGATCCAAATTTAATATATTTTGATGCAATTATAATTTTAAAAAAGTGACATGAATTTGGAAACTTTTCGAATCGTATAAAAACAAATAGGGTATGAGATTTTTTAAAAATTTGCATCGTTGAAATTTTTAAATTTTCACTTGACATTAAATAGTTTTGAAAATAAACAATATTACTTAAATGTATCATGAAAAATATTGTGATATTTTCAGAAATGTTTGCAGGTTGCAGACATAAAGCAGATTACTTCAAATTTTGCAGATGTAAAAACTTTAAAATCTCCTGACAATTTTTTTAAAAATTTATTTAACTTAACTTTAAAAGATTTATGTTGTGATATTTTTAAAAAGGGGGAAAATCGCATATATTAAGTAATAAAACTACCCCTCCCAAAAAAATCCAACTTTACAGTTCTGTTTTATAAAATATGTTTTAGTAAAATATGCGTGTTACAGAATGTCTCACCATTCTTCATTACAAAAATATTTTAAATATTCTTTTGCAGAAATCGATTTCATTGTTAAATTCCTTTGAAATTTGAAAGAAGTCATTACCCGAAAAGGAACGGCTTTAATAAAGCTTCGCGTAATTATTTTAAACAGACTTATTTTGCAACCAAAAAAAAAAAATCCTTAAGAATGCTTTTAACATTGATTACAATGACACTTGTTTAATTAAATGAACATGTCTAAATTTTATTAAATAAATAACAGTTGAATTCGATAAATGTCTTGAATGTCAGAGAAGATTATTGTAATCAATTTTTTTCGAGAGAAGATAAACTTGTTTAACTTACAAATATTTAAAAATACACGATTAATTACTACATAATTTATTAGGAATCAATAATGTCGAAATTTTTCTTTTCTTAAAACTGATAAGTTTAAACGTAACCTGAATGATTACCAAACTTAACTAATACAAACCGGAACTTAACCAAACTTACGAAATTATTAAAAAATATTTTTAAACATAAAATCAAAAATTGAGCAAAGAAAAAACTAACATTCAAATTGTTCGCACTCGAAGCGCTTTAATAATTAAAAAAGTCTAACACCTGTTAAATTATTTGCCTAATAGTCCAAACATTAAAAGGCCTAATAGTCCAAACATTAAAACATTAAATTGTACCTATCGACGCCATCGTATGATACATATCGTATAACCCTTTAATGCAGATGGAACACCCGAGTTTTTTTTATCTAATTTTCTAACGTTTAAATACAAGCAAAAATATATTTTGGCGATATTTAATAATAAACAGTTACTAAAGAAATCTTGGATTTTTAGAATTATATTTGTACTAGTATATAAAATCTAAAAAAATTAGTAGGAAAAAAAAATTAAATTGAAAAATTTATCAATAACTGATATTATAAATTCAAGTTATTTCAACGATGTATATCTCAAATCTAAATAAGTGCAAATTTGAAAAAATATTGTTTGGAAGTGAGCTTTATTTTGGAAGATTCTCCTTTAACGTAGAAAACAAAATCGCTGTTTTAGGTTGTATTTCATAACCATAAATTATTAATATGCAAACTATAATATTTTTCACTTATTGGCATAAATTTATTCAATAAAAATAAAATAACAAATAGAATATAGTAACAAATCCTATACGAAAAAATCCTATAAAATATAGAAAATGTTTTTTTTTTCTTTGTTTTTTTGCTGCCATTAAATTAGTAAAAATATGACATGTTACTTTAAATGTATGCAGCAAAACTGAAATCTATCGCTATGTAGAGCAGTTACAAAAACTATCTGTTCTGGAAGAAATATAACGTCAGTGGAATTAATTTTAAAATTATCTGCAAAATGAAATTATTAAGTAATGGGGGGAAATTTAAAGTCCAGGCCAACATGTAATTTAAACTTAGGATTTCACAATTAGTTGGGAAACTTTGCTACACGTAAGGAGTAACTATAGATTTCTACATCTTACCTTGAAGAAAGAACATCGTATATCACCTTTAAAGAGCTGAACCAGTTAATCAGTGGAATTTACGCAGTTAGATTTGAAGGAAATTTCATCGATTTATCTCGCTATCGATGTCTTTGATTACACCTAGTCGTAATTCTCATTAAAAAAAGAAATTCTGTTTGAATTTCTTTTCATAAAGGATAAGTTGTTTTCTGAGAATAACTTAAAGGGCCATTTAAATGGCTTCAAAACACATTTAATTTCAGAATCACAGATTCTAGAGAAAGTTTGTTTATTGTTAATTTTGTTTAATTTTTGTGTTACACACAAGGTTGGCAAGTTTCTGCCGAGGTGGTTAAAACCAATGGTAGAAACCGGTTAAAACCGGCATGGCAGAAACCCTGTTCTGCCACATTTGTGGCAGAAACTGGCAGAAATTCCGAAAATGACATAAAAGTAAGTACTGAGATTGACATTCAATGGATAATTCATAGAAAAATCAATTAAATGTGAAACAAAGTACAAATTATCACCATTAAAAATCAAATACTACATTGTTTGCACTCTGCAGTAATCTATAACAAAAGATAAGGAACATGCAAGATTTGTGAAACTTTCATCTATTGCATATTTTTTAAAACTGGACCACCATGTAGCAGCTGTGGTAGTTGTCAAAACTTGACTGGAAAAATAAGTTTCCGGTTTGTTTTGCAAAGCTATGACATAAGGTACAAAATCTGGGTTAATATTTGCGAGTAAAATTCTGACACTTTCTTCTTGAGCTCATGATAATTTCAATCCCAAATACTTTGGATGCAGCATATAAGCTAACAATTGATAACCAGTAACTGCCTGTTTAAATATGTATGTCACTTCTTTTTCATAAACAGCCATAAGATTCTCTTCCTTTGTTAGATTAATTCAAATATCACAAGCATCTGCAATTAAACAGTTCTTCTTCTGAACTAAAACAAGGGCAATAGCGATGTGTTTTATCTGTAGCAGCAGGTGTTTGACTTCTTCGTAGATGGAGTTATATTTTTCAGTTTACTTAAACAAAATGTCATTAAGCAATTACTAGAACTCATATAGACGTTTTTTTAGTTTCTGCCGGTTTTTACCGGTTATAACCAGTTTCTGCCACTGGCATGGTAAAAACCAGTTTCTGCCGGCAAAAAGCCAACCCTGGTTACACATTGACTTGCGTGCAACGTTTGCAATATTTTTCCTAAGACTTTAATTCAGCCATTATAGATTAAAATTTAGGTTAACGGTCGGCAGGATTTTATTTTTGTGACCGCACATTTTCTGTTTTACATTTTTTGGTCAAAAGTATTCGGACACCGAGTGTTACAGACTCTGAGAGTTCTGTGACATATACAGTGCTGGAAAAAAGTATAGCCACTGCAGAAAGTGACAAAAAGCAACATGAAAGAACTTCGTTTTATAATATAGCCATAGATTGTGACATGATTAAATCAAAAGCAAGATTAAATTAATAGCAAAATACATTACACGTTGCTTTATGTGTCATAATAAGATTTCTACTCAAAGTGGAGGAAAAGTATTAAGTCGTTAAAATTATTACATCAGTTATCAATCTCGCCTTCATGGACCCAGCTAGAGTTCGTAAAATCCTGGCATCAATATTGTTCCAAGACATCTTGATTGCAACAAACAAATCCAACTTGCTTTTCAATTATCGGTCAGATCTCTAAACGTCTCTTACTAATATGCCCTAAAAGTTTTCTGCCTGATTCAAATCTGGGCTACGAGATGTGCCACTCAAGGGATTTTACTTTTTTTTCTTATCTTGTTTTTATCTAGGATTAAGTTGACAATGAAGTATGGAATTCCGCTTTGGAATTGCGCTTTGCTCTGTTGGGAGATCCAATCTCCGGATGTTATAACAATGGCAACGGACAATAAATTATCTTCCAATATATCATGATACATAATTAAATTAATTTTAGTTTGTGTAAATATAATTGGAGTTGTATCACCTGCTGCAAAAACGGCCCAAACCATAACGACCACCACCAAATTGACGTTAGGAAATAAGTGTGGTTCAGTTGAAAGTCGTACCAAAAATATCGACAGCCAAATTAAACTTCTTTTCATCAACCACATCACTTCAATCCGTACCTTTCTTAAGATGTTTCTTTGCAAATTCCAAAAGAGTATCTTTGTATTAACCGTACGGCTGCTGCACGGTAAGTGCATTTTATTTTTAATTTGTGCAGATGACATCTCATCGTGACAAGCAAGCTTCCAGATTCGCCTTTCTTCCCTTGATGATATTTCTTTCCTTTTATACTACCATAGCTTTCAAGATTCCAGAGGTAATTATCCACAGCAGCCTTGGATCTTCCTAATTTTTATTTTTTATTTATTCATTCATTATTTATTTATTTATTGAAATCTGAGAACCAATCAAGTTCTCTAAAAGCTAAAATTCTAAGTCGTTCGCTTTCCGTTAAATGTTTTACCCTTGGCATTGTATTGCGCGTACAAACTACCAAAATTAGCTTTTATACAACTCTAATTTGCTTCTTGTCCTAGAGGAAACTATTTTCTTGCGTGTTTTATGTCAGATATTGATGTAATTGGTATCAACTTAATACTTAAGTTTTTCTACGGAGCTAATTATGTCAATTTCGCTACGATTTGAATAATATGCGGAATAAAAATAAAATTGTCAAGAAAAGCAATTAGGCTCTATATTTGCTGATAGAAAATAAATTTGCATATTCAACCACAACAGGGGTATATCATATTGGCCGGCTTTATACTTTTTTCCAGCACTGTATTACTATGCTGTTGGTATTCTTTTTTGCATAGATGACAACCTGCACGCGTCTTTAGGAGACTTTTCACTAGTTTCAGGTAAGTGACCATGGGAATTGACTCCACATCACAGCTCATGTGAGTGCTAGCAGTGAGGATATGTCGATATGACTGTCCGCGTAGTCAGTGCTACAATTAGTCTCAGAGGTGATTTATAGGGCTCAGAGAAAACAAGTCCAGTTTTTGTACATCCGTTTCGACAAACCATGGTTGCACAAGGCCTGATGTTTGAATGAAGCAGCCTGCTGTAAGTATAATGAACCTTTCTCGAAGAAATGTCATTAGGTTGGAATAGCATTATTTCCCAGAATGCCTATATAAATCTTAGAATTCACTAAATACTGAAGTACCCAGGTCAAACCACGAAAAACATCTCCACGTCATTATATTTTAAGTGGGTGACTAGATATTTTTGCCAGATATTGTAGCTGTAACTTCAATTTAATGACGTAGTACAACGTAGATCTACCTCCTCGTGGTATACTCCGGGCAAGACTTTACACGGCTAAGTTGTCTACACATTTCGGCACACGATTTCGAGATTGCTTGGGAGAATACTTGTATTATTTACATATACTTGTTATTTCTAATGCCACTTGCCAAATACTACCAAGCCTGCTTGGCGTGCGTTTGTTTTTCAGTGGCCAACTATGGCCAAGGCAACGATTTCAGCCACATGCACGTCCCAGCCCTTTTATAGGGGTGACCCATTCATACATCCATTTATTCATCCACATATCGTAATTTTGACCTGAACCAGAGAACGATCAATATCCAATTCAGTACCCTCAGAGTTATTGATTTGTAGTGGGAACATAGAGGACTTTGTAACCGGACAGATTTATCGTGCACCAGCCACCGTTTACTACACGGGGGCCTTCGGCCGGCGGGGATCGAACTCACCTCCTGGACATGGGTCCAACGTTCTACCAGCCAGGTTCTATGATCATCCTTACTGTCATCTATGTGACTCTACAAAACCTAAGAATCGAAACCATCTCCATCGCTGCAAAACACCCCATTCACTTGACTCCAAAACCGCAAGATTTCGGCGAAGCAGAGAGCTTCTAGGGCGATGACTTCATTTTTTTTTTCCTGTATCTTGATGTTTTTTGTTCTTTTTTTGCTGTATTTGTTTCTATTTCCCACCATTAGAAACTAAGAAAAACGCTTCTATTTTTAAAAAAATTTACATGGAGTATAATTGTAGTACTGAATATATATCTTCCTTATCATTTATATTTATAAGCAATTGATAGTAATAACAAATGAGTTATTGCTTTGATAAATAGATTGAAATACAAATAGTCTTGATAACTTTTTAAACTTTTCATACGATCGCACAAATTACATGGAAAAATTTTGCGTTTTCAAAAACATGTAACTTCTTGCTAAGTATTAAGCAACACTTGAAACAAATTTCGTTAACTGATGTCTTCGCATCAAAACTTATCAGAAATATCAGTACATGATAATCACGCACAGATAACCAGCTATAATTGATCGTATTTCTTCTATAAAACAAGATTTATTTCATCCGAAATCGAAAAATCGATGATTTAATATATTCATCACAACCCGAATTCAAATATTTACCACTGTCACGCGTCCTTCTGCAACAGAAAAATGAAGATAAAGGTTTGTAGGCGCCAAAATTCTGATTATGAACAAAGAAAAACCAAATCAACTTATTTGAACACATTCAGTCCAGCATTAAAGCCATCTTTCCAATCGCCATAAGTTTACTTTGTGAACTATTATGCGAAAGAAGGAATAATTAAAGAGGGAGATAAGTGTGGATATAGAGAGCGAAAAGCTAAGGAAAAAAAGGAGAGTTATTGATCGTAAGGGCTCACCAACATCAAAATCGTTAAAAGGCAGCGATAAAAATGTCTACTTCATTAAACAAGTTGGAACCTGTGTTTACCGTGGCGCTAATCAATTATATCCCGAGCGGCACAAAAGATTCCGCCAATAACCTGTCAACCGGGGTGCATTCTAATTGGTCATGGATATGCAGAACCGATCCTTTATTCGCCAACGCTTGAAAGAGTTCGACTTTAAATTGTGGCTCAGGTGGTTTGATTTCAAAATCTAGGAAATTCAATGGAAAAAAGATAAATGAGACAAGTTTGATATTATTTGGAAGATCTCAAAACTAAACGCGTTTAAGAAAGAGACTTTTTCTTATAAAAAAAACTTACCGAGTTTCTTTTTAAAAGTTATTTTGGATTTAGTACATAGGTTGCTCATTTAAATCTGGAATATTGTAATATTTAAAGAACTTTTAGACAAAGAAAGCACATTTTCATTGAATAATAACTCTTTAGAATCAAAATAATTTGAAATGAAAAAAATAGTGCATACTTAAAGGAGAAAAATATTTTTAATAAGTAAACTTTGTACTTAATTCCAAATTAGTGATTTTATTACCTAAAGCACTGCTTTACAAAAAGTTCTTATGTTCGTCAATTTAATTATTTTACTATTAAAATTATACAAACTAACATAATAACTAAAGGCCACGCCGTCAACTCTCGTAGCTACATTCGATTTTAGAATAATATCAATGAACAACTCGCTTCGCTTGCTGAGTTGTCACGACTGCATGGAAAAAAAATGAATAAAAAAAGATTTTCTTCCGAGGGATTCGCTATTTTTTTTTTTTTTTTTTTTTTTTTTTTGTTGAAATTTTTTTTTTTTTTTTTTTTTGGCATTTATGTTTTTGAGAATGATCGCAATCTAGAAGATATAATATAACATTAATATAATATAAAATTATGCAACAAGCTATAATGCATCAATACAAGATTCATAAGATGCTTCTACTCTATCATTTTCAGCAGTCTTATGTACTAGTAGTTCAGTCCACTTTTTTGCCGATTTACCCTCATATATATTTACCATCGTATGATTTTAGAGTAGCACCAGAAATTTTACGGTCATCTTTATTTTGAGCTAATTTTTTGGTTGCTGGACCTACATTTATTTCTAATTGTTTCAAAATTATAAATAACCCTTTGCAGCTTTCATTAAAAATTATTAAAGCAAAATAAGCCCCAATTTCAAGTATTTATATTGAAAGTATCCTTAATTCTTTCTGACATAATTTAAATAAATTATTTCAATAAAATATTTAAAATGATAGTATTTTATCGTTATGTTTTTTTAATATTTTATAACCGTCGTTAAACAACCGATGTAATTTTCAATTGACAACTACTAGTGTTCAACTTCGTAGCCTTGTAGTTTTGAACCCCATCCAGAACACAAGGGAACTCTTGTATCAAGTACTGGGAGAAATTTGCCTGCGTGGAGCGCTGTTTGATGGAACTAACGAGTAACATGGATGGGAAAACCACGAAAACCTTCCATGGCCTGGGTTAGTTTACCATAGAGAATATTTTATGTCAGCAGCGTGGTCGGTGCAAACCGGGTATGGAATTCGTATCGACCAGCGATCGCTGGGAATCGAACCTGGTTCACCTCATTGGAAGGTGAACGCTCTATCCCCAAAACCACCACGACTCCACTGTAATGTGTTTTTTTAAAATAACCGTCGTTGAACAGCCGGCCCAATTTCGGGTTTACGACTACTAATGTTCTACTACACAGCCTTGTAATTTTGAACAAATCCTGAAGACAAGGAAACTCCTGGAATAGTACCCCCAGAGGTATGATTTGTTATGGGAACATAGAGGACTTTGTGATTCGACAGATTTAACGTGCATCACTTACCATTTAATTCACGGTCATTCTTCGGCCGGCGGGAATCAAACCCACCACCTCTTGGACATGGGCCCAGTGCCCTACCAACCAGGCCATTCCGGGCCACACTGTAATGTTTTGATAAAAGTGAGATAATCCATTAATCAACTGACAAGACTAGTTCCCTTGTTCATTCATATCGCAGCGTTGGTTGCGTCGCTCACATGGTGCGTGGGTGCTTTACATATTATACTGTAACTTTTATATTTTTACGAAATTGATTTCAATATTTTGATACATTAATCTTAAAAGGATAAACTATACAAAAATGTTGTAAATAAATATGTTTTTCAATTTTTTGAAAATTTCACTGTGATTTTATTCTCCAATTGTAAAATATACTAAATTGAAATCTAGTGAAGTAGTAAACGTAATCATAATTAATATCAAACTTCACACGCAGACAGCCGGATGGCTTTCAACCGCAAAATACGCAACACATTTTCTCCAACAACACACCTGCATTAAATATTACACTTTGAAACCGCAAAATACTTCACAGTTGTAACGACTTAATCAGATTAAATTTCTAATATAATAAAGCCACGTCGCAAACATGTTCTGACAGGTAAGTCGTCATATTTAAGGAAGCCATGTTGCACGCTTTATTCTCTCATTAGTCTAACAGCTCTTGCATGTGTCTGCGCTACAAACTAATTAATTAAATTGTGGTCCGGTAATTAATGGACATGGATTTTTAATTAAGGAAATTCCCTATTCTAGAAAATTCCGATATTAAAGAAGTTGGAAATTTAAGAATCAAGCGTGGTAAAAAAAAATAGGAGAAATACACATTTAACACACGAAATGTATTAACACTCTCTTCACTGAAGTATAAAGGAATAAACAAAAAAATATTTTACAGTTCCGAATTTTTATTTTACACCCATAAGTTATAATAAGATTAACGAAATATATAATATACTACCAGGATTCTAATAATTTTAGGTACACATGCGTGAACTTCAGATGCTAACTAAGTAAAAGAACGGACAATTCAATTTTTGACATTTTTTAAAATGTCTTAAACAATATTTAAAGGATTATTTTATAACTTTAGAGATGTTTAGTCTATGCGATTTTTCATACTGAGAAATAAAATTTAAAGCTGTCAGAGTTTTGGGAGACCTGCAATAAATTACGAAAGAAAACAAGTATTTTTGATCATCCTACGCCAGAAAATCAAGCAATAAGCTTGTGACTTGTAACGATTACTTTAGTTGTTATTTTTCATAATTGCATAAAATTTCGTTTACCTAGAGTAAATATTAATGGAGATATAGACATTTTTATAAAATATTTTTTTCCTCACGTTTTTTGCTAAGCAATTTAAAATTAATAACAAAATTATTAATTTAAAATTTAAAAAAAATTCATTGAAAAACTACGCAAGATATAAATTCTTAAGTTAGTTCTTTTATACGGCGCATGTGCAGAAAAAATTTCAAAAAAAGTTTTTTCATATTTTATTTTGTAGGTATTTGGCAACTAATGAAAAAAGTTTGATTTGATAACTTAAAAATTTAAAAATTTTCCAGCAATATTCTAAGTAGTTTATGTAGTTGTTAAACAAAAGCTCAAAATGATCAGGGGTTTTCCATAAATTTTCTTTTGTATAAGACAAGATTTAATAACAAATGATAATAACTTACAAAAATTGTCCGGAAACCAAAATGTGATGGTATAATGAAAGATAACATAACTTTTATGGGGGATGATCACATCACCCACAATACCGATCTCATTTATAATAAATATTGTTTGATAGTGCAAAATAAAATTGGCGGAAAACCCCTTATCGTTTTGAGCTTTCTTTTAAAAAGAACAAAAAATACTTAGAAAATAGCTTGAAGCTTTTTAAAATATTCAATTCGGACTTGTTTATTAGCTGCCAAATACAATTCTCTAGAAAATTATGAATTTTTATTTTTAAATTTTAAAAATACTTATTCATTAAGGGGGACCGTAAAAAATAGTCATACTATTATTGACGTCAATGATGATGCTTACTTAATGTTGGTAATATGTATTAATTGAAGTAAAATATCCTATGTATTAAAAACTTAATGGAAAAAAGGTGCTTATTCGATTACGGAAACCACAAAAAATCACCGTATTATTATTAACACCAGTGTTTAATTAATATTGGTAAAATAATTGGAATAAAAAAAGGTGCTTATTTGTTTTGGGGAATTGCAGAAAATCGCCATACGCAGATGACAATTTTGGTAATACGTACTGCTTGTCTTATGGTAATTAGTGGGGTTTAAATAAGAATTCTACCACGGATTTTCCATAGTTTCAGAAAATATTTTTTCCCGTAGTATCAGAATTTTAATTAATTTTATTTTAATTAATTTTAATAATTTTATTTTAATTAATTTTAATAATTTTATTTTAATTAATTTTAATAATTTTATTTTAATTAATTTTAATAATTTTATTTTAATTAATTTTAATAATTTTATTTTAATTAATTTTAACAATTCCTTTTAATAATTTATTTTGCTTTATTTTAATATTTATAATTAAAAGAACTTTTTTCCTAACTACTTATAAATATTTTAAACATAATATTAAATGTCAGATAGAAAAATGGTAAAGTCTCTGCAAGATCTCATAAGAAATATGTTTGTTTTTAAAATCCTGGCTTTAGTTTTTTACCACTGATAAATGTATTTCACACTAAACTTAAATGTTGAACGGTAATAGGTGCCAAATAAACTAATATAATTGCAATGCATTATATAAACATATTTGATAATTATTAAAACTGCACAAATATATAGAGCATTTTTAATACAGATACTATGGAAATAGGTGTGTTACGTCCCCTCGAAAGGTATATGTACCGGAGAAAATTATTTTATGGCGATAAATTTTAACAATCATGAGTTGGCCGAGAGCAATAGCATCACGATAATTATCAAAACTGCACCAATACAGAGCAATTTTAATACAGATACTATGAAAATAGGTGTCTTCCTTCAAAAGGGATATGTAACAGAGAAAATTTCTAGATGGTATTAAATTCTAACTATCATGCGTTGGCGGAGAGCATTAGCATCACGCTTAGTGATGCTGAATACAATTAATCTCTATTCTGATTGGATGAACTACAAAAAACGTGTTAAACTTAAGGCTGTTTTTCGATGGCTTCTTCGTAAGATTATGATCAAATTATACTTTTTTGCGAACAATATGCTATTTTTATAACTGCTGTGAGTGAGCAAGTGTTACTCATGACTGTTAGGCCAAGTTTAGCATATCTAAAGCCAGCGCTGTCTACGCTTATTTTGAAAGTTGCTCAAAACGTCAATATGGACAAAAGCCGTAGTTTTATAAAAAATGAAAATCATTTGTGGTCTAATTTCATAAAATTTAAAAACTTACTCCAACGCTGCATTACTTGGGCTCATGAAAATTTGCAAAAACTGAGAATAAGGTAGTGATTTTGATAGTTTTCACCTAGGTGAAAAAATGTCACCAATTGGCGACTTTTAAAAAAAGTTTAATAACTTTTAAAATACTTGTATTTAAGTTATTTGTCTGTTCTAAAACCCAGATAAAATTCTTCACGCCATAATTATTTATAAAGTTTAAAATCATCGCACTGCTTCAAGTGCAAGGCACTTAAATTACAGCTTTATTTTTCTAGGCGACAGAGCTTCGAAAAACAGTGTTAAACAGTGTTAACAGTGAAACCACACCCTGAAGAGCAGCAAATAATACTAACACGTTGAATGCCATGGGGTCACCGGTGACCGGCACTGAGTGTGTTCGTAGCGCCACGGGGGTCAACGGTGATCGGCGAAGCCAAGATTATTAGAAACACATAATTCCAGTAAATTTTGATTACACGAATAATGACAAAAATTAACTGTTTTGTTGTAAATAATATTTCATCAAAATATGCAACGCATACTGAGAAAATTATTTTGGCCAGACAGGCAAACCATGTAAAATTAGCGTGGCATTCAACGTGTTAAATAAATAAAAAATGATTCAAACTATTTTAGCTTTTTTTTAATTGTGTTGGTATAGGTCAATCAGTGTTGTGCATGATTTCGTATTTATTGACTTATGAGACCTATGATTTTTCACTGAATTATAATCTCCGACTAGCGAGATGAAATCAGTTTATATTTTTATATAGATAATCACGTTATAAAAGGCGTAAAAAAATATAAGAAAATCTTAAATTAATATCCTTCAAATAATAATATTTTTCCTAATGTCTAATATAATTGACACTGGTTCTGAGGCTGCAAACTGTATAACGCTAGCTCACTTTTCAGATATTAAAGTAAAGCAATTTTAGAAATTAACCCCTTAATGGACGCATGACTATAAAGAAAACGGTCATAAAAAAACCTTTTTTCTTAGTTAAAAATTAACTTTCTCTAAACACAGTAAAAATCGCCTGGTATTTCCATCTGGTGAACAGATTGAGAAAAAAATATAATTCAGGGCATAAGAAATAGACAGTTTTAATCTTTTTGGTGTGTTACTTTTGAACACTCCAACCAGAAAATATCACGGGTACAGAAAATAGAGGGCGAAACTTCAACCTTTGAAGGGAGCGAGGAGAAAAGGGTTAAAAAAAACATAAATATTACAGAAGTTATCTCGAGTAAACACATTTACCATGCATTAGAACATAAAAATGTTTTTTTTTTTTTTTTTTTTTGATAGTAACGTTTTTACAAGAGTTTTCCCAAAAGTAAGGATCTTATTATAAGAAAGAGAAGAAAAAAAATTCTATTTGAATTGATAATCCTTTATTTTTTTTCACCGTTCAAAATCATTGGAAAAATTTTATTTGAAGGGGAAAAAAACTTGACATTTGGGAAAAGGATGAAATATTCATGAAATTCTTTTTCCGTGGAAAATACTTTCGCCAAATATATTTGAGCTAGCGAATACTAAAAAGGAACGTCAAAACCCGCAATCAAATTATAGCTCGAAATTTATAAAAACATGCCTTTTGGGAAAAATTTCATTGTTCTATCTTTTTTTTATAATTCTCAAGCTATGAAAAACACTAGTTCAATTTAATCCTCAAAACAATGTTTGATCTTTTATTATTATCTCTTACTTGAAGATTAGAAAAATCGATCGTCTATAAATATTGACTCAGATCAAGCGAATTTTCTTAATTTGTATTTTTCTCATTATATATTTGTAAAAAATTATTATTCATCGTGAATAATGAAGTGACTGAATTAATACTTAATACACGAAAAAAATAATAAAAAAAATTAAAAAAAATATTCACGTTTCAGAGAACAGGAAGATTCTAACTTAGATATTTTACAAATGCAAATTAAAAACAAATTTCATAAAAAAAAGATCGGGTATTTTTATTAATTAATAATTGAAGTGAAAATTACGCCTTAATGCACACAAGAAAAAAAATCAGTTTATCTACACCATCGAAATTTTTATTATCTATAAAGTTCATTAATATTTTTTAACATTTTTTTATCCCTGGAAGATACATTAAATACAGGGAAACAACTATTACGTAAAAAGAAAAAAAAAAAAACGTTTTTACATAGCATAATGTACTTCTGAAAAAAATAATTTGTATTTTTTATTTTTGAAATCCAGAATATTTGTTTTAATTTAAGGTAACAAATTAAAATAGTGAATCTGATTATTTAGTAAAATTGAATATTACTGAAATACTTTCAAAAAAATTAAATAGCTATTTGCGACCGGTTTATGGGCTAAATTAGTACGACTTTTTTCGAAGTTTAGCTGTCTCCGTGACTGTAAGAAAAGAAGATTCATCAACAACAAATTCATCATCAACAAAAAAATTAATTAATTAATAAATAAATAAAAAAAATGGATGTTTATTCATAGAAAGAAATTTTTTCTTAAGTCCTTTTTTAAATTTTTACGTAATTAATTCACAAACAGAACTAATTATTTTGGATACTTAAAATGTGTCTTTTGAGCTATTATTGTTGTAGGGTCAAGATGGCTCAGTGCTTATTGTCTAAGTAGTTTTGTCTTTTGAACCATTATTATTGCATCATGTAATTATTATTTTAAGAGATCTCATGGCAAAGTGGAAAACATCTAAGTGGTTTATCTTTTGAACCATCATTATTGCATCCTATTATTATTGTTGTTATTATTTTAAAAGATCTCATGGCAGTGTGGAAAATGTCTAAGCGGTTTATCTTTTGAACAATTTTTGACTCATCCTGTTGTAGAACCATTTTGACTCATCCTGTTGTAGAACCATAATGGCTAGGGCACAGAGTGAGCTATCATTTATAATGGGCTGTTGTTTTATTTCAAAAAACAGCGTGAACTGAGAATTTTCGCTAAGTTTTTTTTTTTTTTTAAATATCGTCACCCCAAACAAATATTTCAGAAAAAAGGTAGGACCGGAAATGCATAAAAGCTTTAAGATAAGAGAAAAGCAATTAAATAAATATCAAATTAACACTAGATTGCCTAAAGAAGTCATTCTGACTGCTTTTAATTTCAATTAGAAAAACAATGATGTACATAATGACACAATTTCATAGAATTTCGTACAACATGTAATTTTTTTTATAGTTAATATTTACTAAAAACTTGTTAAATAACTGTAAATAATATCAAAAATATTAAAAATTAATTTTCAACAAATTTCTTTACACATTATTTTTTTACAATCCAGTTATTTTGACTGCTTTTGGGCAATATAGGTATATACTAAGTTTCAGTCTTTCTAGTGTTAAATGAGTTAAATTAAAATATAAATTAAGTTCCGATACAATTCAAGATAACGTAGCACTACAACAAGATGATATTTTAAAACATATGCTCACGATACATCATGATTACCGTGTCTTATAAATATAAAATATACGAAAATTATGGACAAAAAAATTATATAACTAGAATGCCGCGAGTATTACCGACAACAATAATTATCGAATACGATCTTTCTATCATTGTACACACGGAAAATATCGAACAGAATAATATTGCGACTTAGTAAATTTCATTAGGTAATCTAAAATATTAATCAATACAAAAACTATAAATTATTTAAATTATAAAAATATCACGATATATCATAAAAATTGATAATTGTTTTTATATCACGATATTAAATATCGATATTAGTGAGCTTTAGTCATACAGGGATGAAGAGTTGAATTCAGATAAGATTTTGCAGGGATCGGGAAAATGTGTTCAATTCTAATCGCAATTAAGATCCTAGAGGCTAAAAGAAGAAACGAAGTTTTTGATCTTTTATAAATAATTAATAAAATATTTTCAATTAATGTGTAAACACAAAATTTAAAATTATTAAATTTTTTTAAATTGAATTGAAAAAGGGATTTTTTAAAAATGAATAAATAGTTCATTCAATTATATATTGTCAATTCAGGTAAAATTTCTGTTCATTTTTCAAGCGGAAGCATGATTTCATGAGCAAAAAAGTATTGTTCTTTGCTGGCAAAAAACTGATCCAGGTGATTTTTGACCTCATTTGAAGTAAAGGTTTTACTGTCTAAAAAACTTGTAGGGACCTTAACAGATATACCTTAGATAAACTTGTAAGGACCTTAACAGGAAATGATTTTTGGCCATTAATGATAATAAGTAATGAATTGTATAGTCTACTCATTTCCCATTTCCAGCGATGATGTGCTTCAAAAATTGATCATTTTTTTTATATTTGAGATGCAAATCACAGACATTAACGAATGACATCCGTCAGAACATGATCCGTCAGCTTTGAGATTAAGCCTAGAAGTTACAAATGATCATGGACAGTCACGTTCGATTAATTTAATCGCGCAGCGATCTCACGAGTTGTTATTCGCTGGCCTGCTTCAATTAAGGTCTTTATTGTGCCTTCATCTTCTTCAACTGTCCTTCCAAAACGTGGTGCATGCATCAACATCAAAATTGAATGATCGAAATTTTGCAAATCAGTTTTGGCACTAACTTAGTCTTCTTACACATCTGATAATGTATTTCTTGCTTAAACAACATTTTTACCTTTTCGATAATAATAAAAAAAATATGCCAAAAATACTGCTTTTCATTTTCCATATTTGAAACCTCAACAGTCAAAATTTGCTGCGCTGAATCAAACTTTTTCACAAGCAAACCCTGCTCCATCCGCTGTCAAAATATATAATGTTCATGCAGCTTAAGTATGACATAGACTGTGTAAAAGTTCGCTGTGGAGAAAAAACGAATTTACTTTCCAAACAACCCAATATTTCTCAAATGAATATAGTGGAAATTTAACTCAAACTATTAATTTATTAGTGTTGATTATTTCTTATTACTAAATTATCACAAATTTAATTATCACACTAAAATGGATTTGAGCCCATATTTGTTCGAACAGTTGCAAAAGAACATTAATGTCAAAAGACAAATTCATTTACAGAGATGCCAACTGCTCCGGACAGGCCAAAATATTTAAAAAATCGGTAAATGACTACAAAGTAAATTTTGCAAATAGTTGACTATTTTTGCTTGCTTTTTAAAAGGTAAAGCATGGCATAAGTACTATAAAGTAATGAATTGTATAAGTCTACGAATTAGTTACAAATAGTGGTGGATAAAAATCTACTAAATTGAATTTATTAAACCAAAAATCACAATTGATAAACTACCACTTTAAAATATATATTTGCTGTCCGGAGCAAGTTGGCATCTCTGCATTTAGCTTATTTTAAAATTTAATTGAAAAGATGAGAAAGTTAATCTTGCGCATTATTTTCAAGCTTCCTAGTTCCAGAATATTTTTGTACTAAGAATTCTGTACTAAGCAAATATAACGTCCTTTTATTTGTCTTATCAAGCATTATAACTCTTGCGGCCGACCAAAAGATATTAACTCCAGAAATTGCAAGCGTCATTAAATACGACGAAATGAGGGGGCCGCATGGAGGGCAGAACAATTTCAGAGATTCATGGCAACAAGTTTCCCACTCAAAATGTCGTCTGGAGAATCAGTAAGTTCAACATGGCGTAAATGTGCTTGCAGAAAGTCGTGTCTAGTCAGTAGCCTGAAACAGGAAAACCCCGATAGGTTTAGGGAGGTTCCTGGGGACACATGATGTTAACAAGTTCTCACAAGATTCTAGAGCTCACTCAAGGTAAAAAATTTTGGTTGATTTTAAATTTTTTGTTTTATTAGCAGTTTAGCATTTCTCAGGAGAATCGACAGGGTCTAAGAAAGATTCCTGTTTTGCGAGGTTATCTGTTTTTTCATTTCCTCGCAATCTACAATGGCTATGGATGGAATCCATTTCAGAACGATTTCCTTTCCAACAGATATAAGTGTGTTAATGACGCTTTTGCAATTTAACTCAGTGGCAGTAGGCAGAGGGACATATTTTGTAATGAATTGCCAGTTGACAATCAATAAAGAAGGTGGGTTCTTTTCAAGCCTCCCCAAAATATTTTGGAGAGCAAGATAAGTTGCCTGCATTTATCCATCAAAATTTTCTGAATTTAGACTTAAAGCTCTTAGAGTTGGAAAAACATGGAAAAAAACAGCATCTCCCGCTCACCCAGAAATTTCCGCAGCTGAGTCATCAGCATAGATCTGCATCCAATCGTTAAAAGGTTATTTTTTTAATATGAAGGCCGTTTTTACTTAAAAATATTCCTATTATTACTAAATAAATATCAACTTCAACTTATACAGGCAAGATTAGAATTATAGGCATTCAATTTAAAATTACTTTACATATTAATACAGCAGAAGCAATAAATTTTAAAGACAAAAAAATAAATACATGCTGTAAAATTAATTTTTTTCTACTGTGTATATAAATTGAATTGTGTATATATAAATTTCATTAACATTTATTTAGTAAAGATATGAATATTTTTTAAGGTTTCGGAAAAAAATTTTACGGCAATGTAAATCGGAGTTACAACCGAACACTCAAAAAGTCATGAATCGGAGACGAACATTTCAACCACTGACTCCAGAGCTCTTGTTACAACCCAGCGCATCGATGAACGACGACGCATCTTATTCAGATCCCCAGAAAAACATTCCATCGTTTTCAAGTCCGAAGCTGCATTCCACTTAACGACAAGCCAAATCTTGGCGTTACCAAGAAAGCTTTCTTTACTATAACGCAGTTAAAGAACTTTTATCTATTTTAGGATCCCACTTGGGAACATTCGAAACGCATTCTACAAAATCGATGAAGGGAAATTTTAAAACAGAGAATTCTATCTGGAATATCTCCAGTTCTCAGGGAAGCAACAGTCTTTCCATCCCATAAGAGGGGATGGGCAGGAAAACGGGAAATCCTGGAAAACAGGAGGAAATGATTTTTGGCCATCAGAGACTAGATGGAAGAACGGCCACGAATTAAAAGTATTTCCTTTCACTGCTAAACAAATGAGAACGATAATTGTATGTGAAGGCATGCTTTAGGGGATGGGGAGGGAAAGGGGTCTTTAAGATTTATTACCCCCTTAAAAGAATTAATCATAAGATAATATTTTATATAAACCTCGATACGGAGAAAATATTCAAATTTTATTCTATTATTCATCGGGGAGGGATATACTTTTATATTAAAGGTGTATAGAACACTTATTTAAAGCAATCTTTAAAAAAAATACTTGCATTTTTTTAAATTGTTCGTGATTCTTTATATCAATAAACAAGCAAACAAAAAAATTGATGTTTCTAATTTTTTTTATAAAGCTGAAAATATTATTCTCTAAAATGGTTGATTTTTAATTTATTAAAAAAAAAAAAAAAATAAAAAAAAAAAAATAAAAAAAAATAAAAAGAGAGAAAAACGAAGATATTTAAGAAAATTTATAAATTTTATTTACTGCGCATAAGCTGCAAGTATATAGAACTCATAAAATAATTTTAAAATATAGAGAAAAAATGGAAAATAATAAAGAATAATGAAAGAGATGAAGATAAATAACACAATTTTAAAAAAAAGTATATTAAAAAGCTGGAAAAGAAAATAATGAAAAGATATCTCTTTACCAGCTCACACGATTAAAGCTTCAAAAAGGAGTGCTTTCTAACATTGTAAAAATATAGCCACACGTTTATATCCACAAAAAGGAGTGCTTTCTAATATACTATTATACTGATACAATATACGAAAGCACTCCTTTTTGCGGATATAACCGTGTGAGCTGATGAAGAGATTATTTTGCTTTTAATATTTTAATATTTTTATATTTCTGTACTAATTTTAATATTTCTATGCTCTAACTCTAAACTCTTTGTTGTTCAAAAATTTGTCTCGTGCTTCTACTTTATCTCTATGTGTTTAGTTTAGTTTATTCGTGCTTTTGTTAGCCCGATAATTTTATTATTCATATTCATCTCTTTTATTAATTTTCATTATTTTATATCAATAATGTAGCGTTGGTGAAGTGTTTCAAAAAAGAAAATACTCTCACAAATCACTTTTTAATTTTCACAAAACTGTGGTCTCTCTTCATGTCGATATTAGCGATTTTCCTAATTATAATAAAAAGAGCAGGCTAATGCTAGGTCAAACTTGACCTTACTTTAACGAATAACTGTTAGAAACTCACAATAGTTATAAAAACAGTATTACTCGTTAAAGAAAATCCTTAACAATTTTTATAATAGAGTCGGAAGATCAGCTTTAAAGTACTCAAATTGCGTTTTTTTTTTCCTTCCCATTTTTAGGATACGAGGATGAGATTCTCCAGGGTATCAAATATTTCAAGTTTGCGATGCATCCCAACATTTGCATTCCTGTGTCATTGAACAACAACGCTATGTATTCAAACAAGCAGATGCCACGTAATAAAAACATTTCAAGTCCAATTTTGTCAAACAATGTGCACAAAACCCTTTGAAAGAAAAAAAAAAGCCAAAAATGATTACCCCCCTGTCAAGATGTCTGAAAAACACGCGGCCTTTCATTGTATATCCTATAACCGCAAACCGAAAACATAAAAACGCTGCGTGATATATACATACATTCACTCTAGAATGGAAGAACAAATCCTTTTAAGTTAGGAAGCTCTAGGAATGCAGGGGTTTGAATCAGTTACGGATGCAAAAGATTTTAAGACTATCTGCTATCGTTCCTGTTTGAACACAAGCCATCTGGTGCAAACCCTAAATTGCACCGAAGCTATCACTTTGTCAACTGTTTTTTTTTTCTTTTTTAATGCATATTGCGCAGAATATAAATTCCCGTAACTTTATGTAGACAATAGATTTAGTGAGACATTCCCATTTCTGGGAATGTGTTTCAATTTGGGAGCAAGCAGAAAAGGAAAGAAAATGCTACTTTTTTTTTCATCAACTGGGGCAAACACAGTCAGAGTCCGCTATAACGACAATTCAAAATAGCAGACGGATTTGTCGTTATAAAGAAATGCATTTAATTTAAACAGAAATTAAATAACTAACTGGGATATCGAAACCTCAACTGGCACGAAAATGGACTGCGCATGAGCAATTAGCTCAGTCGGTCAGTCATGTTTTAGTTTTGAATTTAGTAAGTTAAGAGATTCTCTCATATAGTGTATTTGACTTATATATATATGTGGTGACAATTCCTGTACACAAAGCGGCAAGGTGATATCAGTTCTCTGATCCATCAGCTAGAAGTCGCCTTTAGCCAGAAGTCCCGCCAGACTATGTAAGCTGTAAGTTGATCCCTGTGAGCACTACTTGGAAGGAATGATGGGGGATTTCCCTGAGATCACGAATGACTGTTTGGAACGAACGAAGAAAGACGCTGATGTACTCCAAAGAGGAGTTGGTTGTGATTATGCCGAACTTTTTTGAACTTTTCCTCATTTATACTTATGTGTTATCTAGGTGTTTATCGTCCGTCCTTATGTAGATTTAGTTTTAATATATGTTTATGTTTAAAGAACAGTGCCTCTTTTTATTTTCAAAGACGATCACTCATGCCGTCCCCACATATATATATATATATATATATATATATATATATATGTTACGTCTTAAATAAATTTTTTTTTATAAGTACAGCCTGTATTTATCATTGGAATACGTATCACCTTTGTTTGTTGTATGACAAGACCCAATTTCGTTTCATTACAAGTGGCACAGTTTTTATAATTGCGTTACTTGAATCACACAATAATAATAAATATTTAAAATTAAATCTTTTAAAATTGAATCATTTTTGAGATAATGAACGTTTTAAATGCTTTGCCCAGTAGGTTATTGCCGCATATTACTGTGTGTTATTTTCCCCTCATTAATATGCACTGGCACCATTAAATTGTTTCGTTTGTTTTATGGCAAGACCAGATCTCTGTTTCATTATTACAAGTGGCACTATTTTTAATATTGCGTAACTTTGCTAAACTGATAACATCTTTCGTTTTACTTGTTAACAGTTTCAAAGTTTATGGTAATATCATGCACTGCTCAAAAAATTAAGAGTGCACAAGAATTTAACGAAATTTCTTCTGTTAATTAAGTCAAAATAAAATATCCATGGTCTTAAGTATAGCAGAAAACAGCAGAAGAAAATTTTATATGCAAATAAAAGTTCATGACTTCAAAAAAAGGAAAAAGGATGTAAGTGCAGAAATCTTGACTTCGCATAAGTTGCTCTCTTTCGTTATCTCAGTGGTAAAATTCTGCCTTTCGACTTTTGCTTTGAGGAAAATTTACTTAAAAATATCAAAACAACGTGATCTACCAGAATTTATGGCTTGGTGTATTATCTGGAGATAGGAATCCTGACAAGCACAAAAAAGTGAAGCGGACGCTGTCGAAGTGGCAAAAATCATCATTGCAAGACTGGAATCGATTCCGAGAAATAGGGCATGTTTGACATCGTCCAGGACAAGGACATCCGCGTCTTACCACATCAAATATCTCCAGTTAACAGCTCGTAGATAGAGAACAGCAAATACCACGCCAATTCAATGACAGTTTCTTTTGGCAACAGGATGAAGGGTCTCAAGACAAACAATTCAAAATAGGCTTCACGACGGAACCCGTAGGAACGCAGGCCATTGGTATGTATTTCCTCGACAGCCAGGCACCGTGCTGCCCGAAGTGAATTGTTCAACATCGAGATTAGATGCAAAGTGATTGGAGTAGAGTGCTGTTTATGAACGAGTCCTATTCAGTTTGGAGTGTGGCACAAGACGTTTTTTGGCTAAGTGAAAAAGGGGCACTCGAAATCACCCTATATTCGTGCAGGAGGGCCGGGATAGCCTGGTTGGTAGGGCACTGGACCCATATCCAAAAGGTCGTGGGTTCTATTCCTGCTGACCGAAGACTCCCCGTGTAGCAAATGGTAACTGATGCATGTTAAATCTGTCGAGTCACAAAAACCTCCATGTTCCCATAACAAATCATACCTCTGGCTATACTGATCTAGAAGTTTCCTTGTCTTCTGGATTTGTTCAAAATTACAATTCTTCAGAGTTGAATATTAGTAGGTTTAAGCCCAAAAATTTGGTCGGCTGTTTAACGACGGTTATAAAAAATAAAATATATTCGTTCAGGAAGGATCACATTACAGACGAGGTGGTTTGATCGTACAACAGGAATTAACATAGGTGGACGTACTGATCTGCATTTATTCGGAAAGGCAACTTAAAGGCTCAAAGATAAGCAGGCGAGATCCTGAGACCTCAAGTCGCATCCTTACACTACAGAGAATAGTGATTTCTTTCCATTAATACAGGATAATGTTAGACCTCATACAATTCGTCTTGTGAAGAATTTTCTTGAAGCTAAGACAATACAGCGTATAAAGTGGTCAACATGCTCTCCTGATCTTAATCCGATCGAGCCTACTTAGGACTCGTTGCTACAAGACCAAAGCCTCTTGTTACTGACCAAGACTCAGAGATCACACTCCATCAAAAGTGGAACAGTATTCCCCATAGTCTCATAGATAACCTCATCGCATACATGCAAAATAAGTGTAGTCAGAGGGGACCACATACCCTATTAAACATCCTGTTTCATTTCCGTACAATTAGTTTTTGTCATTTAGAAGTTATCAAATTGTTGCTTGAATTTCATGTTTTTTATACCATTCCAAAAAATTTAAGTTCCAATGCAATTGTTTTTTGTTACTTTTTTCATGTATTACGTTTTGTTAAACCTTTATTCTCCATTTTATGCTCGTGGTTGACTATCAAGCAAAGATTTCATAACTTTTTAGCTTGCTCTCCTAATCTTTTTGAGCAGTTTATTACCGCGTGTTATTTTCCCTTCATTATTATGCATATGTATCATTAGAAATTGTTTCGGTTGTTTTAAAAGACCAGATTTTTGCTTCTTTGCAAGTGACACAATTTTTAATTTGCCTAACCAATAACATCTTCTGTAACGACAGCAATGCAAGAAAATTTGATATGCAGCAAGAATTTTAAGCGTCCTCAACATTCTGCAGACTTTTAATAACGGTGATCTATTTGACATATGTTTGACATTAAACAATTTCACTTTGGTTGGGTAAATGCTCACAGAGTCGTTCTAATTGCGGACAGAGACAAAGCGTTGGGACTTAAAAATGTGGAAGGAACAACCTTAATGTGTGCTCTCAATCTTTAACCGCGATGTTTGCCAACTTCACACCATGGCCGGCTGGTAGAGGATCTTCTTTCTGAAAATGACGGGGTTGGCACACCATGAAACAATTTAAGATCTTTGTTTGTGGAAGTAGGGGAGCGGTTTCTCCATTACTGCTCCTTGGGGGGAAAACTCCATTAGTGACCCCCAAGGGGAAAAGCGAGTTGAGGAGGTATTTTCTTCTGCTTGATGAGATAATTAAATATCGAGCAATTCTATTTCACCATATCGCTTTGACTAAAAGCTGGCTCTATTTCTTAGAAAATTTAATATTTGGGGGATTTTTTTTCTTTCAGTACTTGGGGCAAAAATCAAATGCAATTATTCAATTGCAGCTTTACATCATAAGCATTTATATTTCAGTAGTTTATTTGGGTTTAATTACGTAAGAGACAGACGTAGTTAAGCTGCTCTAAAATCAAGGATAAAAAATAAAAAAATAAAAATAAACTGCCTGCCCTACATAAATAAACGAAATTAAACTATACTCTAAACAAAATCTGAAATTGAATCTTGGTTAAAAGTAAAATGTAAACTCTGCACTTTTTCAAACAGCAGCATCATTGTGAAGTTTACTATAAATGCACAGAGATTATATGATATCAGTATAAATTGATATTTTTTTAAGGAGAAATATATATATTTTTAATCTTGTTTTCATGGTCCGATTCGCTAAATCAATATCACAAGCTGGCAGACATGTGACTTGTAAGTAATTTAGTTAAAAACATTTTATACGGTTTATAAAAGAATTTTTTTGGTTCATGTGCAAAACTTTCAAAATTGCTTAATCCATGATTTTTTAAATCTCCGTTAAGAACTGAAATATGAGAAAAATCACATTAGACTGACAAATTAATACTTAAGTGAGAAATGACTGCAGCGTCTCTAATCATCATTAGAGTCCGGAAGAGCAAAATAGGGATTAAAATTATCTAAAACTAGTTTATTTGAGAATAGAACGTAAAAGCGGCTGTTAGGAAAGTGCTTTCAGTTCCCTTTTAATACTACTATACATTTAGAATTTTATAGCATAAAACAACTACACATTATTTGGAATTTTATAAAATAAAAAAAAAGTATTTGCATTGAATTAAGTAGCAAGAAATAATTCGTACTTAAAAAGTTCCCCCTAATATTTTTTACCCCGCATACAAACATGAAAAGAAAAATAACACACTTCGCTAAACATTCTAAAAGAACGCCTCTTTTTGGAAAAGTCTTGCTTCTTTATCATTTGGAGGGGGCTATCTTGTATTTGCCTTAATCCCCCAACCCCTTATAGAACACAAAAAAGAGGGTGGAATACCACTTGACAGTTTTTCCAAGTGGGGGTGGCATTACACGAAGGTCTGAGTCAGCAACTCCCTGTAAGACGTACGATGACGTTAAAATAAATCGTTCTGAAAAATCGATGACAGTTCAGAGAAAACACTTTCAACAGGGTCCTCGAATTTCGAACCAATCAGAAGAATTTTTAATTTTTTTTTATAAAATAAATGCCTTTCATTAAGTTAAAAATTCGAACATTCTTCAAGTGTAATGAATATAACGGAATGGATGATGCTGATTTTTCATGCATATATTTGGAATTATTTTCTTTTCAAGAATGATGATTCGAACAATTTCTTATTTTATATTGAACCTTTTGATTAATATGTTGCGCCAAGGATCTAATTTGCGAATCTTTCAGCCGTTATAAAAGGGGTTTTGAGAATAAGAAAAAGATAAGTTTTCACAAAGCAGGCTTGATGCATTTTTTTTATGATTTATTAACTGGCATAGAAATTGAATTTGTAAAGCAACTGAATGGAATTGGTCAAAAGAATAAGTAATGTTTTCCTATTCATATCCTTTAATAAGTTTTAAAATGAATCTAAAAACATATAAAATTCTTAAATTAGAAAACTAGTTTCGATTTTTAAAAAAAATATTGCTATCGAATCGCGAAAAGTAGCTCGCGTTTAATATATTTGAATAATCATGTAACTTGCATTTATCTACTTAAAACAATTATATTTTTTTCTGTGAAAAAAACTTTCTTCTCGCATTTAATGATATAAATTATGTTATCAATTCAATTTAGTTTATATGTTCTGGTGGCTTTGAGAGTTAATGATCTCTTAACGTTTTCTTTATGCGTTTATGATTTTTATAACCATTTCTTTGTTTTTTGTAAGAATTGACGATTTTTTTATTATTTTTTACACCTTATTTAAGCATATAAGAATTAATGTAAATAATTTCTCTGCTTTCTTAATGTTTTCTTCAAGCATTAATTCTAAGAAGTCTGGTATTACTCAGCCAATTATTTTTCGAAAATTATCACTATTTTCTTGGTTTCAGAAATAAAAAAATTTCTGAAGAAAGCAATAAAAATTTAACTACATAGTGAACGAGTATTTTGAAAAAGGACTTTAAACGTTTTCCTGAAACTTTTACAGCCAGAGCACAGGCATGCACTACAGCAGGTGGGGATCATTTCGAAGTGTGTTTAGTAAGCTTGTAATATGCACAAAATCTTTTTGAGTTTTTGGATTAGTCCGTGAAATTTATAGTCGCACTTTGTAAGAATACCGTAAAATCGAAGTTGTTTGAAATTTAATAAATCTTTGATGAATTAAATTGTTTACTGTTTCAAATCTTAATGGTGTATTACATTGAAGCACATCTATCACAGCTCTCTAAAATCTTATTATCTTAAAAATTTAGTACCGTAATTGTTTTCTAATCATCTTTTGTCCTCATAGTTCAAATAGTTAACCCCGACACAATGAATTACACCTGTTCCCGTTAAGAAATGTAGGTACTTTATTTACGTCACACTGTAACTGCGCAATGGGCTATTGGCGACGGTCAAGGAAACATCCCCGAGGATGATCCGAAGACATGCCATCGCAATTTTTATCTTCTGCAGAGGGGATGGCTCCCCTGCTTTGGTAGTCCGACAACAAACGCGTGAATTCGAACACTTTACGGTAAAACAGTTTAATGAGGACAAATACCGCACACCCTCGGTCCCTACGCAGACTGATCAAGGAGGTCACCCACCCGCTTACTGACCGCAGCCGGTGATGCCCGTTTAGCAGACAAGAGGAGTAAATCATAAGATGCAATTGTTTCGTAACGTTAATACACACATCTGAAACGTTTTCAAAAGTTACGGCTCTCAATGAGTATATTACTCTCTACTAAGTTGATGTGTTCTGTCCTTCAGAGCTCACCCCCCAAAAAAGGCAATCTCAGTTGCTAGCGAGAACGTGTTAATCGAAGAACAATCTCCTAATTGTGCTTCTTTCTTCCCCGAAGTCATTCCCAAAATGTTCTCTTACGACCTTTTCGGAAAGTGGTTCTTCTCGAAGAAGTTATTTTGATTATCTAAGGAACGTCTATTATGTTCTAAGAAACGTTACATGTAACTATGTAACTATTTGTAGCAAATGGGATGGTATTTAACAAGTTAAAATAATATTTACAAATATTTAAATAAAATTATTTAAAAAAATAATGTGTCATGGTCTATAATGTAAAACGTTAAAATCGTATTTTTTCAAATCAATTGCTTCCTTATTATTAATCATTCTTATGAAAATTTTTTAATTAGAGCTATTTTATTAAGAATATTAAAAATAGAATGAATACAATAAGAATAACAATTTTAAGACCAATAAGAAAAAGAAAAAAAATAAGTTCAAATCATTAAGAATGAAAATAAGAATATAATGAATAATAATTAAGTGAATAAAAATAAAAATAGAAAATAAGAAAACGAATAAGAAGAATAAAATAAACCTAATAGTGAATAAAAATTAGAAAGAATGAAAACTATTAAGAACAGGAATAAGACGGATAATTTTTTTTATGCGTTTTTATGCGTGAATATTTGAATAATTCCACGTTCCAATGATCGAAATATATATGAAGTTTCATTGAATTTCTGTAGAACCTTAGGCAAGTGCCACTGAATAGCGTCAGTTTAATTTAGTCAAATTTTTTGCTTCAGTTTTTAATTCAAATTTGTTGTTACATAAATTCTTCGTGATGTGTGTAATTTGGGAAATCAAAAAATATAGCATATATTTAGAAACCTCAAATAATACATGGCACAATAATTCGTTAAGTTCGCAAGGAGGCTAATATTCTAATAGCACAGGGTATCAATAATAAATTTTTATTTAGTAACATTGGAATAGGGATTTTTATAGTAGATTTAAGTACAGAAATAAAACGAAGAGTTAAAAACAGAAACAGCAAAAATAACAATTTAAAGTCCTTTAACAATATCAAAAACCTTTTTGTTGCTCTAAAACCCATGGAAAAAAAAACGATCTCTGAAGAGAGAGTGTCCAGCAATGCTTCTAAAAAAAGAGTAAATTCTTTATATCCAACTAAAGGAAGAGAAAAAAAACTTTTTCTTACCGTGTAAAGCTTTTAGATAGGCTTTACCAGCGGATATAAGTTGTCTAGCACATGGGTTGAATTTCTCTAAAATATTCTGAAATAAAAGAAACATTCGATTAGAAAAGTCATTATTTGAAAAAGAATAACGGTTAACATTTTTTTAAAACTACAAACCATTAAAATTTAGTTATGTTAGCTACATGGAAGTTAAGTCGTTATAGTTCAATTAGCATTGGATATTATTCTAACATTCAATTATATTTTTTCAGTAAATTTTTTGATTCATTTCTGGCAATCATTTAAAAAAATAACATTGTGATTTCTTGCCAATTCAAAAAGTGTGACTATGGCTAATTAGATCATAAAAGCGAATTATTGCGCATAATTTAGATCAACGGAATTTAAATGAAGATAAATCGAACCAAGATACAGCCTCACAAAACAGGGATGAATATTTTTTTTAAAAATATCTTCATCCTTACTTAGAAAGTAAACTAGAAACTTAGAAAGAACTTAGAAACTTAGAAAGTAACTTAAAAAGTAAATAAAGAACTAGAAACTTAGAAAGTAACTTAGAAAGTAAATAAATGTCTTTAAAATCTGACCAAAATTATCTCATCTGCTGTAAGAAAACCCTAAAAAGTATTCAAATCAGTCCCGTAAATCTGAAGTATTTATAACCTGTAGTCATATATTATTTTATAACCGTCGTAGAAGCAGAGCCAATTATGAATTTACGACAACCAATGTTCAACTCCGTGGCCTTGTAATTCAAAACTCAATCCTGAAGACAAGGGAACTGGATCAAAGTATTAGAAGAAATTTGTTTTCAAAGAGAACTTTTTGATCGAGCTAACCCACATTTGCGCAACATGGTGGGGAAAACCACGAAAACCTCCCATGGTTAGCTTGAGGTCAAGGGGACTCTAACGCATGATCCGTCTACCATTGAGAATATTTTACGTCAGCGCTGTGATTGGTGTGAGCCAGGTGCAAAATTCGTATCGAAGAGCCATCGCTGGGATTCAATTGGGAGCCCGGGTTACAGATTAGGGGTTAGAGTCCCTTTGTTGTCGGGCAAACCATGGGGGGTTTCATGCTTTTTTCCTATCTATGTAACACAAATGTGGGTTAGGATTGAGTAGTTTTCCATCAAAAAGTCTTCCATGAAGGCAAATTTCTCCTAACACTTGATCCGGGATTTTCCTTGTCTTCTGGATTGGGTTCAGAATTACAAGCCTGCGGAGTTGAACAGTGGTAGTCATTAACTCAAAATTGGGTCGGTTATTCAACGACGGTTATAAAATTAAATCATTTCAGGGCAAAATGTAGGACTTCAGGGTCAAGATGGTTGGGTATATATTAGGGGGACCGGAAAGTAATGTAGTCTGGGCGCATTAAATATTTATTAGTCTTAAAAATCAATTCATTTTTTTTAATCAATTTCGTTTCATTTTCGATTCGGCATTGAAAAGTTGTTGCTAACGAGGGTGAATATATTACAGATTAAAAATAAAATCTCGATAACAAATATCAAATGCACCGAAACGACATTATTTTCTGGTCCCCCTAATTTTACAAATGCATCTTCTCCGACGGGTCTTCGTATTCAGAACACTAAACGATCATGTGGTTTTAAAAAATCTAAATTTGTACCACATTAATTTAATACGACAATTATACCATCCATGACAACTTCATAAAAAGAACTTGGCTTTTTGCTCAAGCGCAAGAAAGCATTTTAATTTTAAAGATGAAATCCTATTTTTTAAGTAATATTAACTCGATCTATAATTTGATAGCGTAAACTATTACGTAGAAAACGAAAAGAAAAGAAAAAACAATCATCCTGAATAACGTTTCATCTAATGATCGAATCTTCACGTGCTGGAATTTAATGGTTCTAGGGCTGACCTCAAATATGGTAATTAACTGATGATATTTTAAGCTACAAAATCAGGAACAAAAACATATTTTCTCTGAATAAAAAAACTTTTTTCGACGGTTTGGAATTTCTCTAACACAAAATATCGGGAGTAGAATCTGGAAATAATCTGGGAAATATGGTCGCTATAGTTTGGTCGAATCGAAAAAATATTGCTATCAAATTTGTTTAAGAAGAGAAAAAAAAATTTAATATTAAGCATTTTTATTATTTTACTTTAATTTAAATTAAGAGTTTTAGTTTAAATAATTTTGTATTGTAAGGTTTAAATTTTTTACATTATTTCAAAGTATTTATACTTTAAATTGCAATATACGAAATTTGAGGGAAATCGGTAACATAGTATCCGAGAAATCGAATTTCAAATATACGATTTTTTTAAATCATTCTTATTCTTAATTTAATGTTTCTTTATAGTCTTTTTTATTATTATTTATTTTTTATTCTGTTACTTCTTTATCAGTCATTACAAAGAAAAGGCCAATTAAACGAGGCAGATGTTTGTTTCTTTAAATCAGATATTAGCAATAGTAAAATACTTTTTTTAACCGAAAATTACTTCAATATAGTTGTTCTGAATCGATTTTACTTTGTTTTAATAATCTGCAATACATAAAGGAAAGAGCACAAAATGTCCGAGATAATTCCCAGACAAAATCGACCGATTTAAGAAAACCTAATACTGGTAATTCTTAAGAGGCTCATAATCATATATAACGGTGACCATCTGACCTATCCCAAATATTCTTGTTCCCTGATAGGAGGGCGTTAATTCCAATTACTCCAGGAACGCGCTCCTGACACTTTTCCGGAGGCTTTACAATGTCTCTCATAATTAAGGTAAATTGGTAGATTTTCCTTTCAAAGGCCGGCATTTAAAAGATGGGATTAAGTTTTAAACGCAGTTTCGGATAAACAAAACCGTTGACTTTGTTGTTGAACATGAAGAATTGGTTCCGAAGTTTAACAATGAAAGATGATTGAGCTAAATTAAGAAAATATGTTATTTTAGAGTAGGATTTATTGAAAAGAAAAACAAAATGATAGGAAAACATGCTAAAGAAATAAAGTTTATCTTTAAACTTATGAAAGCGTGAAAATATTTATTCAGAGTCCTCTTTCCTGCCAGCTTGAGTTTTAGATTATCATTTTCCCAATAGGGTGAATCAAAAATTGTGCTTCATATTTTTTAGAACTTCCTTGGAGTTTTTGTTACCAACAATAATTTTATCAAAAATAAAATTACGTCAAATAATTTTACCAACAAAAAATTACCTAAGATAATTTTACCAACAATAAAATTACATAAAATAGTTTTACAAACAATAAAATTACCTAAAGTAATTTTACCTATCAGGGGTCTGTTTAGAAGAAATTTGGATCCGTTAACGGCCCCTTCACAAAATATCTTTTCATAAAAACGGGCCCTTCACAAAATATTTTTACTTAAAAACGGACCCTTCACAAAATAATTTATCCTTTAATCGGACCCTTCACAAATTTGTTTATCTTCAATATTGTTCTGTTAATCGAATAAACCCTTCCCAGGAAAGGGGAGGGGAGAAAGACAGATGTAAACGAACTAAATTTTGTCTTCGGCAGACGCTTCGTCCTTTATTCGTCCGAAATGAATATTCTGCGTTCAGTAGTATAGGCTAAATACCAAATATTTGTATGTTGCATCGCTAATTTAGTAGCTGCAATTGCTGTTAATTTTTTAAAATTTAATTTTTTTAATTATAATTTCGCAGTATTGAGCATAATCTTGTATATCTTTACAATTTAAAAACTCCTTGAAAAAGTTTGTTTGCAATAACGGACCCTATTTGTACAAATTCGCAAAAGCGGACCCTGGTTGAAAGAATGTGACCTAACGTTTTATTTTTTTTTATATTCACAAATTACGAGTAATTTTTTCACAATTATACAAAAACGGAACTTTCATAAAATATCTGAACAGACCCCTGCCTATAGTAAAATTACCTATCATAAAATTATACGATTAGGTAAATTAATATTCTAAAAATTTTTTTTTTAAAAGTTGCTTTTACTTATTGTTTTTACTTTGTTTAAACTGAGAAAAAAAGCTGTCTTAACTTAAATAAAACAAAAGCAGAGAAATTTATTAAGAAACTAAAAACAGATAACTTATGAAAGCGTGGAAACGTTTATTCAAATTTTTTTTTCCTCTCCAGCTTTATTTTTGATTTTCATTTTTCCTATATAGTGATTCAAAAATAGTACTTGATATTTTTCAAAACATCTCTGGATTTTTTGCTGCAAACAACAATTTTACCAACAACGAAATTACCTAAAATAATTTTACCAATGCGATTAGATAAATTAATACTGTAAATTTTTTCTGTTTTTACATATTTTGTTAAATGTGTTTTAACTTTTGTTTAAACGGAAAAATATAGATGATTTAACGTGAATAAAACAAAAGCAAATAAATTTATCGAGAATCTAAAAACAGATAAATGCATAATATTAAACTACCTTTCAAAAATATTATAAAACAAAACAGCCAGTCTTAATTTTAAAAAAGAAGTTTTATCACGAATAAAATTATGCAATGCAATTTTTCAAAATCCAAGCAACAAAATATGAGTTAATTAATGTTAAGCTACCGCTAATATATCATTATTTTTAAAAAAGTTTCAAATCGATTTTCGTTAAAACTTACAGTTTGTATAGAGCAAATTTTCTTTTAAACTGAAAATTTTCGGAGTACTGAGTCTTCTGAGGAGTAATACCCTCCAATTACTGTTCTAAAATTCCTAACAAAATCTTTATTTCTTCAGGTGGCTTACAATATTTATCTAAAAGGGATAATTACGCGTGAAGTGTGAAGTCTTATTGCAAAAATGTCTTTTTCTAGGGCTTAATACTGGTTTGTTTTTCCTTCTATTGTTTAGTTTGTTTCGAAAAGAACAATCCTTGCCTCCTCCCATTAATCGAAATAACGACAGAAGTTCTAGAACTTTTATACCGGTCACAGTTGGTCGAGTTCGGGGACCATTAAAGAAATCGTCTGTTGCATTTTTTGGATTGTAAATAAAACTTTTACAACGTCGTTCAAAATACGAACTAATATTTTATACCACTTCTTCTAAAATGAACATCGACAAAAATAATTTTGGGAAAAAAAGATTTCTTCTTGGAAATACTTTTGCTCTGATTTAAACATTCTGCCCTCATTATCTTTACAGTAAACCATAATTCTTTTTATCCAAAAAAATATTCAAATGCAGTTAAAGGTTTTTAGAAGTAAGCGAAACCGCTATTTTCAATCACGAAATTTAATCATATAGAATTTTAATACAAAAAAAATACTATCTCTTACGTTAATAATTTGTTGCTTTACTATATGGTTAAACTACTTCGATAATACTCCAGATTATTCTGTAGTAATTTCTGGAGTATTCATTAATTCTCCAGAAATTAAATTTTTAATGATTTTGCAGCAAACCACACTTCGATTTGTATTTTTCCTTACATTCCTTCACATTTGCGTATTTAATTTTTTTGCATAAGCCATTCTCTTTAACTCCAGTAATTTACGTTAATCAAATAAATCTGCAGAGCTATTCTTTCTGCAGAGCGTGCATTACATTGTAAAATGTGCAAGGTTGTAAAAGATGTTCTGTAACGACACCTTTTATACATATTTTTGGAATCATTATCAAAAGTGAAGGAGGAAGTACATCATTTGGGGGATCGCTAATAATTATTTATTTATGCGTGAAAAAAAAAACAATCAAAATCTAAATCTCATTTACGAAATACAGAACATGAAAGTTTCAAACTTGAAGTTGTTCCTGATAATCTTTCAAACTCCTTTTTTTTTTTTTCCGAAATTAAACAGGTTTTGGTATTTCATGCATGCGTCTTCAACAGTCAGATTTCATGAGAGTTTTAGTCTTTTACTCTCGTAAATAAAAATTTTAACCCCACATTATATTATGTATACTTTTTTTTTATTTTCGTTTTCGACACAGATCCTGAAAATGTTAATTGAGAGCAGTTTTTTTATAACTACTTTACTAATAAACCATTTGATTTTGATAACATTTTAAATATCTACTGTTTTAGTAAATAAATGCTCACAAGTTTTACTTTTAAAAAAAACATTAATTTCTCACTTCCCAAATTAGAATGTTTTACATTATAAAATTTACAGGTTTTTTGTGATACTTTTTTTGGGGATTAAGTTGAATATTTAGTTAATTTAGGTTGGAAATAATGTCACAATGGCCAGTATCAGCTATACTACGCCAGAAGAGAACGATCTAACTTTACATAAATGGTGTTCTAAACTTCATCTGACAAAAAAAGAAAAACATTCACAGAAGCAATATATGATCCTGTAACACTATATTTTTAGACAAGTTACTCTTGCTCACTTTATGGCTTTATTTTTCTTTCGCGTGAAAAATATGTTTGAAAAATTATATATTCGAGCAGAGAAATCATTCGTAATCTTGTCCTGATTTAAGACTTCTTTTAAGAGACAACAACATCCTGTAAATTTTTATTTTTTCCTGTTTGTCAAAATGTTTTATTTCATCGGAGAATGTCTCAAAAATTTGGAAGAGTATTTTTTCGGACATTTTTACCAGCTGGTAAAAGAATTCTACTTGTGCAAAAATATGTCCAAAAATGTGCATTTTTCAGTGTATATATTATTTACAGTCCATATCGCAATTTAAACGCATTAACATAACAATTTGTGAACGTCACGTTCCCTATAACTTTAGGATATGGGTAATATTAATAATAATTGTTTCGAGATAAACTGTCACAATTTTTGATTTATATCCAATGACTGAGTGATGATAAAAGCAATTTCCCTGAGTTAAAGAAATACTGCTATCCAGATCACCATCTGCAAAAACAGGTGCACATGGAAGATGAGTCAATACAGCTGATGTTCGAGTTAAAAGAGACTGGAACAACTTAACAACTGCAGGTTTGCTTCGTTATTATTTCTGAGAAAATAACGTTAACAAAAAGTGATTTTGGAAAGATTTCTGTGACTCGATGAACGCTTAATATTACATATTTTCATTTTTATTCGTTGAAATAAAATTTATTATTTGCACTGGTCAACTGATATTCAATACATTTTTAAAAGTTTAAAAATAGGATGATCCTGAAGGTGATAAAATTGGCAAAAAGTAAAATTATCATAAAACCTTTTGCTTACGGCAAGAACAACCTTTGGACCACATGTGATGGTATAAAATGGTACACCGTAAGAAAAGTGTTAAGAGGTACAATTGGACCCTATTTTCCAGACTTATGGCTGCTATCCCCACATTTTGAACGTCAAGAATCCAAATCTGCCAAAGAAATGTTTTATTCTAAGAAAAAACTTTTTTATGCTTAATTTCATAACTTAAAATATCGTCTGAACAAATTATTAATAAGCATATTTAAGGTCAGATCTCGAACCATTAGGATTGCATCTTAGTATGTATAATTTCATAACCTAAAACATCGTTTTAGTAAATTATTAATAAGCATATTTAAGGTTAGATCTCGAACCATTAAGATTGCTTGCATCTTAGTACGTATAATCCGATTATATGATTAAAAGTTATCAAGCTGTTATTTTGTGTACTGTACTGGTCCATCTTAACCGCTTAATGTCAAAAATCACATAGCCGTTTTGGTAAATATCCGAAATGTATGCTAGATCTGATTTGATATTAATTTATTCTCCAATATGTGAACATTCATTCGATATTATATCTTAGACAGACTCTTCTTTCATTATTCGTCCGAAATGAATATTCTGCGTTCAGCAGTATAGGCTAAATACCAAATATTTGTATGTTGCATCGCTAAGTTAGTAGCTGCAATTGCTGTTTATTTTTTAAAATTTAATTTTTTTTAATAATAATTTTACAGTGTTGAGCATGATCTTGTATGTCTTTACAATTTAAAAATTCCTTGAAAAAGTTTTTTTGCAATAACGGACCCTACTTGCTCAAATTCACAAAAGCGGACCCTGGTGGAAAGAATGTGACTTACCGTTTATTTTATATTCAGAAGTTACAAGTAATTTTTTCCCAATTTTGCAAAAACAGACCTTTCACAAAATGTCTGGACAGACCCTTGACCTGATTACACATTCCTTACACTTTTTAGTAAAGTGTCATTGCCCGGTATTCCCTATACTGAGGTTTCCTTTTTTTAAGTGCTACTGCCTAGGATTCTATAAACTTATTTTTTATAAACTATTTAAGTCGGATACTAAAACATCGAATAAATATCAATGAATATTATTGGGATTGTTGATATTCATCAGTCAAAGTCAACATTTTCCGAATTTATATTTATATAACTGATATAAAAAAACATATATCAATTATAAATAACTGATATATAATGGAATTAAATAATTGATTATATAAAAAATTTAAATGTCTCCAGCAATATTTGACATTAGGTTTTAATAGAATTAAATTTAAATTTGTCCAAAAAAATTTTAATTAAAATTTTTATTTTCTTAAAAAATTATATCGAAATTATTTTTTTAAAATTTTTCGTAGAAAAAATAAAGAGTTACAGCTAAAAAATATTTCATTCTGTTATTCTTTTTAGAATATCAGAGAAATATTGTTTTAAAAAGAGAGAAAAAAACATGAAAAATTTATAAGAGAAAAAAGTTATAATGTTAGTAGAATCTTATCAGAGAAAAATTTTTACGAAGTCTTCTCGTTTTTTTAATTTTCAATACAAAAGCATAACTTTTTCCCCGTGCTAAAGAAAATTAATAGTATTATTTTTCAAATTATGAAATAAATTAAAAATTGAAATTTTTTTCGCCTTGAACCTCCATAAAAATTAAATGTTTGGAAATTAAGACTATGCTTAGACAATTTCTAAGAAGAATATGAAAAAAAAACTCAAAAGTTACGTTCCAAGCTTAAATATTTGAACAATACAATTTTTTCTCTATTAAAGCAAACCGGAAACAAAAAGGAAAGGATAAAAAAAAAAATCATGAAAAAGAACAAAATAATTACAAGATTTTGATTAAGAAAAAGTGATTTCGTGCAGCTATTGTTAAAGTAAAAGAGAGAATTTCGATAGGGTTTCTCACGAAAATTCCAAGAAAGGTTTCTCAAATAGTGTTTGTGGCTTCAGGCTTATCAAAGAATCTAATTATGTAACTTTATTCAGTTAATTAGATTGCTTTGAAGCTTACATCTGGAAACATCACGCTATTTATCCGTAATGCGAATTTACAAAATAAAACAAGTGTTTAACCGCTGTTAAACGTGATACAAACTCAAGTCATATCTTGTTTAATTTCCTTAACACTTTTACATAGGTGTGTAAAATAGAGAAAAGGGGCTTTTAAACGAAAGTTTATTGAATAAAGCGGCAATCCGCAAGGAAGTTAACGAATCTTTTCGCCGTTATGGAATAATAAATAGAAAACAATTCTTTAGCTATCAGAATTTTAAATAAATTCGTACTTAAGAATTCGTAGTAATTATTTTCGGAATTTCGAACACAAATGTATTAAAGTTGTCGTATAAGTTGTTTCTTAAATATTGTTTTGTGTTCATTGGAAAAGAACATTTTTAATCAGAAAAATGAACAATCCGTGTGCAAACGATTCTATAAAGGACATATTTTCAGAATTCTTCAAATGGCTAATTTTCAGCGAAATATATTCAAAAAAATGATATTCCCATACAGAAAAAGAATTCTTCAGATTCTCAATTTTGATCGTGGTAGTTTCAATTTTTGAATAACTCTCCACATCTCGTGAACTTATAAAGCTAGGCGAAACATTTCTGCAAACAATGTCACTCATCCAAAAGTAAGCGAAATATATTCGAAACAAAGTAACATCTATACAGAAAAATGACTTTTAAAAATTACTTTCCCTAACTTACTTTCATTTAAAAAAAATCGAAACGAAATTAAATAGGTAGAGGTAAGGTAGACTAATTTTTGCTTAATTTTAAACTATGCAATTTTAAGTATTTGAGTACAACATTTAGATGAAATTGGTTAAAAAGTCCTCTATCGAGTTTTATGATTTCAAAACTGGCTGTATTTTTTGACTTTTTAGTTTTATCGACCAATTTTATAATTTTTTTTAGTTTAAATGGTGTAGAAATTGGTGTATTTTACAATTCAGCATGTTTTTTAACTGTTAGTGCATAAAGTAAATATATAATTATAGTATTGGAGCTCAGGCAATGACGCAAAAACTAAAATTAACAAATGGGTTTAAACTTCTGACCCTTCTTCGGACGAAACTATTGAAACAATATAATTGTATACCACCATATTTTGATAGAGAAAAATCTGAAACAATAAAACTATGCATGTTTTAGAGAAAATTTGTTTTCGTCTAATTTTATAACTTAAGCTATCACTAATTAGTGAGCATATTCAATCAGTTGAACTCTTCAGAAAGATACTTAGTACATAAAAATCCCATCATTAGAACAAAGTTTATCCGGTTGATAGTTTCTGTTTATTTTACAATTGTCAGATTTATTAAAAATAAAAAACAATGTTAGATTTTATTTGTTACTTATCAGCAATTTAAACACAACGTATTTTCCTCCTAAAGAAATCGAATGGCTCGCTAAAGGTAAAAATCGTAACAAAAAGTATTAAAAAATTTTTCTCTGGCAAATATTAGAAGTTATGACTGATTCCAAATTTATTGATCAAATTTTGTAAATTTATTCCTAATATTATTTACAAAAATTATTTAACCAAACTTTGCAGCATTCAATGCACTGGCCATAACTTTTTTCTTCTTGCAATTTTAATATTCCTACCTTTGATTTTAATGTAATGATGGTGATAAAAAGAGTTGAATTTTTTTTATTTTTAGAATTATTAAAAATTTGACTCCACATTTTTTTTTATTATAAAATTCTTCTAAAATTCCGATTTTTATTTCCAGTTATAAGCAAATAAATACTTGAATACAAATAATAAAATCTGACCCAATAAAATTTAACAAGCAGTATGTAAGCGGTTGCCGGAAAAAAAATGTTATCAGTCAGAGGCGATGACAACTGAAGCGCGTTTATATACAACCAATTAAAGCATTTGTGTCTTATGTTTTTCAGATGGTGAGTCACCCTTAGAACTGAATTTCCCGAACATCCAATCAAGAAGGTCAATGTACCGAATGATAAGGAATGGAATTTTAATCTATGTAATTGGCATGTTTGTAATTAGATAATTAACTCACGTGACAGCATATCAAAACACTTCAAGTTGTGACAACTCGGGAACTCCAACAAGAAAGAACTTTTTTGTTTACTATCGCATTAAAGCACTTAATATTATAATTTTATCTATAGACATTTTTTTCAGTAATCATCGATTGTAACAGGCGTGTCTATCCTTCCTCCCGAAACCAGCAGTCGGAAGTAGCGCGCTACAAGCAGCTAAATTACTGTAGTCGCTACTTTTTTTCCATAGTTTGTAGTGTAGTGCCCTACTTTTTAAAAGAAGTAGTGTAGTGAGTAGTGCGATACAAAAAACATTAGTGTAGCGATTCCTGGCAACTACTTTTAACGTTAGTTAAATAAAGAAACAAAGTTCTAGCGCGAAAAATGTTTCGAATTTGATTGGTGCAAATCTTTTGCGAACCCGTCAACGCACGCAATGAGAATGCCTTTGTGGCTGAGTGTAAATAATATGTACGTCTGATACTCAGAAGAATCGGTGCGAAATCAGTCGAATTGTTTCTGAGAAATCGAATTTTAAATATATGACCTTGTTAAAATTCGATTTCGAGGGAACTATAAAGTACGCTATTGTGTCTGATTTCGTAAATTGAAATATCGTCTGCATTAATTAATTAGCATATTTGCGGTCACCCCCTCAAACCATTAAGATTGAGTCCTAGAACGCGAAGATACGATCATTAGATCAAAAGTTATTCAGGCTGGTTCGTTTTTTTGTTTTTGTTTTTGTTTTTGTTTTTTTTTGTGTTTTTCGCTCAGTGCTTTTATTTCTTGGAGGATATAAAAAAAGCATTAATCATTTAAATCACAAATATTTGTGATAATTTCCTAGCATTTCTTAAATCACTGTCGAGAAAAGCATAGAGTTTGAAAGTTTAACAAATTAGTAAACAAAAAGAACAAATTAGTAAAAAGTGCTTTAGAATAAAAACTATGTTAACAATGAATTAAAACTTCTTAATATCACCTCATATTTAACCTGGCTAATTTTTTATTCAAAATATTAGTGAAAATTAAATTCTCCAGAAAGGTTTGCCTTCTAAAAGTAGTGGCTACATTTTGAAATTAGTTTGTAGTCGCTACAATTGTAATAAAGCACTTGTCGTTGTATTTAACTACAAAGAAAATTTACTTTTTCTGACCACTGCCCAAAGCGCTAAACGATCGTACCCAGGCAGACTCAATATTCCTTTTAAATTATTAAAACTACATTATGATTCTATTCAGAATATTGATACTACATCACTATTTTATTTATGCTATTAATATATTATGATTCCATTCATACTGCTATTAATATTTTATTATTACTGCATTAAGATTCTATTCACACTATTATCACTACACCACTAATTAATTTATACTATTATTAGCATCTTATTACTGTAATTTGATTATAATCTGAAATCTGTATTACTGCATCACTATTTTATTTACATTAACACAACATCACTATTCTATTTATCCTATAATTATTATATTTTTTTATTTTTACTACTGTTTATACATTAATTATTCATACATTAGTATTATAACTTTAAGATACAATTCATACAATAATTACTGTATTACAATTCCATTCACATTATTATTACTACTTTAGCATTTACAATATTACTATATTTATATTTACACTATTATTACTACAGCTAAATATTTAAAATAAAAAAATTTAAAAAAAAACTATCAGTGTACTTGATTTAAATTTTAACCCACTAAAAATTGGTGGTTATTATTTATTAAATTACTTGGAATTGAGAGGGGGGAAAAAACATAATTCAAACATAACCATTTTTTTCGTTTATTGTATAATACTTTCCTTTTTTACCGTATAAAATGGCGGATATCTAATAGATATGATTTCTGATTTTTTTTTTAGTTAAACTAAACTAAACTAAAAGCAGGCTTTACATAAACGAAAACAAAACGATTACAGATAATTTTTAAAAGCATCTTTTATGTTACCTAGTGTTATTATTTTAAATAACTAATTAGTTTATTTCATTCAGTCTGCGTTAAAAGAAGTTTTTTTTTCAAACTTTTGACTCCACAATTGGTCTCAACGGTAAGAGAAGTCCATGGAAATCGTGTCCAAGTGCTTATTGACGCAAAACTTTTCCAGAAACTATTTCAGTGGGTCGCATGCATTCCTGCTCCTGAAAAATGCTGAAGGACGACCCCTTTCCTGTGAAACTCTTTCCAATTAGTTCGTTATCCAGAAGCTCTGAGCGAATCGAGGTTATAAATTTTTATTTTCTCTAAGAAAGCAAGTTAATTAAGTTCGCATTCCGTACAACTTTCAGAACAGATCGCATACCTGAAATTCAGTAGCTTGACTGGTATAAATCTTATATAAAACTTATTCTTGAAAATCGTAAGTTTTCACCTGATAAGATCAGAGAATATCTTAGTATTCGGCTATTCTTAAATCTCGAAGTATAAAAAGAATATTTTCATTAGAACAGTAAATAAATAAACATAGTCGAAGTTTGGTACGTAGATCAAAAAGTACTTAAGTATTTGGCTGTTCTTATACCTCTAAATGCGAAAATAATAATGAGTTTTCATTATAATAGTAGATAAATAATTTAATCAAACAAACCTGTTTAGGTACATTTTAAACAGATAAATTCAAATAGTGTTTTAGTCTAAGTTTTTCGTGGTTGTTACAGCATGTCACGTCACGTTACAGTGAAATCAATCCGAACACGCATTGGTTTAACTGTTGCGTCCATTTTTTTTTCAACAAAAAATTTCAAATGCATACTTTTTCCTTTTTTTGCATTTCTGACTCACAATATTTATATTCTTAAGTGATTGAATTATAACCTTACTGGGTTTATGGTATAAATATACAAAGAGTTTGTGGTAATACTAATATTTCCACAAATTCATAAATCGTCTAGCTTTTGTTGCATTTTTTGAACTATAAAAAATTAATAAAAAAAATTTTAAAAAAATTAAAAAAAAAAGAACCATTCTTACACATGTGCAAAATAATGTATACTCTCTGAAAAAATATTTCCAAAAATTTTTTTTAAATGCTTTTTAAATGCTTTTTAAGCATTTTTTTTTCACTAAAATTTTACCAAAAAAAAAAAAAAAAAAAAAAAATGGAGATAATTATTTGGATCTTTCTTTCTACTACTGAAGGGAAATCGAATATTCTAATCTAACCCATGTTGATAAAAAGTATTTCTTTGATTTATCTTTTCTATCGAAATGTTAGATTGATTTTAAAAAAATTGCCTCCCCGTGTTATGGTGGGGGGAATTATTCTACAAATGGTGATTTTTAGGAATCGTTTGCTAATTTTTAATTTCGGGATAAAATGAAATATAACAAAAATAAATTTTTTGTATGAAAGTACATTTTCAGCACTTGATTCCAATTTATAAATCATCAAATTGTTTCACTAAAAAAATATTTTAAAATTAGAAATTCTCTTTTTTTATTTGATAAAATGATTCTATAAATGGCATATTTTCGGAATCGTTTGTTATTATTTTAATTTAGAGATATGTGATTGAACACAATAAAAGTATAGACTTTTAGGGTAAAACTGTATTTTACAGAAATTGCTTGTTTTTATGAATTATCCATTTATCTCAGTTAAAAATAACATTTTAAAATTAGAAAAAATAATTCTTTCAGAAAAAAAAAAAATCCTAGAAAATTCACCTTTTGAAATCCTTGCTAATTTTTAACTTTAAATAGTCGCGATTAAGTACAATAAAACAAGCTCATATAATGATAGGTTTTCCAAAATTTGTAAAGTAATTTTAATATACATCTAATGATAAAAAGAATTTACCGATTTCCCATAGCTTAACATTAAAGGACAGCAACCTTAAAAATAAATATCTGAAACATTTTAGAGTCACTGGAGAGAAATTTTTATCACCAAATGTAGAACCACGGATTTCGGTTTTAAAGAAAATACATAAGCTGTTCAAACTAAGAAACATATTCGCGTAATTGAATTCCGGTTCGATATTCTTTTGTTCGTTGACCGAATTTCTCAGAGACCCCATCTGCAGTTTACCTAAATAGACCTTTTAAAGAATAGAATAGAACCATATTTGAATAACTGATATTTTGCAGAAGAAATGTTCTTTTTCACGAACTTCATTCAAGTTCTCTGCAATTACTTTTGTTAGTCTATTTACAAATGCGGCTTCAACTGTTTTAACTTTTTATGCAAACAAAAGTGATTAATTTATATCTGCCAACGTTATGAGATTTTTTTTAATGTCAAAAAGGATAAATTCTTGATTATTTCCAAAAAAGTACCAGTTTTAATAAAGATATTACTCTTCAAAACTAACTAGCTTCGCTTTTAACTCAAATGTCATACAATTTTAAGACTTCTCGCATGTCTGACAATTTGAAAAATCAATTACAAACATGCAAAAAAAAAAAAAAAACATTTTAATGTTTCTGCTTTGGAAACTTAATTTTTATCACAAATTACAAAATTGATTGCAAAGTTTTTCAACAGATGGCACCACTGATTGCAAAACTACATTAGGTAACTTTTTTGTCACTGTGAGAACAAGTTAGTTTTGACTGAATTTAAAAAAATAGCACTATTTTAAAAAACTTAGAATGCTTAAAAATTAACCATAACTATTTATGTTCTAATAGTTAATATAACAGCAGTGAAGCAAACGCAAAATAAATATCAGTGGTGTGATTCACAGTTGGAACCAAAAATATTACCCTGCATAAATCGATATACTTTCCCCAAATTACAGATGAATTCCAATTTTGACGCTCCAAAACTTTTAGAAAACAAAACAATTTTTTGTAAAAAAAAAGGAATCTAGTAGTTCTGCTTAAAGAACTGATCCTTAAAATTTAAACAAAAACAAAATTATCGAGTATCTAACCCTGTCCTGATTCCTGATTAAAAATCTGACTTTTTAAAGTAAAGAAGTTCGTTCAAGTTTAGAAATCAGAGAACTCATTGGTAACTTTTGAAAAAAATAAGTAATAGAGAAGCACAAAATGATATGCTTTGACGTAATCTGTACCGTAAACGAAGGTGACTCATTCATTTCCTGTTACGTACAAGAAAAATTTTTTTCACGTTTTGTGACTAAATAATTTCCTTTCACTGCAGCTAATCAAACACTGACAGCATTTCCTTCGTCTTACTCGTAGCCTTCAGAAAACAGTTACGTTTCTGGAACTATTTCGAAAATTTAACAAGAACAGTTAAGGTTGCTCTCGAAAATAGAACCAGGTTTGCCACTCAAGTATATTATTTTATGTTATAACCGTCGTTGAACAGCTGACCCAATTTTATGAGTTTACGACTACTAATGTTCAACTCCGTAGTCTTGTAATTTTTAACCCATCCAGAAGACAAGGGAACTCCTGGATCGAGTATTGGGAGAAATTTGCCTTCGTGGAGGACTTTTTGATGGAGCTAACCCGCATTTGCGTTACATGGAGAGGAAGACCACGAGAACCTCCCACGGTTAGCATGACGACAAGGGGACTCCCATGATCCGTCTACTACTGAAGATATTTCACATCAGCTCTGTGGTCGGTGCAAGCCGGATGCGGAATCCGTATCGACTGGGATTCGAACCCAGTTCGCCGCATTGGAAGGCGAACGCTCTATCCCCTGAGCCATCGCGGCTCCCACTCAAATATAGAAAAAAATTCCCTATACATATTATACACAATATATTAAGAAGAAATACACAATCACCATGCTCTTCTATGTGAGTTATATTGGGCTAACTATACTATTTTTATTTAATTGCAGAAAACACTTGAAGAAATAAGGTACAGCTCTACATACAAAAATCAAATAAAGCTATAGTAAATGAAATAGTTTAGTATAGCTGAATTTTTTTTAAATTTCCCATAGGTAGCGCTTCGAGTAGAAATAAAATTCAACCTGTATTTTCCCACTTTGGAAGGAAAAACTCAAATTTTCCTGCATTCCCCCTGCTTTTTTTATGTGGTTTTTAAATTCCCTGCATTTTCCAGTTTTCCCTATTCTCCCTGTGGAGTGACAACAATCAGGGCTAAAGAGAATAGAAGGGCTAGTTCACTCCGCTCTTAGAGCTGAAGCTACGATTTCTCTCCTTTTGACGTCACTGTGTCCACAGATCTTGGAGATCGCAAGCAAAGATATTATGATAACTTTGCATCTTTCTCTTTGTAAAAATAAATTAGACTTTTTCTGGTTATTAGATTTCAAACTTTACGTAATTAACACATTATTTCCGTTCATAAACATAGTTCAAAAAAAATTTCTTGGCCATTATATTAAAAAAATACCATTTTAAACTTATAAAAATATTTTACTAGTTGGCGAAAATGACACTATAAATACTTTAGTTTAAAAAGTTCAGTTTTAACTTTTATTATTAAGAAAAATGAAAGCATATATCGACACTTTTTTATCTACATATTCTTTTATAGCAATAAGTTGAGTTAAATTTAGAATCCCTGATTTTAAAATATGCCGTTAATAGCAATTTGTTCGTACTTAACCATTAGGAAACATCAACCTTAAACGCTAATTACTGAAGCAAAATAATAATTTAGGTTCATAATGACATCAGAAATTTTACAATTGTTTATAGATATTTAAATTTAAGATTATATAATTTATAGATATTTAAATTTAAGACAATATTTAGATTAACTGCATTAAAAAATATGTTATGAAATTAGGAGAATTTCAACTATACAATATATTTTATTTATACTTTTTACTTACGTTTTAGTTTTCTTTGACTTCATCCGTTTTGTAATTTTTTTCACCTGCCTTTCTTTTTGAAGTAACGCGGCGGTTTCGTTTTCATGTTAAAATATTTTGTGAAGGGTCCGTTAACAGACCCAAATTTCTTCTAAACAGACCCCTGTTAATAGTTTTAAATTTTTGTAAATTCACTTCAAAAACTGAGGAAAGTCATAATAGAAAATAACAAATGTCTTAGAATATGTCACAAAAAGAAATGCTCCAATATTAGTTAGAGCTAGTAAGGCCGAACGCTCTGTTCTTGAAGTAAAAGTGCAAGCTTTGCGCCTAAGTGACGTCGCTAGAGAAAATCGGAGGATTGGCGCGGCGAGAGTTTCTTCAAAGGATGAGTGAACCAGCCCTTCTATTCTTTTTAGCCCTGGGCAACACTGTGAACAGTTAGTTCTATTGAAATAACCATATTTCGGCACTGTTTTGAATTTAAAACAGCTAACTATGTGGAACTGTAGTGAAATTGTAAGTTAATCTGAAATTGCTATTCTTTTAACTGTTCTGAAAGCATAACAATTACATTAGAGCATTTGTTTAGAACTATTCTGAAAATAACAATTGTTCTAGAACGATTGTGCGTTTTTGCTGTTTCAAAAAAGGTAACGTTTATACAGATAAAAAATTGGTGATTAGTCATTAATGCGTAAAAATAGGTAAACAATAAAAAATTTAGAATCATACATTTAAACAAATAACAGGCTTAAACATATTTTTAAAAATATTTTAACGTCAAACGTCAGGAGAAGTTCACATGGAAACATCAAAGACATAAATGTCAAATTTTAACAAAATAATTTTTTGACATATTTCAAATTCTAATAAATCTAAGTTTTAACCAGAATTTCAATTCTTTCCAATCCAATTTAAGAATAAATGTATAAAAAGAAAAAGTAATAACGTTTTTTTTATCGTGAAATATAAAGAAAATGTATCGCCATATAAGAGATTCTGATCGTTGTTCCTAATTTACGATTCTCTGGCCGACAGTTTACTGGAAGAACGCCTAAATTCCTGTAGATAATATAGCTGTTTTGGCATTATGGGCTTAAGCATTTGCGATTTGAAATATAGCTAGATATAAATTTCAGCTAAAATAAAAATATTTTTTCCAAGTCATTCTGAAATTCACAGTTTTTAGTCGTTTTTGTAATCAAAGAAATCGTTGATTGAAAAACCTCGCAATGATAGAACTTATCTTGAAGGACATAGAAGTAGTGATATGTCACCCTAAAAAACGCACAAATTTTGCTTACAAAAAATTTAAACTAATTTTTTAAATAAGTTATAAGCCACAAGTAAAGTCAAATTTTCAATTTTCACATCGTTTATGAAAAAATGCAATTTTATATGACAAAATTTAAAATTTGAACGATGTCGGTCGAATAGTTTTCGAAAAATCAAATTTTAAAAACACGACTTTTTAAAATTAGACAACTTAGAAACTACAACTATTCAACCGATCGCGCTCAAATTTTTTGCAATTTAAAATTTTTTCAACTATAGTCAAATAATAAAAAAAAAGTAATGAATAATTAAATTTTTAAAAAACAAATTTTTAAAATAAAATTTTTGCCATTTTGAAGTATAGCGCAATGATAGGACTAATCTTGAAGGACACCGAAATACAGTGATATGGCCCACTAAAAAAAAATGGGCTAATTTTGTTTAAAAAAATATTAGAACTGAATAATCTCTTTAAAAAAAAAAAAAATTAAAAGCCGGAAATGGAGTAAAATATACTATTGTTACATTATTTTTGAAAAATCTAATTTTGTATGACAAAATTAAAAACTTGAAGTCAGTTGAATTAGTTTTTAAAATATCAAATTTTAAAAACACGACTTTTTTAAAATTTGATAACTCAGAAACTATTTAACCGATTGCGCTCAAATTTTTTTGCCATTGTTTCGACTATTTTTGGATAATAAATAAAAAGTAATAATTTAAAAAAAATATTTTTCGCAGGAAATTATCATTGGATAAACGAATTTTATAATTGTGAACAAAAACATTTCGATTTGTTTAAAAAATTCGAGATTTGGCGTAATACGCAAAAAGTATAATTAACATTAAGGGGTGCAAAATTTCGACCGATCTCCTTGCAAACCATTAGAATCATATTTTACAGATTGCGGCTTCCCACATATATTTTGAGGGTCAAGAATCCGCCCAGAATAAAAAAATATGTTTATTCGGGAAAGATACGTTTTTATGTTCGATTTCGAAACTTATTATATGGTCTACACTTATTAATCAGCATATTTGGCATTAGGCTCACGAACCATTAAGATTGAATCCTAGTAAGTGAAAATCCGATTTTATATCTAATGTTGAGGGAATTCGTTTATAACACTTAAGTACATCAATTAAGGATAATTTTTTTAAAAATAGTACTCAGCATGCCGATGCATTGTACGAGCTGTATTTCATCGCATAAGAAATATACAATATATTAACCATCATACAGGGCTCGAAAAACCGCCCGTCCTCGGCGGTCAAAAATTCCCCGTGGACAACGTATTTCTCGAATCCGACGTCCGCGCGGACGGCCATTTTCCCGTTAAAGTTCGTGATACATTTTCAATTTTTGTTATCTTACAAGAGTCTATCGCCTCACTTCTATAATGACCCTCTAATCTAGAAATACAGCAACATACTGCGCTTGGTGGAATTGATGTTTTCTCTGTCTGGGAGTACTGCAGCGGTTGAAAGGAGCTTTTCAGTAATGAACTTACAAAAAAACACATTACGTACTGGTCTTAACAAGAAGCGTTAAACGCAATTATGAACATCTACCTAAATGGAAAACCCCTTTCAGATTTCTGAGCAGAAATCTATGTAAATCATTGGATTGATTGTGGAACTGGCAAACGTCATAGTTGATTCATTTAAAAAACGCAGTACCCTCGGATAAATTGACATTCCAGATAACTTGACATTTGTCATTTAAATTATTTCATATAAGAAATAAATTATTTCATAAAATAAATACTAGGTTACTATTATTAACCTAGTATTTCTTTCATTACTGTATAATGTAATCCTAGTATTTGTAATCCTAGTTACTACTATCCTAGTTACTTGTGCAATTTATATGATAAATGTTTGTAATAAATAAGAGAAAATTATATTTTTATTTATTTAGAAGTGACGGGTTAGTTTCAAAGGAGGACGGGTACATTATTGGAAAAGCCGTCCTCAGGGACGGTTAAAATATCCGAGTTTTTTCGAGCCCTGCATCATACCAACCGTGTCATATTAAGTTTTTGTAAAAGATATAATTTTTATAATAGCTCTAAAGAGCGAAAATTGAAATTTTTGTGAGTGGTACCATGGATACAAAAACTTTGTGGTTCTTTATATTTTGTTTCATAAACGGGCTTTATGAATAAGTCCCATTTATTTAGTTTTTGAACTTCCCGGAGCTGGCATAAGCCGGAGCTGGCATTAAGAATTTCGAGCACTATACGTATCATTTATCAGTGAAGTTCATTGTATAGAGGTGCCCAAATCCTGAACCAGCCAACCCAATTTTGGTTTTACGACTACTAATGTTCAACTCCGTAGCCTTGTAATTTTAAACCCAATCCAGAAGACAACTGAACTTCTGGATCAAGTATTGGGAGACATTTACCTTCGTGGAGGTCTTTTCTATGGAACTAACTCACATTTGAGCCCCATTAAGAGAAAAAAAATACCGAAAATCTCCCACAGTTAGCCTGGCGGCAAAGGAACTCAAACCTATGATCCGTCTACTACTGATGATATTTTACGTCATGATTGCGTCGGTGTAAGCAGAGTGCGGAATTCGTATCGACCCTTCATCGCTGGGATTCGAACCAAACGATTCACCTCATCGGAAAGCGAACGCTATATTTTAAGCCACCACGGTTCCAACTTAAAGATTTCTAATGAAAAACACCAAAATCCCAAATAGCATCCAAATATGTCCAATTAAAACTGTTTTTTGTATATTAATCTGGCGACTAATTTAAAGAGCTCGTCAAGTTTGTCAAATTACAATAAAATAGCTATTTTATAATATTAAAAAATGCAATTTACGACAACGACTATTATAAGATAATTTAGTTTAATGAAAGTAGTACCGGTTCCAACTGCACACGAACTAGAGGGAAGAGCCCTCTAGCGGCGTACTATGATATTTCGTACATGTGTTGATATGCAATTCTCAATCTTTATGTTGCTCTCAACCAATGTATTGAATCATTCTATGTAATCGCCACAATCTAAAAATGCAGTTCCAATAACTTAGTCAACAGATTACGCAGAAGTCAAACTAATTGAACAAATGTCGAACTCGTGATAATAATCCCGAAAAAGAAAAAGATTTTACTCACATCTAGAGCAAAAATCGTTACTCGGAAGAAATTTTTCACTAAAATAAGGTTTGTTGTATTTTCTTTCCTATTATACGTACTGACATATTTTATCGACATCTTAGTATATTTTCGGTGAGCTCTTTATTCTGGACACAGCCATAAATGCCTGTTTAAAAAATGGACACATCTCCAAAAGCGTGTTCAAAAAATGGACATTGCTATTTAAGAAAAGAAACTAACATAGAATTTGATTCCGTTTTTCAAACTTATATTTCTAAAATAGTTCTTTTTTTTTAAAGAACAAGTTTAGGAATCAATAAATTCGTATTGTGATGTTCATTTGGCTCAACCAAAGAAAATATTAATACAAGTACCTTTATTTTTTGTTAAAAACAAATCTAATATTCAATATTTTTTTCAAGTCGTGGATTTTACAAAGCTGCTTCCATTATGATGTATATTCGGGCAACTGACGATAAAAATCTGTACAAGCTTACGATACACTATTCAATTTACAGTAGTTAAAGGCAATAACATAATTGATTGGCAATTAACACTAAAAACACTTTTAAAAGTCAAAAAAAAAAAAAAAAAAAAAAAAGGCTTGCACAGATTATCCCTTACGCTACTAATGAAGCTTTATTTTGTCATTCATTTATTTTGCTTTTATTTCATGAAAATTGACATGACATTTTTGAAACACAATTTGATCAAAAAATAAATAAATAGAATATAAGCAATTGAATTTCATAAAATTTTTCGTTCGCGTTTCTTGTTTTTAATTCGTCATCTTCAATGAAAAAAATAGACATTTACCGATTTCAACGGCACAGCGATAAAGTCGCTAAAAAAATTTTTTTTATTTTTTTTTTATTTTTTTATTTTCATTTGAATAAAGGAAAATAAATAAATAAAATTGCTAAATTTACTTGAGCCACCAAAATGGTTAAGTACCGAAAATTATTGATTTAGTAAGAACCGAAATAAAGCTTCAGGAATCGTATGAATACGTTATAACTCAAATTTAAAATTATTGTATATGTGCCGAAGGTTACTCAGAAAAGTCGGCTTTTTTCAAACAGTCGATGATATTTGTTTGACTTAATTACAGTAAGTCTAGTGCGAAGTGACGTTACCCATGTAATAAGAAAATCCAGTGTTTTGCAAATCGCCGGCGTCATTTGCAATACGCCGACAAGGCTCGCCGCAATACGCCTAACAGCCGGGATAGTCTGGTCGGTAAAGCGCCGGTAAAGCATATCCAAGAGGTCGTGGGTTCGATCCCCGGCGGCCGAAGACTCCCCGTGTAGTAAATGGTGACTGATGCACGTTAAATCTGTCGAGTCTCAAAGTCCTCCATGTTCCCATCACAAATCAATACCTCTGGGGGTACTGATCCAGGAGTTTCCTTGTCTTCTGGATTGGTTCAAAATTACAAGGCTACGGAGTTGACCATTAGTAGTCGTAAACCCATGAAATTGGGTCGGCTGTTCAACGACGGTTATAAAATAAAATAAGCCTAACAAATGACGTTAGCAGTTTGAAAAGAACCGGACTTTCTAATTAGCCTACAATGAGCTGTGGTGGCTCAGGAGATAGAACGCTCTCCTCCCAATAAGGTGAATCGGGTTCGAATCCCAGAGATGGCTGGTTCATACAAATTCAACATCCTGTTCGCTCAAATCACAGTGGTGACGTAAAATATCCTCAGTAATAGACGAATCATGGGGGGTAGAGTTCCCTTGCCGTCAGTCTAACCATGGGAGGTTTTCGTGGTTTTTCTCCCAATGTAACGCAAATGCGGGTTACTGCATCAAAAAGCTGTAATACTGATTAATTTAATAAAGAAATAATTATAATTTTTTTAACGATTACTTTGGTTTGTGTTCTCAAATAATGAAAAATTGTCATATAATGTAATTTATTATTTGCCAGCCATCTATAATTAAAATAGTAATACTAAATTATAATAATCAGTTTAAATACGAAAAATAAATCAGCTAGTTCTTTACTTGTATTTCACTTGTATTTCACGAATCAATCATATTTTGTGTGTTTAGAAGACCATGGACACCAGTTTTGTTCAGTATTACCGTACTAAACATTTTTACACACTATTTATCCAATAAATAAATAGTTATATATATATTTTAAATGATTACTTCAGACTTATTAGTGTTATCAAAATAAGAAAAATTTAACATACCATCTATTATTTACGACCTATCTTTAAATAATAATAAATCACAATAATCAGTTTAAATATTGAAAATATAAATTAATTATTTACTTTGTATTACACTATTCTGTTCTACTTTGTGCATAAAAGACATTAAAAGTAGTAGTAATATAAATAAATGTCAAAGAACAGCAGTTTCGCTCAATATATTCGTTAGAATTTTATTTCTGGAGTTAAAATATTAAATATATTTTTATTAGATAAAGTATATTTTTAGTGATCATAATAAAATTACTGGAGTTTATTTTTGTTAAACCTATTATTTATTTATTTTATACTTTTAGATTAGAATATTAGCCATAGCTAATCTTTAGCATAAAATTCAATTAATTGATATTTAATCGAATGTCTCGATATTTATTTATATGTTATTAAGTTTTCATGTACACAAAATACTAAACAAATGCAATACAAGGAATAGTTAGCTTATATTTTTTAAATTTAAAATTATTGAGATCGATTAATACTATTTTATATAAGGATTTATCTATTTTATATTTTATATAAGGCAGGATTTTAAATAATAGACGAAAATATATGCACATTTTTATAAGTATTAAAAAGCAAATTTTAAACTGATTCCGTTCAAGTACACAAATAAGAAAATCTTCACTATACATTACGAAATTTAAACATACGTAAAAAGTATTGAAATAACAAAATTATTTTGATAAAATCTTAAAAAAGTTAATACTAGATAAAGAAAAATATTGACTGATCGAATATTGCTAAATTTAAGTAAACATACAAGTAAATCGCTAATATATATAACACAATTTAAACCTTAACAAAAAACATCAAAACAGACTATTTAAATTCTTAAATTTAAAGTAAATTCTGAAGTACACAGAACCTAAAAATTCAAGTAAACAAATAAGTAATTATATTAAAATATATTCCAACAATTTATTTTGTGAAATTCTAAAAAATAAATTTAACTTAAGAATTCAATTAAAAAAATTACTTACTTTATAAGCACCATCTACTAACTTCGCAAGTTCATCATTTTCCGTCATAAAATTCATCGTCATTTCGAAATTTATGAACTTTCAGTTTCACACAGGGTAATAAAAATCCTCAAAAATCCGGAGAAAAATATAAAACTGTTTTCACTTTATCACTGTTTTCAAAACAAGAAGCACGTGTCTATGATTGCTTAGAATTATCCCAGAACAATTCTAACCACCCGACATCTTTACTCCGGTCTCGGAGGTTCAGTAAAACACATTTATCGTAAAGAACGATTCTTCCACGCGACCAGCAGGGTTGTTACATCATCGAGATCGCGCGCCTATTCATCGCCAGATTCCGACGCCATTTGAGTACCAAAAAAATTCCTACTTTTCGTGTTCGACTATATTACATTCAAACATTATTTAAATTCAATGAAAATAAAAGTTGCTCAACTTGACAAACTGTTATAAATTTATTTATAATTTAAAGAGAGTTTAGAAATATTACTACTTATTCAAAATATAATTTTTAAAATCGAAAATGAAAACGATTCTATTCACTCCATCAAAAATGCAGACGAACGTTCGAGAGATTTGAATTTCTAAAATTTATCGTTCTTTTTTCGCGTTCTACATTTTTACATTCAAACATCATCCCAAAAAAATTAAATGGAATTTAATTTTAAATTTTATGCAATTTGACATACAACAGTAATAAAATTATTTTTAATTTTGTGAGGGGTTAAAAGGATTTCAACTTATACAAAAAAAAGTTTACAATTGAAAATGAAAACGATTTTATATACTCTATCAAAAATTCAAACTTATTCAAAAGCTTTCCTTAACTTAATTTGGTTTAAAATACCATTTCCTGATTAGATGTTTGAGAAGAGAATAGCACTAAAAGCTTTTACAATTATTATGACTTTTTTTGTGTTAATATCTATTATTTAATTAATTTGTTTTAATTTTCAACAACTAGACTCGACGATTTTGATTAAACAAAATGTAAATATTATTATTGTTAGTTTATAATAGTAGCTATTTAGTTTCATTTTTACCCAATATAAAAATTTTAATTGTAATATTTTTATCGACATAATATAATAAATTATTATAAATCCTATTGTCAAATCCTTTTTTCGCATAGTTTAAATGTATTTTTCTTTTAAAACAGCAAGCATATGTTTCGACTTTATAATGTTTTGAATTCGAAATTCTGAATTGTTTAAACTTTAAAGCATACATTTTTAGGTAAAATTTCATAGACTTGCTATGTTTCATATTTTTATAATTATTAACCAGTAAAAACATTTCATACGAAATATCGTTTTATTATTAATTAATGTTAAATGTATGGTGCATTTTTTTATCTGATTCAATGAAATATGTTTGAAACTGTTTTGATTCATAGTCTTTTTTTTTCTTCTTTGAAAACTTTTGAAAAATTAAGCTTTAATATTACAGGCTAAATTTCTTATACAACATTTGTATTCTTTTCAAGAACCATGTACAGTTAGAGAGCCGTCTTTTGGAAACTTTCTTAACTAATTTCTAAACATTACGCATAAAAGTTTTGCAGCTATTACAATAGACATACCATTAGTTTCCGAGATTTTAAATTTTGAAATCAAACCATCCTCCACTGAACGTTTTAATTACATTACAGAAAATCCATTTTAAAGCGTTCAAAAATAATAAAATAAATAAATATAATAAACACTTTAAAAATGACTTTATAAACATGTCGAGATTAACTTAATAACATTTTCGAACTCGATAATAAATATTAAAAAAAATAAAATCATGATTTTTATAATTAATATTTCGTCCGCTAATCGCAGTTCAATATATAAAAATTTACCCTTCATTCATAAAACTGGGAACACTTTGTTCTTTCTAAGTATTTACCCGGGTCAAAACATACAGAAAGGGTAAAAATAGTGAGAGTCAATCCAATTATGCACATTATCTAATCGATAGTAAAATTCCTGGATGAGAGAAGCCGCAAAAAATGCTTTTTCATAACGAAAACTTTTTCTCAAGGCTTTGACAGGGATTTTCCAGTTGACAGTTTTTTCCCTTACCATTTTCGCTTGTATAATATGCCTTTCACATTTAAGGTGATTTTTGCTGAGAGAAAAAGAGTGGATTAAAGAATAAGTGTTTTAGAAAGTTCTAGAAAAGAAGCGGTAAGGTAAATGAATTAAAGTCGTCGCATCAAAATTTACTCAGCTTCATCAAAACTCGTTGCTTTTTTTTTTTTTTTTTTTTTTTTTTAGCAAAGAAGAAAAGTGAAAGCCAAAAACGTGTATAAGTAAAGCAGTACTTGATGTATTCTGATTCCAGGGAAAAATTATTTGTAATAATAAATTTTCCTGAATAACTCCAAATAATTTATTAAAAATCCTAAAAAAATTATTTTTATATACATATAAAAGTACGTTTTGATTCAAAAACATTTCGCTTATGTAACGGAATTTGCCAAAAACTTTTTACTTAATATCCGTATATTATGTGTCTTAAAAATGATAGATTTGCCAAAAAGAGTGTTTTTAATATTTGTGTAAAAAATCACGGAAAGTGAGAGAAATGTAATGATTGCTGCGTGTTGCTTTGGAAATAAGGTTTAACACACACACTTAGCTCCAAATTTAGGTAAAAAGTTTATTACCAGATGGTGCTTATAACTGATAAAAATATTAACAATTGTTCTTAAAATGACCGCTATTTTTAGAAACAAAGTTGAAGAAAAAAAAGTCTGCAAGAAAAATTAACAGCCAGCTTTGTAAATGTTACAATCAGATTTTTCTGACATATAACAGGAAATGCTATACTTTTTCCAGTCCTACGAGCCTTTTTTTCACGAACGTTACTCTTTTGGATCTTGGAAAGAATAACTGCTGTTTTCCTAAACTGAAGACTGAAAATCGTGCATTTTTGCGTCTTACTATTTTTCTTAAGAGACTTTTAAAACCGTCAATAAATTTTGGGACATGGGATACAGCGTAATCTACAAAGATTAAAATGTATTTTTTATTCGAATTATACTCTTGTTTTTTTATTCGAATTATATTCAAAATTCTCTAGCTGCATTAATATTACACATTAAATTCTAAAATTAATATTCAACATCATATATCATTTGTATCATACATTACATGACAATTTTAATATAACCCAATAATAATTCAAAACTTCATTCGTTTCAAAAATATACCAATTGGAGATAACAGTCGACATGTTTTAAAAGCTCAAAAGAGGCACTCGTCTTCAAGACTTGCCAGGCGTGAATGAGAAGAAACAAAGTTTGAAGTATAAAACGTTAAAGTTGCCAACTAGAAATATAAAAAAAAATAAAGGTGAGAAACAAAACTGCAAAAAAACCATAGTTTTCAAGAGACAAAAAAAAAAAAAAAAAAAAAAAAAAAAAAAAAAAAAAAAGAACAAAAATCACAGTGGCCGAGAGAGGTTTGTCCCTCTTGGCCACTGTGGTTTTTCTTGCTCTACTTTTCAGCATTCTTTCTGAGCTACTGTGGTTTTTTCTAGCTTTATTTCTCCTTTTTTTTGTTACCAACTTTAAGTTGAATATTTCAAATCACTTTTGTCGATTGTTATTTCCTATTTGTATATTTTTGATGCGAATAAAGTTTTTAATCAAATGATACTATACCACTTTAATTTCTTGGGATTATTTATTTAGTAATGCAATTATGTTTTAAATTAATAATATACATAAATGTTATTTGGTGCATATTCAGAAAAAAGAATATTCGACTCTATTTTTACAAACAGAAGTCAAATCTTTTTTACTTCAGCATTTTCGTTTAAAAATGTCTTCTTTTAGTCAAAAGAAAATTCCTATTTCTGTCATCCGGGGAATTTTTATTTTTATTTTTTCGAAGTCTTTTAGATATATATTACTCAAACTGAATGTAGGTTTATATTTACCACCCTCGGAGAAAAAAAAACTCGCCAATTTCTGAAGTTTCAAATTTAAAACACGGATTCTAGATTTCCTCTCTTCGAATTTACTTTCGGCATTTTTATAGAAAATATTTTTAAAAAAAAAATCTTTTCTCAAATGTAGAGCGATGTTTTTGTTCATTTTTTTATTGGAATCCCGGCATTTCTTTCAGAAAGCTACGATTACTTTCCAAAAGTATATTTATAGGATTAAGGAGTATCTTCCTTTGCAACTCAACCATGAAAGGGGTATGAACAAAGAGTAGAAATGCTAAAAATGCTTTTAATCATATTTATTTTTTCACAAGTGCACTAGTTGTGCATAATTACTCTATACTAAGGCTGTTTTTCAAAATATGTAAAATACAAAGTCATCGGTGAATCAAAACAGGAAATACATAGCTGGCTTTTTTCAAGGATTTATCACGATTTCATGCTGGAAAATTATACCAATGTAATCAATTAAAGCATTTACTCATTAATTTACATCAATTTAAGTAGCATTTTCAGAAAGGCAATTTCTCAGAAAGCATGTAACCTTACGGCAACCTTGTGTCGGAATTTTATTTTTGTGGTCACGAAAATGTTTCGACTAAAAAACTTTTTTCAATAAACCAAAAATATTGCAGCTTCAAACCTTTCATCCTAAAAGGATTAAAAATTATTTTTAAAGCTTTTTTAAAAAGTATTGCCACCTAGGTAAAATGGTCACTTGGTCCACAATGACGTTTTAGCTGACGTCACACTAGCGATAGTATCAAATTGCATTATCCATTGAAATTTCATAACAAGGTTGGTTTTAGCTGACCATACAAGACGAAAAAAACTTATATTTACCTAGATTTAAGATTATTTTCAGCTTGGGACTAGCTTTATTAAGGATTTTTTCCCGCTTGAAAACCCTAAGAAAACCTCGATTTAAGGTTTTTATATAGAAGGTTGTCTTCTAAGGTTTTGGATTAGGGTAATGTGCGTAGAATAGAACAGATTGTCACAGATCTCGTTTTAAGGTTAGAAAGTTTACACGTAAACCGTATAACAAACCTTTTTAGGTTTACATTAAAAGGTTTTTGCTGAGTGAAAATATCTATCTGGATTCTTTTCCTATCTGGATTTAGCACTATACATTTGTTTTATAGTTCTACACTGTATATCTTATCTTATAGTTCTATCCCCCATAAATTGAGGGTTAAAAATTAAATGTAATCGAGGGGGGGGGGATCAGAGAGAGTACTTTTCTATGTCTAATTTTCAAACTTGGTTAATGGTTGTAACTAATTAACTAGCATAGTTATGGTTAGTTTTTGAACTATTATCTAGAAGCAGTGGTATAGCACTAGAGGTGCACAATAGGCCATTTTATATTATTTTATAACCGTCGTTGAACCTGCCGACCCAATTTTGGTTTTACGTCTACTAATGTTCAACTCCGTAGCCTTGTAGTTCAACTCAATTCAGAAGACAAGGGAACCTTGAATCAAGTAGTGAGAGAAATTTGCCTTCGCGGAGGACTTTTTCATCGGACTAACCCACATTCGCCATGCATGGAGCCGAAAAGCTCCCATGGTTAGTCTGACGGCAAGGAGACTCACACCCATGATTCGTCTACCACTGAGTCATTAATGTCAACAGAGTCACTGAGTATTTAATGTCAGCTTTGTGGTCGGTGCAAGCCAGGTGCGGAATCCGTATCTACCAGCCATCGCTGGGAATCGAACCTGGTTCACCTCATTGGGATATGAGCACTCTATCCACCACAGTTTAGGAACCTCCTCGATCCTCGATCCACCACAGTTTAGGAAATTGAAATTTCAATATTTAGATCACAAATTTCTTAAGAAGATTATAATTTATTTATGTTATTTTATTTGATTTTATTTATTTATTATATTATTATATTGCGTGCTGTTAATATATTTCCTTTAAACTAATACATGGAAGATGTTAGTTTTGGAATAATAGTAATTCAAAACAAAATTGTTTTGCTTGCGAAATCGTGTAATTCAAAATGAAAGAATTTGAAAGGCAAAACAAGTTAATATGCAATCTCAGATTAGATTACATACAACCTTTATTCTGAAAGAACGAGAAGCAAATAAAACAATTTCGTTACGAAGCTAGAATAAAATATTTAGACGTATTATTTATTCAGGAATGAGACAAAATTGTTCTTCTAAGCACATACGTGATTTGAAGCATCGCCAAACATAATTGTTTATAAATCTAAGTCTAGTTCAAGTTAATACAATACAGCAGATTTTTTTATATATTTAATTTAATTTTTTATCTTCAAATTAGGAAACATCTGAGGATTGTTAACAATACATCTTTTGTGCTTTTATATAGTCCACACAATTGAAAAACATGTCCACCAAAAGATAACTTCATGAAAAATAAAAAAAAAATTTAAATTATTAATTATATTTTTCTTATTTAAATGTATAAATTTCAGAATATTTTGAATAAAAAAATCTATACATATTTTGGCTTTTATTTAACTAAGCAATTTTTATTGACAAAATACAAAATTCGAGCTAAACTCGTCGAATAGTTTCTGAGAAATAGAATTAATAAATTTATAATTCGTATTTTTAATTTATAAGTTGTATTTTTCAGTTTTCATTTCTCAAGAAATATAGAACCGATTCTGTTCTAAGTGCTTATTTTAAAATTAAGTCTAAAGTTTTATTCAATTCAGAATACTTTCGACAATTATTAAATTAAGATCAAAATTTTTGAAAAATCTGACAAATCAAATCAACCAGATTTGAATACTTGACATTTTTGATTTTCTTGCAATTTTCAGGATATGTTCTTTCTATAAAACTACTAAACATGCGTTTTTTTATTTTTTTTTTTTTAATTTTTTTTTTTTTTAATGTTTTGAGAGGTTAAAACTGAAGGTCTTCTGAATTTTTGAGAAAAAATACTTCGTTGTAGAAGTGGCAATATTTTTTATGAAATGAATAAATCATGACACTGACCGTTATTTTATGTTATACTACGTTAAGTATAATCAGTGGACCATTACATCGATGGTCAAAAGTCATTCAAAAGAAGTTATTTTATTAGACTTTGGCCATCAAAATATATTAGTGTCTCTTCAAGCCATTACTTCCTAAAACGTGAACATCCGATCATTAGATCAAAAGTTATTCAGGGTGGTCCGTTTATATTTGGCGCGCTGAACTTATAAACATAGATAAGGCTATTAACTGCTATTCTTTTGATTGCCATTTGTTTTGTTCGCAGGTTAGTAAATGAATTTGTTATTTCAAAGCAGTTAATATGTTCAAAATAAAATGTTAAATATTTCAGAAACTGTTATTAATAAATTTCTTTTAATTTATTTCTATAAATTTCTGTTAATAAATTTCTCTTTGATTAACTTAATTTTATCTAATTTGATTAATCATAGAAAATCTACAGGATCCAAAACTTTATCCAGCACTGCCATCTAATGAACTATTTATTCATAAAAGCTCTTAGAACTTCTGATTTATTGTTGTATATACATGGATGAGGTTTTACTCACTTTAGCGTAAAAAATGCAATGCATTGAAACACTCTCACTTGTCTTGCTGCTGTTGTTGTAGGCCAATAAAGTAATGGTAGTGATTGTTCTTGTTTTTCAGTGGCGCCATCTATGGCCAAGAATTCGACTTCTGCCGCACCCTCCAATTCAGTACCCCCAAAGGCACCCAGCAGGATTCGAATTCCCGTTCTGACGAACGTGAGTGCAGCGACCTACCAACCAGGCTATCTGGCTCCACCACTTGGCTTAGATTAAGAAATTACATATAAGTTTCTCCTTCTTTGCCCTCTTCTTCCAATACATCTCAGATTGACACTGCAGCTCACCTCGGAAAATGTCAACTTCAAATATTAATATTGGACCTAAATCACATTTTATAAAACAAATTATAACAATTCCATAACTATTTCTGTACTTAATTATTTAAGTACGGGTCTCAAGTTTAATGGCTACTCTATGAGAAAATTTAATCGATAACAATAGGTCTGTGAATTTGAATCAATAACTCATTTCTGCTATATTAAATGCTTCCCTCCCAGCAAATTTCTTACTTATCTAGTTTGGGCGAAGACAGTTAATGACCTTGAAAATTGAGAAAAATTTCAGTTTGTTGTTAATTTAAGGTCTCGCCAAATCTACACCAAGCATGTGTTTATTTTTTAGGTACTACTCATTAACAGAAATACTTACCTTTGTGGTTCACTGCTTGTACTTGGCGGGTCAAAATTTAAGCAAATAACCATTTTACGAAGAATTTTTAATGACCTTTGATATTAAGATCCACTAGAAGTGCTACGAATTCCGCATCCGGCTTGCACTGACCACAGTGCTGACGTGAAATATCCTCAGTGGTAGACGGATCATGGGTTAGAGTCCCCTTGCCGTCAGGCTAACCGTGGGAGGTTCTCGTGGTCTTCCTTTCCATGTAACGCAAATGCGGGTTAGCTCCATCAAAAAGTCCTCCACGAAGGCAAAATTTCTCCCAATACTCGATCCAGGAGTTCCCTTGTCTTCTGGATTGGGTTCAAAATTACAAGGCTACGGAGTTGAACATTAGTAGCCGTAAACCCATTAAGTTGGGTCGGCTGTTCAACGACGGTTATAAAAAAAAAAAAAAAAATAATAAATTGTGTTTCAATAAATTGTGTGAGAGCCGCGATGGCTCAGGGGATAGAGCGTTCGCCTTCCAATGAGGCGAACCGGGTTCCAATCCCAGTCGATACGAATTCCGCATCCGGCTTGCACTGACCACAGTGCTGACGTGAAATATCCTCAGTGGTAGACGGATCATGGGTTAGAGTCCCCTTGCCGTCAGGCTAACCGTGGGAGGTTCTCGTGGTCTTCCTCTCCATGTAACGCAAATGCGGGTTAGCTCCATCAAAAAGTCCTCCACGAAGGCAAATTTCTCCCAATACTCGATCCAGGAGTTCCCTTGTCTTCTGGATTGGGTTCAAAATTACAAGGCTACGGAGTTGAACATAAGTAGCCGTAAACCCATTAAGTTGGGTCGGCTGTTCAACGACGGTTATAAAAAAAAAAAAAAAAAATTGTGTGACGAGCCGCGATGGCTCAGGGGATAGAGCGTTCGCCTTCTAATGAGGCGAACCGGGTTCGAATCCCAGTCGATACGAATTCCGCATCCGGCTTGTACTGACCACAGTGCTGAAGTGAAATATCCTCAGTGGTAGACGGATCATGGGTTAGAGTCCCCTTGCCGTCAGGCTAACCGTGGAAGGTTCTCGTGGTCTTCCTCTCCATGTAACGCAAATGCGGGTTAGCTCCATCAAAAAGTCCTCCACGAAGGCAAATTTCTCCCAATACTCGATCCAGGAGTTCCCTTGTCTTCTGGATTGGGTTCAAAATTACAAGGCTACGGAGTTGAACATTAGTAGCCGTAAACCCATTAAGTTGGTTCGGCTGTTCAACGACGGTTATAAAATAAAATAAAATAAATTGTGTGAAGGCCGGGATAGCCTGGTCGGTAGGGCGCTGGGCCCATGTCCAAGAGGTCGTGGGTTCGATCCTCGCCGGCCGAAGACTCCCCGTGTAGTAAATGGTGACTGATGCACGTTAAATCTGTCGAGTCTCAAAGTCCTCCATGTTCCCATAACAAATCAATACCTCTGGGGGTACTGATCCAGGAGTTTCCTTGTCTTCTGGATTGGTTCAAAATTACAAGGCTACGGAGTTGAACATTAATAGTCGTAAACCCATGAAATTGGGTCAGCTGTTCAACGACGGTTATAAAATAAATTGTGTGAAGGGCCGGGATAGCCTGGTCGGTAGGGCGCTGGGCCCATGTCCAAGAGGTCGTGGGATCGATCCTCGCCGACCGAAGACTCCCCGTGTAGTAAAAATGATGACTGATGCACGTTAAATCTGTCGAGTCTCAAAGTCCTCCATGTTCCCATAACAAATCAATACCTCTGGGGGTTCTGATCCAGGAGTTTCCTTGTCTTCTGGATTGGTTCAAAATTACAAGGCTACGGAGTTGAACATTAGTAGTCGTAAACCCATGAAATTGGGTTGGCTGTTCAACGACGGTTATAAAATAAAATAAAATAAAAATAGTTTGTGTGGACGTAGTAAAACATACAATAACGGTCAGTGTCCTGTTTCACGACAATTACAACTTGTTATTGTCGTAAAACACGACATGCACATGCGTTTTTCTCAAAATTTCGCAGGATCTGCAGTTTTGACAGAAAAAAACTTTTTCTCGAAATTTAGGAAGACCAATCTTCAAAAACTTGGAGAAAAAAAACTTTTTTTTTTTGTTTGAAGAAATGAAAGAAAACACGTATCTGACAAAGTTACACAAAGAACATTTAATGAAAATTACAAAAAAATCAAAAATTTCAAATATCCAACCCTGTCTTACTCTTAAAAAAACTTGTTCTTAGTCCGGTACTTATAAAAAAAATTCCTAATCAATTTAAAAAAGAAGTACGTTTTTGTGCCTTATTTCGTAATTTAATATGACAGCCTACACGAATTAGTTAAAGCAAACTTAATTAAAAAATTAGTTAGCATACTTAATATCAGCCCTCAATCAGCACTTAAATAGATATCGTTCATTGGAAATGCATCATTCATTGCTAAACGTAAATTACCTTACTAAATAAACCGAAGAAAAATTATTCTGATTCAGTAAATCTTTGCACATTAATCAGCTTCAAATTATATTATAAAGCCTTAAAATTTAAGCCTACAGTAGCGAATTGTTATAAGCCTAAGGAATAGGCAGATTTGAAAATACTGAACACTTTTATAATTAATTGGGAGACATTTACTTTGAGTCGGATTTTTCAATTAGTCTACATCTACTTTTAAATTTGTGAATAAAAGGGATAAGCGACAAAGATTCCCTACCCTTAAATGAAAATTATTTCTTATCTCATTTTTATTTTTATACCGGATGAAACCAACCGAATATGTAGAGATGTAAAAAAGAAGAAGAAAAGTAATTTTAAAGTACATACTCATCAGTTTTTAGAAGCTTTTCGTGTTTACTTATGTGTAAAATAAATAAATAAATGAATAAATAAAAATAAAATATTGAATTTGCATTTGAAAGAATAATTCCGATTTCTTTAATAATATCGAGCCATAAAATATCGTTTTTTTCTTACCAGTAAGTTTATGAGCTGAAAGTTTTGATAAATAACCAGGGAATTTATTTATTCAAGAGAGTTGGGGCGTAAATTTGTTTGATGTTTCAAAGAAACATGTTTGTGAAAATATTAGTGAGTTAGCATTTATTTTATTCCCTCTTTTTATGACTAGATACAAATAGATAAATAAATGAGAACAGAAAAAAAAAAATTTGAAAAACATTTTATGACATTTATGTGAAAAGAATTGAGAGTCACGAAATGTACGATATTTAAAAAGCTATAAAATTACAGAAGGATAAATGAACTATTTGAACGAGTGTGTTATTCTACTACTTTTTTTTATTAGTTTCTAAATGACTTCAAATTCTAATTTATTAGTATCCTATGGAAAATATCGCTCTGTAATGAAATTTTTAATCGAATCGTAGCATTTAAAATATATCAAATTTAGTTTTGATACTAAACTTTCATCACTTTGGTAGCTGCATTATTCTCACAATAATGTTAGAAAATTTTAGAGCTGGGTGATATATAATATTTCTCAAATATACTAGAAACTTAAGTAAGGCGCTAAGTTGAATTATAGTACTTTTTTAACTAGATTACACATTATTACGATTCACCCTGAACAGAAACAAGGTTCAAGTTGAGCAGAAACCTGATTCAAATTTCACAGGAACATGATTCAACTTAAACAGAAAAATTGCTTAAGTTGAACAGAAATAAGATTCAACTTAAATAGAAAAAGGGTTGAACTTGAAAAGAAACCTAGCTTAACTTAAACAGAAACACAGTATAACTTGAACAAAAACATAAAGTTTCAACTTGAACATAAATACAGTTCAACTTGAACAGAATTATAATTCAACTAGGATAGTAACCTGGGACAGAAACCTGTACAGAAATATGTTGAAACTGAAACAGAAAAATGGTTCAACTTACCACCTTATTAAAGTTGCAGCGAATTCACGCTATATTATGGTTTAAAATTAGAAGGATTTTTCTGAAAAATATATCTTAAGTTTAAAATTTTCCAAGAGACTATTTATGCGAATGGACATGAAACAATTGTCCAAGTGTCAAACAGTAGCAAAAAATTAAAAATTCTTCCAAATTTACGTTATTTTTTTCTTTTTTCAAAAAAGAAAATTACGTTTATCTTGCTAAAATTTTAAAATGTCGAGCTTTTTCTTTTCTTTTTTTTATTGTTTCAGACTGTAAAAACGTGTTTTGGGGTATTACGGAATCCTTTAAGTAATTACATAAAAAAATTTTAATAAATAAAAAAAAAATAATAAAAAACACATATATCAAGGGTTTACAAATCTCATCCATCCGATTGCCATGGGGATTGAAAATCGCAGCAAAAATCTCAATATTTAACTAAAATTTAACCTGTTTAAAAATATAGATTAAATTTTATTTAAATACTAGCTGAATACTCGTTCTTAGTGCTGTGTGAATAGAAAAAAGAAAAGAGTCAATAATACGTGTACATAATACAAAATAATACGAGTCATAATACAAAAGAGATACGTGTTTTTTTTAGCTCATCCCAGCAGTTTAGAAATTAACTATATTCAGCATCAAAATTGGCCTGATGCTATTGCTCGCGGCCAACTCAATGATAGACAAAATTCACCACTATCAAGTAATTTTCTCCGGTACATATCCCCTTCGAGTCTCCGTACTACACTTGTTTCAACAGTATCGGCATTAAAACTGCAGAGTATTTTCCAGCTTTAATTATTATCAAATATATCAAAATCATACTTTATTCCTATATTAGTATATTTGGTACCAATTATATAACCCTTCAACATGAAGACAAGTAGAATTCTAAAAAAGACTTAGATATGAACTTATGAACACGACCATTTCTCTATCTGACCTTTAATAAAATATTTGTTAGTATCCTTACAAAAAATAAATTGCTTTTTAGGTTGACCGGTGTTAAAAATATACACTTAAGGTAAAAAATGAGGTTAAATTTTGCGCCTAAAATAACCTCGTCGAAAAACCTCAATTTCGACCACTTTCACAACTCATAAAATTAACCACATATATAGCTCAGCAATACTTTAAATTAAAATTCGATGACATAATTCACACCTCAAATAAACTTATTTGCTTGAAGTGTAGAAAATAACCTGTACACCTCAAAAAACGCCTCTCTAAGCTTGCTGTTAAAGGTGGATTCATATCAACCTCAAAGCAACCTCAAGTGGGAATAGAACTTCATACTTCTTGATTAAGAGGTTGATTCCTTAAGGTTGTTTTTGAAGACAACTTCAAATAAACCTCAAATCTATCTGATTCTTTCAAAACAACCTGAAATAAACCTCAAAAACCTCTTAGATTTTTGTAAGGATAGTGTTGAAAAAAGTTCTTTGAATTCTAATTCATTAAGATTTTATACACTATCTTTGCTTGGACAGGAACGAATATTTTCTGAATCTACGGAAACTCCGTTAAAGAATTCTTAGTGAAACGGCACCAATTACCATAATACCAATATAGTATGTATCACTAAAATTAATTAAAAATTATCTAAATGTCATCTGCACCAAAAATAGTATGGCGATATTTACGGTTCCTTTAAAGTATATATATATATATATATATATATATATATATATATATATATATATATATATATATATATATATATATATATACAGATTATACAGATTTCCTCTCGTGTACTGTTCTATAATCTCTTTACATTTTATTTTCTGTTTTTTGCTTGATATATTTTTTTATTTAATGTGTTCTAATTTCGTTTCAATTTTTTGAGTGCTCTTCACACTATTATATTGATATATTTTGCTTTGGCTATATTAATACAATATTAGAAAGCACTCCTTTTTGCGGATATAATCGTGTGAGCTGATGAAGAGATTATATCCTTTCTTTATTTTGTTTTCCGGATTTTTAATTTTTTCTTCCTCCATTTTTTCTCAATTTTTCAGCTTTTTCAGCTTATGTATATACATATATATATATATATATATATATATATATATATATATATATATATATATATATATATATATATATATTCAATTAAATTAATAATTAGTTTTACGTAATTTCAAGAAAGCTGTTATTTCCTTTTTGATTTAATAACGTCCTGTGTCCAAAAAATTAGTCCGGGATCCTAGATATTTTGAACTTCTGTTATTCTCCTACATGTATCGATACGGGAGCCTGATATCTATAAAATCATATTCCATCTTTCTTCTTTTCCGGGATATCCCTATTCCATGGCATGACTCTTGCTAGAAAGTGGGGGAGGTTTGAGTTATGTCAGAAAGGGGGGTGAGGAAATGACGGAAGATGGTGTTTTCAGCATACAAAATGCTTTCGCGTATTATCAGCAGTGAGAATAAGCTGCCAGCCTTATCCCTTCCCTGGGCTTCAGCTTTTCATTTTTTTTTTTCCATCTGCAGTTCTGTATAGAATATTCAGATAGGGAGGAGGGTGAAGCCTTATGAATCGTAACTTGATTGCTGGGTTATTCCGGAAATAACTTCCGCTATGTAGAACAATCCGTGGGGCTTTTTAAACATTCAGATAGTTCCTGCCTTTTATTTTCCTTTATATGTATTTTTTCTATAGACCAGTAAAAGTATTCTAAGCATGTGTTTGATTATGTATTTATTTAGATAAATTTTACCCAAGCATAAATAAGTTTTGGGAAGCATAATAGGTTTTGGGAAGTATTCAAAATTATCCCTGTCTATGTTATTGTTATGCCATCATGTCGCAAGTTTGATTACAAATTTATTTAGGTAAATTTTGGCTTATGCTAAATTTGTTTTAGATTATTTAATAAATTTTAGTTAGATATTTTTATTCTAAGCATGTGTTTGATTATGATTTTATTCAGATAAATTTTAGCCAAACATAAATAATAGGTTTTGGGAAGTATTCAAAATTATCCCTGTCTATGTTATTGTTATGTCATCATATCGCAAGTTCGATTTCAAATTTATTAAGATAGATTTTATTAAAGAATAAATAAGAAGTTTTTAGAAGTACCCTAAATTATTCACGTCTATGTTATTATTGTGTCATATCACAGTTAATTTATGAATTTATTTAGATCAATTTTAGGTCAGCATATATAATAGTAACCCTAAATTTTTACGTCTTTGTTATTGCTATGCCATATCTCAGGTTTGATTATAAATTTATTTAGATAAATTTTAGTCAAGAATAAATAATAACTTTTTGAAAGTACCCTAAATTAATAAGGTATATGTTATTATTATACCATAAAACACATTTGATTATGAATTTATTGATATGAATTTTAGTTTAGCATAAATAATAGATTTATGTGAGTACCCCTAGTTATTCTCATCTTTGTTAGTGTTATGCTATGAAATATTTACCCCGACCTGCCCCAATTTAGGGCAAAAGGGGTAAATGTTTATTAAAACCAAGTAAAAACAGTAAAAAACATAAAATACAAAAAGTGCAAAAATACGTAAAATACACAAGACATAATCAGCCCGTAAACATTGCGGGCGAGCAAGACAGATGAACAAAATTAGCAATCTACAGTAAGACAAAAAATTACATCTTTAAGAAAACATGACTCCAACCTAAGAACACCAAGAAATTAAAAATTGTTAAAAGTCATAAAAAGTCCAGTTAAGAGGAGAGTCATCAGAACCTGGCTGAGAATCAAAATCGCCAAAGCGGAGTCTCAAATGATGAGGTAATTAAAGCGAGAAAATTAGAGTTGACTCTGCAGAAAGGAAAATGCTGAACGGACAGAGTTAGTAAAAATTTATAGTGGGTTCAATGTATCTTCCAAAGTTGTTTTGATAATGTCTTTGATGATTAATCTGCAGGTCAGGTTAGAGTAGACCTGGTGTTCTGTTTTGTTATGAAAGTTGTTGCCAACACACAACAAGATGAATGTCTTGTTGTGAGTTGCAATAAATACATGTTGAAGATTTCCTAAAAAATCTTGCTTGGTGAGTGCCAAACACGCCGTGTCCGGTTAAGAACTGATTAATATAAAAGTTTGCCTTCATTCTTGTAGTTTTTGGATCCTTAAAGAATTTGTAAGTCTGCCGTCCTTTTGTACTGTTGGTCCAGTCCGATTTCCATCGAGCCAAAATATGGTTGTTGATTATAGATTTGATCTGAATGGTGGTCAGCCAGGTAGTGTTTTCTATGAGATCAAGACTGATGGCTTCTTTGGCTAGTTGGTCCGCCTCCTCATTGCCGGCGTGCCCAACGTGTGCTTTAATCCAATTCAGTGAAATACTCTGTCTCCAAGCATGTTTTATGTCATGAACAATGGTATTTTTATGTGTGGGGTCAGCCAGTGCATGCAATAAGGAGAGTGAATCTGTATAAATTGTAGCTTAGTCTTCTTGTTTTGCTGCATAATTTATTGCTTCTCTGATCGCCATCAACTCGGCCTCAATGACGGAACAATAATCGGATGCTCTGGAAGAGGTCTTGGCAATTGTGATACCATTATACTTTATGATCACTCCGAAACCTGTTCTGAAGTGTTGGGGTTTGACCTCCATCCTGGAGCCATCCGTATATATTTCTAATCCATTATTGACTGGAGAGCTATATCCCCAAAGCAAAGCGAGTTGAGTGGCGGGGTGAAGTTGTAGTAAGTTTCGTTTTTTCCAAGATGGAATCAATAACTGTCCTTTGAATGTCTATTTTCCATCCCCATTTAATGCGTTTGTTGAAGATTGTCTTCAAATGAATTGGTTTAATGCCCGCCAGTATCTGGATAGATTCGGTGCTTGCTGTGGAATAGCACTTTGTGATAGTGAGAAGCGGAATTCTTTGTATGGATGCAAGTTTCTGGTTTACTTTATTAGTATTTCTATACCAGACACTGGCGGTATAATCTTCTCGCTGGCCCGGAGATATATCTTTTTAAGAATATATGGGCTTAACCCCCAGGTGGCTCTAGCGACCCTTTTTGACATTTGATTGAAGTTCGTGATTTTATCTTTAACTTCGTTGAGATGTGGAATCCATGTCAGCCCTGAGTCCAGTAGCACACCAAGATATTTCAAACTGTAAACAATCTTTAGGTTTGTGGTGCTCTGATCCATTTTGATGCACGGAGTTCGGGAAGTTTTCTTATTGTTTTTGTTAAAGACAATAATTTTCGGTTTTGTCCTGGCTAAATGTTAACTTGTATGTCCTGGCCCAGGCTGACTTTGCTGTGAGAACGTGGGTCGCTAGTTGATCAAATCTATGTAATATGCTGTGTCTTAGAAGAATGAAGACGTCATCGGCAAAAACAGTGATACTAAAATCTTGATAGTTAAAATCGGGGAAAGGATTAAAATCGATGAGAGAAGCATGTTTAAAAATGGTGTTCACGTAAATTAGCCAGAGTATGGGTCCTAAAGATGAACCCTGAGGGACCCCAAACTTTACATTGCGCTTATCAATAGTGTTTCCCTCTTGATCCTCATAAATTACATAAATTTTTGGAAATGCACTAAATTATTAAGGTCTTTGTTTTTGTTATACCATATAACAGATTTGGTTATGAATTTATTTAAATAAATTTTAGTCAAGCATAATTAGTAGATTTTTAGAAGTATCCTTGATTAATTCCTTGTATGATATTGTTATGCAATATCCTCGTTTAAATATCCAATAAGCAAAGAAACACGAATCATTATGTTTTTTTATATGCCTAGAGAATTTTATTTCAATAAGGACAGCACAAGACCAGCACGTGTTTGATGACCTTCAACATAGTATTGGAGCTTAGATAGGATGGGCTACAAAGCTCACCATACTCGCTTGACCATGTACCATCCAACTTCTACTTGCCTTGACATCTTTTAAACTAATTGCGTAGTGTGGTGTTTGTAAATTCGAAGCAGTTAATAAATAAACTATTCAGTTTTTCGTTTTTATTTGTCTTTTATGTGTACAGTCTTACGTTACTATAATGAACATGATATCCTCAGTTGTAGATGAATCATGGGTTAGAGTTCCCTTGCCGTCAGGCTAATTGTATAAGGTTTTCGTGGTTTTCCTCTCCATGTAACGCAAATGTGGGTTAGTGCCATCAAAAAGTTTTCCACCAAGGCTAGTTTGTCCCAATACTTGATTCAGAAGTTCCCTTGTCATCTCAGTTGTGTTCAAAATTACAAAACTACTGAATGGAGCATTGAAGGTGGTCGTAAACTCAAAGTTGGATCGGTTTTTCAACGCCGATTATAAAATAAAGTAACGAGTCTGGTATTTAGTCTACACTCATTTGTAGTGAGCGTTCTTAGTGGTCCCGTCGTAACTGTTATTTAACTAATGTTCCTTTATATGCTTTAGCTGAAAAATTGGTAGTTCGTTTATTGTGGACTAAATATATTTTTCGCTGGTTATTTAAATAAATGCTGCTAACTTTTTAGCCTGTGCCATAAACTCAAAAGTATATACGCTTATTTCCGACAGTTCAATTTTCAGTCTATATTCTATATGTAGACTAGTTATGAATTTGTTTTTGCTATATATACATGAATCCATAAAATAAGCCGAACTATGTTAAGATGGTTTACTTCGAAATGGAAACTGCTACTGAAAATTGTTATTAGGGAAATATTTTTATTTAATACGAAATATTATTTTATTTTGTTTTGAAAAGCGCGACTACGGAAATATTTTATAAATGCCTGCTCTTTTTATAATTTGTTTAATATATTATTATTAGAAATATTATATATATATATAAAAAATCCAAATTACATTTTATAGCCACTTTACTTTCATAAAAACAACCGAAAGATTAAATAAATTACGAATTTATTTTTATCACAAGTTTTTATCTAAATATAATCAGAGGTTTTTTTTCTTTTTTGTCGTATGCCTGTTTTTAGGCAGAGGGGGTACGATTGTTCCTGTTTTTCAGTGGCGCCATCTATGGCCAGGAGTTCGACTTCTGCCACACCATTGTCTCAACCACAAACCCGTTTATAGGGCGGGTTACATTCACACACACACACAAAGGAGAAAGAAACATCCCTGCCTTGCCCGGGATTCGAACCCAGAACCTTTCTGATGCAAGGACAGTTCCCCGCCCCCTACACAGGCCGGTCGGCAATCAGAGGTTTTAAAACTCATGATTGATTATAAAAAATTTATTTACTCCCGGAATCTCTTTCACTCTTCTATGGAACACTAGTGTTCCACGAAACACCATTTGGGAACAACTAAAACAAACATCTAAATTCCAAAAACGATGAAAATTGTAAAGATAAACTCTCATATAAAACCAAAAAATCACTAGAGAGAGAATATTTTGAATATTATTTAAGGTTGCGAACTTTTCGGTATAGGAAGAAATTTTCTGTATGGAAAATTCGTTGTAAAGACATATTTAGTTAGTGAACAATTTATTAGAAAAAATTCTGTAGTGCGCAGAGAAAAGAAGGTCCACCCTTAGTAACTTTCGATTTAAAAATTTTTAAAAAAGTCATATTTTTAAAATTCGATTTCCCAAGAATTTATTCGACTGATTTCTCTCAAACTTCGCATTTTGGCATGTAAAATTACATTCTTTAAAATGATGTAAAAAATTGTATACCTTACAATTCAAAATATTTTCGACCATTATTAAATAAAATAATAAAAAAAAGAAAGTTATATTTTGTCTGGAGATATCTTTGGATAAAACGAATTTTATAATTGTGTGCAAAATTTTTTCAATCCGCTTAAAAAGTTTTCGAGATATGGTGAAATACGCAAGTATAAAAAAATCTGTTTAAATATGCTTTAATTTTTGTGTCATACAATATTTATAATGTCAATAAATATTTTTCGTAGCATTTTTTTTTCTCAAATTATTCAGACAAAAAGTCCGTGATTGCGAAAATTAGTAGGGATTTTGTGAATGTAGGAAATGGAACGAGTTTTTTAAATTCATTTTCTCAAAATATGCTCATAAGTAGCAATGAAAATTTTAATGAATTAGCATGTAAAACATTATTATACATTGAACATTTTTTTTCTTTTGCCGGGTAGCTAAAAACATTACTTCAATCGGCGTTTGATGACTTCTTTTTATATGCAAACATTGAATTGCATATAAAAAGTTGAATTGCATATGAAATTGAATTGCATATGAAACTTTTTATATACAAAAATTCTTGTTTTGGTTTCTGGATTTTTTCAACTCCCCCCCCCCCCCCCCGTTCAGTATTTCAATACATTTTGTAACATTTTCATTTTAAATTTTATATACTTAAATTGAAAAAAGCAGTTTTATACTTTTTTTAATAAAATTTAAGGTTATTTTGAATTTTAAAATTACTCAAAATGTACAGTACTCCTAAAAAACAAAGCAATTTGAATAATTTTTGATTGATTCCAAACTATGAACAAAACTAGTGACACCTGACAAAACTGACCTTACAAAACTAGTGAGACCATATTTCCCACATTGCAGCTATTCTCTAAATTTTGGGGGTCAGAAATCCGTATTCGTCGAAAAAAATTATAGGTTTATTCAGAGAAAGTACGTTTTTTTTTTTGTCTAATTTCGTAACTTAAAATATCGCCTACACTAATTAATTAACATATTTCAGGTCAACCCCTTTAAACCATTAAGATGGAATCCTAGAATGTCAAAATCGATCCTTAGATCAAAAGTTATTCGAGGTAGTCAGTTAATTTTTTATGTACTTAAGGCAATTTGTAAAAAAAATTATTTTTTAAATAATTTTGGCTGCCGAGAACCATTGTTTACAGCGGACATATAGCTAGTTCCGCAGTTGATTCATTATAGTGGGGTGCGAATGTATATTTATTTTGAACCTACTATAATAAAATATAACAATATCTAATTCCATTTCAGAAATGTGTGTCAGATAAAACGTTTTACTTTCAATAATCTATTTTAATGGATCCCAATATTTAAAATTTCATATTTCTCATACATTATATGAAAAATTGGAAATAAATTTTGTCTTGTGATGGAGTAGCAAGACGAACAAATTGTATTACAAAAACTATTCCATAATTCAATTTCGTAAAGTCTGAAACAAAATACGAATCTCTTTATCTTATTAAAAAGAATCCTATAAAGAAAGCATTTGTTTTTTGATCGAATGACAAGGAATTATTGGAACAAGATATTTCCAGATACTTTTCTAATTTTATTTATTTACAAAAAATTTTATTCTATAAAATATTATAAAAATGGATTAAATTACTTTTATATCTATAAGCATTTCTTTGGGTATTATATTTGAAAATAAATACAAATTTAATAAAAAAAAAACTTTTCTATGACTCTGCACGCAAAAGTAATAAAACTTATTACTTTTGCGTTATAATCTGTTAAAATATTGCGTTTTTTATTTAATAATTTATTGTATTTGTCTTATAAAAACCGAGTTTTTAGTTCGAGTTAAAATCGTGAAAGTCTTGTTTGAGTCTATAAGATATTGCGTGTATCGTATTATTATCGAATCTCTGCTAATTTTTAAGATATTGTGTTCATTTTATATTAAGTTTAAAAATGTATATTAAGTTTAAGTTATATTAAGTTTATGTTAAGTTTCGAAAATGTGATGCAATAATTTCTTATAATATTTTTAAACAAATAGGATAAAATGTCTTAACTCTTCGAATAACAATAATAAATCCAAATAAACCACTACTTTTCAACTGCTTTTTTTGCAAATTGTGGAAGAAATTCTTGCTACACGTGACATATGGTATAAAATGTAATATGTTGCATGGTTTGAAAGAAATTGTCGCCCCTTTAAGCTTAGGTGAATTCATAGAAAATGCCTTTCATAATTTATCTTTAAAAAAGAAGAAAGAAAAAAATGAAAAAAATCCAGGGAATTATGATGTATAAATTTTTTTATAAGCATTTAGTCTTTCGCGTGAAATTGTAAAAGTTCAGTATATGCTAATGTTTACTATATATGCTGTATATGTAATGTGAAGTGGTGTTACTACGAGTAGGAAGCCCAGCTGAAGCTAAACTGTTTGAACTAGAAACTGTCAGATATTAATTATTAAGCTTTCTAAAATATACATTAAGCTTTGTACATTCCTGAAAAGTCATAGATATATTCTACTTTTTTTATAAATGTTTTTTTATATATAAATGATTTTTTTTAAAAGAAAGTCAAATCACCCGCGATTTAACGCCACTAGAAGGTAGTGGTAGATGTGATAGCTCTATAGGATATTTAGAAATTCTAAAATTTCAATGGAAAAGTAGCATACATTTCTATTTTATATCAAAATTTAAGAAAAATATGCATGCATTTTACATGTCATGTAGTATGGCTGTACACAACGAGGGGAAAAGAGATAGGGACAACTGTCACTGAACCAGAGACCGACAGCAGCTAAAAACGGAACTAATTGCGCACATAGGTGATTCCGCACACCACAAAATTTCTTGGTGTAGTGTATATTATTTACTAAATTTGGGCTACAGTGTTTTATTTATTTTATATTGCTTGGAGGCTCAACCCCTTACCACTTCGCTCACCAACCAGCTTGGTTGCTTCAAATTCATTGTTAAGACAAGTTTATGTCCATATTTCTCAAGTCATTTTCTTGATTCAAGTCATTGTATTGCCTACATGCTTGGTCTAGCATTGCATTGCATGCATGTCATCGAGTTTAAATGTCCGGAATTATTGATTAGAGCCACCAATTACGAATTTTAGTTTGGACGAAACGAGTTATGAATGTGATTTAATTCAAAAGAATCTGTTCGGTTATTAATCCATTTCAATCCGTTTTTAATCCATTTTTCTACTCAGTTCCACAATTAATCCGTTTTAATTATGATACTCGTCATCATGAAGTAAATCGATGTTTCAAATCAACTGTTAGAATCAACAAACGGAGTCTATTTCCAAGAATCGCTGATATATTGTCAAAAGGAATTTTTCGAATCTCAAATTCTATTTCCTCCTCAGAGAGACATGGCACAAAATGGAACAATAAAACACTATCTCGTTATATCCACGTTATCTTATTTATCGTTCAATATAACGATTTGGAATCAAAAGATGGATTCCTCTTACAAGAATTCTAATATGACTGATTGCCAAAATAAGGTTTTGAATCACAGATTCGATATCCAACTTCATAAAATGATACCAAAGGGAACAATAAGGTGATTCTCAATATATCTGCTTTCTCTTGCTTATTTTTTAAAACTCAACATATGAGTTTCGAAATAGAACCGTAAATATTGATAAATTAGATCATTAGTTTACCTCCAAAATTAGGAGGTTGTCAGCATCCATCTTACATAAACCTCGAGACAACTACAACTCCATTTGAGTACAGCTCGTTAAAATTAGCTCGTTCCTCTTATTATGACTTATCACCCCCATGTGACTTCAATCCCGGAGTCATCTTAAGAAGACACGAGACTCCCTTAACTGATGTGGGGAACGTAATCATCAGAACTTAAATTGGCTTTCTGTGTTTGTGGAAAGATTAATTGGCGAGATTCACATTTGCAATTGGAGAGATCACGTGGTTTGAATCTCTTCAGGATGGTAGTAGTATTTTGATGGTTATTAGTCTTTATAGAATAATATTGTTTGTTAATTAATGGAACGTATCATATGTATTAGATTTGAATGTATTCCATCAGGATTAATAATATCTGAAAAATAGAGAATGTCTCATTTTTATTATAGTTACTAGTTAAAAATGAAAGCTGTTAACACATTTTTAGTTTTTACTGTGTTGAGAACTTGCAAAACGGAACAATAAGTCTAGAAGTTAAAGAAATCACGTGATGTTTGATGTTGCTTATTTGCGAATAAAACTTAACAACTCCACAAACAGAATTACCTATCCATTAAGTTAGAATTCTTATATTTAAGCAAAGTTATACTGTAACTACTAAAAATATATATTACCAATCAGTTAAATGAAGGCTGTTCAGGGTACTTATTAGTAGGAATATTTTTCTTTTTTGTCCGGACATAATTCGGCTACACTCGCAGCAACCTTTAAGCATTACCAAGGCTACGAAAACATGTTCACAGAATTTTCTAGTATATTTGCAAATTACATTTTTTATCGCTAAATTTGAGGAATTTTTAAAATTAAAAAAAAAAAAATAGCTTAAGAGCTAAAGTGGAAAAACGCCGAGAAAACGATATAGAAAAAACGTCGAAATTTATGATTGTTGTCAAATTGTTTTCACAATGAAAAATAAATAAATAAATAAAATTAATTTTTTTAAATTTTCTATGAAAATGGTTTTTGGCTCCTCACATTTTAAAGATTTAACTTTATTCAAAACTTTGAAATCCTTAATAATAATATTTCAGCTTTTTTTTTCATCTTCAATAACAGATAAATAGTCTGTTAGCCTTTGAATCTTTTAAGAATTCGTAACAATCTAGCACTCTTCAAGGTCTTACAAAAATATAAGTGAAATTCATTCTAAAGAAACATTTATTTAAAAGCTGAGTGCGACGTTGCAACCAAAACATTTCATAAGTAGCAGCTGTTGTTATCATTACATCAACAGTTTGAAGATAAATCACCGGAGAGAAATAAAAGAAGACTTTTGAAATTCATTGTGGGTGGTTTTCTTTACGGTTTACTCTTGTTATTAATGTTAAAATGATCAAAGAGAACGAATCGTAGTTTAAAGGACATTTATCTGATCCAAAGATAAATGTTTAGATAGATAAGAGTTTAAAAGACGTTCGTCTGACACAAACCATATGCCTTTTATCTCTCTGAATAAGAAAAAATTTCTGTAATTTTGAGAAATAGCAACGTTTATGAATTTTTTGAAAGTGTAATATTTGATCGAAAACCTTCCCTTCGCCTTTTCTAAGGTTTTAAAAGGAATTTTCGATTTCCGTTTCATTCCAATTTATTGTACTTAAACTTTTAATGATCGATTTGACAACACGATGCATTTTTTAAAAAAAATATTGATATTAAAGCCTTATTTCTTCAGAAATTGCGATTGACAACTTTATAAAAATATATTGATATGAAAGCTTTATTTCATTAGAAATTGCGATTGACAACTTTATAAAAAAGTTCTGCTAATTTTTCCTTAAAATGTAAAAAAATACTGGGAATTTTTTTTATGTTGCATGATATTTTTAACAGATCTGTGATCAATCTACAATCGATCTCTCCAAACTACAGCGTTTGTTTGTCTGTACGAAATGAGCAAGTTTAAAAATGTTATATACCACAGGGGATCACGTAAATATTGCGTCAAACTTGTAGGGGAGTTAGGGCACATCAGAAGGATTAAAATTGCATTGATAGATACCTATGCCCAGAAATGTCATAATACGCGGCTAGGAACCTTCTTGCAATATGAACTGTTTCCTTGTGTAATTCTGATCAGGCCATAGTTTGTCTAGAAGACATTCTAGAAGTTTGTCGCCACATTTACGTGACCTCCTGTTATACATAACGCTTTTTATTTCAAACAGAGTGCAGGAAAAAAAACGGACCATTTTTATTAACTGCTGATCGGATCTTCGTGTTATCGAACTTAACCTCAATGGCTTGAAGGGATGACCTCAAATCCGCTAATTAATTAGTGCAAATGATATTTTAAATTACGAAATATGACACTAAGACGTACTTTCTCTGAATAAACATATCTTTTGAAACGGATTCAGATTTCTTACCTTCAAAATAAAGGGTCAGCCGCAATTTGGGAAATATGGTTACAATAGTTTGGTCAGGAGAGCTATTCAAAGTTTGAAGAACAGAATGATGCTTTTACTTTTGGCATTTTCCGCCATATTTTGAGAACTTTTTAAACGAATTTAAAAAATTTTGCACGAAATTTATATTCTTTTATCCAAAGATAATTCTACGTAAAATGTAAATTTTATAATATTTTGATTATTTTTTGTTTATTTTATTAAATAATTGTCGAAAACAATTTCAATTGCAAAGTATAAAATTTTTTACATCATTTTAAAGTATGTAATTTTATATGGCAAAATACGAAATTTCAACGAAATCAGTCAAATAGTTCTTGCGAAATCAAATTTTCACGAAGTCGTATATTTAAAATCCGATTTTGCAGGAACTGTTCATCCGATTTCGCTCAAATTAAGTGTTTTACATCTTTGGATAAGCGAATTTTATAATTGTGAGCAAAAATTTTCAATTCACTTAAGAAGTGCTCGAGATATGGCGAAAAACGTAAAAAGTAAAATTAACATTAACGGGTCCAAACTATAGATCGCTTTTCTGCCTAAATAATGGGAACAATATTTACTAGATTTCGGCTCCCCCTTACATTTTGGGGGACAAAAATCCGAATCCGTCGGTAAAAAAGATATGTTTATTCATAGAAAGTACGTTTTTGTGTCTGATTTCGTAACTTAAGGTATAATCTGCACTAATTAATTAGCGTAATTGAGCTCACCTCTTCGAACCATTAAGATTGAGTCCTAGAGAGTGAAGATCCTTTCATTAGATGAAAAGTTATTTAGGGTAGCCTTTTTTTTTTTTTTTTTTTTTTGCTCACTGTACAGTTTGACAAAAAATAGAGTAAAAATGTTATTTAAAAAAACAGTAGTATCAGTAGCCTTAAGAACGAAACTAATTTTAGATTTGAAATTTTCACACCCGAATCAGGCAAGATCAAGTATTTATATAAATGCAGCAAAAATTTTGTTTTCTTGTGCAATTCATGTCACACATCTTAAGGGGACGCTATAATGCAGGAAAAATATTTAAGTTAAATTCTTTTTCGCCTTCATAAGTAATTTAAGACTTAAAGTTTAGAGGAAAGTGAACTCAGCTGAAACATGAAGTTACATATGCTGAAAAAATGTTTTCACAACACGAAAATACAAACAAATAATGACATTACGCATAAAGGAAGCATTCCTGCTGCAATTTGTTAGCATTTTGAATAGTCGAAAACAACACACTCTTAGTTTCCCTGAACTTACTTTACTTTAAATTTTAAGTTACTAATGGAGTTGAAACAGAATTTGTCACGAAGACATGAGATAATCTCCTCTCAAGAATTTTTATTTTCTCCTGACTGAATTCAATAGTTTGAATATGTGGAGAGAAAATTCTAAAATCTATTTTAATTGATTTTTCCAAATAAGCTGATAGAGCGCGGTGGTACAGGATATAGAGTAACCAAAGATGTGCCCGAGGTTCTAATCCCGGCAGTGGCTGGTTGAGGCGAATTCTGCCCCTGGCTTGTACTAACTACAGTGCTGACTTAAAATATCCTCAGAGATAGATGGTTAATGAATTAGAACCCCCTTGCCATCGGCTAACAGTGAGATTTTTTTGTAATTTTCCTCCCCATGTAACGCAAAGGTGGGGTAGTTCCTTCAAAAAGTCCCGAAAGACGGCAAACTAAATAATAATTTAAGAAAAAAAAAAGAAATATAAAAAAATTAAAAGAGATAAATTTATATACTACAATATAAAATAACCTTCATTAATTTAAAATTCTGATCAAAAATTAGAAGAAATTTTAAGAATTCATCATTATTATTGGTTGCACAACAGCCCAGGGTGAGCCTTGGTCTTCTTTAGAAGATTTTTCTAGAACATTCTTTAACAAACAACTGTCCTCCAGCTCTTTACTTTAATTACTGAAAAATCTTGTTCGAAACAGTTTTTGGTTTGCCTCTTGGCCTTTTATTATAAGGACTTCGAAAACAGTTCTACTCTAACTCATTCTTGACAAATGGTCTGCCCATCAAATTATGTTTGGTTTCATTGATTTTATGGTTTTATCATTTTAATAGAACTTGCATCTTTTTCCATTCATTATCATAAATTCTACCAAAGATAATTCTCAGGAATATTTTTTCAAATATCGGAAGGTCCCACAGTGGACTGATCGTTAAGACACGGTTCCCAGCAGATCACCGAAAGTCAAGCATCACTGGCTGCGGTCAGTGTGCGGGTGGGTGACCACTTGAATCAGTCTGCGTAGGGACCGAGGGTGTGCTGTATTGGTCCTCGTTAAACTGTTCTACCGTAAAGTGCTCGACTTCGCGAGCAGGTCGTTGGGCTACCGAAGCAGGGGTGTCATCCCCTCTGCAGAGGATCAAAATTGTGATGGCATGTGTTCGGATCATCCTCAGGGATGTTTCCCAGACCGTCGCCAATAGCCCATTGTGCAACTCTAGTGTGACGTAAATTAACTACATCTACATCTACATCAAATATCGGAAGAGCATTTTCATCTTATGTTGTGAGGTATGTTTCCGAAGCACATGTTAAAACAGATTTTATAAGTGCTTCGTAAAGTAATACTTAAGTTTTTCTTTTAACTAAGAGAGGCTTTAAAACTGTTTTTAGTTCATTAAAGCATCGATTCTCATTCAAGTAATACTTACTTTAGTTTCTACTAACTTCATTTTGACAAATAATTTCAATTACCAAATAGGTGAAATGTCTTACAAATTCAAATTTATGGTGACCAAATTTTAAGAATTAAAAAGTGTTGTTTAGCCCTGACTAACAGACGAGACCTTCATTTGTTTGTAGTGTCAAATCATCAAAAGTTTGTTAGGAACGAATATAAATAAATTAAAATAAATGAATAAATAAAATAATAAATGGGAAAAAATAAATAAATAAAAAATGAATATCTAGAATTTATTTTACTATTGTGAGTGACGAGGTATCTTAGTAAATTTTCACCTATATTTATAATAAAAACTCTTGGGGTCATTTTTTTAAGAAAGTAGGACGCATTAACATTAAAAAGCCAATTGAGAAGTAAACTTCTCCGTCAAATAACAAAAATAAATATCTATCAAAACCCTTTTACGACCAGTATTATTATCATATTGAAGTAGTTGCTGGGGTCTCACTAAATCGTAAGAAAATGAATTGGCGGTGTTTGAAGAAAAAATCATGAGAAGAATTTTTGGTGCTGTTCACGAAACAACAGGTGGCGCATCCTTCACAATTTCGAGATTTAGTACAAAATATTACTTAAGCAGCCAGATATCGTCCATGTCATTAAAGCTATTCACATTAGATGGGTAGTACACCTACTACAGATTGGATGACAACGAACAAACCAAGAACTTTTTCGAAACCAGGTGAAAATTAAACCAGAGTAACCAGGTGGTAAACCAGATTTCGAAACATTGGTGACTAACAGGGCAAGATGGCGAAACCTTATTGAGGCATCCTCGGCCTGTCCCGGACTGTAGTGCTGACAAAGAGGAAGAAGAAAACGCATTAAATAAAACATTTCATTTGAAAACCATACCTTCTAAAAAACTTACGTTAGGTTTTTCGTTTATTTTTTTAAAAAATTCCTCAAAATAATGAACACTTCTGATTCTTACTGATAAATAAGATTAAAGACTAACCGTGTTAGATGAAATAATGTAATAGCATAAATAACTGTTTGGGGTAAAGTAAAAGATTTGCATTTGCTCACATTTTAATCCTTACACAACAAAATGCAGGAGGTCCGAAAAATTTGGAAACGGTTAAATTACTTGAGACTCAACTCCACATCCCTAAGCTCGGCTCCTTACCTGAGAATCGCTTTTTCTCAGGTGGGGGACTGAAGGCAGAGATTGGTGCCAGTAGATAAATTTTTCAAAATTATCACTCACGTTTTTATTATTTTTTTTATTTTTATTTTTTATTTTTTTTAAATTTTTTTAAATTTTATTTATTTATTTATTTATTTATTTTGATCTAACTTGTGTTTCTCGACATAATTCCGCTTTAAACAATTAATTTGCCACTTCAACGCCATCTGTGAACAAAAATGGAACAGCAACGCGTAGGTCAAAGTGGGGTACTTTTTTTTCTGAAAAATCCAAATCCGCAAGGGAAAAAAAAAAAAAAAAAAAAACAATTGGAATTGAATTCATTAAATGCATCTTTTGAAAATATTTCTCTAGAAATGTAACTGTTTGAAAATTGTCTACTCTTAGGACGCCATGCATTTTGATTTTAAGTTTAGCCAACAATGTAGTATAATGATAAACTCCGATATTCACAAACAGTAATAATAAGCAGCATTAGGGAATAAAATAAGTTTAAGTTGAGAGTCGTGCTTTGAGACTCATATATAAATTAATAAGAATATATTTTGACCATTCTTTTTCGCTGCTATTTTGTCTTAATCCTGTTATCAATTAGGGAAAGAATATGTTCTTTCTATAATAAACTGAAATAAAATGGCGCAAATTAAGCACTGAACAAAATTAGCTACTCTTTCAATTGTTTAACTTTTAATTATTATTTTTTTTAATACTTTCAGGAAAATACTAGTTTTTCAAAATAGTATATATATAAACTCTTTTTCGTTAATAAAATAAAAAAGAGAAGTTGGTTTTCAGTTTTAACAAAATTAGGTACTCTTTCAGTTGTTTAGCTTTTAATTATTAATAAATACTTTTTTTTTAACCTTTCAGAAAAATACTAGTTTTCCAAAATAGTACATAAATCCTTTTTCGTTGATGAAATAACAAGATAAGTTGGTTTTCAGTTTCAAAAAATATAAGATTTCTGGGTACGCAAGTAATTTTAGGGTCTGATTCTATACATTTTTTGGTTGTTGAAAAATCAATTAATTAAAAATATTTATTTCCTCTGGATTCTTTTTTTCTTACCATTGTAATTAGAAAAAGGCTTATAAATGTCTGTCTAGTGGAGAAGTAGTTAAATTTAGTGATAATTATTCAAAAGATAAGAAGCAAATTTCTATTTCTTATTTCATGAAGTTCAATATTCTATATTCATATCACTATTTCACAAAAACTGAAATCCAAATTTGTTAGGAAAAACTTCTTCCCTATAAAAAGGCGTAATTCATTTAAAATGTTCAAAATGTCTAAAAGATGGCACTACTATAGAATATGAAATTCTGTAGTTTGCTGCATAAAATGGACAAAGCTATGCTGATGGATTTGAAAAATTAAATCGATAATTATAATATCTATTTTGATTTTGATTTTTAAAATAATTGTTTGATTAAAATTGGTCAATCTACATTAGATAATAATTTTGCTTTTGTTAAAAGATATGAGTTTACAAGTTTACAAATATTTTTTAAAAAGTCACTTTTTTCACTCAAAAGAATGCTGAAATCCACAAGCAATTTTATTTTTGTTGGTGTTGACTTGATTTCTTTAATATTTATAATTATATCCGACCTTAAATTTGGAGTTGCCTAAAAATCTAAATACTGACTTCTAAAAGTAACGGAATTTAGTTCTTTTTTATTCTTAATGTTTTTAATATTATTTTTTTTATATTTTTTATTTGATGATTCATAATAAAAAAATATTTTAATGTTTTCTTCTTTCTGAAACTGTTTAAGTGTTCTTATCTCGTCTGATCAACTATTTTGAGAAGAAAACACCAACTAACTAAGACTATCTGCTACTGCTAGTATATATTTCATTAAATAGATGGCAGCACTAAATTCATTGTATTATTTTTTTTCTTTTTTTATATATTTCAACCGTCTAATTCTCAACTAAAATAAATATTTTCTCCAAGATAGAACTTTCAGAGTTAGAAGGCAATAGCACGATAATTATCGATGTTTTTTTTTTTCGATACTTTTTTGAGAAAACCCTTTATAAATTATTTAAGTTGTGTGTAATTTTTTTTGTCATTTACAAGCTATTATTTTTTGCAATTTTTTTCCTTTTAAATTTCATTAAAAAAAATACACTATTCTTTTTTCTTTCTACAATTTTAAGTTCTCTAATCTAAATTAATGACTATTTATAGTTATATGTTTTAAAGAATAAAATGAAAAACATTTTATTTTTAAAAATAATTTTCATAATTTTTTTTTAGTTATAAATTTTAACTTAAAAATAAATTTTTGAGAAAGTATTTATTTTTTGTAAGTAAAAGAAGAATATCACCTTCTGAGAGGTATTGAACAAAGTGTACTAGAAACTTCTGATTATTAAAAGTAGCTTAACTATATATTACGCCTACTATTATTCACAGGGGGAACGTTTATTTTTAACAGTGCCAAATTTTACCGTTGCAAGCGCAGCAAAATATTTGCCTCACATCATTATTGTAAAAGAGCGAACAAATGAAAACTGAATTATTAAATTTATGACCATAAGAAACTGCCAAAATATCTTACTTAATAAAATTAAAATCTTATATAAGCTTGAGTATGAACGATGTTTCAGGATAATGCAGATAAATGCGTTCTAAAAATAAATACATTCCCCAGGTGAGGCTCGAACTCACAGCCTCGGCATTACTCGCAAGCACTGCATTATAAGTACCGCGCGCTAACCAATTGCGCCACTGGGGACGTGAATCTGGCACAGGAAGTACTAAGAAGTGTGGGGGAGGGGTAATCTATAAATAGATCTCTAAGTTGGAGACATTCGAAAAAACTCCATTTAAAAATGCATCACTTTATGAATACAAATTTATGTACGGAGTTATGGCGTTGTCATTTCTCATAATTTCCGCTTATTGCATCACTATGTTTAGTTAAATTTTGAATCCTTTTTCAGATCGCAACTGAAAGTCATTGTTTCGGAGCGCTCTTTAATTTTTTTCGAGGAGTCTTGGTGAGAACATTAGTGTTTAAAACGAATTATTTTTACTACATGAGAAAAAAAAAATTTCATAAAATATAGGTAAATAAATAAAATAAGAAAACACTCCACGGTAAAAAAATTTCGTGTATTTGAACACCAGAAATGGTGGTAATTACTTTACAGCTAAATGGTGTAGTTAAACTCTATTAATAGAGTATAAACTCTATTAATATGTTCACCACACCCACCAAGATTGTTTTCTTACACTGTTTTTATGACTCAGTAACACGAAATAATATTATTACAGTGTGATAGGGAGCTCATAAGCTGAAGCGTATCTAAGGGAAACAGTCCCATGACTGTAACAAATCGCGAATCGGCACATAAATTATAACAATAATGTACTTGCACTACAAGAAGATCACGGATATCCACACATGTGAACTATGACGTAAGCGCCAGCTGATGGTTTATAAGCAAAATGGCGTGTTAAATTTGAGCTAAGTTTCTCCACATAAGCTAGAATGTTAATTAACATCAAGTTAATTAAATTATGTGCCGTATCGCACATAGAATTCGTAGAAATATAATTCTTTCACATCCACGTTTTTTACGTAGATTTATTTATTTTATTGTAATCGTGATATATTTTTGCTTTTGTACTTAGCAACTTCGATGTATAATTAGTTTGTTAATGTTCTATATGGCTTCGTGTGTGTATTCGTGTTAAGTAAGAAATGTATAGTGAAAGTATCGAAATATTTGCGAAAGAATATAGAATGTGTCACTTCAGTAAATTTGTACTTGGGCATAGCTTACTCGAAATAGAATGGGAAGAACAGTTTCTAACGTAAACAAATGTCACGCTTCAACAACCAATCAGGATCGAGATACCCACACTACGTAGCTTGCAGATATCCCATTCTAATTTTAATATTCTTGCATTTAGGCGTATTTGAAATCGTCGTTGATTCGACTTTGAAAGTCATTACAAAATACAAAGTCATTCACTATTATTTATATCAAATGAAATACAAGTAAGGAAAACTTACTTGATTTAATGAAACACAGTTGAATATTTTAAGCTTTTCAAACATTAATATGTGTAGAAAAATTTTGCTCTGTGTCTTTTTTTTAATTTTTTTTTTTTTTAAGGACAATAACACAGATCAGAAATAAATATCACTCATATTTTTCTTTTTTACAACAATCATTTTTGTAATTTTTATTTTTTTCCCTTTAAATTTTATTTTAAAAAAAATTAAAAAAACTAAAAAAAAAACATGAACAGTATTTTTTTTCTTTCTTCGATTTTAAATTCTCTAATCTAAATTAATTACTTTTTATAGCTATATTTTTCAAAGAATAAAATGAAAAATATTTTATTTTATAACGTAATTTTTATAATTTATTTAGCCCAGCCATTTTTTTAGCCCATTTTTTTAGCCATTTTTTTAGCCCAAAAAAAATTTTTTGTAAAAGTATTTATTTTTTGTAAGTAAAACAAGAATATCACTTTCGAAAAGATATTGCACAAAGTGTACTGGAAACTTAATATTATTAAAAATACCTTAACATTATATAACGTAGACAATTATTCACGAATGGTAAACCATTATATTTCATAGAGCCAAATTTTACAGTTGCAAGCGCAGCAAAACACATCACTATTGCAAAAGGGAGAATAAATGAAAACTGAACTACTAAACTTATGATCTAAAAATCTGCCGAAAATATCTTAATTAATAAAATTAAAATCAAATTAAGATTGAGTAAATCAAAAATATACATATAAATGTGTTCTAAAAATAAACACATTCCCCAGGTGAGGCTCGAACTCACAGCCTCGGCATTACTCGCAAGCACTGCATTATAAGTACCGCGCGCTAACCAATTGCGCCACTGGGGACGTGAACCTGGCGCAGGAAGTACTATGAAGTGTGAGAGAGGGATTATCTATAAATAGATTTCTAAGTTTAAAATATTCGAAAAAAACTTCAGTTAAAAAGGAATCGCTTTATGAATACGGTTCTATGTACAGAATTATGGAGTTGTTATTTCTCATAATTTCCGCTTATTGCATTTCTATGTTTAGCTAAAGTTTGAATCCTTTTTCAGATATCACCTGAAAGTCATTTTTTCGGAGCTCTTTAATTTTCTTCGAGAAGCCTTAGTGAGAACATTAGTGTTTAGAACCAATTATTTTTACTATATGAGAAAAATTTTATAACAAAAAATAGATAAATAAATAAAATTAAATTAAAAACACTCCACTGTAAAAAAAAAAAAAAATCTTGTATTTGAGCACCAGAAATGGTGGCAACTACTTTACACCTTAAACAATACATATCTCTTGGTGTTCACTGCACCAAGAATGTTCTTTTACACTAAAGTTGCCGTCACCATTTTTGTGATTCAGCAACGCTAAATTATATTATTACAATAAGATAGGGAGCACATAAGCAGAAGCGTATCTAAGAAAAACAGTACAATGCCTGTGACAAATCTCAAATCGCGGCACTCTTTAAAAAAATATAAAATTTTCTATTTTTTACGATGCAAAATGAAAACATCATTTGAAAAGTGTTATCATCTTTGCTAGATAGTAATATATTGTATTTTTTACATAATCAAAAATTTGACAAAATTATAACAATAGGGAGCTTGAAGATCACGAATACCCACACATGTGACCTATGACGTCAGAGCCAGCTGATCGTTTATAAGCAAAACTGCGTGTTTAAGTTGAGCTAAGTTTCTCCAGATAAGTTAGAATGTTAACTTGAAGTTAATTAAATACAGTGCCGTATCACACATCGAATTCATAGAAATATAATTCTTTCTCGTCTACATTTTTCACTTAGATTTATTTATTTTTATTATAATCGTGATATATTTTTGCTTTGTTTACCAGGAAACTTCGATGCATAATTAATTTGTTTATGTTCCACCTGGCTTTGTGTTAAGTAAGAAACATAATGTGAAAGAATTGAAATTGTTGTGAAAGAATCCTTGTGTAGGATTATAGAAAGTAATATTTAAGAGAATTGATACTCGACGGGGTAAGTTAACTCGATATAGAATGGAAAGAATAGTTGATAACGCAAACGAATGTATAGTGAAAGAATTGAAATCTTTGTGAAAGAAATGTGTCTTTTAAAGGAATTTATACTTGATGGGCATTGCTTACTCGTAATAGAATGGAAAGAACCGTTGCTAACGTACGAAAAAATGTCATGGTTTAACAACCAATCAAAATCGAAATAACCCCACTACGTCACTTGCAGGTATCCCATTCTAATTTTAATATTCTTGCATTTATGCAAAGTCATTCACTATTATATCAAATGAAACACAAGTACAGAAAACTTAACTAATTTAATGAAGCACAGTTAAATTTTAAGTGTTTCAAACATGATACAGTTAGAAAAATGTTGCTATGTGTCTTTTTTTTTTAATAATAAAAAGTACAATAGCACAGTTTAGAAAAAAATATGTGATTAGAGAAAAGAACATAATGACGGTATTTATATTTCATTCTCCTTTGTATTTTAAAAAAAAAAAAAAATAGAGAAAGAATAGAAGCTTCATTTCCTAAATTTTTTTTATAATATTAAAGCACTCAACGCTATTCTTTAAATTGTAATTGCCATAAAAAATGCTTGTTTTCATTATTTTCTAAATCTGTAGAATGCGCAAATTGAAGTGAACACCCTGAATAACTTTTGATCTAATGAATTGATTTTTTTTTTCTTTTACGGATGCTTAGAACTCAATCTTAAAGATGGTTCCATTGCATAACCCTAAATTTGCTAATTAGTTTGTTCATACACGATATTTTAAGTTACGAAATCAGAGATAATAACGTTGTTGTTTCTAATGCCAATCGCCAGTACCAGTAAGCCTGCTTGGTGAAACCAAGCAAATTTAAGACAGAGGGTGCGCTTCTTGTTTTTCATCGGCGCAGTTTATGGCCAAGAATACGATTTCAGCCAGCTACGACCAACACCTCCTCTACTAGGAGGTGCTGCTACGACGCAGCCCGTTTTACAGCGAGGCACAGTGGGCCAGAGCATCCAAGGTTTCGTGGCCAAAATTAGTATTTCGATAAAATTTGTTTCAAAATTTGGGGGTTTTCATGTGCAGGTAAATTGAATTTATAGTTAAAATTTTGAAATACACTAAAAATTAAAAAAAAAAAAAAAAAAAAAAAGCAAGAATTAATTACGAAATAACGCGAAAACATGAAAAAAATACAATTTTTTTTTCGGTATATTTAGTCCACCTTTGCAATATGGGCAAAATGGGGCAGGTTTTTTCGAAAGAAGAAACATCAAAGAAGAGAACAAAAAAAAGTTTAGCTAATTACCTCGTGGAACTTTTTGGAGATAAGTTTCGAAAGTGAGTCACACATTGTAAAATGTCAAATGATAAGATATAAACTATAAGTTTGTCAAGAGTATTAACTAATTCAACAAATTGAAAAATTATACTATAATTTCAAATTAATTACTCTGATAAAAATGCAACAGTAAGGTGAAATTCCTATATATATTTCTGAAATATAAATTTAAAAGTTACATTTAAAAAAAAAATTAACATATTTTTCACTACATTGTACTCTCGTCGGTCCAAAAAGTAAGTTATAATGCTTGGAATGATTATGAATACTTAATTTGGGCGATATTAAAACGGCATAAACATATTTTAGTTGTAAATTTAATTTTGACTTTTGGCCAAAGATCATGGTCTTCTAGCACACTGTGCGAGGGCCCAGTTCCTCTCAATTCTTTCATTCATCGACAGATCTTAATTTTGTTAGAACTAGAGAACGATCAATGTCCAATTCAGTACTCCCAGAGGTTTGATTTGTTATGAGAATATGGAGGACTTTGTGAACCTACAGATTTAACGTGCACAAGTCACCATTTACCACAGGGGGAATCTTCGGCTCATGAGGATCGAACTCACGACCCCTTGGACATGGGCCCAATGCCCTACCAACCAGGCTATCCCGGCCTCATAATAACGTACTTTCTCTGAATAAGCATACCTAGAGCCGTGGTGGCTCAGGTGGTAGAGAGCTCGCCTCCCATTGAGATGAACGTGGTTCGAATCCCGACAATGGCTGGTTGATTCGAATTCCGCACCCGGCTCGTACTTACTACAGTGCTGACGTATAATATCTTCAGTGGTAAACAGATCATGGGTTAGAGTCCTATTGTCATCAAGCAAACTGTGGGAGGATATCGAGATTTTCGTCTGAATGTAAAGCAAAGGCGTGTTCGTTCCATCAAAAAAGTTAGCCACGAACGCGAATTTCTCCCAATACTTGATCCAGGAGTTCCCTTATCTTCTGATTGATATCAAAATTACAAGTATACGGAATTGAACATTGGTTGTCGTAAACTGAATATTCGATCAGCTGATTAACGATGGTTCTGAAATAGAATACACATACCTTTTTTCCCAATGAATTGGATTTCTAAAACGAAAAAAATATGGATCAACAGTATTCTGGAGAATATGATCCCAATAGTATATGCAGGAGAATTACTAAAATTTTGAACCTCTATATGTTAATTTAAATATCAGCATATTTCAAAGAACCTCGAGAACTAATTAAGCAACAGTTTCGCTCACAGTGTTATCAAATTTAGTTATCCGATGATAATTCCATGTAAAAAGTATAGTTAAGTAAGTATTTATTATTTTCTTAAGTAATGGTCGAAAAATTAAAATTTGTGAGGTATAAATAATTCCTACATCATTTTAAAGTTTCTACTTATAAATGACAAAATACAAAATTTGTATGCTGTCGAGGAATCAAATTTATAATTTATCTATTAAAGTATTACTATAAGTATAGAGGCGTCTCCTCTTTTTTTGTTATTTATTATAGTTCAGTATTTATTACAGATTCGAAAATTTTTATTTACAAAGAGAATTTCACAACTGATAAAGTTGAAGTTAAACAAGCATATCTAAAGTCAGGAGACAGCTGAACACTAAGTTGGGGAACACCCCTTGACTTTCGCACTTTCCCATTTGTTTCTCACCAAAAATGCTACCCTGTTCGTGCTCCCCCCCCCCCATCCGGTTACATGATTACTATTAATAAAGGATCTCTCTTGTAATTGGAGATGATTGAGCATTTGCTTTATGGTTAATTTTAATTTAATTTTTCGGGAATATTAAAATTAATTTACTCAGTGACCAAACCTAAATAGAAACGAAATATTTTAATTTTCATAATAGTAATACATAAAGGTAAAGAATAATAAAAAAGAAAAAAAAATTCGTTTTGGATACACACTGGCAGTTATAATAGAGGCACACAATCAGACACACAAGTCATTCAAACTCTTAATTTTACACGGTATAATGGCAGCAGCGAACCTACACATCCTAGAAGAAGGAAGGCCTCAGCACGGATCAATTTAGTAGTCCGATGTGACGAAGTTAACTGCGCAGTTGATGAAAAATAAGAAAGATGTCATTACGTTCGGGGTACTAAGCTGCGCAGTGGTTGAAAATACGAAATATGTCGTTACGTTTGGACTACTAAAGGATATTTATGGTAACCCGTGCTGAGGCCTACTCTTTTCTAGGAGGTGTTGAGCGAACGCGGTGCACGACGAAGCCTGCAGCGAACGTGGTAGAAGCTCGGGTCCGTACGTTACAGCGCCTGCAGAGAACACGTTAACAGCTGGGATCCGTACATTAAAATGCTTGGAACGCCTTCGCTTGATGGTACAGAATAACATCCTTTATAAAGATGTCACCTTCTTTTGGCAGGCTGCACACAGAGGAAGCAAGACAGAAGAAATTTCACATTATCATGCACAGAACTGATGTGCGCCTGCTGATGAAAACCTATGAAAGTAGCCTCCAGCATGTTTCTTGCTACCTTAGTATGTGGCATCACGACTCTCCGAGATGCGTATTTGGGAACCATCGTGCACTTGCATTTTCTTGGCGACTCCCTGAAATTTTGCGATAAAAAACTTTGTACTCATGCGCTCATTGATGTCTGAACAAATGGATTGTCCACAATCAAATTCGAATCCGTAAAAGAAGTAAAAAAGTCCCTGTTCTATAATTAGTTTTTGTGTTTTACAAATAATATTTAAAATAGATTCTACTATAATGCCATAATAGAAATTGCTTATTTCTTTCCTTTTTAATAACTCGTATTATTGCTAATTTTAGTAATAATTTACAATAGGGTGGCCCTCTTATTTTTGACAATTTTTTGACACCAAGATCAGCGCCAAAAGAAAATAGATTTTTCTTCCGAATCTTTTTGAAATAACTAGAACACTAAACTAAATGCAAAAACATTAAATTAAAAGTTTCAATGTTTCTAATGTTTTCCACATACAATTTAAATTAAATAAAAAATTTTAAAACAATATCAGAAATATTAGATACACACACATATATATTTGACAGTTAAGAAAATTGTGGTTTTGTTTCCTAATATTATAACCTTACCCTTTTTCTCAAATTCAAAAACAAAAGCTCTGTTTCTTCTGAGATTAGATACAAAGATAGCAATGTATAGCAACTAAGCAAGTGATGGTAAAAGAATAAGGGTGGTTAAAATTTGAAGGCAAACAAATATATGAAAGTAAACCAAGAACTAATTGTATTAAATAAACAAAAGTTGTGGCAACTCCAAGGTAACGTCGGTGAAAGCAATGAATGAATATCGCGGTAATATATATATATATATATATATATATATATATGGGCAAATCTCTAGAACCTTTAACCTATGTGTCTTCAAACTTTTCTTATAAATATATAACATAATAAGGGAAAATTAATTCTAATAAAATTACAGGAATAACTATGCATTACTAACTTTAAGATACGTACAGTTTTGATCGCGAGTAACTTGCTTTTGGCTTTCATTTCTTACTTCAATCCTACATTTGACAACTTTTCATGAGTGTCGCTTAGAGTGTTTAACATAATTTTTTTTTTCAATATGTATTCTGTTAAAAAAAAAACTCAAAATCACTAAAAACATAATTTAGTAGCTCAGCTGTACTATCATATTTTTGTGAATTATATTTTTCGTGAATATTGACGTTTGCAAACACTTAAAGTTTGTCGCGAAATTTTGGCACGTCAAACCGTAACCATCGAAAATTGATAAAGAAGGAATACAATCCAATTCTGCGAGTTTTATGTTTGTGATATTCCAAAAGCTTATTTAAAGTAGAACAAACTTGTATCATTATTATAGAAAAATATTTTTATTTGCAGTAATTATAAATTAATCGAATTTATCACAAACTGTCATTCGGTGAGGTAACAGCAACGATGTCCAGACCGTAACCAGACGCAGATCTAAAAAGTAAATGTTAAAATCGATCAAAATTTTGATCACACGTTTGTCATTGCCTAATTTATTTTCTGTGTTGTGTGCATCGCATTGCATTGCATCTAAGTAAAGTTTTCGATCTATTCCCTAGGTTGTCCAGACCGTAACCCTGTCAAACCGTAACCTCAGGATTAATTAATTTAATTTAACATATCAGAACTTAGTTTTTTCCCTATGTTTTACTAATTGAAAATATTTTTTAACTGAAAATAATTAAAGTAAGCCTTTTTATACATTTTATAACAATTTAATTTAGTATTAAAATTTTTCAATTCATTTATGATACTAATAATTTTTGATGAAAAATAAAGGGTAAATAAGGAAAATTCAGAAATTTGAAATTTTGTTTATACTTATAAGGGCATCAAAATTTTCGATGTTCACGACTATTTTCTGATATTTTATACATTTTCAAACAATTCTGGAGGTGTTTATATATATGTATATATATATATATGGGTGATTCTCACGAAATATGACAATTCGGACCCAAACATTTCTTCAAATTTAAAGTCGTTAAAATAATCTAAACTTTTTTTGTATACTTCTTTAGTTACACTTATTAATATCTTACACAGCAGTGTTGTTTATTGACATTTGCTCGGGAAAAAAAAAAAAAAAATTGAAATTCACCAAATCTTGAATGCCAGGAAAATGACATATTAGTGTAAAAATTTAAAAAACAGTCATTTTAAGTTAATAGTAAGTAATTCAACCTAAGCCTTTATGTTAGATGGACCATAAATTGCTGAAATCAATTCTTTTTATCCACTGTAAAAAGAATCAAAAAATTTTTTGTTGCTGATATATACAGAATAAAATTGTGGATAATAATCAATCATTAAATAAATAAATAACTTTGATTACATCCAAGCATATAACAATCATACATATACTTGGTATTGGTTTAATATTTGCTTTCCATCCTTACAGTATTAGCAGTTAAAAAAATTTTCTGGTAACACTTCAATGTCCTGATATTCATAAGCCAGGAAAATAACAGCCAGGATAATGACAAATTCGCCATTTTATAGCATATAACTTTACTTTATTTAAATATTTTGGCCTAAGACGTTTATATTCTGTAGAAAACAACAGGATTTCTTAAACTAACTCAGATAAATCTTTTAGTTTATGTTATTAATGGTTTCAAGAAGCCAGGAAAATGACAACACAAAAACCTACTAACCTTGAAAAAATTTTTGAAATAGATTTTGAGCCAGAAAATGGGTTCTTTATTCATGCAACAAAACATGTTCATATAGTAGGGTATCTAATCAATCTATTAACATAAGATATTGAGTGCTGGCTCTATCTATTTTGGTTATAAACCACTAAATAAAAGTAGCCAGGAAAATGACAGAATTTCTTGGGACAAACAAATTATTGACAGAAAAAATTTTATTAATTTTTTTAAAAAAAAGTTCTTTTAGTATTATAGTATTACATCTTGGAGCAAGGGACAGTGGATTGTCATATTTCGTGAGAATCACCCATATATACAAAAATATGCTTTCTCAGAAGAAACTTTTTTTTCGATTTTTTTCCCTACGATATTTGAACTCAATAATTACGTCAGAAGAGAGGTCCAAAGTTTGGATCCCTTAATCCTAATTTAAATGTCAGCGTTTTTTGTAATTATCTCGGAAACTTTTTAAATAAATTGGAAAAGTTTTGCACACAATTATAAAATTCGTTTATCCAATGATAATTATATGTAGAAGGACTTAAGAACACCAGCAAACAGACTTGTTATCTTTTATGAAATTTTTTGAGAAAGGGTAAAGGTTTGACCTGACTTGATAGGAATATATACAAAGTACTACCTGTCTGCGGAGCGGGCATCTCACTTTTTCATCTGTAGTTGACCAATTGGTGACTGAAATTACTTGGCATACTAAAGCAAGAAGGATATATGGAGAGTATCGGCTGGATGGCCTCTGTAGTTACTGTCAGATCGGATTAGTAATTATGAAATATATAATAAATATACGCTTATAAGATTTGATAAGAAATGTTAAAAATATTATAAAATAAATATATACATTAAAGCTGATCAGACTCATGGGGCACAATTAGTATTTGCGGGCATTGGAATACTCCCGAGGCAGGAATCACCTTTGTTCCTTTCCCCGAATCAGGATTATGGATATATGAAATAGTGGAGGTTGCTATCTATTGATTTATTAAATTTACTAGATAGTATTCCATCAGAGAGAAGGAAGCTTATTATCGGGCTGTCGTTGCTGGCATCTGGGATTAAGTCTTTATTAAGGATGATATTGAAATCAGCAGCGTTAGATTTTAGGGAGCTGCAATAAAAACTTGCAGATAGTTGATTGATAAATTCGTTTACTGTGTCTAATTTAAGATCCCTTCTCAGGGCTTTATTGCTGATGTAGAGAGGAGCTCCAGTCATTCTTCGAATTATTTTGTTCTGTAAGGTTTCGATCTTTTTAATTTGGGTTTTATTCAAGCAGATCCAAGAAGGGTTTGCATACATAATAATCGGCCTAATGCATGTGATGTAGAGCAACCTTTTGAGGTTTAATGATAGGCTTGAGTTGTAATTTAGTAAAGGCCTTAAACTGGAGAAGGCTGCCATGACTTTTTTGCTCACTTTTTCAATGTGGCTGTTCCAGTTTAATATTATATCGTTTAGTGTGAGACCTGAGTAGTCTGCTTTAGCGACTATAGGAATGTTGTCGTCGAACAAGGCCACACCACACTATAGGCTGCGAAACTAATTTGTTTAAAGCTGCATTTGTTATTTCCGATTCATTTTCGTTACTGTCTTTTAAAATTTGCCATGCTGTATCATAGTTATCGTTAGAAATTGGTATAGATTGCCACAAATCAAATACTTCCTTTTAACTGAAAGTTAGAGATACTGTAATTTTTGGCTTTTATTTAAATTATCATTGTCTCCTACACAAGCTAAAAATAAATCTTTAAATGAAATCCAATCTATGAAATTTGATGTAACAATTGGTAACTCTACTCGCAGTGATTTTACATTGTTGCTACAATTTGAAGTTGAAGTATTTAAATATATATTGTCATTGTTAGATACAGTATTGTTAATAGTTGTACAATTATTTACATTTAATTGTATTATTTCCTCTTTTAAGGTTATTTTTAATTTATCTAGTTTTGAAAAGATATTATGCATTTCCTCTTCACAAATGCTATAATCTGCATCTAGACAAGTACTGAGTAAGTCAGTATTCAATTTATTAATTTCGATATTTAATGCGTTTACGTTATTAAATTAATTACTTAAATTATTAAAGTATAAGTTGTTTGATTGTTAAGTAACTCAATTTGATTTTTTAATCTAGTTAGCTTACCTTTTAGGATCCTTTTTTGTTGTAGTATTTGATCCATTGTGACCTTCTCACTGATCGAGTGCGATTGTTTCGTTTCGTATTTCCGATGATGCTTGGCTTTTTTTGTTGATGAATTTGACTTTTGATTGTGTTGTTGTTTGTAAAATCTATTTTGCTGATGAAATGCTTGTAATATCGAATGCTGGTTGTAATTACTCCAGACGAAAACGAACCACAATGGAAGGACTCAAAGTACACCAGCAAACAGACTTGCTATCTTTAATGAAATTTATTGAGAAACGGAAAAGGTAAAGCAAACATAATGGTTTTATACTAGTATAGGCGCCATCTGTTGTCGTCAATAATAGTTGACAGGATATTAGGGACGGAGCATATTTGGAACCATTTATATTAAAAAAGTTACCTATTTAGAGATACCGGAGAAAAATTAAGTAGTCTGGTCATAAATTTTAATCTGCAATCACTATATTAATTTCTCGATAAGTCTCTAAGATAAGTCTCGAAATTAACGTTTCATTCAGATTATTTTGAGTAAAAGTAATAAAAGCCATTATCTGCAGGTGAAGTTCTAACTCACAGTCTCCGCATTTCTCGCAAGTACTGCACCATAAGAACCGTGTGGTAGCCAATTGCGCCACTGGGGACAGAAGTGCGAGTAGGAGAGAAAATTTCTATCAATGAAAATTATTAAATGTGTACATTACGAAATGAACAAATCTCCAAACAATTGCATAAAATATATCATGAGAAGGCAGGTAATTGACGTTCCTTCCTATGTAAAAAATACATTTTTTTTTAAAAATGCATCTTCCCCAGGTGAGGATCGAACTCACAGCCTCGGCATTACTCGCAAGTACTGCACTATAAGTACCGCGCGCTAGCCAATTGCGCCACTGGGGACAGAAGTTCGAGTAGGAGAGAAAATTTCTACCAATGAAGATTATTAAATGTGTACATTACGAAATGAACAAATCTCCAAACAATTACATAAAATATATCATGAGAAGGTAGGTACTTGACGTTCCATCCTCCTATGTAAAAAATACATTTTTTTTAAAAAATGCATCTTCCCCAGGTGAGGATCGAACTCACAGCCTCGGCATTCCTCGCAAGTTCTGCACTATAAGTACCGCGCGCTAGCCAGTTGCGCCACTGGGGACAGAAGTGCGAGTAGGAGAGAAAATTTCTATCAATGAAAATTATTAAATGTGTACATTACGAAAATAACTAATCTCCAAACAATTACATAAAATATATCATGAGAAGGTAGGTAATTGACGTTCCATCCTCCTATGTAAAAAATACATTTTTTAAAAAAAATGCATCTTCCCCTGGTGAGGATCGAACTCACAGCCTCGGCATTACTCGCAAGTACTGCACTATAAGTACCGCGCGCAAGCCAATTGCGCCACTGGGGACAGAAGTGCGAGTAGGAGAGAAAATTTCTATCAATGAAAATTATTAAGTGTGTAAATTACGAAATGAACTAATCTCCAAACAATTACATAAAATATATCATGAGAAGGTAGTTAATTGACGTTCCATCCTCCTATGTAAAAAATACATTTTTTTTAAAAAATGCATCTTCCCCAGGTGAGGATCGAACTCACAGCCTCGGCATTACTCGCAAGTACTGCACTATAAGTACCGCACGCTAGCCAATTGCGCCACTGGGGACAGAATTGCGTGTAGGAGAGAAAATTTCTATCAATGAAAACTATTAAATGTGTACATTACGAAATAAACAATTCTCCAAACAATTACATAAAATATATCATGAGAAGGTAGGTAATTGACGTTCCATCCTCCTACGTAAAAAATACATTTTTTTTAAAAAATGCGTCTTCCGCAGGTGAGGATCGAACTCTCAGCCTCGGCATTACTCGCAAGGACTGCACTATAAGTTCCGCGCGTTAGCCAATTGCGCCACTGGCGACAGAAGTGCGAGTAGGAGAGAAAATTTCTATCAATGAAAATTATTAAATGTGTACATTACGAAATGAACAATTCTCCAAACAATTACATAAAATATATCATGAGAAGGTAGGTAATTGACGTTCCATCCTCCTATGTAAAAAATACATTTTTTCTAATAAATGCATCTTCCCCAGGTGAGGATCGAACTCACAGCCTCGGTATTACTCGCAAGTACTGCACTATAAGTACCGCGCGCTAGCCAATTGCGCCACTGGGGACAGAAGTGCGAGTGGGAGAGAAAATTTCTATCAATGAAAATTATTAAATGTGTACATTACGAAATAAACAATTCTCCAAACAATTACATAAAATATATCATGAGAAGGTAGGTAATTGACGTTCCATCCTCCTATGTAAAAAATACATTTTTTTTAAAAAATGTATCTTCCCCAGGTGAGGATCGAACTCACAGCCTCGGCATTACTCGCAAGTACTGCACTATAAGTACCGCGAGCTAGCCAATTGCGCCACTGGGGACAGAAGTGCGAGTAGAAGAGAAAATTTCTATCAATGAAAATTATTAATTGTGTACATTACGAAATGAACAAATCGCCAAACAATTACATAAAATATATCATGAGAAGGTAGGTAATTGACGTTCCATCCTCCTATGTAAAAAATACATTTTTTAAAAAAAATGCATCTTCCCCAGGTGAGGATCGAACTCACAGCCTCGGCATTACTCGCAAGTACTGCACTATAAGTACCGCGCGCAAGCCAATTGCGCCACTGGGGACAGAAGTGCGAGTAGGAGAGAAAATTTCTATCAATGAAAATTATTAAATGTGTACATTACGAAATGAACAAATCTCCAAACAATTACATAAAATATATCATGAGAAGGTAGGTAATTGACGTTCCATCCTCCTATGTAAAAAATACATTTTTTTTAAAAAATGCATCTTCCCCAGGTGAGGATCGAACTCACAGCCTCGGCATTACTCGCAAGTACTGCACTATAAGTACCGCGCGATAGCCAATTGCGCCACTGGGGACAGAAGTGCGAGTAGGAGAGAAAATTTCTATCAATGAAAATTATTAAATGTGTACATTACGAAATGAACAAATCTCCAAACAATTACATAAAATATATCATGGAAAGGTAGGTAATTGACGTTCCATCCTCCTATGTAAAAAATACATTTTTTTTTAAAAATGCATCTTCCCCAGGTGAGAATCGAACTCACAGCCTCGGCATTACTCGCAAGTACTGCACTATAAGTACCGCGCGCTAGCCAATTGCGCCACTGGGAACAGAATTGCGTGTAGGAGAGAAAATTTCTATCAATGAAAATTATTAAATGTGTTTATTACGAAATGAACAAATCTCCAAACAATTACATAAAATATATCATGAGAAGGTAGGAAATTGACGTTCCATCCTCCTATGTAAAAAATACATTTTTTTAAAAAAATGCATCTTCCCCAGGTGAGGATCGAACTAACAACCTCGGCATTACTCGCAAGTACTGCACTATAAGTACCGCGCGATAGCCAATTGCGCCACTGGGAACAGAAGTGCGAGTAGGAGAGAAAATTTCTATCCATGAAAATTATTAAATGTGTAAATTATGAAATGAACAAATCTCCAAACAATTACATAAAATATATCATGAGAAGGTAGGATATTGACGTTCCATCCTCCTATGTAAACAATACATTTTTTTTAAAAAATGCATCTTCCCCAGGTGAGGATCGAACTCACAGCCTCGGCATTACTCGCAAGTACTGCACTATAAGTACCGCGCGCTAGCCAATTGCGCCACTGGGGACAGAAGTGCTAGTAGGCGAGAAAATTTCTATCAATGAAAATTATTAAATGTGTACATTACAAAATGAAAAAATCCCCAAACAATTACATAAAATATATCATGAGAAGGTAGGTATTTGACGTTCCATCCTCCTATGTAAAAAATACATTTTTTTTAAAAAATGCATCTTCCCCAGGTGAGGATCGAACTCACAGCCTCGGCATTACTCGCAAGTACTGCACTATAAGTACCGCGCGCTAGCCAATTGCGCCACTGGGGACAGAAGTGCAAGTAGGAGAGAAAATTTCTATCAATGAAAATTATTAAATGTGTACATTACGAAATGAACAAATCTCCAAACAATTACATAAAATATATCATGAGAAGGTAGGTAATTGACGTTCCATCCTCCTATGTAAAAAATACATTTTTTTTAAAAAATGCATCTTCCCCAGGTGAGGATCGAACTCACAGCCTCGGCATTCCTCGCAAGTACTGCACTATAAGAACCGCGCGCAAGCCAATTGCGCCACTGGGGACAGAAGTGCGAGTAGGAGAGAAAATTTCTATCAATGAAAATTATTAAATGTGTACATTACGAAATGAACAAATCTCCAAACAATTACATAAAATATATCATGAGAAGGTAGGTAATTGACCTCCATCCTCCTATGTAAAAAATACATTTTTTTTAAAAAATGCATCTTCCCCAGGTGAGGATCGAACTCACAGCCTCGGCATTACTCGCAAGTACTGCACTATAAGTACCGCGCGCTAGCCAATTGCGCCACTGGGGACAGAAGTGCAAGTAGGAGAGAAAATTTCTATCAATGAAAATTATTAAATGTGTACATTACGAAATGAACAAATCTCCAAACAATTGCATAAAATATATCATGAGAAGGCAGGTAATTGACGTTCCTTCCTATGTAAAAAATACATTTTTTTTTAAAAATGCATCTTCCCCAGGTGAGGATCGAACTCACAGCCTCGGCATTACTCGCAAGTACTGCACTATAAGTACCGCGCGCTAGCCAATTGCGCCACTGGGGACAGAAGTTCGAGTAGGAGAGAAAATTTCTACCAATGAAGATTATTAAATGTGTACATTACGAAATGAACAAATCTCCAAACAATTACATAAAATATATCATGAGAAGGTAGGTACTTGACGTTCCATCCTCCTATGTAAAAAATACATTTTTTTTAAAAAATGCATCTTCCCCAGGTGAGGATCGAACTCACAGCCTCGGCATTCCTCGCAAGTTCTACACTATAAGTACCGCGCGCTAGCCAGTTGCGCCACTGGGGACAGAAGTGCGAGTAGGAGAGAAAATTTCTATCAATGAAAATTATTAAATGTGTACATTACGAAAATAACTAATCTCCAAACAATTACATAAAATATATCATGAGAAGGTAGGTAATTGACGTTCCATCCTCCTATGTAAAAAATACATTTTTTAAAAAAAATGCATCTTCCCCTGGTGAGGATCGAACTCACAGCCTCGGCATTACTCGCAAGTACTGCACTATAAGTACCGCGCGCAAGCCAATTGCGCCACTGGGGACAGAAGTGCGAGTAGGAGAGAAAATTTCTATCAATGAAAATTATTAAGTGTGTAAATTACGAAATGAACTAATCTCCAAACAATTACATAAAATATATCATGAGAAGGTAGTTAATTGACGTTCCATCCTCCTATGTAAAAAATACATTTTTTTTAAAAAATGCATCTTCCCCAGGTGAGGATCGAACTCACAGCCTCGGCATTACTCGCAAGTACTGCACTATAAGTACCGCACGCTAGCCAATTGCGCCACTGGGGACAGAATTGCGTGTAGGAGAGAAAATTTCTATCAATGAAAATTATTAAATGTGTACATTACGAAATAAACAATTCTCCAAACAATTACATAAAATATATCATGAGAAGGTAGGTAATTGACGTTCCATCCTCCTACGTAAAAAATACATTTTTTTTAAAAAATGCGTCTTCCGCAGGTGAGGATCGAACTTTCAGCCTCGGCATTACTCGCAAGGACTGCACTATAAGTTCCGCGCGTTAGCCAATTGCGCCACTGGCGACAGAAGTGCGAGTAGGAGAGAAAATTTCTATCAATGAAAATTATTAAATGTGTACATTACGAAATGAACAATTCTCCAAACAATTACATAAAATATATCATGAGAAGGTAGGTAATTGACGTTCCATCCTCCTATGTAAAAAATACATTTTTTCTAATAAATGCATCTTCCCCAGGTGAGGATCGAACTCACAGCCTCGGTATTACTCGCAAGTACTGCACTATAAGTACCGCGCGCTAGCCAATTGCGCCACTGGGGACAGAAGTGCGAGTGGGAGAGAAAATTTCTATCAATGAAAATTATTAAATGTGTACATTACGAAATAAACAATTCTCCAAACAATTACATAAAATATATCATGAGAAGGTAGGTAATTGACGTTCCATCCTCCTATGTAAAAAATACATTTTTTTTAAAAAATGTATCTTCCCCAGGTGAGGATCGAACTCACAGCCTCGGCATTACTCGCAAGTACTGCACTATAAGTACCGCGCGCTAGCCAATTGCGCCACTGGGGACAGAAGTGCGAGTAGAAGAGAAAATTTCTATCAATGAAAATTATTAAATGTGTACATTACGCAATGAACAAATCGCCAAACAATTACATAAAATATATCATGAGAAGGTAGGTAATTGACGTTCCATCCTCCTATGTAAAAAATACATTTTTTTTAAAAAATGCATCTTCCCCAGGTGAGGATCGAACTCACAGCCTCGGCATTACTCGCAAGTACTGCACTATAAGTACCGCGCGCTAGCCAATTGCGCCACTGGGGACAGAAGTGCAAGTAGGAGAGAAAATTTCTATCAATGAAAATTTTTAAATGTGTACATTACGAAATGAACAAATCTCCAAACAATTACATAAAATATATCATGAGAAGGTAGGTAATTGACGTTCCATCCTCCTATGTAAAAAATACATTTTTTTTAAAAAAAGCATCTTCCCCAGGTGAGGATCGAACTCACAGCCTCGGCATTCCTCGCAAGTACTGCACTATAAGAACCGCGCGCAAGCCAATTGCGCCACTGGTGACAGAAGTGCGAGTAGGAGAGAAAATTTCTATCAATGAAAATTATTAAATGTGTACATTACGAAATGAACAAATCTCCAAACAATTACATAAAATATATCATGAGAAGGTAGGTAATTGACCTCCATCCTCCTATGTAAAAAATACATTTTTTTTAAAAAATGCATCTTCCCCAGGTGAGGATCGAACTCACAGCCTCGGCATTACTCGCAAGTACTGCACTATAAGTACCGCGCGCTAGCCAATTGCGCCACTGGGGACAGAAGTGCAAGTAGGAGAGAAAATTTCTATCAATGAAAATTATTAAATGTGTACATTACGAAATGAACAAATCTCCAAACAATTACATAAAATATACAATGACAAGGTAGGTAATTGACGTTCCATCCTCCTATGTAAAATATACATTTTTTTTAAAAAATGCATCTTCCCCAGGTGAGGATCGAACTCACAGCCTCTGCATTACTCGAAAGTACTGCACTATAAATAACGCGCGCTAGCCAATTGCGCCACTGGGGACAGAAGTGCGAGTAGGAGAGAAAATTTCTATCAATGAAAATTATTAAATGTGTACATTACGAAATGAACAAATCTCCAAACAATTACATAAAATATATCATGAGAAGGTACGAAATTGATGTTCCAACCTCCTATGTAAAAAATACATTTTTTTTAAAAAATGCATCTTCCCCAGGTGAGGATCGAACTAACAGCCACGGCATTACTCGCAAGTACTGCACTATAAGTACCGCGCGCTAGCCAATTGCGCCACTGGGAACAGAAGTGCGAATAGGAGAGAAAATTTCTATCAATGAAAATTATTAAATGTGTACATTACGAAATGAACAAATCTTCAAACAATTACATAAAATATATCATGAGAAGGTAGGAAATTGAAGTTCCATCCTCCAATGTAAACAATACATTTTTTTTAAAAAATACATCTTCCCCAGGTGAGGATCGAACTCACAGCCTCGGTATTACTCGCAAGTACTGCACTATAAGTACCGCACGCTAGCCAATTGCGCCACTGGGGACAGAAGTGCGAGTAGGAGAGAAAATTTCTATCAATGAAAATTATTAAATGTGTACATTACGAAATGAACAAATCTCCAAACAATTACATAAAATATATCATGAGAAGGTAGGTAATTGACGTTCAATCCTCCTATGTAAAAAATACATTTTTTTTAAAAAATGCATCTTCCCCAGGTGAGGATCGAACTCACAGCCTCGGCATTACTCGCAAGTACTGCACTATAAGTACCGCGCGCTAGCCAATTGCGCCACTGGGGACAGAAGTGCGAGTAGGAGAGAAAATTTCTATCAATGAAAATTATTAAATGTGTACATTACGAAATGAACAAATCTCCAAACAATTACATAAAATATATCATGAGAAGGTAGGTAATTGACGTTCCATCCTCCAATGTAAAAAATACATTTTTTTTAAAAAATGCATCTTCCCCAGGTGAGGATCGAACTCACAGCCTCGGCATTACTCGCAAGTACTGCACCGGAAGTACCGCGCGCTAGCCAATTGCGCCACTCTGGACAGAAGTGCGAGTAGGAGAGACAATTTCTATCAATGAAAATTATTAAATGTGTACATTACGAAATGAACAAATCTCCAAACAATTACATAAAATATATCATGAGAAGGTAGGTAATTGACGTTCCATCCTCCTATGTAAAAAATACATTTTTTTAAAAAAATGCATCTTCCCCAGGTGAGGATCGAATTCATAGCCTCGGCATTACTCGCAAGTACTGCACTATAAGTACCGCGCGCTAGCCAATTGCGCCACTGGGAACAGAAGTGCGAGTAGGAGAGAAAATTTCTATCCATGAAAATTAATAATATGAACATTACGAAATGAACAAATCTCCAAACAATTACATAAAATATATCATGAGAAGGTACGTAATTGACATTCCATCCTCCTATGTAAAAAATACATTTTTTTAAAAAAATGCATCTTCCCCAGGTGAGGATCGAACTCACAGCCTCGGCATTACTCGCAAGTACTGCACTTTAAGTACCTCGCGCTAGCCAATTGCGCCACTGGGGACAGAAGTGCGAGTAGGAGAGAAAATTTCTATCAATGAAAATTATTAAATGTGTTCATTACGAAATGAACAAATCTCCAAACAATTACATAAAATATATCATGAGAAGGTAGGTAATTGACGTTCCATCCTCCTATGTAAAAAATACATTTTTTTTAAAAAATGCATCTTCCCCAGGTGAGGATCGAACTCACAGCCTCGGCATTACTCGCAAGTACTGCACTTTAAGTACCGCGCGCTAGCCAATTGCGCCACTGGGGACAGAAGTGCGAGTAGGAGAGAAAATTTCTATCAATGAAAATTATTAAATGTGTTCATTACGAAATGAACAAATCTCCAAACAATTACATAAAATATATCATGAGAAGGTAGGTAATTGACGTTCCATCCTCCTATGTAAAAAATACATTTTTTTTAAAAAATGCATCGTCCCCAGGTAAGGATCGAACTCACAGCCTCGGCATTACTCGCAAGTACTGCACTATAAGTACCGCGCGCTAGCCAATTGCGCCACTGGGGACAGAAGTGCGAGTAGGAGAGAAAATTTCTATCAATGAAAATTATTAAATGTGTACATTACGAAATGAACAAATCTCCAAACAATTACATAAAATATGTCATGAGAAGGTACGAAATTGATGTTCCAACCTCCTATGTAAAAAATACATTTTTTTTAAAAAATGCATCTTCCCCTGGTGAGGATCGAACTAACAGCCACGGCATTACTCGCAAGTACTGCACTATAAGTACCGCGCGCTAGCCAATTGCGCCACTGGGAACAGAAGTGCGAATAGGAGAGAAAATTTCTATCAATGAAAATTATTAAATGTGTACATTACGAAATGAACAAATCTCCAAACAATTACATAAAATATATCATGAGAAGGTAGGAAATTGAAGTTCCATCCTCCTATGTAAACAATACATTTTTTTTAAAAAATACATCTTCCCCAGGTGAGGATCGAACTCACAGCCTCGGTATTACTCGCAAGTACTGCACTATAAGTACCGCGCGCAAGCCAATTGCGCCACTGGGGACAGAAGTGCGAGTAGGAGAGAAAATTTCTATCAATGAAAATTATTAAATGTGTACATTACGAAATTAACAAATCTCCAAACAATTACATAAAATATATCATGTGAAGGTAGGTAATTGACGTTCCATCCTCCTATGTAAAAAATACATTTTTTTTAAAAAATGCATCTTCCCCAGGTGAGGATCGAACTCGCAGCCTCGGCATTACTCGCAAGTACTGCACTATAAGTACCGCGCGATAGCCAATTGCGCCACTGGGGACAGAAGTGCGAGTAGGAGAGAAAATTTCTATCAATGAAAATTATTAAATGTGTACATTACGAAATGAAAAAATCTCCAAACAATTACATAAAATATATCATGGAAAGGTAGGTAATTGACGTTCCATCCTCCTATGTAAAAAATACATTTTTTTTTAAAAATGCATCTTCCCCAGGTGAGAATCGAACTCACAGCCTCGGCATTACTCGCAAGTACTGCACTATAAGTACCGCGCGCTAGCCAATTGCGCCACTGGGGACAGAATTGCGTGTAGGAGAGAAAATTTCTATCAATGAAAATTATTAAATGTGTTTATTACGAAATGAACAAATCTCCAAACAATTACATAAAATATATCATGAGAAGGTAGGAAATTGACGTTCCATCCTCCTATGTAAAAAATACATTTTTTTAAAAAAATGCATCTTCCCCAGGTGAGGATCGAACTAACAACCTCGGCATTACTCGCAAGTACTGCACTATAAGTACCGCGCGCTAGCCAATTGCGCCACTGGGAACAGAAGTGCGAGTAGGAGAGAAAATTTCTATCCATGAAAATTATTAAATGTGTACATTATGAAATGAACAAATCTCCAAACAATTACATAAAATATATCATGAGAAGGTAGGAAATTGACGTTCCATCCTCCTATGTAAACAATACATTTTTTTTAAAAAATGCATCTTCCCCAGGTGAGGATCGAACTCACAGCCTCGGCATTACTCGCAAGTACTGCACTATAAGTACCGCGCGCTAGCCAATTGCGCCACTGGGGACAGAAGTGCGAGTAGGAGAGAAAATTTCTATCAATGAAAATTATTAAATGTGTACATTACGAAATGAACAAATCTCCAAACAATTACATAAAATATATCATGAGAAGGTAGGTAATTGACGTTCCATCCTCCTATGTAAAAAATACATTTTTTTTAAAAAATGCATCTTCCCCAGGTGAGGATCGAACTCACAGCCTCGGCATTCCTCGCAAGTACTGCACTATAAGTACCGAGCGCAAGCCAATTGCGCCACTGGGGACAGAAGTGCGAGTAGGAGAGAAAATTTCTATCAATGAAAATTATTAAATGTGTACATTACGAAATGAACAAATCTCCAAACAATTACATAAAATATATCATGAGAAGGTAGGTAATTGACCTCCATCCTCCTATGTAAAAAATACATTTTTTTTGAAAAATGCATCTTCCCCAGGTGAGGATCGAACTCACAGCCTCGGCATTACTCGCAAGTACTGCACTATAAGTACCGCGCGCTAGCCAATTGCGCCACTGGGGACAGAAGTGCAAGTAGGAGAGAAAATTTCTATCAATGAAAATTATTAAATGTGTACATTACGAAATGAACAAATCTCCAAACAATTACATAAAATATACAATGACAAGGTAGGTAATTGACGTTCCATCCTCCTATGTAAAAAATACATTTTTTTTAAAAAATGCATCTTCCCCAGGTGAGGATCGAACTCACAGCCTCTGCATTACTCGAAAGTACTGCACTATAAATACCGCGCGCTAGCCAATTGCGCCACTGGGGACAGAAGTGCGAGTAGGAGAGAAAATTTCTATCAATGAAAATTATTAAATGTGTACATTACGAAATGAACAAATCTCCAAACAATTACATAAAATATATCATGAGAAGGTACGAAATTGATGTTCCAACCTCCTATGTAAAAAATACATTTTTTTTAAAAAATGCATCTTCCCCAGGTGAGGATCGAACTAACAGCCTCGGTATTACTCGCAAGTACTGCACTATAAGTACCGCGCGCAAGCCAATTGCGCCACTGGGGACAGAAGCGCGAGTAGGAGAGAAAATTTCTATCAATGAAAATTATTAAATGTGTACATTACGAAATGAACAAATCTCCAAACAATTACATAAAATATATCATGAGAAGGTAGGTAATTGACGTTCCATCCTCCTATGTAAAAAATACATTTTTTTTAAAAAATGCATCTTCCCCAGGTGAGGATCGAACTCACAGCCTCGGCATTACTCGCAAGTACTGCACTATAAGTACCGCGCGATAGCCAATTGCGCCACTGGGGACAGAAGTGCGAGTAGGAGAGAAAATTTCTATCAATGAAAATTATTAAATGTGTACATTACGAAATGAAAAAATCTCCAAACAATTACATAAAATATATCATGGAAAGGTAGGTAATTGACGTTCCATCCTCCTATGTAAAAAATACATTTTTTTTTAAAAATGCATCTTCCCCAGGTGAGAATCGAACTCACAGCCTCGGCATTACTCGCAAGTACTGCACTATAAGTACCGCGCGCTAGCCAATTGCGCCACTGGGGACAGAATTGCGTGTAGGAGAGAAAATTTCTATCAATGAAAATTATTAAATGTGTTTATTACGAAATGAACAAATCTCCAAACAATTACATAAAATATATCATGAGAAGGTAGGAAATTGACGTTCCTTCCTCCTATGTAAAAAATACATTTTTTTAAAAAAATGCATCTTCCCCAGGTGAGGATCGAACTAACAACCTCGGCATTACTCGCAAGTACTGCACTATAAGTACCGCGCGCTAGCCAATTGCGCCACTGGGAACAGAAGTGCGAGTAGGAGAGAAAATTTCTATCCATGAAAATTATTAAATGTGTACATTACGAAATGAAAAAATCCCCAAACAATTACATAAAATATATCATGAGAAGGTAGGTATTTGACGTTCCATCCTCCTATGTAAAAAATACATTTTTTTTAAAAAATGCATCTTCCCCAGGTGAGGATCGAACTCACAGCCTCGGCATTACTCGCAAGTACTGCACTATAAGTACCGCGCGCTAGCCAATTGCGCCACTGGGGACAGAAGTGCAAGTAGGAGAGAAAATTTCTATCAATGAAAATTATTAAATGTGTACATTACGAAATGAACAAATCTCCAAACAATTACATAAAATATATCATGAGAAGGAAGGTAATTGACGTTCCTTCCTATGTAAAATATACAATTTTTTTAAAAAATGCATCTTCCCCAGGTGAGGATCGAACTCACAGACTCGGCATTACTCGCAAGTACTGCACGATAAGTACCGCGCGCTAGCCAATTGCGCCACTGGGGACAGAAGTGCGAGTAGGAGAGAAAATTTCTATCAATGAAAATTATTAAATGTGTACATTACGAAATGAACAAATCTCCAAACAATTACATAAAATATATCATGAGAAGGTAGGTAATTGACGTTCCATCCTCCTATGTAAAAAATACATTTTTTTTAAAAAATGCATCTTCCCCAGGTGAGGATCGAACTCACAGCCTCGGCATTCCTCGCAAGTACTGCACTATAAGTACCGCGCGCAAGCCAATTGCGCCACTGGGGACAGAAGTGCGAGTAGGAGAGAAAATTTCTATCAATGAAAATTATTAAATGTGTACATTACGAAATGAACAAATCTCCAAACAATTACATAAAATATATCATGAGAAGGTAGGTAATTGACCTCCATCCTCCTATGTAAAAAATACATTTTTTTTAAAAAATGCATCTTCCCCAGGTGAGGATCGAACTCACAGCCTCGGCATTACTCGCAAGTACTGCACTATAAGTACCGCGCGCTAGCCAATTGCGGCACTGGGGACAGAAGTGCAAGTAGGAGAGAAAATTTCTATCAATGAAAATTATTAAATGTGTACATTACGAAATGAACAAATCTCCAAACAATTACATAAAATATACAATGACAAGGTAGGTAATTGACGTTCCATCCTCCTATGTAAAAAATACATTTTTTTTTAAAAATGCATCTTCCCCAGGTGAGGATCGAACTCACAGCCTCTGCATTACTCGAAAGTACTGCACTATAAATACCGCGCGCTAGCCAATTGCGCCACTGGGGACAGAAGTGCGAGTAGGAGAGAAAATTTCTATCAATGAAAATTATTAAATGTGTACATTACGAAATGAACAAATCTCCAAACAATTACATAAAATATATCATGAGAAGGTACGAAATTGATGTTCCAACCTCCTATGTAAAAAATACATTTTTTTTAAAAAATGCATCTTCCCCAGGTGAGGATCGAACTAACAGCCACGGCATTACTCGCAAGTACTGCACTATAAGTACCGCGCGCTAGCCAATTGCGCCACTGGGAACAGAAGTGCGAATAGGAGAGAAAATTTCTATCAATGAAAATTATTAAATGTGTACATTACGAAATGAACAAATCTCCAAACAATTACATAAAATATATCATGAGAAGGTAGGTAATTGACGTTCAATCCTCCTACGTAAAAAATACATTTTTTTTAAAAAATGCATCTTCCCCAGGTGAGGATCGAACTCACAGCCTCGGCATTACTCGCAAGTACTGCACTATAAGTACCGCGCGCTAGCCAATTGCGCCACTGGGGACCGAAGTGCGAGTAGGAGAGAAAATTTCTATCAATGAAAATTATTAAATGTGTACATTACGAAATGAACAAATCTCCAAACAATTACATAAAATATATCATGAGAAGGTAGGTAATTGACGTTCCATCCTCCAATGTAAAAAATACATTTTTTTTAAAAAATGCATCTTCCCCAGGTGAGGATCGAACTCACAGCCTCGGCATTACTCGCGAGTACTGCACCGGAAGTACCGCGCGCTAGCCAATTGCGCCACTCTGGACAGAAGTGCGAGTAGGAGAGACAATTTCTATCAATGAAAATTATTAAATGTGTACATTACGAAATGAACAAATCTCCAAACAATTACATAAAATATATCATGAGAAGGTACGTAATTGACGTTCCATCCTCCTATGTAAAAAATACATTTTTTTAAAAAAAATGCATCTTCCCCAGGTGAGGATATGAATTCATAGCCTCGGCATTACTCGCAAGTACTGCACTATAAGTACCGCGCGCTAGCCAATTGCGCCACTGGGAACAGAAGTGCGAGTAGGAGAGAAAATTTCTATCCATGAAAATTATTAAATGTGTACATTATGAAATGAACAAATCTCCAAACAATTACATAAAATATATCATGAGAAGGTAGGAAATTGACGTTCCATCCTCCTATGTAAACAATACATTTTTTTTAAAAAATGCATCTCCCCCAGGTGAGGATCGAACTCACAGCCTCGGCATTACTCGCAAGTACTGCACTATAAGTACCGCGCGCTAGCCAATTGCGCCACTGGGGACAGAAGTGCGAGTAGGAGAGAAAATTTCTATCAATGAAAATTATTAAATGTGTTCATTACGAAATGAACAAATCTCCAAACAATTACATAAAATATATCATGAGAAGGTAGGTAATTGACGTTCCATCCTCCTATGTAAAAAATACATTTTTTTTTAAAAATGCATCGTCCCCAGGTAAGGATCGAACTCACAGCCTCGGCATTACTCGCAAGTACTGCACTATAAGTACCGCGCGCTAGCCAATTGCGCCACTGGGGACAGAAGTGCGAGTAGGAGAGAAAATTTCTATCAATAAAAAATTATTAAATGTGTACATTACGAAATGAAAAAATCCCCAAACAATTACATAAAATATATCATGAGAAGGTAGGTATTTGACGTTCCATCCTCCTATGTAAAAAATACATTTTTTTTAAAAAATGCATCTTCCCCAGGTGAGGATCGAACTCACAGCCTCGGCATTACTCGCAAGTACTGCACTATAAGTACCGCGCGCTAGCCAATTGCGCCACTGGGAACAGAAGTGCGAATAGGAGAGAAAATTTCTATCAATGAAAATTATTAAATGTGTACATTACGAAATGAACAAATCTCCAAACAATTACATAAAATATATCACGAGAAGGTAGGAAATTGAAGTTCCATCCTCCTATGTAAAATATACAATTTTTTTAAAAAATGCATCTTCCCCAGGTGAGGATCGAACTCACAGACTCGGCATTACTCGCAAGTACTGCACTATAAGTACCGCGCGCTAGCCAATTGCGCCACTGGGGACAGAAGTGCGATTAGGAGAGAAAATTTCTATCAATGAAAATTATTAAATGTGTACATTACGAAATGAACAAATCTCCAAACAATTACATAAAATATATCATGAGAAGGTAGGTAATTGACGTTCAATCCTCCTATGTAAAAAATAAATTTTTTTTTAAAAATGCATCGTCCCCAGGTAAGGATCGAACTCACAGCCTCGGCATTACTCGCAAGTACTGCACTATAAGTACCGCGCGCTAGCCAATTGCGCCACTGGGGACAGAAGTGCGAGTAGGAGAGAAAATTTCTATCAATGAAAATTATTAAATGTGTACATTACGAAATGAACAAATCTCCAAACAATTACATAAAATATATCATGAGAAGGTTTAAAAATCAGGGTTCTCCAATAGCAAACATTTACACAGATTCCCTTTCTTCACTCATGAGCCTGGAGGACCCACGTAAACACCTCAAACTTATAGAAGACACCAAAGCCATGTGGAGTAGTAACTATAATATAAATTGGATTAAAGCACACTCAGGCATTGAAGGGAATGAAGAGGCTGACTGGGTTGCTAAGGAAGCCACTAAGCTTGGCCAGATTGATTTTGAGATCCCGGGTGAAAAATGTGAAATTAAATCTTACATTAAGAACATCACTTTTAACCGCTGGAGAGATGACTGGAGGTCCAGTGACAAGGGAAGACAAACCTATAAATTTTTTAAAGACCCTAGCATAAAGCGCCTGCAGACCAATTTTTACTTAAACCAGCTCCTTACTGGCCACGGAGTGTTCGGGACCTATCAACAAAAATATTTCAGAAAATCAGCTTCATGCAATTACTGTGGAGTGAGACAGGACATTAAACATTTAATTAAGCACTGTCCAAGATTCCGGGCACTTCGTGGAACCCACATGAATAACTGCGAAGAGGAACATCAATTCTTTGCTATATTGACCTGCAGGAAAATTGTGACTCAAATAATTAAACAAACTCTCGAGGACATTTTAGCCCCAGATCAACTGACCCCAGTCATGAATCAACAATAGTGCATGTCATCGTTTATTTTTACTAATCAACTTTTAGCCTTTCATTTTGAAATTTTATCTACTTTTGATTTTAGATTTCATCGACTTATAATCAGACTTTTACTTTAGACACTTACACTTAGGACTTTTAGATTTCATTGATTTTAGTTTTGAGATTTTTTATCTCTTGTTCCCTACTATTGTAATCATTTAATTCTCGACATTCACACAGGCACCATTGGATTTCATTGTCTTTAAATCATGTTTTTAAATTGTCAAGTGTTATGGTTTATACATTTTTAACTGATCACCACCACTGTCATTTGGCAAAATTTTATCGTAATTTTAGTTTTTAGAGAAATGTTTATTGTGATGATTTTACTTTTATCTCCGTATACCCCCCTGGGGTGGGTCGGAGTTCAACTTATTATACATATCATGAGAAGGTACGAAATTGATGTTCCAACCTCCTATGTAAAAAATACATTTTTTTTAAAAAATGCATCTTCCCCAGGTGAAGATCGAACTAACAGCCACGGCATTACTCGCAAGTACTGCACTATAAGTACCGCGCGCTAGCCAATTGCGCCACTGGGGACACAAGTGCGAGTAGGAGAGAAAATTTCTATCAATGAAAATTATTAAATGTGTACATTACGAAATGAACAAATCTCCAAACAATTACATAAAATATATCATGAGAAGGTAGGTAATTGACGTTCCATCCTCCAATGTAAAAAATACATTTTTTTTAAAAAATGCATCTTCCCCAGGTGAGGATCGAACTCACAGCCTCGGCATTACTCGCAAGTACTGCACCGTAAGTACCGCGCGCTAGCCACTTGCGCCACTCTGGACAGAAGTGCGAGTAGGAGAGACAATTTCTATCAATGAAAATTATTAAATGTGTACATTACGAAATGAACAAATCTCCAAACAATTACATAAAATATATCATGAGAAGGTAGGTAATTGACGTTCCATCCTCCTATGTAAAAAATACATTTTTTTTAAAAAATGCATCTTCCCCAGGTGAGGATCGAACTCACAGCCTCGGCATTACTCGCAAGTACTGCACTTTAAGTACCTCGCGCTAGCCAATTGCGCCACTGGGGACGGAAGTGCAAGTAGGAGAGAAAATTTCTATCAATGAAAATTATTAAATGTGTTCATTACGAAATGAACAAATCTCCAAACAATTACATAAAATATATCATGAGAAGGTAGGTAATTGACGTTCCATCCTCCTATGTAAAAAATACATTTTTTTAAAAAAATGCATCTTCCCCAGGTGAGGATCGAACTCACAGCCTCGCATTACTCGCAAGTACTGCACTTTAAGTACCGCGCGCTAGCCAATTGCGCCACTGGGGACAGAAGTGCGAGTAGGAGAGAAAATTTCTATCAATGAAAATTATTAAATGTGTTCATTACGAAATGAACAAATCTCCAAACAATTACATAAAATATATCATGAGAAGGTAGGTAATTGACGTTCCATCCTCCTATGTAAAAAATACAATTTTTTTTAAAAAATGCATCGTCCCCAGGTGAGGATCGAACTCACAGCCTCGGCATTACTCGCAAGTACTGCACTATAAGTACCGCGCGCTAGCCAATTGCGCCACTGGGGACAGAAGTGCGAGTAGGAGAGAAAATTTCTATCAATGAAAATTAATAATATGTACATTACGAAATGAACAAATCTCCAAACAATTACATAAAATATATCATGAGAAGGTACGTAATTGAAATTCCATCCTCCTATGTAAAAAATACATTTTTTTAAAAAAATGCATCTTCCCCAGGTGAGGATCGAACTCACAGCCTCGACATTACTCGCAAGTACTGCACTATAAGTACCGCGCGCTAGCCAATTGCGCCACTGGGGACAGAAGTGCGAGTAGGAGAGAAAATTTCTATCAATGAAAATTAATAATATGTACATTACGAAATGAACAAATCTCCAAACAATTACATAAAATATATCATGAGAAGGTAGGTAATTGACGTTCCATCCTCCTATGTAAAAAATACATTTTTTTTAAAAAATGCATCTTCCCCAAGTGAGGATTGAACTCACAGCCTCGGCATTACTCGCAAGTACTGCACTATAAGTACCGCGCGCTAGCCAATTGCGCCACTGGGGACAGAAGTGCGAGTAGGAGAGAAAATTTCTATCAATGAAAATTATTAAATGTGTACATTACGAAATGAACAAATCTCCAAACAATTACATAAAATATATCATGAGAAGGTAGGTAATTGACGTTCCATCCTCCTATGTAAAAAATACATTTTTTTTTAAAAATGCATCTTCCCTAGATGAGGATCGAATTCACAGCCTCGGCATTACTCGCCAGTACTGCACTATAAGTACCGCGCGCTAGCCAATTGCGCCACTGGGGACAGAAGTGCGAGTAGGAGAGAAAATTTCTATCAATGAAAATTATTAAATGTGTACATTACGAAATGAACAAATCTCCAAACAATTACATAAAATATATCATGAGAAGGTAGGTAATTGACGTTCCATCCTCCTATGTAAAAAATACATTTTTTTTAAAAAATGCATCTTCCCCAGGTGAGGATCGAACTCACAGCCTCGGCATTACTCGCAAGTACTGCACTATAAGTACCGCGCGCTAGCCAATTGCGCCACTGGGGACAGAAGTGCGAGTAGGAGAGAAAATTTCTATCAATGAAAATTAATAATATGTACATTACGAAATGAACAAGTCTCCAAACAATTACATAAAATATATCATGAGAAGGTAGGTAATTGACGTTCCATCCTCCTATGTAAAAAATACATTTTTTTCAAAAAATGCATCTTCCCCAGGTAAGGATCGAACTCACAGCCTCGGAATTACTCACAAGTACTGCACTGTAAGTACCGCGCGCTAGCCAATTGCGCCACTGGGGACAGGTATGCGAGTAGGAGAGAAAATTTCTATCAATGAAATTTATTAAATGTGTACATTACGAAATGAAAAAATCTCCAAACAATTACATAAAATATATCATGAGAAGGTAGGTAATTGACGTTCCATCCTCCTATGTAAAAAATACATTTTTTTTTAAAAATGCATCTTCCCTAGATGAGGATCGAATTCACAGCCTCGGCATTACTCGCCAGTACTGCACTATAAGTACCGCGCGCTAGCCAATTGCGCCACTGGGGACAGAAGTGCGAGTAGGAGAGAAAATTTCTATCAATGAAAATTATTAAATGTGTACATTACGAAATGAACAAATCGCCAAACAATTACATAAAATATATCATGAGAAGGTACGAAATTGATGTTCCAACCTCCTATGTAAAAAATACATTTTTTTTAAAAAAGGCATCTTCCCCAGGTGAGGATCGAACTAACAGCCACGGCATTACTCGCAAGTACTGCACTATAAGTACCGCGCGCTAGCCAATTGCGCCACTGGGAACAGAAGTGCGAATAGGAGAGAAAATTTCTATCAATGAAAATTATTAAATGTGTACATTACGAAATGAACAAATCTCCAAACAATTACATAAAATATATCATGAGAAGGTAGGAAATTGAAGTTCCATCCTCCTATGTAAACAATACATTTTTTTTAAAAAATACATCTTCCCCAGGTGAGGATCGAACTCACAGCCTCGGTATTACTCGCAAGTACTGCACTATAAGTACCGCGCGCTAGCCAATTGCGCCACTGGGGACAGAAGTGCGAGTAGGAGAGAAAATTTCTATCAATGAAAATTATTAAATGTGTACATTACGAAATGAACAAATCTCCAAACAATTACATAAAATATATCATGAGAAGGTAGGTAATTGACGTTCAATCCTCCTATGTAAAAAATACATTTTTTTTAAAAAATGCATCTTCCCCAGGTGAGGATCGAACTCACAGCCTCGGCATTACTCGCAAGTACTGCACTATAAGTACCGCGCGCTAGCCAATTGCGCCACTGGGGACAGAAGTGCGTGTAGGAGAGAAAATTTCTATCAATGAAAATTATTAAATGTGTACATTACGAAATGAACAAATCTCCAAACAATTACATAAAATATATCATGAGAAGGTAGGTAATTGACGTTCCATCCTCCAATGTAAAAAATACATTTTTTTTAAAAAATGCATCTTCCCCAAGTGAGGATCGAACTCACAGCCTCGGCATTACTCGCAAGTACTGCACCGTAAGTACCGCGCGCTAGCCAATTGCGCCACTCTGGACAGAAGTGCGAGTAGGAGAGACAATTTCTATCAATGAAAATTATTAAATGTGTACATTACGAAATGAACAAATCTCCAAACAATTACATAAAATATATCATGAGAAGGTAGGTAATTGACGTTCCATCCTCCTATGTAAAAAATACATTTTTTTTTAAAAATGCATCTTCCCTAGGTGAGGATCGAATTCACTGCCTCGGCATTACTCGCCAGTACTGCACTATAAGTACCGCGCGCTAGCCAATTGCGCCACTGGGGACAGAAGTGCGAGTAGGAGAGAAAATTTCTATCAATGAAAATTATTAAATGTGTACATTACGAAATGAACAAATCTCAAAACAATTACATAAAATATATCATGAGAAGGTAGGTAATTGACGTTCCATCCTCCTATGTAAAAAATACATTTTTTTTAAAAAATGCATCTTCCCCAGGTGAGGATCAAACTCACAGACTCGGCATTACTCGCAAGTACTGCACTATAAGTACCGCGCGCTAGCCAATTTCGCCACTGGGGACAGAAGTGCGAGTAGGAGAGAAAATTTCTATCAATGAAAATTAATAATGTGTACATTACGAAATGAACAAATCTCCAAACAATTACATAAAATATATCATGAGAAGGTAGGTAATTGACATTCCATCCTCCTATGTAAAAAATACATTTTTTTTAAAAAATGCATCTTCCCCAGGTGAGGATCGAACTCACAGCCTCGGCATTACTCGCAAGTACTGCACTATAAGTACCGCGCGCTTGCCAATTGCGCCACTGGGGACAGGTGTGCGAGTAGGAGAGAAAATTTCTATCAATGAAGATTATTAAATGTGTACATTACGAAATGAACTAATCTCCAAACAGTTACATAAAATATATCATGAGAAGGCAGGTAATTGACATTCCATCCTCCTATGTAAAAAATACATTTTTTTAAAAAAATGCATCTTCCCCAGGTGAGGATCGAATTCACAGCCTCGGCATTACTCGCAAGTACTGCACTATAAGTACCGCGCGCTAGCCAATTGCGCCACTGGGAACAGAAGTGCGAGTAGGAGAGAAAATTTCTTTCCATGAAAATTATTAAATGTGTACATTATGAAATGAACAAATCTCCAAACAATTACATAAAAGATATCATGAGAAGGTAGGAAATTGACTTTTCATCCTCCTATGTAAACAATACATTTTTTTTTAAAAAATGCATCTTCCCTAGGTGAGGATCGAACTCACAGCCTCGGCATTACTCGCAAGTACTGCACTATAAATACCGCGCGCTAGCCAATTGCGCCACTGGGGGCAGGTGTGCGAGTAGGACAGAAATTTCTATCAATGAAGATTATTAAATGTGTACATTACGAAATGATCAAATCTCCAAACAATTACATAAAATATATCATGAGAAGGTATGTAATTGACGTTCCATCCTCCTATGTAAAAAATACATTTTTTTTAAAAAATGCATCTTCCCCAGGTGAGGATCGAACTCACAGCCTCGGCATTACTCGCAAGTACTGCACTATAAGTACCGCGCGCTAGCCAATTGCGCCACTGGGGACAGAAGTGCGAGTAGGAGAGAAAATTTCTATCAATGAAAATTAATAATATGTACATTACGAAATGAACAAGTCTCCAAACAATTACATAAAATATATCATGAGAAGGTAGGTAATTGACGTTCCATCCTCCTATGTAAAAAATACATTTTTTTCAAAAAATGCATCTTCCCCAGGTAAGGATCGAACTCACAGCCTCGGAATTACTCACAAGTACTGCACTGTAAGTACCGCGCGCTAGCCAATTGCGCCACTGGGGACAGGTATGCGAGTAGGAGAGAAAATTTCTATCAATGAAATTTATTAAATGTGTACATTACGAAATGAAAAAATCTCCAAACAATTACATAAAATATATCATGAGAAGGTAGGTAATTGACGTTCCATCCTCCTATGTAAAAAATACATTTTTTTTTAAAAATGCATCTTCCCTAGATGAGGATCGAATTCACAGCCTCGGCATTACTCGCCAGTACTGCACTATAAGTAACGCGCGCTAGCCAATTGCGCCACTGGGGACAGAAGTGCGAGTAGGAGAGAAAATTTCTATCAATGAAAATTATTAAATGTGTACATTACGAAATGAACAAATCTCCAAACAATTACATAAAATATATCATGAGAAGGTAGGTAATTGACGTTCCATCCTCCTATGTAAAAAATACATTTTTTTTAAAAAATGCATCTTCCCCAGGTGAGGATCGAACTCACAGCCTCGGCATTACTCGCAAGTACTGCACTATAAGTACCGCGCGCTAGCCAATTGCGCCACTGGGGACAGAAGTGCGAGTAGGAGAGAAAATTTCTATCAATGAAAATTAATAATATGTACATTACGAAATGAACAAGTCTCCAAACAATTACATAAAATATATCATGAGAAGGTAGGTAATTGACGTTCCATCCTCCTATGTAAAAAATACATTTTTTTCAAAAAATGCATCTTCCCCAGGTAAGGATCGAACTCACAGCCTCGGAATTACTCACAAGTACTGCACTGTAAGTACCGCGCGCTAGCCAATTGCGCCACTGGGGACAGGTATGCGAGTAGGAGAGAAAATTTCTATCAATGAAATTTATTAAATGTGTACATTACGAAATGAAAAAATCTCCAAACAATTACATAAAATATATCATGAGAAGGTAGGTAATTGACGTTCCATCCTCCTATGTAAAAAATACATTTTTTTTTAAAAATGCATCTTCCCTAGATGAGGATCGAATTCACAGCCTCGGCATTACTCGCCAGTACTGCACTATAAGTACCGCGCGCTAGCCAATTGCGCCACTGGGGACAGAAGTGCGAGTAGGAGAGAAAATTTCTATCAATGAAAATTATTAAATGTGTACATTACGAAATGAACAAATCGCCAAACAATTACATAAAATATATCATGAGAAGGTACGAAATTGATGTTCCAACCTCCTATGTAAAAAATACATTTTTTTTAAAAAATGCATCTTCCCCAGGTGAGGATCGAACTAACAGCCACGGCATTACTCGCAAGTACTGCACTATAAGTACCGCGCGCTAGCCAATTGCGCCACTGGGAACATAAGTGCGAATAGGAGAGAAAATTTCTATCAATGAAAATTATTAAATGTGTACATTACGAAATGAACAAATCTCCAAACAATTACATAAAATATATCATGAGAAGGTAGGAAATTGAAGTTCCATCCTCCTATGTAAACAATACATTTTTTTTAAAAAATACATCTTCCCCAGGTGAGGATCGAACTCACAGCCTCGGTATTACTCGCAAGTACTGCACTATAAGTACCGCGCGCTAGCCAATTGCGCCACTGGGGACAGAAGTGCGAGTAGGAGAGAAAATTTCTATCAATGAAAATTATTAAATGTGTACATTACGAAATGAACAAATCTCCAAACAATTACATAAAATATATCATGAGAAGGTAGGTAATTGACGTTCAATCCTCCTATGTAAAAAATACATTTTTTTTAAAAAATGCATCTTCCCCAGGTGAGGATCGAACTCACAGCCTCGGCATTACTCGCAAGTACTGCACTATAAGTACCGCGCGCTAGCCAATTGCGCCACTGGGGACAGAAGTGCGAGTAGGAGAGAAAATTTCTATCAATGAAAATTATTAAATGTGTACATTACGAAATGAACAAATCTCCAAACAATTACATAAAATATATCATGAGAAGGTAGGTAATTGACGTTCCATCCTCCAATGTAAAAAATACATTTTTTTTAAAAAATGCATCTTCCCCAAGTGAGGATCGAACTCACAGCCTCGGCATTACTCGCAAGTACTGCACCGTAAGTACCGCGCGCTAGCCAATTGCGCCACTCTGGACAGAAGTGCGAGTAGGAGAGACAATTTCTATCAATGAAAATTATTAAATGTGTACATTACGAAATGAACAAATCTCCAAACAATTACATAAAATATATCATGAGAAGGTAGGTAATTGACGTTCCATCCTCCTATGTAAAAAATACATTTTTTTTTAAAAATGCATCTTCCCTAGGTGAGGATCGAATTCACTGCCTCGGCATTACTCGCCAGTACTGCACTATAAGTACCGCGCGCTAGCCAATTGCGCCACTGGGGACAGAAGTGCGAGTAGGAGAGAAAATTTCTATCAATGAAAATTATTAAATGTGTACATTACGAAATGAACAAATCTCAAAACAATTACATAAAATATATCATGAGAAGGTAGGTAATTGACGTTCCATCCTCCTATGTAAAAAATACATTTTTTTTAAAAAATGCATCTTCCCCAGGTGAGGATCAAACTCACAGACTCGGCATTACTCGCAAGTACTGCACTATAAGTACCGCGCGCTAGCCAATTTCGCCACTGGGGACAGAAGTGCGAGTAGGAGAGAAAATTTCTATCAATGAAAATTAATAATGTGTACATTACGAAATGAACAAATCTCCAAACAATTACATAAAATATATCATGAGAAGGTAGGTAATTGACATTCCATCCTCCTATGTAAAAAATACATTTTTTTTAAAAAATGCATCTTCCCCAGGTGAGGATCGAACTCACAGCCTCGGCATTACTCGCAAGTACTGCACTATAAGTACCGCGCGCTTGCCAATTGCGCCACTGGGGACAGGTGTGCGAGTAGGAGAGAAAATTTCTATCAATGAAGATTATTAAATGTGTACATTACGAAATGAACTAATCTCCAAACAGTTACATAAAATATATCATGAGAAGGCAGGTAATTGACATTCCATCCTCCTATGTAAAAAATACATTTTTTTAAAAAAATGCATCTTCCCCAGGTGAGGATCGAATTCACAGCCTCGGCATTACTCGCAAGTACTGCACTATAAGTACCGCGCGCTAGCCAATTGCGCCACTGGGAACAGAAGTGCGAGTAGGAGAGAAAATTTCTTTCCATGAAAATTATTAAATGTGTACATTATGAAATGAACAAATCTCCAAACAATTACATAAAAGATATCATGAGAAGGTAGGAAATTGACGTTCCATCCTCCTATGTAAACAATACATTTTTTTTAAAAAAATGCATCTTCCCTAGGTGAGGATCGAACTCACAGCCTCGGCATTACTCGCAAGTACTGCACTATAAGTACCGCGCGCTAGCCAATTGCGCCACTGGGGGCAGGTGTGCGAGTAGGACAGAAATTTCTATCAATGAAGATTATTAAATGTGTACATTACGAAATGATCAAATCTCCAAACAATTACATAAAATATATCATGAGAAGGTATGTAATTGACGTTCCATCCTCCTATGTAAAAAATACATTTTTTTTAAAAAATGCATCTTCCCCAGGTGAGGATCGAACTCACAGCCTCGGCATTACTCGCAAGTACTGCACTATAAGTACCGCGCGCTAGCCAATTGCGCCACTGGGGACAGAAGTGCGAGTAGGAGAGAAAATTTCTATCAATGAAAATTAATAATATGTACATTACGAAATGAACAAGTCTCCAAACAATTACATAAAATATATCATGAGAAGGTAGGTAATTGACGTTCCATCCTCCAATGTAAAAAATACATTTTTTTTAAAAAATGCATCTTCCCCAAGTGAGGATCGAACTCACAGCCTCGGCATTACTCGCAAGTACTGCACCGTAAGTACCGCGCGCTAGCCAATTGCGCCACTCTGGACAGAAGTGCGAGTAGGAGAGACAATTTCTATCAATGAAAATTATTAAATGTGTACATTACGAAATGAACAAATCTCCAAACAATTACATAAAATATATCATGAGAAGGTAGGTAATTGACGTTCCATCCTCCTATGTAAAAAATACATTTTTTTTTAAAAATGCATCTTCCCTAGGTGAGGATCGAATTCACTGCCTCGGCATTACTCGCCAGTACTGCACTATAAGTACCGCGCGCTAGCCAATTGCGCCACTGGGGACAGAAGTGCGAGTAGGAGAGAAAATTTCTATCAATGAAAATTATTAAATGTGTACATTACGAAATGAACAAATCTCAAAACAATTACATAAAATATATCATGAGAAGGTAGGTAATTGACGTTCCATCCTCCTATGTAAAAAATACATTTTTTTTAAAAAATGCATCTTCCCCAGGTGAGGATCAAACTCACAGACTCGGCATTACTCGCAAGTACTGCACTATAAGTACCGCGCGCTAGCCAATTTCGCCACTGGGGACAGAAGTGCGAGTAGGAGAGGAAATTTCTATCAATGAAAATTAATAATGTGTACATTACGAAATGAACAAATCTCCAAACAATTACATAAAATATATCATGAGAAGGTAGGTAATTGACATTCCATCCTCCTATGTAAAAAATACATTTTTTTTAAAAAATGCATCTTCCCCAGGTGAGGATCGAACTCACAGCCTCGGCATTACTCGCAAGTACTGCACTATAAGTACCGCGCGCTTGCCAATTGCGCCACTGGGGACAGGTGTGCGAGTAGGAGAGAAAATTTCTATCAATGAAGATTATTAAATGTGTACATTACGAAATGAACTAATCTCCAAACAGTTACATAAAATATATCATGAGAAGGCAGGTAATTGACATTCCATCCTCCTATGTAAAAAATACATTTTTTTAAAAAAATGCATCTTCCCCAGGTGAGGATCGAATTCACAGCCTCGGCATTACTCGCAAGTACTGCACTATAAGTACCGCGCGCTAGCCAATTGCGCCACTGGGAACAGAAGTGCGAGTAGGAGAGAAAATTTCTTTCCATGAAAATTATTAAATGTGTACATTATGAAATGAACAAATCTCCAAACAATTACATAAAAGATATCATGAGAAGGTAGGAAATTGACGTTCCATCCTCCTATGTAAACAATACATTTTTTTTAAAAAAATGCATCTTCCCTAGGTGAGGATCGAACTCACAGCCTCGGCATTACTCGCAAGTACTGCACTATAAGTACCGCGCGCTAGCCAATTGCGCCACTGGGGGCAGGTGTGCGAGTAGGACAGAAATTTCTATCAATGAAGATTATTAAATGTGTACATTACGAAATGATCAAATCTCCAAACAATTACATAAAATATATCATGAGAAGGTATGTAATTGACGTTCCATCCTCCTATGTAAAAAATACATTTTTTTTAAAAAATGCATCTTCCCCAGGTGAGGATCGAACTCACAGCCTCGGCATTACTCGCAAGTACTGCACTATAAGTACCGCGCGCTAGCCAATTGCGCCACTGGGGACAGAAGTGCGAGTAGGAGAGAAAATTTCTATCAATGAAAATTAATAATATGTACATTACGAAATGAACAAGTCTCCAAACAATTACATAAAATATATCATGAGAAGGTAGGTAATTGACGTTCCATCCTCCTATGTAAAAAATACATTTTTTTCAAAAAATGCATCTTCCCCAGGTAAGGATCGAACTCACAGCCTCGGAATTACTCACAAGTACTGCACTGTAAGTACCGCGCGCTAGCCAATTGCGCCACTGGGGACAGGTATGCGAGTAGGAGAGAAAATTTCTATCAATGAAATTTATTAAATGTGTAAATTACGAAATGAAAAAATCTCCAAACAATTACATAAAATATATCATGAGAAGGTAGGTAATTGACGTTCCATCCTCCTATGTAAAAAATACATTTTTTTTTAAAAATGCATCTTCCCTAGATGAGGATCGAATTCACAGCCTCGGCATTACTCGCCAGTACTGCACTATAAGTACCGCGCGCTAGCCAATTGCGCCACTGGGGACAGAAGTGCGAGTAGGAGAGAAAATTTCTATCAATGAAAATTATTAAATGTGTACATTACGAAATGAACAAATCTCCAAACAATTACATAAAATATATCATGAGAAGGTAGGTAATTGACGTTCCATCCTCCTATGTAAAAAATACATTTTTTTTAAAAAATGCATCTTCCCCAGGTGAGGATCGAACTCACAGCCTCGGCATTACTCGCAAGTACTGCACTATAAGTACCGCGCGCTAGCCAATTGCGCCACTGGGGACAGAAGTGCGAGTAGGAGAGAAAATTTCTATCAATGAAAATTAATAATATGTACATTACGAAATGAACAAGTCTCCAAACAATTACATAAAATATATCATGAGAAGGTAGGTAATTGACGTTCCATCCTCCTATGTAAAAAATACATTTTTTTCAAAAAATGCATCTTCCCCAGGTAAGGATCGAACTCACAGCCTCGGAATTACTCACAAGTACTGCACTGTAAGTACCGCGCGCTAGCCAATTGCGCCACTGGGGACAGGTATGCGAGTAGGAGAGAAAATTTCTATCAATGAAATTTATTAAATGTGTACATTACGAAATGAAAAAATCTCCAAACAATTACATAAAATATATCATGAGAAGGTAGGTAATTGACGTTCCATCCTCCTATGTAAAAAATACATTTTTTTTTAAAAATGCATCTTCCCTAGATGAGGATCGAATTCACAGCCTCGGCATTACTCGCCAGTACTGCACTATAAGTACCGCGCGCTAGCCAATTGCGCCACTGGGGACAGAAGTGCGAGTAGGAGAGAAAATTTCTATCAATGAAAATTATTAAATGTGTACATTAGGAAATGAACAAATCGCCAAACAATTACATAAAATATATCATGAGAAGGTACGAAATTGATGTTCCAACCTCCTATGTAAAAAATACATTTTTTTTAAAAAATGCATCTTCCCCAGGTGAGGATCGAACTAACAGCCACGGCATTACTCGCAAGTACTGCACTATAAGTACCGCGCGCTAGCCAATTGCGCCACTGGGAACAGAAGTGCGAATAGGAGAGAAAATTTCTATCAATGAAAATTATTAAATGTGTACATTACGAAATGAACAAATCTCCAAACAATTACATAAAATATATCATGAGAAGGTAGGAAATTGAAGTTCCATCCTCCTATGTAAACAATACATTTTTTTTAAATAATACATCTTCCCCAGGTGAGGATCGAACTCACAGCCTCGGTATTACTCGCAAGTACTGCACTATAAGTACCGCGCGCTAGCCAATTGCGCCACTGGGGACAGAAGTGCGAGTAGGAGAGAAAATTTCTATCAATGAAAATTATTAAATGTGTACATTACGAAATGAACAAATCTCCAAACAATTACATAAAATATATCATGAGAAGGTAGGTAATTGACGTTCAATCCTCCTATGTAAAAAATACATTTTTTTTAAAAAATGCATCTTCCCCAGGTGAGGATCGAACTCACAGCCTCGGCATTACTCGCAAGTACTGCACTATAAGTACCGCGCGCTAGCCAATTGCGCCACTGGGGACAGAAGTGCGAGTAGGAGAGAAAATTTCTATCAATGAAAATTATTAAATGTGTACATTACGAAATGAACAAATCTCAAAACAATTACATAAAATATATCATGAGAAGGTAGGTAATTGACGTTCCATCCTCCTATGTAAAAAATACATTTTTTTTAAAAAATGCATCTTCCCCAGGTGAGGATCAAACTCACAGACTCGGCATTACTCGCAAGTACTGCACTATAAGTACCGCGCGCTAGCAAATTTCGCCACTGGGGACAGAAGTGCGAGTAGGAGAGAAAATTTCTATCAATGAAAATTAATAATGTGTACATTACGAAATGAACAAATCTCCAAACAATTACATAAAATATATCATGAGAAGGTAGGTAATTGACATTCCATCCTCCTATGTAAAAAATACATTTTTTTTAAAAAATGCATCTTCCCCAGGTGAGGATCGAACTCACAGCCTCGGCATTACTCGCAAGTACTGCACTATAAGTACCGCGCGCTTGCCAATTGCGCCACTGGGGACAGGTGTGCGAGTAGGAGAGAAAATTTCTATCAATGAAGATTATTAAATGTGTACATTACGAAATGAACTAATCTCCAAACAGTTACATAAAATATATCATGAGAAGGCAGGTAATTGACATTCCATCCTCCTATGTAAAAAATACATTTTTTTAAAAAAATGCATCTTCCCCAGGTGAGGATCGAATTCACAGCCTCGGCATTACTCGCAAGTACTGCACTATAAGTACCGCGCGCTAGCCAATTGCGCCACTGGGAACAGAAGTGCGAGTAGGAGAGAAAATTTCTTTCCATGAAAATTATTAAATGTGTACATTATGAAATGAACAAATCTCCAAACAATTACATAAAAGATATCATGAGAAGGTAGGAAATTGACGTTCCATCCTCCTATGTAAACAATACATTTTTTTTTAAAAAATGCATCTCCCCCAGGTGAGGATCGAACTCACAGCCTCGGCATTACTCGCAAGTACTGCACTATAAGTACCGCGCGCTAGCCAATTGCGCCACTGGTGACAGAAGTGCGAGTAGGAGAGAAAATTTCTATCAATGAAAATTAATAATATGTACATTACGAAATGAACAAATCTCCAAACAATTACATAAAATATATCATGAGAAGGTACGTAATTGAAATTCCATCCTCCTATGTAAAAAATACATTTTTTTTAAAAAATGCATCTTCCCCAGGTGAGGATCGAACTCACAGCCTCGGCATTACTCGCAAGTACTGCACTATAAGTACCGCGCGCTAGTCAATTGCGCCACTGGGGACAGAAGTGCGAGTAGGAGAGAAAATTTCTATCAATGAAAATTAATAATATGTACATTACGAAATGAACAAATCTCCAAACAATTACATAAAATATATCATGAGAAGGTAGGTAATTGACGTTCCATCCTCCTATGTAAAAAATACATTTTTTTTAAAAAATGCATCTTCCCCAGGTGAGGATCAAACTCATAGCCTCGGCATTACTCGAAAGTACTGCACTATAAATACCGCGCGCTAGCCAATTGCGCCACAGGGGACAGGTGTTCGAGTAGGAGAGAAAATTTCTATCAATGAAGATTATTAAATGTGTACATTACGAAATGAACAAATCTCCAAACAATTACATAAAATATATCATGAGAAGGTAGGTAATTGACGTTCCATCCTCCTATGTAAAAAATACATTTTTTTTAAAAAAATGCATCTTCCCTAGGTGAGGATCGAACTCACAGCCTCGGCATTACTCGCAAGTACTGCACTATAAGTACCGCGCGCTAGCCAATTGCGCCACTGGGGGCAGGTGTGCGAGTAGGACAGAAATTTCTATCAATGAAGATTATTAAATGTGTACATTACGAAATGATCAAATCTCCAAACAATTACATAAAATATATCATGAGAAGGTATGTAATTGACGTTCCATCCTCCTATGTAAAAAATACATTTTTTTTAAAAAATGCATCTTCCCCAGGTGAGGATCGAACTCACAGCCTCGGCATTACTCGCAAGTACTGCACTATAAGTACCGCGCGCTAGCCAATTGCGCCACTGGGGACAGAAGTGCGAGTAGGAGAGAAAATTTCTATCAATGAAAATTAATAATATGTACATTACGAAATGAACAAGTCTCCAAACAATTACATAAAATATATCATGAGAAGGTAGGTAATTGACGTTCCATCCTCCTATGTAAAAAATACATTTTTTTCAAAAAATGCATCTTCCCCAGGTAAGGATCGAACTCACAGCCTCGGAATTACTCACAAGTACTGCACTGTAAGTACCGCGCGCTAGCCAATTGCGCCACTGGGGACAGGTATGCGAGTAGGAGAGAAAATTTCTATCAATGAAATTTATTAAATGTGTACATTACGAAATGAAAAAATCTCCAAACAATTACATAAAATATATCATGAGAAGGTAGGTAATTGACGTTCCATCCTCCTATGTAAAAAATACATTTTTTTTAAAAAATGCATCTTCCCCAGGTGAGGATCGAACTCACAGCCTCGGCATTACTCGCAAGTACTGCACTATAAGTACCGCGCGCTAGCCAATTGCGCCACTGGGGACAGAAGTGCGAGTAGGAGAGAAAATTTCTATCAATGAAAATTAATAATATGTACATTACGAAATGAACAAATCTCCAAACAATTACATAAAATATATCATGAGAAGGTAGGTAATTGACGTTCCATCCTCCTATGTAAAAAATACATTTTTTTTAAAAAATGCATCTTCCCCAGGTGAGGATCAAACTCATAGCCTCGGCATTACTCGAAAGTACTGCACTATAAATACCGCGCGCTAGCCAATTGCGCCACAGGGGACAGGTGTTCGAGTAGGAGAGAAAATTTCTATCAATGAAGATTATTAAATGTGTACATTACGAAATGAACAAATCTCCAAACAATTACATAAAATATATCATGAGAAGGTAGGTAATTGACGTTCCATCCTCCTATGTAAAAAATACATTTTTTTTTAAAAAATGCATCTTCCCTAGGTGAGGATCGAACTCACAGCCTCGGCATTACTCGCAAGTACTGCACTATAAGTACCGCGCGCTAGCCAATTGCGCCACTGGGGGCAGGTGTGCGAGTAGGACAGAAATTTCTATCAATGAAGATTATTAAATGTGTACATTACGAAATGATCAAATCTCCAAACAATTACATAAAATATATCATGAGAAGGTATGTAATTGACGTTCCATCCTCCTATGTAAAAAATACATTTTTTTTAAAAAATGCATCTTCCCCAGGTGAGGATCGAACTCACAGCCTCGGCATTACTCGCAAGTACTGCACTATAAGTACCGCGCGCTAGCCAATTGCGCCACTGGGGACAGAAGTGCGAGTAGGAGAGAAAATTTCTATCAATAAAAATTAATAATATGTACATTACGAAATGAACAAGTCTCCAAACAATTACATAAAATATATCATGAGAAGGTAGGTAATTGACGTTCCATCCTCCTATGTAAAAAATACATTTTTTTCAAAAAATGCATCTTCCCCAGGTAAGGATCGAACTCACAGCCTCGGAATTACTCACAAGTACTGCACTGTAAGTACCGCGCGCTAGCCAATGTGCGCCACTGGGGACAGGTATGCGAGTAGGAGAGAAAATTTCTATCAATGAAATTTATTAAATGTGTACATTACGAAATGAAAAAATCTCCAAACAATTACATAAAATATATCATGAGAAGGTAGGTAATTGACGTTCCATCCTCCTATGTAAAAAATACATTTTTTTTTAAAAATGCATCTTCCCTAGATGAGGATCGAATTCACAGCCTCGGCATTACTCGCCAGTACTGCACTATAAGTACCGCGCGCTAGCCAATTGCGCCACTGGGGACAGAAGTGCGAGTAGGAGAGAAAATTTCTATCAATGAAAATTATTAAATGTGTACATTACGAAATGAACAAATCTCCAAACAATTACATAAAATATATCATGAGAAGGTAGGTAATTGACGTTCCATCCTCCTATGTAAAAAATACATTTTTTTTAAAGAATGCATCTTCCCCAGGTGAGGATCGAACTTACAGACTCGGCATTACTCGCAAGTACTGCACTATAAGTACTGCGCGCTAGCCAATTGCGCCACTGGGGACAGAAGTGCGAGTAGGAGAGAAAATTTCTATCAATGAAAATTAATAATGTGTACATTACGAAATGAACAAATCTCCAAACAATTACATAAAATATATCATGAGAAGGTAGGTAATTGACATTCCATCCTCCTATGTAAAAAATACATTTTTTTTAAAAAATGCATCTTCCCCAGGTGAGGATCGAACTCACAGCCTCGGCATTACTCGCAAGTACTGCACTATAAGTACCGCGCGCTTGCCAATTGCGCCACTGGGGACAGGTGTGCGAGTAGGAGAGAAAATTTCTATCAATGAAAATTATTAAATGTGTACATTACGAAATGAACAAATCTCCAAACAATTACATAAAATATATCATGAGAAGGTAGGTAATTGACGTTCCATCCTCCTATGTAAAAAATACATTTTTTTTAAAGAATGCATCTTCCCCAGGTGAGGATCGAACTTACAGACTCGGCATTACTCGCAAGTACTGCACTATAAGTACTGCGCGCTAGCCAATTGCGCCACTGGGGACAGAAGTGCGAGTAGGAGAGAAAATTTCTATCAATGAAAATTAATAATGTGTACATTACGAAATGAACAAATCTCCAAACAATTACATAAAATATATCATGAGAAGGTAGGTAATTGACATTCCATCCTCCTATGTAAAAAATACATTTTTTTTAAAAAATGCATCTTCCCCAGGTGAGGATCGAACTCACAGCCTCGGCATTACTCGCAAGTACTGCACTATAAGTACCGCGCGCTTGCCAATTGCGCCACTGGGGACAGGTGTGCGAGTAGGAGAGAAAATTTCTATCAATGAAGATTATTAAATATGTACATTACGAAATGAACAAATCTCCAAACAATTACATAAAATATATCATGAGAAGGTAGGTAATTGACGTTCCATCCTCCTATGTAAAAAATACATTTTTTTTAAAAAATGCATCTTCCCCAAGTGAGGATCGAACTCACAGTCTCGGCATTACTCGCAAGTACTGCACTATAAGCACCGCGCGCTAGCCAATTGCGCCACAGGGGACAGGTATGCGAGTAGGAGAGAAAATTTCTATCAATGAAATTTATTAAATGTGTACATTACGAAATGAAAAAATCTCCAAACAATTACATAAAATATATCATGAGAAGGTAGGTAATTGACGTTCCATCCTCCTATGTAAAAAATACATTTTTTTTAAAAAATGCATCTTCCCCAAGTGAGGATCGAAATCACAGCCTCGGCATTACTCGCAAGTACTGCACTATAAGTACCGCGCGCTAGCCAATTGCGCCACTGGGGACAGAAGTGCGAGTAGGAGAGAAAAATTCTATCAATGAAAATTATTAAATGTGTACATTACGAAATGAACAAATCTCCAAACAATTACAAAAAATATATCATGAGAAGGTAGGTAATTGACGTTCCATCCTCCTATGTAAAAAATACATTTTTTTTAAAAAATGCATCTTCCCCAGGTGAGGATCGAACTCACAGCCTCGGCATTACTCGCAAGTACTGCACTATAAGTACCGCGCGCTAGCCAATTGCGCCACTGGGGACAGGTATGCGAGTAGGAGAGAAAATTTCTATCAATGAAATTTATTAAATGTGTACATTACGAAATGAAAAAATCTCCAAACAATTACATAAAATATATCATGAGAAGGTAGGTAATTGACGTTCCATCCTCCTATGTAAAAAATACATTTTTTTTAAAAAATGCATCTTCCCTAGGTGGGGATCGAATTCACAGCCTCGGCATTACTCGCCAGTACTGCACTATATGTACCGCGCGCTAGCCAATTGCGCCACTGGGGACAGAAGTGCGAGTAGGAGAGAAAATTTCTATCAATGAAAATTATTAAATGTGTACATTACGAAATGAACAAATCTCCAAACAATTACATAAAATATATCATGAGAAGGTAGGTAATTGACGTTCCATCCTCCTATGTAAAAAATACATTTTTTTTTAAAAAATGCATCTTCCCCAGGTGAGGATCGAACTCACAGACTCGGCATTACTCGCAAGTACTGCACTATAAGTACCGCGCGCTAGCCAATTCCGCCACTGGGGACAGAAGTGCGAGTAGGAGAGAAAATTTCTATCAATGAAAATTAATAATGTGTACATTACGAAATGAACAAATCTCCAAACAATTACATAAAATATATCATGAGAAGGTAGGTAATTGACATTCCATCCTCCTATGTAAAAAATACATTTTTTTTAAAAAATGCATCTTCCCCAGGTGAAGATCGAATTCACAGCCTCGGCATCACTCGCAAGTACTGTACTATAAGTACCGCGCGCTAGCCAATTGCGCCACTGGGGACAGAAGTGCGAGTAGGAGAGAAAATTTCTATCAATGAAGATTATTAAATATGTACATTACGAAATGAACAAATCTCCAAACAATTACATAAAATATATCATGAGAAGTTAGGTAATTGACGTTCCATCCTCCTATGTAAAAAATACATTTTTTTTAAAAAATGCATCTTCCCCAGGTGAGGATCGAACTCACAGCCTCGGCATTACTCGCAAGTACTGCACTGTAAGTACCGCGCGCTAGCCAATTGCGCCACTGGGGACAGGTATGCGAGTAGGAGAGAAAATTTCTATCAATGAAATTTATTAAATGTGTACATTACGAAATGAAAAATGTCCAAACAATTACATAAAATATATCATGAGAAGGTAGGTAATTGACGTTCCATCCTCCTATGTAAAAAATACATTTTTTTTAAAAAATGCATCTTCCCCAAGTGAGGATCGAACTCACAGCCTCGGCATTACTCGCAAGTACTGCACTATAAGTACCACGCGCTAGCCAATTGCGCCACTGGGGACAGAAATGCGAGTAGGAGAGAAAATTTCTATCAATGAAAATTATTAAATGTGTACATTACGAAATGAACAAATCTCCAAACAATTACATAAAATATATCATGAGAAGGTAGGTAATTGACGTTCCATCCTCCTATGTAAAAAATACATTTTTTTTAAAAATGCATCTTCCCTAGGTGAGGATCGAATTCACAGCCTCGGCATTACTCGCCAGTACTGCACTATAAGTACCGCGCGCTAGCCAATTGCGCCACTGGGGACAGAAGTGCGAGTAGGAGAGAAAATTTCTATCAATGAAAATTATTAAATGTGTACATTACGAAATGAACAAATCTCCAAACAATTACATAAAATATATCATGAGAAGGTAGGTAATTGACGTTCCATCCTCCTATGTAAAAAATACATTTTTTTTTAAAAAAATGCATCTTCCCCAGGTGAGGATCGAACTCACAGACTCGGCATTACTCGCAAGTACTGCACTATAAGTACCGCGCGCTAGCCAATTCCGCCACTGGGGACAGAAGTGCGAGTAGGAGAGAAAATTTCTATCAATGAAAATTAATAATGTGTACATTACGAAATGAACAAATCTCCAAACAATTACATAAAATATATCATGAGAAGGTAGGTGATTGACATTCCATCCTCCTATGTAAAAAATACATTTTTTTTAAAAAATGCATCTTCCCCAGGTGAAGATCGAATTCACAGCCTCGGCATTACTCGCAAGTACTGCACTATAAGTATCGCGCGCTAGCCAATTGCGCCACTGGGGACAGAAGTGCGAGTAGGAGAGAAAATTTCTATCAATGAAGATTATTAAATATGTACATTACGAAATGAACAAATCTCCAAACAATTACATAAAATATATCATGAGAAGTTAGGTAATTGACGTTCCATCCTCCTATGTAAAAAATACATTTTTTTTTAAAAATGCATCTTCCCCAGGTGAGGATCGAACTCACAGCCTCGGCATTACTCGCAAGTACTGCACTATAAGTACCGCGCGCTAGCCAATTGCGCCACTGGGGACAGGTATGCGAGTAGGAGAGAAAATTTCTATCAATGAAAATTATTAAATGTGTACATTACGAAATGAACAAATCTCCAAACAATTACATAAAATATATCATGAGAAGGTAGGTAATTGACGTTCCATCCTCCTATGTAAAAAATACATTTTTTTAAAAAAAGCATCTTCCCCAGGTGAGGATCGAACTCACAGCCTCGGCATTACTCGCAAGTACTGCACTATAAGTACCGCGCGCTAGCCAATTGCGCCACTGGGGACAGAAGTGCGAGTAGGAGAGAAAATTTCTATCAATGAAGATTATTAAATATGTACATTACGAAATGAACAAATCTCCAAACAATTACATAAAATATATCATGAGAAGTTAGGTAATTGACGTTCCATCCTCCTATGTAAAAAATACATTTTTTTTTAAAAATGCATCTTCCCCAGGTGAGGATCGAACTCACAGCCTCGGCATTACTCGCAAGTACTGCACTATGAGTACCGCGCACTAGCCAATTGCGCCACTGGGGACAGAAATGCGAGTAGGAGAGAAAATTTCTATCAATGAAAATTATTAAATGTGTACATTACGAAATGAACAAATCTCCAAACAATTACATAAAATATATCATGAGAAGGTAGGTAATTGACGTTCCATCCTCCTATGTAAAAAATACATTTTTTTAAAAAAAGCATCTTCCCCAGGTGAGGATCGAACTCACAGCCTCGGCATTACTCGCAAGTACTGCACTATAAGTACCGCGCGCTAGCCAATTGCGCCACTCTGGACAGAAGTGAGAGTAGGAGAGAAAATTTCTATCAATGAAAATTATTAAATGTGTACATTACGAAATGAACAAATCTCTAAACAATTACATAAAATATATCATGAGAAGGTAGGTAATTGACGTTCCATCCTCCTATGTAAAAAATACAATTTTTTAAAAAAATGCATCTTCCCCAGGTGAGGATCGAACTCACAGCCTCGGCATTACTCGCAAGTACTGCACTATAAGTACTGCGCGCTAGCCAATTGCGCCACTGGGGACAGGTGTGCGAGTAGGAAAGAAAAATTCTATCAATGAAGATTATTAAAAGTGTACATTACGAAATGAAAAAATCTCCAAACAATTACTTAAATATATCATGAGAAGGTAGGTAGTTGACGTTCCATCCTCCTATGTAAAAATTACATTTTTTTTAAAAAATGCATCTTCTCCAGGTGAGGATCGAACTCACAGACTCGGCATTACTCGCAAGTACTGCACTATAAGTACCGCGCGCTAGCCAATTGCGCCACTGGGGACAGAAGTGCGAGTAGGAGAGAAAATTTCTATCAATGAAAATTAATAATGTGTACATTACGAAATGAACAAATCTCCAAACAATTACATAAAATATATCATGAGAAGGTAGGTAAGTGACATTCCATCCTCCTATGTAAAAAATACATTTTTTTTAAAAAATGCATCTTCCCCAGGTGAGGATCGAACTCACAGCCTCGGCATTACTCGCAAGTACTGCTCTATAAGTACCGCGCGCTTGCCAATTGCGCCACTGGGGACAAAAGTGCGAGTAGGAGAGAAAATTTCTATCAATGAAGATTATTAAATGTGTACATTACGAAATGAACAAATCTCCAAACAGTTACATAAAATATATCATGAGAAGGTAGGTAATTGACATTCCATCCTCCTATGTAAAAAATACATTTTTTTTAAAAAATGCATCTTCCCCAGGTGACGATCGAACTCACAGCCTCGGCATTACTCGCAAGTACTGCACTATAAGTACCGCGCGCTAGCCAATTGCGCCGCTGGGGACAGAAGTGCGAATAGGAGAGAAAATTTCTACCAATGAAGATTATTAAATATGTACATTACGAAATGAACAAATCTCCAAACAATTACATAAAATATATCATGAGAAGTTAGGTAATTGACGTTCCATCCTCCTATGTAAAAAATACATTTTTTTTAAAAAATGCATCTTCCCCAGGTGAGGATCGAACTCACAGCCTCGGCATTACTCACAAGTACTGCACTATAAGTACCGCGCGCTAGCCAATTGCGCCACTGGGGACAGGTGTGCGAGTAGGAGAGAAAATTTCTATCAATGAAATTTATTAAATGTGTACATTACGAAATGAAAAAATCTCCAAACAATTACATAAAATATATCATGAGAAGGTAGGTAATTGACGTTCCATCCTCCTATGTAAAAAATACATTTTTTTTGAAACATGCATCTTCCCCTGGTGAGGATCGAACTCACAGCCTCGGCATTACTCGCAAATACTGCACTATAAGTACCGCGCGCTAGCCAATTGCGCCACTGGGGACAGGTGTGCGAGTAGGAGAGAAAACTTCTATCAATGAAGATTATTAAATGTGTACATAACGAAATGAACAAATCTCCAAACAATTACATAAAATATATCATGAGAAGGTAGGTAATTGACGTTCCATCCTCCTATGTAAAAAATACATTTTTTTTAAAAAATGCATCTTCCCCAGGTGAGGATCGAACTCACAGCCTCGGCATTACTCGCAAGTACTGCACTATAAGTACCGCGCGCTAGCCAATTGCGCCACTGGGGACAGGGGTGCGAGTAGGAGAGAAAATTTCTATCAATGTAGATTATTAAATGTGTACATTACGAAATGAACAAATCTCCAAACAATTACATAAAATATATCATGAGAAGGTAGGTAATTGACTTTCCATCCTCCTATGTAAAAAATACATTTTTTTTAAGAAATGCATCTTCCCCAGGTGAGGATCGAACTCACAGCCTCAGCATTACTCTCAAGTACTGCACTATAAGTACCGCGCGCTAGCCACATGCGCCACTGGGGACAGGTGTGCGAGTAGGAGAGAAAATTTATATCAATGAAGATTATTAAATGTGTACATTACGAAATGAACAAATCTGCAAACAATTACATAAAATATATCATGAGAAGGTAGGTAATTGACGTTCCATCCTTCTATGTAAAAAATACATTTTTTTTTAAAAATGCATCTTCCCCAGGTGAGGATCGAACTCAGAGCCTCGGCATTACTCGCAAGTACTGCACTATAAGTACCGCGCGCTAGCCAATTGCGCCACTGGGGACAGGTGTGCGAGTAGGAGAGAAAATTTCTATCAATGAAGATTATTAAATGTGTACATTACGAAATGAAAAAATCTCCAAACAATTACATAAAATATATCATGAGAAGGTAGGTAGTTGACGTTCCATCCTCCTATGTAAAAAATACATTTTTTTAAAAAAATGCATCTTCCCCAGGTGAGGATCGAAGTCACAGCCTCGGCATTACTCGCAAGTACTGCACTATAAGTACCGCGCGCTAGCCTATTGCACCACTGGGGACAGGTGTGCGAGTAGGAGAGAAAATTTCTATCAATGAAGATTATTAAATGTGTACATTACGAAATGAACAAATCTCCAAACAATTACATAAAATATATCATGAGAAGGTAGGTAATTGACGTTCCATCCTCCTATGTAAAAAATACATTTTTTTTAAAAAATGCATCTTCCCCAGGTGAGGATCGAACTCACAGCCTCGGCATTACTCGCAAGTACTGCACTATAAGTACCGCGCGCTAGCCGATTGCGCCACTGGGGATAGGTGTGCGGGTAGGAGAGAAAATTTCTATCAATGAAGATTATTAAATGTGTACATTACGAAATGAAAAAATCTCCAAACAATTACATAAAATATATCATGAGAAGGTAGGTAATTGACGTTCCATCCTCCTATGTAAAAAATACATTTTTTTTAAAAAATGCATCTTCCCCAGGTGAGGATCGAACTCACAGACTCTGCATTACTCGCAAGTACTGCACTATAAGTACCGCGCGCTCGCCAATTGCGCCACTGGGGACAGAAGTGCGAGTAGGAGAGAAAATTTCTATCAATGAAAATTAATAATGTGTACATTACGAAATGAACAAATCTCCAAACAATTACATAAAATATATCATGAGAAGGTAGGTAATTGACATTCCATCCTCCTATGTAAAAAATACATTTTTTTTAAAAAATGCATCTTCCCCAGGTGAGGATCGAACTCACAGCCTCGGCATTACTCGCAAGTACTGCACTATAAGTACCGCGCGCTTGCCAATTGCGCCACAGGGGACAGAAGTGCGAGTAGGAGAGAAAATTTCTATCAATGAAGATTATTAAATATGTACATTTCGAAATGAACAAATCTCCAAACAATTACATAAAATATATCATGAGAAGTTAGGTAATTGACGTTCCATCCTCCTATGTAAAAAATACATATTTTTTAAAAAATGCATCTTCCCCAGGTGAGAATCGAACTCACAGCCTCGGCATTACTCGCAAGTACTGCACTATAAATACCGCGCGCTAGCCAATTGCGCCACTGGGGACAGGTGTGCGAGTAGGAGAGAAAATTTCTATCAATGAAATTTATTAAATGTGTACATTACGAAATGAAAAAAATCTCCAAACAATTACATAAAATATATCATGAGAAGGTAGGTAATTGACGTTCCATCCTCCTATGTAAAAAATACATTTTTTTAAAAAAATGCATCTTCCCCAGGTGAGGATCGAACTCACAGCCTCGGCATTACTCGCAAGTACTGCACTGTAAGTACCGCGCGCTAGCCAATTGCGCCACTGGGGACAGAAGTGCGAGTAGGAGAGAAAATTTCTATCAATGAAGATTATTAAATATGTACATTACGAAATGAACAAATCTCCAAACAATTACATAAAATATATCATGAGAAGTTAGGTAATTGACGTTCCATCCTCCTATGTAAAAAATACATTTTTTTTAAAAAATGCATCTTCACCAGGTGAGGATCGAACTCACAGCCTCGGCATTACTCGCAAGTACTGCACTATAAGTACCGCGCGCTAGCCAATTGCGCCACTGGGGACAGGTGTGCGAGTAGGAGAGAAAATGTCTATCAATGAAATTTATTAAATGTGTACATTACGAAATGAAAAAATCTCCAAACAATTACATATAATATATCATGAGAAGGTAGGTAATTGACGTTCCATCCTCCTATGTAAAAAATACATTTTTTTTTAGAAAATGCATCTTCCCCAGGTGAGGATCGAACTCACAGCCTCGGCATTACTCGCAAGTACTGCACTATAAGTACCGCGCGCTAGCCAATTGCGCCACTGGGGACAGAAGTGCGAGTAGGAGAGAAAATTTCTTTCAATGAAAATTATTGAATGTGTACATTACGAAATGAACAAATCTCCAAACAATTACATAAAATATATCATGAGAAGGTAGGTAATTGACGTTCCATCCTCCTATGTAAAAAATACATTTTTTTCAAAAAATGCATCTTCCCCAGGTAAGGATCGAACTCACAGCCTCGGCATTACTCGCAAGTACTGCACTGTAAGTGCCGCGCGCTAGCCAATTGCGCCACTCTGGACAGAAGTGCGAGTAGGAGAGAAAATTTCTATCGATGAAAATTATTAAATGTGTACATTACGAAATGAACAAATCTCCAAACAATTACATAAAATATATCATGAGAAGGTAGATAATTGACGTTCCATCCTCCTATGCAAAAAATACATTTTTTTTAAAAAATGCATCTTCCCCAGGTGAGGATCGAACTCACAGCCTCGGCATTACTCGCAAGTACTGCAATATAAGTACCGCGCGCTTGCCAATTGCGCCACTGGGGACAGAAGTGCGAGTAGGAGAAAAAATTTCTATCAATGAAGATTATTAAATGTGTACATTACGAAATGAACAAATCTCCAAACAGTTACATAAAATATATCATGAGAAGGTAGGTAATTGACATTCCATCCTCCTATGTAAAAAATACATTTTTTTAAAAAAATGCATCTTCCCCAGGTGAGGATCGAACTCACAGCCTCGGCATTACTCGCAAGTACTGCACTATAAATACCGCGCGCTAGCCAATTGCGCCACTGGGGACAGAAGTGCGAGTAGGAGAGAAAATTTCTATCAATGAAGATTATTAAATATGTACATTACGAAATGAACAAATCTCCAAACAATTACATAAAATATATCATGAGAAGTTAGGTAATTGACGTTCCATCCTCCTATGTAAAAAATACATTTTTTTTAAAAAATGCATCTTCCCAAGGTGAGGATCGAACTCACAGCCTCGGCATTACTCGCAAGTACTGTACTATAAGTACCGCGCGCTAGCCAATTGCGCCACTGGGGACAGGTGTGCGAGTAGGAGAGAAAATGTCTATCAATGAAATTTATTAAATGTGTACATTACGAAATGAAAAAATCTCCAAACAATTACATAAAATATATCATGAGAAGGTAGGTAATTGACGTTCCATCCTCCTATGTAAAAAATACATTTTTTTTTAAACATGCATCTTCCCCAGGTGAGGATCGAACTCACAGCCTCGGCATTACTCGCAAGTACTGCACTGTAAGTACCGAGCGCTAGCCAATTGCGCCACTGGAGACAGGTGTGCGAGTAGGAGAGAAAACTTCTATCAATGAAGATTATTAAATGTGTACATAACGAAATGAACAAATCTCCAAACAATTACAGAAAATATATCATGAGAAGGTAGGTAATTGACGTTCCATCCTCCTATGTAAAAAATAAATTTTTTTTAAAAAATGCATCTTCCCCAGGTGAGGATCGAACTCACAGCCTCGGCATTACTCGCAAGTACTGCACTATAAGTACCGCGCGCTAGCCAATTGCGCCACTGGGGACAGGGGTGCGAGTAGAAGAGAAAATTTCTATCAATGTAGATTATTAAATGTGTACATTACGAAATGAACAAATCTCCAAACAATTACATATAATATATCATGAGAAGGTAGGTAATTGACGTTCCATCCTCCTATGTAAAAAATACATTTTTTTTAAAAAATGCATCTTCCCCAGGTGAGGATCGAACTCACAGCCTCGGCATTACTCGCAAGTACCGCACTATAATTACCGCGCGCTAGCCAATTGCGCCACTGGGGACAGGTGTGCGAGTAGGAGAGAAAATTTCTATCAATGAAATTTATTAAATGTGTACATTACGAAATGAAAAAAATGTCCAAACAATTACATAAAATATATCATGAGAAGGTAGGTAATTGACGTTCCATCCTCCTATGTAAAAAATACATTTTTTTAAAAAAATGCATCTTCCCCAGGTGAGGATCGAACTCACAGCCTCGGCATTACTCGCAAGTACTGCACTGTAAGTACCGCGCGCTAGCCAATTGCGCCACTCTGGACAGAAGTGCGAGTAGGAGAGACAATTTCTATCAATGAAAATTATTAAATGTGTACATTACGAAATGAACAAATCTCCAAACAATTACATAAAATATATCATGAGAAGGTAGGTAATTGACGTTCCATCCTCCTATGTAAAAAATACATTTTTTTTAAAAAATGCATCGTCCCTAGGTGAGGATCGAATTCACAGCCTCGGCATTACTCGCCAGTACTGCACTATAAGTACCGCGCGCTAGCCAATTGCGCCACTGGGGACAGAAGTGCGAGTAGGAGAGAAAATTTCTATCAATGAAAATTATTAAATGTGTACATTACGAAATGAACAAATCTCCAAACAATTACATAAAATATATCATGAGAAGGTAGGTAATTGACGTTCCATCCTCCTATGTAAAAAATACATTTTTTTTAAAAAATGCATCTTCCCCAGGTGAGGATCGAACTCACAGACTCGGCATTACTCGCAAGTACTGCACTATAAGTACCGCGCGCTTGCCAATTGCGCCACTGGGGACAGAAGAGCGAGTAGGAGAGAAAATTTCTATCAATGAAGATTATTAAATGTGTACATTACGAAATGAACAAATCTCCAAACAGTTACATAAAATATATCATGAGAAGGTAGGTAATTGACATTCCATCCTCCTATGTAAAAAATACATTTTTTTAAAAAATGCATCTTCCCCAGGTGGGGATCGAACTCACAGCCTCGGCATTACTCGCAAGTACTGCACTATAAGTACCGCGCGCTAGCCAATTGCGCCACTGGGGACAGAAGTGCGAGTAGGAGAGAAAATTTCTATCAATGAAGATTATTAAATATGTACATTACGAAATGAACAAATCTCCAAACAATTACATAAAATATATCATGAGAAGTTAGGGTATTGACGTTCCATCCTCCTATGTAAAAAATACATTTTTTTTAAAAAATGCATCTTCCCCAGGTGAGAATCGAACTCACAGCCTCGGCATTACTCGCAAGTACTGCACTATAAGTACCGCGCGCTAGCCAATTGCGCCACTGGGGACAGGTGTGCGAGTAGGAGAGAAAATTTCTATCAATGAAATTTATTAAATGTGTACATTACGAAATGAAAAAAATCTCCAAACAATTACATAAAATATATCATGAGAAGGTAGGTAATTGACGTTCCATCCTCCTATGTAAAAAATACATTTTTTTAAAAAAATGCATCTTCCCCAGGTGAGGATCGAACTCACAGCCTCGGCATTACTCGCTAGTACTGCACTATAAGTACCGCGCGCTAGCCAATTGCGCCACTGGGGACAGGTGTGCGAGTAGGAGAGAAAATTTCTATCAATGAAATTTATTAAATGTGTACATTACGAAATGAAAAAATCTCCAAACAATTACATAAAATATATCATGAGAAGGTAGGTAATTGACGTTCCATCCCCCTATGTAAAAAATACATTTTTTTTAAAACATGCATCTTCCCCAGGTGAGGATCGAACTCACTGCCTCGGCATTACTCGCAAGTACTGCACTATAAGTACCGCGCGCTAGCCAATTGCGCCACTGGGGACAGGTGTGCGAGTAGGAGAGAAAATTTCTATCAATGAAGATTATTAAATGTGTACATTACGAAATGAACAAATCTCCAAACAATTACATAAATTATATCATGAGAAGGTAGGTAATTGACGTTCCATCCTCCTATGTAAAAAATACATTTTTTTTTAGAAAATGCATCTTCCCCAGGTGAGGATCGAACTCACAGCCTCGGCATTACTCGCAAGTACTGCACTTAAAGTACCGCGCGCTTGCCAATTACGCCACTGGGGACAGAAGTGCGAGTAGGAGAGAAAATTTCTATCAATGAAGATTATTAAATGTGTACATTACGAAATGAACAAATCTCCAAACAATTACATAAATTATATCATGAGAAGGTAGGTAATTGACGTTCCATCCTCCTATGTAAAAAATGCATTTTTTTTTAGAAAATGCATCTTTCCCAGGTGAGGATCGAACTCACAGCCTCGGCATTACTCGAAAGTACTTCACTATAAGTACCGAGCGCTAGCCAATTGCGCCACTGGGGACAGGTGTGCGAGTAGGAGAGAAAATTTCTATCAATGAAGATTATTAAATGTGTACATTACGAAATGAACAAATCTCCAAACAATTACATAAATTATATCATGAGAAGGTAGGTAGTTGACGCTCCATCCTCCTAAGTAAAAAATACATTTTTTTAAAAAAATGCATCTTCCCCAGGTGAGGATCGAAGTCACAGCCTCGGCATTACTCGCAATTACTGCACTATAAGTACCGCGCGCTAGCCAATTGCGCCACTGGGGACTGGTGTGCGAGTAGGAGAGAAAATTTCTATCAATGAAGATTATTAAATGTGTACATTACGAAATGAACAAATCTCCAAACAATTACATAAATTATATCATGAGAGGGTAGGTAATTGACGTTCCATCCTCCTATGTAAAAAATGCATTTTTTTTAGAAAATGCATCTTTCCCAGGTGAGGATCGAACTCACAGCCTCGGCATTACTCGAAAGTACTTCACTATAAGTACCGAGCGCTAGCCAATTGCGCCACTGGGGACAGGTGTGCGAGTAGGAGAGAAAACTTCTATCAATGAAGATTATTAAATGTGTACATAACGAAATGAACAAATCTCCAAACAATTACAGAAAATATATCATGAGAAGGTAGGTAATTGACGTTCCATCCTCCTATGTAAAAAATACATTTTTTTTAAAAAATGCATCTTCCCCAGGTGAGGATCGAACTCACAGCCTCGGCATTACTCGAAAGTACTGCACTATAAGTACCGAGCGCTAGCCAATTGCGCCACTGGGGACAGGTGGGCGAGTAGGAGAGAAAACTTCTATCAATGAAGATTATTAAATGTGTACATAACGAAATGAACAAATCTCCAAACAATTACAGAAAATATATCATGAGAAGGTAGGTAATTGACGTTCCATCCTCCTATGTAAAAAATAAATTTTTTTTAAAAAATGCATCTTCCCCAGGTGAGGATTGAACTCACAGCCTCGGCATTACTCGAAAGTACTGCACTATAAGTACCGAGCGCTAGCCAATTGCGCCACTGGGGACAGGTGTGCGAGTAGGAGAGAAAACTTCTATCAATGAAGATTATTAAATGTGTACATTACGAAATGAACAAATCTCCAAACAATTACATAAAATATATCATGAGAAGGTAGGTAGTTGACGTTCCATCCTCCTATGTAAAAAATACATTTTTTTAAAAAAATGCATCTTCCCCAGGTGAGGATCGAAGTCACAGCCTCGGCATTACTCGCAAGTACTGCACTATAAGTACCGAGCGCTAGCCAATTGCGCCACTGGGGACAGGTGTGCGAGTAGGAGAGAAAACTTCTATCAATGAAGATTATTAAATGTGTACATAACGAAATGAACAAATCTCCAAACAATTACAGAAAATATATCATGAGAAGGTAGGTAATTGACGTTCCATCCTCCTATGTAAAAAATACATTTTTTTTAAAAAATGCATCTTCCCCAGGTGAGGATCGAACTCACAGCCTCGGCATTACTCGAAAGTACTGCACTATAAGTACCGAGCGCTAGCCAATTGCGCCACTGGGGACAGGTGGGCGAGTAGGAGAGAAAACTTCTATCAATGAAGATTATTAAATGTGTACATAACGAAATGAACAAATCTCCAAACAATTACAGAAAATATATCATGAGAAGGTAGGTAATTGACGTTCCATCCTCCTATGTAAAAAATAAATTTTTTTTAAAAAATGCATCTTCCCCAGGTGAGGATCGAACTCACAGCCTCGGCATTACTCGAAAGTACTGCACTATAAGTACCGAGCGCTAGCCAATTGCGCCACTGGGGACAGGTGTGCGAGTAGGAGAGAAAACTTCTATCAATGAAGATTATTAAATGTGTACATTACGAAATGAACAAATCTCCAAACAATTACATAAAATATATCATGAGAAGGTAGGTAGTTGACGTTCCATCCTCCTATGTAAAAAATACATTTTTTTAAAAAAATGCATCTTCCCCAGGTGAGGATCGAAGTCACAGCCTCGGCATTACTCGCAAGTACTGCACTATAAGTACCGCGCGCTAGCCAATTGCGCCACTGGGGACAGGTGTGCGAGTAGGAGAGAAAATTTCTATCAATGAAGATTATTAAATGTGTACATTACGAAATGAACAAATCTCCAAACAATTACATAAATTATATCATGAGAAGGTAGGTAATTGACGTTCCATCCTCCTATGTAAAAAATGCATTTTTTTTTAGAAAATGCATCTTTCCCAGGTGAGGATCGAACTCACAGACTCGGCATTATTCGAAAGTACTTCACTATAAGTACCGAGCGCTAGCCAATTGCGCCACTGGGGACAGGTGTGCGAGTAGGAGAGAAAATTTCTATCAATGAAGATTATTAAATGTGTACATTACGAAATGAACAAATCTCCAAACAATTACATAAAATATATCATGAGAAGGTAGGTAGTTGACGTTCCATCCTCCTATGTAAAAAATACATATTTTTAAAAAAATGCATCTTCCCCAGGTGAGGATCGAAGTCACAGCCTCGGCATTACTCGCAAGTACTGCACTATAAGTACCGCGCGCTAGCCAATTGCGCCACTGGGGACAGGTGTGCGAGTAGGAGAGAAAATTTCTATCAATGAAGATTATTAAATGTGTACATTACGAAATGAACAAATCTCCAAACAATTACATAAATTATATCATGAGAAGGTAGGTAATTGACGTTCCATCCTCCTATGTAAAAAATGCATTTTTTTTTAGAAAATGCATCTTTCCCAGGTGAGGATCGAACTCACAGCCTCGGCATTACTCGAAAGTACTTCACTATAAGTACCGAGCGCTAGCCAATTGCGCCACTGGGGACAGGTGTGCGAGTAGGAGAGAAAACTTCTATCAATGAAGATTATTAAATGTGTACATAACGAAATGAACAAATCTCCAAACAATTACAGAAAATATATCATGAGAAGGTAGGTAATTGACGTTCCATCCTCCTATGTAAAAAATACATTTTTTTTTAAAAATGCATCTTCCCCAGGTGAGGATCGAACTCACAGCCTCGGCATTACTCGAAAGTACTGCACTATAAGTACCGAGCGCTAGCCAATTGCGCCACTGGGGACAGGTGTGCGAGTAGGAGAGAAAACTTCTATCAATGAAGATTATTAAATGTGTACATAACGAAATGAACAAATCTCCAAACAATAACAGAAAATATATCATGAGAAGGTAGGTAATTGACGTTCCATCCTCCTATGTAAAAAATAAATTTTTTTTAAAAAATGCATCTTCCCCAGGTGAGGATCGAACTCACAGCCTCGGCATTACTCGCAAGTACTGCACTATAAGTACCGCGCGCTAGCCAATTGCGCCACTGGGGACAGGTGTGCGAGTAGGAGAGAAAACTTCTATCAATGAAGATTATTAAATGTGTACATAACAAAATGAACAAATCTCCAAACAATTACAGAAAATATATCATGAGAAGGTAGGTAATTGACGTTCCATCCTCCTATGTAAAAAATAAATTTTTTTTAAAAAATGCATCTTCCCCAGGTGAGGATCGAACTCACAGCCTCGGCATTACTCGCAAGTACTGCACTATAAGTACCGCGCGCTAGCCAATTGCGCCACTGGGGACAGGGGTGCGAGTAGGAGAGAAAATTTCTATCAATGTAGATTATTAAATGTGTACATTACGAAATGAACAAATCTCCAAACAATTACATAAAATATATCATGAGAAGGTAGGTAATTGACATTCCAACCTCCTATGTAAAAAATACATTTTTTTTAAAAAATGCATCTTCCCCAGGTGAGGATCGAACTCACAGCCTCGGCATTACTCGCAAGTACTGCACTATTAGTACCGCGCGCTAGCCAATTGCGCCACTGGGGACAGAAGTGCAAGTAGGAGAGAAAATTTCTATCAATGAAGATTATTAAATATGTTCATTACGAAATGAACAAATCTCCAAACATTTACATAAAATATATCATGAGAAGTTAGGTAATTGACGTTCCATCCTCCTATGTAAAAAATACATTTTTTTTAAAAAATGCATCTTCCCCACTTGAGGATCGAACTCACAGCCTCGGCATTACTCGCAAGTACTGCACTATAAGTACCGCGCGCTAGCCAATTGCGCCACTGGGGACAGGTGTGCGAGTAGGAGAGAAAATGTCTATCAATGAAATTTATTAAATGTGTACATTACGAAATGAAAAAATCTCCAAACAATTACATATAATATATCATGAGAAGGTAGGTAATTGACGTTCCATCCTCCTATGTAAAAAATACATTTTTTTTAAAACATGCATCTTCCCCAGGTGAGGATCGAACTCACAGCCTCGGCATTACTCGCAAGTACTGCACTATAAGTACCGCGCGCTAGCCAATTGCGCCACTGGGGACAGGTGTGCGAGTAGGAGAGAAAATTTCTATCAATGAAATTTATTAAATGTGTACATTACGAAATGAAAAAATCTCCAAACAATTACATAAAATATATCATGAGAAGGTAGGTAGTTGACGTTCCATCCTCCTATGTAAAAAATACATTTTTTTAAAAAAATACATCTTCCCCAGGTGAGGATCGAAGTCACAGCCTCGGCATTACTCGCAAGTACTGCACTATAAGAACCGCGCGCTAGCCAATTGCGCCACTGGGGACAGGTGTGCGAGTAGGAGAGAAAATTTCTATCAATGAAGATTATTAAATGTGTACATTACGAAATGAACAAATCTCCAAACAATTACATAAATTATATCATGAGAAGGTAGGTAATTGACGTTCCATCCTCCTATGTAAAAAATGCATTTTTTTTTAGAAAATGCATCTTCCCCAGGTGAGGATCGAACTCACAGCCTCGGCATTACTCGAAAGTACTGCACTATAAGTACCGCACGCTAGCCAATTGCGCCACTGGGGACAGAAGTGCGAGTAGGAGAGAAAATTTCTATCAATGAAAATTATTGAATGTGTACATTACGAAATGAACAAATCTCCAAACAATTACATAAAATATATCATGAGAAGGTAGGTAATTGACGTTCCATCCTCCTATGTAAAAAATACATTTTTTTCAAGAAATGCATCTTCCCCAGGTAAGGATCGAACTCACAGCCTCGGCATTACTCGCAAGTACTGCACTGTAACTGCCGCGCGCTAGCCAATTGCGCCACTCTGGACAGAAGTGCGAGTAGGAGAGAAAACTTCTATGAATGAAGATTATTAAATGTGTACATAACGAAATGAACAAATCTCCAAACAATTACATAAAATATATCATGAGAAGGTAGGTAATTGACGTTCCATCCTCCTATGTAAAAAATACATTTTTTTTAAAAAATGCATCTTCCCCAGGTGAGGATCGAACTCACAGCCTCGGCATTACTCGCAAGTACTGCACTATAATTACCGCGCGCTAGCCAATTGCGCCACTGGGGACAGGGGTGCGAGTAGGAGAGAAAATTTCTATCAATGTAGATTATTAAATGTGTACATTACGAAATGAACAAATCTCCAAACAATTACATAAAATATATCATGAGAAGGTAGGTAATTGACATTCCATCCTCCTATGTAAAAAATACATTTTTTTTATAAAATGCATCTTCCCCAGGTGAGGATCGAACTCACAGCCTCGGCATTACTCGCAAGTACTGCACTATAAGTACCGCGCCCTAGCCAATTGCGCCACTGGGGACAGAAGTGCGAGTAGGAGAGAAAATTTCTATCAATGAAGATTATTAAATATGTACATTACGAAATGAACAAATCTCCAAACAATTACATAAAATATATCATGAGAAGTTAGGTAATTGACGTTCCATCCTCTTATGTAAAAAATACATTTTTTTTAAAAAATGCTTCTTCCCCAGGTGAGGATCGAACTCACAGCCTCGGCATTACTCGCAAGTACTGCACTATAAGTACCGCGCGCTAGCCAATTGCGCCACTGGGGACAGGTGTGCGAGTAGGAGAGAAAATGTCTATCAATGAAATTTATTAAATGTGTACATTACGAAATGAAAAAATCTCCAAACAATTACATATAATATATCATGAGAAGGTAGGTAATTGACGTTCCATCCTCCTATGTAAAAAATACATTTTTTTTAAAACATGCATCTTCCCCAGGTGAGGATCGAACTCACAGCCTCGGCATTACTCGCAAGTACTGCACTTTAAGTACCGCGCGCTAGCCAATTGCGCCACTGGGGACAGGTGTGCGAGTAGGAGAGAAAATTTCTATCAATGAAAATTATTAAATGTGTACATTACGAAATGAAAAAATCTCCAAACAATTACATAAAATATATCATGAGAAGGTAGGTAGTTGACGTTCCATCCTCCTATGTAAAAAATACATTTTTTTAAAAAAATGCATCTTCCCCTGGTGAGGATCGAAGTCACAGCCTCGGCATTACTCGCAAGTACTGCACTATAAGTACCGCGCGCAAGCCAATTGCGCCACTGGGGACAGGTGTGCGAGTAGGAGAGAAAATTTCTATCAATGAAGATTATTAAATGTGTATATTACGAAATGAACAAATCTCCAAACAATTACATAAAATATATCATGAGAAGGTAGGTAATTGACGTTCCATCCTCCTATGTAAAAAATACATTTTTTTTAAAAAATGCATCTTCCCCAGGTGAGGATCGAACTCACAGTCTCGGCATTACTCGCAAGTACTGCACTATAAGTACCGCGCGCTAACCAATTGCGCCACTGGGGACAGGTGTGCGAGTAGGAGAGAAAATTTCTATCAATGAAGATTATTAAATGTGTACATTACGAAATGAACAAATCTCCAAACAATTACATAAAATATATCATGAGAAGGTAGGTAATTGACGTTCCATCCTCCTATGTAAAAAATACATTTTTTTTAAAAAATGCATCTTCCCCAGGTGAGGATCGAACTCACAGCCTCGGCATTACTCGCAAGTACTGCACTATAAGTACCGCGCGCTTACCAATTGCGCCACTGGGGACAGGTGTGCGAGTAGGAGAGAAAATTTCTATCAATGAAGATTATTAAATGTGTACATTACGAAATGAACAAATCTCCAAACAATTACATAAAATATATCATGAGAAGTTAGGTAATTGACGTTCCATCCTCCTATGTAAAAAATACATTTTTTTTAAAACATGCATCTTCAACAGGTGAGGATCGAACTCACAGCCTCGGCATTACTCGCAAGTACTGCACTATAAGTACCGCGCGCTAGCCAATTGCGCCACTGGGGACAGGTGTGCGAGTAGGAGAGAAAATTTCTATCAATGAAGATTATTAAATGTGTACATTACGAAATGAACAAATCTCCAAACAATTACATAAAATATATCATGAGAAGGTAGGTAATTGACGTTCCATCCTCCTATGTAAAAAATACATTTTTTTTTAGAAAATGCATCTTCCCCAGGTGAGGATCGAACTCACAGCCTCGGCATTACTCGCAAGTACTGCACTATAAGTACCGCGCGCTAGCCAATTGCGCCACTGGGGACAGAAGTGCGAGTAGGAGAGAAAATTTCTATCAATGAAAATTATTAAATGTGTACATTACGAAATGAACAAATCTCCAAACAATTACATAAAATATATCATGAGAAGGTAGGTAATTGACGTTCCATCCTCCTATGTAAAAAATACATTTTTTTAAAAAAATGCATCTTCCCCAGGTGAGGATCGAACTCACAGCCTCGGCATTACTCGCAAGTACTGCACTATAAGTACCGCGCGCTTGCCAATTGCGCCACTGGGGACAGAAGTGCTAGTAGGAGAGAAAATTTCTATCAATGAAGATTATTAAATGTGTACATCACGAAATGAACAAATCTCCAAACAGTTACATAAAATATATCATGAGAAGGTAGGTAATTGCCATTCCATCCTCCTATGTAAAAAATACATTTTTTTTAAAAAATGCATCTTCCCCAGGTGAGGATCGAACTCACAGCCTCGGCATTACTCGCAAGTACTGCACTATAAGTACCGCGCGCTAGCCAATTGCGCCACTGGGGACAGAAGTGCGAGTAGGAGAGAAAATTTCTATCAATGAAGATTATTAAATATGTACATTACGAAATGAACAAATCTCCAAACAATTACATAAAATATATCATGAGAAGTTAGGTAATTGACGTTCCATCCTCCTATGTAAAAAATACATTTTTTTAAAAAAATGCATCTTCCCCAGGTGAAGATCGAACTCACAGCCTCGTCATTACTCGCAAGTACTGCACTATAAGTACCGCGCGCTAGCCAATTGCGCCACTGGGGACAGGTGTGCGAGTAGGAGAGAAAATGTCTATCAATGAAATTTATTAAATGTGTACATTACGAAATGAAAAAATCTCCAAACAATTACATAAAATATATCATGAGAAGGTAGGTAATTGACGTTCACTCCTCCTATGTAAAAAATACATTTTTTTTAAAAAATGCATCTTCCCCAGGTGAGGATCGAACTCACAGCCTCGGCATTACTCGCAAGTACTGCACTGTGAGTGCCACGAGCTAGCCAATTGCGCCACTGGGGACAGGGGTGCGAGTAGGAGAGAAAATTTCTATCAATGTAGATTATTAAATGTGTACATTACGAAATGAACAAATCTCCAAACAATTACATAAAATATATCATGAGAAGGTAGGTAATTGACATTCCATCCTCCTATGTAAAAAATACATTTTTTTTAAAAAATGCATCTTCCCCAGGTGAGGATCGAACTCACAGCCTCGGCATTACTCGCAAGTACTGCACTATAAGTACCGCGCGCTAGCCAATTGCGCCACTGGGGACAGAAGTGCGAGTAGGAGAGAAAATTTCTATCAATGAAGATTATTAAATATGTACATTACGAAATGAACAAATCTCCAAACAATTACATAAAATATATCATGAGAAGTTAGGTAATTGACGTTCCATCCTCCTATGTAAAAAATACATTTTTTTAAAAAAATGCATCTTCCCCAGGTAAGGATCGAACTCACAGCCTCGGCATTACTCGCAAGTACTGCACTGTAACTGCCGCGCGCTAGCCAATTGCGCCACTCTGGACAGAAGTGCGAGTAGGAGAGAAAACTTCTATGAATGAAGATTATTAAATGTGTACATAACGAAATGAACAAATCTCCAAACAATTACATAAAATATATCATGAGAAGGTAGGTAATTGACGTTCCATCCTCCTATGTAAAAAATACATTTTTTTTAAAAAATGCATCTTCCCCAGGTGAGGATCGAACTCACAGCCTCGGCATTACTCGCAAGTACTGCACTATAATTACCGCGCGCTAGCCAATTGCGCCACTGGGGACAGGGGTGCGAGTAGGAGAGAAAATTTCTATCAATGTAGATTATTAAATGTGTACATTACGAAATGAACAAATCTCCAAACAATTACATAAAATATATCATGAGAAGGTAGGTAATTGACATTCCATCCTCCTATGTAAAAAATACATTTTTTTTATAAAATGCATCTTCCCCAGGTGAGGATCGAACTCACAGCCTCGGCATTACTCGCAAGTACTGCACTATAAGTACCGCGCCCTAGCCAATTGCGCCACTGGGGACAGAAGTGCGAGTAGGAGAGAAAATTTCTATCAATGAAGATTATTAAATATGTACATTACGAAATGAACAAATCTCCAAACAATTACATAAAATATATCATGAGAAGTTAGGTAATTGACGTTCCATCCTCTTATGTAAAAAATACATTTTTTTTAAAAAATGCTTCTTCCCCAGGTGAGGATCGAACTCACAGCCTCGGCATTACTCGCAAGTACTGCACTATAAGTACCGCGCGCTAGCCAATTGCGCCACTGGGGACAGGTGTGCGAGTAGGAGAGAAAATGTCTATCAATGAAATTTATTAAATGTGTACATTACGAAATGAAAAAATCTCCAAACAATTACATATAATATATCATGAGAAGGTAGGTAATTGACGTTCCATCCTCCTATGTAAAAAATACATTTTTTTTATAACATGCATCTTCCCCAGGTGAGGATCGAACTCACAGCCTCGGCATTACTCGCAAGTACTGCACTTTAAGTACCGCGCGCTAGCCAATTGCGCCACTGGGGACAGGTGTGCGAGTAGGAGAGAAAATTTCTATCAATGAAAATTATTAAATGTGTACATTACGAAATGAAAAAATCTCCAAACAATTACATAAAATATATCATGAGAAGGTAGGTAGTTGACGTTCCATCCTCCTATGTAAAAAATACATTTTTTTAAAAAAATGCATCTTCCCCTGGTGAGGATCGAAGTCACAGCCTCGGCATTACTCGCAAGTACTGCACTATAAGTACCGCGCGCAAGCCAATTGCGCCACTGGGGACAGGTGTGCGAGTAGGAGAGAAAATTTCTATCAATGAAGATTATTAAATGTGTATATTACGAAATGAACAAATCTCCAAACAATTACATAAAATATATCATGAGAAGGTAGGTAATTGACGTTCCATCCTCCTATGTAAAAAATACATTTTTTTTAAAAAATGCATCTTCCCCAGGTGAGGATCGAACTCACAGTCTCGGCATTACTCGCAAGTACTGCACTATAAGTACCGCGCGCTAACCAATTGCGCCACTGGGGACAGGTGTGCGAGTAGGAGAGAAAATTTCTATCAATGAAGATTATTAAATGTGTACATTACGAAATGAACAAATCTCCAAACAATTACATAAAATATATCATGAGAAGGTAGGTAATTGACGTTCCATCCTCCTATGTAAAAAATACATTTTTTTTAAAAAATGCATCTTCCCCAGGTGAGGATCGAACTCACAGCCTCGGCATTACTCGCAAGTACTGCACTATAAGTACCGCGCGCTTACCAATTGCGCCACTGGGGACAGGTGTGCGAGTAGGAGAGAAAATTTCTATCAATGAAGATTATTAAATGTGTACATTACGAAATGAACAAATCTCCAAACAATTACATAAAATATATCATGAGAAGTTAGGTAATTGACGTTCCATCCTCCTATGTAAAAAATACATTTTTTTTAAAACATGCATCTTCAACAGGTGAGGATCGAACTCACAGCCTCGGCATTACTCGCAAGTACTGCACTATAAGTACCGCGCGCTAGCCAATTGCGCCACTGGGGACAGGTGTGCGAGTAGGAGAGAAAATTTCTATCAATGAAGATTATTAAATGTGTACATTACGAAATGAACAAATCTCCAAACAATTACATAAAATATATCATGAGAAGGTAGGTAATTGACGTTCCATCCTCCTATGTAAAAAATACATTTTTTTTTAGAAAATGCATCTTCCCCAGGTGAGGATCGAACTCACAGCCTCGGCATTACTCGCAAGTACTGCACTATAAGTACCGCGCGCTAGCCAATTGCGCCACTGGGGACAGAAGTGCGAGTAGGAGAGAAAATTTCTATCAATGAAAATTATTAAATGTGTACATTACGAAATGAACAAATCTCCAAACAATTACATAAAATATATCATGAGAAGGTAGGTAATTGACGTTCCATCCTCCTATGTAAAAAATACATTTTTTTAAAAAAATGCATCTTCCCCAGGTGAGGATCGAACTCACAGCCTCGGCATTACTCGCAAGTACTGCACTATAAGTACCGCGCGCTTGCCAATTGCGCCACTGGGGACAGAAGTGCTAGTAGGAGAGAAAATTTCTATCAATGAAGATTATTAAATGTGTACATCACGAAATGAACAAATCTCCAAACAGTTACATAAAATATATCATGAGAAGGTAGGTAATTGCCATTCCATCCTCCTATGTAAAAAATACATTTTTTTTAAAAAATGCATCTTCCCCAGGTGAGGATCGAACTCACAGCCTCGGCATTACTCGCAAGTACTGCACTATAAGTACCGCGCGCTAGCCAATTGCGCCACTGGGGACAGAAGTGCGAGTAGGAGAGAAAATTTCTATCAATGAAGATTATTAAATATGTACATTACGAAATGAACAAATCTCCAAACAATTACATAAAATATATCATGAGAAGTTAGGTAATTGACGTTCCATCCTCCTATGTAAAAAATACATTTTTTTAAAAAAATGCATCTTCCCCAGGTGAAGATCGAACTCACAGCCTCGTCATTACTCGCAAGTACTGCACTATAAGTACCGCGCGCTAGCCAATTGCGCCACTGGGGACAGGTGTGCGAGTAGGAGAGAAAATGTCTATCAATGAAATTTATTAAATGTGTACATTACGAAATGAAAAAATCTCCAAACAATTACATAAAATATATCATGAGAAGGTAGGTAATTGACGTTCACTCCTCCTATGTAAAAAATACATTTTTTTTAAAAAATGCATCTTCCCCAGGTGAGGATCGAACTCACAGCCTCGGCATTACTCGCAAGTACTGCACTGTGAGTGCCACGAGCTAGCCAATTGCGTCACTCTGGACAGAAGTGCGAGTAGGAGAGAAAATTTCTATCAATGAAAATTATTAAATGTGTACATTATGAAATGAACAAATCTCCAAACAATTACATAAAATATATCATGAGAAGGTAGGTAATTGACGTTCCATCCTCCTATGTAAAAAATACATTTTTTTTAAAAAATGCATCTTCCCCAGGTGAGGATCGAACTCACAGCCTCGGCATTACTCGCAAGTACTGCACTATAAGTACCGCGCGCTTGCCAATTGCGCCTCTGGGGACAGAAGTGCGAGTAGGAGAGAAAATTTCTATCAATGAAGATTATTAAATGTGTACATTACGAAATGAACAAATCTCCAAACAGTTACATAAAATATATCATGAGAAGGTAGGTAATTGACATTCCATCCTCCTATGTAAAAAATACATTTTTTTTAAAAAATGCATCTTCCCCAGGTGAGGATCGAACTCACAGCCTCGGCATTACTCGCAAGTACTGCACTATAAGTACCGCGCGCTAACTAATTGCGCCACTGGGGACAGAAGTGCGAGTAGGAGAGAAAATTTCTATCAATGAAGATTATTAAATATGTACATTACGAAATGAACATATCTCCAAACAATTACATAAAATATATCATGAGAAGTTAGGTAATTGACGTTCCATCCTCCTATGTAAAAAATACATTTTTTTTTAAAAAATGCATCGTCCCCGGGTGAGGATCGAACTCACAGCCTCGGCATTACTCGCTAGTACTGCACTATAAGTACCGTGCGCTAGCCAATTGCGCCACTGGGGACAGGTGTGCGAGTAGGAGAGAAAATTTCTATCAATGAAATTTATTAAATGTGTACATTACGAAATGAAAAAATCTCCAAACAATTACATAAAATATATCATGAGAAGGTAGGTAATTGACGTTCCATCCTCCTATGTAAAAAATACATTTTTTTTTAAAAAATGCATCGTCCCCGGGTGAGGATCGAACTCACAGCCTCGGCATTACTCGCAAGTACTGCACTGTAAGTGCCACGAGCTAGCCAATTGCGCCACTCTGGACAGAAGTGCGAGTAGGAGAGAAAATTTCTATCAATGAAAATTATTAAATGTGTAAATTATGAAATGAACAAATCTCCAAACAATTACATAAAATATATCATGAGAAGGTAGGTAATTGACGTTCCATCCTCCTATGTAAAAAATACATTTTTTTTAAAAAATGCATCTTCCCCAGGTGAGGATCGAACTCACAGCCTCGGCATTACTCGCAAGTACTGCACTAAAAGTACCGCGCGCTTGCCAATTGCGCCACTGGGGACAGAAGTGCGAGTAGGAGAGAAAATTTCTATCAATGAAGATTATTAAATGTGTACATTACGAAATGAACAAATCTCCAAACAGTTACATAAAATATATCATGAGAAGGTAGGTAATTGACATTCCATCCTCCTATGTAAAAAATACATTTTTTTTAAAAAATGCATCTTCCCCAGGTGAGGATCGAACTCACAGCCTCGGCATTACTCGCAAGTACTGCACTATAAGTACCGCGCGCTATCTAATTGCGCCACTGGGGACAGAAGTGCGAGTAGGAGAGAAAATTTCTATCAATGAAGATTATTAAATATGTATATTACGAAATGAACATAACTCCAAACAATTACATAAAATATATCATGAGAAGTTAGGTAATTGACGTTCCATCCTCCTATGTAAAAAATACATTTTTTTTTAAAAAATGCATCGTCCCCGGGTGAGGATCGAACTCACAGCCTCGGCATTACTCGCTAGTACTGCACTATAAGTACCGCGCGCTAGCCAATTGCGCCACTGGGGACAGGTGTGCGAGTAGGAGAGAAAATTTCTATCAATGAAATTTATTAAATGTGTACATTACGAAATGAAAAAATCTCCAAACAATTACATAAAATATATCATGAGAAGGTAGGTAATTGACGTTCCATCCTCCTATGTAAAAAATACATTTTTTTTTAAAAAATGCATCGTCCCCGGGTGAGGATCGAACTCACAGCCTCGGCATTACTCGCTAGTACTGCACTATAAGTACCGCGCGCTAGCCAATTGCGCCACTGGGGACAGGTGTGCGAGTAGGAGAGAAAATTTCTATCAATGAAATTTATTAAATGTGTACATTACGAAATGAAAAAATCTCCAAACAATTACATAAAATATATCATGAGAAGGTAGGTAATTGACGTTCCATCCTCCTATGTAAAAAATACATTTTTTTTAAAGCATGCATCTCCCCAGGTGAGGATCGAACTCACAGCCTCGGCATTACTCGCAAGTACTGCACTATAAGTACCGCTCGCTAGCCAATTGCGCCACTGGGGACAGGTGTGCGAGTAGGAGAGAAAATTTCTATCAATGAAATTTATTAAATGTGTACATTACGAAATGAACAAATCTCCAAACAATTACATAAAATATATCATGAGAAGGTAGGTAATTGACGTTCCATCCTCCTATGTAAAAAATAAATTTTTTTCAAGAAATGCATCTTCCCCAGGTAAGGATCGAACTCACAGCCTCGGCATTACTCGCAAGTACTGCACTGTAAGTGCCGCGCGCTAGCCAATTGCGCCACTCTGGACAGAAGTGCGAGTAGGAGAGAAAACTTCTATGAATGAAGATTATTAAATGTGTACATAACGAAATGAACAAATCTCCAAACAATTACATAAAATATATCATGAGAAGGTAGGTAATTGACGTTCCATCCTCCTATGTAAAAATTACATTTTTTTTAAAAAATGCATCTTCCCCAGGTGAGGATCGATCTCACAGCCTCGGCATTACTCGCAAGTACTGCACTATAACTACCGCGCGCTAGCCAATTGCGCCACTGGGGACAGGGGTGCGAGTAGGAGAGAAAATTTCTATCTATGTAGATTATTAAATGTGTACATTACGAAATGAACAAATCTCCAAACAATTACATAAAATATATCATGAGAAGGTAGGTAATTGACATTCCATCCTCCTATGTAAAAAATACATTTTTTTCAAGAAATGCATCTTCCCCAGGTAAGGATCGAACTCACAGCCTCGGCATTACTCGCAAGTACTGCACTGTAAGTGCCGCGCGCTAGCCAATTGCGCCACTCTGGACAGAAGTGCGAGTAGGAGAGAAAACTTCTATGAATGAAGATTATTAAATGTGAACATAACGAAATGAACAAATCTCCAAACAATTACATATAATATATCATGAGAAGGTAGGTAATTGACGTTCCATCCTCCTATGTAAAAAATACATTTTTTTTAAAAAATGCATCTTCCCCAGGTGAGGATCGAACTCACAGCCTCGGCATTACTCGCAAGTACTGCACTATAATTACCGCGCGCTAGCCAATTGCGCCACTGGGGACAGGGGTGCGAGTAGGAGAGAAAATTTCTATCAATGTAGATTATTAAATGTGTACATTACGAAATGAAAAAATCTCCAAACAATTACATAAAATATATCATGAGAAGGTAGGTAATTGACGTTCCATCCTCCTATGTAAAAAATACATTTTTTTTAAAAAATGCATCTTCCCCAGGTGAGGATCGAACTCACAGCCTCGGCATTACTCGCAAGTACTGCACTGTAAGTGCCACGAGCTAGCCAATTGCGCCACTCTGGACAGAAGTGCGAGTAGGAGAGAAAATTTCTATCAATGAAAATTATTAAATGTGTACATTATGAAATGAACAAATCTCCAAACAATTACATAAAATATATCATGAGAAGGTAGGTAATTGACGTTCCATCCTCCTATGTAAAATATACATTTTTTTTAAAAAATGCATCTTCCCCAGCTGAGGATCGAACTCACAGCCTCGGCATTACTCGCAAGTACTGCACTATAAGTACCGCGCGCTTGCCAATTGCGCCACTGGGGACAGAAGTGCGAGTAGGAGAGAAAATTTCTATCAATGAAGATTATTAAATGTGTACATTACGAAATAAACAAATCTCCAAACAGTTACATAAAATATATCATGAGAAGGTAGGTAATTGACATTCCATCCTCCTATGTAAAAAATACATTTTTTTTAAAAAATGCATCTTCCCCAGGTGAGGATCGAACTCACAGCCTCGGCATTACTCGCAAGTACTGCACTATAAGTACCGCGCGCTATCTAATTGCGCCACTGGGGACAGAAGTGCGAGTAGGAGAGAAAATTTCTATCAATGAAGATTATTAAATATGTACATTACGAAATGAACATATCTCCAAACAATTACATAAAATATATCATGAGAAGTTAGGTAATTGACGTTCCATCCTCCTATGTAAAAAATACATTTTTTTTTAAAAAATGCATCGTCCCCGGGTGAGGATCGAACTCACAGCCTCGGCATTACTCGCTAGTACTGCACTATAAGTACCGCGCGCTAGCCAATTGCGCCACTGGGGACAGGTGTGCGAGTAGGAGAGATAATTTCTATCAATGAAATTTATTAAATGTGTACATTACGAAATGAAAAAATCTCCAAACAATTACATAAAATATATCATGAGAAGGTAGGTAATTGACGTTCCATCCTCCTATGTAAAAAATACATTTTTTTTTAAAAAATGCATCGTCCCCGGGTGAGGATCGAACTCACAGCCTCGGCATTACTCGCTAGTACTGCACTATAAGTACCGCGCGCTAGCCAATTGCGCCACTGGGGACAGGTGTGCGAGTAGGAGAGAAAATTTCTATCAATGAAATTTATTAAATGTGTACATTACGAAATGAAAAAATCTCCAAACAATTACATAAAATATATCATGAGAAGGTAGGTAATTGACGTTCCATCCTCCTATGTAAAAAATACATTTTTTTTAAAGCATGCATCTCCCCAGGTGAGGATCGAACTCACAGCCTCGGCATTACTCGCAAGTACTGCACTATAAGTACCGCTCGCTAGCCAATTGCGCCACTGGGGACAGGTGTGCGAGTAGGAGAGAAAATTTCTATCAATGAAATTTATTAAATGTGTACATTACGAAATGAACAAATCTCCAAACAATTACATAAAATATATCATGAGAAGGTAGGTAATTGACGTTCCATCCTCCTATGTAAAAAATACATTTTTTTCAAGAAATGCATCTTCCCCAGGTAAGGATCGAACTCGCAGCCTCGGCATTACTCGCAAGTACTGCACTGTAAGTGCCGCGCGCTTGCCAATTGCGCCACTCTGGACAGAACTGCGAGTAGGAGAGAAAACTTCTATGAATGAAGATTATTAAATGTGTACATAACGAAATGAACAAATCTCCAAACAATTACATAAAATATATCATGAGAAGGTAGGTAATTGACGTTCCATCCTCCTATGTAAAAATTACATTTTTTTTAAAAAATGCATCTTCCCCAGGTGAGGATCGATCTCACAGCCTCGGCATTACTCGCAAGTACTGCACTATAATTACCGCGCGCTAGCCAATTGCGTCACTGGGGACAGGGGTGCGAGTAGGAGAGAAAATTTCTATCTATGTAGATTATTAAATGTGTACATTACGAAATGAACAAATCTCCAAACAATTACATAAAATATATCATGAGAAGGTAGGTAATTGACATTCCATCCTCCTATGTAAAAAATACATTTTTTTTATAAAATGCATCTTCCCCAGGTGAGGATCGAACTCACAGCCTCGGCATTACTCGCAAGTACTGCACTATAAGTACCGCGCACTAGCCAATTGCGCCACTGGGGACAGAAGTGCGAGTAGGAGAGAAAATTTCTATCAATGAAAATTATTGAATGTGTACATTACGAAATGAACAAATCTCCAAACAATTACATAAAATATATCATGAGAAGGTAGGTAATTGACGTTCCATCCTCCTATGTAAAAAATACATTTTTTTCAAGAAATGCATCTTCCCCAGGTAAGGATCGAACTCACAGCCTCGGCATTACTCGCAAGTACTGCACTGTAAGTGCCGCGCGCTAGCCAATTGCGCCACTCTGGACAGAAGTGCGAGTAGGAGAGAAAACTTCTATGAATGAAGATTATTAAATGTGTACATAACGAAATGATCAAATCTCCAAACAATTACATAAAATATATCATGAGAAGGTAGGTAATTGACGTTCCATCCTCCTATGTAAAAAATACATTTTTTTTAAAAAATGCATCTTCCCCAGGTGAGGATCGAACTCACAGCCTCGGCATTACTCGCAAGTACTGCACTATAAGTACCGCGCGCTAGCCAATTGCGCCACTGGGGACAGGGGTGCGAGTAGGAGAGAAAATTTCTATCAATGAAGATTATTAAATATGTACATTACGAAATGAACAAATCTCCAAACAATTACATAAAATATATCATGAGAAGATAGGTAATTGACGTTCCATCCTCCTATGTAAAAAATACATTTGTTTTAAAAAATGCATCTTCCCCAGGTGAGGATCGAACTCACAGCCTCGGCATTACTCGCAAGTACTGCACTATAAGTACCGCGCGCTAGCCAATTGCGCCACTGGGGACAGGTGTGCGAGTAGGAGAGAAAATGTCTATCAATGAAATTTATTAAATGTGTACATTACGAAATGAAAAAATCTCCAAACAATTACATATAATATATCATGAGAAGGTAGGTAATTGACGTTCCATCCTCCTATGTAAAAAATACATTTTTTTTAAAACATGCATCTTCCCCAGGTGAGGATCGAACTCACAGCCTCGGCATTACTCGCAAGTACTGCACTTTAAGTACCGCGCGCTAGCCAATTGCGCCACTGGGGACAGGTGTGCGAGTAGGAGAGAAAATTTCTATCAATGAAAATTATTAAATGTGTACATTACGAAATGAAAAAATCTCCAAACAATTACATAAAATATATCATGAGAAGGTAGGTAATTGACGTTCCATCCTCCTATGTAAAAAATACATTTTTTTTAAAAAATGCATCTTCCCCAGGTGAGGATCGAACTCACAGCCTCGGCATTACTCGCAAGTACTGCACTATAAGTACCGCGCGCTAGCCAATTGCGCCACTGGGGACAGGGGTGCGAGTAGGAGAGAAAATTTCTATCAATGAAGATTATTAAATATGTACATTACGAAATGAACAAATCTCCAAACAATTACATAAAATATATCATGAGAAGATAGGTAATTGACGTTCCATCCTCCTATGTAAAAAATACATTTGTTTTAAAAAATGCATCTTCCCCAGGTGAGGATCGAACTCACAGCCTCGGCATTACTCGCAAGTACTGCACTATAAGTACCGCGCGCTAGCCAATTGCGCCACTGGGGACAGGTGTGCGAGTAGGAGAGAAAATGTCTATCAATGAAATTTATTAAATGTGTACATTACGAAATGAAAAAATCTCCAAACAATTACATATAATATATCATGAGAAGGTAGGTAATTGACGTTCCATCCTCCTATGTAAAAAATACATTTTTTTTAAAACATGCATCTTCCCCAGGTGAGGATCGAACTCACAGCCTCGGCATTACTCGCAAGTACTGCACTTTAAGTACCGCGCGCTAGCCAATTGCGCCACTGGGGACAGGTGTGCGAGTAGGAGAGAAAATTTCTATCAATGAAAATTATTAAATGTGTACATTACGAAATGAAAAAATCTCCAAACAATTACATAAAATATATCATGAGAAGGTAGGTAATTGACGTTCCATCCTCCTATGTAAAAAATACATTTTTTTTAAAAAATGCATCTTCCCCAGGTGAGGATCGAACTCACAGCCTCGGCATTACTCGCAAGTACTGCACTATAAGTACCGCGCGCTAACCAATTGCGCCACTGGGGACAGGTGTGCGAGTAGGAGAGAAAATTTCCATCAATGAAGATTATTAAATGTGTACATTACGAAATGAACAAATCTCCAAACAATTACATAAAATATATCATGAGAAGGTAGGTAATTGACGTTCCATCCTCCTATGTAAAAAATACATTTTTTTTAAAAAATGCATCTTCCCCAGGTGAGGATCGAACTCACAGCCTCGGCATTACTCGCAAGTACTGCACTATAAGTACCGCGCGCTTACCAATTGCGCCACTGGGGACAGGTGTGCGAGTAGGAGAGAAAATTTCTATCAATGAAGATTATTAAATGTGTACATTACGAAATGAACAAATCTCCAAACAATTACATAAAATATATCATGAGAAGGTAGGTAATTGACGTTCCATCCTCCTATGTAAAAAATACATTTTTTTCAAGAAATGCATCTTCCCCAGGTAAGGATCGAACTCACAGCCTCGGCATTACTCGCAAGTACTGCACTGTAAGTGCCGCGCGCTAGCCAATTGCGCCACTCTGGACAGAAGTGCGAGTAGGAGAGAAAACTTCTATGAATGAAGATTATTAAATGTGTACATAACGAAATGAACAAATCTCCAAACAATTACATAAAATATATCATGAGAAGGTAGGTAATTGACGTTCCATCCTCCTATGTAAAAAATACATTTTTTTTTAAAAATGCATCTTCCCCAGGTGAGGATCGAACTCACAGCCTCGGCATTACTCGCAAGTACTGCACTATAAGTACCGCGCGCTAGCCAATTGCGCCACTGGGGACAGGTGTGCGAGTAGGAGAGAAAATTTCTATCAATGAAATTTATTAAATGTGTACATTACGAAATGAACAAATCTCCAAACAATTACATAAAATATATCATGAGAAGGTAGGTAATTGACATTCCATCCTCCTATGTAAAAAATACATTTTTTTCAAGAAATGCATCTTCCCCAGGTAAGGATCGAACTCACAGCCTCGGCATTACTCGCAAGTACTGCACTGTAAGTGCCGCGCGCTAGCCAATTGCGCCACTCTGGACAGAAGTGCGAGTAGGAGAGAAAACTTCTATGAATGAAGATTATTAAATGTGAACATAACGAAATGAACAAATCTCCAAACAATTACATATAATATATCATGAGAAGGTAGGTAATTGACGTTCCATCCTCCTATGTAAAAAATACATTTTTTTTAAAAAATGCATCTTCCCCAGGTGAGGATCGAACTCACAGCCTCGGCATTACTCGCAAGTACTGCACTATAATTACCGCGCGCTAGCCAATTGCGCCACTGGGGACAGGGGTGCGAGTAGGAGAGAAAATTTCTATCAATGTAGATTATTAAATGTGTACATTACGAAATGAAAAAATCTCCAAACAATTACATAAAATATATCATGAGAAGGTAGGTAATTGACGTTCCATCCTCCTATGTAAAAAATACATTTTTTTTAAAAAATGCATCTTCCCCAGGTGAGGATCGAACTCACAGCCTCGGCATTACTCGCAAGTACACTGTAAGTGCCACGAGCTAGCCAATTGCGCCACTCTGGACAGAAGTGCGAGTAGGAGAGAAAATTTCTATCAATGAAAATTATTAAATGTGTACATTATGAAATGAACAAATCTCCAAACAATTACATAAAATATATCATGAGAAGGTAGGTAATTGACGTTCCATCCTCCTATGTAAAATATACATTTTTTTTAAAAAATGCATCTTCCCCAGCTGAGGATCGAACTCACAGCCTCGGCATTACTCGCAAGTACTGCACTATAAGTACCGCGCGCTTGCCAATTGCGCCACTGGGGACAGAAGTGCGAGTAGGAGAGAAAATTTCTATCAATGAAGATTATTAAATGTGTACATTACGAAATAAACAAATCTCCAAACAGTTACATAAAATATATCATGAGAAGGTAGGTAATTGACATTCCATCCTCCTATGTAAAAAATACATTTTTTTTAAAAAATGCATCTTCCCCAGGTGAGGATCGAACTCACAGCCTCGGCATTACTCGCAAGTACTGCACTATAAGTACCGCGCGCTATCTAATTGCGCCACTGGGGACAGAAGTGCGAGTAGGAGAGAAAATTTCTATCAATGAAGATTATTAAATATGTACATTACGAAATGAACATATCTCCAAACAATTACATAAAATATATCATGAGAAGTTAGGTAATTGACGTTCCATCCTCCTATGTAAAAAATACATTTTTTTTTAAAAAATGCATCGTCCCCGGGTGAGGATCGAACTCACAGCCTCGGCATTACTCGCTAGTACTGCACTATAAGTACCGCGCGCTAGCCAATTGCGCCACTGGGGACAGGTGTGCGAGTAGGAGAGATAATTTCTATCAATGAAATTTATTAAATGTGTACATTACGAAATGAAAAAATCTCCAAACAATTACATAAAATATATCATGAGAAGGTAGGTAATTGACGTTCCATCCTCCTATGTAAAAAATACATTTTTTTTTAAAAAATGCATCGTCCCCGGGTGAGGATCGAACTCACAGCCTCGGCATTACTCGCTAGTACTGCACTATAAGTACCGCGCGCTAGCCAATTGCGCCACTGGGGACAGGTGTGCGAGTAGGAGAGAAAATTTCTATCAATGAAATTTATTAAATGTGTACATTACGAAATGAAAAAATCTCCAAACAATTACATAAAATATATCATGAGAAGGTAGGTAATTGACGTTCCATCCTCCTATGTAAAAAATACATTTTTTTTAAAGCATGCATCTCCCCAGGTGAGGATCGAACTCACAGCCTCGGCATTACTCGCAAGTACTGCACTATAAGTACCGCTCGCTAGCCAATTGCGCCACTGGGGACAGGTGTGCGAGTAGGAGAGAAAATTTCTATCAATGAAATTTATTAAATGTGTACATTACGAAATGAACAAATCTCCAAACAATTACATAAAATATATCATGAGAAGGTAGGTAATTGACGTTCCATCCTCCTATGTAAAAAATACATTTTTTTCAAGAAATGCATCTTCCCCAGGTAAGGATCGAACTCGCAGCCTCGGCATTACTCGCAAGTACTGCACTGTAAGTGCCGCGCGCTTGCCAATTGCGCCACTCTGGACAGAACTGCGAGTAGGAGAGAAAACTTCTATGAATGAAGATTATTAAATGTGTACATAACGAAATGAACAAATCTCCAAACAATTACATAAAATATATCATGAGAAGGTAGGTAATTGACGTTCCATCCTCCTATGTAAAAATTACATTTTTTTTAAAAAATGCATCTTCCCCAGGTGAGGATCGATCTCACAGCCTCGGCATTACTCGCAAGTACTGCACTATAATTACCGCGCGCTAGCCAATTGCGTCACTGGGGACAGGGGTGCGAGTAGGAGAGAAAATTTCTATCTATGTAGATTATTAAATGTGTACATTACGAAATGAACAAATCTCCAAACAATTACATAAAATATATCATGAGAAGGTAGGTAATTGACATTCCATCCTCCTATGTAAAAAATACACTTTTTTTATAAAATGCATCTTCCCCAGGTGAGGATCGAACTCACAGCCTCGGCATTACTCGCAAGTACTGCACTATAAGTACCGCGCGCTAGCCAATTGCGCCACTGGGGACAGAAGTGCGAGTAGGAGAGAAAATTTCTATCAATGAAAATTATTGAATGTGTACATTACGAAATGAACAAATCTCCAAACAATTACATAAAATATATCATGAGAAGGTAGGTAATTGACGTTCCATCCTCCTATGTAAAAAATACATTTTTTTCAAGAAATGCATCTTCCCCAGGTAAGGATCGAACTCACAGCCTCGGCATTACTCGCAAGTACTGCACTGTAAGTGCCGCGCGCTAGCCAATTGCGCCACTCTGGACAGAAGTGCGAGTAGGAGAGAAAACTTCTATGAATGAAGATTATTAAATGTGTACATAACGAAATGAACAAATCTCCAAACAATTACATAAAATATATCATGAGAAGGTAGGTAATTGACGTTCCATCCTCCTATGTAAAAAATACATTTTTTTTAAAAAATGCATCTTCCCCAGGTGAGGATCGAACTCACAGCCTCGGCATTACTCGCAAGTACTGCACTATAAGTACCGCGCGCTAGCCAATTGCGCCACTGGGGACAGGGGTGCGAGTAGGAGAGAAAATTTCTATCAATGAAGATTATTAAATATGTACATTACGAAATGAACAAATCTCCAAACAATTACATAAAATATATCATGAGAAGATAGGTAATTGACGTTCCATCCTCCTATGTAAAAAATACATTTGTTTTAAAAAATGCATCTTCCCCAGGTGAGGATCGAACTCACAGCCTCGGCATTACTCGCAAGTACTGCACTATAAGTACCGCGCGCTAGCCAATTGCGCCACTGGGGACAGGTGTGCGAGTAGGAGAGAAAATGTCTATCAATGAAATTTATTAAATGTGTACATTACGAAATGAAAAAATCTCCAAACAATTACATATAATATATCATGAGAAGGTAGGTAATTGACGTTCCATCCTCCTATGTAAAAAATACATTTTTTTTAAAACATGCATCTTCCCCAGGTGAGGATCGAACTCACAGCCTCGGCATTACTCGCAAGTACTGCACTTTAAGTACCGCGCGCTAGCCAATTGCGCCACTGGGGACAGGTGTGCGAGTAGGAGAGAAAATTTCTATCAATGAAAATTATTAAATGTGTACATTACGAAATGAAAAAATCTCCAAACAATTACATAAAATATATCATGAGAAGGTAGGTAATTGACGTTCCATCCTCCTATGTAAAAAATACATTTTTTTTAAAAAATGCATCTTCCCCAGGTGAGGATCGAACTCACAGCCTCGGCATTACTCGCAAGTACTGCACTATAAGTACCGCGCGCTAACCAATTGCGCCACTGGGGACAGGTGTGCGAGTAGGAGAGAAAATTTCCATCAATGAAGATTATTAAATGTGTACATTACGAAATGAACAAATCTCCAAACAATTACATAAAATATATCATGAGAAGGTAGGTAATTGACGTTCCATCCTCCTATGTAAAAAATACATTTTTTTTAAAAAATGCATCTTCCCCAGGTGAGGATCGAACTCACAGCCTCGGCATTACTCGCAAGTACTGCACTATAAGAACCGCGCGCTTACCAATTGCGCCACTGGGGACAGGTGTGCGAGTAGGAGAGAAAATTTCTATCAATGAAGATTATTAAATGTGTACATTACGAAATGAACAAATCTCCAAACAATTACATAAAATATATCATGAGAAGGTAGGTAATTGACGTTCCATCCTCCTATGTAAAAAATACATTTTTTTCAAGAAATGCATCTTCCCCAGGTAAGGATCGAACTCACAGCCTCGGCATTACTCGCAAGTACTGCACTGTAAGTGCCGCGCGCTAGCCAATTGCGCCACTCTGGACAGAAGTGCGAGTAGGAGAGAAAACTTCTATGAATGAAGATTATTAAATGTGTACATAACGAAATGAACAAATCTCCAAACAATTACATAAAATATATCATGAGAAGGTAGGTAATTGACGTTCCATCCTCCTATGTAAAAAATACATTTTTTTTTAAAAATGCATCTTCCCCAGGTGAGGATCGAACTCACAGCCTCGGCATTACTCGCAAGTACTGCACTATAAGTACCGCGCGCTAGCCAATTGCGCCACTGGGGACAGGGGTGCGAGTAGGAGAGAAAATTTCTATCAATGAAGATTATTAAATATGTACATTACGAAATGAACAAATCTCCAAACAATTACATAAAATATATCATGAGAAAATAGGTAATTGACGTTCCATCCTCCTATGTAAAAAATACATTTGTTTTAAAAAATGCATCTTCCCCAGGTGAGGATCGAACTCACAGCCTCGGCATTACTCGCAAGTACTGCACTATAAGTACCGCGCGCTAGCCAATTGCGCCACTGGGGACAGGTGTGCGAGTAGGAGAGAAAATGTCTATCAATGAAATTTATTAAATGTGTACATTACGAAATGAAAAAATCTCCAAACAATTACATATAATATATCATGAGAAGGTAGGTAATTGACGTTCCATCCTCCTATGTAAAAAATACATTTTTTTTAAAACATGCATCTTCCCCAGGTGAGGATCGAACTCACAGCCTCGGCATTACTCGCAAGTACTGCACTTTAAGTACCGCGCGCTAGCCAATTGCGCCACTGGGGACAGGTGTGCGAGTAGGAGAGAAAATTTCTATCAATGAAAATTATTAAATGTGTACATTACGAAATGAAAAAATCTCCAAACAATTACATAAATTTATCATGAGAAGGTAGGTAGTTGACGTTCCATCCTCCTATGTAAAAAATACATTTTTTTAAAAAAATGCATCTTCCCCAGGTGAGGATCGAAGTCACAGCCTCGGCATTACTCGCAGTACTGCACTATAAGAACCGCGCGCAAGCCAATTGCGCCACTGGGGACAGGTGTGCGAGTAGGAGAGAAAATTTCTATCAATGAAGATTATTAAATGTGTATATTACGAAATGAACAAATCTCCAAACAATTACATAAAATATATCATGAGAAGGTAGGTAATTGACGTTCCATCCTCCTATGTAAAAAATACATTTTTTTTAAAAAATGCATTTTCCCCAGGTGAGGATCGAACTCACAGCCTCGGCATTACTCGCAAGTACTGCACTATAAGTACCGCGCGCTAACCAATTGCGCCACTGGGGACAGGTGTGCGAGTAGGAGAGAAAATTTCTATCAATGAAGATTATTAAATGTGTACATTACGAAATGAACAAATCTCCAAACAATTACATAAAATATATCATGAGAAGGTAGGTAATTGACGTTCCATCCTCCTATGTAAAAAATACATTTTTTTTTAGAAAATGCATCTTCCCCAGGTGAGGATCGAACTCACAGCCTCGGCATTACTCGCAAGTACTGCACTATAAGTACCGCGCGCTAGCCAATTGCGCCACTGGGGACAGAAGTGCGAGTAGGAGAGAAAATTTCTATCAATGAAAATTATTAAATGTGTACATTACGAAATGAACAAATCTCCAAACAATTACATAAAATATATCATGAGAAGGTAGGTAATTGACGTTCCATCCTCCTATGTAAAAAATACATTTTTTTAAAAAAATGCATCTTCCCCAGGTGAGGATCGAACTCACAGCCTCGGCATTACTCGCAAGTACTGCACTATAAGTACCGCGCGCTTGCCAATTGCGCCACTGGGGACAGAAGTGCTAGTAGGAGAGAAAATTTCTATCAATGAAGATTATTAAATGTGTACATTACGAAATGAACAAATCTCCAAACAGTTACATAAAATATATCATGAGAAGGTAGGTAATTGACATTCCATCCTCCTATGTAAAAAATACATTTGTTTTAAAAAATGCATCTTCCCCAGGTGAGGATCGAACTCACAGCCTCGGCATTACTCGCAAGTACTGCACTATAAGTACCGCGCGCTAGCCAATTGCGCCACTGGGGACAGGTGTGCGAGTAGGAGAGAAAATGTCTATCAATGAAATTTATTAAATGTGTACATTACGAAATGAAAAAATCTCCAAACAATTACATATAATATATCATGAGAAGGTAGGTAATTGACGTTCCATCCTCCTATGTAAAAAATACATTTTTTTTAAAACATGCATCTTCCCCAGGTGAGGATCGAACTCACAGCCTCGGCATTACTCGCAAGTACTGCACTTTAAGTACCGCGCGCTAGCCAATTGCGCCACTGGGGACAGGTGTGCGAGTAGGAGAGAAAATTTCTATCAATGAAAATTATTAAATGTGTACATTACGAAATGAAAAAATCTCCAAACAATTACATAAAATATATCATGAGAAGGTAGGTAGTTGACGTTCCATCCTCCTATGTAAAAAATACATTTTTTTAAAAAAATGCATCTTCCCCAGGTGAGGATCGAAGTCACAGCCTCGGCATTACTCGCAGTACTGCACTATAAGTACCGCGCGCAAGCCAATTGCGCCACTGGGGACAGGTGTGCGAGTAGGAGAGAAAATTTCTATCAATGAAGATTATTAAATGTGTATATTACGAAATGAACAAATCTCCAAACAATTACATAAAATATATCATGAGAAGGTAGGTAATTGACGTTCCATCCTCCCATGTAAAAAATACATTTTTTTTAAAAAATGCATTTTCCCCAGGTGAGGATCGAACTCACAGCCTCGGCATTACTCGCAAGTACTGCACTATAAGTACCGCGCGCTAACCAATTGCGCCACTGGGGACAGGTGTGCGAGTAGGAGAGAAAATTTCTATCAATGAAGATTATTAAATGTGTACATTACGAAATGAACAAATCTCCAAACAATTACATAAAATATATCATGAGAAGGTAGGTAATTGACGTTCCATCCTCCTATGTAAAAAATACATTTTTTTTTAGAAAATGCATCTTCCCCAGGTGAGGATCGAACTCACAGCCTCGGCATTACTCGCAAGTACTGCACTATAAGTACCGCGCGCTAGCCAATTGCGCCACTGGGGACAGAAGTGCGAGTAGGAGAGAAAATTTCTATCAATGAAAATTATTAAATGTGTACATTACGAAATGAACAAATCTCCAAACAATTACATAAAATATATCATGAGAAGGTAGGTAATTGACGTTCCATCCTCCTATGTAAAAAATACATTTTTTTAAAAAAATGCATCTTCCCCAGGTGAGGATCGAACTCACAGCCTCGGCATTACTCGCAAGTACTGCACTATAAGTACCGCGCGCTTGCCAATTGCGCCACTGGGGACAGAAGTGCTAGTAGGAGAGAAAATTTCTATCAATGAAGATTATTAAATGTGTACATTACGAAATGAACAAATCTCCAAACAGTTACATAAAATATATCATGAGAAGGTAGGTAATTGACATTCCATCCTCCTATGTAAAAAATACATTTGTTTTAAAAAATGCATCTTCCCCAGGTGAGGATCGAACTCACAGCCTCGGCATTACTCGCAAGTACTGCACTATAAGTACCGCGCGCTAGCAAATTGCGCCACTGGGGACAGGTGTGCGAGTAGGAGAGAAAATTTCTATCAATGAAATTTATTAAATGTGTACATTACGAAATGAAAAATTCTCCAAACAATTACATAAAATATATCATGAGAAGGTAGGTAATTGACGTTCCATCCTCCTATGTAAAAAATACATTTTTTTTAAAACATGCATCTTCCCCAGGTGAGGATCGAACTCACAGCCTCGGCATTACTCGCAAGTACTGCACTATAAGTACCGCGCGCTAGCCAATTGCGCCACTGGGGACAGGTGTGCGAGTAGGAGGGAAAATTTCTATCAATGAAGATTATTAAGTGTGTACATTACGAAATGAACAAATCTCCAAACAATTACATAAAATATATCATGAGAAGGTAGGTAATTGACGTTCCATCCTCCTATGTAAAAAATACATTTTTTTTTAGAAAATGCATCTTCCCCAGGTGAGGATCGAACTCACAGCCTCCGCATTACTCGCAAGTACTGCACTATAAGTACCGCGGGCTAGCCAATTGCGCCACTGGGGACAGAAGTGCGAGTAGGAGAGAAAATTTCTATCAATGAAAATTATTAAATGTGTACATTACGAAATGAACAAATCTCCAAACAATTACATAAAATATATCATGAGAAGGTAGGTAATTGACGTTCCATCCTCCTATGTAAAAAATACATTTTTTTAAAAAAATGCATCTTCCCCAGGTGAGGATCGAACTCACAGCCTCGGCATTACTCGCAAGTACTGCACTATAAGTACCGCGCGCTTGCCAATTGCGCCACTGGGGACAGAAGTGCTAGTAGGAGAGAAAATTTCTATCAATGAAGATTATTAAATGTGTACATTACGAAATGAACAAATCTCCAAACAGTTACATAAAATATATCATGAGAAGGTAGGTAATTGACATTCCATCCTCCTATGTAAAAAATACATTTTTTTTAAAAAATGCATCTTCCCCAGGTGAGGTTCGAACTCACAGCCTCGGCATTACTCGCAAGTACTGCACTATAAGTACCGCGCGCTAGCCAATTGCGCCACTGGGGACAGAAGTGCGAGTAGGAGAGAAAATTTCTATCAATGAAGATTATTAAATATGTACATTACGAAATGAACAAATCTCCAAACAATTACATAAAATATATCATGAGAAGTTAGGTAATTGACGTTCCATCCTCCTATGTAAAAAATACATTTTTTAAAAAAAATGCATCTTCCCCAGGTGAGGATCGAACTCACAGCCTCGGCATTACTCGCAAGTACTGCACTATAAGTACCGCGCGCTAGCCAATTGCGCCACTGGGGACAGGTGTGCGAGTAGGAGAGAAAATGTCTATCAATGAAATTTATTAAATGTGTACATTACGAAATGAAAAAATCTCCAAACAATTACATAAAATATATCATGAGAAGGTAGGTAATTGACGTTCCATCCTCCTATGTAAAAAATACATTTTTTTTAAAAAATGCAACTTCCCCAGGTGAGGATCGAACTCACAGCCTCGGCATTACTCGCAAGTACTGCACTGTAAGTGCCACGCGCTAGCCAATTGCGCCACTCTGGACAGAAGTGCGAGTAGGAGAGAAAATTTCTATCAATGAAAATTATTAAATGTGTACATTATGAAATGAACAAATCTCCAAACAATTACATAAAATATATCATGAGAAGGTAGGTAATTGACGTTCCATCCTCCTATGTAAAAAATACATTTTTTTTAAAAAATGCATCTTCCCCAGGTGAGGATCGAACTCACAGCCTCGGCATTACTCGCAAGTACTGCACTATAAGTACCGCGCGCTTGCCAATTGCGCCACTGGGGACAGAAGTGCGAGTAGGAGTGAAAATTTCTATCAATGAAGATTATTAAATGTGTACATTACGAAATGAACAAATCTCCAAACAGTTACATAAAATATATCATGAGAAGGTAGGTAATTGACATTCCATCCTCCTATGTAAAAAATACATTTTTTTTAAAAAATGCATCTTCCCCAGGTGAGGATCGAACTCACAGCCTCGGCATTACTCGCAAGTACTGCACTATAAATACCGCGCGCTATCCAATTGCGCCACTGGGGACAGTAGTGCGAGTAGGAGAGAAAATTTCTATCAATGAAGATTATTAAATATGTACATTACGAAATGAACAAATCTCCAAACAATTACATAAAATATATCATGAGAAGTTAGGTAATTGACGTTCCATCCTCCTATGTAAAAAATACATTTTTTTTTTAAAAATGCATCTTCCCCAGGTGAGGATCGAACTCACAGCCTCGGCATTACTCGCAAGTTCTGCACTATAAGTACCGCGCGCTATCCAATTGCGCCACTGGGGACAGAAGTGCGAGTAGGAGAGAAAATTTCTATCAATGAAGATTATTAAATATGTACATTACGAAATGAATAAATCTCCAAACAATTACATAAAATATATCATGAGAAGGTAGGTAATTGACGTTCCATCCTCCTATGTAAAAAATACATTTTTTTAAAAAAATGCATCTTCCCCAGGTGAGGATCGAACTCACAGCCTCGGCATTACTCGCAAGTACTGCACTATAAGTTCCGCGCGCTTGCCAATTGCGCCACTGGGGACAGAAGTGCTAGTAGGACAGAAAATTTCTATCAATGAAGATTATTAAATGTGTACATTACGAAATGAACAAATCTCCAAACAGTTACATAAAATATATCATGAGAAGGTAGGTAATTGACATTCCATCCTCCTATGTAAAAAATACATTTTTATAAAAAATGCATCTTCCCCAGGTGAGGATCGAAGTCACAGCCTCGGCATTACTCGCAAGTACTGCACTATAAGTACCGCGCGCTAGCCAATTGCGCCACTGGGGACAGAAGTGCGAGTAGGAGAGAAAATTTCTATCAATGAAAATTATTAAATGTGTACATTATGAAATGAACAAATCTCCAAACAATTACATAAAATATATCATGAGAAGGTAGGTAATTGACGTTCCATCCTCCTATGTAAAAAATACATTTTTTTTAAAAAATGCATCTTCCCCAGGTGAGGATCGAACTCACAGCCTCGGCATTACTCGCAAGTACTGCACTATAAGTACCGCGCGCTTGCCAATTGCGCCACTGGGGACAGAAGTGCGAGTAGGAGTGAAAATTTCTATCAATGAAGATTATTAAGTGTGTACATTACGAAATGAACAAATCTCCAAACAGTTACATAAAATATATCATGAGAAGGTAGGTAATTGACATTCCATCCTCCTATGTAAAAAATACATTTTTTTAAAAAAATGCATCTTCCCCAGGTGAGGATCGAACTCACAGCCTCGGCATTACTCGCAAGTACTGCACTATAAGTACCGCGCGCTATCCAATTGCGCCACTGGGGACAGTAGTGCGAGTAGGAGAGAAAATTTCTATCAATGAAGATTATTAAATATGTACATTACGAAATGAGCAAATCTCCAAACAATTACATAAAATATATCATGAGAAGTTAGGTAATTGACGTTCCATCCTCCTATGTAAAAAATACATTTTTTTTTAAAAAATGCATCTTCCCCAGGTGAGGATCGAACTCACAGCCTCGGCATTACTCGCAAGTACTGCACTATAAGTACCGCGCGCTATCCAATTGCGCCACTGGGGATAGAAGTGCGAGTAGGAGAGAAAATTTCTATCAATGAAGATTATTAAATATGTACATTACGAAATGAACAAATCTCCAAACAATTACATAAAATATATCATGAGAAGGTAGGTAATTGACGTTCCATCCTCCTATGTAAAAAATACATTTTTTTAAAAAAATGCATCTTCCCCATTTGAGGATCGAACTCACAGCCTCGGCATTACTCGCAAGTACTGCACTATAAGTACCGCGCGCTTGCCAATTGCGCCACTGGGGACAGAAGTGCTAGTAGGAGAGAAAATTTCTATCAATGAAGATTATTAAATGTGTACATTACGAAATGAACAAATCTCCAAACAGTTACATAAAATATATCATGAGAAGGTAGGTAATTGACATTCCATCCTCCTATGTAAAAAATACATTTTTTTAAAAAATGCATCTTTCCCAGGTGAGGATCGAACTCACAGCCTCGGCATTACTCGCAAGTACTGCACTATAAGTACCGCGCGCTAGCCAATTGCGCCACTGGGGACAGAAGTGCGAGTAGGAGAGAAAATTTCTATCAATGAAGATTATTAAATATGTACATTACGAAATGAACAAATCTCCAAACAATTACATAAAATATATCATGAGAAGTTAGGTAATTGACGTTCCATCCTCCTATGTAAAAAATACATTTTTTTAAAAAAATGCATCTTCCCCAGGTGAGGATCGAACTCACAGCCTCGGCATTACTCGCAAGTACTGCACTATAAGTACCGCGCGCTAGCCAATTGCGCCACTGGGGACAGGTGTGCGAGTAGGAGAGAAAATGTCAATCATCGAAATTTATTAAATGTGTACATTACGAAATGAAAAAATCTCCAAACAATTACATAAAATATATCATGAGAAGGTAGGTAATTGACGTTCCATCCTCCTATGTAAAAAATACATTTTTTTTAAAAAATGCATCTTCCCCAGGTGAGGATCGAACTCACAGCCTCGGCATTACTCGCAAGTACTGCACTGTAAGTGCCACGCGCTAGCCAATTGCGCCACTCTGGACAGAAGTGCGAGTAGGAGAGAAAATTTCTATCAATGAAATTTATTAAATGTGTACATTACGAAATGAAAAAATCTCCAAACAATTACATAAAATATATCATGAGAAGGTAGGTAATTGACGTTCCATCCTCCTATGTAAAAAATACATTTTTTTTAAAAAATGCATCTTCCCCAGGTGAGGATCGAACTCACAGCCTCGGCATTACTCGCAAGTACTGCACTGTAAGTGCCACGCGCTAGCCAATTGCGCCACTCTGGACAGAAGTGCGAGTAGGAGAGAAAATTTCTATCAATGAAAATTATTAAATGTGTACATTATGAAATGAACAAATCTCCAAACAATTACATAAAATATATCATGAGAAGGTAGGTAATTGACGTTCCATCCTCCTATGTAAAAAATACATTTTTTTTAAAAAATGCATCTTCCCCAGGTGAGGATCGAACTCACAGCCTCGGCATTACTCGCAAGTACTGCACTATAAGTACCGCGCGCTTGCCAATTGCGCCACTGGGGACAGAAGTGCGAGTAGGAGTGAAAATTTCTATCAATGAAGATTATTAAATGTGTACATTACGAAATGAACAAATCTCCAAACAGTTACATAAAATATATCATGAGAAGGTAGGTAATTGACATTCCATCCTCCTATGTAAAAAATACATTTTTTTTAAAAAATGCATCTTCCCCAGGTGAGGATCGAACTCACAGCCTCGGCATTACTCGCAAGTACTGCACTGTAAGTGCCACGCGCTAGTCAATTGCGCCACTCTGGACAGAAGTGCGAGTAGGAGAGAAAATTTCTATCAATGAAATTTATTAAATGTGTACATTACGAAATGAAAAAATCTCCAAACAATTACATAAAATATATCATGAGAAGGTAGGTAATTGACGTTCCATCCTCCTATGTAAAAAATACATTTTTTTTAAAAAATGCATCTTCCCCAGGTGAGGATCGAACTCACAGCCTCGGCATTACTCGCAAGTACTGCACTGTAAGTGCCACGCGCTAGCCAATTGCGCCACTCTGGACAGAAGTGCGAGTAGGAGAGAAAATTTCTATCAATGAAAATTATTAAATGTGTACATTATGAAATGAACAAATCTCCAAACAATTACATAAAATATATCATGAGAAGGTAGGTAATTGACGTTCCATCCTCCTATGTAAAAAATACATTTTTTTTAAAAAATGCATCTTCCCCAGGTGAGGATCGAACTCACAGCCTCGGCATTACTCGCAAGTACTGCACTATAAGTACCGCGCGCTTGCCAATTGCGCCACTGGGGACAGAAGTGCGAGTAGGAGTGAAAATTTCTATCAATGAAGATTATTAAATGTGTACATTACGAAATGAACAAATCTCCAAACAGTTACATAAAATATATCATGAGAAGGTAGGTAATTGACATTCCATCCTCCTATGTAAAAAATACATTTTTTTTAAAAAATGCATCTTCCCCAGGTGAGGATCGAACTCACAGCCTCGGCATTACTCGCAAGTACTGCACTGTAAGTGCCACGCGCTAGTCAATTGCGCCACTCTGGACAGAAGTGCGAGTAGGAGAGAAAATTTCTATCAATGAAATTTATTAAATGTGTACATTACGAAATGAAAAAATCTCCAAACAATTACATAAAATATATCATGAGAAGGTAGGTAATTGACGTTCCATCCTCCTATGTAAAAAATACATTTTTTTAAAAAAATGCATCTTCCCCAGGTGAGGATCGAACTCACAGCCTCGGCATTACTCGCAAGTACTGCACTATAAGTACCGCGCGCTAGCCAATTGCGCCACTGGGGACAGGTGTGCGAGTAGGAGAGAAAATGTCTATCAATGAAATTTATTAAATGTGTACATTACGAAATGAAAAAATCTCCAAACAATTACATAAAATATATCATGAGAAGGTAGGTAATTGACGTTCCATCCTCCTATGTAAAAAATACATTTTTTTTAAAAAATGCATCTTCCCCAGGTGAGGATCGAACTCACAGCCTCGGCATTACTCGCAAGTACTGCACTGTAAGTGCCACGCGCTAGCCAATTGCGCCACTCTGGACAGAAGTGCGAGTAGGAGAGAAAATTTCTATCAATGAAAATTATTAAATGTGTACATTATGAAATGAACAAATCTCCAAACAATTACATAAAATATATCATGAGAAGGTAGGTAATTGACGTTCCATCCTCCTATGTAAAAAATACATTTTTTTTAAAAAATGCATCTTCCCCAGGTGAGGATCGAACTCACAGCCTCAGCATTACTCGCAAGTACTGCACTATAAGTACCGCGCGCTTGCCAATTGCGCCACTGGGGACAGAAGTGCGAGTAGGAGTGAAAATTTCTATCAATGAAGATTATTAAATGTGTACATTACGAAATGAACAAATCTCCAAACAGTTACATAAAATATATCATGAGAAGGTAGGTAATTGACATTCCATCCTCCTATGTAAAAAATACATTTTTTTTAAAAAATGCATCTTCCCCAGGTGAGGATCGAACTCACAGCCTCGGCATTACTCGCAAGTACTGCACTATAAGTACCGCGCGCTATCCAATTGCGCCACTGGGGACAGAAGTGCGAGTAGGAGAGAAAATTTCTATCAATGAAGATTATTAAATATGTACATTACGAAATGAACAAATCTCCAAACAATTACATAAAATATATCATGAGAAGTTAGGTAATTGACGTTCCATCCTCCTATGTAAAAAATACATTTTTTTTTAAAAAATGCATCTTCCCCAGGTGAGGATCGAACTCACAGCCTCGGCATTACTCGCAAGTACTGCACTATAAGTACCGCGCGCTATCCAATTGCGCCACTGGGGACAGAAGTGCGAGTAGGAGAGAAAATTTCTATCAATGAAGATTATTAAATATGTACATTACGAAATGAACAAATCTCCAAACAATTACATAAAATATATCATGAGAAGGTAGGTAATTGACGTTCCATCCTCCCATGTAAAAAATACATTTTTTTAAAAAAATGCATCTTCCCCAGGTGAGGATCGAACTCACAGCCTCGGCATTACTCGCAAGTACTGCACTATAAGTACCGCGCGCTTGCCAATTGCGCCACTGGGGACAGAAGTGCTAGTAGGAGAGAAAATTTCTATCAATGAAGATTATTAAATGTGTACATTACGAAATGAACAAATCTCCAAACAGTTACATAAAATATATCATGAGAAGGTAGGTAATTGACATTCCATCCTCCTATGTAAAAAATACATTTTTTTAAAAAATGCATCTTCCCCAGGTGAGGATCGAACTCACAGCCTCGGCATTACTCGCAAGTACTGCACTATAAGTACCGCGCGCTAGCCAATTGCGCCACTGGGGACAGAAGTGCGAGTAGGAGAGAAAATTTCTATCAATGAAGATTATTAAATATGTACATTACGAAATGAACAAATCTCCAAACAATTACATAAAATATATCATGAGAAGTTAGGTAATTGACGTTCCATCCTCCTATGTAAAAAATACATTTTTTTAAAAAAATGCATCTTCCCCAGGTGAGGATCGAACTCACAGCCTCGGCATTACTCGCAAGTACTGCACAATAAGTACCGCGCGCTAGCCAATTGCGCCACTGGGGACAGGAGTGCGAGTAGGAGAGAAAATGTCAATCATCGAAATTTATTAAATGTGTACATTACGAAATGAAAAAATCTCCAAACAATTACATAAAATATATCATGAGAAGGTAGGTAATTGACGTTCCATCCTCCTATGTAAAAAATACATTTTTTTTTAAAAATGCATCTTCCCCAGGTGAGGATCGAACTCACAGCCTCGGCATTACTCGCAAGTACTGCACTGTAAGTGCCACGCGCTAGCCAATTGCGCCACTCTGGACAGAAGTGCGAGTAGGAGAGAAAATTTCTATCAATGAAAATTATTAAATGTGTACATTATGAAATGAACAAATCTCCAAACAATTACATGAAATATATCATGAGAAGGTAGGTAATTGACGTTCCATCCTCCTATGTAAAAAATACATTTTTTTTAAAAAATGCATCTTCCCCAGGTGAGGATCGAACTCACAGCCTCGGCATTACTCGCAAGTACTGCACTATAAGTACCGCGCGCTTGCCAATTGCGCCACTGGGGACAGAAGTGCGAGTAGGAGTGAAAATTTCTATCAATGAAGATTATTAAATGTGTACATTACGAAATGAACAAATCTCCAAACAGTTACATAAAATATATCATGAGAAGGTAGGTAATTGACATTCCATCCTCCTATGTAAAAAATACATTTTTTTAAAAAAATGCATCGTCCCCGGGTGAGGATCGAACTCAAAGCCTCGGCATTACTCGCTAGTACTGCACTATAAGTACCGCGCGCTAGCCAATTGCGCCACTGGGGACAGGTGTGCGAGTAGGAGAGAAAATTTCTATCAATGAAATTTATTAAATGTGTACATTACGAAATGAAAAAATCTCTAAACAATTACATAAAATATATCATGAGAAGGTAGGTAATTGACGTTCCATCCTCCTATGTAAAAAATACATTTTTTTTAAAACATGCATCTCCCCTGGTGAGGATCGAACTCACAGCCTCGGCATTACTCGCAAGTACTGCACTATAAGTACCGCGCGCTATCCAATTGCGCCACTGGGGACGGGAGTGCGAGTAGGAGAGAAAATTTCTATCAATGAAGATTATTAAATATGTACATTACGAAATGAACAAATCTCCAAACAATTACATAAAATATATCATGAGAAGTTAGGTAATTGACGTTCCATCCTCCTATGTAAAAAATACATTTTTTTTAAGAAATGCATCTTCCCCAGGTGAGGATCGAACTCACAGCCTCGGCATTACTCGCAAGTACTGCACTATAAGTACCGCGCTATCCAATTGCGCCACTGGGGACAGAAGTGCGAGTAGGAGAGAAAATTTCTATCAATGAAGATTATTAAATATGTACATTACGAAATGAACAAATCTCCAAACAATTACATAAAATATATCATGAGAAGTCAGGTAATTGACGTTCCATCCTCCTATGTAAAAAATACATTTTTTTTTAAAAAATGCATCTTCCCCAGGTGAGGATCGAACTCACAGCCTCGGCATTACTCGCAAGTACTGCACTATAAGTACCGCGCGCTATCCAATTGCGCCACTGGGGACAGAAGTGCGAGTAGGAGAGAAAATTTCTATCAATGAAGATTATTAAATATGTACATTACGAAATGAACAAATCTCCAAACAATTACATAAAATATATCATGAGAAGGTAGGTAATTGACGTTCCATCCTCCCATGTAAAAAATACATTTTTTTAAAAAAATGCATCTTCCCCAGGTGAGGATCGAACTCACAGCCTCGGCATTACTCGCAAGTACTGCACTATAAGTACCGCGCGCTTGCCAATTGCGCCACTGGGGACAGAAGTGCTAGTAGGAGAGAAAATTTCTATCAATGAAGATTATTAAATGTGTACATTACGAAATGAACAAATCTCCAAACAGTTACATAAAATATATCATGAGAAGGTAGGTAATTGACATTCCATCCTCCTATGTAAAAAATACATTTTTTTAAAAAATGCATCTTCCCCAGGTGAGGATCGAACTCACAGCCTCGGCATTACTCGCAAGTACTGCACTATAAGTACCGCGCGCTAGCCAATTGCGCCACTGGGGACAGAAGTGCGAGTAGGAGAGAAAATTTCTATCAATGAAGATTATTAAATATGTACATTACGAAATGAACAAATCTCCAAACAATTACATAAAATATATCATGAGAAGTTAGGTAATTGACGTTCCATCCTCCTATGTAAAAAATACATTTTTTTAAAAAAATGCATCTTCCCCAGGTGAGGATCGAACTCACAGCCTCGGCATTACTCGCAAGTACTGCACTATAAGTACCGCGCGCTAGCCAATTGCGCCACTGGGGACAGGTGTGCGAGTAGGAGAGAAAATGTCAATCATCGAAATTTATTAAATGTGTACATTACGAAATGAAAAAATCTCCAAACAATTACATAAAATATATCATGAGAAGGTAGGTAATTGACGTTCCATCCTCCTATGTAAAAAATACATTTTTTTTTAAAAATGCATCTTCCCCAGGTGAGGATCGAACTCACAGCCTCGGCATTACTCGCAAGTACTGCACTGTAAGTGCCACGCGCTAGCCAATTGCGCCACTCTGGACAGAAGTGCGAGTAGGAGAGAAAATTTCTATCAATGAAAATTATTAAATGTGTACATTATGAAATGAACAAATCTCCAAACAATTACATGAAATATATCATGAGAAGGTAGGTAATTGACGTTCCATCCTCCTATGTAAAAAATACATTTTTTTTAAGAAATGCATCTTCCCCAGGTGAGGATCGAACTCACAGCCTCGGCATTACTCGCAAGTACTGCACTATAAGTACCGCGCGCTTGCCAATTGCGCCACTGGGGACAGAAGTGCGAGTAGGAGTGAAAATTTCTATCAATGAAGATTATTAAATGTGTACATTACGAAATGAACAAATCTCCAAACAGTTACATAAAATATATCATGAGAAGGTAGGTAATTGACATTCCATCCTCCTATGTAAAAAATACATTTTTTTAAAAAAATGCATCGTCCCCGGGTGAGGATCGAACTCAAAGCCTCGGCATTACTCGCTAGTACTGCACTATAAGTACCGCGCGCTAGCCAATTGCGCCACTGGGGACAGGTGTGCGAGTAGGAGAGAAAATTTCTATCAATGAAATTTATTAAATGTGTACATTACGAAATGAAAAAATCTCTAAACAATTACATAAAATATATCATGAGAAGGTAGGTAATTGACATTCCATCCTCCTATGTAAAAAATACATTTTTTTTAAAACATGCATCTCCCCTGGTGAGGATCGAACTCACAGCCTCGGCATTACTCGCAAGTACTGCACTATAAGTACCGCGCGCTATCCAATTGCGCCACTGGGGACGGGAGTGCGAGTAGGAGAGAAAATTTCTATCAATGAAATTTATTAAATGTGTACATTACGAAATGAAAAAATCTCTAAACAATTACATAAAATATATCATGAGAAGTTAGGTAATTGACGTTCCATCCTCCTATGTAAAAAATACATTTTTTTTAAAAAATGCATCGTCCCCGGGTGAGGATCGAACTCACAGCCTCGGCATTACTCGCTAGTACTGCACTATAAGTACCGCGCGCTAGCCAATTGCGCCACTGGGGACAGGTGTGCGAGTAGGAGAGAAAATTTCTATCAATGAAATTTATTAAATGTGTACATTACGAAATGAAAAAATCTCTAAACAATTACATAAAATATATCATGAGAAGGTAGGTAATTGACGTTCCATCCTCCTATGTAAAAAATACATTTTTTTTAAAACATGCATCTCCCCTGGTGAGGATCGAACTCACAGCCTCGGCATTACTCGCAAGTACTGCACTATAAGTACCGCGCGCTATCCAATTGCGCCACTGGGGACGGGAGTGCGAGTAGGAGAGAAAATTTCTATCAATGAAGATTATTAAATATGTACATTACGAAATGAACAAATCTCCAAACAATTACATAAAATATATCATGAGAAGTTAGGTAATTGAGGTTCCATCCTCCTATGTAAAAAATACATTTTTTTTAAGAAATGCATCTTCCCCAGGTGAGGATCGAACTCACAGCCTCGGCATTACTCGCAAGTACTGCACTATAAGTACCGCGCTATCCAATTGCGCCACTGGGGACAGAAGTGCGAGTAGGAGAGAAAATTTCTATCAATGAAGATTATTAAATATGTACATTACGAAATGAACAAATCTCCAAACAATTACATAAAATATATCATGAGAAGTCAGGTAATTGACGTTCCATCCTCCTATGTAAAAAATACATTTTTTTTTAAAAAATGCATCTTCCCCAGGTGAGGATCGAACTCACAGCCTCGGCATTACTCGCAAGTACTGCACTATAAGTACCGCGCGCTATCCAATTGCGCCACTGGGGACAGAAGTGCGAGTAGGAGAGAAAATTTCTATCAATGAAGATTATTAAATATGTACATTACGAAATGAACAAATCTCCAAACAATTACATAAAATATATCATGAGAAGGTAGGTAATTGACGTTCCATCCTCCCATGTAAAAAATACATTTTTTTAAAAAAATGCATCTTCCCCAGGTGAGGATCGAACTCACAGCCTCGGCATTACTCGCAAGTACTGCACTATAAGTACCGCGCGCTTGCCAATTGCGCCACTGGGGACAGAAGTGCTAGTAGGAGAGAAAATTTCTATCAATGAAGATTATTAAATGTGTACATTACGAAATGAACAAATCTCCAAACAGTTACATAAAATATATCATGAGAAGGTAGGTAATTGACATTCCATCCTCCTATGTAAAAAATACATTTTTTTAAAAAATGCATCTTCCCCAGGTGAGGATCGAACTCACAGCCTCGGCATTACTCGCAAGTACTGCACTATAAGTACCGCGCGCTAGCCAATTGCGCCACTGGGGACAGAAGTGCGAGTAGGAGAGAAAATTTCTATCAATGAAGATTATTAAATATGTACATTACGAAATGAACAAATCTCCAAACAGTTACATAAAATATATCATGAGAAGGTAGGTAATTGACATTCCATCCTCCTATGTAAAAAATACATTTTTTTTTAAAAATGCATCTTCCCCAGGTGAGGATCGAACTCACAGCCTCGGCATTACTCGCAAGTACTGCACTGTAAGTGCCACGCGCTAGCCAATTGCGCCACTCTGGACAGAAGTGCGAGTAGGAGAGAAAATTTCTATCAATGAAAATTATTAAATGTGTACATTATGAAATTAACAAATCTCCAAACAATTACATGAAATATATCATGAGAAGGTAGGTAATTGACGTTCCATCCTCCTATGTAAAAAATACATTTTTTTTAAGAAATGCATCTTCCCCAGGTGAGGATCGAACTCACAGCCTCGGCATTACTCGCAAGTACTGCACTATAAGTACCGCGCGCTTGCCAATTGCGCCACTGGGGACAGAAGTGCGAGTAGGAGTGAAAATTTCTATCAATGAAGATTATTAAATGTGTACATTACGAAATGAACAAATCTCCAAACAGTTACATAAAATATATCATGAGAAGGTAGGTAATTGACATTCCATCCTCCTATGTAAAAAATACATTTTTTTAAAAAAATGCATCGTCCCCGGGTGAGGATCGAACTCAAAGCCTCGGCATTACTCGCTAGTACTGCACTATAAGTACCGCGCGCTAGCCAATTGCGCCACTGGGGACAGGTGTGCGAGTAGGAGAGAAAATTTCTATCAATGAAATTTATTAAATGTGTACATTACGAAATGAAAAAATCTCTAAACAATTACATAAAATATATCATGAGAAGGTAGGTAATTGACATTCCATCCTCCTATGTAAAAAATACATTTTTTTTAAAACATGCATCTCCCCTGGTGAGGATCGAACTCACAGCCTCGGCATTACTCGCAAGTACTGCACTATAAGTACCGCGCGCTATCCAATTGCGCCACTGGGGACGGGAGTGCGAGTAGGAGAGAAAATTTCTATCAATGAAATTTATTAAATGTGTACATTACGAAATGAAAAAATCTCTAAACAATTACATAAAATATATCATGAGAAGTTAGGTAATTGACGTTCCATCCTCCTATGTAAAAAATACATTTTTTTTAAAAAATGCATCGTCCCCGGGTGAGGATCGAACTCACAGCCTCGGCATTACTCGCTAGTACTGCACTATAAGTACCGCGCGCTAGCCAATTGCGCCACTGGGGACAGGTGTGCGAGTAGGAGAGAAAATTTCTATCAATGAAATTTATTAAATGTGTACATTACGAAATGAACAAATCTCCAAACAATTACATAAAATATATCATGAGAAGTTAGGTAATTGACGTTCCATCCTCCTATGTAAAAAATACATTTTTTTTAAAAAATGCATCTTCCCCAGGTGAGGATCGAACTCACAGCCTCGGCATTACTCGCAAGTACTGCACTATAAGTACCGCGCGCTATCCAATTGCGCCACTGGGGACAGAAGTGCGAGTAGGAGAGAAAATTTCTTTCAATGAAGATTATTAAATATGTACATTACGAAATGAACAAATCTCCAAACAATTACATAAAATATATCATGAGAAGTTAGGTAATTGACGTTCCATCCTCCTATGTAAAAAATACATTTTTTTTAAAAAATGCATCGTCCCCGGGTGAGGATCGAACTCACAGCCTCGGCATTACTCGCTAGTACTGCACTATAAGTACCGCGCGCTAGCCAATTGCGCCACTGGGGACAGGTGTGCGAGTAGGAGAGAAAATTTCTATCAATGAAATTTATTAAATGTGTACATTACGAAATGAACAAATCTCCAAACAATTACATAAAATATATCATGAGAAGGTAGGTAATTGACGTTTCATCCTCCTATGTAAAAAATACATTTTTTTTAAAACATGCATCTCCCCAGGTGAGGATCGAACTCACAGCCTCGGCACTACTCGCAAGTACTGCACTATAAGTACCGCTCGCTAGCCAATTGCGCCACTGGGGACAGAAGTGCGAGTAGGAGAGAAAATTTCTATCAATGAAAATTATTGAATGTGTACATTACGAAATGAACAAATCTCCAAACAATTACATAAAATATATCATGAGAAGGTAGGTAATTGACGTTCCATCCTCCTATGTAAAAAATACATTTTTTTCAAAAAATGCATCTTCCCCAGGTAAGGATCGAACTCACAGCCTCGGCATTTCTCGCAAGTACTGCACTGTAAGTGCCGCGCGCTAGCCAATTGCGCCACTCTGGACAGAAGTTCGAGTAGGAGAGAAAATTTCTATCAATGAAAATTATTAAATGTGTACATTACGAAATGAACAAATCTCCAAACAATTACATAAAATATATCATGAGAAGGTAGGTAATTGACGTTCCATCCTCCTATGTAAAAAATACATTTTTTTTAAAAAATGCATCTTCCCCAGGTGAGGATCGAACTCACAGCCTCGGCATTACTCGCAAGTACTGCACTATAAGTACCGCGCGCTAGCCAATTGCGCCACTGGGGACAGAAGTGCGAGTAGGAGAGAAAATTTCTATCAATGAAGATTATTAAATATGTACATTACGAAATGAACAAATCTCCAAACAATTACATAAAATATATCATGAGAAGTTAGGTAATTGACGTTCCATCCTCCTATGTAAAAAATACATTTTTTTAAAAAAATGCATCTTCCCCAGGTGAGGATCGAACTCACAGCCTCGGCATTACTCGCAAGTACTGCACTATAAGTACCGCGCGCTAGCCAATTGCGCCACTGGGGACAGGTGTGCGAGTAGGAGAGAAAATGTCAATCATCGAAATTTATTAAATGTGTACATTACGAAATGAAAAAATCTCCAAACAATTACATAAAATATATCATGAGAAGGTAGGTAATTGACGTTCCATCCTCCTATGTAAAAAATACATTTTTTTTAAAAAATGCATCTTCCCCAGGTGAGGATCGAACTCACAGCCTCGGCATTACTCGCAAGTACTGCACTGTAAGTGCCACGCGCTAGCCAATTGCGCCACTCTGGACAGAAGTGCGAGTAGGAGAGAAAATTTCTATCAATGAAATTTATTAAATGTGTACATTACGAAATGAAAAAATCTCCAAACAATTACATAAAATATATCATGAGAAGGTAGGTAATTGACGTTCCATCCTCCTATGTAAAAAATACATTTTTTTTAAAAAATGCATCTTCCCCAGGTGAGGATCGAACTCACAGCCTCGGCATTACTCGCAAGTACTGCACTGTAAGTGCCACGCGCTAGTCAATTGCGCCACTCTGGACAGAAGTGCGAGTAGGAGAGAAAATTTCTATCAATGAAATTTATTAAATGTGTACATTACGAAATGAAAAAATCTCCAAACAATTACATAAAATATATCATGAGAAGGTAGGTAATTGACGTTCCATCCTCCTATGTAAAAAATACATTTTTTTTAAAAAATGCATCTTCCCCAGGTGAGGATCGAACTCACAGCCTCGGCATTACTCGCAAGTACTGCACTGTAAGTGCCACGCGCTAGCCAATTGCGCCACTCTGGACAGAAGTGCGAGTAGGAGAGAAAATTTCTATCAATGAAAATTATTAAATGTGTACATTATGAAATGAACAAATCTCCAAACAATTACATAAAATATATCATGAGAAGGTAGGTAATTGACTTTCCATCCTCCTATGTAAAAAATACATTTTTTTAAAAAAATGCATCTTCCCCAGGTGAGGATCGAACTCACAGCCTCGGCATTACTCGCAAGTACTGCACTATAAGTACCGCGCGCTTGCCAATTGCGCCACTGGGGACAGAAGTGCGAGTAGGAGTGAAAATTTCTATCAATGAAGATTATTAAATGTGTACATTACGAAATGAACAAATCTCCAAACAGTTACATAAAATATATCATGAGAAGGTAGGTAATTGACATTCCATCCTCCTATGTAAAAAATACATTTTTTTTAAAAAATGCATCTTCCCCAGGTGAGGATCGAACTCACAGCCTCGGCATTACTCGCAAGTACTGCACTGTAAGTGCCACGCGCTAGTCAATTGCGCCACTCTGGACAGAAGTGCGAGTAGGAGAGAAAATTTCTATCAATGAAATTTATTAAATGTGTACATTACGAAATGAAAAAATCTCCAAACAATTACATAAAATATATCATGAGAAGGTAGGTAATTGACGTTCCATCCTCCTATGTAAAAAATACATTTTTTTAAAAAAATGCATCTTCCCCAGGTGAGGATCGAACTCACAGCCTCGGCATTACTCGCAAGTACTGCACTATAAGTACCGCGCGCTAGCCAATTGCGCCACTGGGGACAGGTGTGCGAGTAGGAGAGAAAATGTCTATCAATGAAATTTATTAAATGTGTACATTACGAAATGAAAAAATCTCCAAACAATTACATAAAATATATCATGAGAAGGTAGGTAATTGACGTTCCATCCTCCTATGTAAAAAATACATTTTTTTTAAAAAATGCATCTTCCCCAGGTGAGGATCGAACTCACAGCCTCGGCATTACTCGCAAGTACTGCACTGTAAGTGCCACGCGCTAGCCAATTGCGCCACTCTGGACAGAAGTGCGAGTAGGAGAGAAAATTTCTATCAATGAAAATTATTAAATGTGTACATTATGAAATGAACAAATCTCCAAACAATTACATAAAATATATCATGAGAAGGTAGGTAATTGACGTTCCATCCTCCTATGTAAAAAATACATTTTTTTTAAAAAATGCATCTTCCCCAGGTGAGGATCGAACTCACAGCCTCAGCATTACTCGCAAGTACTGCACTATAAGTACCGCGCGCTTGCCAATTGCGCCACTGGGGACAGAAGTGCGAGTAGGAGTGAAAATTTCTATCAATGAAGATTATTAAATGTGTACATTACGAAATGAACAAATCTCCAAACAGTTACATAAAATATATCATGAGAAGGTAGGTAATTGACATTCCATCCTCCTATGTAAAAAATACATTTTTTTTAAAAAGTGCATCTTCCCCAGGTGAGGATCGAACTCACAGCCTCGGCATTACTCGCAAGTACTGCACTATAAGTACCGCGCGCTATCCAATTGCGCCACTGGGGACAGAAGTGCGAGTAGGAGAGAAAATTTCTATCAATGAAGATTATTAAATATGTACATTACGAAATGAACAAATCTCCAAACAATTACATAAAATATATCATGAGAAGTTAGGTAATTGACGTTCCATCCTCCTATGTAAAAAATACATTTTTTTTTAAAAAATGCATCTTCCCCAGGTGAGGATCGAACTCACAGCCTCGGCATTACTCGCAAGTACTGCACTATAAGTACCGCGCGCTATCCAATTGCGCCACTGGGGACAGAAGTGCGAGTAGGAGAGAAAATTTCTATCAATGAAGATTATTAAATATGTACATTACGAAATGAACAAATCTCCAAACAATTACATAAAATATATCATGAGAAGGTAGGTAATTGACGTTCCATCCTCCCATGTAAAAAATACATTTTTTTAAAAAAATGCATCTTCCCCAGGTGAGGATCGAACTCACAGCCTCGGCATTACTCGCAAGTACTGCACTATAAGTACCGCGCGCTTGCCAATTGCGCCACTGGGGACAGAAGTGCTAGTAGGAGAGAAAATTTCTATCAATGAAGATTATTAAATGTGTACATTACGAAATGAACAAATCTCCAAACAGTTACATAAAATATATCATGAGAAGGTAGGTAATTGACATTCCATCCTCCTATGTAAAAAATACATTTTTTTAAAAAATGCATCTTCCCCAGGTGAGGATCGAACTCACAGCCTCGGCATTACTCGCAAGTACTGCACTGTAAGTGCCACGCGCTAGCCAATTGCGCCACTCTGGACAGAAGTGCGAGTAGGAGAGAAAATTTCTATCAATGAAAATTATTAAATGTGTACATTATGAAATGAACAAATCTCCAAACAATTACATAAAATATATCATGAGAAGGTAGGTAATTGACTTTCCATCCTCCTATGTAAAAAATACATTTTTTTTAAAAAATGCATCTTCCCCAGGTGAGGATCGAACTCACAGCCTCGGCATTACTCGCAAGTACTGCACTATAAGTACCGCGCGCTTGCCAATTGCGCCACTGGGGACAGAAGTGCGAGTAGGAGTGAAAATTTCTATCAATGAAGATTATTAAATGTGTACATTACGAAATGAACAAATCTCCAAACAGTTACATAAAATATATCATGAGAAGGTAGGTAATTGACATTCCATCCTCCTATGTAAAAAATACATTTTTTTTAAAAAATGCATCTTCCCCAGGTGAGGATCGAACTCACAGCCTCGGCATTACTCGCAAGTACTGCACTGTAAGTGCCACGCGCTAGTCAATTGCGCCACTCTGGACAGAAGTGCGAGTAGGAGAGAAAATTTCTATCAATGAAATTTATTAAATGTGTACATTACGAAATGAAAAAATCTCCAAACAATTACATAAAATATATCATGAGAAGGTAGGTAATTGACGTTCCATCCTCCTATGTAAAAAATACATTTTTTTAAAAAAATGCATCTTCCCCAGGTGAGGATCGAACTCACAGCCTCGGCATTACTCGCAAGTACTGCACTATAAGTACCGCGCGCTAGCCAATTGCGCCACTGGGGACAGGTGTGCGAGTAGGAGAGAAAATGTCTATCAATGAAATTTATTAAATGTGTACATTACGAAATGAAAAAATCTCCAAACAATTACATAAAATATATCATGAGAAGGTAGGTAATTGACGTTCCATCCTCCTATGTAAAAAATACATTTTTTTTAAAAAATGCATCTTCCCCAGGTGAGGATCGAACTCACAGCCTCGGCATTACTCGCAAGTACTGCACTGTAAGTGCCACGCGCTAGCCAATTGCGCCACTCTGGACAGAAGTGCGAGTAGGAGAGAAAATTTCTATCAATGAAAATTATTAAATGTGTACATTATGAAATGAACAAATCTCCAAACAATTACATAAAATATATCATGAGAAGGTAGGTAATTGACGTTCCATCCTCCTATGTAAAAAATACATTTTTTTTAAAAAATGCATCTTCCCCAGGTGAGGATCGAACTCACAGCCTCAGCATTACTCGCAAGTACTGCACTATAAGTACCGCGCGCTTGCCAATTGCGCCACTGGGGACAGAAGTGCGAGTAGGAGTGAAAATTTCTATCAATGAAGATTATTAAATGTGTACATTACGAAATGAACAAATCTCCAAACAGTTACATAAAATATATCATGAGAAGGTAGGTAATTGACATTCCATCCTCCTATGTAAAAAATACATTTTTTTTAAAAAATGCATCTTCCCCAGGTGAGGATCGAACTCACAGCCTCGGCATTACTCGCAAGTACTGCACTATAAGTACCGCGCGCTATCCAATTGCGCCACTGGGGACAGAAGTGCGAGTAGGAGAGAAAATTTCTATCAATGAAGATTATTAAATATGTACATTACGAAATGAACAAATCTCCAAACAATTACATAAAATATATCATGAGAAGTTAGGTAATTGACGTTCCATCCTCCTATGTAAAAAATACATTTTTTTTTAAAAAATGCATCTTCCCCAGGTGAGGATCGAACTCACAGCCTCGGCATTACTCGCAAGTACTGCACTATAAGTACCACGCGCTATCCAATTGCGCCACTGGGGACAGAAGTGCGAGTAGGAGAGAAAATTTCTATCAATGAAGATTATTAAATATGTACATTACGAAATGAACAAATCTCCAAACAATTACATAAAATATATCATGAGAAGGTAGGTAATTGACGTTCCATCCTCCCATGTAAAAAATACATTTTTTTAAAAAAATGCATCTTCCCCAGGTGAGGATCGAACTCACAGCCTCGGCATTACTCGCAAGTACTGCACTATAAGTACCGCGCGCTTGCCAATTGCGCCACTGGGGACAGAAGTGCTAGTAGGAGAGAAAATTTCTATCAATGAAGATTATTAAATGTGTACATTACGAAATGAACAAATCTCCAAACAGTTACATAAAATATATCATGAGAAGGTAGGTAATTGACATTCCATCCTCCTATGTAAAAAATACATTTTTTTAAAAAATGCATCTTCCCCAGGTGAGGATCGAACTCACAGCCTCGGCATTACTCGCAAGTACTGCACTATAAGTACCGCGCGCTAGCCAATTGCGCCACTGGGGACAGAAGTGCGAGTAGGAGAGAAAATTTCTATCAATGAAGATTATTAAATATGTACATTACGAAATGAACAAATCTCCAAACAATTACATAAAATATATCATGAGAAGTTAGGTAATTGACGTTCCATCCTCCTATGTAAAAAATACATTTTTTTAAAAAAATGCATCTTCCCCAGGTGAGGATCGAACTCACAGCCTCGGCATTACTCGCAAGTACTGCACTATAAGTACCGCGCGCTAGCCAATTGCGCCACTGGGGACAGGAGTGCGAGTAGGAGAGAAAATGTCAATCATCGAAATTTATTAAATGTGTACATTACGAAATGAAAAAATCTCCAAACAATTACATAAAATATATCATGAGAAGGTAGGTAATTGACGTTCCATCCTCCTATGTAAAAAATACATTTTTTTTTAAAAATGCATCTTCCCCAGGTGAGGATCGAACTCACAGCCTCGGCATTACTCGCAAGTACTGCACTGTAAGTGCCACGCGCTAGCCAATTGCGCCACTCTGGACAGAAGTGCGAGTAGGAGAGAAAATTTCTATCAATGAAAATTATTAAATGTGTACATTATGAAATGAACAAATCTCCAAACAATTACATGAAATATATCATGAGAAGGTAGGTAATTGACGTTCCATCCTCCTATGTAAAAAATACATTTTTTTTAAAAAATGCATCTTCCCCAGGTGAGGATCGAACTCACAGCCTCGGCATTACTCGCAAGTACTGCACTATAAGTACCGCGCGCTTGCCAATTGCGCCACTGGGGACAGAAGTGCGAGTAGGAGTGAAAATTTCTATCAATGAAGATTATTAAATGTGTACATTACGAAATGAACAAATCTCCAAACAGTTACATAAAATATATCATGAGAAGGTAGGTAATTTACATTCCATCCTCCTATGTAAAAAATACATTTTTTTAAAAAAATGCATCGTCCCCGGGTGAGGATCGAACTCAAAGCCTCGGCATTACTCGCTAGTACTGCACTATAAGTACCGCGCGCTAGCCAATTGCGCCACTGGGGACAGGTGTGCGAGTAGGAGAGAAAATTTCTATCAATGAAATTTATTAAATGTGTACATTACGAAATGAAAAAATCTCTAAACAATTACATAAAATATATCATGAGAAGGTAGGTAATTGACGTTCCATCCTCCTATGTAAAAAATACATTTTTTTTAAAACATGCATCTCCCCTGGTGAGGATCGAACTCACAGCCTCGGCATTACTCGCAAGTACTGCACTATAAGTACCGCGCGCTATCCAATTGCGCCACTGGGGACGGGAGTGCGAGTAGGAGAGAAAATTTCTATCAATGAAGATTATTAAATATGTACATTACGAAATGAACAAATCTCCAAACAATTACATAAAATATATCATGAGAAGTTAGGTAATTGACGTTCCATCCTCCTATGTAAAAAATACATTTTTTTTAAGAAATGCATCTTCCCCAGGTGAGGATCGAACTCACAGCCTCGGCATTACTCGCAAGTACTGCACTATAAGTACCGCGCGCTATCCAATTGCGCCACTGGGGACAGAAGTGCGAGTAGGAGAGAAAATTTCTATCAATGAAGATTATTAAATATGTACATTACGAAATGAACAAATCTCCAAACAATTACATAAAATATATCATGAGAAGTTAGGTAATTGACGTTCCATCCTCCTATGTAAAAAATACATTTTTTTTTAAAAAATGCATCTTCCCCAGGTGAGGATCGAACTCACAGCCTCGGCATTACTCGCAAGTACTGCACTATAAGTACCGCGCGCTATCCAATTGCGCCACTGGGGACAGAAGTGCGAGTAGGAGAGAAAATTTCTATCAATGAAGATTATTAAATATGTACATTACGAAATGAACAAATCTCCAAACAATTACATAAAATATATCATGAGAAGGTAGGTAATTGACGTTCCATCCTCCCATGTAAAAAATACATTTTTTTAAAAAAATGCATCTTCCCCAGGTGAGGATCGAACTCACAGCCTCGGCATTACTCGCAAGTACTGCACTATAAGTACCGCGCGCTTGCCAATTGCGCCACTGGGGACAGAAGTGCTAGTAGGAGAGAAAATTTCTATCAATGAAGATTATTAAATGTGTACATTACGAAATGAACAAATCTCCAAACAGTTACATAAAATATATCATGAGAAGGTAGGTAATTGACATTCCATCCTCCTATGTAAAAAATACATTTTTTTAAAAAATGCATCTTCCCCAGGTGAGGATCGAACTCACAGCCTCGGCATTACTCGCAAGTACTGCACTATAAGTACCGCGCGCTAGCCAATTGCGCCACTGGGGACAGAAGTGCGAGTAGGAGAGAAAATTTCTATCAATGAAGATTATTAAATATGTACATTACGAAATGAACAAATCTCCAAACAATTACATAAAATATATCATGAGAAGTTAGGTAATTGACGTTCCATCCTCCTATGTAAAAAATACATTTTTTTAAAAAAATGCATCTTCCCCAGGTGAGGATCGAACTCACAGCCTCGGCATTACTCGCAAGTACTGCACTATAAGTACCGCGCGCTAGCCAATTGCGCCACTGGGGACAGGTGTGCGAGTAGGAGAGAAAATGTCAATCATCGAAATTTATTAAATGTGTACATTACGAAATGAAAAAATCTCCAAACAATTACATAAAATATATCATGAGAAGGTAGGTAATTGACGTTCCATCCTCCTATGTAAAAAATACATTTTTTTTTAAAAATGCATCTTCCCCAGGTGAGGATCGAACTCACAGCCTCGGCATTACTCGCAAGTACTGCACTGTAAGTGCCACGCGCTAGCCAATTGCGCCACTCTGGACAAAAGTGCGAGTAGGAGAGAAAATTTCTATCAATGAAAATTATTAAATGTGTACATTATGAAATGAACAAATCTCCAAACAATTACATGAAATATATCATGAGAAGGTAGGTAATTGACGTTCCATCCTCCTATGTAAAAAATACATTTTTTTTAAAAAATGCATCTTCCCCAGGTGAGGATCGAACTCACAGCCTCGGCATTACTCGCAAGTACTGCACTATAAGTACCGCGCGCTTGCCAATTGCGCCACTGGGGACAGAAGTGCGAGTAGGAGTGAAAATTTCTATCAATGAAGATTATTAAATGTGTACATTACGAAATGAACAAATCTCCAAACAGTTACATAAAATATATCATGAGAAGGTAGGTAATTGACATTCCATCCTCCTATGTAAAAAATACATTTTTTTAAAAAAATGCATCGTCCCCGGGTGAGGATCGAACTCAAAGCCTCGGCATTACTCGCTAGTACTGCACTATAAGTACCGCGCGCTAGCCAATTGCGCCACTGGGGACAGGTGTGCGAGTAGGAGAGAAAATTTCTATCAATGAAATTTATTAAATGTGTACATTACGAAATGAAAAAATCTCTAAACAATTACATAAAATATATCATGAGAAGGTAGGTAATTGACATTCCATCCTCCTATGTAAAAAATACATTTTTTTTAAAACATGCATCTCCCCTGGTGAGGATCGAACTCACAGCCTCGGCATTACTCGCAAGTACTGCACTATAAGTACCGCGCGCTATCCAATTGCGCCACTGGGGACGGGAGTGCGAGTAGGAGAGAAAATTTCTATCAATGAAATTTATTAAATGTGTACATTACGAAATGAAAAAATCTCTAAACAATTACATAAAATATATCATGAGAAGTTAGGTAATTGACGTTCCATCCTCCTATGTAAAAAATACATTTTTTTTAAAAAATGCATCGTCCCCGGGTGAGGATCGAACTCACAGCCTCGGCATTACTCGCTAGTACTGCACTATAAGTACCGCGCGCTAGCCAATTGCGCCACTGGGGACAGGTGTGCGAGTAGGAGAGAAAATTTCTATCAATGAAATTTATTAAATGTGTACATTACGAAATGAACAAATCTCCAAACAATTACATAAAATATATCATGAGAAGTTAGGTAATTGACGTTCCATCCTCCTATGTAAAAAATACATTTTTTTTAAAAAATGCATCTTCCCCAGGTGAGGATCGAACTCACAGCCTCGGCATTACTCGCAAGTACTGCACTATAAGTACCGCGCGCTATCCAATTGCGCCACTGGGGACAGAAGTGCGAGTAGGAGAGAAAATTTCTTTCAATGAAGATTATTAAATATGTACATTACGAAATGAACAAATCTCCAAACAATTACATAAAATATATCATGAGAAGTTAGGTAATTGACGTTCCATCCTCCTATGTAAAAAATACATTTTTTTTAAAAAATGCATCGTCCCCGGGTGAGGATCGAACTCACAGCCTCGGCATTACTCGCTAGTACTGCACTATAAGTACCGCGCGCTAGCCAATTGCGCCACTGGGGACAGGTGTGCGAGTAGGAGAGAAAATTTCTATCAATGAAATTTATTAAATGTGTACATTACGAAATGAACAAATCTCCAAACAATTACATAAAATATATCATGAGAAGGTAGGTAATTGACGTTTCATCCTCCTATGTAAAAAATACATTTTTTTTAAAACATGCATCTCCCCAGGTGAGGATCGAACTCACAGCCTCGGCACTACTCGCAAGTACTGCACTATAAGTACCGCTCGCTAGCCAATTGCGCCACTGGGGACAGAAGTGCGAGTAGGAGAGAAAATTTCTATCAATGAAAATTATTGAATGTGTACATTACGAAATGAACAAATCTCCAAACAATTACATAAAATATATCATGAGAAGGTAGGTAATTGACGTTCCATCCTCCTATGTAAAAAATACATTTTTTTCAAAAAATGCATCTTCCCCAGGTAAGGATCGAACTCACAGCCTCGGCATTTCTCGCAAGTACTGCACTGTAAGTGCCGCGCGCTAGCCAATTGCGCCACTCTGGACAGAAGTTCGAGTAGGAGAGAAAATTTCTATCAATGAAAATTATTAAATGTGTACATTACGAAATGAACAAATCTCCAAACAATTACATAAAATATATCATGAGAAGGTAGGTAATTGACGTTCCATCCTCCTATGTAAAAAATACATTTTTTTTAAAAAATGCATCTTCCCCAGGTGAGGATCGAACTCACAGCCTCGGCATTACTCGCAAGTACTGCACTATAAGTACCGCGCGCTTGCCAATTGCGCCACTGGGGACAGAAGTGCGAGTAGGAGAGAAAATTTCTATCAATGAAGATTATTAAATGTGTACATTACGAAATGAACAAATCTCCAAACAGTTACATAAAATATATCATGAGAAGGTAGGTAATTGACATTCCATCCTCCTATGTAAAAAATACATTTTTTTTAAAAAATGCATCTTCCCCAGGTGAGGATCGAACTCACAGCCTCGGCATTACTCGCAAGTACTGCACTATAAGTACCGCTCGCTATCCAATTGCGCCACTGGGGACAGAAGTGCGAGTAGGAGAGAAAATTTCTATCAATGAAGATTATTAAATATGTACATTACGAAATGAACAAATCTCCAAACAATTACATAAAATATATCATGAGAAGTTAGGTAATTGACGTTCCATCCTCCTATGTAAAAAATACATTTTTTTTAAAAAATGCATCTTCCCCAGGTGAGGATCGAACTCACAGCCTCGGCATTACTCGCAAGTACTGCACTATAAGTACCGCGCGCTATCCAATTGCGCCACTGGGGACAGAAATGCGAGTAAGAGAGAAAATTTCTATCAATGAAGATTATTAAATATGTACATTACGAAATGAACAAATCTCCAAACAATTACATAAAATATATCATGAGAAGTTACGTAATTGACGTTCCATCCTCCTATGTAAAAAATACATTTTTTTTAAAAAATGCATCGTCCCCGGGTGAGGATCGAACTCAAAGCCTCGGCATTACTCGCTAGTACTGCACTATAAGTACCGCGCGCTAGCCAATTGCGCCACTGGGGACAGGTGTGCGAGTAGGAGAGAAAATTTCTATCAATGAAATTTATTAAATGTGTACATTACGAAATGAAAAAATCTCTAAACAATTACATAAAATATATCATGAGAAGGTAGGTAATTGACGTTCCATCCTCCTATGTAAAAAATACATTTTTTTTAAAACATGCATCTCCCCTGGTGAGGATCGAACTCACAGCCTCGGCATTACTCGCAAGTACTGCACTATAAGTACCGCGCGCTATCCAATTGCGCCACTGGGGACGGAAGTGCGAGTAGGAGAGAAAATTTCTATCAATGAAGATTATTAAATATGTACATTACGAAATGAACAAATCTCCAAACAATTACATAAAATATATCATGAGAAGTTAGGTAATTGACGTTCCATCCTCCTATGTAAAAAATACATTTTTTTTAAAAAATGCATCTTCCCCAGGTGAGGATCGAACTCACAGCCTCGGCATTACTCGCAAGTACTGCACTATAAGTACCGCGCGCTATCCAATTGCGCCACTGGGGACAGACGTGCGAGTAGGAGAGAAAATTTCTATCAATGAAGATTATTAAATATGTACATTACGAAATGAACAAATCTCCAAACAATTACATAAAATATATCATGAGAAGTTAGGTAATTGACGTTCCATCCTCCTATGTAAAAAATACATTTTTTTTAAAAAATGCATCGTCCCCGGGTGAGGATCGAACTCACAGCCTCGGCATTACTCGCTAGTACTGCACTATAAGTACCGCGCGCTAGCCAATTGCGCCACTGGGGACAGGTGTGCGAGTAGGAGAGAAAATTTCTGTCAATGAAATTTATTAAATGTGTACATTACGAAATGAACAAATCTCCAAACAATTACATAAAATATATCATGAGAAGGTAGGTAATTGACGTTTCATCCTCCTATGTAAAAAATACATTTTTTTTAAAACATGCATCTCCCCAGGTGAGGATCGAACTCACAGCCTCGGCATTACTCGCAAGTACTGCACTATAAGTACCGCTCGCTAGCCAATTGCGCCACTGGGGACAGGTGTGCGAGTAGGAGAGAAAATTTCTATCAATGAAGATTATTAAATGTGTACATTACGAAATGAACAAATCTCCAAACAATTACATAAAATATATCATGAGAAGTTAGGTAATTGACGTTCCATCCTCCTATGTAAAAAATACATTTTTTTTAAAAAATGCATCTTCCCCAGGTGAGGATCGAACTCACAGCCTCGGCATTACTCGCAAGTACTGCACTATAAGTACCGCGCGCTATCCAATTGCGCCACTGGGGACAGAAATGCGAGTAGGAGAGAAAATTTCTATCAATGAAGATTATTAAATATGTACATTACGAAATGAACAAATCTCCAAACAATTACATAAAATATATCATGAGAAGTTACGTAATTGACGTTCCATCCTCCTATGTAAAAAATACATTTTTTTTAAAAAATGCATCGTCCCCGGGTGAGGATCGAACTCACAGCCTCGGCATTACTCGCTAGTACTGCACTATAAGTACCGCGTGCTAGCCAATTGCGCCACTGGGGACAGGTGTGCGAGTAGGAGAGAAAATTTCTATCAATGGAATTTATTAAATGTGTACATTACGAAATGAAAAAATCTCCAAACAATTACATAAAATATATCATGAGAAGGTAGGTAATTGACGTTCCATTCTCCTATGTAAAAAATACATTTTTTTTAAAACATGCATCTCCCCTGGTGAGGATCGAACTCACAGCCTCGGCATTACTCGCAAGTACTGCACTATAAGTACCGCGCGCTATCCAATTGCGCCACTGGGGACAGAAGTGCGAGTAGGAGAGAAAATTTCTATCAATGAAGATTATTAAATATGTACATTACGAAATGAACAAATCTCCAAACAATTACATAAAATATATCATGAGAAGTTAGGTAATTGACGTTCCATCCTCCTATGTAAAAAATACATTTTTTTTAAAAAATGCATCTTCCCCAGGTGAGGATCGAACTCACAGCCTCGGCATTACTCGCAAGTACTGCACTATAAGTACCGCGCGCTATCCAATTGCGCCACTGGGGACAGAAGTGCGAGTAGGAGAGAAAATTTCTATCAATGAAGATTATTAAATATGTACATTACGAAATGAACAAATCTCCAAACAATTACATAAAATATATCATGAGAAGTTAGGTAATTGACGTTCCATCCTCCTATGTAAAAAATACATTTTTTTTAAAAAATGCATCGTCCCCGGGTGAGGATCGAACTCACAGCCTCGGCATTACTCGCTAGTACTGCACTATAAGTACCGCGCGCTAGCCAATTGCGCCACTGGGGACAGGTGTGCGAGTAGGAGAGAAAATTTCTATCAATGAAGATTATTAAATGTGTACATTACGAAATGAACAAATCTCCAAACAATTACATAAAATATATCATGAGAAGTTAGGTAATTGACGTTCCATCCTCCTATGTAAAAAATACATTTTTTTTAAAAAATGCATCTTCCCCAGGTGAGGATCGAACTCACAGCCTCGGCATTACTCGCAAGTACCGCACTATAAGTACCGCGCACTATCCAATTGCGCCACTGGGGACAGAAATGCGAGTAGGAGAGAAAATTTCTATCAATGAAGATTATTAAATATGTACATTACGAAATGAACAAATCTCCAAACAATTACATAAAATATATCATGAGAAGTTACGTAATTGACGTTCCATCCTCCTATGTAAAAAATACATTTTTTTTAAAAAATGCATCGTCCCCGGGTGAGGATCGAACTCACAGCCTCGGCATTACTCGCTAGTACTGCACTATAAGTACCGCGCGCTAGCCAATTGCGCCACTGGGGACAGGTGTGCGAGTAGGAGAGAAAATTTCTATCAATGAAATTTATTAAATGTGTACATTACGAAATGAAAAAATCTCCAAACAATTACATAAAATATATCATGAGAAGGTAGGTAATTGACGTTCCATTCTCCTATGTAAAAAATACATTTTTTTTAAAACATGCATCTCCCCTGGTGAGGATCGAACTCACAGCCTCGGCATTACTCGCAAGTACTGCACTATAAGTACCGCGCGCTATCCAATTGCGCCACTGGGGACAGAAGTGCGAGTAGGAGAGAAAATTTCTATCAATGAAGATTATTAAATATGTACATTACGAAATGAACAAATCTCCAAACAATTACATAAAATATATCATGAGAAGTTAGGTAATTGACGTTCCATCCTCCTATGTAAAAAATACATTTTTTTTAAAAAATGCATCTTCCCCAGGTGAGGATCGAACTCACAGCCTCGGCATTACTCGCAAGTACTGCACTATAAGTACCGCGCGCTATCCAATTGCGCCACTGGGGACAGAAGTGCGAGTAGGAGAGAAAATTTCTATCAATGAAGATTATTAAATATGTACATTACGAAATGAACAAATCTCCAAACAATTACATAAAATATATCATGAGAAGTTAGGTAATTGACGTTCCATCCTCCTATGTAAAAAATACATTTTTTTTAAAAAATGCATCGTCCCCGGGTGAGGATCGAACTCACAGCCTCGGCATTACTCGCTAGTACAGCACTATAAGTACCGCGCGCTAGCCAATTGCGCCACTGGGGACAGGTGTGCGAGTAGGAGAGAAAATTTCTATCAATGAAATTTATTAAATGTGTACATTACGAAATGAACAAATCTCCAAACAATTACATAAAATATATCATGAGAAGGTAGGTAATTGACGTTTCATCCTCCTATGTAAAAAATACATTTTTTTTAAAACATGCATCTCCCCAGGTGAGGATCGAACTCACAGCCTCGGCATTACTCGCAAGTACTGCACTATAAGTACCGCTCGCTAGCCAATTGCGCCACTGGGGACAGAAGTGCGAGTAGGAGAGAAAATTTCTATCAATGAAAATTATTGAATGTGTACATTACGAAATGAACAAATCTCCAAACAATTACATAAAATATATCATGAGAAGGTAGGTAATTGACGTTCCATCCTCCTATGTAAAAAATACATTTTTTTCAAAAAATGCATCTTCCCCAGGTAAGGATCGAACTCACAGCCTCGGCATTACTCGCAAGTACTGCACTGTAAGTGCCGCGCTCTAGCCAATTGCGCCACTCTGGACAGAAGTGCGAGTAGGAGAGAAAATTTCTATCAATGGAAATTATTAAATGTGTACATTACGAAATGAACAAATCTCCAAACAATTACATAAAATATATCATGAGAAGTTAGGTAATTGACGTTCCTTCCTCCTATGTAAAAAATACATTTTTTTTAAAAAATGCATCTTCCCCAGGTGAGGATCGAACTCACAGCCTCGGCATTACTCGCAAGTACTGCACTATAAGTACCGCGCGCTATCCAATTGCGCCACTGGGGACAGAAGTGCGAGTAGGAGAGAAAATTTCTATCAATGAAGATTATTAAATATGTACATTACGAAATGAACAAATCTCCAAACAATTACATAAAATATATCATGAGAAGGTAGGTAATTGACGTTTCATCCTCCTATGTAAAAAATACATTTTTTTTAAAACATGCATCTCCCCAGGTGAGGATCGAACTCACAGCCTCGGCATTACTCGCAAGTACTGCACTATAAGTACCGCTCGCTAGCCAATTGCGCCACTGGGGACAGGTGTGCGAGTAGGAGAGAAAATTTCTATCAATGAAGATTATTAAATGTGTACATTACGAAATGAACAAATCTCCAAACAATTACATAAAATATATCATGAGAAGGTAGGTAATTGACGTTTCATCCTCCTATGTAAAAAATACATTTTTTTTAAAACATGCATCTCCCCAGGTGAGGATCGAACTCACAGCCTCGGCATTACTCGCAACTACTGCACTATAAGTACCGCTCGCTAGCCAATTGCGCCACTGGGGACAGAAGTGCGAGTAGGAGAGAAAATTTCTATCAATGAAAATTATTGAATGTGTACATTACGAAATGAACAAATCTCCAAACAATTACATAAAATATATCATGAGAAGGTAGGTAATTGACGTTCCATCCTCCTATGTAAAAAATACATTTTTTTCAAAAAATGCATCTTCCCCAGGTAAGGATCGAACTCACAGCCTCGGCATTACTCGCAAGTACTGCACTGTAAGTGCCGCGCGCTAGCCAATTGCGCCACTCTGGACAGAAGTGCGAGTAGGAGAGAAAATTTCTATCAATGGAAATTATTAAATGTGTACATTACGAAATGAACAAATCTCCAAACAATTACATAAAATATATCATGAGAAGTTAGGTAATTGACGTTCCTTCCGCCTATGTAAAAAATACATTTTTTTTAAAAAATGCATCTTCCCCAGGTGAGGATCGAACTCACAGCCTCGGCATTACTCGCAAGTACTGCACTATAAGTACCGCGCGCTATCCAATTGCGCCACTGGGGACAGAAGTGCGAGTAGGAGAGAAAATTTCTATCAATGAAGATTATTAAATATGTACATTACGAAATGAACAAATCTCCAAACAATTACATAAAATATATCATGAGAAGTTAGGTAATTGACGTTCCATCCTCCTATGTAAAAAATACATTTTTTTTAAAAAATGCATCGTCCCCGGGTGAGGATCGAACTCACAGCCTCGGCATTACTCGCTAGTACTGCACTATAAGTACCGCGCGCTAGCCAATTGCGCCACTGGGGACAGGTGTGCGAGTAGGAGAGAAAATTTCTATCAATGAAATTTATTAAATGTGTACATTACGAAATGAAAAAATCTCCAAACAGTTACATAAAATATATCATGAGAAGGTAGGTAATTGACGTTTCATCCTCCTATGTAAAAAATACATTTTTTTTAAAACATGCATCTCCCCAGGTGAGGATCGAACTCACAGCCTCGGCATTACTCGCAAGTACTGCACTATAAGTACCGCTCGCTAGCCAATTGCGCCACTGGGGACAGAAGTGCGAGTAGGAGAGAAAATTTCTATCAATGAAAATTATTGAATGTGTACATTACGAAATGAACAAATCTCCAAACAATTACATAAAATATATCATGAGAAGGTAGGTAATTGACGTTCCATCCTCCTATGTAAAAAATACATTTTTTTCAAAAAATGCATCTTCCCCAGGTAAGGATCGAACTCACAGCCTCGGCATTACTCGCAAGTACTGCACTGTAAGTGCCGCGCTCTAGCCAATTGCGCCACTCTGGACAGAAGTGCGAGTAGGAGAGAAAATTTCTATCAATGGAAATTATTAAATGTGTACATTACGAAATGAACAAATCTCCAAACAATTACATAAAATATATCATGAGAAGTTAGGTAATTGACGTTCCTTCCTCCTATGTAAAAAATACATTTTTTTTAAAAAATGCATCTTCCCCAGGTGAGGATCGAACTCACAGCCTCGGCATTACTCGCAAGTACTGCACTATAAGTACCGCGCGCTATCCAATTGCGCCACTGGGGACAGAAGTGCGAGTAGGAGAGAAAATTTCTATCAATGAAGATTATTAAATATGTACATTACGAAATGAACAAATCTCCAAACAATTACATAAAATATATCATGAGAAGGTAGGTAATTGACGTTTCATCCTCCTATGTAAAAAATACATTTTTTTTAAAACATGCATCTCCCCAGGTGAGGATCGAACTCACAGCCTCGGCATTACTCGCAAGTACTGCACTATAAGTACCGCTCGCTAGCCAATTGCGCCACTGGGGACAGGTGTGCGAGTAGGAGAGAAAATTTCTATCAATGAAGATTATTAAATGTGTACATTACGAAATGAACAAATCTCCAAACAATTACATAAATTATATCATGAGAAGGTAGGTAATTGACGTTCCATCCTCCTATGTAAAAAATACATTTTTTTTTAGAAAATGCATCTTCTCCAGGTGAGGATCGAACTCACAGCCTCGGCATTACTCGCAAGTACTGCACTATAAGTACCGCTCGCTAGCCAATTGCGCCACTGGGGACAGGTGTGCGAGTAGGAGAGAAAATTTCTATCAATGAAATTTATTAAATGTGTACATTACGAAATGAACAAATCTCCAAACAATTACATAAAATATATCATGAGAAGGTAGGTAATTGACGTTTCATCCTCCTATGTAAAAAATAAATTTTTTTTAAAACATGCATCTCCCCAGGTGAGGATCGAACTCACAGCCTCGGCATTACTCGCAACTACTGCACTATAAGTACCGCTCGCTAGCCAATTGCGCCACTGGGGACAGAAGTGCGAGTAGGAGAGAAAATTTCTATCAATGAAAATTATTGAATGTGTACATTACGAAATGAACAAATCTCCAAACAATTACATAAAATATATCATGAGAAGGTAGGTAATTGACGTTCCATCCTCCTATGTAAAAAATACATTTTTTTCAAAAAATGTATCTTCCCCAGGTAAGGATCGAACTCACAGCCTCGGCATTACTCGCAAGTACTGCACTGTAAGTGCCGCGCGCTAGCCAATTGCGCCACTCTGGACAGAAGTGCGAGTAGGAGAGAAAATTTCTATCAATGGAAATTATTAAATGTGTACATTACGAAATGAACAAATCTCCAAACAATTACATAAAATATATCATGAGAAGTTAGGTAATTGACGTTCCTTCCGCCTATGTAAAAAATACATTTTTTTTAAAAAATGCATCTTCCCCAGGTGAGGATCGAACTCACAGCCTCGGCATTACTCGCAAGTACTGCACTATAAGTACCGCGCGCTATCCAATTGCGCCACTGGGGACAGAAGTGCGAGTAGGAGAGAAAATTTCTATCAATGAAGATTATTAAATATGTACATTACGAAATGAACAAATCTCCAAACAATTACATAAAATATATCATGAGAAGTTAGGTAATTGACGTTCCATCCTCCTATGTAAAAAATACATTTTTTTTAAAAAATGCATCGTCCCCGGGTGAGGATCGAACTCACAGCCTCGGCATTACTCGCTAGTACTGCACTATAAGTACCGCGCGCTAGCCAATTGCGCCACTGGGGACAGGTGTGCGAGTAGGAGAGAAAATTTCTATCAATGAAATTTATTAAATGTGTACATTACGAAATGAAAAAATCTCCAAACAGTTACATAAAATATATCATGAGAAGGTAGGTAATTGACGTTTCATCCTCCTATGTAAAAAATACATTTTTTTTAAAACATGCATCTCCCCAGGTGAGGATCGAACTCACAGCCTCGGCATTACTCGCAAGTACTGCACTATAAGTACCGCTCGCTAGCCAATTGCGCCACTGGGGACAGGTGTGCGAGTAGGAGAGAAAATTTCTATCAATGAAGATTATTAAATGTGTACATTACGAAATGAACAAATCTCCAAACAATTACATAAATTATATCATGAGAAGGTAGGTAATTGACGTTCCATCCTCCTATGTAAAAAATACATTTTTTTTTAGAAAATGCATCTTCCCCAGGTGAGGATCGAACTCACAGCCTCGGCATTACTCGCAAGTACTGCACTATAAGTACCGCGCGCTAGCCAATTGCGCCACTGGGGACAGAAGTGCGAGTAGGAGAGAAAATTTCTATCAATGAAAATTATTGAATGTGTACATTACGAAATGAACAAATCTCCAAACAATTACATAAAATATATCATGAGAAGGTAGGTAATTGACGTTCCAACCTCCTATGTAAAAAATACATTTTTTTCAAAAAATGCATCTTCCCCAGGTAAGGATCGAACTCACAGCCTCGGCATTACTCGCAAGTACTGCACTGTAAGTGCCGCGCGCTAGCCAATTGCGCCACTCTGGACAGAAGTGCGAGTAGGAGAGAAAATTTCTATCAATGAAAATTAATAAATGTGTACATTACGAAATGAACAAATCTCCAAACAATTACATAAAATATATCATGAGAAGGTAGGTAATTGACGTTCCATCCTCCTATGTAAAAAATACATTTTTTTTAAAAAATGCATCTTCCCCAGGTAAGGATCGAACTCACAGCCTCGGCATTACTCGCAAGAACTGCACTATCAGTACCGCGCGCTTGCCAATTGCGCCACTGGGGACAGAAGTGCGAGTAGGAGAGAAAATTTCTATCAATGAAGATTATTAAATATGTACATTACGAAATGAACAAATCTCCAAACAATTACATAAAATATATCATGAGAAGGTAGGTAATTGACGTTTCATCCTCCTATGTAAAAAATACATTTTTTTTAAAACATGCATCTCCCCAGGTGAGGATCGAACTCACAGCCTCGGCATTACTCGCAAGTACTGCACTATAAGTACCGCTCGCTAGCCAATTGCGCCACTGGGGACAGGTGTGCGAGTAGGAGAGAAAATTTCTATCAATGAAGATTATTAAATGTGTACATTACGAAATGAACAAATCTCCAAACAATTACATAAATTATATCATGAGAAGGTAGGTAATTGACGTTCCATCCTCCTATGTAAAAAATACATTTTTTTTTAGAAAATGCATCTTCCCCAGGTGAGGATCGAACTCACAGCCTCGGCATTACTCGCAAGTACTGCACTATAAGTACCGCTCGCTAGCCAATTGCGCCACTGGGGACAGGTGTGCGAGTAGGAGAGAAAATTTCTATCAATGAAATTTATTAAATGTGTACATTACGAAATGAACAAATCTCCAAACAATTACATAAAATATATCATGAGAAGGTAGGTAATTGACGTTTCATCCTCCTATGTAAAAAATACATTTTTTTTAAAACATGCATCTCCCCAGGTGAGGATCGAACTCACAGCCTCGGCATTACTCGCAACTACTGCACTATAAGTACCGCTCGCTAGCCAATTGCGCCACTGGGGACAGAAGTGCGAGTAGGAGAGAAAATTTCTATCAATGAAAATTATTGAATGTGTACATTACGAAATGAACAAATCTCCAAACAATTACATAAAATATATCATGAGAAGGTAGGTAATTGACGTTCCATCCTCCTATGTAAAAAATACATTTTTTTCAAAAAATGTATCTTCCCCAGGTAAGGATCGAACTCACAGCCTCGGCATTACTCGCAAGTACTGCACTGTAAGTGCCGCGCGCTAGCCAATTGCGCCACTCTGGACAGAAGTGCGAGTAGGAGAGAAAATTTCTATCAATGGAAATTATTAAATGTGTACATTACGAAATGAACAAATCTCCAAACAATTACATAAAATATATCATGAGAAGTTAGGTAATTGACGTTCCTTCCGCCTATGTAAAAAATACATTTTTTTTAAAAAATGCATCTTCCCCAGGTGAGGATCGAACTCACAGCCTCGGCATTACTCGCAAGTACTGCACTATAAGTACCGCGCGCTATCCAATTGCGCCACTGGGGACAGAAGTGCGAGTAGGAGAGAAAATTTCTATCAATGAAGATTATTAAATATGTACATTACGAAATGAACAAATCTCCAAACAATTACATAAAATATATCATGAGAAGTTAGGTAATTGACGTTCCATCCTCCTATGTAAAAAATACATTTTTTTTAAAAAATGCATCGTCCCCGGGTGAGGATCGAACTCACAGCCTCGGCATTACTCGCTAGTACTGCACTATAAGTACCGCGCGCTAGCCAATTGCGCCACTGGGGACAGGTGTGCGAGTAGGAGAGAAAATTTCTATCAATGAAATTTATTAAATGTGTACATTACGAAATGAAAAAATCTCCAAACAGTTACATAAAATATATCATGAGAAGGTAGGTAATTGACGTTTCATCCTCCTATGTAAAAAATACATTTTTTTTAAAACATGCATCTCCCCAGGTGAGGATCGAACTCACAGCCTCGGCATTACTCGCAAGTACTGCACTATAAGTACCGCTCGCTAGCCAATTGCGCCACTGGGGACAGGTGTGCGAGTAGGAGAGAAAATTTCTATCAATGAAGATTATTAAATGTGTACATTACGAAATGAACAAATCTCCAAACAATTACATAAATTATATCATGAGAAGGTAGGTAATTGACGTTCCATCCTCCTATGTAAAAAATACATTTTTTTTTAGAAAATGCATCTTCCCCAGGTGAGGATCGAACTCACAGCCTCGGCATTACTCGCAAGTACTGCACTATAAGTACCGCGCGCTAGCCAATTGCGCCACTGGGGACAGAAGTGCGAGTAGGAGAGAAAATTTCTATCAATGAAAATTATTGAATGTGTACATTACGAAATGAACAAATCTCCAAACAATTACATAAAATATATCATGAGAAGGTAGGTAATTGACGTTCCAACCTCCTATGTAAAAAATACATTTTTTTCAAAAAATGCATCTTCCCCAGGTAAGGATCGAACTCACAGCCTCGGCATTACTCGCAAGTACTGCACTGTAAGTGCCGCGCGCTAGCCAATTGCGCCACTCTGGACAGAAGTGCGAGTAGGAGAGAAAATTTCTATCAATGAAAATTAATAAATGTGTACATTACGAAATGAACAAATCTCCAAACAATTACATAAAATATATCATGAGAAGGTAGGTAATTGACGTTCCATCCTCCTATGTAAAAAATACATTTTTTTTAAAAAATGCATCTTCCCCAGGTAAGGATCGAACTCACAGCCTCGGCATTACTCGCAAGAACTGCACTATCAGTACCGCGCGCTTGCCAATTGCGCCACTGGGGACAGAAGTGCGAGTAGGAGAGAAAATTTCTATCAATGAAGATTATTTAATGTGTACATTACGAAATGAACAAATCTCCAAACAGTTACATAAAATATATCATGAGAAGGTAGGTAATTGACATTCCATCCTCCTATGTAAAAAATACATTTTTTTTAAAACATGCATCTTTCCCAGGTGAGGATCGAACTCACAGCCTCGGCATTACTCGCAAGTACTGCACTATAAGTACCGCGCGCTAGCCAATTGCGCCACTGGGGACAGAAGTGCGAGTAGGAGAGAAAATTTCTATCAATGAAGATTATTAAATGTGTACATTACGAAATGAACAAATCTCCAAACAGTTACATAAAATATATCATGAGAAGGTAGGTAATTGACATTCCATCCTCCTATGTAAAAAATACATTTTTTTAAAAAAATGCATCTTCCCCAGGTGAGGATCGAACTCACAGCCTCGGCATTACTCGCAAGAACTGCACTATCAGTACCGCGCGCTTGCCAATTGCGCCACTGGGGACAGAAGTGCGAGTAGGAGAGAAAATTTCTATCAATGAAAATTATTAAATGTGTACATTACGAAATGAACAAATCTCCAAACAATTACATAAAATATATCATGAGAAGGTAGGTAATTGACGTTCCATCCTCCTATGTAAAGAATAAAATTTTTTTAAAAAATGCATCTTCCCCAGGTGAGGATCGAACTCACAGCCTCGGCATTACTCGCAAGTACTGCACTATAAGTACCGCGCGCTAGCCAATTGCGCCACTGGGGACAGGTGTGCGAGTAGGAGAGAAAATTTCTATCAATGAAATTTATTAAATGTGTACATTACGAAATGAAAAAATCTCCAAACAATTACATAAAATATATCATGAGAAGGTAGGTAATTGACGTTCCATCCTCCTATGTAAAAAATACATTTTTTTTTAAACATGCATCTTCCCCAGGTGAGGATCGAACTCACAGCCTCGGCATTACTCGCAAGTACTGCACTATAAGTACCGCGCGCTAGCCAATTGCGCCACTGGGGACAGAAGTGCGAGTAGGAGAGAAAATTTCTATCAATGAAAATTATTGAATGTGTACATTACGAAATGAACAAATCTCCAAACAATTACATAAAATATATCATGAGAAGGTAGGCAATCGACGTTCCATCCTCCTATGTAAAAAATACATTTTTTTCAAAAAATACATTTTTTTCAAAAAATACGTCTTCCCCAGGTAAGGATCGAACTCACAGCCTCGGCATTACTCGCAAGTACTGCACTGTAAGTGCCGCGCGCTAGCCAATTGCGCCACTCTGGACAGAAGTGCGAGTAGGAGAGAAAATTTCTATCAATGAAAATTATTAAATGTGTACATTACGAAATGAACAAATCTCCAAACAATTACATAAAATATATCATGAGAAGGTAGGTAATTGACGTTCCATCCTCCTATGTAAAAAATACATTTTTTTTAAAAAATGCATCTTCCCCAGGTGAGGATCGAACTCACAGCCTCGGCATTACTCGCAAGTACTGCACTATAAGTACCGCGCGCTAGCCAATTGCGCCACTGGGGACAAAAGTGCGAGTAGGAGAGAAAATTTCTATTAATGAAAATTATTGATTGTGTACATTACGAAATGAACAAATCTCCAAACAATTACATAAAATATATCATGAGAAGGTAGGTAATTGACATTCCATCCTCCTATGTAAAAAATACATTTTTTTTAAAAAATGCATCTTCCCCAGGTAAGGATCGAACTCACAGCCTCGGCATTACTCGCAAGTACTGCACTGTAAGTGCCGCGCGCTAGCCAATTGCGCCACTCTGGACAGAAGTGCGAGAAGGAGAGAAAATTTCTATCAATGAAATTTATTAAATGTGTACATTACGAAATGAAAAAATCTCCAAACAATTACATAAAATATATCATGAGAAGGTAGGTAATTGACGTTCCATCCTCCTATGTAAAAAATACATTTTTTTAAAAAAAATGCATCTTCCTCAGGTGAGGATCGAACTCACAGCCTCGGCATTACTCGCAAGTACTGCACTGAAAGTACCGCGCGCTTGCCAATTGCGCCACTGGGGACAGAAGTGCGAGTAGGAGAGAAAATTTCTATCAATGAAAATTATTGAATGTGTACATTACGAAATGAACAAATCTCCAAACAATTACATAAAATATATCATGAGAAGGTAGGTAATCGACGTTCCATCCTCCTATGTAAAAAATACATTTTTTTCAAAAAATGCATCTTCCCCAGGTAAGGATCGAACTCACAGCCTCGGCATTACTCGCAAGTACTGCACTGTAAGTGCCGCGCGCTAGCCAATTGCGCCACTCTGGACAGAAGTGCGAGTAGGAGAGAAAATTTCTATCAATGAAAATTATTAAATGTGTACATTACGAAATGAACAAATCTCCAAACAATTACATAAAATATATCATGAGAAGGTAGGTAATTGACGTTCCATCCTCCTATGTAAAAAAAACATTTTTTTTAAAACATGCATCTTCCCCAGGTGAGGATCGAACTCACAGCCTCGGCATTACTCGCAAGTACTGCACTATAAGTACCGCGCGCTAGCCAATTGCGCCACTGGGGACAGGTGTGCGAGTAGGAGAGAAAATTTCTATCAATGAAATTTATTAAATGTGTACATTACGAAATGAAAAAATCTCCAAACAATTACATAAAATATATCATGAGAAGGTAGGTAATTGACGTTCCATCCTCCTATGTAAAAAATACATTTTTTTTAAAACATGCATCTTCCCCAGGTGAGGATCGAAATCACAGCCTCGGCATTACTCGCAAGTACTGCACTATAAGTACCGCGCGCTAGCCAATTGCGCCACTGGGGACAGGTGTGCGAGTAGGAGAGAAAATTTTTATCAATGAAATTTTTTAAATGTGTACATTACGAAATGAAAAAATCTCCAAACAATTACATAAAATATATCATGAGAAGGTAGGTAATTGACGTTCCATCCTCCTATGTAAAAAATACATTTTTTTAAAAAATGCATCTTCCCCAGGTGAGGATCGAACTCACAGCCTCGGCATTACTCGCAAGTACTGCACTATAAGTACCGCGCGCTAGCCAATTGCGCCACAGGGGACAGAAGTGCGAGTAGGAGAGAAAATTTCTATCAATAAAAATTATTGAATGTGTACATTACGAAATGAAAAAATCTCCAAACAATTACATAAAATATATCATGAGAAGGTAGGTAATCGACGTTCCATCCTCCTATGTAAAAAATACATTTTTTTCAAAAAATGCATCTTCCCCAGGTAAGGATCGAACTCACAGCCTCGGCATTACTCGCAAGTACTGCGCTGTAAGTGCCGCGCGCTAGCCAATTGCGCCACTCTGGACAGAAGTGCGAGTAGGAGAGAAAATTTCTATCAATGAAAATTATTAAATGTGTACATTACGAAATGAACAAATCTCCAAACAGTTACATAAAACATATCATGAGAAGGTAGGTAATTGACATTCCATCCTCCTATGTAAAAAATACATTTTTTTAAAAAAATGCATCTTCCCCAGGTGAGGATCGAACTCACAGCCTCGGCATTACTCGCAAGAACTGCACTATCAGTACCGCGCGCTTGCCAATTGCGCCACTGGGGACAGAAGTGCGAGTAGGAGAGAAAATTTCTATCAATGAAAATTATTAAATGTGTACATTACGAAATGAACAAATCTCCAAACAATTACATAAAATATATCATGAGAAGGTAGGTAATTGACGTTCCATCCTCCTATGTAAAGAATAAAATTTTTTTAAAAAAATGCATCTTCCCCAGGTGAGGATCGAACTCACAGCCTCGGCATTACTCGCAAGTACTGCACTATAAGTACCGCGCGCTAGCCAATTGCGCCACTGGGGACAGGTGTGCGAGTAGGAGAGAAAATTTCTATCAATGAAATTTATTAAATGTGTACATTACGAAATGAAAAAATCTCCAAACAATTACATAAAATATATCATGAGAAGGTAGGTAATTGACGTTCCATCCTCCTATGTAAAAAATACATTTTTTTTAAAACATGCATTTTCCCCAGGTGAGGATCGAACTCACAGCCTCGGCATTACTCGCAAGTACTGCACTATAAGTACCGCGCGCTAGCCAATTGCGCCACTGGGGACAGGTGTGCGAGTAGGAGAGAAAATTTCTATCAATGAAATTGATTAAATGTGTACATTACGAAATGAAAAAATCTCCAAACAATTACATAAAATATATCATGAGAAGGTAGGTAATTGACGTTCCATCCTCCTATGTAAAAAATACATTTTTTTTAAAAAATGCATCTTCCCCAGGTGAGGATCGAACTCACAGCCTCGGCATTACTCGCAAGTACTGCACTATAAGTACCGCGCGCTAGCCAATTGCGCCACTGGGGACAGAAGTGCGAGTAGGAGAGAAAATTTCTATCAATGGAAATTATTAAATGTGTACATTACGAAATGAACAAATCTCCAAACAATTACATAAAATATATCATGAGAAGGTAGGTAATTGACGTTCCATCCTCCTATGTAAAAAATACATTTTTTTTAAAAAATGCATCTTCCCCAGGTGAGGATCGAACTCACAGCCTCGGCATTACTCGCAAGTACTGCACTATAAGTACCGCGCGCTTGCCAATTGCGCCACTGGGGACAGAAGTGCGAGTAGGAGAGAAAATTTCTATCAATGAAGATTATTAAATGTGTACATTACGAAATGAACAAATCTCCAAACAGTTACATAAAATATATCATGAGAAGGTAGGTAATTGACATTCCATCCTCCTATGTAAAAAATACATTTTTTTTAAAACATGCATCTTTCCCAGGTGAGGATCGAACTCACAGCCTCGGCATTACTCGCAAGTACTGCACTATAAGTACCGCGCGCTAGCCAATTGCGCCACTGGGGACAGGTGTGCGAGTAGGAGAGAAAATTTCTATCAATGAAATTTATTAAATGTGTACATTACGAAATGAAAAAATCTCCAAACAGTTACATAAAATATATCATGAGAAGGTAGGTAATTGACGTTTCATCCTCCTATGTAAAAAATACATTTTTTTTAAAACATGCATCTCCCCAGGTGAGGATCGAACTCACAGCCTCGGCATTACTCGCAAGTACTGCACTATAAGTACCGCTCGATAGCCAATTGCGCCACTGGGGACAGGTGTGCGAGTAGGAGAGAAAATTTCTATCAATGAAGATTATTAAATGTGTACATTACGAAATGAACAAATCTCCAAACAATTACATAAATTATATCATGAGAAGGTAGGTAATTGACGTTCCATCCTCCTATGTAAAAAATACATTTTTTTTTAGAAAATGCATCTTCCCCAGGTGAGGATCGAACTCACAGCCTCGGCATTACTCGCAAGTACTGCACTATAAGTACCGCGCGCTAGCCAATTGCGCCACTGGGGACAGAAGTGCGAGTAGGAGAGAAAATTTCTATCAATGAAAATTATTGAATGTGTACATTACGAAATGAACAAATCTCCAAACAATTACATAAAATATATCATGAGAAGGTAGGTAATTGACGTTCCATCCTCCTATGTAAAAAATACATTTTTTTCAAAAAATGCATCTTCCCCAGGTAAGGATCGAACTCACAGCCTCGGCATTACTCGCAAGTACTGCACTGTAAGTGCCGCGCGCTAGCCAATTGCGCCACTCTGGACAGAAGTGCGAGTAGGAGAGAAAATTTCTATCAATGGAAATTATTAAATGTGTACATTACGAAATGAACAAATCTCCAAACAATTACATAAAATATATCATGAGAAGGTAGGTAATTGACGTTCCATCCTCCTATGTAAAAAATACATTTTTTTTAAAAAATGCATCTTCCCCAGGTGAGGATCGAACTCACAGCCTCGGCATTACTCGCAAGTACTGCACTATAAGTACCGCGCGCTTGCCAATTGCGCCACTGGGGACAGAAGTGCGAGTAGGAGAGAAAATTTCTATCAATGAAGATTATTAAATGTGTACATTACAAAATGAACAAATCTCCAAACAGTTACATAAAATATATCATGAGAAGGTAGGTAATTGACGTTTCATCCTCCTATGTAAAAAATACATTTTTTTTAAAACATGCATCTCCCCAGGTGAGGATCGAACTCACAGCCTCGGCATTAATCGCAAGTACTGCACTATAAGTAGCGCTCGATAGCCAATTGCGCCACTGGGGACAGGTGTGCGAGTAGGAGAGAAAATTTCTATCAATGAAGATTATTAAATGTGTACATTACGAAATGAACAAATCTCCAAACAGTTACATAAAATATATCATGAGAAAGTAAGTAATTGACATTCCATCCTCCTATGTAAAAAATACTTTTTTTTTAAAAAATGCATCTTCCCCAGATGAGGATCGAACTCACAGCCTCGGCATTACTCGCAAGTACTGCACTATAAGTACCGTGCGCTAGCCAATTGCGCCACTGGGGACAGAAGTGCGAGTAGGAGAGAAAATTTCTATCAATGAAATTTATTAAATGTGTACATTACGAATTGAAAAAATCTCCAAACAATTACATAAAATATATCATGAGAAGGTAGGTAATTGACGTTCCATCCTCCTATGTAAAAAATACATTTTTTTTAAAACATGCATCTTCCCCAGGTGAGGCTCGAACTCACAGCCTCGGCATTACTCGCAAGTACTGCACTATAAGTACCGCGCGCTAGCCAATTGCGCCACTGGGGACAGGTGTGCGAGTAGGAGAGAAAATTTCTATCAATGAAATTTATTAAATGTGTACATTACGAAATGAAAAAATCTCCAAACAATTACATAAAATATATCATGAGAAGGTAGGTAATTGACGTTGCATCCTCCTATGTAAAAAATTCATTTTTTTTAAAACATGCATCTTCCCCAGGTGAGGATCGAACTCACAGCCTCGGCATTACTCGCAAGTACTGCACTATAAGTACCGCGCGCTAGCCAATTGCGCCACTGGGGACAGGTGTGCGAGTAGGAGAGAAAATTTCTATCAATGAAATTTATTAAATGTGTACATTACGAAATGAAGAAATCTCCAAACAATTACATAAAATATATCATGAGAAGGTAGGTAGTTGACGTTCCATCCTCCTATGTAAAAAATACATTTTTTTAAAAAAATGCATCTTCCCCAGGTGAGGATCGAAGTCACAGCCTCGGCATTACTCGCAAGTACTGCACTATAAGTACCGCGCGCTAGCCAATTGCGCCACTGGGGACAGGTGTGCGAGTAGGAGAGAAAATTTCTATCAATGAAGATTATTAAATGTGTACATTACGAAATGAACAAATCTCCAAACAATTACATAAAATATATCATGAGAAGGTAGGTAATTGACGTTCCATCCTCCTATGTAAAAAATACATTTTTTTTAAAAAATGCATCTTCCCCAGGTGAGGATCGAACTCACAGCCTCGGCATTACTCGCAAGTACTGCACTGTAAGTACCGCGCGCTTGCCAATTGCGCCACTGGGGGCAGAAGTGCGAGTAGGAGAGAAAATTTCTATCAATGAAGATTATTAAATGTGTACATTACGAAATGAACAAATCTCCAAACAGTTACATAAAATATAACATGAGAAGGTAGGTAATTGACATTCCATCCTCCTATGTAAAAAATACATTTTTTTTAAAACATGCATCTTTCCCAGGTGAGGATCGAACTCACAGCCTCGGCATTACTCGCAAGTACTGCACTATAAGTACCGCGCGCTAGCCAATTGCGCCACTGGGGACAGAAGTGCGAGTAGGAGAGAAAATTTCTATCAATGAAGATTATTAAATGTGTACATTACGAAATGAACAAATCTCCAAACAGTTACATAAAATATATCATGAGAAGGTAGGTAATTGACATTCCATCCTCCTATGTAAAAAATACATTTTTTTAAAAAAATGCATCTTCCCCAGGTGAGGATCGAACTCACAGCCTCGGCATTACTCGCAAGAACTGCACTATCAGTACCGCGCGCTTGCCAATTGCGCCACTGGGGACAGAAGTGCGAGTAGGAGAGAAAATTTCTATCAATGAAAATTATTAAATGTGTACATTACGAAATGAACAAATCTCCAAACAATTACATAAAATATATCATGAGAAGGTAGGTAATTGACGTTCCATCCTCCTATGTAAAGAATAAAATTTTTTTAAAAAATGCATCTTCCCCAGGTGAGGATCGAACTCACAGCCTCGGCATTACTCGCAAGTACTGCACTATAAGTACCGCGCGCTAGCCAATTGCGCCACTGGGGACAGGTGTGCGAGTAGGAGAGAAAATTTCTATCAATGAAATTTATTAAATGTGTACATTACGAAATGAAAAAATCTCCAAACAATTACATAAAATATATCATGAGAAGGTAGGTAATTGACGTTCCATCCTCCTATGTAAAAAATACATTTTTTTTTAAACATGCATCTTCCCCAGGTGAGGATCGAACTCACAGCCTCGGCATTACTCGCAAGTACTGCACTATAAGTACCGCGCGCTAGCCAATTGCGCCACTGGGGACAGAAGTGCGAGTAGGAGAGAAAATTTCTATCAATGAAAATTATTGAATGTGTACATTACGAAATGAACAAATCTCCAAACAATTACATAAAATATATCATGAGAAGGTAGGTAATTGACGTTCCATCCTCCCATGTAAAAAATACATTTTTTTTAAAAAATGCATCTTCCCCAGGTGAGGATCGAACTCACAGCCTCGGCATTACTCGCAAGTACTGCACTATAAGTACCGCGCGCTTGCCAATTGCGCCACTGGGGACAGAAGTGCGAGTAGGAGAGAAAATTTCTATCAATGAAGATTATTAAATGTGTACATTACAAAATGAACAAATCTCCAAACAGTTACATAAAATATATCATGAGAAGGTAGGTAATTGACGTTTCATCCTCCTATGTAAAAAATACATTTTTTTTAAAACATGCATCTCCCCAGGTGAGGATCGAACTCACAGCCTCGGCATTACTCGCAAGTACTGCACTATAAGTACCGCTCGATAGCCAATTGCGCCACTGGGGACAGGTGTGCGAGTAGGAGAGAAAATTTCTATCAATGAAGATTATTAAATGTGTACATTACGAAATGAACAAATCTCCAAACAGTTACATAAAATATATCATGAGAAAGTAAGTAATTGACATTCCATCCTCCTATGTAAAAAATACTTTTTTTTTAAAAAATGCATCTTCCCCAGATGAGGATCGAACTCACAGCCTCGGCATTACTCGCAAGTACTGCACTATAAGTACCGCGCGCTAGCCAATTGCGCCACTGGGGACAGAAGTGCGAGTAGGAGAGAAAATTTCTATCAATGAAATTTATTAAATGTGTACATTACGAATTGAAAAAATCTCCAAACAATTACATAAAATATATCATGAGAAGGTAGGTAATTGACGTTCCATCCTCCTATGTAAAAAATACATTTTTTTTAAAACATGCATCTTCCCCAGGTGAGGCTCGAACTCACAGCCTCGGCATTACTCGCAAGTACTGCACTATAAGTACCGCGCGCTAGCCAATTGCGCCACTGGGGACAGGTGTGCGAGTAGGAGAGAAAATTTCTATCAATGAAATTTATTAAATGTGTACATTACGAAATGAAAAAATCTCCAAACAATTACATAAAATATATCATGAGAAGGTAGGTAATTGACGTTGCATCCTCCTATGTAAAAAATACATTTTTTTAAAAAAATGCATCTTCCCCAGGTGAGGATCGAAGTCACAGCCTCGGCATTACTCGCAAGTACTGCACTATAAGTACCGCGCGCTAGCCAATTGCGCCACTGGGGACAGGTGTGCGAGTAGGAGAGAAAATTTCTATCAATGAAGATTATTAAATGTGTACATTACGAAATGAACAAATCTCCAAACAATTACATAAAATATATCATGAGAAGGTAGGTAATTGACGTTCCATCCTCCTATGTAAAAAATACATTTTTTTTAAAAAATGCATCTTCCCCAGGTGAGGATCGAACTCACAGCCTCGGCATTACTCGCAAGTACTGCACTGTAAGTACCGCGCGCTTGCCAATTGCGCCACTGGGGACAGAAGTGCGAGTAGGAGAGAAAATTTCTATCAATGAAGATTATTAAATGTGTGCATTACGAAATGAACAAATCTCCAAACAGTTACATAAAATATATCATGAGAAGGTAGGTAATTGACATTCCATCCTCCTATGTAAAAAATACATTTTTTTTAAAACATGCATCTTTCCCAGGAGAGGATCGAACTCACAGCCTCGGCATTACTCGCAAGTACTGCACTATAAGTACCGCGCGCTAGCCAATTGCGCCACTGGGGACAGAAGTGCGAGTAGGAGAGAAAATTTCTATCAATGAAGATTATTAAATGTGTACATTACGAAATGAACAAATCTCCAAACAGTTACATAAAATATATCATGAGAAGGTAGGTAATTGACATTCCATCCTCCTATGTAAAAAATACATTTTTTTTAAAACATGCATCTTTCCCAGGAGAGGATCGAACTCACAGCCTCGGCATTACTCGCAAGTACTGCACTATAAGTACCGCGCGCTAGCCAATTGCGCCACTGGGGACAGAAGTGCGAGTAGGAGAGAAAATTTCTATCAATGAAGATTATTAAATGTGTACATTACGAAATGAACAAATCTCCAAACAGTTACATAAAATATATCATGAGAAGGTAGGTAATTGACATTCCATCCTCCTATGTAAAAAATACATTTTTTTAAAAAAATGCATCTTCCCCAGGTGAGGATCGAACTCACAGCCTCGGCATTACTCGCAAGAACTGCACTATCAGTACCGCGCGCTTGCCAATTGCGCCACTGGGGACAGAAGTGCGAGTAGGAGAGAAAATTTCTATCAATGAAAATTATTAAATGTGTACATTACGAAATGAACAAATCTCCAAACAATTACATAAAATATATCATGAGAAGGTAGGTAATTGACGTTCCATCCTCCTATGTAAAGAATAAAATTTTTTTAAAAAATGCATCTTCCCCAGGTGAGGATCGAACTCACAGCCTCGGCATTACTCGCAAGTACTGCACTATAAGTACCGCGCGCTAGCCAATTGCGCCACTGGGGACAGGTGTGCGAGTAGGAGAGAAAATTTCTATCAATGAAATTTATTAAATGTGTACATTACGAAATGAAAAAATCTCCAAACAATTACATAAAATATATCATGAGAAGGTAGGTAATTGACGTTCCATCCTCCTATGTAAAAAATACATTTTTTTTTAAACATGCATCTTCCCCAGGTGAGGATCGAACTCACAGCCTCGGCATTACTCGCAAGTACTGCACTATAAGTACCGCGCGCTAGCCAATTGCGCCACTGGGGACAGAAGTGCGAGTAGGAGAGAAAATTTCTATCAATGAAAATTATTGAATGTGTACATTACGAAATGAACAAATCTCCAAACAATTACATAAAATATATCATGAGAAGGTAGGTAATCGACGTTCCATCCTCCTATGTAAAAAATACATTTTTTTCAAAAAATACATTTTTTTCAAAAAATACATCTTCCCCAGGTAAGGATCGAACTCACAGCCTCGGCATTACTCGCAAGTACTGCACTGTAAGTGCCGCGCGCTAGCCAATTGCGCCACTCTGGACAGAAGTGCGAGTAGGAGAGAAAATTTCTATCAATGAAAATTATTAAATGTGTACATTACGAAATGAACAAATCTCCAAACAATTACATAAAATATATCATGAGAATGTAGGTAATTGACGTTCCATCCTCCTATGTAAAAAATACATTTTTTTTTAAAAAATGCATCTTCCCCAGGTGAGGATCGAACTCACAGCCTCGGCATTACTCGCAAGTACTGCACTATAAGTACCGCGCGCTAGCCAATTGCGCCACTGGGGACAAAAGTGCGAGTAGGAGAGAAAATTTCTATCAATGAAAATTATTGATTGTGTACATTACGAAATGAACAAATCTCCAAACAATTACATAAAATATATCATGAGAAGGTAGGTAATTGACATTCCATCCTCCTATGTAAAAAATACATTTTTTTTAAAAAATGCATCTTCCCCAGGTAAGGATCGAACTCACAGCCTCGGCATTACTCGCAAGTACTGCACTGTAAGTGCCGCGCGCTAGCCAATTGCGCCACTCTGGACAGAAGTGCGAGAAGGAGAGAAAATTTCTATCAATGAAATTTATTAAATGTGTACATTACGAAATGAAAAAATCTCCAAACAATTACATAAAATATATCATGAGAAGGTAGGTAATTGACGTTCCATCCTCCTATGTAAAAAATACATTTTTTTAAAAAAAATGCATCTTCCCCAGGTGAGGATCGAACTCACAGCCTCGGCATTACTCGCAAGTACTGCACTGTAAGTGCCGCGCGCTAGCCAATTGCGCCACTCTGGACAGAAGTGCGAGTAAGAGAGAAAATTTCTATCAATGAAAATTATTAAATGTGTACATTACGAAATGAACAAATCTCCAAACAATTACATAAAATATATCATGAGAAGGTAGGTAATTGACGTTCCATCCTCCTATGTAAAAAAAACATTTTTTTTAAAACATGCATCTTCCCCAGTTGAGGATCGAACTCACAGCCTCGGCATTACTCGCAAGTACTGTACTATAAGTACCGCGCGCTAGCCAATTGCGCCACTGGGGACAGGTGTGCGAGTAGGAGAGAAAATTTCTATCAATGAAGTTTATTAAATGTGTACATTACGAAATGAAAAAATCTCCAAACAATTACATAAAATATATCATGAGAAGGTAGGTAATTGACGTTCCATCCTCCTATGTAAAAAATACATTTTTTTTAAAACATGCATCTTCCCCAGGTGAGGATCGAACTCACAGCCTCGGCATTACTCGCAAGTACTGCACTATAAGTACCGCGCGCTAGCCAATTGCGCCACTGGGGACAGGTGTGCGAGTAGGAGAGAAAATTTTTATCAATGAAATTTTTTAAATGTGTACATTACGAAATGAAAAAATCTCCAAACAATTACATAAAATATATCATGAGAAGGTAGGTAATTGACGTTCCATCCTCCTATGTAAAAAATACATTTTTTTAAAAAATGCATCTTCCCCAGGTGAGGATCGAACTCACAGCCTCGGCATTACTCGCAAGTACTGCACTATAAGTACCGCGCGCTAGCCAATTGCGCCACAGGGGACAGAAGTGCGAGTAGGAGAGAAAATTTCTATCAATAAAAATTATTGAATGTGTACATTACGAAATGAAAAAATCTCCAAACAATTACATAAAATATATCATGAGAAGGTAGGTAATCGACGTTCCATCCTCCTATGTAAAAAATACATTTTTTTCAAAAAATGCATCTTCCCCAGGTAAGGATCGAACTCACAGCCTCGGCATTACTCGCAAGTACTGCACTGTAAGTGCCGCGCGCTAGCCAATTGCGCCACTCTGGACAGAAGTGCGAGTAGGAGAGAAAATTTCTATCAATGAAAATTATTAAATGTGTACATTACGAAATGAACAAATCTCCAAACAGTTACATAAAACATATCATGAGAAGGTAGGTAATTGACATTCCATCCTCCTATGTAAAAAATACATTTTTTTAAAAAAATGCATCTTCCCCAGGTGAGGATCGAACTCACAGCCTCGGCATTACTCGCAAGAACTGCACTATCAGTACCGCGCGCTTGCCAATTGCGCCACTGGGGACAGAAGTGCGAGTAGGAGAGAAAATTTCTATCAATGAAAATTATTAAATGTGTACATTACGAAATGAACAAATCTCCAAACAATTACATAAAATATATCATGAGAAGGTAGGTAATTGACGTTCCATCCTCCTATGTAAAGAATAAAATTTTTTTAAAAAATGCATCTTCCCCAGGTGAGGATCGAACTCACAGCCTCGGCATTACTCGCAAGTACTGCACTATAAGTACCGCGCGCTAGCCAATTGCGCCACTGGGGACAGGTGTGCGAGTAGGAGAGAAAATTTCTATCAATGAAATTTATTAAATGTGTACAATACGAAATGAAAAAATCTCCAAACAATTACATAAAATATATCATGAGAAGGTAGGTAATTGACGTTCCATCCTCCTATGTAAAAAATACATTTTTTTTAAAACATGCATTTTCCCCAGGTGAGGATCGAACTCACAGCCTCGGCATTACTCGCAAGTACTGCACTATAAGTACCGCGCGCTAGCCAATTGCGCCACTGGGGACAGGTGTGCGAGTAGGAGAGAAAATTTCTATCAATGAAATTGATTAAATGTGTACATTACGAAATGAAAAAAATCTCCAAACAATTACATAAAATATATCATGAGAAGGTAGGTAATTGACGTTCCATCCTCCTATGTAAAAAATACATTTTTTTAAAAAAATGCATCTTCCCCAGGTGAGGATCGAACTCACAGCCTCGGCATTACTCGCAAGTACTGCACTATAAGTACCGCGCGCTAGCCAATTGCGCCACTGGGGACAGAAGTGCGAGTAGGAGAGAAAATTTCTATCAATAAAAATTATTGAATGTGTACATTACGAAATGAAAAAATCTCCAAACAATTACATAAAATATATCATGAGAAGGTAGGTAATCGACGTTCCATCCTCCTATGTAAAAAATACATTTTTTTCAAAAAATGCATCTTCCCCAGGTAAGGATCGAACTCACAGCCTCGGCATTACTCGCAAGTACTGCACTGTAAGTGCCGCGCGCTAGCCAATTGCGCCACTCTGGACAGAAGTGCGAGTAGGAGAGAAAATTTCTATCTATGAAGATTATTAAATGTGTACATTACGAAATGAACAAATCTCCAAACAGTTACATAAAATATATCATGAGAAGGTAGGTAATTGACATTCCATCCTCCTATGGAAAAAATACATTTTTTTTAAAACATGCATCTTTCCCAGGTGAGGATCGAACTCACAGCCTCGGCATTACTCGCAAGTTCTGCACTATAAGTACCGCGCGCTAGCCAATTGCGCCACTGGGGACAGGTGTGCGAGTAGGAGAGAAAATTTCTATCAATGAAATTTATTAAATGTGTACATTACGAAATGAAAAAATCTCCTAACAGTTACATAAAATATATCATGAGAAGGTAGGTAATTGACGTTTCATCCTCCTATGTAAAAAATACATTTTTTTTAAAACATGCATCTCCCCAGGTGAGGATCGAACTCACAGCCTCGGCATTACTCGCAAGTACTGCACTATAAGTACCGCTCGATAGCCAATTGCGCCACTGGGGACAGGTGTGCGAGTAGGAGAGAAAATTTCTATCAATGAAGATTATTAAATGTGTACATTACGAAATGAACAAATCTCCAAACAATTACATAAATTATATCATGAGAAGGTAGGTAATTGACGTTCCATCCTCCTACGTAAAAAATACATTTTTTTTTAGAAAATGCATCTTCCCCAGGTGAGGATCGAACTCACAGCCTCGGCATTACTCGCAAGTACTGCACTATAAGTACCGCGCGCTAGCCAATTGCGCCACTGCGGACAGAAGTGCGAGTAGGAGAGAAAATTTCTATCAATGAAAATTATTGAATGTGTACATTACGAAATGAACAAATCTCCAAACAATTACATAAAATATATCATGAGGAGGTAGGTAATTGACGTTCCATCCTCCTATGTAAAAAATACATTTTTTTCAAAAAATGCATCTTCCCCAGGTAAGGATCGAACTCACAGCCTCGGCATTACTCGCAAGTACTGCACTGTAAGTGCCGCGCGCTAGCCAATTGCGCCACTCTGGACAGAAGTGCGAGTAGGAGAGAAAATTTCTATCAATGAAAATTATTAAATGTGTACATTACGAAATGAACAAATCTCCAAACAATTACATAAAATATATCATGAGAAGGTAGGTAATTGACGTTCCATCCTCCTATGTAAAAAAATACATTTTTTTTAAAAAATGCATCTTCCCCAGGTGAGGATCGAACTCACAGCCTCGGCATTACTCGCAAGAACTGCACTATCAGTACCGCGCGCTTGCCAATTGCGCCACTGGGGACAGAAGTGCGAGTAGGAGAGAAAATTTCTATCAATGAAGATTATTATATGTGTACATTACGAAATGAACAAATCTCCAAACAGTTACATAAAATATATCATGAGAAGGTAGGTAATTGACATTCCATCCTCCTATGTAAAAAATACATTTTTTTAAAAAAATGCATCTTCCCCAGGTGAGGATCGAACTCACAGCCTCGGCATCACTCGCAAGAACTGCACTATCAGTACCGCGCGCTTGCCAATTGCGCCACTGGGGACAGAAGTGCGAGTAGGAGAGAAAATTTCTATCAATGAAAATTATTAAATGTGTACATTACGAAATGAACAAATCTCCAAACAATTACATAAAATATATCATGAGAAGGTAGGTAATTGACGTTCCATCCTCCTATGTAAAGAATAAAATTTTTTTAAAAAATGCATCTTCCCCAGGTGAGGATCGAACTCACAGCCTCGGCATTACTCGCAAGTACTGCACTATAAGTACCGCGCGCTAGCCAATTGCGCCACTGGGGACAGGTGTGCGAGTAGGAGAGAAAATTTCTATCAATGAAATTTATTAAATGTGTACATTACGAAATGAAAAAATCTCCAAACAATTACATAAAATATATCATGAGAAGGTAGGTAATTGACGTTCCATCCTCCTATGTAAAAAATACATTTTTTTTAAAACATGCATTTTCCCCAGGTGAGGATCGAACTCACAGCCTCGGCATTACTCGCAAGTACTGCACTATAAGTACCGTGCGCTAGCCAATTGCGCCACTGGGGACAGGTGTGCGAGTAGGAGAGAAAATTTCTATCAATGAAATTGATTAAATGTGTACATTACGAAATGAAAAAATCTCCAAACAATTACATAAAATATATCATGAGAAGGTAGGTAATTGACGTTCCATCCTCCTATGTAAAAAATACATTTTTTTTAAAAAATGCATCTTTCCCAGGTGAGGATCGAACTCACAGCCTCGGCATTACTCGCAAGTACTGCACTATAAGTACCGCGCGCTAGCCAATTGCGCCCCTGGGGACAGAAGTGCGAGTAGGAGAGAAAATTTTTATCAATAAAAATTATTGAATGTGTACATTACGAAATGAAAAAATCTCCAAACAATTACATAAAATATATCATGAGAAGGTAGGTAATCGACGTTCCATCCTCCTATGTAAAAAATACATTTTTTTCAAAAAATGCATCTTCCCCAGGTAAGGATCGAACTCACAGCTTCGGCATTACTCGCAAGTACTGCACTGTAAGTGCCGCGCGCTAGCCAATTGCGCCACTCTGGACAGAAGTGCGAGTAGGAGAGAAAATTTCTATCAACGGAAATTATTAAATGTGTACATTACGAAATGAACAAATCTCCAAACAATTACATAAAATATATCATGAGAAGGTAGGTAATTGACGTTCCATCCTCCTATGTAAAAAATACATTTTTTTTAAAAAATGCATCTTCCCCAGGTGAGGATCGAACTCACAGCCTCGGCATTACTCGCAAGTACTGCACTATAAGTACCGCGCGCTTGCCAATTGCGCCACTGGGGACAGAAGTGCGAGTAGGAGAGAAAATTTCTATCAATGAAGATTATTAAATGTGTACATTACGAAATGAACAAATCTCCAAACAGTTACATAAAATATATCATGAGAAGGTAGGTAATTGACGTTTCATCCTCCTATGTAAAAAATACATTTTTTTTAAAACATGCATCTCCCCAGGTGAGGATCGAACTCACAGCCTCGGCATTACTCGCAAGTACTGCACTATAAGTACCGCTCGATAGCCAATTGCGCCACTGGGGACAGGTGTGCGAGTAGGAGAGAAAATTTCTATCAATGAAGATTATTAAATGTGTACATTACGAAATGAACAAATCTCCAAACAATTACATAAATTATATCATGAGAAGGTAGGTAATTGACGTTCCATCCTCCTATGTAAAAAATACATTTTTTTTTAGAAAATGCATCTTCCCCAGGTGAGGATCGAACTCACAGCCTCGGCATTACTCGCAAGTACTGCACTATAAGTACCGCGCGCTAGCCAATTGCGCCACTGGGGACAGAAGTGCGAGTACAGTCACTCGAAAAATATTTTTTCGAGTGACTGTAGGAGAGAAAATTTCTATCAATGAAAATTATTGAATGTGTACATTACGAAATGAACAAATCTCCAAACAATTACATAAAATATATCATGAGAAGGTAGGTAATTGACGTTCCATCCTCCTATGTAAAAAATACATTTTTTTCAAAAAATGCATCTTCCCCAGGTAAGGATCGAACTCACAGCCTCGGCATTACTCGCAAGTACTGCACTGTAAGTGCCGCGCGCTAGCCAATTGCGCCACTCTGGACAGAAGTGCGAGTAGGAGAGAAAATTTCTATCAATGAAAATTATTAAATGTGTACATTACGAAATGAACAAATCTCCAAACAATTACATAAAATATATCATGAGAAGGTAGGTAATTGACGTTCCATCCTCCTATGTAAAAAATACATTTTTTTTAAAAAATGCATCTTCCCCAGGTGAGGATCGAACTCACAGCCTCGGCATTACTCGCAAGAACTGCACTATCAGTACCGCGCGCTTGCCAATTGCGCCACTGGGGACAGAAGTGCGAGTAGGAGAGAAAATTTCTATCAATGAAGATTATTAAATGTGTACATTACGAAATGAACAAATCTCCAAACAGTTACATAAAATATATCATGAGAAAGTAAGTAATTGACATTCCATCCTCCTATGTAAAAAATACATTTTTTTTAAAAAATGCATCTTCCCCAGATGAGGATCGAACTCACAGCCTCGGCATTACTCGCAAGTACTGCACTATAAGTACCGCGCGCTAGCCAATTGCGCCACTGGGGACAGAAGTGCGAGTAGGAGAGAAAATTTCTATCAATGAAATTTATTAAATGTGTACATTACGAATTGAAAAAATCTCCAAACAATTACATAAAATATATCATGAGAAGGTAGGTAATTGACGTTCCATCCTCCTATGTAAAAAATACATTTTTTTTAAAACATGCATCTTCCCCAGGTGAGGCTCGAACTCACAGCCTCGGCATTACTCGCAAGTACTGCACTATAAGTACCGCGCGCTAGCCAATTGCGCCACTGGGGACAGGTGTGCGAGTAGGAGAGAAAATTTCTATCAATGAAATTTATTAAATGTGTACATTACGAAATGAAAAAATCTCCAAACAATTACATAAAATATATCATGAGAAGGTAGGTAATTGACGTTGCATCCTCCTATGTAAAAAATTCATTTTTTTTAAAACATGCATCTTCCCCAGGTGAGGATCGAACTCACAGCCTCGGCATTACTCGCAAGTACTGCACTATAAGTACCGCGCGCTAGCCAATTGCGCCACTGGGGACAGGTGTGCGAGTAGGAGAGAAAATTTCTATCAATGAAATTTATTAAATGTGTACATTACGAAATGAAGAAATCTCCAAACAATTACATAAAATATATCATGAGAAGGTAGGTAGTTGACGTTCCATCCTCCTATGTAAAAAATACATTTTTTTAAAAAAATGCATCTTCCCCAGGTGAGGATCGAAGTCACAGCCTCGGCATTACTCGCAAGTACTGCACTATAAGTACCGCGCGTTAGCCAATTGCGCCACTGGGGACAGGTGTGCGAGTAGGAGAGAAAATTTCTATCAATGAAGATTATTAAATGTGTACATTACGAAATGAACAAATCTCCAAACAATTACATAAAATATATCATGAGAAGTTAGGTAATTGACGTTCCATCCTCCTATGTAAAAAATACATTTTTTTTTTAAAAATGCATCGTCCCCGGGTGAGGATCGAACTCACAGCCTCGGCATTACTCGCTAGTACTGCACTATAAGTACCGTGCGCTAGCCAATTGCGCCACTGGGGACAGAAGTGCGAGTAGGAGAGAAAATTTCTATCAATGAAATTTATTAAATGTGTACATTACGAAATGAAGAAATCTCCAAACAATTACATAAAATATATCATGAGAAGGTAGGTAGTTGACGTTCCATCCTCCTATGTAAAAAATACATTTTTTTTAAAAAATGCATCTTCCCCAGGTGAGGATCGAAGTCACAGCCTCGGCATTACTCGCAAGTACTGCACTATAAGTACCGCGCGCTAGCCAATTGCGCCACTGGGGACAGGTGTGCGAGTAGGAGAGAAAATTTCTATCAATGAAATTTATTAAATGTGTACGTTACGAAATGAAAAAATCTCCAAACAATCACATAAAATATATCATGAGAAGGTAGGTAAGTGACGTTCCATCCTCCTATGTAAAAAATACATTTTTTTTAAAACATGCATCTTCCCCAGGTGAGGATCGAACTCACTGAATCGGCATTACTCGCAAGTACTGCACTATAAGTACCGCGCGCTAGCCAATTGCGCCACTGGGGACAGAAGTGCGAGTAGGAGAGAAAATTTCTATCAATGAAATTTATTAAATGTGTACATTACGAAATGAAAAAATCTCCAAACAATTACATAAAATATATCATGAGAAGGTAGGTAGTTGACGTTCCATCCTCCTATGTAAAAAATACATTTTTTTAAAAAAATGCATCTTCCCCAGGTGAGGATCGAAGTCACAGCCTCGGCATTACTCGCAAGTACTGCACTATAAGTACCGCGCGCTAGGCAATTGCGCCACTGGGGACAGAAGTGCGAGTAGGAGAGAAAATTTCTATCAATGAAAATTATTGAATGTGTTCATTACGAAATGAACAAATCTCCAAACAATTACATAAAATATATCATGAGAAGGTAGGTAATCGACGTTCTATCCTCCTATGTAAAAAATACATTTTTTTCAAAAAATGCATCTTCCCCAGGTAAGGATCGAACTCACAGCCTCGGCATTACTCGCAAGTACTGCACTGTAAGTGCCGCGCGCTAGCCAATTGCGCCACTCTGGACAGAAGTGCGAGTAGGAGAGAAAATTTCTATCAATGAAAATTATTAAATGTGTACATTACGAAATGAACAAATCTCCAAACAATTACATAAAATATATCATGAGAAGGTAGGTAATTGACGTTCTATCCTCCTATGTAAAAAATATATTTTTTTTAAAAAATGCATCTTCCCCAGGTGAGGATCGAACTCACAGCCTCGGCATTACTCGCAAGTACTGCGCTATAAGTACCGCGCGCTTGCCAATTGCGCCACTGGGGACAGGTGTGCGAGAAGGAGAGAAAATTTCTATCAATGAAATTTATTAAATGTGCACATTACGAAATGAAAAAATCTCCAAACAATTACATAAAATATATCATGAGAAGGTAGGTAATTGACGTTGCATCCTCCTATGTAAAAAATACATTTTTTTTAAAACATGCATCTTCCCCAGGTGAGGATCGAACTCACAGCCTCGGCATTACTCGCAAGTACTGCACTATAAGTACCGCGCGCTAGCCAATTGCGCCACTGGAGACAGAAGTGCGAGTAGGAGAGAAAATTTCTATCAATGAAAATTATTAAATGTGTACATTACGAAATGAACAAATCTCCAAACAATTACATAAAATATATCATGAGAAGGTAGGTAATTGACGTTCCATCCTCCTATGTAAAAAATACATTTTTTTAAAAAAATGCATCTTCCCCAGGTGAGGATCGAACTCACAGCCTCGGCATTACTCGCAAGTACTGCACTATAAGTACCGCGCGCTAGCCAATTGCGCCACTGGGGACAGAAGTGCGAGTAGGAGAGAAAATTTCTATCAATGAAATTTATTAAATGTGTACATTACGAATTGAAAAAATCTCCAAACAATTACATAAAATATATCATGAGAAGGTAGGTAATTGACGTTCCATCCTCCTATGTAAAAAATACATTTTTTTTTAAACATGCATCTTCCCCAGGTGAGGATCGAACTCACAGCCTCGGCATTACTCGCAAGTACTGCACTATAAGTACCGCGCGCTAGCCAATTGCGCCACTGGGGACAGGTGTGCGAGTAGGAGAGAAAATTTCTATCAATGAAATTTATTAAATGTGTACATTACGAAATGAAGAAATCTCCAAACAATTACATAAAATATATCATGAGAAGGTAGGTAGTTGACGTTCCATCCTCCTATGTAAAAAATACATTTTTTTAAAAAAATGCATCTTCCCCAGGTGAGGATCGAAGTCACAGCCTCGGCATTACTCGCAAGTACTGCACTATAAGTACCGCGCGCTAGCCAATTGCGCCACTGGGGACAGGTGTGCGAGTAGGAGAGAAAATTTCGATCAATGAAAATTATTAAATGTGTACATTACGAAATGAACAAATCTCCAAACAATTACATAAAATATATCATGAGAAGGTAGGTAATTGACGTTCCATCCTCCTATGTAAAAAATACATTTTTTTTAAAAAATGCTTCTTCCCCAGGTGAGGATCGAACTCACAGCCTCGGCATTACTCGAAAGTACTGCACTATAAGTACCGGGCGCTAGCCAATTGCGCCACTGGGGACAGGTGTGCGAGTAGGAGAGAAAATTTCTATCAATGAAGATTATTAAATGTGTACATTACGAAATGAACAAATCTCCAAACAATTACATAAAATATATCATGAGAAGTTAGGTAATTGACGTTCCATCCTCCTATGTAAAAAATACATTTTTTTTTTAAAAATGCATCGTCCCCGGGTGAGGATCGAACTCACAGCCTCGGCATTACTCGCTAGTACTGCACTATAAGTACCGCGCGCTAGCCAATTGCGCCACTGGGGACAGAAGTGCGAGTAGGAGAGAAAATTTCTATCAATGAAATTTATTAAATGTGTACATTACGAAATGAAGAAATCTCCAAACAATTACATAAAATATATCATGAGAAGGTAGGTAGTTGACGTTCCATCCTCCTATGTAAAAAATACATTTTTTTTAAAAAATGCATCTTCCCCAGGTGAGGATCGAAGTCACAGCCTCGGCATTACTCGCAAGTACTGCACTATAAGTACCGCGCGCTAGCCAATTGCGCCACTGGGGACAGGTGTGCGAGTAGGAGAGAAAATTTCTATCAATGAAATTTATTAAATGTGTACGTTACGAAATGAAAAAATCTCCAAACAATTACATAAAATATATCATGAGAAGGTAGGTAATTGACGTTCCATCCTCCTATGTAAAAAATACATTTTTTTTAAAACATGCATCTTCCCCAGGTGAGGATCGAACTCACAGAATCGGCATTACTCGCAAGTACTGCACTATAAGTACCGCGCGCTAGCCAATTGCGCCACTGGGGACAGAAGTGCGAGTAGGAGAGAAAATTTCTATCAATGAAATTTATTAAATGTGTACATTACGAAATGAAAAAATCTCCAAACAATTACATAAAATATATCATGAGAAGGTAGGTAGTTGACGTTCAATCCTCCTATGTAAAAAATACATTTTTTTAAAAAAATGCATCTTCCCCAGGTGAGGATCGAAGTCACAGCCTCGGCATTACTCGCAAGTACTGCACTATAAGTACCGCGCGCTAGGCAATTGCGCCACTGGGGACAGAAGTGCGAGTAGGAGAGAAAATTTCTATCAATGAAAATTATTGAATGTGTACATTACGAAATGAACAAATCTCCAAACAATTACATAAAATATATCATGAGAAGGTAGGTAATCGACGTTCCATCCTCCTATGTAAAAAATACATTTTTTTCAAAAAATGCATCTTCCCCAGGTAAGGATCGAACTCACAGCCTCGGCATTACTCGCAAGTACTGCACTGTAAGTGCCGCGCGCTAGCCAATTGCGCCACTCTGGACAGAAGTGCGAGTAGGAGAGAAAATTTCTATCAATGAAATTTATTAAATGTGCACATTACGAAATGAAAAAATCTCCAAACAATTACATAAAATATATCATGAGAAGGTAGGTAATTGACGTTGCATCCTCCTATGTAAAAAATACATTTTTTTTAAAACATGCATCTTCCCCAGGTGAGGATCGAACTCACAGCCTCGGCATTACTCGCAAGTACTGCACTATAAGTACCGCGCGCTAGCCAATTGCGCCACTGGAGACAGAAGTGCGAGTAGGAGAGAAAATTTCTATCAATGAAAATTATTAAATGTGTACATTACGAAATGAACAAATCTCCAAACAATTACATAAAATATATCATGAGAAGGTAGGTAATTGACGTTCCATCCTCTTATGTAAAAAATACATTTTTTTAAAAAAATGCATCTTCCCCAGGTGAGGATCGAACTCACAGCCTCGGCATTACTCGCAAGTACTGCACTATAAGTACCGCGCGCTAGCCAATTGCGCCACTGGGGACAGAAGTGCGAGTAGGAGAGAAAATTTCTATCAATGAAATTTATTAAATGTGTACATTACGAATTGAAAAAATCTCCAAACAATTACATAAAATATATCATGAGAAGGTAGGTAATTGACGTTCCATCCTCCTATGTAAAAAATACATTTTTTTTTAAACATGCATCTTCCCCAGGTGAGGATCGAACTCACAGCCTCGGCATTACTCGCAAGTACTGCACTATAAGTACCGCGCGCTAGCCAATTGCGCCACTGGGGACAGGTGTGCGAGTAGGAGAGAAAATTTCTATCAATGAAATTTATTAAATGTGTACATTACGAAATGAAGAAATCTCCAAACAATTACATAAAATATATCATGAGAAGGTAGGTAGTTGACGTTCCATCCTCCTATGTAAAAAATACATTTTTTTAAAAAAATGCATCTTCCCCAGGTGAGGATCGAAGTCACAGCCTCGGCATTACTCGCAAGTACTGCACTATAAGTACCGCGCGCTAGCCAATTGCGCCACTGGGGACAGGTGTGCGAGTAGGAGAGAAAATTTCGATCAATGAAAATTATTAAATGTGTACATTACGAAATGAACAAATCTCCAAACAATTACATAAAATATATCATGAGAAGGTAGGTAATTGACGTTCCATCCTCCTATGTAAAAAATACATTTTTTTTAAAAAATGCTTCTTCCCCAGGTGAGGATCGAACTCACAGCCTCGGCATTACTCGAAAGTACTGCACTATAAGTACCGGGCGCTAGCCAATTGCGCCACTGGGGACAGGTGTGCGAGTAGGAGAGAAAATTTCTATCAATGAAGATTATTAAATGTGTACATTACGAAATGAACAAATCTCCAAACAATTACATAAAATATATCATGAGAAGTTAGGTAATTGACGTTCCATCCTCCTATGTAAAAAATACATTTTTTTTTTAAAAATGCATCGTCCCCGGGTGAGGATCGAACTCACAGCCTCGGCATTACTCGCTAGTACTGCACTATAAGTACCGCGCGCTAGCCAATTGCGCCACTGGGGACAGAAGTGCGAGTAGGAGAGAAAATTTCTATCAATGAAATTTATTAAATGTGTACATTACGAAATGAAGAAATCTCCAAACAATTACATAAAATATATCATGAGAAGGTAGGTAGTTGACGTTCCATCCTCCTATGTAAAAAATACATTTTTTTTAAAAAATGCATCTTCCCCAGGTGAGGATCGAAGTCACAGCCTCGGCATTACTCGCAAGTACTGCACTATAAGTACCGCGCGCTAGCCAATTGCGCCACTGGGGACAGGTGTGCGAGTAGGAGAGAAAATTTCTATCAATGAAATTTATTAAATGTGTACGTTACGAAATGAAAAAATCTCCAAACAATTACATAAAATATATCATGAGAAGGTAGGTAATTGACGTTCCATCCTCCTATGTAAAAAATACATTTTTTTTAAAACATGCATCTTCCCCAGGTGAGGATCGAACTCACAGAATCGGCATTACTCGCAAGTACTGCACTATAAGTACCGCGCGCTAGCCAATTGCGCCACTGGGGACAGAAGTGCGAGTAGGAGAGAAAATTTCTATCAATGAAATTTATTAAATGTGTACATTACGAAATGAAAAAATCTCCAAACAATTACATAAAATATATCATGAGAAGGTAGGTAGTTGACGTTCAATCCTCCTATGTAAAAAATACATTTTTTTAAAAAAATGCATCTTCCCCAGGTGAGGATCGAAGTCACAGCCTCGGCATTACTCGCAAGTACTGCACTATAAGTACCGCGCGCTAGGCAATTGCGCCACTGGGGACAGAAGTGCGAGTAGGAGAGAAAATTTCTATCAATGAAAATTATTGAATGTGTACATTACGAAATGAACAAATCTCCAAACAATTACATAAAATATATCATGAGAAGGTAGGTAATCGACGTTCCATCCTCCTATGTAAAAAATACATTTTTTTCAAAAAATGCATCTTCCCCAGGTAAGGATCGAACTCACAGCCTCGGCATTACTCGCAAGTACTGCACTGTAAGTGCCGCGCGCTAGCCAATTGCGCCACTCTGGACAGAAGTGCGAGTAGGAGAGAAAATTTCTATCAATGAAAATTATTAAATGTGTACATTACGAAATGAACAAATCTCCAAACAATTACATAAAATATATCATGAGAAGGTAGGTAATTGACGTTCTATCCTCCTATGTAAAAAATATATTTTTTTTAAAAAATGCATCTTCCCCAGGTGAGGATCGAACTCACAGCCTCGGCATTACTCGCAAGTACTGCGCTATAAGTACCGCGCGCTTGCCAATTGCGCCACTGGGGACAGAAGTGCGAGTAGGAGAGAAAATTTCTATCAATGAATATTATTAAATGTGTACATTACGAAATGAACAAATCTCCAAACAGTTACATAAAATATATCATGAGAAGGTAGGTAATTGACATTCCATCCTCCTATGTAAAAAATACATTTTTTTTAAAAAATGCATCTTCCCCAGGTGAGGATCGAACTCACAGCCTCGGCATTACTCGCAAGTACTGCACTATAAGTACCGCGCGCTAGCCAATTGCGCCACTGGGGACAGGTGTGCGAGTAGGAGAGAAAATTTCTATCAATGAAGATTATTAAATGTGTACATTACGAAATGAACAAATCTCCAAACAATTACATAAAATATATATTGAGAAGTTAGGTAATTGACGTTCCATCCTCCTATGTAAAAAATACATTTTTTTTAAAAAATACATCTTCCCCAGGTGAGGATCGAACTCACAGCCTCGGCATTACTCGCAAGTACTGCACTATAAGTACCGCTAGCTAGCCAATTGCGCCACTGGGGACAGATGTGCGAGTAGGAGAGAAAATGTCTATCAATGAAATTTATTAAATGTGTACATTACGAATTGAAAAAATCTCCAAACAATTACATAAAATATATCATGAGAAGGTAGGTAATTGACGTTCCATCCTCCTATGTAAAAAATATATTTTTTTTAAAAAATGCATCTTCCCCAGGTGAGGCTCGAACTCACAGCCTCGGCATTACTCGCAAGTACTGCACTATAAGTACCGCGCGCTAGCCAATTGCGCCACTGGGGACAGGTGTGCGAGAAGGAGAGAAAATTTCTATCAATGAAATTTATTAAATGTGCACATTACGAAATGAAAAAATCTCCAAACAATTACATAAAATATATCATGAGAAGGTAGGTAATTGACGTTGCATCCTCCTATGTAAAAAATACATTTTTTTTAAAAAATGCATCTTCCCCAGGTGAGGATCGAACTCACAGCCTCGGCATTACTCGCAAGTACTGCACTATAAGTACCGCGCGCTAGCCAATTGCGCCACTGGAGACAGAAGTGCGAGTAGGAGAGAAAATTTCTATCAATGAAAATTATTAAATGTGTACATTACGAAATGAACAAATCTCCAAACAATTACATAAAATATATCATGAGAAGGTAGGTAATTGACGTTCCATCCTCCTATGTAAAAAATACATTTTTTTAAAAAAAATGCATCTTCCCCAGGTGAGGATCGAACTCACAGCCTCGGCATTACTCGCAAGTACTGCACTATAAGTACCGCGCGCTAGCCAATTGCGCCACTGGGGACAGAAGTGCGAGTTGGAGAGAAAATTTCTATCAATGAAAATTATTGAATGTGTACATTACGAAATGAACAAATCTCCAAACAATTACTTAAAATATATCATGAGAAGGTAGGTAATTGACGTTCCATCCTCCTATGTAAAAAATACATTTTTTTTAAAACATGCATCTTCCCCAGGTGAGGCTCGAACTCACAGCCTCGGCATTACTCGCAAGTACTGCACTATAAGTACCACGCGCTAGCCAATTGCGCCACTGGGGACAGGTGTGCGAGAAGGAGAGAAAATTTCTATCAATGAAATTTATTAAATGTGTACATTACGAAATGAAAAAATCTCCAAACAATTACATAAAATATATCATGAGAAGGTAGGTAATTGACGTTGCATCCTCCTATGTAAAAAATACATTTTTTTTAAAACATGCATCTTCCCCAGGTGAGGATCGAACTCACAGCCTCGGCATTACTCGCAAGTACTGCACTATAAGTACCGCGCGCTAGCCAATTGCGCCACTGGAGACAGAAGTGCGAGTAGGAGAGAAAATTTCTATCAATGAAAATTATTAAATGTGTACATTACGAAATGAACAAATCTCCAAACAATTACATAAAATATATCATGAGAAAATAGGTAATTGACGTTCGATCCTCCTATGTAAAAAATACATTTTTTTAAAAAAATGCATCTTCCCCAGGTGAGGATCGAACTCACAGCCTCGGCATTACTCGCAAGTACTGCACTATAAGTACCGCGCGCTAGCCAATTGCGCCACTGGGGACAGAAGTGCGAGTAGGAGAGAAAATTTCTATCAATGAAAATTATTGAATGTGTACATTACGAAATGAACAAATCTCCAAACAATTACATAAAATATATCATGAGAAGGTAGGTAATTGACGTTCTCTCCTCCTATGTAAAAAATACATTTTTTTCAAAAAATGCATCTTCCCCAGGTAAGGATCGAACTCACAGACTCGGCATTACTCGCAAGTACTGCACTGTAAGTGCCGCGCGCTAGCCAATTGCGCCACTCTGGACAGAAGTGCGAGTAGGAGAGAAAATTTCTATCAATGAAAATTATTAAATGTGTACATTACGAAATGAACAAATCTCCAAACAATTACATAAAATATATCATGAGAAGGTAGGTAATTGACGTTCCATCCTCCTATGTAAAAAATAATTTTTTTTTAAAAATGCATCGTCTCCGGGTGAGGATCGAACTTACAGCCTCGGCATTACTCGCTAGTACTGCACTATAAGTACCGCGCGCTAGCCAATTGCGCCACTGGGGACAGAAGTGCGAGTAGGAGAGAAAATTTCTATCAATGAAAATTATTGAATGTGTACATTACGAAATGAACAAATCTCTAAACAATTACATAAAATATATCATGAGAAGGTAGGTAATTGACGTTCCTTCCTCCTATGTAAAAAATACATTTTTTTCAAAAAATGCATCTTCCCCAGGTAAGGATCGAACTCACAGCCTCGGCATTACTCGCAAGTACTGCACTATAAGTACCGCGCGCTAGCCAATTGCGCCACTGGGGACAGGTGTGCGAGTAGGAGAGAAAATTTCTATCAATGAAGATTATTAAATGTGTACATTACGAAATGAACAAATCTCCTAACAATTACATAAAATATATCATGAGAAGTTAGGTAATTGACGTTCCATCCTCCTATGTAAAAAATACTTTTGTTTTTAAAAATGCATCGTCCCCTGGTGAGGATCGAACTCACAGCCTCGGCATTACTCGCTAGTACTGCACTATAAGTACCGCGCGCTAGCCAATTGCGCCACTGGGGACAGGTGTGCGAGTAGGAGAGAAAATTTCTATCAATGAAATTTATTAAATGTGTACATTACGAAATGAAAAAATCTCCAAACAATTACATAAAATATATCATGAGAAGGTAGGTAATTGACGTTCCATCCTCCTATGTAAAAAATACATTTTTTTTAAAACATGCATCTTCCCCAGGTGAGGATCGAACTCACAGCCTCGGCATTACTCGCAAGTACTGCACTATAAGTACCGCGCGCTAGCCAATTGCGCCACTGGGGACAGAAGTGCGAGTAAGAGAGAAAATTTCTATCATTGAAAATTATTGAATGTGTACATTACGAAATGAACAAATCTCCAAACAATTACATAAAATATATCATGAGAAGGTAGGTAGTTGTCGTGTCATCCTCCTATGTAAAAAATACATTTTTTTCAAAAAATGCATCTTCCCCAGGTAAGGATCGAACTCACAGCCTCGGCATTACTCGCAAGTACTGCACTGTAAGTGCCGCGCGCTAGCCAATTGCGCCTCTCTGGACAGAAGTGCGAGTAGGAGAGAAAATTTCCATCAATGAAAATTATTAAATGTGTACATTACGAAATGAACAAATCTCCAAACAATTACATAAAATATATCATGAGAAGGTAGGTAATTGACGTTCCATCCTCCTATGTAAAAAATACATTTTTTTTAAAAAATGCATCTTCCCCAGGTGAGGATCGAACTCACAGCTTCGGCATTACTCGCAAGTACTGCACTATAAGTACCGCGCGCTTGCTAATTGCGCCACTGGGGACAGAAGTGCGAGTAGGAGAGAAAATTTCTATCAATGAAGATTATTAAATGTGTACATTACGAAATGAACAAATCTCCAAACAATTGCACAAAATATATCATGAGAAGGCAGGTAATTGACGTTAAATCCTCCTATGGAAAGAATACAAATTTTTAAAAAAATGCATCTTCCCCAGGTGAGTATCGAACTCACAGCCTCGGCATTACTCGCAAGTACTGCACTATAAGTACCGCGCGCTAGCCAATTGCGCCACTGGGGACAGATGTGCGAGTAGGAGAGAAAATTTCTATCAATGAAAATTATTAAAAGTGTACATTACGAAATGAACAAATCTCCAAACAATTGCACACAATATATCATGAGAAGGCAGGTACTTGACGTTCCATTCTCCTATGTAAAGAATAAAATTTTTTTAAAAAATGCCTTTTCCCCAGGTGAGGATCGAACTCACAGCCTCGGCATTACTCGCAAGTACTGCACTATAAGTACCGCGCGCTAGCCAATTGCGCCACTGGGGACAGAAGTGCGAGTAGGAGAGAAAATTTCTATCAATGAAAATTTTTAAATGTGTACATTACGAAATGAACAAATCTCCAAACAATTACATAAAATATATCATGAGAAGGTAGGTAATTGACGTTCCATCCTCCTATGTAAAAAATAAATTTTTTTTAAAAATGCATCGTCTCCGGGTGAGGATCGAACTTACAGCCTCGGCATTACTCGCTAGTACTGCACTATAAGTACCGCGCGCTAGCCAATTGCGCCACTGGGGACAGAAGTGCGAGTAGGAGAGAAAATTTCTATCAATGAAAATTATTGAATGTGTACATTACGAAATGAACAAATCTCCAAACAATTACATAAAATATATCATGAGAAGGTAGGTAATTGACGTTCCATCCTCCTATGTAAAAAATACATTTTTTTCAAAAAATGCATCTTCCCCAGGTAAGGATCGAACTCACAGCCTCGGCATTACTCGCAAGTACTGCACTATAAGTACCGCGCGCTAGCCAATTGCGCCACTGGGGACAGGTGTGCGAGTAGGAGAGAAAGTTTCTATCAATGAAGATTATTAAATGTGTACATTACGAAATGAACAAATCTCCTAACAATTACATAAAATATATCATAAGAAGTTAGGTAATTGACGTTCCATCCTCCTATGTAAAAAATACATTTTTTTTTAAAAATGCATCGTCCCCGGGTGAGGATCGAACTCACAGCCTCGGCATTACTCGCTAGTACTGCACTATAAGTACCGCGCGCTAGCCAATTGCGCCACTGGGGACAGGTGTGCGAGTAGGAGAGAAAATTTCTATCAATGAAAATTATTAAATGTGTACATTACGAAATGAACAAATCTCCAAACAATTACATAAAATATATCATGAGAAGGTAGGTAATTGACGTGTCATCCTCCTATGTAAAAAATAAATTTTTTTTAAAAATGCATCGTCTCCGGGTGAGGATCGAACTTACAGCCTCGGCATTACTCGCTAGTACTGCACTATAAGTACCGCGCGCTAGCCAATTGCGCCACTGGGGACAGAAGTGCGAGTAGGAGAGAAAATTTCTATCAATGAAAATTATTGAATGTGTACATTACGAAATGAACAAATCTCCAAACAATTACATAAAATATATCATGAGAAGGTAGGTAATTGACGTTCCTTCCTCCTATGTAAAAAATACATTTTTTTCAAAAAATGCATCTTCCCCAGGTAAGGATCGAACTCACAGCCTCGGCATTACTCGCAAGTACTGCACTATAAGTACCGCGCGCTAGCCAATTGCGCCACTGGGGACAGGTGTGCGAGTAGGAGAGAAAATTTCTATCAATGAAGATTATTAAATGTGTACATTACGAAATGAACAAATCTCCTAACAATTACATAAAATATATCATGAGAAGTTAGGTAATTGACGTTCCATCCTCCTATGTAAAAAATACTTTTGTTTTTAAAAATGCATCGTCCCCGGGTGAGGATCGAACTCACAGCCTCGGCATTACTCGCTAGTACTGCACTATAAGTACCGCGCGCTAGCCAATTGCGCCACTGGGGACAGGTGTGCGAGTAGGAGAGAAAATTTCTATCAATGAAATTTATTAAATGTGTACATTACGAAATGAAAAAATCTCCAAACAATTACATAAAATATATCATGAGAAGGTAGGTAATTGACGTTCCATCCTCCTATGTAAAAAATACATTTTTTTTAAAACATGCATCTTCCCCAGGTGAGGATCGAACTCACAGCCTCGGCATTACTCGCAAGTACTGCACTATAAGTACCGCGCGCTAGCCAATTGCGCCACTTGGGACAGAAGTGCGAGTAGGAGAGAAAATTTCTATCAATGAATATTATTGAATGTGTACATTACGAAATGAACAAATCTCCAAACAATTACACAAAATATATCATGAGAAGGTAGGTAATTGACGTTCTATCCTCCTATGTAAAAAATACATTTTTTTCAAAAAATGCATCTTCCCCAGGTAAGGATCGAACTCACAGACTCGGCATTACTCGCAAGTACTGCACTGTAAGTGCCGCGCGCTAGCCAATTGCGCCACTCTGGACAGAAGTGCGAGTAGGAGAGAAAATTTCTATCAATGAAAATTATTAAATGTGTACATTACGAAATGAACAAATCTCCAAACAATTACATAAAATATATCATGAGAAGGTAGGTAATTGACGTTCCATCCTCCTATGTAAAAAATAAATTTTTTTTAAAAATGCATCGTCTCCGGGTGAGGATCGAACTTACAGCCTCGGCATTACTCGCTAGTACTGCACTATAAGTACCGCGCGCTAGCCAATTGCGCCACTGGGGACAGAAGTGCGAGTAGGAGAGAAAATTTCTATCAATGAAAATTATTGAATGTGTACATTACGAAATGAACAAATCTCCAAACAATTACATAAAATATATCATGAGAAGGTAGGTAATTGACGTTCCATCCTCCTATGTAAAAAATACATTTTTTTCAAAAAATGCATCTTCCCCAGGTAAGGATCGAACTCACAGCCTCGGCATTACTCGCAAGTACTGCACTATAAGTACCGCGCGCTAGCCAATTGCGCCACTGGGGACAGGTGTGCGAGTAGGAGAGAAAATTTCTATCAATGAAGATTATTAAATGTGTACATTACGAAATGAACAAATCTCCTAACAATTACATAAAATATATCATGAGAAGTTAGGTAATTGACGTTCCATCCTCCTATGTAAAAAATACATTTTTTTTTAAAAATGCATCGTCCCCGGGTGAGGATCGAACTCACAGCCTCGGCATTACTCGCTAGTACTGCACTATAAGTACCGCGCGCTAGCCAATTGCGCCACTGGGGACAGGTGTGCGAGTAGGAGAGAAAATTTCTATCAATGAAATTTATTAAATGTGTACATTACGAAATGAAAAAATCTCCAAACAATTACATAAAATATATCATGAGAAGGTAGGTAATTGACGTTCCATCCTCCTATGTAAAAAATACATTTTTTTTAAAACATGCATCTTCCCCAGGTGAAGATCGAACTCACAGCCTCGGCATTACTCGCAAGTACTGCACTATAAGTACCGCGCGCTAGCCAATTGCGCCACTGGAGACAGAAGTGCGAGTAGGAGAGAAAATTTCTATCAATGAAAATTATTAAATGTGTACATTACGAAATGAACAAATCTCCAAACAATTACATAAAATATATCATGAGAAGGTAGGTAGTTGACGTGTCATCCTCCTATGTAAAAAATACATTTTTTTCAAAAAATGCATCTTCCCCAGGTAAGGATCGAACTCACAGCCTCGGCATTACTCGCAAGTACTGCACTGTAAGTGCCGCGCGCTAGCCAATTGCGCCTCTCTGGACAGAAGTGCGAGTAGGAGAGAAAATTTCCATCAATGAAAATTATTAAATGTGTACATTACGAAATGAACAAATCTCCAAACAATTACATAAAATATATCATGAGAAGGTAGGTAATTGACGTTCCATCCTCCTATGTAAAAAATACATTTTTTTTAAAAAATGCATCTTCCCCAGGTGAGGATCGAACTCACAGCTTCGGCATTACTCGCAAGTACTGCACTATAAGTACCGCGCGCTTGCTAATTGCGCCACTGGGGACAGAAGTGCGAGTAGGAGAGAAAATTTCTATCAATGAAGATTATTAAATGTGTACATTACGAAATGAACAAATCTCCAAACAATTGCACAAAATATATCATGAGAAGGCAGGTAATTGACGTTAAATCCTCCTATGGAAAGAATACAAATTTTTAAAAAAATGCATCTTCCCCAGGTGAGTATCGAACTCACAGCCTCGGCATTACTCGCAAGTACTGCACTATAAGTAACGCGCGCTAGCCAATTGCGCCACTGGGGACAGATGTGCGAGTAGGAGAGAAAATTTCTATCAATGAAAATTATTAAAAGTGTACATTACGAAATGAACAAATCTCCAAACAATTGCACACAATATATCATGAGAAGGCAGGTACTTGACGTTCCATTCTCCTATGTAAAGAATAAAATTTTTTTAAAAAATGCCTTTTCCCCAGGTGAGGATCGAACTCACAGCCTCGGCATTACTCGCAAGTACTGCACTATAAATACCGCGCGCTAGCCAATTGCGCCACTGGGGACAGAAGTGCGAGTAGGAGAGAAAATTTCTATCAATGAAAATTATTAAATGTGTACATTACGAAATGAACAAATCTCCAAACAATTACATAAAATATATCATGAGAAGGTAGGTAATTGACGTTCCATCCTCCTATGTAAAAAATAAATTTTTTTAAAAAATGCATCGTCTCCGGGTGAGGATCGAACTTACAGCCTCGGCATTACTCGCTAGTACTGCACTATAAGTACCGCGCGCTAGCCAATTGCGCCACTGGGGACAGAAGTGCGAGTAGGAGAGAAAATTTCTATCAATGAAAATTATTGAATGTGTACATTACGAAATGAACAAATCTCCAAACAATTACATAAAATATATCATGAGAAGGTAGGTAATTGACGTTCCATCCTCCTATGTAAAAAATACATTTTTTTCAAAAAATGCATCTTCCCCAGGTAAGGATCGAACTCACAGCCTCGGCATTACTCGCAAGTACTGCACTATAAGTACCGCGCGCTAGCCAATTGCGCCACTGGGGACAGGTGTGCGAGTAGGAGAGAAAGTTTCTATCAATGAAGATTATTAAATGTGTACATTACGAAATGAACAAATCTCCTAACAATTACATAAAATATATCATAAGAAGTTAGGTAATTGACGTTCCATCCTCCTATGTAAAAAATACATTTTTTTTTAAAAATGCATCGTCCCCGGGTGAGGATCGAACTCACAGCCTCGGCATTACTCGCTAGTACTGCACTATAAGTACCGCGCGCTAGCCAATTGCGCCACTGGGGACAGGTGTGCGAGTAGGAGAGAAAATTTCTATCAATGAAAATTATTAAATGTGTACATTACGAAATGAACAAATCTCCAAACAATTACATAAAATATATCATGAGAAGGTAGGTAATTGACGTGTCATCCTCCTATGTAAAAAATACATTTTTTTCAAAAAATGCATCTTCCCCAGGTAAGGATCGAACTCACAGCCTCGGCATTACTCGCAAGTACTGCACTGTAAGTGCCGCGCGCTAGCCAATTGCGCCTCTCTGGACAGAAGTGCGAGTAGGAGAGAAAATTTCTATCAATGAAAATTATTAAATGTGTACATTACGAAATGAACAAATCTCCAAACAATTACATAAAATATATCATGAGAAGGTAGGTAATTGACGTTCCATCCTCCTATGTAAAAAATACATTTTTTTTAAAAAATGCATCTTCCCCAGGTGAGGATCGAACTCACAGCTTCGGCATTACTCGCAAGTACTGCACTATAAGTACCGCGCGCTTGCTAATTGCGCCACTGGGAACAGAAGTGCGAGTAGGAGAGAAAATTTCTATCAATGAAAATTATTGAATGTGTACATTACGAAATGAACAAATCTCCAAACAATTACATAAAATATATCATGAGAAGGTAGGTAATTGACGTTCCATCCTCCTATGTAAAAAATACATTTTTTTAAAAAAATGCATCTTCCCCAGGTAAGGATCGAACTCACAGCCTCGGCATTACTCGCAAGTACTGCACTATAAGTACCGCGCGCTAGCCAATTGCGCCACTGGGGACAGGTGTGCGAGTAGGAGAGAAAATTTCTATCAATGAAGATTATTAAATGTGTACATTACGAAATGAACAAATCTCCTAACAATTACATAAAATATATCATGAGAAGTTAGGTAATTGACGTTCCATCCTCCTATGTAAAAAATACATTTTTTTTAAAAAATGCATCGTCCCCGGGAGAGGATCGAACTCACAGCCTCGGCATTACTCGCTAGTACTGCACTATAAGTACCGCGCGCTAGCCAATTGCGCCACTGGGGACAGGTGTGCGAGTAGGAGACAAAATTTCTATCAATGAAGATTATTAAATGTATACATTACGAAATGAACAAATCTCCAAACAATTACATAAATTATATCATGAGAAGGTAGGTAATTGACGTTCCATCCTCCTATGTAAAAAATACATTTTTTTTTAGAAAATGCATCTTCCCCAGGTGAGGATCGAACTCACAGCCTCGGCATTACTCGCAAGTACTGCACTATAATTAACGCGCGCTTGCCAATTGCGCCACTGGGGACAGGTGTGCGAGTAGGAGAGAAAATGTCTATCAATGAAATTTATTAAATGTGTACATTACGAAATGAAAAAATCTCCAAACAATTACATAAAATATATCATGAGAAGGTAGGTAATTGACGTTCCATCCTCCTATGTAAAAAATACATTTTTTTTAAAACATGCATCTTCCCCAGGTGAGGATCGAACTCACAGCCTCGGCATTACTCGCAAGTACTGCACTATAAGTACCGCGCGCTAGCCAATTGCGCCACTGGGGACAGGTGTGCGAGTAGGAGAGAAAATTTCTATTAATGAAGATTATTAAATGTGTACATTACGAAATGAACAAATCTCCAAACAATTACATAAATTATATCATGAAAAGGTAGGTAATTGACGTTCCATCCTCCTATGTAAAAAATACATTTTTTTTAGAAAATGCATCTTCCCCAGGTGAGGATCGAACTCACAGCCTCGGCATTACTCGCAAGTACTGCACTATAAGTACCGCGCGCTAGCCAATTGCGCCACTGGAGACAGAAGTGCGAGTAGGAGAGAAAATTTCTATCAATGAAAATTATTAAATGTGTACATTACGAAATGAACAAATCTCCAAACAATTACATAAAATATATCATGAGAAGGTAGGTAATTGACGTTCCATCCTCCTATGTAAAAAATACATTTTTTTTAGAAAATGCATCTTCCCCAGGTGAGGATCGAACTCACAGCCTCGGCATTACTCGCAAGTACTGCACTATAAGTACCGCGCGCTAGCCAATTGCGCCACTGGAGACAGAAGTGCGAGTAGGAGAGAAAATTTCTATCAATGAAAATTATTAAATGTGTACATTACGAAATGAACAAATCTCCAAACAATTACATAAAATATATCATGAGAAGGTAGGTAATTGACGTTCCATCCTCCTATGTAAAAAATTTATTTTTTTAAAAAAATGCATCTTCCCCAGGTGAAGATCGAACTCACAGCCTCGGCATTACTCGCAAGTACTGCACTATAAGTACCGCGCGCTAGCCAATTGCGCCACTGGGGACAGAAGTACGAGTAGGAGAGAAAATTTCTATCAATGAAAATTATTGAATGTGTACATTACGAAATGAACAAATCTCCAAACAATTACATAAAATATATCATGAGAAGGTAGGTAATTGACGTTCCATCCTCCTATGTAAAAAATACATTTTTTTCAAAAAATGCATCTTCCCAAGGTAAGGATCGAACTCACAGCCTCGGCATTACTCGCAAGTACTGCACTATAAGTACCGCGCGCTAGCCAATTGCGCCACTGGGGACAGGCGTGCGAGTAGGAGAGAAAATTTCTATCAATGAAGATTATTAAATGTGTACATTACGAAATGAACAAATCTCCAAACAATTACATAAATTATATCATGAGAAGGTAGGTAATTGACGTTCCATCCTCCTATGTAAAAAATACATTTTTTTTTAGAAAATGCATCTTTCCCAGGTGAGGATCGAACTCACAGCCTCGGCATTACTCGCAAGTACTGCACTGTAAGTACCGCGCGCTAGCCAATTGCGCCACTGGAGACAGAAGTGCGAGTAGGAGAGAAAATTTCTATCAATGAAAATTATTAAATGTGTACATTACGAAATGAACAAATCTCCAAACAATTACATAAAATATATCATGAGAAGGTAGGTAATTGACGTTCCATCCTCCTATGTAAAAAATACATTTTTTTTAAAAAATGCATCGTCCCCGGGTGAGGATCGAACTTAAAGCCTCGGCATTACTCGCTAGTACTGCACTATAAGTACCGCGCGCTAGCCAATTGCGCCACTGGGGACAGAAGTGCGAGTAGGAGAGAAAATTTCTATCAATGAAAATTATTGAATGTGTACATTACGAAATGAACAAATCTCCAAACAATTACATAAAATATATCATGAGAAGGTAGGGAATTGACGTTCCATCCTCCTATGTAAAAAATACATTTTTTTCAAAAAATGCATCTTCCCCAGGTAAGGATCTAACTCACAGCCTCGGCATTACTCGCAAGTACTGCACTATAAGTACCGCGCGCTAGCCAATTGCGCCACTGGGGACAGGTGTGCGAGTAGGAGAGAAAATTTCTATCAATGAAGATTATTAAATGTGTACATTACGAAATGAACAAATCTCCTAACAATTACATAAAATATATCATAAGAAGTTAGGTAATTGACGTTCCATCCTCCTATGTAAAAAATACATTTTTTTTTAAAAATGCATCGTCCCCGGGTGAGGATCGAACTCACAGCCTCGGCATTACTCGCTAGTACTGCACTATAAGTACCGCGCGCTAGCCAATTGCGCCACTGGGGACAGGGGTGCGTGTAGGAGAGAAAATTTCTATCAATGAAATTTATTAAATGTGTTCATTACGAAATGAAAAAATCTCCAAACAATTACATAAAATATATCATGAGAAGGTAGGTAATTGACGTTCCATCTTCCTATGTAAAAAATACATTTTTTTTAAAACATGCATCTTCCCCAGGTAAGGATCTAACTCACAGCCTCGGCATTACTCGCAAGTACTGCACTATAAGTACCGCGCGCTAGCCAATTGCGCCACTGGGGACAGGTGTGCGAGTAGGACAGAAAATTTCTATCAATGAAGATTATTAAATGTGTACATTACGAAATGAACAAATCTCCTAACAATTACATAAAATATATCATAAGAAGTTAGGTAATTGACGTTCCATCCTCCTATGTAAAAAATACATTTTTTTTTAAAAATGCATCGTCCCCGGATGAGGATCGAACTCACAGCCTCGGCATTACTCGCTAGTACTGCACTATAAGTACCGCGCGCTAGCCAATTGCGCCACTGGGGACAGGGGTGCGTGTAGGAGAGAAAATTTCTATCAATGAAATTTATTAAATGTGTTCATTACGAAATGAAAAAATCTCCAAACAATTACATAAAATATATCATGAGAAGGTAGGTAATTGACGTTCCATCTTCCTATGTAAAAAATACATTTTTTTTAAAACATGCATCTTCCCCAGGTAAGGATCTAACTCACAGCCTCGGCATTACTCGCAAGTACTGCACTATAAGTACCGCGCGCTAGCCAATTGCGCCACTGGGGACAGGTGTGCGAGTAGGAGAGAAAATTTCTATCAATGAAGATTATTAAATGTGTACATTACGAAATGAACAAATCTCCTAACAATTACATAAAATATATCATAAGAAGTTAGGTAATTGACGTTCCATCCTCCTATGTAAAAAATACATTTTTTTTTAAAAATGCATCGTCCCCGGATGAGGATCGAACTCACAGCCTCGGCATTACTCGCTAGTACTGCACTATAAGTACCGCGCGCTAGCCAATTGCGCCACTGGGGACAGGGGTGCGTGTAGGAGAGAAAATTTCTATCAATGAAATTTATTAAATGTGTTCATTACGAAATGAAAAAATCTCCAAACAATTACATAAAATATATCATGAGAAGGTAGGTAATTGACGTTCCATCCTCCTATGTAAAAAATACATTTTTTTTAAAACATGCATCTTCCCCAGGTGAGGATCGAACTCACAGCCTCGGCATTACTCGCAAGTACTGCACTATAAGTACCGCGCGCTAGCCAATTGCGCCACTGGGGACAGGTGTGCGAGTAGGAGAGAAAATTTCTATCAATGAAGATTATTAAATGTGTACATTACGAAATGAACAAATCTCCAAACAATTACATAAATTATATCATGAGAAGGTAGGTAATTGACGTTCCATCCTCCTATGTAAAACATACATTTTTTTTTAGAAAATGCATCTTCCCCAGGTGAGGATCGAACTCACAGCCTCGGCATTACTCGCAAGTACTGCACTATAAGTACCGCGCGCTAGCCAATTGCGCCACTGGATACAGAAGTGCGAGTAGGAGAGAAAATTTCTATCAATGAAAATTATTAAATGTGTACATTACGAAATAAACAAATCTCCAAACAATTACATAAAATATATCATGAGAAGGTAGGTAATTGACGTTCCATCCTCCTATGTAAAAAATACATTTTTTTTAGAAAATGCATCTTCCCCAGGTGAGGATCGAACTCACAGCCTCGGCATTACTCGCAAGTACTGCACTATAAGTACCACGCGCTAGCCAATTGCGCCACTGGGGACAGGTGTGCGAGTAGGAGACAAAATTTCTATCAATGAAGATTATTAAATGTGTACATTACGAAATGAACAAATCTCCAAACAATTACATAAATTATATCATGAGAAGGTAGGTAATTGACGTTCCATCCTCCTATGAAAAAAATACATTTTTTTTTAGAAAATTCATGTTCCCCAGGTGAGGATCGAACTCACAGCCTCGGCATTACTCGCAAGTACTGCACTATAAGTACCGCGCGCTAGCCAATTGCGCCACTGGAGACAGAAGTGCGAGTAGGAGAAAAAATTTCTATCAATGAAAATTATTAAATGTGTACATTACGAAATGAACAAATCTCCAAACAATTACATAAAATATATCATGAGAAGGTAGGTAATTGACGTTCCATCCTCCTATGTAAAAAATACATTTTTTTCAAAAAATGCATCTTCCCCAGGTAAGGATCTAACTCACAGCCTCGGCATTACTCGCAAGTACTGCACTATAAGTACCGCGCGCTAGCCAATTGCGCCACTGGGGACAGGTGTGCGAGTAGGAGAGAAAATTTCTATCAATGAAGATTATTAAATGTGTACATTACGAAATGAACAAATCTCCTAACAATTACATAAAATATATCATAAGAAGTTAGGTAATTGACGTTCCATCCTCCTATGTAAAAAATACATTTTTTTTAAAAAATGCATCGTCCCCAGGTGAGGATCGAACTCACAGCCTCGGCATTACTCGCAAGTACTGCACTATAAGTACCGCGCGCTAGCCAATTGCGCCACTGGATACAGAAGTGCGAGTAGGAGAGAAAATTTCTATCAATGAAAATTATTAAATGTGTACATTACGAAATAAACAAATCTCCAAACAATTACATAAAATATATCATGAGAAGGTAGGTAATTGACGTTCCATCCTCCTATGTAAAAAATACATTTTTTTTAGAAAATGCATCTTCCCCAGGTGAGGATCGAACTCACAGCCTCGGCATTACTCGCAAGTACTGCACTATAAGTACCGCGCGCTAGCCAATTGCGCCACTGGGGACAGGTGTGCGAGTAGGAGACAAAATTTCTATCAATGAAGATTATTAAATGTGTACATTACGAAATGAACAAATCTCCAAACAATTACATAAATTATATCATGAGAAGGTAGGTAATTGACGTTCCATCCTCCTATGTAAAAAATACATTTTTTTCAAAAAATGCATCTTCCCCAGGTAAGGATCGAACTCACAGCCTCGGCATTACTCGCAAGTACTGCACTGTAAGTGCCGCGCGCTAGCCAATTGCGCCACTCTAAACAGAAGTGCGAGTAGGAGAGAAAATTTCTATCAATGAAAATTATTAAATGTGTACATTACGAAATGAACAAATCTCCAAACAATTACATAAAATATATCATGAGAAGGTAGGTAATTGACGTTCCATCCTCCCATGTAAAAAATACATTTTTTTTAAAAAATGCATCTTCCCCAGGTGAGGATCGAACTCACAGCCTCGGCATTACTCGCAAGTACTGCACTATAATTACCGCGCGCTAGCCAATTGCGCCACTGGGGACAGGTGTGCGAGTAGGAGAGAAAATGTCTATCAATGAAATTTATTAAATGTGTACATTACGAAATGAAAAAATCTCCAAACAATTACATAAAATATATCATGAGAAGGTAGGTAATTGACGTTCCATCCTCCTATGTAAAAAATACATTTTTTTTAAAACATGCATCTTCCCCAGGTGAGGATCGAACTCACAGCCTCGGCATTACTCGCAAGTACTGCACTATAAGTACCGCGCGCTAGCCAATTGCGCCACTGGGGACAGGTGTGCGAGTAGGAGAGAAAATTTCTATCAATGAAGATTATTAAATGTGTACATTACGAAATGAACAAATCTCCAAACAATTACATAAATTATATCATGAGAAGGTAGGTAATTGACGTTCCATCCTCCTATGTAAAAAATACATTTTTTTTTAGAAAATGCATCTTCCCCAGGTGAGGATCGAACTCACAGCCTCGGCATTACTCGCAAGTACTGCACTATAAGTACCGCGCGCTAGCCAATTGCGCCACTGGAGACAGAAGTGCGAGTAGGAGAGAAAATTTCTATCAATGAAAATTATTAAATGTGTACATTACGAAATGAACAAATCTCCAAACAATTACATAAAATATATCATGAGAAGGTAGGTAATTGACGTTCCATCCTCCTATGTAAAGAATTTATTTTTTTAAAAAAATGCATCTTCCCCAGGTGAGGATCGAACTCACAGCCTCGGCATTACTCGCAAGTACTGCACTATAAGTACCGCGCGCTAGCCAATTGCGCCACTGGAGACAGAAGTGCGAGTAGGAGACAAAATTTCTATCAATGAAGATTATTAAATGTGTACATTACGAAATGAACAAATCTCCAAACAATTACATAAATTATATCATGAGAAGGTAGGTAATTGACGTTCCATCCTCCTATGTAAAAAATACATTTTTTTTTAGAAAATGCATCTTCCCCAGGTGAGGATCGAACTCACAGCCTCGGCATTACTCGCAAGTACTGCACTATAAGTACCGCGTGCTAGCCAATTGCGCCACTGGAGACAGAAGTGCGAGTAGGAGAGAAAATTTCTATCAATGAAAATTATTAAATGTGTACATTACGAAATGAACAAATCTCCAAACAATTACATAAAATATATCATGAGAAGGTAGGTAATTGACGTTCCATCCTCCTATGTAAAAAAAACATTTTTTTCAAAAAATGCATCTTCCCCAGGTAAGGATCGAACTCACAGCCTCGGCATTAGTCGCAAGTACTGCACTGTAAGTGCCGCGCGCTAGCCAATTGCGCCACTCTAAACAGAAGTGCGAGTAGGAGAGAAAATTTCTATCAATGAAAATTATTAAATGTGTACATTACGAAATGAACAAATCTCCAAACAATTACATAAAATATATCATGAGAAGTTAGGTAATTGACGTTCCATCCTCCTATGTAAAAAATACATTTTTTTTAAAAAATGCATCGTCCCCGGGTGAGGATCGAACTCACAGCCTCGGCATTACTCGCTAGTACTGCACTATAAGTACCGCGCGCTAGCCAATTGCGCCACTGGAGACAGAAGTGCGAGTAGGAGAGAAAGTTTCTATCAATGAAAATTATTAAATGTGTACATTACGAAATGAACAAATCTCCAAACAATTACATAAAATATATCATGAGAAGGTAGGTAATTGACGTTCCATCCTCCTATGTAAAAAATTTATTTTTTTAAAAAAATGCATCTTCCCCAGGTGAGGATCGAACTCACTGCCTCGGCATTACTCGCAAGTACTGCACTATAAGTACCGCGCGCTAGCCAATTGCGCCACTGGAGACAGAAGTGCGAGTAGGAGACAAAATTTCTATCAATGAAGATTATTAAATGTGTACATTACGAAATGAACAAATCTCCAAACAATTACATAAATTATATCATGAGAAGGTAGGTAATTGACGTTCCATCCTCCTATGTAAAAAATACATTTTTTTTTAGAAAATGCATCTTCCCCAGGTGAGGATCGAACTCACAGCCTCGGCATTACTCGCAAGTACTGCACTATAAGTACCGCGCGCTAGCCAATTGCGCCACTGGAGACAGAAGTGCGAGTAGGAGAGAAAATTTCTATCAATGAAAATTATTAAATGTGTACATTACAAAATGAACAAATCTCCAAACAATTACATAAATTATATCATGAGAAGGTAGGTAATTGACGTTCCATCCTCCTATGTAAAAAATACATTTTTTTTTAGAAAATGCATCTTCCCCAGGTGAGGATCGAACTCACAGCCTCGGCATTACTCGCAAGTACTGCACTATAAGTACCGCGCGCTAGCCAATTGCGCCACTGGAGACAGAAGTGCGAGTAGGAGAGAAAATTTCTATCAATGAAAATTATTAAATGTGTACATTACGAAATGAACAAATCTCCAAACAATTACATAAAATATATCATGAGAAGGTAGGTAATTGACGTTCCATCCTCCTATGTAAAAAATACATTTTTTTCAAAAAATGCATCTTCCCCAGGTAAGGATCGAACTCACAGCCTCGGCATTACTCGCAAGTACTGCACTGTAAGTGCCGCGCGCTAGCCAATTGCGCCACTCTAAACAGAAGTGCGAGTAGGAGAGAAAATTTCTATCAATGAAAATTATTAAATGTGTACATTACGAAATGAACAAATCTCCAAACAATTACATAAAATATATCATGAGAAGGTAGGTAATTGACGTTCCATCCTCCTATGTAAAAAATACATTTTTTTTAAAAAATGCATCGTCCCCGGGTGAGGATCGAACTTACAGCCTCGGCATTACTCGCTAGTACTGCACTATAAGTACCGCGCGCTAGCCAATTGCGCCACTGGGGACAGAAGTGCGAGTAGGAGAGAAAATTTCTATCAATGAAAATTATTGAATGTGTACATTACGAAATGAACAAATCTCCAAACAATTACATAAAATATATCATGAGAAGGTAGGTAATTGACGTTCCATCCTCCTATGTAAAAAATACATTTTTTTCAAAAAATGCATCTTCCCAAGGTAAGGTTCGAACTCACAGCCTCGGCATTACTCGCAAGTACTGCACTGTAAGTGCCGCGCGCTAGCCAATTGCGCCACTCTGGCCAGAAGTGCGAGTAGGAGAGAAAATTTCTATCAATGAAAATTATTAAAAGTGTACATTACGAAATGAACAAATCTCCAAACAATTACATAAAATATATCATGAGAAGGTAGGTAATTGACGTTCCATCCTCCTATGTAAAAAATACATTTTTTTTAAAAAATGCATCTTCCCCAGGTGAGGATCGAACTCACAGCTTCGGCATTACTCGCAAGTACTGCACTATAAGTACCGCGCGCTTGCCAATTGCGCCACTGGGGACAGAAGTGCGAGTAGGAGAGAAAATTTCTATCAATGAAGATTATTAAATGTTACATTACGAAATGAACAAATCTCCAAACAGTTACATAAAATATATCATGAGAAGGTAGGTAATTGACATTCCATCCTCCTATGTAAAAAATACATTTTTTTTAAAAAATGCATCTTCCCCAGGTGAAGATCGAACTCACAGCCTCGGCATTACTCGCAAGTACTGCACTATAAGTAACGCGCGCTTGCCAATTGCGCCACTGTGGACAGAAGTGCGAGTAGGAGAGAAAATTTCTATCAATGAAAATTATTAAATGTGTACATTACGAAATGAACAAATCTCCAAACAATTACATAAAATATATGATGAGAAGACAGGTACTTGACGTTCCATTCTCCTATGTAAAGAATAAAATTTATTTAAAAAATGCATTTTCCCCTGGTGAGGATAGAACTCACAGCCTCGGCATTATTCGAAGTACCGCGCGCTTGCCAATTGCGCAACTGGGGACAGAAGTGCGAGTAGGAGAGAAAATTTCTATCAATGAAAATTATTAAATGTGTACATTACGAAATGAACAAATCTCCAAACAATTACATAAAATATATGATGAGAAGGTAGGTACTTGACGTTCCATTCTCCTATGTAAAGAATAAAATTTATTTAAAAAATGCATTTTCCCCAGGTGAGGATCGAACTCACAGCCTCGGCATTATTCGCAAGTACTGCACTATAAGTACCGCGCGCTAGCCAATTGCGCCACTGGGGACAGAAGTGCGAGTAGGAGAGAAAATTTCTATCAATGAAAATTATTAAATGTGTACATTACGAAATGAACAAATTTCCAAACAATTACATAAAATATATCATGAGAAGGTAGGTAATTGACATTCCATTCTCCTATGTAAAGAATAAAATTTTTTTAAAAAATGCATTTTCCCCAGGTGAGGATCGAACTCACAGCCTCGGCATTACTCGCAAGTACTGCACTATAAGTACCGCGCGCTTGCCAATTGCGCCACTGGGGACAGAAGTGCGAGTAGGAGAGAAAATTTCTATCAATGAAGATTATTAAATGTTACATTACGAAATGAACAAATCTCCAAACAGTTACATAAAATATATCATGAGAAGGTAGGTAATTGACATTCCATCCTCCTATGTAAAAAATACATTTTTTTTAAAAAATGCATCTTCCCCAGGTGAAGATCGAACTCACAGCCTCGGCATTACTCGCAAGTACTGCACTATAAGTAACGCGCGCTTGCCAATTGCGCCACTGTGGACAGAAGTGCGAGTAGGAGAGAAAATTTCTATCAATGAAAATTATTAAATGTGTACATTACGAAATGAACAAATCTCCAAACAATTACATAAAATATATGATGAGAAGACAGGTACTTGACGTTCCATTCTCCTATGTAAAGAATAAAATTTATTTAAAAAATGCATTTTCCCCTGGTGAGGATAGAACTCACAGCCTCGGCATTATTCGAAGTACCGCGCGCTTGCCAATTGCGCAACTGGGGACAGAAGTGCGAGTAGGAGAGAAAATTTCTATCAATGAAAATTATTAAATGTGTACATTACGAAATGAACAAATCTCCAAACAATTACATAAAATATATGATGAGAAGGTAGGTACTTGACGTTCCATTCTCCTATGTAAAGAATAAAATTTATTTAAAAAATGCATTTTCCAAAGGTGAGGATCGAACTCACAGCCTCGGCATTATTCTCAAGTACTGCACTATAAGTACCGCGCGCTAGCCAATTGCGCCACTGGGGACAGAAGTGCGAGTAGGAGAGAAAATTTCTATCAATGAAAATTATTAAATGTGTACATTACGAAATGAACAAATTTCCAAACAATTACATAAAATATATCATGAGAAGGTAGGTAATTGACATTCCATTCTCCTATGTAAAGAATAAAATTTTTTTAAAAAATGCATTTTCCCCAGGTGAGGATCGAACTCACAGCCTCGGCATTACTCGCAAGTACTGCACTATAAGTACCGCGCGCTAGCCAATTGCGCCACTGGGGACAGAAGTGCGAGTAGGAGAGAAAATTTCTATTAATAAAAATTATTAAATGTGTACATTACGAAATGAACAAATCTCCAAACAATTACATAAAATATATGATGAGAAGGCAGGTACTTGACGTTCCATTCTCCTATGTAAAGAATAAAATTTTTTTAAAAAATGCATTTTCCCCAGGTGAGGATCGAACTCACAGCCTCGGCATTACTCGCAAGTACTGCACTATAAGAACCTCGCGCTAGCCAATTGCGCCGCTGGGGACAGAAGTGCGAGTGGAGAGAAAATTTCTATCAATGAAAATTATTAAATGTGTACATTACGAAATGAACAAATCTCCAAACAATTGCACAAAATATATCATGAGAAGGCAGGTAATTGACGTTACATCCTCCTATGTAAAGAATACAATTTTTTTAAAAAATGCATCTTCCCCAGGTGAGGATCGCACTCACAGCCTCGGCATTAGTCGCAAGTACTGCACTATTGTACCGCGCGCTAGCCAATTGCGCAGCTGGGGACAGAAGTGCGAGTAGGAGAGAAAATTTCTATCAATAAAAATTAATAAATGTGTACATTACGAAATGAACAAATCTCCAAACAATTACATAAAATATATGATGAGAAGGCAGGTACTTGACGTTCCATTCTCCTATGTAAAGAATAAAATTTTTTTTAAAAATGCATTTTCCCCAGGTGAGGATCGAACTCACAGACTCGGCATTACTCGCAAGTACTGCACTATAAGTACCGCGCGCTAGCCAATTGCGCCACTGGGGACAGAAGTGCGAGTAGGAGAGAAAATTTCTATCAATAAAAATTGATAAATGTGTACATTACGAAATGAACAAATCTCCAAACAATTACATAAAATATATGATGAGAAGGCAGGTACTTGACGTTCCATTCTCCTATGTAAAGAATAAAATTTTTTTAAAAAATGCATTTTCCCCAGGTGAGGATCGAAATCACAGCCTTGGCATTACTCGCAAGTACTGCACTATAAGTACCGTGCGCTAGCCAATTGCGCCACTGGGGACAGAAGTGCGAGTAGGAGCGAAAATTTCTATCAATAAAAATTAATAAATGTGTACATTACGAAATGAACAAATCTCCAAACAATTACATAAAATATATGATGAGAAGGCAGGTACTTGACGTTCCATTCTCCTATGTAAAGAATAAAATTTTTTTAAAAAATGCATATTCCCCAGGTGAGGATCGAACTCACAGCCTCGGCATTACTCGCAAGTACTGCACTGTAAGTGCCGCGCGCTAGCCAATTGCGCTACTCTAAACAGAAGTGCGAGTAGGAGAGAAAATTTCTATCAATGAAAATTATTAAATGTGTACATTACGAAATGAACAAATCTCCAAACAATTACATAAAATATATCATGAGAAGGTAGGTAATTGACGTTCCATCCTCCTATGTAAAAAATACATTTTTTTTTAAAAATGCATCGTCCCCGCTTGAGGATCGAACTTACAGCCTCGGCATTACTCGCTAGTACTGCACTATAAGTACCGCGCGCTAGCCAATTGCGCCACTGGGGACAGAAGTGCGAGTAGGAGAGAAAATTTCTATCAATGAAAATTATTGAATGTGTACATTACGAAATGAACAAATCTCCAAACAATTACATAAAATATATCATGAGAAGGTAGGTAATTGACGTTCCATCCTCCTATGTAAAAAATACATTTTTTTCAAAAAATGCATATTCCCCAGGTAAGGATCTAACTCACAGCCTCGGCATTACTCGCAAGTACTGCACTATAAGTACCGCGTGCTAGCCAATTGCGCCACTGGGGACAGGTGTGCGAGTAGGAGAGAAAATTTCTATCAATGAAGATTATTAAATGTGTACATTACGAAATGAACTAATCTCCTAACAATTACATAAAATATATCATGAGAAGTTAGGTAATTGACGTTCCATCCTCCTATGTAAAAAATACATTTTTTTTAAAAAATGCATCGTCCCCGGGTGAGGATCGAACTCACAGCCTCGGCATTACTCGCTAGTACTGCACTATAAGTACCGCGCGCTAGCCAATTGCGCCACTGGAGACAGAAGTGCGAGTAGGAGAGAAAGTTTCTATCAATGAAAATTATTAAATGTGTACATTACGAAATGAACAAATCTCCAAACAATTACATAAAATATATCATGAGAAGGTAGGTAATTGACGTTCCATCCTCCTATGTAAAAAATTTATTTTTTTAAAAAAATGCATCTTCCCCAGGTGAGGATCGAACTCACTGCCTCGGCATTACTCGCAAGTACTGCACTATAAGTACCGCGCGCTAGCCAATTGCGCCACTGGAGACAGAAGTGCAAGTAGGAGACAAAATTTCTATCAATGAAGATTATTAAATGTGTACATTACGAAATGAACAAATCTCCAAACAATTACATAAATTATATCATGAGAAGGTAGGTAATTGACGTTCCATCCTCCTATGTAAAAAATACATTTTTTTTTAGAAAATGCATCTTTCCCAGGTGAGGATCGAACTCACAGCCTCGGCATTACTCGCAAGTACTGCACTATAAGTACCGCGCGCTAGCCAATTGCGCCACTGGAGACAGAAGTGCGAGTAGGAGAGAAAATTTCTATCAATGAAAATTATTAAATGTGTACATTACGAAATGAACAAATCTCCAAACAATTACATAAATTATATCATGAGAAGGTAGGTAATTGACGTTCCATCCTCCTATGTAAAAAATACATTTTTTTTTAGAAAATGCATCTTCCCCAGGTGAGGATCGAACTCACAGCCTCGGCATTACTCGCAAGTACTGCACTATAAGTACCGCGCGCTAGCCAATTGCGCCACTGGAGACAGAAGTGCGAGTAGGAGAGAAAATTTCTATCAATGAAAATTATTAAATGTGTACATTACGAAATGAACAAATCTCCAAACAATTACATAAAATATATCATGAGAAGGTAGGTAATTGACGTTCCATCCTCCTATGTAAAAAATACATTTTTTTCAAAAAATGCATCTTCCCCAGGTAAGGATCGAACTCACAGCCTCGGCATTACTCGCAAGTACTGCACTGTAAGTGCCGCGCGCTAGCCAATTGCGCCACTCTAAACAGAAGTGCGAGTAGGAGAGAAAATTTCTATCAATGAAAATTATTAAATGTGTACATTACGAAATGAACAAATCTCCAAACAATTACATAAAATATATCATGAGAAGGTAGGTAATTGACGTTCCATCCTCCTATGTAAAAAATACATTTTTTTTTAAAAATGCATCGTCCCCGGGTGAGGATCGAACTTACAGCCTCGGCATTACTCGCTAGTACTGCACTATAAGTACCGCGCGCTAGCCAATTGCGCCACTGGGGACAGAAGTGCGAGTAGGAGAGAAAATTTCTATCAATGAAAATTATTGAATGTGTACATTACGAAATGAACAAATCTCCAAACAATTACATAAAATATATCATGAGAAGGTAGGTAATTGACGTTCCATCCTCCTATGTAAAAAATACATTTTTTTCAAAAAATGCATCTTCCCAAGGTAAGGATCGAACTCACAGCCTCGGCATTACTCGCAAGTACTGCACTGTAAGTGCCGCGCGCTAGCCAATTGCGCCACTCTGGCCAGAAGTGCGAGTAGGAGAGAAAATTTCTATCAATGAAAATTATTAAAAGTGTACATTACGAAATGAACAAATCTCCAAACAATTACATAAAATATATCATGAGAAGGTAGGTAATTGACGTTCCATCCTCCTATGTAAAAAATACATTTTTTTTAAAAAATGCATCTTCCCCAGGTGAGGATCGAACTCACAGCTTCGGCATTACTCGCAAGTACTGCACTATAAGTACCGCGCACTTGCCAATTGCGCCACTGGGGACAGAAGTGCGAGTAGGAGAGAAAATTTCTATCAATGAAGATTATTAAATGTTACATTACGAAATGAACAAATCTCCAAACAGTTACATAAAATATATCATGAGAAGGTAGGTAATTGACATTCCATCCTCCTATGTAAAAAATACATTTTTTTTAAAAAATGCATCTTCCCCAGGTGAAGATCGAACTCACAGCCTCGGCATTACTCGCAAGTACTGCACTATAAGTAACGCGCGCTTGCCAATTGCGCCACTGTGGACAGAAGTGCGAGTAGGAGAGAAAATTTCTATCAATGAAAATTATTAAATGTGTACATTACGAAATGAACAAATCTCCAAACAATTACATAAAATATATGATGAGAAGACAGGTACTTGACGTTCCATTCTCCTATGTAAAGAATAAAATTTATTTAAAAAATGCATTTTCCCCTGGTGAGGATAGAACTCACAGCCTCGGCATTATTCGAAGTACCGCGCGCTTGCCAATTGCGCAACTGGGGACAGAAGTGCGAGTAGGAGAGAAAATTTCTATCAATGAAAATTATTAAATGTGTACATTACGAAATGAACAAATCTCCAAACAATTACATAAAATATATGATGAGAAGGTAGGTACTTGACGTTCCATTCTCCTATGTAAAGAATAAAATTTATTTAAAAAATGCATTTTCCCCAGGTGAGGATCGAACTCACAGCCTCGGCATTATTCGCAAGTACTGCACTATAAGTACCGCGCGCTAGCCAATTGCGCCACTGGGGACAGAAGTGCGAGTAGGAGAGAAAATTTCTATCAATGAAAATTATTAAATGTGTACATTACGAAATGAACAAATTTCCAAACAATTACATAAAATATATCATGAGAAGGTAGGTAATTGACATTCCATTCTCCTATGTAAAGAATAAAATTTTTTTAAAAAATGCATTTTCCCCAGGTGAGGATCGAACTCACAGCCTCGGCATTACTCGCAAGTACTGCACTATAAGTACCGCGCGCTAGCCAATTGCGCCACTGGGGACAGAAGTGCGAGTAGGAGAGAAAATTTCTATTAATAAAAATTATTAAATGTGTACATTACGAAATGAACAAATCTCCAAACAATTACATAAAATATATGATGAGAAGGCAGGTACTTGACGTTCCATTCTCCTATGTAAAGAATAAAATTTTTTTAAAAAATGCATTTTCCCCAGGTGAGGATCGAACTCACAGCCTCGGCATTACTCGCAAGTACTGCACTATAAGAACCTCGCGCTAGCCAATTGCGCCGCTGGGGACAGAAGTGCGAGTGGAGAGAAAATTTCTATCAATGAAAATTATTAAATGTGTACATTACGAAATGAACAAATCTCCAAACAATTGCACAAAATATATCATGAGAAGGCAGGTAATTGACGTTACATCCTCCTATGTAAAGAATACAATTTTTTTAAAAAATGCATCTTCCCCAGGTGAGGATCGCACTAACAGCCTCGGCATTAGTCGCAAGTACTGCACTATTGTACCGCGCGCTAGCCAATTGCGCAGCTGGGGACAGAAGTGCGAGTAGGAGAGAAAATTTCTATCAATAAAAATTAATAAATGTGTACATTACGAAATGAACAAATCTCCAAACAATTACATAAAATATATGATGAGAAGGCAGGTACTTGACGTTCCATTCTCCTATGTAAAGAATAAAATTTTTTTTAAAAATGCATTTTCCCCAGGTGAGGATCGAACTCACAGACTCGGCATTACTCGCAAGTACTGCACTATAAGTACCGCGCGCTAGCCAATTGCGCCACTGGGGACAGAAGTGCGAGTAGGAGAGAAAATTTCTATCAATAAAAATTGATAAATGTGTACATTACGAAATGAACAAATCTCCAAACAATTACATAAAATATATGATGAGAAGGCAGGTACTTGACGTTCCATTCTCCTATGTAAAGAATAAAATTTTTTAAAAAAATGCATTTTCTCCAGGTGAGGATCGAACTCACAGCCTCGGCATTACTCGCAAGTACTGCACTATAAGTACCGCGCGCTAGCCAATTGCGCCACTGGGGACAGAAGTGCGAGTAGGAGAGAAAATTTCTATCAATAAAAATTAATAAATGTGTACATTACGAAATGAACAAATCTCCAAACAATTACATAAAATATTTGATGAGAAGGCAAGTACTTGACGTTCCATTCTCCTATGTAAAGAATAAAATTTTTTTAAAAAATGCATTTTCCCCAGGTGAGGATCGAAATCACAGCCTTGGCATTACTCGCAAGTACTGCACTATAAGTACCGTGCGCTAGCCAATTGCGCCACTGGGGACAGAAGTGCGAGTAGGAGCGAAAATTTCTATCAATAAAAATTAATAAATGTGTACATTACGAAATGAACAAATCTCCAAACAATTACATAAAATATATGATGAGAAGGCAGGTACTTGACGTTCCATTCTCCTATGTAAAGAATAAAATTTTTTTAAAAAATGCATATTCCCCAGGTGAGGATCGAACTCACAGCCTCGGCATTACTCGCAAGTACTGCACTATAAGTACCGCGCGCTAGCCAATTGCGCCACTGGGTACAGAAGTGCGAGTAGGAGAGAAAATTTCTATCAATAAAAATTAATAAATGTGTACATTACGAAATGAACAAATCTCCAAACAATTACATAAAATATATGATGAGAAGGCAGGTACTTGACGTTCCATTCTCCTATGTAAAGAATAAAAAATTTTTAAAAAATGCATTTTCCCCAGGTGAGGATCGAACTCACAGCCTCGGCATTACTCGCAAGTACTGCACTATAAGTACCGCGCGCTAGCCAATTGCGCCACTGGGGACAGAATTGCGAGTAGGAGAGAAAATTTCTATCAATAAAAATTATTAAATGTGTACATTACGAAATGAACAAATCTCCAAACAATTACATAAAATATATGATGAGAAGGCAGGTACTTGACGTTCCATTCTCCTATGTAAAGAATAAATTTTTTTTAAAAAATGCATTTTCCCCAGGTGAGGATCGAACTCACAGCCTCGGCATTACTCGCAAGTACTGCACTATAAGTACCGCGCGCTAGCCAATTGCGCCACTGGGGACAGAAGTGCGAGTAGGAGAGAAAATTTCTATCAAAAAAAATTAATAAATGTGTACATTACGAAATGAACAAATCTCCAAACAATTACATAAAATATATGATGAGAAGGCAGGTACTTGACGTTCCATTCTATGTAAAGAATAAAATTTTTCTAAAAAATGCATTTTCCCCAGGTGAGGATCGAACTCACAGCCTCGGCATTACTCGCAAGTACTGCACTATAAGTACCGCGCGCTAGCCAATTGCGCCACTGGGGACAGAAGTGCGAGTAGGAGAGAAAATTTCTATCAATGAAAATTATTAAATGTGTACATTACGAAATGAACAAATCTCCAAACAATTGCATAAAATATATCATGAGAAGGCAGGTAATTGAAGTTTCATCCTCCTATGTAAAGAATAAAATTTTTTTAAAAAATGCATCTTCCCCAGGTGAGGATCGAACTCACAGCTTCGGCATTACTCGCAAGTACTGCACTATAAGTACCGCGCGCTTGCCAATTGCGCCACTGGGGACAGAAGTGCGAGTAGGAGAGAAAATTTCTATCAATGAAGATTATTAAATGTTACATTACGAAATGAACAAATCTCCAAACAGTTACATAAAATATATCATGAGAAGGTAGGTACTTGACGTTCCATTCTCCTATGTAAAGAATAAAATTTATTTAAAAAATGCATTTTCCCCAGGTGAGGATCGAACTCACAGCCTCGGCATTATTCGCAAGTACTGCACTATAAGTACCGCGCGCTAGCCAATTGCGCCACTGGGGACAGAAGTGCGAGTAGGAGAGAAAATTTCTATCAATGAAAATTATTAAATGTGTACATTACGAAATGAACAAATTTCCAAACAATTACATAAAATATATCACGAGAAGGTAGGTAATTGACATTCCATTCTCCTATGTAAAGAATAAAATTTTTTTAAAAAATGCATTTTCCCCAGGTGAGGATCGAACTCACAGCCTCGGCATTACTCGCAAGTACTGCACTATAAGTACCGCGCGCTAGCCAATTGCGCCACTGGGGACAGAAGTGCGAGTAGGAGAGAAAATTTCTATTAATAAAAATTATTAAATGTGTACATTACGAAATGAACAAATCTCCAAACAATTACATAAAATATATGATGAGAAGGCAGGTACTTGACGTTCCATTCTCCTATGTAAAGAATAAAATTTTTTTAAAAAATGCATTTTCCCCAGGTGAGGATCGAACTCACAGCCTCGGCATTACTCGCAAGTACTGCACTATAAGAACCTCGCGCTAGCCAATTGCGCCGCTGGGGACAGAAGTGCGAGTGGAGAGAAAATTTCTATCAATGAAAATTATTAAATGTGTACATTACGAAATGAACAAATCTCCAAACAATTGCACAAAATATATCATGAGAAGGCAGGTAATTGACGTTACATCCTCCTATGTAAAGAATACAATTTTTTTAAAAAATGCATCTTCCCCAGGTGAGGATCGCACTCACAGCCTCGGCATTAGTCGCAAGTACTGCACTATTGTACCGCGCGCTAGCCAATTGCGCAGCTGGGGACAGAAGTGCGAGTAGGAGAGAAAATTTCTATCAATAAAAATTAATAAATGTGTACATTACGAAATGAACAAATCTCCAAACAATTACATAAAATATATGATGAGAAGGCAGGTACTTGACGTTCCATTCTCCTATGTAAAGAATAAAATTTTTTTTAAAAATGCATTTTCCCCAGGTGAGGATCGAACTCACAGACTCGGCATTACTCGCAAGTACTGCACTATAAGTACCGCGCGCTAGCCAATTGCGCCACTGGGGACAGAAGTGCGAGTAGGAGAGAAAATTTCTATCAATAAAAATTGATAAATGTGTACATTACGAAATGAACAAATCTCCAAACAATTACATAAAATATATGATGAAAAGGCAGGTACTTGACGTTCCATTCTCCTATGTAAAGAATAAAATTTTTTAAAAAAATGCATATTCTCCAGGTGAGGATCGAACTCACAGCCTCGGCATTACTCGCAAGTACTGCACTATAAGTACCGCGCGCTAGCCAATTGCGCCACTGGGGACAGAAGTGCGAGTAGGAGAGAAAATTTCTATCAATAAAAATCAATAAATGTGTACATTACGAAATGAACAAATCTCCAAACAATTACATAAAATATTTGATGAGAAGGCAAGTACTTGACGTTCCATTCTCCTATGTAAAGAATAAAATTTTTTTAAAAAATGCATTTTCCCCAGGTGAGGATCGAAATCACAGCCTTGGCATTACTCGCAAGTACTGCACTATAAGTACCGTGCGCTAGCCAATTGCGCCACTGGGGACAGAAGTGCGAGTAGGAGCGAAAATTTCTATCAATAAAAATTAATAAATGTGTACATTACGAAATGAACAAATCTCCAAACAATTACATAAAATATATGATGAGAAGGCAGGTACTTGACGTTCCATTCTCCTATGTAAAGAATAAAATTTTTTTAAAAAATGCATATTCCCCAGGTGAGGATCGAACTCACAGCCTCGGCATTACTCGCAAGTACTGCACTATAAGTACCGCGCGCTAGCCAATTGCGCCACTGGGTACAGAAGTGCGAGTAGGAGAGAAAATTTCTATCAATAAAAATTAATAAATGTGTACATTACGAAATGAACAAATCTCCAAACAATTACATAAAATATATGATGAGAAGGCAGGTACTTGACGTTCCATTCTCCTATGTAAAGAATAAAAAATTTTTAAAAAATGCATTTTCCCCAGGTGAGGATCGAACTCACAGCCTCGGCATTACTCGCAAGTACTGCACTATAAGTACCGCGCGCTAGCCAATTGCGCCACTGGGGACAGAATTGCGAGTAGGAGAGAAAATTTCTATCAATAAAAATTATTAAATGTGTACATTACGAAATGAACAAATCTCCAAACAATTACATAAAATATATGATGAGAAGGCAGGTACTTGACGTTCCATTCTCCTATGTAAAGAATAAATTTTTTTTAAAAAATGCATTTTCCCCAGGTGAGGATCGAACTCACAGCCTCGGCATTACTCGCAAGTACTGCACTATAAGTACCGCGCGCTAGCCAATTGCGCCACTGGGGACAGAAGTGCGAGTAGGAGAGAAAATTTCTATCAAAAAAAATTAATAAATGTGTACATTACGAAATGAACAAATCTCCAAACAATTACATAAAATATATGATGAGAAGGCAGGTACTTGACGTTCCATTCTATGTAAAGAATAAAATTTTTCTAAAAAATGCATTTTCCCCAGGTGAGGATCGAACTCACAGCCTCGGCATTACTCGCAAGTACTGCACTATAAGTACCGCGCGCTAGCCAATTGCGCCACTGGGGACAGAAGTGCGAGTAGGAGAGAAAATTTCTATCAATGAAAATTATTAAATGTGTACATTACGAAATGAACAAATCTCCAAACAATTGCATAAAATATATCATGAGAAGGCAGGTAATTGAAGTTTCATCCTCAAATGTAAAGAATAAAATTTTTTTAAAAAATGCATCTTCCCCAGGTGAGGATCGAACTCACAGCTTCGGCATTACTCGCAAGTACTGCACTATAAGTACCGCGCGCTTGCCAATTGCGCCACTGGGGACAGAAGTGCGAGTAGGAGAGAAAATTTCTATCAATGAAGATTATTAAATGTTACATTACGAAATGAACAAATCTCCAAACAGTTACATAAAATATATCATGAGAAGGTAGGTAATTGACATTCCATCCTCCTATGTAAAAAATACATTTTTTTTAAAAAATGCATCTTCCCCAGGTGAAGATCGAACTCACAGCCTCGGCATTACTCGCAAGTACTGCACTATAAGTAACGCGCGCTTGCCAATTGCGCCACTGTGGACAGAAGTGCGAGTAGGAGAGAAAATTTCTATCAATGAAAATTATTAAATGTGTACATTACGAAATGAACAAATCTCCAAACAATTACATAAAATATATGATGAGAAGACAGGTACTTGACGTTCCATTCTCCTATGTAAAGAATAAAATTTATTTAAAAAATGCATTTTCCCCTGGTGAGGATAGAACTCACAGCCTCGGCATTATTCGAAGTACCGCGCGCTAGCCAATTGCGCAACTGGGGACAGAAGTGCGAGTAGGAGAGAAAATTTCTATCAATGAAAATTATTAAATGTGTACATTACGAAATGAACAATTCTCCAAACAATTACATAAAATATATGATGAGAAGGTAGGTACTTGACGTTCCATTCTCCTATGTAAAGAATAAAATTTATTTAAAAAATGCATTTTCCCCAGGTGAGGATCGAACTCACAGCCTCGGCATTATTCGCAAGTACTGCACTATAAGTACCGCGCGCTAGCCAATTGCGCCACTGGGGACAGAAGTGCGAGTAGGAGAGAAAATTTCTATCAATGAAAATTATTAAATGTGTACATTACGAAATGAACAAATTTCCAAACAATTACATAAAATATATCATGAGAAGGTAGGTAATTGACATTCCATTCTCCTATGTAAAGAATAAAATTTTTTTAAAAAATGCATTTTCCCCAGGTGAGGATCGAACTCACAGCCTCGGCATTACTCGCAAGTACTGCACTATAAGTACCGCGCGCTAGCCAATTGCGCCACTGGGGACAGAAGTGCGAGTAGGAGAGAAAATTTCTATTAATAAAAATTATTAAATGTGTACATTACGAAATGAACAAATCTCCAAACAATTACATAAAATATATGATGAGAAGGCAGGTACTTGACGTTCCATTCTCCTATGTAAAGAATAAAATTTTTTTAAAAAATGCATTTTCCCCAGGTGAGGATCGAACTCACAGCCTCGGCATTACTCGCAAGTACTGCACTATAAGAACCTCGCGCTAGCCAATTGCGCCGCTGGGGACAGAAGTGCGAGTGGAGAGAAAATTTCTATCAATGAAAATTATTAAATGTGTACATTACGAAATGAACAAATCTCCAAACAATTGCACAAAATATATCATGAGAAGGCAGGTAATTGACGTTACATCCTCCTATGTAAAGAATACAATTTTTTTAAAAAATGCATCTTCCCCAGGTGAGGATCGCACTCACAGCCTCGGCATTAGTCGCAAGTACTGCACTATTGTACCGCGCGCTAGCCAATTGCGCAGCTGGGGACAGAAGTGCGAGTAGGAGAGAAAATTTCTATCAATAAAAATTAATAAATGTGTACATTACGAAATGAACAAATCTCCTAACAATTACATAAAATATATGATGAGAAGGCAGGTACTTGACGTTCCATTCTCCTATGTAAAGAATAAAATTTTTTTTAAAAATGCATTTTCCCCAGGTGAGGATCGAACTCACAGACTCGGCATTACTCGCAAGTACTGCACTATAAGTACCGCGCGCTAGCCAATTGCGCCACTGGGGACAGAAGTGCGAGTAGGAGAGAAAATTTCTATCAATAAAAATTGATAAATGTGTACATTACGAAATGAACAAATCTCCAAACAATTACATAAAATATATGATGAGAAGGCAGGTACTTGACGTTCCATTCTCCTATGTAAAGGATAAAATTTTTTAAAAAAATGCATTTTCTCCAGGTGAGGATCGAACTCACAGCCTCGGCATTACTCGCAAGTACTGCACTATAAGTACCGCGCGCTAGCCAATTGCGCCACTGGGGACAGAAGTGCGAGTAGGAGAGAAAATTTCTATCAATAAAAATTAATAAATGTGTACATTACGAAATGAACAAATCTCCAAACAATTACATAAAATATTTGATGAGAAGGCAAGTACTTGACGTTCCATTCTCCTATGTAAAGAATAAAATTTTTTTAAAAAATGCATTTTCCCCAGGTGAGGATCGAAATCACAGCCTTGGCATTACTCGCAAGTACTGCACTATAAGTACCGTGCGCTAGCCAATTGCGCCACTGGGGACAGAAGTGCGAGTAGGAGCGAAAATTTCTATCAATAAAAATTAATAAATGTGTACATTACGAAATGAACAAATCTCCAAACAATTACATAAAATATATGATGAGAAGGCAGGTACTTGACGTTCCATTCTCCTATGTAAAGAATAAAATTTTTTTAAAAAATGCATATTCCCCAGGTGAGGATCGAACTCACAGCCTCGGCATTACTCGCAAGTACTGCACTATAAGTACCGCGCGCTAGCCAATTGCGCCACTGGGTACAGAAGTGCGAGTAGGAGAGAAAATTTCTATCAATAAAAATTAATAAATGTGTACATTACGAAATGAACATATCTCCAAACAATTACATAAAATATATGATGAGAAGGCAGGTACTTGACGTTCCATTCTCCTATGTAAAGAATAAAAAATTTTTAAAAAATGCATTTTCCCCAGGTGAGGATCGAACTCACAGCCTCGGCATTACTCGCAAGTACTGCACTATAAGTACCGCGCGCTAGCCAATTGCGCCACTGGGGACAGAATTGCGAGTAGGAGAGAAAATTTCTATCAATAAAAATTATTAAATGTGTACATTACGAAATGAACAAATCTCCAAACAATTACATAAAATATATGATGAGAAGGCAGGTACTTGACGTTCCATTCTCCTATGTAAAGAATAAATTTTTTTTAAAAAATGCATTTTCCCCAGGTGAGGATCGAACTCACAGCCTCGGCATTACTCGCAAGTACTGCACTATAAGTACCGCGCGCTAGCCAATTGCGCCACTGGGGACAGAAGTGCGAGTAGGAGAGAAAATTTCTATCAATGAAAATTATTAAATGTGTACATTACGAAATGAACAAATCTCCAAACAATTGCATAAAATATATCATGAGAAGGCAGGTAATTGAAGTTTCATCCTCCTATGTAAAGAATAAAATTTTTTTAAAAAATGCATCTTCCCCAGGTGAGGATCGAACTCACAGCCTCGGCATTACTCGCAAGTACTGCACTATAAGTACCGCGCGCTAGCCAATTGCGCCACTGGGGACAGATGTGCGAGTAGGAGAGAAAATTTCTATCAATGAAAATTATTAAAAGTGTACATTACGAAATGAACAAATCTCCAAACAATTGCACAAAATATATCATGAGAAGGCAGGTAATTGACGTTAAATCCTCCTATGGAAAGAATACAAATTTTTAAAAAAATGCATCTTCCCCAGGTGAGTATCGAACTCACAGCCTCGGCATTACTCGCAAGTACTGCACTATAAGTACCGCGCGCTAGCCAATTGCGCCACTGGGGACAGATGTGCGAGTAGGAGAGAAAATTTCTATCAATGAAAATTATTAAAAGTGTACATTACGAAATGAACAAATCTCCAAACAATTGCACACAATATATCATGAGAAGGCAGGTACTTGACGTTCCATTCTCCTATGTAAAGAATAAAATTTTTTTTAAAAATGCCTTTTCCCCAGGTGAGGATCGAACTCACAGCCTCGGCATTACTCGCAAGTACTGCACTATAAGTACCGCGCGCTAGCCAATTGCGCCACTGGGGACAGAAGTGCGAGTAGGAGAGAAAATTTCTATCAATGAAAATTATTAAATGTGTACATTACGAAATGAACAAATCTCCAAACAATTGCATAAAATATATCATGAGAAGGCAGGTAATTGAAGTTTCATCCTCCTATGTAAAGAATAAAATTTTTTTAAAAAATGCATCTTCCCCAGGTGAGGATCGAACTCACAGCCTCGGCATTACTCGCAAGTACTGCACTATAAGTACCGCGCACTAGCCAATTGCGCCACTGGGGACAGATGTGCGAGTAGGAGAGAAAATTTCTATCAATGAAAATTATTAAAAGTGTACATTACGAAATGAACAAATCTCCAAACAATTGCACAAAATATATCATGAGAAGGCAGGTAATTGACGTTAAATCCTCCTAAGGAAAGAATACAAATTTTTAAAAAAATTCATCTTCCCCAGGTGAGTATCGAACTCACAGCCTCGGCATTACTCGCAAGTACTGCACTATAAGTACCGCGCGCTAGCCAATTGCGCCACTGGGGACAGATGTGCGAGTAGGAGAGAAAATTTCTATCAATGAAAATTATTAAAAGTGTACATTACGAAATGAACAAATCTCCAAACAATTGCACACAATATATCATGAGAAGGCAGGTACTTGACGTTCCATTCTCCTATGTAAAGAATAAAATTTTTTTAAAAAATGCCTTTTCCCCAGGTGAGGATCGAACTCACAGCCTCGGCATTACTCGCAAGTACTGCACTATAAGAACCGCGCGCTAGCCTATTGCGCCACTGGGGACAGAAGTGCGAGTAGGAGAGAAAATTTCTATCAATGAAAATTATTAAATGTGTACATTACGAAATGAACAAATCTCCAAACAATTGCATAAAACATATAAAGAGAAGGCAGGTACTTGACGTTCCATTCTCCTATGTAAAGAATTAAATTTTTTTAAAAAATGCCTTTTCCCCAGGTGAGGATCGAACTCACAGCCTCGGCATTACTCGCAAGTACTGCACTATAAGTACCGCGCGCTAGCCAAATGCGCCACTGGGGACAGAAGTGCGAGTAGGAGAGAAAATTTCTATCAATAAAAATCAATAAATGTGTACATTACGAAATGAACAAATCTCCAAACAATTACATAAAATATTTGATGAGAAGGCAAGTACTTGACGTTCCATTCTCCTATGTAAAGAATAAAATTTTTTTAAAAAATGCATTTTCCCCAGGTGAGGATCGAAATCACAGCCTTGGCATTACTCGCAAGTACTGCACTATAAGTACCGTGCGCTAGCCAATTGCGCCACTGGGGACAGAAGAGCGAGTAGGAGCGAAAATTTCTATCAATAAAAATTAATAAATGTGTACATTACGAAATGAACAAATCTCCAAACAATTACATAAAATATATGATGAGAAGGCAGGTACTTGACGTTCCATTCTCCTATGTAAAGAATAAAATTTTTTTAAAAAATGCATATTCCCCAGGTGAGGATCGAACTCACAGCCTCGGCATTACTCGCAAGTACTGCACTATAAGTACCGCGCGCTAGCCAATTGCGCCACTGGGTACAGAAGTGCGAGTAGGAGAGAAAATTTCTATCAATAAAAATTAATAAATGTGTACATTACGAAATGAACAAATCTCCAAACAATTACATAAAATATATGATGAGAAGGCAGGTACTTGACGTTCCATTCTCCTATGTAAAGAATAAAAAATTTTTAAAAAATGCATTTTCCCCAGGTGAGGATCGAACTCACAGCCTCGGCATTACTCGCAAGTACTGCACTATAAGTACCGCGCGCTAGCCAATTGCGCCACTGGGGACAGAATTGCGAGTAGGAGAGAAAATTTCTATCAATAAAAATTATTAAATGTGTACATTACGAAATGAACAAATCTCCAAACAATTACATAAAATATATGATGAGAAGGCAGGTACTTGACGTTCCATTCTCCTATGTAAAGAATAAATTTTTTTTAAAAAATGCATTTTCCCCAGGTGAGGATCGAACTCACAGCCTCGGCATTACTCGCAAGTACTGCACTATAAGTACCGCGCGCTAGCCAATTGCGCCAGTGGGGACAGAAGTGCGAGTAGGAGAGAAAATTTCTATCAAAAAAAATTAATAAATGTGTACATTACGAAATGAACAAATCTCCAAACAATTACATAAAATATATGATGAGAAGGCAGGTACTTGACGTTCCATTCTATGTAAAGAATAAAATTTTTCTAAAAAATGCATTTTCCCCAGGTGAGGATCGAACTCACAGCCTCGGCATTACTCGCAAGTACTGCACTATAAGTACCGCGCGCTAGCCAATTGCGCCACTGGGGACAGAAGTGCGAGTAGGAGAGAAAATTTCTATCAATGAAAATTATTAAATGTGTACATTACGAAATGAACAAATCTCCAAACAATTGCATAAAATATATCATGAGAAGGCAGGTAATTGAAGTTTCATCCTCCTATGTAAAGAATAAAATTTTTTTAAAAAATGCATCTTCCCCAGGTGAGGATCGAACTCACAGCTTCGGCATTACTCGCAAGTACTGCACTATAAGTACCGCGCGCTTGCCAATTGCGCCACTGGGGACAGAAGTGCGAGTAGGAGAGAAAATTTCTATCAATGAAGATTATTAAATGTTACATTACGAAATGAACAAATCTCCAAACAGTTACATAAAATATATCATGAGAAGGTAGGTAATTGACATTCCATCCTCCTATGTAAAAAATACATTTTTTTTAAAAAATGCATCTTCCCCAGGTGAAGATCGAACTCACAGCCTCGGCATTACTCGCAAGTACTGCACTATAAGTAACGCGCGCTTGCCAATTGCGCCACTGTGGACAGAAGTGCGAGTAGGAGAGAAAATTTCTATCAATGAAAATTATTAAATGTGTACATTACGAAATGAACAAATCTCCAAACAATTACATAAAATATATGATGAGAAGACAGGTACTTGACGTTCCATTCTCCTATGTAAAGAATAAAATTTATTTAAAAAATGCATTTTCCCCTGGTGAGGATAGAACTCACAGCCTCGGCATTATTCGAAGTACCGCGCGCTAGCCAATTGCGCAACTGGGGACAGAAGTGCGAGTAGGAGAGAAAATTTCTATCAATGAAAATTATTAAATGTGTACATTACGAAATGAACAAATCTCCAAACAATTACATAAAATATATGATGAGAAGGTAGGTACTTGACGTTCCATTCTCCTATGTAAAGAATAAAATTTATTTAAAAAATGCATTTTCCCCAGGTGAGGATCGAACTCACAGCCTCGGCATTATTCGCAAGTACTGCACTATAAGTACCGCGCGCTAGCCAATTGCGCCACTGGGGACAGAAGTGCGAGTAGGAGAGAAAATTTCTATCAATGAAAATTATTAAATGTGTACATTACGAAATGAACAAATTTCCAAACAATTACATAAAATATATCATGAGAAGGTAGGTAATTGACATTCCATTCTCCTATGTAAAGAATAAAATTTTTTTAAAAAATGCATTTTCCCCAGGTGAGGATCGAACTCACAGCCTCGGCATTACTCGCAAGTACTGCACTATAAGTACCGCGCGCTAGCCAATTGCGCCACTGGGGACAGAAGTGCGAGTAGGAGAGAAAATTTCTATTAATAAAAATTATTAAATGTGTACATTACGAAATGAACAAATCTCCAAACAATTACATAAAATATATGATGAGAAGGCAGGTACTTGACGTTCCATTCTCCTATGTAAAGAATAAAATTTTTTTAAAAAATGCATTTTCCCCAGGTGAGGATCGAACTCACAGCCTCGGCATTACTCGCAAGTACTGCACTATAAGAACCTCGCGCTAGCCAATTGCGCCGCTGGGGACAGAAGTGCGAGTGGAGAGAAAATTTCTATCAATGAAAATTATTAAATGTGTACATTACGAAATGAACAAATCTCCAAACAATTGCACAAAATATATCATGAGAAGGCAGGTAATTGACGTTACATCCTCCTATGTAAAGAATACAATTTTTTTAAAAAATGCATCTTCCCCAGGTGAGGATCGCACTCACAGCCTCGGCATTAGTCGCAAGTACTGCACTATTGTACCGCGCGCTAGCCAATTGCGCAGCTGGGGACAGAAGTGCGAGTAGGAGAGAAAATTTCTATCAATAAAAATTAATAAATGTGTACATTACGAAATGAACAAATCTCCTAACAATTACATAAAATATATGATGAGAAGGCAGGTACTTGACGTTCCATTCTCCTATGTAAAGAATAAAATTTTTTTTAAAAATGCATTTTCCCCAGGTGAGGATCGAACTCACAGACTCGGCATTACTCGCAAGTACTGCACTATAAGTACCGCGCGCTAGCCAATTGCGCCACTGGGGACAGAAGTGCGAGTAGGAGAGAAAATTTCTATCAATAAAAATTGATAAATGTGTACATTACGAAATGAACAAATCTCCAAACAATTACATAAAATATATGATGAGAAGGCAGGTACTTGACGTTCCATTCTCCTATGTAAAGAATAAAATTTTTTAAAAAAATGCATTTTCTCCAGGTGAGGATCGAACTCACAGCCTCGGCATTACTCGCAAGTACTGCACTATAAGTACCGCGCGCTAGCCAATTGCGCCACTGGGGACAGAAGTGCGAGTAGGAGAGAAAATTTCTATCAATAAAAATTAATAAATGTGTACATTACGAAATGAACAAATCTCCAAACAATTACATAAAATATTTGATGAGAAGGCAAGTACTTGACGTTCCATTCTCCTATGTAAAGAATAAAATTTTTTTAAAAAATGCATTTTCCCCAGGTGAGGATCGAAATCACAGCCTTGGCATTACTCGCAAGTACTGCACTATAAGTACCGTGCGCTAGCCAATTGCGCCACTGGGGACAGAAGTGCGAGTAGGAGCGAAAATTTCTATCAATAAAAATTAATAAATGTGTACATTACGAAATGAACAAATCTCCAAACAATTACATAAAATATATGATGAGAAGGCAGGTACTTGACGTTCCATTCTCCTATGTAAAGAATAAAATTTTTTTAAAAAATGCATATTCCCCAGGTGAGGATCGAACTCACAGCCTCGGCATTACTCGCAAGTACTGCACTATAAGTACCGCGCGCTAGCCAATTGCGCCACTGGGTACAGAAGTGCGAGTAGGAGAGAAAATTTCTATCAATAAAAATTAATAAATGTGTACATTACGAAATGAACATATCTCCAAACAATTACATAAAATATATGATGAGAAGGCAGGTACTTGACGTTCCATTCTCCTATGTAAAGAATAAAAAATTTTTAAAAAATGCATTTTCCCCAGGTGAGGATCGAACTCACAGCCTCGGCATTACTCGCAAGTACTGCACTATAAGTACCGCGCGCTAGCCAATTGCGCCACTGGGGACAGAATTGCGAGTAGGAGAGAAAATTTCTATCAATAAAAATTATTAAATGTGTACATTACGAAATGAACAAATCTCCAAACAATTACATAAAATATATGATGAGAAGGCAGGTACTTGACGTTCCATTCTCCTATGTAAAGAATAAATTTTTTTTAAAAAATGCATTTTCCCCAGGTGAGGATCGAACTCACAGCCTCGGCATTACTCGCAAGTACTGCACTATAAGTACCGCGCGCTAGCCAATTGCGCCACTGGGGACAGAAGTGCGAGTAGGAGAGAAAATTTCTATCAATGAAAATTATTAAATGTGTACATTACGAAATGAACAAATCTCCAAACAATTGCATAAAATATATCATGAGAAGGCAGGTAATTGAAGTTTCATCCTCCTATGTAAAGAATAAAATTTTTTTAAAAAATGCATCTTCCCCAGGTGAGGATCGAACTCACAGCCTCGGCATTACTCGCAAGTACTGCACTATAAGTACCGCGCGCTAGCCAATTGCGCCACTGGGGACAGATGTGCGAGTAGGAGAGAAAATTTCTATCAATGAAAATTATTAAAAGTGTACATTACGAAATGAACAAATCTCCAAACAATTGCACAAAATATATCATGAGAAGGCAGGTAATTGACGTTAAATCCTCCTATGGAAAGAATACAAATTTTTAAAAAAATGCATCTTCCCCAGGTGAGTATCGAACTCACAGCCTCGGCATTACTCGCAAGTACTGCACTATAAGTACCGCGCGCTAGCCAATTGCGCCACTGGGGACAGATGTGCGAGTAGGAGAGAAAATTTCTATCAATGAAAATTATTAAAAGTGTACATTACGAAATGAACAAATCTCCAAACAATTGCACACAATATATCATGAGAAGGCAGGTACTTGACGTTCCATTCTCCTATGTAAAGAATAAAATTTTTTTTAAAAATGCCTTTTCCCCAGGTGAGGATCGAACTCACAGCCTCGGCATTACTCGCAAGTACTGCACTATAAGTACCGCGCGCTAGCCAATTGCGCCACTGGGGACAGAAGTGCGAGTAGGAGAGAAAATTTCTATCAATGAAAATTATTAAATGTGTACATTACGAAATGAACAAATCTCCAAACAATTGCATAAAATATATCATGAGAAGGCAGGTAATTGAAGTTTCATCCTCCTATGTAAAGAATAAAATTTTTTTAAAAAATGCATCTTCCCCAGGTGAGGATCGAACTCACAGCCTCGGCATTACTCGCAAGTACTGCACTATAAGTACCGCGCACTAGCCAATTGCGCCACTGGGGACAGATGTGCGAGTAGGAGAGAAAATTTCTATCAATGAAAATTATTAAAAGTGTACATTACGAAATGAACAAATCTCCAAACAATTGCACAAAATATATCATGAGAAGGCAGGTAATTGACGTTAAATCCTCCTAAGGAAAGAATACAAATTTTTAAAAAAATTCATCTTCCCCAGGTGAGTATCGAACTCACAGCCTCGGCATTACTCGCAAGTACTGCACTATAAGTACCGCGCGCTAGCCAATTGCGCCACTGGGGACAGATGTGCGAGTAGGAGAGAAAATTTCTATCAATGAAAATTATTAAAAGTGTACATTACGAAATGAACAAATCTCCAAACAATTGCACACAATATATCATGAGAAGGCAGGTACTTGACGTACCATTCTACTATGTAAAGAATAAAATTTTTTTAAAAAATGCCTTTTCCCCAGGTGAGGATCGAACTCACAGCCTCGGCATTACTCGCAAGTACTGCACTATAAGAACCGCGCGCTAGCCTATTGCGCCACTGGGGACAGAAGTGCGAGTAGGAGAGAAAATTTCTATCAATGAAAATTATTAAATGTGTACATTACGAAATGAACAAATCTCCAAACAATTGCATAAAACATATAAAGAGAAGGCAGGTACTTGACGTTCCATTCTCCTATGTAAAGAATTAAATTTTTTTAAAAAATGCCTTTTCCCCAGGTGAGGATCGAACTCACAGCCTCGGCATTACTCGCAAGTACTGCACTATAAGTACCGCGCGCTAGCCAAATGCGCCACTGGGGACTGAAGTGCGAGTAGGAGAGAAAATTTCTATCAATGAAAATTATTAAATGTGTACATTACGAAATGAACGAATCTCCAAACTATTGCATAAAACATATCAAGAGAAGGCAGGTACTTGACGTTCCATTCTCCTATGTAAAGAATAAAATTTTTTTAAAAAATGCCTTTTCCCCAGGTGAGGATCGAACTCACAGCCTTGGCATTACTCGCAAGTACTGCACTATAAGTACCGCGCGCTAGCCAATTGCGCCACTGGGGACAGAAGTGCGAGTAGGAGAGAAAATTTCTATCAATGAAAATTATTAAATGTGTACATTACGAAATAAACAAATCTCCAAACAATTGCATAAAATATATCATGAGAAGGCAGGTAATTGACGTTCCATCCTGTAAAGAATACAATTTTTTTAAAAAACGCATCTTCCCCAGGTGAGGATCGAACTCAAAGTCTCGGCATTACTCGCAAACACTGCACTGCCACGCGCTAACGAAATGCGCCACTGAGGACATATATGCGAGTAGAAGAGAAAATTTCTATCAATGAAAATTATTAAATGTGTACAATACGAAATGAACAAATCTCCAAACAATTGCATAATATATGACATGAGAAGACTGGTAATTTATGTTCCATCTTCTTATGTAAAGAATATAATTATTTTAGGAATGCATCTTCCCCAGGTGAGGATCGAACTCACAAGCCTCGGCATTACTCGCAAGTACTGCACTATAAGTACCGCGCGATAGCCAGTTGCGCCACTGGGGACAGGTTTGTGAGTAGGAGAGAAAATTTCTATCAATGAAAATTATTAAAAGTGTACATTACGAAATGAACAAATCTCCAAACAATTGCACAAAATATATTATGAGAAGGCAGGTAATTGACGTTCCATCCTCGTATGTATAGAATAAAACAATTTTAAAAAATGCTTCTTCCCCAGTTGAGGATCGAACTTACAGCCTCGGCATTACTCGCAAGTACTGCACTATAAGTACCGCGCGATAGCCAGTTGCGCCACTGGGGACAGGTTTGCGAGTAGGAGAGAAAATTTCTATCAATGAAAATTATTAAAAGTGTACATTACGAAATGAACAAATCTCCAAACAATTGCACAAAATATATCATGAGAAGGCAGGTAATTGACGTTAAATCCTCCTATGTAAAGAATACAAATTTTTAAAAAAATGCATCTTCCCCAGGTGAGTATCGAACTCACAGCCTCGGCATTACTCGCAAGTACTGCACTATAAGTACCGCGCGCTAGCCAATTGCGCCACTGGGGACAGATGTGCGAGTAGGAGAGAAAATTTCTATCAATGAAAATTATTAAAAGTGTACATTACGAAATGAACAAATCTCCAAACAATTGCACAAAATATATCATGAGAAGGCAGGTAATTGACGTTAAATCCTCCTATGTAAAGAATACAAATTTTTAAAAAAATGCATCTTCCCCAGGTGAGTATCGAACTCACAGCCTCGGCATTACTCGAAAGTACTGCACTATAAGTACCGCGCGCTAGCCAATTGCGCCACTGGGGTCAGATGTGCGAGTAGGAGGGAAAATTTCTATCAATGAAAATTATTAAATGTGTACATTACGAAATGAACAAATCTCCAAACAATTGCATAAAATATATCATGAGAAGGCAGGTAATTGAAGTTTCATCCTCCTATGTAAAGAATAAAAATTTTTTAAAAAATGCATCTTCCCCAGGTGAGGATCGAACTCACAGCCTCGGCATTACTCGCAAGTACTGCACTATAAGTACCGCGCGCTAGCCAATTGCGCCACTGGGGACAGATGTGCGAGTAGGAGAGAAAATTTCTATCAATGAAAATTATTAAAAGTGTTCAATACGAAATGAACAAATCTCCAAACAATTGCACAAAATATATCATGAGAAGGCAGGTAATTGACGTTAAATCCTCCTAAGGAAAGAATACAAATTTTTAAAAAAATTCATCTTCCCCAGGTGAGTATCGAACTCACAGCCTCGGCATTACTCGCAAGTACTGCACTATAAGTACCGCGCGCTAGCCAATTGCGCCACTGGGGACAGATGTGCGAGTAGGAGAGAAAATTTCTATCAATGAAAATTATTAAAAGTGTACATTACGAAATGAACAAATCTCCAAACAATTGCACACAATATATCATGAGAAGGCAGGTACTTGACGTACCATTCTACTATGTAAAGAATAAAATTTTTTTAAAAAATGCCTTTTCCCCAGGTGAGGATCGAACTCACAGCCTCGGCATTACTCGCAAGTACTGCACTATAAGAACCGCGCGCTAGCCTATTGCGCCACTGGGGACAGAAGTGCGAGTAGGAGAGAAAATTTCTATCAATGAAAATTATTAAATGTGTACATTACGAAATGAACAAATCTCCAAACAATTGCATAAAACATATAAAGAGAAGGCAGGTACTTGACGTTCCATTCTCCTATGTAAAGAATTAAATTTTTTTAAAAAATGCCTTTTCCCCAGGTGAGGATCGAACTCACAGCCTCGGCATTACTCGCAAGTACTGCACTATAAGTACCGCGCGCTAGCCAAATGCGCCACTGGGGACTGAAGTGCGAGTAGGAGAGAAAATTTCTATCAATGAAAATTATTAAATGTGTACATTACGAAATGAACGAATCTCCAAACTATTGCATAAAACATATCAAGAGAAGGCAGGTACTTGACGTTCCATTCTCCTATGTAAAGAATAAATTTTTTTTAAAAAATGCCTTTTCCCCAGGTGAGGATCGAACTCACAGCCTTGGCATTACTCGCAAGTACTGCACTATAAGTACCGCGCGCTAGCCAATTGCGCCACTGGGGACAGAAGTGCGAGTAGGAGAGAAAATTTCTATCAATGAAAATTATTAAATGTGTACATTACGAAATAAACAAATCTCCAAACAATTGCATAAAATATATCATGAGAAGGCAGGTAATTGACGTTCCATCCTGTAAAGAATACAATTTTTTTAAAAAACGCATCTTCCCCAGGTGAGGATCGAACTCAAAGTCTCGGCATTACTCGCAAACACTGCACTGCCACGCGCTAACGAAATGCGCCACTGAGGACATATATGCGAGTAGAAGAGAAAATTTCTATCAATGAAAATTATTAAATGTGTACAATACGAAATGAACAAATCTCCAAACAATTGCATAATATATGACATGAGAAGACTGGTAATTTATGTTCCATCTTCTTATGTAAAGAATATAATTATTTTAGGAATGCATCTTCCCCAGGTGAGGATCGAACTCACAAGCCTCGGCATTACTCGCAAGTACTGCACTATAAGTACCGCGCGATAGCCAGTTGCGCCACTGGGGACAGGTTTGTGAGTAGGAGAGAAAATTTCTATCAATGAAAATTATTAAAAGTGTACATTACGAAATGAACAAATCTCCAAACAATTGCACAAAATATATTATGAGAAGGCAGGTAATTGACGTTCCATCCTCGTATGTATAGAATAAAACAATTTTAAAAAATGCTTCTTCCCCAGTTGAGGATCGAACTTACAGCCTCGGCATTACTCGCAAGTACTGCACTATAAGTACCGCGCGATAGCCAGTTGCGCCACTGGGGACAGGTTTGCGAGTAGGAGAGAAAATTTCTATCAATGAAAATTATTAAAAGTGTACATTACGAAATGAACAAATCTCCAAACAATTGCACAAAATATATCATGAGAAGGCAGGTAATTGACGTTAAATCCTCCTATGTAAAGAATACAAATTTTTAAAAAAATGCATCTTCCCCAGGTGAGTATCGAACTCACAGCCTCGGCATTACTCGCAAGTACTGCACTATAAGTACCGCGCGCTAGCCAATTGCGCCACTGGGGACAGATGTGCGAGTAGGAGAGAAAATTTCTATCAATGAAAATTATTAAAAGTGTACATTACGAAATGAACAAATCTCCAAACAATTGCACAAAATATATCATGAGAAGGCAGGTAATTGACGTTAAATCCTCCTATGTAAAGAATACAAATTTTTAAAAAAATGCATCTTCCCCAGGTGAGTATCGAACTCACAGCCTCGGCATTACTCGAAAGTACTGCACTATAAGTACCGCGCGCTAGCCAATTGCGCCACTGGGGTCAGATGTGCGAGTAGGAGGGAAAATTTCTATCAATGAAAATTATTAAATGTGTACATTACGAAATGAACAAATCTCCAAACAATTGCATAAAATATATCATGAGAAGGCAGGTAATTGAAGTTTCATCCTCCTATGTAAAGAATAAAAATTTTTTAAAAAATGCATCTTCCCCAGGTGAGGATCGAACTCACAGCCTCGGCATTACTCGCAAGTACTGCACTATAAGTACCGCGCGCTAGCCAATTGCGCCACTGGGGACAGATGTGCGAGTAGGAGAGAAAATTTCTATCAATGAAAATTATTAAAAGTGTTCAATACGAAATGAACAAATCTCCAAACAATTGCACAAAATATATCATGAGAAGGCAGGTAATTGACGTTAAATCCTCCTATGTAAAGAATACAAATTTTTAAAAAAATGCATCTTCCCCAGGTGAGTATCGAACTCACAGCCTCGGCATTACTCGCAAGTACTGCACTATAAGTACCGCGTGCTAGCCAATTGCGCCACTGGGGACAGATGAGCGAGTAGGAGAGAAAATTTCTATCAATGAAAATTATTAAAAGTGTATATTACGAAATGAACAAATCTCCAAACAATTGCACACAATATATCATGAGAAGGCAGGTACTTGACGTTCCATTCTCCTATGTAAAGAATAAAATTTTTTTAAAAAATGCCTTTTCCCCAGGTGAGGATCGAACTCACAGCCTCGGCATTACTCGCAAGTACTGCACTATAAGTACCGCGCGCTAGCCAATTGCGCCACTGGGGACAGAAGTTCGAGTAGGAGAGAAAATTTCTATCAATGAAAATTATTAAATGTGTACATTACGAAATGAACAAATCTCCAAACAATTGCATAAAACATATCAAGAGAAGGCAGGTACTTGACGTTCCATTCTCCTATGTAAAGAATTAAATTTTTATAAAAAATGCCTTTTCCCCAGGTGAGGATCGAACTCACAGCCTCGGCATTACTCGCAAGTACTGCACTGTAAGTACCGCGCGCTAGCCAAATGCGCCACTGGGGACAGAAGTGCGAGTAGGAGAGAAAAGTTCTATCAATGAAAATTATTAAAAGTGTACATTACGAAATGAACAAATCTCCAAACAATTGCACACAATATATCATGAGAAGGCAGGTACTTGACGTTCCATTCTCCTATGTAAAGAATAAAATTTTTTTAAAAAATGCCTTTTCCCCAGGTGAGGATCGAACTCACAGCCTCGGCATTACTCGCAAGTACTGCACTATAAGTACCGCGCGCTAGCCAATTGCGCCACTGGGGACAGAAGTTCGAGTAGGAGAGAAAATTTCTATCAATGAAAATTATTAAATGTGTACATTACGAAATGAACAAATCTCCAAACAATTGCATAAAACATATCAAGAGAAGGCAGGTACTTGACGTTCCATTCTCCTATGTAAAGAATTAAATTTTTTTAAAAAATGCCTTTTCCCCAGGTGAGGATCGAACTCACAGCCTCGGCATTACTCGCAAGTACTGCACTGTAAGTACCGCGCGCTAGCCAAATGCGCCACTGGGGACAGAAGTGCGAGTAGGAGAGAAAATTTCTATCAATGAAAATTATTAAATGTGTACATTACGAAATGAACAAATCTCCAAACAATTGCATAAAACATATCAAGAGAAGGCAGGTACTTGACGTTCCATTCTCCTATGTAAAGAATAAAAATTTTTTTAAAAATGCCTTTTCCCCAGGTGAGGATCGAACTCACAGCCTCGGCATTACTCGCAAGTACTGCACTATAAGTACCGCGCGCTAGCCAATTGCGCCACTGGGGACAGAAGTGCGAGTAGGAGAGAAAATTTCTATCAATGAAAATTATTAAATGTGTACATTACGAAATGAACAAATCTCCAAACAATTGCATAAAATATATCATGAGAAGGCAGGTAATTGAAGTTTCATCCTCCTATGTAAAGAATAAAATTTTTTTAAAAAATGCATCTTCCCCAGGTGAGGATCGAACTCACAGCCTCGGCATTACTCGCAAGTACTGCACTATAAGTACCGCGCGCTAGCCAATTGCGCCACTGGGGACAGATGTGCGAGTAGGAGAGAAAATTTCTATCAATGAAAATTATTAAAAGTGTACATTACGAAATGAACAAATCTCCAAACAATTGCACACAATATATCATGAGAAGGCAGGTACTTGACGTACCATTCTACTATGTAAAGAATAAAATTTTTTTAAAAAATGCCTTTTCCCCAGGTGAGGATCGAACTCACAGCCTCGGCATTACTCGCAAGTACTGCACTATAAGAACCGCGCGCTAGCCTATTGCGCCACTGGGGACAGAAGTGCGAGTAGGAGAGAAAATTTCTATCAATGAAAATTATTAAATGTGTACATTACGAAATGAACAAATCTCCAAACAATTGCATAAAACATATAAAGAGAAGGCAGGTACTTGACGTTCCATTCTCCTATGTAAAGAATTAAATTTTTTTAAAAAATGCCTTTTCCCCAGGTGAGGATCGAACTCACAGCCTCGGCATTACTCGCAAGTACTGCACTATAAGTACCGCGCGCTAGCCAAATGCGCCACTGGGGACTGAAGTGCGAGTAGGAGAGAAAATTTCTATCAATGAAAATTATTAAATGTGTACATTACGAAATGAACGAATCTCCAAACTATTGCATAAAACATATCAAGAGAAGGCAGGTACTTGACGTTCCATTCTCCTATGTAAAGAATAAAATTTTTTTAAAAAATGCCTTTTCCCCAGGTGAGGATCGAACTCAAAGTCTCGGCATTACTCGCAAACACTGCACTGCCACGCGCTAACGAAATGCGCCACTGAGGACATATATGCGAGTAGAAGAGAAAATTTCTATCAATGAAAATTATTAAATGTGTACAATACGAAATGAACAAATCTCCAAACAATTGCATAATATATGACATGAGAAGACTGGTAATTTATGTTCCATCTTCTTATGTAAAGAATATAATTATTTTAGGAATGCATCTTCCCCAGGTGAGGATCGAACTCACAAGCCTCGGCATTACTCGCAAGTACTGCACTATAAGTACCGCGCGATAGCCAGTTGCGCCACTGGGGACAGGTTTGTGAGTAGGAGAGAAAATTTCTATCAATGAAAATTATTAAAAGTGTACATTACGAAATGAACAAATCTCCAAACAATTGCACAAAATATATTATGAGAAGGCAGGTAATTGACGTTCCATCCTCGTATGTATAGAATAAAACAATTTTAAAAAATGCTTCTTCCCCAGTTGAGGATCGAACTTACAGCCTCGGCATTACTCGCAAGTACTGCACTATAAGTACCGCGCGATAGCCAGTTGCGCCACTGGGGACAGGTTTGCGAGTAGGAGAGAAAATTTCTATCAATGAAAATTATTAAAAGTGTACATTACGAAATGAACAAATCTCCAAACAATTGCACAAAATATATCATGAGAAGGCAGGTAATTGACGTTAAATCCTCCTATGTAAAGAATACAAATTTTTAAAAAAATGCATCTTCCCCAGGTGAGTATCGAACTCACAGCCTCTGCATTACTCGCAAGTACTGCACTATAAGTACCGCGCGCTAGCCAATTGCGCCACTGGGGACAGATGTGCGAGTAGGAGAGAAAATTTCTATCAATGAAAATTATTAAAAGTGTACATTACGAAATGAACAAATCTCCAAACAATTGCACAAAATATATCATGAGAAGGCAGGTAATTGACGTTAAATCCTCCTATGTAAAGAATACAAATTTTTAAAAAAATGCATCTTCCCCAGGTGAGTATCGAACTCACAGCCTCGGCATTACTCGAAAGTACTGCACTATAAGTACCGCGCGCTAGCCAATTGCGCCACTGGGGACAGATGTGCGAGTAGGAGGGAAAATTTCTATCAATGAAAATTATTAAATGTGTACATTACGAAATGAACAAATCTCCAAACAATTGCATAAAATATATCATGAGAAGGCAGGTAATTGAAGTTTCATCCTCCTATGTAAAGAATAAAAATTTTTTAAAAAATGCATCTTCCCCAGGTGAGGATCGAACTCACAGCCTCGGCATTACTCGCAAGTACTGCACTATAAGTACCGCGCGCTAGCCAATTGCGCCACTGGGGACAGATGTGCGAGTAGGAGAGAAAATTTCTATCAATGAAAATTATTAAAAGTGTTCAATACGAAATGAACAAATCTCCAAACAATTGCACAAAATATATCATGAGAAGGCAGGTAATTGACGTTAAATCCTCCTATGTAAAGAATACAAATTTTTAAAAAAATGCATCTTCCCCAGGTGAGTATCGAACTCACAGCCTCGGCATTACTCGCAAGTACTGCACTATAAGTACCGCGTGCTAGCCAATTGCGCCACTGGGGACAGATGTGCGAGTAGGAGAGAAAATTTCTATCAATGAAAATTATTAAAAGTGTATATTACGAAATGAACAAATCTCCAAACAATTGCACACAATATATCATGAGAAGGCAGGTACTTGACGTTCCATTCTCCTATGTAAAGAATAAAATTTTTTTAAAAAATGCCTTTTCCCCAGGTGAGGATCGAACTCACAGCCTCGGCATTACTCGCAAGTACTGCACTATAAGTACCGCGCGCTAGCCAATTGCGCCACTGGGGACAGAAGTTCGAGTAGGAGAGAAAATTTCTATCAATGAAAATTATTAAATGTGTACATTACGAAATGAACAAATCTCCAAACAATTGCATAAAACATATCAAGAGAAGGCAGGTACTTGACGTTCCATTCTCCTATGTAAAGAATTAAATTTTTATAAAAAATGCCTTTTCCCCAGGTGAGGATCGAACTCACAGCCTCGGCATTACTCGCAAGTACTGCACTGTAAGTACCGCGCGCTAGCCAAATGCGCCACTGGGGACAGAAGTGCGAGTAGGAGAGAAAAGTTCTATCAATGAAAATTATTAAAAGTGTACATTACGAAATGAACAAATCTCCAAACAATTGCATAAAACATATCAAGAGAAGGCAGGTACTTGACGTTCCATTCTCCTATGTAAAGAATTAAATTTTTTTAAAAAATGCCTTTTCCCCAGGTGAGGATCGAACTCACAGCCTCGGCATTACTCGCAAGTACTGCACTATAAGTACCGCGCGCTAGCCAATTGCGCCACTGGGGACAGATGTGCGAGTAGGAGAGAAAATTTCTATCAATGAAAATTATTAAAAGTGTACATTACGAAATGAACAAATCTCCAAACAATTGCACACAATATATCATGAGAAGGCAGGTACTTGACGTTCCATTCTCCTATGTAAAGAATAAAATTTTTTTTAAAAATGCCTTTTCCCCAGGTGAGGATCGAACTCACAGCCTCGGCATTACTCGCAAGTACTGCACTATAAGTACCGCGCGCTAGCCAATTGCGCCACTGGGGACAGAAGTGCGAGTAGGAGAGAAAATTTCTATCAATGAAAATTATTAAATGTGTACATTACGAAATGAACAAATCTCCAAACAATTGCATAAAATATATCATGAGAAGGCAGGTAATTGAAGTTTCATCCTCCTATGTAAAGAATAAAATTTTTTTAAAAAATGCATCTTCCCCAGGTGAGGATCGAACTCACAGCCTCGGCATTACTCGCAAGTACTGCACTATAAGTACCGCGCACTAGCCAATTGCGCCACTGGGGACAGATGTGCGAGTAGGAGAGAAAATTTCTATCAATGAAAATTATTAAAAGTGTACATTACGAAATGAACAAATCTCCAAACAATTGCACAAAATATATTATGAGAAGGCAGGTAATTGACGTTCCATCCTCGTATGTATAGAATAAAACAATTTTAAAAAATGCTTCTTCCCCAGTTGAGGATCGAACTTACAGCCTCGGCATTACTCGCAAGTACTGCACTATAAGTACCGCGCGATAGCCAGTTGCGCCACTGGGTACAGGTTTGCGAGTAGGAGAGAAAATTTCTATCAATGAAAATTATTAAAAGTGTACATTACGAAATGAACAAATCTCCAAACAATTGCACAAAATATATCATGAGAAGGCAGGTAATTGACGTTAAATCCTCCTATGTAAAGAATACAAATTTTTAAAAAAATGCATCTTCCCCAGGTGAGTATCGAACTCACAGCCTCGGCATTACTCGCAAGTACTGCACTATAAGTACCGCGCGCTAGCCAATTGCGCCACTGGGGACAGATGTGCGAGTAGGAGGGAAAATTTCTATCAATGAAAATTATTAAATGTGTACATTACGAAATGAACAAATCTCCAAACAATTGCATAAAATATATCATGAGAAGGCAGGAAATTGAAGTTTCATCCTCCTATGTAAAGAATAAAAATTTTTTAAAAGTGCATCTTCCCCAGGTGAGGATCGAACTCACAGCCTCGGCATTACTCGCAAGTACTGCACTATAAGTACCGTGCGCTAGCCAATTGCGCCACTGGGGACAGATGTGCGAGTAGGAGAGAAAATTTCTATCAATGAAAATTATTAAAAGTGTACATTACGAAATGAACAAATCTCCAAACAATTGCACAAAATATATCATGAGAAGGCAGGTAATTGACGTTAAATCCTCCTATGTAAAGAATACAAATTTTTAAAAAAATGCATCTTCCCCAGGTGAGTATCGAACTCACAGCCTCGGCATTACTCGCAAGTACTGCACTATAAGTACCGCGTGCTAGCCAATTGCGCCACTGGGGACAGATGTGCGAGTAGGAGAGAAAATTTCTATCAATGAAAATTATTAAAAGTGTACATTACGAAATGAACAAATCTCCAAACAATTGCACACAATATATCATGAGAAGGCAGGTACTTGACGTTCCATTCTCCTATGTAAAGAATAAAATTTTTTTAAAAAATGCCTTTTCCCCAGGTGAGGATCGAACTCACAGCCTCGGCATTACTCGCAAGTACAGCACTATAAGTACCGCGCGCTAGCCAATTGCGCCACTGGGGACAGAAGTGCGAGTAGGAGAGAAAATTTCTATCAATGAAAATTATTAAATGTGTACATTACGAAATGAACAAATCTCCAAACAATTGCATAAAACATATCAAGAGAAGGCAGGTACTTGACGTTCCATTCTCCTATGTAAAGAATTAAATTTTTTTAAAAAATGCCTTTTCCCCAGGTGAGGATAGAACTCACAGCCTCGGCATTACTCGCAAGTACTGCACTATAAGTACCGCGCGCTAGCCAAATGCGCCACTGGGGACAGAAGTGCGAGTAGGAGAGAAAATTTCTATCAATGAAAATTATTAAATGTGTACATTACGAAATGAACAAATCTCCAAACAATTGCATAAAACATATCAAGAGAAGGCAGGTACTTGACATTCCATTCTCCTATGTAAAGAATAAAATTTTTTTAAAAAATGCCTTTTCCCCAGGTGAGGATCGAACTCACAGCCTCGGCATTACTCGCAAGTACTGCACTATAAGAACCGCGCGCCAGCCAATTGCGCCACTGGGGACAGATGTGCGAGTAGGAGAGAAAATTTCTATCAATGAAAATTATTAAAAGTGTACATTACGAAATGAACAAATCTCCAAACAATTGCACAAAATATATTATGAGAAGGCAGGTAATTGACGTTCCATCCTCGTATGTATAGAATAAAACAATTTTAAAAAATGCTTCTTCCCCAGTTGAGGATCGAACTTACAGCCTCGGCATTACTCGCAAGTACTGCACTATAAGTACCGCGCGATAGCCAGTTGCGCCACTGGGTACAGGTTTGCGAGTAGGAGAGAAAATTTCTATCAATGAAAATTATTAAAAGTGTACATTACGAAATGAACAAATCTCCAAACAATTGCACAAAATATATCATGAGAAGGCAGGTAATTGACGTTAAATCCTCCTATGTAAAGAATACAAATTTTTAAAAAAATGCATCTTCCCCAGGTGAGTATCGAACTCACAGCCTCGGCATTACTCGCAAGTACTGCACTATAAGTACCGCGCGCTAGCCAATTGCGCCACTGGGGACAGATGTGCGAGTAGGAGGGAAAATTTCTATCAATGAAAATTATTAAATGTGTACATTACGAAATGAACAAATCTCCAAACAATTGCATAAAATATATCATGAGAAGGCAGGAAATTGAAGTTTCATCCTCCTATGTAAAGAATAAAAATTTTTTAAAAGTGCATCTTCCCCAGGTGAGGATCGAACTCACAGCCTCGGCATTACTCGCAAGTACTGCACTATAAGTACCGTGCGCTAGCCAATTGCGCCACTGGGGACAGATGTGCGAGTAGGAGAGAAAATTTCTATCAATGAAAATTATTAAAAGTGTACATTACGAAATGAACAAATCTCCAAACAATTGCACAAAATATATCATGAGAAGGCAGGTAATTGACGTTAAATCCTCCTATGTAAAGAATACAAATTTTTAAAAAAATGCATCTTCCCCAGGTGAGTATCGAACTCACAGCCTCGGCATTACTCGCAAGTACTGCACTATAAGTACCGCGTGCTAGCCAATTGCGCCACTGGGGACAGATGTGCGAGTAGGAGAGAAAATTTCTATCAATGAAAATTATTAAAAGTGTACATTACGAAATGAACAAATCTCCAAACAATTGCACACAATATATCATGAGAAGGCAGGTACTTGACGTTCCATTCTCCTATGTAAAGAATAAAATTTTTTTAAAAAATGCCTTTTCCCCAGGTGAGGATCGAACTCACAGCCTCGGCATTACTCGCAAGTACAGCACTATAAGTACCGCGCGCTAGCCAATTGCGCCACTGGGGACAGAAGTGCGAGTAGGAGAGAAAATTTCTATCAATGAAAATTATTAAATGTGTACATTACGAAATGAACAAATCTCCAAACAATTGCATAAAACATATCAAGAGAAGGCAGGTACTTGACGTTCCATTCTCCTATGTAAAGAATTAAATTTTTTTAAAAAATGCCTTTTCCCCAGGTGAGGATAGAACTCACAGCCTCGGCATTACTCGCAAGTACTGCACTATAAGTACCGCGCGCTAGCCAAATGCGCCACTGGGGACAGAAGTGCGAGTAGGAGAGAAAATTTCTATCAATGAAAATTATTAAATGTGTACATTACGAAATGAACAAATCTCCAAACAATTGCATAAAACATATCAAGAGAAGGCAGGTACTTGACATTCCATTCTCCTATGTAAAGAATAAAATTTTTTTAAAAAATGCCTTTTCCCCAGGTGAGGATCGAACTCACAGCCTCGGCATTACTCGCAAGTACTGCACTATAAGAACCGCGCGCCAGCCAATTGCGCCACTGGGGACAGAAGTGCGAGTAGGAGAGAAAATTTCTATCAATGAAAATTATTAAATGTGTACATTACGAAATAAACAAATCTCCAAACAATTGCATAAAATATATCATGAGAAGGCAGGTAATTGACGTTCCATCCTGTAAAGAATACAATTTTTTTAAAAAACGCATCTTCCCCAGGTGAGGATCGAACTCAAAGTCTTGGCATTACTCGCAAACACTGCACTGCCACGCGCTAACGAAATGCGCCACTGAGGACAAATATGCGAGTAGAAGAGAAAATTTCTATCAATGAAAGTTATTAAATGTGTACATTACGAAATGAACAAATCTCCAAACAATTGCATAATATACATGAGAAGACTGGTAATTTACTTTCCATCTTCTTATGTAAAGAATATAATTATTTCAGGAATGCATCTTCCCCAGGTGAGGATCGAACTCACAAGCCTCGGCATTACTCGCAAGTACTGCACTATAAGTACCGCGCGATAGCCAGTTGCGCCACTGGGGACAGGTTTGCGAGTAGGAGAGAAAATTTCTATCAATGAAAATTATTAAAAGTGTACATTACGAAATGAACAAATCTCCAAACAATTGCACAAAATATATCATGAGAAGGCAGGTAATTGATGTTAAATCCTCCTATGTAAAGAATACAAATTTTTAAAAAAATGCATCTTCCCCAGGTGAGGATCGAACTCACAGCCTCGGCATTACTCGCAAGTACTGCACTATAAGTACCGCGCGCTAGCCAATTGCGCCACTGGGGACAGATGTGCGAGTAGGAGAGAAAATTTCTATCAATGAAAATTATTAAAAGTGTACATTACGAAATGAACAAATCTCCAAACAATTGCACAAAATATATCATGAGAAGGCAGGTAATTGACGTTAAATCCTCCTATGTAAAGAATACAAATTTTTAAAAAAATGCATCTTCCCCAGGTGAGTATCGAACTCACTGCCTCGGCATTACTCGCAAGTACTGCACTATAAGTACCGCGTGCTAGCCAATTGCGCCACTGGGGACAGGTTTGCGAGTAGGAGAGAAAATTTCTATCAATGAAAATTAATAAATGTGTACATTACGAAATAAACAAATCTCCAAACAATTGCATAAAACATATTATGAGAAGGCAGGTAATTGACGTTCCATCCTCGTATGTAAAGAATAAAACAATTTTAAAAAATGCATCTTCCCCAGGTGAGGATCGAACTCACAGCCTCGGCATTACTCGGAAGTACTGCACTATAAGTACCGCGCGCTAGCCAATTGCGCCACTGGGGACAGATGTGCGAGTAGGAGAGAAAATTTCTATCAATGAAAATTATTAAATGTGTACATTACGAAATAAACAAATCTCCAAACAATTGCATAAAATATATCATGAGAAGGCAGGTAATTGACGTTCCATCCTGTAAAGAATACAATTTTTTTAAAAAACGCATCTTCTCCAGGTGAGGATCGAACTCAAAGTCTCGGCATTACTCGCAAACACTGCACTGCCACGCGCTAACGAAATGCGCCACTGAGGACAAATATGCGAGTAGAAGAGAAAATTTCTATCAATGAAAATTATTAAATGTGTACATTACGAAATGAACAAATCTCCAAACAATTGCATAATATATGACATGAGAAGACTGGTAATTTACGTTCCATCTTCTTATGTAAAGAATATAATTATTTTAGGAAAGCATCTTCCCCAGGTGAGGATCGAACTCACAGCCTCGGCATTACTCGCAAGTACTGCACTATAAGTACCGCGTGCTAGCCAATTGCGCCACTGGGGACAGATGTGCGGGTAGGAGAGAAAATTTCTATCAATGAAAATTATTAAAAGTGTACATTACGAAATGAACAAATCTCCAAACAATTGCACACAATATATCATGAGAAGGCAGGTACTTGACGTTCCATTCTCCTATGTAAAGAATAAAATTTTTTTAAAAAATGCCTTTTCCCCAGGTGAGGATCGAACTCACAGCCTCGGCATTACTCGCAAGTACTGCACTATAAGTACCGCGCGCTAGCCAATTGCGCCACTGGGGACAGAAGTGCGAGTAGGAGAGAAAATTTCTATCAATGAAAATTATTAAATGTGTACATTACGAAATGAACAAATCTCCAAACAATTGCATAAAACATATCAAGAGAAGGCAGGTACTTGACGTTCCATTCTCCTATGTAAAGAATTAAATTTTTTTAAAAAATGCCTTTTCCCCAGGTGAGGATAGAACTCACAGCCTCGGCATTACTCGCAAGTACTGCACTATAAGTACCGCGCGCTAGCCAAATGCGCCACTGGGGACAGAAGTGCGAGTAGGAGAGAAAATTTCTATCAATGAAAATTATTAAATGTGTACATTACGAAATGAACAAATCTCCAAACAATTGCATAAAACATATCAAGAGAAGGCAGGTACTTGACATTCCATTCTCCTATGTAAAGAATAAAATTTTTTTAAAAAATGCCTTTTCCCCAGGTGAGGATCGAACTCACAGCCTCGGCATTACTCGGAAGTACTGCACTATAAGTACCGCGCGCTAGCCAATTGCGCCACTGGGGACAGATGTGCGAGTAGGAGAGAAAATTTCTATCAATGAAAATTATTAAATGTGTACATTACGAAATAAACAAATCTCCAAACAATTGCATAAAATATATCATGAGAAGGCAGGTAATTGACGTTCCATCCTGTAAAGAATACAATTTTTTTAAAAAACGCATCTTCTCCAGGTGAGGATCGAACTCAAAGTCTCGGCATTACTCGCAAACACTGCACTGCCACGCGCTAACGAAATGCGCCACTGAGGACAAATATGCGAGTAGAAGAGAAAATTTCTATCAATGAAAATTATTAAATGTGTACATTACGAAATGAACAAATCTCCAAACAATTGCATAATATATGACATGAGAAGACTGGTAATTTACGTTCCATCTTCTTATGTAAAGAATATAATTATTTTAGGAAAGCATCTTCCCCAGGTGAGGATCGAACTCACAGCCTCGGCATTACTCGCAAGTACTGCACTATAAGTACCGCGTGCTAGCCAATTGCGCCACTGGGGACAGATGTGCGAGTAGGAGAGAAAATTTCTATCAATGAAAATTATTAAAAGTGTACATTACGAAATGAACAAATCTCCAAACAATTGCACACAATATATCATGAGAAGGCAGGTACTTGACGTTCCATTCTCCTATGTAAAGAATAAAATTTTTTTAAAAAATGCCTTTTCCCCAGGTGAGGATCGAACTCACAGCCTCGGCATTACTCGCAAGTACTGCACTATAAGTACCGCGCGCTAGCCAATTGCGCCACTGGGGACAGATGTGCGAGTAGGAGAGAAAATTTCTATCAATGAAAATTATTAAAAGTGTACATTACGAAATGAACAAATCTCCAAACAATTGCACAAAATATATCATGAGAAGGCAGGTAATTGACGTTAAATCCTCCTATGTAAAGAATACAAATTTTTAAAAAAATGCATCTTCCCCAGGTGAGTATCGAACTCACTGCCTCGGCATTACTCGCAAGTACTGCACTATAAGTACCGCGTGCTAGCCAATTGCGCCACTGGGGACAGGTTTGCGAGTAGGAGAGAAAATTTCTATCAATGAAAATTAATAAATGTGTACATTACGAAATAAACAAATCTCCAAACAATTGCATAAAACATATTATGAGAAGGCAGGTAATTGACGTTCCATCCTCGTATGTAAAGAATAAAACAATTTTAAAAAATGCATCTTCCCCAGGTGAGGATCGAACTCAAAGTCTCGGCATTACTCGCAAACACTGCACTGCCACGCGCTAACGAAATGCGCCACTGAGGACAAATATGCGAGTAGAAGAGAAAATTTCTATCAATGAAAATTATTAAATGTGTACATTACGAAATAAACAAATCTCCAAACAATTGCATAAAATATATCATGAGAAGGCAGGTAATTGACGTTCCATCCTGTAAAGAATACAATTTTTTTAAAAAACGCATCTTCTCCAGGTGAGGATCGAACTCAAAGTCTCGGCATTACTCGCAAACACTGCACTGCCACGCGCTAACGAAATGCGCCACTGAGGACAAATATGCGAGTAGAAGAGAAAATTTCTATCAATGAAAATTATTAAATGTGTACATTACGAAATGAACAAATCTCCAAACAATTGCATAATATATGACATGAGAAGACTGGTAATTTACGTTCCATCTTCTTATGTAAAGAATATAATTATTTTAGGAAAGCATCTTCCCCAGGTGAGGATCGAACTCACAAGCCTCGGCATTACTCGCAAGTACTGCACTATAAGTACCGCGCGATAGCCAGTTGCGCCACTGGGGACAGGTTTGCGAGTAGGAGAGAAAATTTCTATCAATGGAAATTATTAAAAGTGTACATTACGAAATGAACAAATCTCCAAACAATTGCACAAAATATATTATGAGAAGGCAGGTAATTGACGTTCCATCCTCGTATGTATAGAATAAAACAATTTTAAAAAATGCTTCTTCCCCAGTTGAGGATCGAACTTACAGCCTCGGCATTACTCGCAAGTACTGCACTATAAGTACCGCGCGATAGCCAGTTGCGCCACTGGGGACATGTTTGCGAGTAGGAGAGAAAATTTCTATCAATGAAAATTATTAAAAGTGTACATTACGAAATGAACAAAACTCCAAACAATTGCACAAAATATATCATGAGAAGGCAGGTAATTGACGTTAAATCCTCCTATGGAAAGAATACAAATTTTTTAAAAAATGCATCTTCCCCAGGTGAGTATCGAACTCACAGCCTCGGCATTACTCGCAAGTACTGCACTATAAGTACCGTGCGCTAGCCAATTGCGCCACTGACACAGATGTGCGAGTAGGAGGGAAAATTTCTATCAATGAAAATTATTAAATGTGTACATTACGAAATGAACAAATCTCCAAACAATTGCATAAAATATATCATGAGAAGGCAGGTAATTGAAGTTTCATCCTCCTATGTAAAGAATAAAATTTTTTTAAAAAATGCATTTTCCCCAGGTGAGGATCGAACTCACAGCCTCGGCATTACTCGCAAGTACTGCACTATAAGTACCGCGCGCTAGCCAATTGCGCCACTGGGGACAGAAGTGCGAGTAGGAGAGAAAATTTCTATCAATAAAAATTAATAAATGTGTACATTACGAAATGAACAAATCTCCAAAAAATTTCATAAAATATATGATGAGAAGGCAGGTACTTGACGTTCCATTCTCCAATGTAAAGAATAAAATTTTTTTAAAAAATGCATTTTCCCCAGGTGAGGATCGAACTCACAGCCTCGGCATTACTCGCAAGTACTGCACTATAAGTACCGCGCGCTAGCCAATTGCGCCACTGGGGACAGAAGTGCGAGTAGGAGAGAAAATTTCTATCAATGAAAATTATTAAATGTGTACATTACGAAATGAACAAATCTCCAAACAATTGCATAAAATATATCATGAGAAGGCAGGTAATTGAAGTTTCATCCTCCTATGTAAAGAATAAAATTTTTTTAAAAAATGCATCTTCCCCAGGTGAGGATCGAACTCACAGCCTCGGCATTACTCGCAAGTACTGCACTATAAGTACCGCGCGCTAGCCAATTGCGCCACTGGGGACAGATGTGCGAGTAGGAGAGAAAATTTCTATCAATGAAAATTATTAAATGTGTACATTACGAAATGAACAAATCTTCAAACAATTGCATAAAATATATCATGAGAAGGCAGGTAATTGAAGTTTCATCCTCCTATGTAAAGAATAAAATTTTTTTAAAAAATGCATCTTCCCCAGGTGAGGATCGAACTCACAGCCTCGGCATTACTCGCAAGTACTGCACTATAAGTACCGCGCGCTAGCCAATTGCGCCACTGGGGACAGATGTGCGAGTAGGAGAGAAAATTTCTATCAATGAAAATTATTAAAAGTGTGCATTACGAAATGAACAAATCTCCAAACAATTGCACAAAATATATCATGAGAAGGCAGGTAATTGACGTTAAATCCTCCTATGGAAAGAATACAAATTTTTAAAAAAATGCATCTTCCCCAGGTGAGTATCGAACTCACAGCCTCGGCATTACTCGCAAGTACTGCACTATAAGTACCGCGCGCTAGCCAATTGCGCCACTGGGGACAGATGTGCGAGTAGGAGAGAAAATTTCTATCAATGAAAATTATTAAAAGTGTACATTACGAAATGAACAAATCTCCAAACAATTGCACACAATATATCATGAGAAGGCAGGTACTTGACGTTCCATTCTCCTATGTAAAGAATAAAATTTTTTTAAAAAATGCCTTTTCCCCAGGTGAGGATCGAACTCACAGCCTCGGCATTACTCGCAAGTACTGCACTATAAGTACCGCGCGCTAGCCAATTGCGCCACTGGGGACAGAAGTGCGAGTAGGAGAGAAAATTTCTATCAATGAAAATTATTAAATGTGTACATTACGAAATGAACAAATCTCCAAACAATTGCATAAAACATATCAAGAGAAGGCAGGTACTTGACGTTCCATTCTCCTATGTAAAGAATTAAATTTTTTTAAAAAATGCCTTTTCCCCAGGTGAGGATCGAACTCACAGCCTCGGCATTACTCGCAAGTACTGCACTATAAGTACCGCGCGCTAGCCAAATGCGCCACTGGGGACAGAAGTGCGAGTAGGAGAGAAAATTTCTATCAATGAAAATTATTAAATGTGTACATTACGAAATGAACAAATCTCCAAACAATTGCATAAAACATATCAAGAGAAGGCAGGTACTTGACGTTCCATTCTCCTATGTAAAGAATAAAAATTTTTTAAAAAATGCCTTTTCCCCAGGTGAGGATCGAACTCACAGCCTCGGCATTACTCGCAAGTACTGCACTATAAGTACCGCGCGCCAGCCATTTGCGCCACTGGGGACAGAAGTGCGAGTAGGAGAGAAAATTTCTATCAATGAAAATTATTAAATGTGTACATTACGAAATAAACAAATCTCCAAACAATTGCATAAAATATATCATGAGAAGGCAGGTAATTGACGTTCCATCCTGTAAAGAATACAATTTTTTTAAAAAACGCATCTTCTCCAGGTGAGGATCGAACTCAAAGTCTCGGCATTACTCGCAAACACTGCACTGCCACGCGCTAACGAAATGCGCCACTGAGGACAAATATGCGAGTAGAAGAGAAAATTTCTATCAATGAAAATTATTAAATGTGTACATTACGAAATGAACAAATCTCCAAACAATTGCATAATATATGACATGAGAAGACTGGTAATTTACGTTCCATCTTCTTATGTAAAGAATATAATTATTTTAGGAATGCATCTTCCCCAGGTGAGGATCGAACTCTCAAGCCTCGGCATTACTCGCAAGTACTGCACTATAAGTACCGCGCGATAGCCAGTTGCGCCACTGGAGACAGAAGTGCGAGTAGGAGAGAAAATTTCTATCAATGAAAATTATTAAATGTGTACATTACGAAATGAACAAATCTCCAAACAATTACATAAAATATATCATGAGAAGGTAGGTAATTGACGTTCCATCCTCCTATGTAAAAAATTTATTTTTTTAAAAAAATGCATCTTCCCCAGGTGAAGATCGAACTCACAGCCTCGGCATTACTCGCAAGTACTGCACTATAAGTACCGCGCGCTAGCCAATTGCGCCACTGGGGACAGATGTGCGAGTAGGAGAGAAAATTTCTATCAATGAAAATTATTAAAAGTGTACATTACGAAATGAACAAATCTCCAAACAATTGCACACAATATATCATGAGAAGGCAGGTACTTGACGTTCCATTCTCCTATGTAAAGAATAAAATTTTTTTAAAAAAAGGCCTTTTCCCCAGGTGAGGATCGAACTCACAGCCTCGGCATTACTCGCAAGTACTGCACTATAAGTACCGCGCGCTAGCCAATTGCGCCACTGGGGACAGAAGTGCGAGTAGGAGAGAAAATTTCTATCAATGAAAATTATTAAATGTGTACATTACGAAATGAACAAATCTCCAAACAATTGCATAAAACATATCAAGAGAAGGCAGGTACTTGACGTTCCATTCTCCTATGTAAAGAATTAAATTTTTTTAAAAAATGCCTTTTCCCCAGGTGAGGATCGAACTCACAGCCTCGGCATTACTCGCAAGTACTGCACTATAAGTACCGCGCGCTAGCCAAATGCGCCACTGGGGACAGAAGTGCGAGTAGGAGAGAAAATTTCTATCAATGAAAATTATTAAATGTGTACATTACGAAATGAACAAATCTCCAAACAATTGCATAAAACATATCAAGAGAAGGCAGGTACTTGACGTTCCATTCTCCTATGTAAAGAATAAAAAATTTTTAAAAAATGCCTTTTCCCCAGGTGAGGATCGAACTCACAGCCTCGGCATTACTCGCAAGTACTGCACTATAAGTACCGCGCGCCAGCCATTTGCGCCACTGGGGACAGAAGTGCGAGTAGGAGAGAAAATTTCTATCAATGAAAATTATTAAATGTGTACATTACGAAATAAACAAATCTCCAAACAATTGCATAAAATATATCATGAGAAGGCAGGTAATTGACGTTCCATCCTGTAAAGAATACAATTTTTTTAAAAAACGCATCTTCTCCAGGTGAGGATCGAACTCAAAGTCTCGGCATTACTCGCAAACACTGCACTGCCACGCGCTAACGAAATGCGCCACTGAGGACAAATATGCGAGTAGAAGAGAAAATTTCTATCAATGAAAATTATTAAATGTGTACATTACGAAATGAACAAATCTCCAAACAATTGCATAATATATGACATGAGAAGACTGGTAATTTACGTTCCATCTTCTTATGTAAAGAATATAATTATTTTAGGAATGCATCTTCCCCAGGTGAGGATCGAACTCTCAAGCCTCGGCATTACTCGCAAGTACTGCACTATAAGTACCGCGCGATAGCCAGTTGCGCCACTGGGGACAGGTTTGCGAGTAGGAGAGAAAATTTCTATCAATGGAAATTATTAAAAGTGTACATTACGAAATGAACAAATCTCCAAACAATTGCACAAAATATATTATGAGAAGGCAGGTAATTGACGTTCCATCCTCGTATGTATAGAATAAAACAATTTTAAAAAATGCTTCTTCCCCAGTTGAGGATCGAACTTACAGCCTCGGCATTACTCGCAAGTACTGCACTATAAGTACCGCGCGATAGCCAGTTGCGCCACTGGGGACATGTTTGCGAGTAGGAGAGAAAATTTCTATCAATGAAAATTATTAAAAGTGTACATTACGAAATGAACAAATCTCCAAACAATTGCATAAAACATATTATGAGAAGGCAGGTAATTGACGTTCCATCCTCGTATGTAAAGAATACAAATTTTTAAAAAAATGCATCTTCCCCAGGTGAGTATCGAACTTACAGCCTCGGCATTACTCGCAAGTACTGCACTATAAATACCGCGTGCTAGCCAATTGCGCCACTGGGGACAGGTTTGCGAGTAGGAGAGAAAATTTCTATCAATGAAAATTAATAAATGTGTACATTACGAAATAAACAAATCTCCAAACAATTGCATAAAACATATTATGAGAAGGCAGGTAATTGACGTTCCATCCTCGTATGTAAAGAATAAAACAATTTTAAAAAATGCTTCTTCCCCAGTTGAGGATCGAACTTACAGCCTCGGCATTACTCGCAAGTACTGCACTATAAGTACCACGCGATAGCCAGTTGCGCCACTGGGGACATGTTTGCGAGTAGGAGAGAAAATTTCTATCAATGAAAATTATTAAAAGTGTACATTACGAAATGAACAAATCTCCAAACAATTGCACAAAATATATCATGAGAAGGCAGGTAATTGACGTTAAATCCTCCTATGGAAAGAATACAAATTTTTTAAAAAATGCATCTTCCCCAGGTGAGTATCGAACTCACAGCCTCGGCATTACTCGCAAGTACTGCACTATAAGTACCGCGCGCTAGCCAATTGCGCCACTGGGGACAGATGTGCGAGTAGGAGGGAAAATTTCTATCAATGAAAATTATTAAATGTGTACATTACGAAATGAACAAATCTCCAAACAATTGCATAAAATATATCATGAGAAGGCAGGTAATTGAAGTTTCATCCTCCTATGTAAAGAATAAAATTTTTTTAAAAAATGCATCTTCCCCAGGTGAGGATCGAACTCACAAGCCTCGACATTACTCGCAAGTACTGCACTATAAGTACCGCGCGATAGCCAGTTGCGCCACTGGGGACAGGTTTGCGAGTAGGAGAGAAAATTTCTATCAATGGAAATTATTAAAAGTGTACATTACGAAATGAACAAATCTCCAAACAATTGCACAAAATATATTATGAGAAGGCAGGTAATTGACGTTCCATCCTCGTATGTATAGAATAAAACAATTTTAAAAAATGCTTCTTCCCCAGTTGAGGATCGAACTTACAGACTCGGCATTACTCGCAAGTACTGCACTATAAGTACCGCGCGATAGCCAGTTGCGCCACTGGGGACAGGTTTGCGAGTAGGAGAGAAAATTTCTATCAATGAAAATTATTAAAAGTGTACATTACGAAATGAACAAATCTCCAAACAATTGCACAAAATATATCATGAGAAGGCAGGTAATTGACGTTAAATCCTCCTATGTAAAGAATACAAATTTTTAAAAAAATGCATCTTCCCCAGGTGTGTATCGAACTCACAGCCTCGGCATTACTCGCAAGTACTGCACTATAAGTACCGCGTGCTAGCCAATTGCGCCACTGGGGACAGGTTTGCGAGTAGGAGAGAAAATTTCTATCAATGAAAATTAATAAATGTGTACATTACGAAATAAACAAATCTCCAAACAATTGCATAAAACATATTATGAGAAGGCAGGTAATTGACGTTCCATCCTCGTATGTAAAGAATAAAACAATTTTAAAAAATGCATCTTCCCCAGGTGAGGATCGAACTCACAGCCTCGGCATTACTCGCAAGTACTGCACTATAAGTACCACGCGATAGCCAGTTGCGCCACTGGGGACAGGTTTGCGAGTAGGAGAGAAAATTTCTATCAATGAAAATTATTAAAAGTGTACATTACGAAATGAACAAATCTCCAAACAATTGCACAAAATATATCATGAGAAGGCAGGTAATTGACGTTAAATCCTCCTATGTAAAGAATACAAATTTTTAAAAAAATGCATCTTCCCCAGGTGAGTATCGAACTCACAGCCTCGGCATTACTCGCAAGTACTGCATTATAAGTACCGCGCGCTAGCCAATTGCGCCACTGGGGACAGATGTGCGAGTAGGAGGGAAAATTTCTATCAATGAAAATTATTAAATGTGTACATTACGAAATGAACAAATCTCCAAACAATTGCATAAAATATATCATGAGAAGGCAGGTAATTGAAGTTTCATCCTCCTATGTAAAGAATAAAATTTTTTTAAAAAATGCATCTTCCCCAGGTGAGGATCGAACTCACAGCCTCGGCATTACTCGCAAGTACTGCACTATAAGTACCGCGCGCTAGCCAATTGCGCCACTGGGGACAGATGTGCGAGTAGGAGAGAAAATTTCTATCAATGAAAATTATTAAAAGTGTACATTACGAAATGAACAAATCTCCAAACAATTGCACAAAATATATCATGAGAAGGCAGGTAATTGACGTTAAATCCTCCTATGGAAAGAATACAATTTTTTAAAAAAATGCATCTTCCCCAGGTGAGTATCGAACTCACAGCCTCGGCATTACTCGCAAGTACTGCACTATAAGTACCGTGCGCTAGCCAATTGCGCCACTGGGGACAGATGTGCGAGTAGGAGAGAAAATTTCTATCAATGAAAATTATTAAATGTGTACATTACGAAATGAACAAATCTCCAAACAATTGCATAAAACATATCAAGAGAAGGCAGGTACTTGACGTTCCATTCTCCTATGTAAAGAATAAAAATTTTTTAAAAAATGCCTTTTCCCCAGGTGAGGATCGAACTCACAGCCTCGGCATTACTCGCAAGTACTGCACTATAAGTACCGCGCGCCAGCCATTTGCGCCACTGGGGACAGAAGTGCGAGTAGGAGAGAAAATTTCTATCAATGAAAATTATTAAATGTGTACATTACGAAATAAACAAATCTCCAAACAATTGCATAAAATATATCATGAGAAGGCAGGTAATTGACGTTCCATCCTGTAAAGAATACAATTTTTTTAAAAAACGCATCTTCTCCAGGTGAGGATCGAACTCAAAGTCTCGGCATTACTCGCAAACACTGCACTGCCACGCGCTAACGAAATGCGCCACTGAGGACAAATATGCGAGTAGAAGAGAAAATTTCTATCAATGAAAATTATTAAATGTGTACATTACGAAATGAACAAATCTCCAAACAATTGCATAATATATGACATGAGAAGACTGGTAATTTACGTTCCATCTTCTTATGTAAAGAATATAATTATTTTAGGAATGCATCTTCCCCAGGTGAGGATCGAACTCTCAAGCCTCGGCATTACTCGCAAGTACTGCACTATAAGTACCGCGCGATAGCCAGTTGCGCCACTGGAGACAGAAGTGCGAGTAGGAGAGAAAATTTCTATCAATGAAAATTATTAAATGTGTACATTACGAAATGAACAAATCTCCAAACAATTACATAAAATATATCATGAGAAGGTAGGTAATTGACGTTCCATCCTCCTATGTAAAAAATTTATTTTTTTAAAAAAATGCATCTTCCCCAGGTGAAGATCGAACTCACAGCCTCGGCATTACTCGCAAGTACTGCACTATAAGTACCGCGCGCTAGCCAATTGCGCCACTGGGGACAGATGTGCGAGTAGGAGAGAAAATTTCTATCAATGAAAATTATTAAAAGTGTACATTACGAAATGAACAAATCTCCAAACAATTGCACACAATATATCATGAGAAGGCAGGTACTTGACGTTCCATTCTCCTATGTAAAGAATAAAATTTTTTTAAAAAAAGGCCTTTTCCCCAGGTGAGGATCGAACTCACAGCCTCGGCATTACTCGCAAGTACTGCACTATAAGTACCGCGCGCTAGCCAATTGCGCCACTGGGGACAGAAGTGCGAGTAGGAGAGAAAATTTCTATCAATGAAAATTATTAAATGTGTACATTACGAAATGAACAAATCTCCAAACAATTGCATAAAACATATCAAGAGAAGGCAGGTACTTGACGTTCCATTCTCCTATGTAAAGAATTAAATTTTTTTAAAAAATGCCTTTTCCCCAGGTGAGGATCGAACTCACAGCCTCGGCATTACTCGCAAGTACTGCACTATAAGTACCGCGCGCTAGCCAAATGCGCCACTGGGGACAGAAGTGCGAGTAGGAGAGAAAATTTCTATCAATGAAAATTATTAAATGTGTACATTACGAAATGAACAAATCTCCAAACAATTGCATAAAACATATCAAGAGAAGGCAGGTACTTGACGTTCCATTCTCCTATGTAAAGAATAAAAAATTTTTAAAAAATGCCTTTTTCCCAGGTGAGGATCGAACTCACAGCCTCGGCATTACTCGCAAGTACTGCACTATAAGTACCGCGCGCCAGCCATTTGCGCCACTGGGGACAGAAGTGCGAGTAGGAGAGAAAATTTCTATCAATGAAAATTATTAAATGTGTACATTACGAAATAAACAAATCTCCAAACAATTGCATAAAATATATCATGAGAAGGCAGGTAATTGACGTTCCATCCTGTAAAGAATACAATTTTTTTAAAAAACGCATCTTCTCCAGGTGAGGATCGAACTCAAAGTCTCGGCATTACTCGCAAACACTGCACTGCCACGCGCTAACGAAATGCGCCACTGAGGACAAATATGCGAGTAGAAGAGAAAATTTCTATCAATGAAAATTATTAAATGTGTACATTACGAAATGAACAAATCTCCAAACAATTGCATAATATATGACATGAGAAGACTGGTAATTTACGTTCCATCTTCTTATGTAAAGAATATAATTATTTTAGGAATGCATCTTCCCCAGGTGAGGATCGAACTCTCAAGCCTCGGCATTACTCGCAAGTACTGCACTATAAGTACCGCGCGATAGCCAGTTGCGCCACTGGGGACAGGTTTGCGAGTAGGAGAGAAAATTTCTATCAATGGAAATTATTAAAAGTGTACATTACGAAATGAACAAATCTCCAAACAATTGCACAAAATATATTATGAGAAGGCAGGTAATTGACGTTCCATCCTCGTATGTATAGAATAAAACAATTTTAAAAAATGCTTCTTCCCCAGTTGAGGATCGAACTTACAGCCTCGGCATTACTCGCAAGTACTGCACTATAAGTACCGCGCGATAGCCAGTTGCGCCACTGGGGACATGTTTGCGAGTAGGAGAGAAAATTTCTATCAATGAAAATTATTAAAAGTGTACATTACGAAATGAACAAATCTCCAAACAATTGCATAAAACATATTATGAGAAGGCAGGTAATTGACGTTCCATCCTCGTATGTAAAGAATACAAATTTTTAAAAAAATGCATCTTCCCCAGGTGAGTATCGAACTTACAGCCTCGGCATTACTCGCAAGTACTGCACTATAAATACCGCGTGCTAGCCAATTGCGCCACTGGGGACAGGTTTGCGAGTAGGAGAGAAAATTTCTATCAATGAAAATTAATAAATGTGTACATTACGAAATAAACAAATCTCCAAACAATTGCATAAAACATATTATGAGAAGGCAGGTAATTGACGTTCCATCCTCGTATGTAAAGAATAAAACAATTTTAAAAAATGCTTCTTCCCCAGTTGAGGATCGAACTTACAGCCTCGGCATTACTCGCAAGTACTGCACTATAAGTACCACGCGATAGCCAGTTGCGCCACTGGGGACATGTTTGCGAGTAGGAGAGAAAATTTCTATCAATGAAAATTATTAAAAGTGTACATTACGAAATGAACAAATCTCCAAACAATTGCACAAAATATATCATGAGAAGGCAGGTAATTGACGTTAAATCCTCCTATGGAAAGAATACAAATTTTTTAAAAAATGCATCTTCCCCAGGTGAGTATCGAACTCACAGCCTCGGCATTACTCGCAAGTACTGCACTATAAGTACCGCGCGCTAGCCAATTGCGCCACTGGGGACAGATGTGCGAGTAGGAGGGAAAATTTCTATCAATGAAAATTATTAAATGTGTACATTACGAAATGAACAAATCTCCAAACAATTGCATAAAATATATCATGAGAAGGCAGGTAATTGAAGTTTCATCCTCCTATGTAAAGAATAAAATTTTTTTAAAAAATGCATCTTCCCCAGGTGAGGATCGAACTCACAAGCCTCGACATTACTCGCAAGTACTGCACTATAAGTACCGCGCGATAGCCAGTTGCGCCACTGGGGACAGGTTTGCGAGTAGGAGAGAAAATTTCTATCAATGGAAATTATTAAAAGTGTACATTACGAAATGAACAAATCTCCAAACAATTGCACAAAATATATTATGAGAAGGCAGGTAATTGACGTTCCATCCTCGTATGTATAGAATAAAACAATTTTAAAAAATGCTTCTTCCCCAGTTGAGGATCGAACTTACAGACTCGGCATTACTCGCAAGTACTGCACTATAAGTACCGCGCGATAGCCAGTTGCGCCACTGGGGACAGGTTTGCGAGTAGGAGAGAAAATTTCTATCAATGAAAATTATTAAAAGTGTACATTACGAAATGAACAAATCTCCAAACAATTGCACAAAATATATCATGAGAAGGCAGGTAATTGACGTTAAATCCTCCTATGTAAAGAATACAAATTTTTAAAAAAATGCATCTTCCCCAGGTGTGTATCGAACTCACAGCCTCGGCATTACTCGCAAGTACTGCACTATAAGTACCGCGTGCTAGCCAATTGCGCCACTGGGGACAGGTTTGCGAGTAGGAGAGAAAATTTCTATCAATGAAAATTAATAAATGTGTACATTACGAAATAAACAAATCTCCAAACAATTGCATAAAACATATTATGAGAAGGCAGGTAATTGACGTTCCATCCTCGTATGTAAAGAATAAAACAATTTTAAAAAATGCATCTTCCCCAGGTGAGGATCGAACTCACAGCCTCGGCATTACTCGCAAGTACTGCACTATAAGTACCACGCGATAGCCAGTTGCGCCACTGGGGACAGGTTTGCGAGTAGGAGAGAAAATTTCTATCAATGAAAATTATTAAAAGTGTACATTACGAAATGAACAAATCTCCAAACAATTGCACAAAATATATCATGAGAAGGCAGGTAATTGACGTTAAATCCTCCTATGTAAAGAATACAAATTTTTAAAAAAATGCATCTTCCCCAGGTGAGTATCGAACTCACAGCCTCGGCATTACTCGCAAGTACTGCATTATAAGTACCGCGCGCTAGCCAATTGCGCCACTGGGGACAGATGTGCGAGTAGGAGGGAAAATTTCTATCAATGAAAATTATTAAATGTGTACATTACGAAATGAACAAATCTCCAAACAATTGCATAAAATATATCATGAGAAGGCAGGTAATTGAAGTTTCATCCTCCTATGTAAAGAATAAAATTTTTTTAAAAAATGCATCTTCCCCAGGTGAGGATCGAACTCACAGCCTCGGCATTACTCGCAAGTACTGCACTATAAGTACCGCGCGCTAGCCAATTGCGCCACTGGGGACAGATGTGCGAGTAGGAGAGAAAATTTCTATCAATGAAAATTATTAAAAGTGTACATTACGAAATGAACAAATCTCCAAACAATTGCACAAAATATATCATGAGAAGGCAGGTAATTGACGTTAAATCCTCCTATGGAAAGAATACAATTTTTTAAAAAAATGCATCTTCCCCAGGTGAGTATCGAACTCACAGCCTCGGCATTACTCGCAAGTACTGCACTATAAGTACCGTGCGCTAGCCAATTGCGCCACTGGGGACAGATGTGCGAGTAGGAGGGAAAATTTCTATCAATGAAAATTATTAAATGTGTACATTACGAAATGAACAAATCTCCAAACAATTGCATAAAATATATCATGAGAAGGCAGGTAATTGAAGTTTCATCCTCCTATGTAAAGAATAAAATTTTTTTAAAAAATGCATTTTCCCCAGGTGAGGATCGAACTCACAGCCTCAGCATTACTCGCAAGTACTGCACTATAAGTACCGCGCGCTAGCCAATTGCGCCACTGGGGACAGTAGTGCGAGTAGGAGAGAAAATTTCTATCAATAAAAATTAATAAATGTGTACATTACGAAATGAACAAATCTCCAAAAAATTACATAAAATATATGATGAGAAGGCAGGTACTTGACGTTCCATTCTCCTATGTAAAGAATAAAATTTTTTTAAAAAATGCATTTTCCCCAGGTGAGGATCGAACTCACAGCCTCGGCATTACTCGCAAGTACTGCACTATAAGTACCGCGCGCTAGCCAATTGCGCCACTGGGGACAGAAGTGCGAGTAGGAGAGAAAATTTCTATCAATGAAAATTATGAAATGTGTACATTACGAAATGAACAAATCTCCAAACAATTGCATAAAATATATCATGAGAAGGCAGGTAATTGAAGTTTCATCCTATGAAAAGAATAAAATTTTTTTAAAAAATGCATCTTCCCCAGGTGAGGATCGAACTCACAGCCTCGGCATTACTCGCAAGTACTGCACTATAAGTACCGCGCGCTAGCCAATTGCGCCACTGGGGACAGATGTGCGAGTAGGAGAGAAAATTTCTATCAATGAAAATTATTAAATGTGTACATTACGAAATGAACAAATCTTCAAACAATTGCATAAAATATATCATGAGAAGGCAGGTAATTGAAGTTTCATCCTCCTATGTAAAGAATAAAATTTTTTTAAAAAATGCATCTTCCCCAGGTGAGGATCGAACTCACAGCCTCGGCATTACTCGCAAGTACTGCACTATAAGTACCGCGCGCTAGCCAATTGCGCCACTGGGGACAGATGTGCGAGTAGGAGAGAAAATTTCTATCAATGAAAATCATTAAAAGTGTGCATTACGAAATGAACAAATCTCCAAACAATTGCACAAAATATATCATGAGAAGGCAGGTAATTGACGTTAAATCCTCCTATGGAAAGAATACAAATTTTTAAAAAAATGCATCTTCCCCAGGTGAGTATCGAACTCACAGCCTCGGCATTACTCGCAAGTACTGCACTATAAGTACCGCGCGCTAGCCAATTGCGCCACTGGGGACAGATGTGCGAGTAGGAGAGAAAATTTCTATCAATGAAAATTATTAAAAGTGTACATTACGAAATGAACAAATCTCCAAACAATTGCACACAATATATCATGAGAAGGCAGGTACTTGACGTTCCATTCTCCTATGTAAAGAATAAAATTTTTTAAAAAATGCCTTTTCCCCAGGTGAGGATCGAACTCACAGCCTCGGCATTACTCGCAAGTACTGCACTATAAGTACCGCGCGCTAGCCAATTGCGCCACTGGGGACAGAAGTGCGAGTAGGAGAGAAAATTTCTATCAATGAAAATTATTAAATGTGTACATTACGAAATGAACAAATCTCCAAACAATTGCATAAAACATATCAAGAGAAGGCAGGTACTTGACGTTCCATTCTCCTATGTAAAGAATTAAATTTTTTTAAAAAATGCCTTTTCCCCAGGTGAGGATCGAACTCACAGCCTCGGCATTACTCGCAAGTACTGCACTATAAGTAACGCGCGCTAGCCAAATGCGCCACTGGGGACAGAAGTGCGAGTAGGAGAGAAAATTTCTATCAATGAAAATTATTAAATGTGTACATTACGAAATGAACAAATCTCCAAACAATTGCATAAAACATATCAAGAGAAGGCAGGTACTTGACGTTCCATTCTCCTATGTAAAGAATAAAAATTTTTTAAAAAATGCCTTTTCCCCAGGTGAGGATCGAACTCACAGCCTCGGCATTACTCGCAAGTACTGCACTATAAGTACCGCGCGCCAGCCATTTGCGCCACTGGGGACAGAAGTGCGAGTAGGAGAGAAAATTTCTATCAATGAAAATTATTAAATGTGTACATTACGAAATAAACAAATCTCCAAACAATTGCATAAAATATATCATGAGAAGGCAGGTAATTGACGTTCCATCCTGTAAAGAATACAATTTTTTTAAAAAACGCATCTTCTCCAGGTGAGGATCGAACTCAAAGTCTCGGCATTACTCGCAAACACTGCACTGCCACGCGCTAACGAAATGCGCCACTGAGGACAAATATGCGAGTAGAAGAGAAAATTTCTATCAATGAAAATTATTAAATGTGTACATTACGAAATGAACAAATCTCCAAACAATTGCATAATATATGACATGAGAAGACTGGTAATTTACGTTCCATCTTCTTATGTAAAGAATATAATTATTTTAGGAATGCATCTTCCCCAGGTGAGGATCGAACTCACAAGCCTCGGCATTACTCGCAAGTACTGCACTATAAGTACCGCGCGATAGCCAGTTGCGCCACTGGGGACAGGTTTGCGAGTAGGAGAGAAAATTTCTATCAATGGAAATTATTAAAAGTGTACATTTCGAAATGAACAAATCTCCAAACAATTGCACAAAATATATTATGAGAAGGCAGGTAATTGACGTTCCATCCTCGTATGTATAGAATAAAACAATTTTTAAAAATGCTTCTTCCCCAGTTGAGGATCGAACTTACAGCCTCGGCATTACTCGCAAGTACTGCACTATAAGTACCGCGCGATAGCCAGTTGCGCCACTGGGGACATGTTTGCGAGTAGGAGAGAAAATTTCTATCAATGAAAATTATTAAAAGTGTACATTACGAAGTGAACAAATCTCCAAACAATTGCACAAAATATATCATGAGAAGGCAGGTAATTGACGTTAAATCCTCCTATGTAAAGAATACAAATTTTTAAAAAAATGCATCTTCCCCAGGTGAGTATCGAACTTACAGCCTCGGCATTACTCGCAAGTACTGCACTATAAGTACCGCGTGCTAGCCAATTGCGCAACTGGGGACAGGTTTGCGAGTAGGAGAGAAAATTTCTATCAATGAAAATTAATAAATGTGTACATTACGAAATAAACAAATCTCCAAACAATTGCATAAAACATATTATGAGAAGGCAGGTAATTGACGTTCCATCCTCGTATGTAAAGAATAAAACAATTTTAAAAAATGCTTCTTCCCCAGTTGAGGATCGAACTTACAGCCTCGGCATTACTCGCAAGTACTGCACTATAAGTACCACGCGATAGCCAGTTGCGCCACTGGGGACATGTTTGCGAGTAGGAGAGAAAATTTCTATCAATGAAAATTATTAAAAGTGTACATTACGAAATGAACAAATCTCCAAACAATTGCACAAAATATATCATGAGAAGGCAGGTAATTGACGTTAAATCCTCCTATGGAAAGAATACAAATTTTTTAAAAAATGCATCTTCCCCAGGTGAGTATCGAACTCACAGCCTCGGCATTACTCGCAAGTACTGCACTATAAGTACCGCGCGATAGCCAGTTGCGCCACTGGGGACAGGTTTGCGAGTAGGAGAGAAAATTTCTATCAATGGAAATTATTAAAAGTGTACATTACGAAATGAACAAATCTCCAAACAATTGCACAAAATATATTATGAGAAGGCAGGTAATTGACGTTCCATCCTCGTATGTATAGAATAAAACAATTTTAAAAAATGCTTCTTCCCCAGTTGAGGATCGAACTTACAGCCTCGGCATTACTCGCAAGTACTGCACTATAAGTACCGCGCGATAGCCAGTTGCGCCACTGGGGACAGGTTTGCGAGTAGGAGAGAAAATTTCTATCAATGAAAATTATTAAAAGTGTACATTACGAAATGAACAAATCTCCAAACAATTGCACAAAATATATCATGAGAAGGCAGGTAATTGACGTTAAATCCTCCTATGTAAAGAATACAAATTTTTAAAAAAATGCATCTTCCCCAGGTGAGTATCGAACTCACAGCCTCGGCATTACTCGCAAGTACTGCACTATAAGTACCGCGTGCTAGCCAATTGCGCCACTGGGGACAGGTTTGCGAGTAGGAGAGAAAATTTCTATCAATGAAAATTAATAAATGTGTACATTACGAAATAAACAAATCTCCAAACAATTGCATAAAACATATTATGAGAAGGCAGGTAATTGACGTTCCATCCTCGTATGTAAAGAATAAAACAATTTTAAAAAATGCTTCTTCCCCAGTTGAGGATCGAACTTACAGCCTCGGCATTACTCGCAAGTACTGCACTATAAGTACCACGCGATAGCCAGTTGCGCCACTGGGGACATGTTTGCGAGTAGGAGAGAAAATTTCTATCAATGAAAATTATTAAAAGTGTACATTACGAAATGAACAAATCTCCAAACAATTGCACAAAATATATCATGAGAAGGCAGGTAATTGACGTTAAATCCTCCTATGGAAAGAATACAAATTTTTTAAAAAATGCATCTTCCCCAGGTGAGTATCGAACTCACAGCCTCGGCATTACTCGCAAGTACTGCACTATAAGTACCGCGCGCTAGCCAATTGCGCCACTGGGGACAGATGTGCGAGTAGGAGGGAAAATTTCTATCAATGAAAATTATTAAATGTGTACATTACGAAATGAACAAATCTCCAAACAATTGCATAAAATATATCATGAGAAGGCAGGTAATTGAAGTTTCATCCTCCTATGTAAAGAATAAAATTTTTTTAAAAAATGCATCTTCCCCAGGTGAGGATCGAACTCACAGCCTCGGCATTACTCGCAAGTACTGCACTATAAGTACCGCGCGCTAGCCAATTGCGCCACTGGGGACAGATGTGCGAGTGGGAGAGAAAATTTCTATCAATGAAAATTATTAAAAGTGTACATTACGAAATGAACAAATCTCCAAACAATTGCACAAAATATATCATGAGAAGGCAGGTAATTAACGTTAAATCCTCCTATGGAAAGAATACAAATTTTTAAAAAAATGCATCTTCCCCAGGTGAGTATCGAACTCACAGCCTCGGCATTACTCGCAAGTACTGCACTATAAGTACCGTGCGCTAGCCAATTGCGCCACTGGGGACAGATGTGCGAGTAGGAGGGAAAATTTCTATCAATGAAAATTATTAAATTTGTACATTACGAAATGAACAAATCTCCAAACAATTGCATAAAACATATCAAGAGAAGGCAGGTACTTGACGTTCCATTCTCCTATGTAAAGAATTAAATTTTTTTAAAAAATGCCTTTTCCCCAGGTGAGGATCGAACTCACAGCCTCGGCATTACTCGCAAGTACTGCACTATAAGTACAGCGCGCTAGCCAAATGCGCCACTGGGGACAGAAGTTAGAGTAGGAGAGAAAATTTCTATCAATGAAAATTATTAAATGTGTACATTACGAAATGAACAAATCTCCAAACAATTGCATAAAACATATCAAGAGAAGGCAGGTACTTGACGTTCCATTCTCCTATGTAAAGAATAAAAATTTTTTAAAAAATGCCTTTTCCCCAGGTGAGGATCGAACTCACAGCCTCGGCATTACTCGCAAGTACTGCACTATAAGTACCGCGCGCCAGCCAATTGCGCCACTGGGGACAGAAGTGCGAGTAGGAGAGAAAATTTCTATCAATGAAAATTATTAAATGTGTACATTACGAAATGAACAAATCTCCAAACAATTGCATAAAATATATCATGAGAAGGCAGGTAATTGAAGTTTCATCCTCCTATGTAAAGAATAAATTTTTTTAAAAAAATGCATCTTCCCCAGGTGAGGATCGAACTCACAGCCTCGGCATTACTCGCAAGTACTGCACTATAAGTACCGCGCGCTAGCCAATTGCGCCACTGGGGACAGATGTGCGAGTGGGAGAGAAAATTTCTATCAATGAAAATTATTAAAAGTGTACATTACGAAATGAACAAATCTCCAAACAATTGCACAAAATATATCATGAGAAGGCAGGTAATTAACGTTAAATCCTCCTATGGAAAGAATACAAATTTTTAAAAAAATGCATCTTCCCCAGGTGAGTATGGAACTCACAGCCTCGGCATTACTCGCAAGTACTGCACTATAAGTACCGTGCGCTAGCCAATTGCGCCACTGGGGACAGATGTGCGAGTAGGAGGGAAAATTTCTATCAATGAAAATTATTAAATGTGTACATTACGAAATGAACAAATCTCCAAACAATTGCATAAAACATATCAAGAGAAGGCAGGTACTTGACGTTCCATTCTCCTATGTAAAGAATTAAATTTTTTTAAAAAATGCCTTTTCCCCAGGTGAGGATCGAACTCACAGCCTCGGCATTACTCGCAAGTACTGCACTATAAGTACCGCGCGCTAGCCAAATGCGCCACTGGGGACAGAAGTGCGAGTAGGAGAGAAAATTTCTATCAATGAAAATTATTAAATGTGTACATTACGAAATGAACAAATCTCCAAACAATTGCATAAAACATATCAAGAGAAGGCAGGTACTTGACGTTCCATTCTCCTATGTAAAGAATAAAATTTTTTTAAAAAATGCATCTTCCCCAGGTGAGGATCGAACTCACAGCCTCGGCATTACTCGCAAGTACTGCACTATAAGTACCGCGCGCTAGTAAATTGCGCCACTGGGGACAGATGTGCGAGTAGGAGAGAAAATTTCTATCAATGAAAATTATTAAAAGTGTACATTACGAAATGAACAAATCTCCAAACAATTGCACAAAATATATCATGAGAAGGCAGGTAATTGACGTTAAATCCTCTTATGGAAAGAATACAAATTTTTAAAAAAATGCATCTTCCCCAGGTGAGTATCGAACTCACAGCCTCGGCATTACTCGCAAGTACTGCACTATAAGTACCGTGCGCTAGCCAATTGCGCCACTGGGGACAGATGTGCGAGTAGGAGGGAAAATTTCTATCAATGAAAATTATTAAATGTGTACATTACGAAATGAACAAATCTCCAAACAATTGCATAAAATATATCATGAGAAGGCAGGTAATTGAAGTTTCATCCTCCTATGTAAAGAATAAAATTTTTTTAAAAAATGCATTTTCCCCAGGTGAGGATCGAACTCACAGCCTCGGCATTACTCGCAAGTACTGCACTATAAGTACCGCGCGCTAGCCAATTGCGCCACAGGGGACAGAAGTGCGAGTAGGAGAGAAAATTTCTATCAATAAAAATTAATAAATGTGTACATTACGAAATGAACAAATCTCCAAAAAATTACATAAAATATATGATGAGAAGGCAGGTACTTGACGTTCCATTCTCCTATGTAAAGAATAAAATTTTTTTAAAAAATGCATTTTCCCCAGGTGAGGATCGAACTCACAGCCTCGGCATTACTCGCAAGTACTGCACTATAAGTACCGCGCGCTAGCCAATTGCGCCACTGGGGACAGAAGTGCGAGTAGGAGAGAAAATTTCTATCAATGAAAATTATTAAATGTGTACATTACGAAATGAACAAATCTTCAAACAATTGCATAGAATATATCATGAGAAGGCAGGTAATTGAAGTTTCATCCTCCTATGTAAAGAATAAAATTTTTTTAAAAAATGCATCTTCCCCAGGTGAGGATCGAACTCACAGCCTCGGCATTACTCGCAAGTACTGCACTATAAGTACCGCGCGCTAGCCAATTGCGCCACTGGGGACAGATGTGCGAGTAGGAGAGAAAATTTCTATCAATGAAAATTATTAAAAGTGTGCATTACGAAATGAACAAATCTCCAAACAATTGCACAAAATATATCATGAGAAGGCAGGTAATTGACGTTAAATCCTCCTATGGAAAGAATACAAATTTTTAAAAAAATGCATCTTCCCCAGGTGAGTATCGAACTCACAGCCTCGGCATTACTCGCAAGTACTGCACTATAAGTACCGCGCGCTAGCCAATTGCGCCACTGGGGACAGATGTGCGAGTAGGAGAGAAAATTTCTATCAATGAAAATTATTAAAAGTGTACATTACGAAATGAACAAATCTCCAAACAATTGCACACAATATATCATGAGAAGGCAGGTACTTGACGTTCCATTCTCCTATGTAAAGAATAAAATTTTTTTAAAAAATGCATTTTCCCCAGGTGAGGATCGAACTCACAGCCTCGGCATTACTCGCAAGTACTGCACTATAAGTACCGCGCGCTAGCCAATTGCGCCACTGGGGACAGAAGTGCGAGTAGGAGAGAAAATTTCTATCAATGAAAATTATTAAATGTGCACATTACGAAATGAACAAATCTCCAAACAATTGCACAAAATATATCATGAGAAGGCAGGTAATTAACGTTAAATCCTCCTATGGAAAGAATACAAATTTTTAAAAAAATGCATCTTCCCCAGGTGAGTATGGAACTCACAGCCTCGGCATTACTCGCAAGTACTGCACTATAAGTACCGTGCGCTAGCCAATTGCGCCACTGGGGACAGATGTGCGAGTAGGAGGGAAAATTTCTATCAATGAAAATTATTAAATGTGTACATTACGAAATGAACAAATCTCCAAACAATTGCATAAAACATATCAAGAGAAGGCAGGTACCTGACGTTCCATTCTCCTATGTAAAGAATTAAATTTTTTTAAAAAATGCCTTTTCCCCAGGTGAGGATCGAACTCACAGCCTCGGCATTACTCGCAAGTACTGCACTATAAGTACCGCGCGCTAGCCAAATGCGCCACTGGGGACAGAAGTGCGAGTAGGAGAGAAAATTTCTATCAATGAAAATTATTAAATGTGTACATTACGAAATGAACAAATCTCCAAACAATTGCATAAAACATATCAAGAGAAGGCAGGTACTTGACGTTCCATTCTCCTATGTAAAGAATAAAAATTTTTTAAAAAATGCCTTTTCCCCAGGTGAGGATCGAACTCACAGCCTCGGCATTACTCGCAAGTACTGCACTATAAGTACCGCGCGCCAGCCAATTGCGCCACTGGGGACAGAAGTGCGAGTAGGAGAGAAAATTTCTATCAATGAAAATTATTAAATGTGTACATTACGAAATAAACAAATCTCCAAACAATTGCATAAAATATATCATGAGAAGGCAGGTAATTGACGTTCCATCCTGTAAAGAATACAATTTTTTTAAAAAACGCATCTTCCCCAGGTGAGGATCGAACTCAAAGTCTCGGCATTACTCGCAAACACTGCACTGCCACGCGCTAACGAAATGCGCCACTGAGGACAAATATGCGAGTAGAAGAGAAAATTTCTATCAATGAAAGTTATTAAATGTGTGCATCACGAAATGAACAAATCTCCAAACAATTGCATAATATATGACATGAGAAGACTGGTAATTTACGTTCCATCTTCTTATGTAAAGAATATAATTATTTTAGGAATGCATCCTCCCCAGGGGAGGATCGAACTCACAAGCCTCGGCATTACTCGCAAGTACTGCACTATAACTACCGCGCGATAGCCAGTTGCGCCACTGGGGACAGGTTTGCGAGTAGGAGAGAAAATTTCTATCAATGAAAATTATTAAAAGTGTACATTACGAAATGAACAAATCTCCAAACAATTGCACAAAATATATCATGAGAAGGCAGGTAATTGACGTTAAATCCTCCTATGTAAAGAATACAAATTTTTAAAAATATGCATCTTCCCCAGGTGAGTATCGAACTCACAGCCACGGCATTACTCGCAAGTACTGCACTATAAGTACCGCGCGATAGCCAGTTGCGCCACTGGGGACAGGTTTGCGAGTAGGAGAGAAAATTTCTATCAATGAAAATTATTAAAAGTGTACATTACGAAATGAACAAATCTCCAAACAATTGCACAAAATATATCATGAGAAGGCAGGTAATTGACGTTAAATCCTCCTATGTAAAGAATACAAATTTTTAAAAAAATGCATCTTCCCCAGGTGAGTATCGAACTCACAGCCTCGGCATTACTCGCAAGTACTGCACTACAAGTACCGCGCGCTAGCCAATTGCGCCACTGGGGACAGATGTGCGAGTAGGAGAGAAAATTTCTATCAATGAAAATTATTAAAAGTGTACATTACTAAATGAACAAATCTCCAAACAATTGCAAAAAAATATATCATGAGAAGGCAGGTAATTGACGTTAAATCCTCCTATGTAAAGAATACAAATTTTTAAAAAAATGCATCTTCCCCAGGTGAGTATCGAACTCACAGCCTCGGCATTACTCGCAAGTACTGCACTATAAGTACCGCGCGCTAGCCAATTGCGCCACTGGGGACAGATGTGCGAGTAGGAGGGAAAATTTCTATCAATGAAAATTATTAAATGTGTACATTACGAAATGAACAAATCTCCAAACAATTGCATAAAATATATCATGAGAAGGCAGGTAATTGAAGTTTCATCCTCCTATGTAAAGAATAAAAAATTTTTAAAAAATGCATTTCCCCAGGTGAGGATCGAACTCACAGCCTCGGCATTACTCGCAAGTACTGCACTATAAGTACCGCGCTCTAGCCAATTGCGCCACTGGGGACAGATGTGCGAGTAGGAGAGAAAATTTCTATCAATGAAAATTATTAAAAGTGTACATTACGAAATGAACAAATCTCCAAACAATTGCACAAAATATATCATGAGAAGGCAGGTAATTGACGTTAAATCCTCCTATGTAAAGAATACAAATTTTTAAAAAAATGCATCATCCCCAGGTGAGGATCGAACTCACAGCCTCGGCATTACTCGCAAGTACTGCACTATAAGTACCGCGTGCTAGCCAATTGCGCCACTGGGGACAGGTTTGCGAGTAGGAGAGAAAATTTCTATCAATGAAAATTAATAAATGTGTACATTACGAAATAAACAAATCTCCAAACAATTGCATAAAACATATTATGAGAAGGCAGGTAATTGACGTTCCATCCTCGTATGTAAAGAATAAAACAATTTTAAAAAATGCTTCTTCCCCAGTTGAGGATCGAACTTACAGCCTCGGCATTACTCGCAAGTACTGCACTATAAGTACCACGCGATAGCCAGTTGCGCCACTGGGGACATGTTTGCAAATAGGAGAGAAAATTTCTATCAATGAAAATTATTAAAAGTGTACATTACGAAATGAACAAATCTCCAAACAATTGCACAAAATATATCATGAGAAGGCAGGTAATTGACGTTAAATCCTCCTATGGAAAGAATACAAATTTTTTAAAAAATGCATCTTCCCCAGGTGAGTATCGAACTCACAGCCTCGGCATTACTCGCAAGTACTGCACTATAAGTACCGCGCGCTAGCCAATTGCGCCACTGGGGACAGATGTGCGAGTAGGAGGGAAAATTTCTATCAATGAAAATTATTAAATGTGTACATTACGAAATGAACAAATCTCCAAACAATTGCATAAAATATATCATGAGAAGGCAGGTAATTGAAGTTTCATCCTCCTATGTAAAGAATAAAATTTTTTTAAAAAATGCATCTTCCCCAGGTGAGGATCGAACTCACAGCCTCGGCATTACTCGCAAGTACTGCACTATAAGTACCGCGCGCTAGCCAATTGCGCCACTGCGGACAGATGTGCGAGTGGGAGAGAAAATTTCTATCAATGAAAATTATTAAAAGTGTACATTACGAAATGAACAAATCTCCAAACAATTGCACAAAATATATCATGAGAAGGCAGGTAATTAACGTTAAATCCTCCTATGGAAAGAATACAAATTTTTAAAAAAATGCATCTTCCCCAGGTGAGTATCGAACTCACAGCCTCGGCATTACTCGCAAGTACTGCACTATAAGTACCGTGCGCTAGCCAATTGCGCCACTGGGGACAGATGTGCGAGTAGGAGGGAAAATTTCTATCAATGAAAATTATTAAATGTGTACATTACGAAATGAACAAATCTCCAAACAATTGCATAAAACATATCAAGAGAAGGCAGGTACTTGACGTTCCATTCTCCTATGTAAAGAATAAAATTTTTTTAAAAAATGCCTTTTCCCCAGGTGAGGATCGAACTCACAGCCTCGGCATTACTCGCAAGTACTGCACTATAAGTACCGCGCGCTAGCCAATTGCGCCACTGGGGACAGAAGTGCGAGTAGGAGAGAAAATTTCTATCAATGAAAATTATTAAATGTGTACATTACGAAATGAACAAATCTCCAAACAATTGCATAAAACATATCAAGAGAAGGCAGGTACTTGTCGTTCCATTCTCCTATGTAAAGAATAAAATTTTTTTAAAAAATGCCTTTTCCCCAGGTGAGGATCGAACTCACAGCCTCGGCATTACTCGCAAGTACTGCACTATAAGTACCGCGCGCCAGCCAATTGCGCCACTGGGGACAGAAGTGCGAGTAGGAGAGAAAATTTCTATCGATGAAAATTATTAAATGTGTACATTACGAAATAAACAAATCTCCAAACAATTGCATAAAATATATCATGAGAAGGCAGGTAATAGACGTTCCATCCTGTAAAGAATACAATTTTTTTAAAAAACGCATCTTCCCCAGGTGAGGATCGAACTCAAAGTATCGGCATTACTCGCAAACACTGCACTGCCACGCGCTAACGAAATGCGCCACTGAGGACAAATATGCGAGTAGAAGAGAAAATTTCTATCAATGAAAATTATTAAATGTGTACATTACGAAATGAACAAATCTCCAAACAATTGCATAATATATGACATGAGAAGACTGGTAATTTACGTTCCATCTTCTTATGTAAAGAATATAATTATTTTAGGAATGCATCTTCCCCAGGTGAGGATCGAACTCACAAGCCTCGGCATTACTCGCAAGTGCTGTTCTATAAGTACCGCACGCTAACCAATTTCGCCACTGCGGTGGAGACTGGCGAACCGGCATGAGAGAAAACTTTTATCAACACTGAAATTCAAATTTGAGAGTTAAGGAAAAAGATATACCTTTTTTACTTGGTTATATATCACTTGAAAGTTCTGTAATAAATGAACTACATGAGATCACATATTATAAAAAAGAAATATGTTACTGATTTACGAATACCCGCGAAATATTATGTTATGCGGCTTTAGCTTATATTGAGCAATTACCATATTAGTTCCTATTTTAACCCTTTGTACAAAACAACATACAGATGTAGCCAAAAAAAAATTTTTTTTAATTGTTGAACTATATTGACTATGGAAGACAAATATCCCGAAATGGCAGGAGAAGTTTCGTATCAAGGGATTCTCAAACTCAAAGCTGCGATATCGATGAATCCACAATAAAAAAAATTTTTATTTTACATTTCATATAGGCAACCTTATCTAGTATCCTCATTAAAAAATGAAATTTAGTTTTTTTTTTAAAAAGTTAAAAAGTTTTCTTTTTGAGTTCCCCGCAAATATATAGATAGATAGATAAAAAATAGAAAACTAAGCACTATACTCTTATTCTCTGAATATTTCACGTTTATTATTATTTTTTATTTTTTTTATGAAATTGATTTGAAATCAATTTCATAAAAGTCCTGAGCCGTCCTGGTCTTCCTTCTTGGTTATTTTTTTCCCTTTTAAATAATTTGATTGATTGCACAGATTTTTAATTTTTTTTAAAATTATTTTCGTGATATGTTTAATATTTTTAAAAATATTTATCGAAATGACCACTCTTATGTGTTAACTTATTTGAATAGATCTTTAAATTTGTCATTCCTTCTCCCACTGTAGATCAAAATTTTTCTATGGTTGTGTATTTTATAAATGAATCAATTTGTTTAAATAGATTTATAAATGGGAATAAACGAACTACGCGGGTCATTATAAATTTCTCATTTACTTCAATTTCACAAGCTCGTTATAACTCTATTTTCTTTTTTTTCTCTCTGCTCACATGGAAAAAGAGATAACACAGCTCTGTGCCGCTATTTACATGCAGCAATCACAACACAACTCTCTCCATAGAGTTGTTTCCATATACAAACTCTGCCTCCAGCATTCCAGTAATAAATTACTCACTAGATGGCGTTGGCTGTAGCTCAGAACAAGGAAAATCCTAAAAGTATGGTCTCCTTTTTTATAAATTCATAACTCCGTTGATTTCCTATTTTAATTAAATAATTTTATTGATTGAACTGTTATTTATTTTTAACAGCATCACCAGAACGGTCGATGCAGCTTTGCGGGCTCTGATGGAATTTTTATAGGCCAATGCCATACCATGTCCCGACCATGTTCTTCAAATAGCATTGAACCTTACTTTTCATGTCGTTGTATTGGCAGAATTGTTTAAAGTCGGAGTTCTTCTATTAATCATGGTTTAAGTCCCTCACACTAGACTTGTCCATGGTGGTCGTGATTCTAGGGGACTGGTCTATTTATTTCTAGAAAAAAAAAGTTCTTTGTTGTAGAAGTCGAGTCGAACTAAAAACTACTGTTCAGCTTTCACGTGAATTCCTGCAAATTGAAAGTCTGATATCGTTTATACTTAGACCATTTCAATATGGGTGAGTGGAAGAAGTGACTTGTTTTTCTAAACTTAAACCAATATTCATCGATTTACCTCATTGGAAGAGATAGCCTACGTGACCACAATAATTGCCAACACTCGAGTCTGGTGCCTAGAGGAGTTCTCATAACAATTAGACAGTAGTTTCCACTTTTTAGTTGGTGTTAGACAATATCCTTCCCTCTAAATTAATTCGCAAAAAGAGTGTGCCTTTCAAGCTCACAGAGAACACTTCTCGTGATAGCTAGAAAGTAGGTCAATGATGTGCTTGCTGACTAAAAATATATGTTTCAAATTTATGTAGTATTTTGACAGCCTAATCAAAATAATAATAAGAAGAACAAGAAAAAAATTGCATCTAATCAATATCTGAATCATTGGGTCAGTGTATTAAACGATCACCACATCAATAAATCAACAAATCAGTTTATTATTAAATGAAAAAGTACGTAAATTTTTGCTTAAAGATTAATTTTTTCAAATGTATAAATGCATCCAGACTTTTTCAGACTATCATTAGAGATCGTTATTTGATTTCACAGAAAAGTTAAATGATTATCGTTTTTTTTTTTTTACAAAGCTCTGCCAAAAAAAAAAAAAAAAAAAAAAAAAAAAATAGGAAAACAAAACAAAGAAACTGGGAGCATTATACATTGTCTCAAGAAATAATTTCCTTAGTATTTTTTTTTTTTTTCTTTCAGTAAGTCAGGAAAATAAAGGAAGAGTTTTGGGTAGAATACGGGGACACCAGCTGTCCATTCCGCATTTTTTTTCCTGCCTTCCCTGATCACGCACTCACCAAACTCATCAAGTTCATTCAAGAATGTGAACATTAATTTTGAAGTATGATTATAACCATACAGAATGAAAAAAGTTTTGACGTTGCTGAATATTCCCTCGCCAATAGTTGGCTTACTTTATTTTTCGCCGTCTATAGAGTGACGTGATTAAGGAGCAGGAAAAAAGCCATTTTTCTCTTCAAATAAAAGTCGACTGACAGCCAAGAATCAAGAAAAGAGAAGAAATAAAAAAACTAATTTTGAGGAAAAATTCTTCTAATGGATTAGAAGACGATTTTACATCTTTGTTATCTCTTCCAATTACTTACAAATATAGGATGTTCTAAATTAAAATGACAGATTTCAAAATTGTATGGGAGGAAAACAGATAAAGTTTTAAAAAAAACACACACATACAAAATTCATGTGACAGGGCTTAAATATTTCCTCCCAAGTTCCAGGTTTCAGTTCAAAAGTTTTTCGACAGATGGAGCTACAAAACTCCTTTCACTGTTTTTTCTGTTGGTTTCTGGTGTATGCAAATTTTATCCTCCGATTCTAACGTATGATTGAGGATGAAAATGAAAACTTCAAAAATCTCGTAATTCGATTATCATTCACAACAGTAAAAATATCTATTAATTCTAAAATTCTAATTTGAAAGTCAATAAATAGAAACATAATTTTAAAATTTACAATTTTGACCGTGAAAAAATATCCTGAAACTTCTACTAGATTAATAGAAAAAAGAATCTCGTAATAGGGTACTTGCAATTCGAGAAGAAGACGATTACGGATACACAGACACGTGATCTACGACCTCAGCTGCAGCTGATAGTTTATAAGCAAAATGACCTGTTATAGTTGAGCTAAGTTTCTCCACATAAGTAAGAATGTTAATTAACTTTAAGTTAATTAAATAAGGCCCAGAATCATATCACATATCTATATTGTTCAAATGTAATTCTTTCTCATTTACGTCCGGTGGCTGAGTGGTAGCGCTTCGTGCTCCCGTGCCACAGGTCCTGGGTTCGATCCTCGGGCCGGGCAAGGCTGACTCAGTCTTTTATCCCTTCAGTGGGTAGATAAATTGAGTACCAAGCATGCTTGGGAACTAAACACTGGGGGTTTCACGTTTGGCTGACCACCTGACCCAAACATCTGCTCCTGCACCCCAGAGCCCAAGGTCAAGAAAACTGAAATGGGCACAGTAGGCCTTGGCCCTCTATGGGCTGTCGCGCCACTGAGTTTAGTTCAGTTTTCATTTACGTCTTTTGCTTGACTTAGGTGTGATATTTTGACTTAGATGTATTATTTGATTATGTATTTTATTGTAACGGTGATACATTTAAGTTTTGTTTACCTGGAAACTTCGATGCATAATTAATTTGTTTATGTTCTACTTGGCTTTACATGGCTTAGTGCCTGTCTTTGTGTTAAATAAGAAATATATAGTGAGAAAATTGAAAGCTTTGTGAAAGAATACAGAAAGTGTCTCTTTAATGAATTGATACCTGTGGGCTTGGCTTAATAGAAATGAAATGGAAACAACAGCTGCTAACGTGAACAAATGCCACGGTTCAACATCCAATCAGGATCGAGATACCCACACTACGTCACTTGCAAGTATCCCATTGCCGTTTCAGTTATAATATAGACCAGAGATTAAACAAAACAACAAAAAAAGAAAATGTTTCTCAAGCGAGGCTTGTACTCACAACCTCTACATAAGTCGCACGCACTACAGCGCTAACCAATTCCGTCACCGGGGACAGGCATTCCAATCGAAAAGTCAAATCTAGCAAATGATGTTATTCACCACAAAGCTTTTACAAACTTTGAAACATTGCTAATAAAGATTAATTATTAATTGTAACTATTTGTTTATGTAACTTTTCAAGATCGTAAACCTCTCGTGTGTTCTTTTAAAATAATTCATTTTAGTACTACTGCGTCCCAAACTAATGCAACTATTTCAATTTTAATAACTGTGTGAGAATAAATCAGCTTTAAACAATGACTGAATTCGGGCAATCTCAGGTAAAGGGACAAATCTATGGTATATTCTATACATTATAGTGCATGCATTTAAAATACATACATTCAGATTTCAATCTATGATAAGCTGGTCAATGAAGAGATTTATAATATCACGTGACTGCAACTGAAATTAACATCGATCTCTTACTATCTGCGTTTGAGTCAACCTGAGTCGAAATTGTTTGTGAATTATATAGATGAACAGTTATGAAAAGGATTGAACTATGCCACATAGAAAGGAAAGCTTTGCACCCATTAAATTTAGGATATGCTTAAATGTTTATTATACATTACAATTTTTCTACATTATTTGACGCTTCGAATATCGAGCTCGGCTTCTTTATTTATTTTGTGCTGTAATAATTATCCGATTTGCATACTTTTAGTTATATTTAAATGGTTGACCGAATTCGATACTTTTTCATTTTTGTCATAATGAACTTGAGTTTTTTAATTTTTCTGAAAAAAAATTGTCTGCTTCTTTCAAAAATTTTAAATTTCGTCATTAAGAATGCGTATTTTAAAATGACTCAAAAATTTTTAAACCTCTCGATGCAAAACTTATTTGATCATTATTAAATTAAATCATGAAAAATAATAAAGGAAACAGAAAAATAATTTTTTGCGCAAAATAATTTTTGTATACAAATTTTAAAATTATACATAAAAACTTTCGCATTTTATTCAAATATTTCCAAAAACGTGGTGAAATACGCAAATTTTTTTTAAATAATTATTGAGGTGCTAAAACTTTGGAGAGATCACTCCTGAATAATCTATTGGAACTGTAATTATATTTTCCATATTGCGGCTACTCTCCTTCCCTATATCTTAAGGGTCAAGAATCCATATTTGTCAAAAAGAGGGCAAATTTATTCCCCCCAAAAAGTACGTTTTTTAAGTACTATGTAAACTTAAATACATGCTGTAATTAGAATATAATCTGTCTTAAGAGTTACGGCCGATTTTTTCTCAAATGTTATCTTTTTTATTTTATATAGTTTAAAATAATGTAAAACTTTGCGTACTTTACCAATCAATTTTTTGACCATTATCATAATAACTATAAAAAAAAAATATTTTATACGGAATTTTCCTTGGATAAACGACCATTATAATTGTATACAAAAAATTTTTAACAAGCTTCTGAAATTCTCGAAAAAGGGAAATAACATGAGAAAATTCAAACAATAGAAAGGACCATTCTCCTGATTAAACCATTGGGGGCCATATTTTCCGGAGATACCCCCGTATTTTAAGTGTTAAAAATTCAAAATTGTCGAAAAGAGTAACGTCTATTCAGTGAAAAGTACGCTTTTGAATAGTAATTTAAATTATCGTCTGCAAACTGATTAGCATATTTTATGTCAATTTCTCGAACTTCTAAGATTGCTTATTAGTAGGCGTAAATCGGATCATTAAATCAAATGGTATTCAGTTGTACTACCCTGTTTTTTTATTTCTTCTTTTTTGCCATACCTTAGCAATCTTGCAGTTTCAATGTCATATAAAATGTTTCACTTTATAAAAATCCACAGTTGTCATGGTAATGAAAAATATAATGTTTCTTTCCCAATTAAATAATGACAGGCTATAAACTCATAATGTCGGTGAAGTTTTAATTCTGGACTCAGATCAAATGCGTGTTTAAGAAAATGGACAGAACTCAAAACGCGTGTTAAAAAATGGACATTGCTATTTAAGAAAATAGACATAGTGTTTGATTTCGTTTTTCAAACGTATCATACAAAAATTATTATTATTATTTTGGAAGAAAAAATTAATGGATCAAAAACGAATTCGTCCATTCCCCTAAATCACTTATCATATTTTTTAAAATTATTTGGAAAAGATATTAAGAGTCAAAAGTTGTTCCTTAAGTCAAAAGTCTATTTTCTTAAACACAAATTTTGAGATGTGTCCAATTTCTTTAACATTCATTCCGAGCTGTGTTCATTTTCTTAAACACGTATTTTGAGTTGCATTCATTTTCTTAAAAATTCATTTCAAATTATGTTCTTTTTTTTAAACATCCGTTTTCAGTTGCGTTCATTTCTTAAACTCGCATTTGGAGCTGTGTTCATTTCTTAAACGCGCGCATTTTGAGCTGTGTTCATTTTCTCTAACATTCATTCCGAGTTGCGTGTATTTTCTCAAACACGTATTTCAGTCTATGTTCAGAATAAAAGTACTCCCCAACTTTTGTTAAAGTGTAGAGAATAAATACAATGTATCAAGTTTTAGAAACGTGATAAAAATAAAGTTGCATTTAATATCTCGTCAGCAAAAAGAGGCAACTGAAAAAATATTTCTCTACTCTCTGAATTATCAAGATGTAGTTTATCGCTAAAGATAATCTTTCTATCTATTTCCGACATTAAAGAGTATATATTCTAAGGCTTAACTGATAACCATATGAGCCGTTATTTTTGAAAGTGGAATATATCCCATTTAGAGCTAAAATAGTTTATTCTTTTATTTACCTTTTTTTATGATTTTAATGACCATTATTATATTTTGACGCTTCACCAAATTATAGTGTTAAAAATATCACCTAAATTAATAAAACTTTTTAAAATCATTCAAACACTAACCGTTGGATTTTTACTACTTTTCCGCAGTGGACTGATCATAGAGACACGGTTCCCAGTAGAACACCGAAGTTAAGCATCACTGGCTGCGGTCAATAAGTGGGTGGGTGACCACTTTGATCAGTCTGCGTATGGACCAGGGGTGCGCGATATTGGTCCTTGTTAAACTGTTCTACCGTAAAATGCTTAGCTTTGCGTGCAGGTCGTCGGGCTACCGAAGCAGGGGTGCCATCCCCTCTGCTGATGGCGTGTCTTCGGATCATCCTCAAGGATGTTTCCCAGACCGTCGCCAATAGCCCATTGCGCAGCTCTAGTGCGACGTAAATGAACTACAACAATCTACAGCGAAACAAAAGTAGAAAAATTTATTTATCTCGCATTCGATTTGTTAAGAGATTCTCAGCATAAAGACGCTCCATTTCCAGAGGTTCAATCAAATCCAATGCTCTTGCAACGTCATACAGTCGTTTCTTTTTCACGAACGAATGTTCTATTTATCGCAATATGTCGCTAAGTCTTGGATTCCAGTAAGACTACGAAACTAATTTTTTTTAAAACAATTCTATGATATATATCGCAAATGATATATCGAATTAAACTTCCGTCTAGCGTGTTTAACTTTTAAAAGCTTTTTTATATTGTTTTGAAAACATATTTGTATAATTTGATAACGAAATAAAACAGAACTATTTGCAGCCGCGGGTGATTACTTAAATCCTATACAGCAATGGTCTTTTCTTAACTTGCAACGGAGTATAAGAATCCAAATTCTGAAAGTTTTAGCTTTTCATTTTCTACCACATAATAAATTTTTTCGTGGAAAAAGAAGTTGGTATTCCTGAATTCCTTTAGAAATGTAGTGAAAAATGATTAAAATATTAAGTAAAGTATAAACGGTTTTTCAAAACCAGCAAAAAAAGAGACATGAGCAATTTGAATAGCAATTTTCGAACATCAATAATGTAGCTGTCGCCAATATTCTCATTGTACAACAGACTTATAGTAAACTCGCAAAATAATGAAGAATTCCTATTACTTTTCAATAAACATGTTGTTTTTCATTCAAATTCAATCTGACTAATGTTACTGTATAGTTTGAAAATGATGAAAGAGAAATAAAAAAAAAATAACAAACATGTTATTCCGGGAAAATTATTATAAACTAATGTATTCGAATAAAATATTAAAAAGTAACTGATTCAGAACTTCAATTCCTCCCTAAGATTCATTCATATCTAAGACCATTCTAAGATTATTCTAAGATCATTCTCGAAAAATTATTTAAAAATTATTTAGAAAGTAGTTAAAATCATTCCTAATGATTTATTCTAAATTCTATTCTAATCCCAAGATGCGTCACTTAAATTACTGCTATCAATGCATCGTTTTAGAGTTTTAATTTCTATGATTTATTCTTATAGGAAATTGAATTATACAAAAGCAGATAGGATCATTTTAAGCAAATTATTTCAAAATTAATTAAAATAAATCCTAAAGGCTAATTCTGAATCAAATTTGAATCCAAAGATGTGTTACTAAAATGTTTGTAGTTATCAATGTATCATCTTAAAGTTCTATAATTTCTATGATTTATTCTTATTGAAAAGTGAATTTTACAAAAGCAAATAGAATCATTCTAGTTAAATTATTTATAAGTATTTAAAATAATTCCTAAAGATTAATTCTGCATTAGATTATTCTAATCCAAAAATGTGTCCCTTAAACCTTCGCAATAAAAAAATAATAAAATAAAATGCAACTTCCCCAGGTGAGGCTCGAACACAGCCTTGGCATTATTCGCAAGCACTGCATTCGCGCTAACCAATTGCGCAACTAGGAACAGGTGTGCTGGCAAAGGAGAGAAGAGTACTATATGTCCTAAAATCCACATTTGAAAGTCTACCAATAAGGAATAGGTGTTTACTAAATTACATCGCAGTGATCATTAATTGATAAATAAATTATATGAAATTATTTATCAAAACAAAGAGATATGTTACCGATTTTGCAATTGAATTTTAGAAAAGCAAATAGGATCATTTTAGGTAAATTATTTCAAAATTATTTAAAATCAATCCTGAGGTCTAATTTTGAATCAGATTTTAATTCAAAGATGTGTTATTTAAATCTTTGTAGTTATCAATGTATCGTCTTAAAAGTTCTTTAATTTCTATGATTTATTCTTATAGGAAAGTGAATTTTGCAAAAGCGAATAGATTATTCGAGTTAAATTATTTCAAAATTAAGTAAAATCAATCCTGAGGGCAGGGAATAGAGCGTTCGCCTCCCAATGAGATGAACCAGGTTCCAATCCCAACGATAGCTGGTTGCTATGAATTCTGCTGCTTTGCTTCCTGCTCACTCCGACCACAGTGCTGACGTAAAAATATCCTCAGTGGTTGACGGATCATGAGTATAAAATCCCTTGCCGATGGGCTAATCGTAAAAGGTGTTTTTGGTTTTCCTTTGCGTAAATGCTGGTTAGTTCCATCAAAAAGTCCTCCACGAAGACCAGTTTGTCTCAATGATTGATCCAGGAGTTTCCTTGTCTTCTGGATTAGGTTCAAAATTAAAAGGCTACTGAGTTGAACATTGATTGTAGTAAATGCAAATAGGATCATTACGGATAAATTATCAAAAAGCAATTAAAACCATTATTAAGAGTTAGTTCTTAATTCAATTCTAATTTTTTTAAAAATGTGTCACTTAAATCTTAGTTATGAACAGCAATTTCCTATTTGTATGTTTCATTTGCATTGGAAAGTGAATTTTAAGTCGAATCTAAAAAAGGGGTGTCGCTTAAATCTTTCTAATTAGCAATGTATAAAACTTAAATTTTCTATTTTTATACTTTATTAGCATTGGAAAGCGAATTTTACAAAAGCAAAAAGGATCATTATGAATAAATTATGAAAGACATAATTTAAATAATTATTAAGGGTTAATTCTAAACTAAATTCCAATCCAACAAAGATGCGTCACTTAAATTTTAGTAATTAACAATATATTTGCTTTCAGTTTCCTATTTCCATGTTTCATTCGAATTGGAAAGTGAATTTCACAAAAGCAAGTAGGGAGCCGCGATGGCTCAGGGGATAGAGCGTTCGCCTTCCAATGAGGCGAACCGGGTTCGAATCCCAGTCGATACGAATTCCGCATCCGGCTTGCACTGACCACAGTGCTGACGTGAAATATCCTCAGTGGTAGACGGATCATGGGTTAGAGTCCCCTTGCCGTCAGGCTAACCGTGGGAGGTTCTCGTGGTCTTCCTCTCCATGTAACGCAAATGCGGGTTAGCTCCATCAAAAAGTCCTCCACGAAGGCAAATTTCTCCCAATACTCGATCCAGGAGTTCCCTTGTCTTCTGGATTGGGTTCAAAATTACAAGGCTACGGAGTTGAACATTAGTAGCCGTAAACCCATTAAGTTGGGTCGGCTGTTCAACGACGGTTATAAAAAAAAAAAAAAAAAAGCAAGTAGGATGTATTCGATATCCGTTCGGTTGTCATAGCAACTCCCAACTTAATGAATTCCGAACTATCCCCTTTTGAAATGGAAATAAAATAGAATCAAGAATAAAATCTTCTTGAAAAGTTGCGAAAATTCCCAGCGCACAACACGCTACGCAAAGAGCCTATCTCTCGATATTCCTAAATAAATAAGGAGATGTAAAAAAATGAAAGAATATTTGATGGAATATTTCAAAAGGCTCATAAAGTATTAATATAATGCATTTAGTTTTTACGTGGATAATAAGATAAGAGAAAATGTATTTTTTTTTAAAGAAAATTATAGTTTATTCAGCTCTGTTTACTTAATTGATGTCTGTATATTGATTCACCACTTGTTTGCTTTTAATTATTTACTCGAGATTTGGGCACATTTTTTAATGAAGTCGTAACGTTAATATTTTTCTTCTTGATCTGGTAAACATTTCTTTTTTTTTTTTTTTTTTAATTCGTTCATTGTTTTTATTGTAGACTTAATTTTGAAAGATGAAAGAAATTATGTAGTCATTGTTTCAAAAGAAAAAAACTCTGTGAGAGGAGTTTTTAATATTTTTTTAGGGTGTATATCTCTCTCTAAAGTACAGGAAAAATGAGAATTGTTAGATCAATTTTAACACGCAATTTCTCCTAATAAATATAAGATATGATTCAGCGAAGTAATGTTATATGTTTTTTAGAGAAATGTTATCAAAAGCGTCGTTATTTTTGGAAGTAAAATAAGTCCACTTTTGGATTAAAAATGTGTTAATAGTTTTAGTAAGAATTTTTTTTTTCAAATGCCCACACGATTGACACTCGTCAGGTATCAGTTGGGCAAAATTGTTAGTCACTCTTTCTGGAGCACCCTATTAGGCTGGGTGACGTTGCACCCACAGTAAGGACAGATAGTACAGAGAATGAAAGAACATCCATGCCTTGCCCGGGATTCAAACACAGGACCTTTCCAATGCGAGGTTAGTTCCTTGACTACTACACAGTCCAATCGGGAGTTTTAGTAAGATAATAAATCCTCTTTTCTTATGTACACGGGGATATTGGTAATTGCTTGCGTCGCTCGCTAAAGTCAGTGGTGTTCTATCATCCTTCTTTGTTTTCTTCGTGCCTCGTGTTTTTTTTTTTTTTTTTCGTGCCTTTTCTAACGTTAATGCAGAACGCAGTACAGTTGGGCATTGAGGCGCACTATTTCCTTATCAGTTAGGGCAGGGCAGGTCAGGGAATGTGGCAGAAGTATTCCTGCAACACCCTTGCAATGAGTGTCGATGCATTGAAAAATGGCTTCTGATGCTCTTCCAACACATGGGGCTGAAGGATGTCATGAACGTACCGCTAGACTGTCAAGGAGCCGTGGTTCAGCATTAGAGGCGATTGTGTGCCGCATACGGTGGCATTCCACACCATTGCATCAGTTGTAGAAGCGATGTGCAGCGTAGGTAAGATTCACACCCACTCGTCGTTGCCATCGGTTGAAGGGGTGTTGCTCTCGACGGGATCGGATTGCAGCCGAAAGGAACCAAGTCGTCTTCGATGATGAATCCAGATTTAATTTGAGCAGTGGCGACTGTCTTGAAACAGAGTGGAGGTCACATGGTGAACGCCTCAATCCTGCCTACTCTGCACACCGCTTCTTCAACTGGTATGATGGTATGGGGTGCCAACACAGATGACGCATGATGGCCCAGCGGCACGTTCGTAACATCTTAGCCCCATGCGATGCCACTCATGCCTAGGCACGCAAAAGACATTTTCAATGTCTAATGCTGGAGCCGTGGTGTTTTATTGGATAGAGTAGTCGCCTCCCAACGAGGTGAACTGAGTTCAAGTCCCAGCGAGGGCTGGTAAATATGAATTCCACAGTCAGCTTGCACCGGCCACAGTGACGACTTCAAACATCCTCAGTGGTAGACGGATCATGGGATATAGTACCCTTGCCGTCAGGATAACTGTGAGATATATTCGTGGTTTTCCTCTCCATGTAAGGAAAATGCATACTCGTTCCCTCAAAAAGTCTTTCACGAAGGTTTGTTTGTTCCAGTACTAGATCCAGGAGTTCCCTTGTCTTCTGGGTTGGTTTCAAAATTACAAATCTACGAAGTTGAACATTGATAATCATAAACTCAGAATTGGATCGGATGTTCAATGACGGTTACGATATCAAATAATTCAATGTTCAGCCACACGCATCAGAGAAGTCACGGGAATACCTCCGCTACACTACCACCCTTGACTGGTCTGCATGATACCCAGATTTGTCACCGAAAGAGCATTTCAGGGATAACTTGGAATAGCGAGTTGGATAGCCTTCAGATTTAGTCGATTTAGAATGTTTTTACAGCAGCTGTGAAACGAGATGAGCAGTCTCATCATAACAGACTTGCATGCTTCATTGCTCGATCCTATCGCATCATGTATTCGTGAGAGATGGAATGGCCCAAGACGTACCATACATTTAAATTAAAAATTTAAAATTAATTACAATCAAATTTCTTTAAACGTTAAAAAAAAACTGCTGATATTCATAATGTAAAGCGTTTCTTTTCTATCAAAATATGTTAAACATTACAAGGTTCTTTCATTTCTAAAATGAAGCAAGCGTTGAATGGAGTAATTTTTAGAATAACATAAATTATACATAACTTAATATTTTTTTAAGAATTAATAAATTAAAAAAAAAAAAAAAAAACAATTGGTGAGGCTTGCAGACAATTTTTTAAATCTCCATTTGTTCTATTTTCTGGTCGTGTAACTGGTGGTTGGTGGTGACCGTTAGTTTTGCCCAATAGTTTGTAATATTAACGACGTAAAAAAGGCTGTCAAATCAAACGTCATCAAGGGCATAGTTTAAAAAATAAAGATTTTTTTTAAATTTTTTTTTTTGTGTAGTTTGTTTGCTATATTTTAAGTGTTGAATGTCAGTTAAATGTTTGAAGGGTTGAATGAAGTTAAATGTTATTTTGAAATTGTTGAGGAGAGGTATTTTGTGACGATTTCCATTACTTAAAGGTGCTTCTTTGTTGTTAAGTACACAGCTAGAATTTCCATTCTCAAATTATGCTGAAATAATCGGCAATAGTCCGTCCATACAATTAACCGTAAAGTTTGCGGTAATGGACATTTTTTGTTACCTTTACTGTCTTGAAACCGTTTATAACTACTAAGGTTAAAAAACTATAAATGCAAAACTATACGGTTTTCAATTATTTAGAACTAGCGTGGTTGCAAAGCAGCAAAAAAGAAATTTAACTGGACATTGGAGATGGTTTAGCAGCTTTTTTGTGCTGCCATTTATTACCATATTCTAACAGTTCAGGGTCACAAATTGGGTAAAGTATGACACTAGTAACTCTTTATGTGTTGAAAGGAAAGGAGGTAATATTTTGGTGGCAACACTGGGATCAAACCCCCGTTCTGTCGTCAGATTTAACCGTCAGATTTGCCCTCTCGGCTATAATATGTACTCGTCCGCAAGGAAAGAAGTATCTTTATTAGGAGAATCTAGTTGGTATGATAAAATTTTGGTTGTTTAACCGTACTAGGTAAAACCAATTAGTGAACGGTTTTTCTCACAGTTAGCAGTTTGAATACCATCATATTCATGGTTACTTGACTGTTTTTTTATATGGTATAATAACTGATTTCTTTTTAATATGGTAAAATAAATTTTTACGAGAAGTTTTTAACAGTATAGTGGAAATTTCAGACCTATGGAGCACCTGTAACCTAGAAAGCGTCTAGTAGTGGTGTATTTATGTGGAAACAATTATGAGGAACAGCTAGGTGTAGAAACGTCACCTTCGAAAAAAGAATTACTCATTAGTATTTTACCATTTCATTTCATTTATTTCATTCATTAGCATTTCATTTATTTATAATTGATAATTATTTTATCGTTTAGTTCATTTCATGCAAAGAAAATTTCAATTTTTTTATTTTTATTTTATTCATAATTCATATTTGTTTAAATTAATTTATAAGTGGAACAAATATTCCGTATATTTCAAAGTAATTATTATTTCACGATCAATGTTAGATTAGCGAGAGAAAAAAATCTAAAATCTAAATTATATGGACGCTGCTCCATACTCGCATTTTTGTTCTAGTTTTTTTTTTTTTTAAAAATGACCTTATTTTCTGTTTAAAAACATTAAAAAAAAAAAAAAAATTCTTGCACAAATTGACGAGGTATATGCCTTAAAAGGAAGATGCTGTTATTTTCCCAAATAATAAAATAATTAATTAAAATTGTTTGTAATTATTTCCTTTTTGTTTGAAATCTAGAAAAATTAAAAAGTAAAGGTTTCCACACTAATTAAGTAAGCAGTAAATGTTGTTTAGTTTGCGTAAAGAAATTTTTTAATTATATTTCTTTGATGGGTTCGCAGTTTTTGACGTTTAAAAAAAATTAGAAATAGGGAAAAACTAGAGATTCCTGAACTAAATTTTTAAAAAAAATGCCTATTCATTAATTATGCAAAATCAGAAAAAATAAAAAGCAGAAGTCTCTCAAAATTAATTTATTTTACTGGGAGGGCGGGAAAAGCATATTTCGAAGCATTAATCTTTTCTCTTGACATTTCAAAAATATGAGATATAATAAGTAATTGGAAATTTTATCATTTACAATTCCTCAAAAAGGCAGTTCTCAAAAGATGAGAACATAAGATAAATCTAAACTTTAAGCTCTTACAACAATTAATTAACCTTTAATTAACTCGCAGTTAAAAGTTTAAATTAAATTCATAATTCTGTCAAATTACAGGAATTAACATAAATATATGTTATATATTATAACCGGCGTTGAACAGCCGACCCAATTCTGAGTTTACGACTATCAATGCAACCCTTGTCATTTTGAACGCAACCCAGTAGACAGGGGAACTATTGGATCAAATATTGAAGCAAACTAGAAGACTTTTAGAATAAATATGGGAATTATATAAACAGGAAAGCCGCAAAACTCACTTCAGTTAGCCCTATGGTAAAGGGATTCTAATCCATGCACCGTCTACCACTGAGGATCTTTTCCGTCAGCACTGGTTGGCGCGATCCATAATTCATGTCAACCAACCACCACTGGGATTCAAATCTAGGTCTACGTATCGGGAGGCGAACGATCTATGCCCTGAATCACTACGACTTAACATAAATTACTGCAAACATTTTTAATCAATATGTAAAAAATTATTTTTTTCTCCTACCCAAAAAAAAAAAATTTTTTTTTTAAAAGTTGTTGTTTAAAATTTTTTGCAATAATATATGTTTTGCAAATAAAATTCGTAATGAAATTTTAAATGAAAATTTTTACAAACATGCTGATTTTTGACATTAGCCAAAGTAAAAAAAAAAAAAGTATTTTTAATAGTGTCGAGATGTTAACAAATAAAAATAAAAGATTAAAATTTTAATTAGATGATTAGTTTATTTACTTTTCAGATAAAAGCTATAACCTTTTAAAACAGTAACGTATAAAACGGTGCTAACAAAAAATAGATTATGGTAAATACTTAAAATTTATTTAACCATCCAGAAAATAATTTTTCAAGTATTTAAACATTTTCTTATGCTTTTATGAAATATTTTTGTAGAAAAATGCCATTTGCTTACACGTGAACTATAGGATTGTTCAAAAAAAAAAAAAAAAAAAAAAAAAAAAAAAAGAACGTACGCTACTCCGATAGTTTTTCTCATAAATTTTTTTATTTAAAATAACGAGACAATTCTATGAAAAAAATTATAATTTTAATAAGTGAACATTTTACATAAATAGTAGTAGAATTCAGAATTAGGTGTTGGTAACCATTTTTATTTTTATTTTATAACCGTCGTTGAACAGCCGACCCAATTTCATGGGTTTACGACTACTAATGTTCAACTCCGTAGCCTTGTAATTTTGAACCAATCCAGAAGACAAGGAAACTCCTGGATCAGTACCCCCAGAGGTATTGATTTGTTATGGGAACATGGAGGACTTTGAGACTCGACAGATTTAACGTGCATCAGTCACCATTTACTACACGGGGAGTCTTCGGCCGGCGAGGATCGAACCCACGACCTCTTGGATATGGGCCCAGAGCCCTACCGACCAGGCTATCCCGGTCCGTTGGTAACCATTTGACGAATATGGAATATCGGTGTTCCTTTCTTTGGCGCTCTAATTACAAGAAAATATATTTTGGTATTTTTTAATTATAAAAAACAGCCTAATAGTTACTAAAAAAATTTGTTGGATTGTTGTAATTATATTTGTACAAAAAAATATATAAACTAAAGTAAAAAATAGTTTGAAATTTTTTTTTTTTCTTTGTTCATATTCAAAAATTTATCAATTATTGATTTCGTAAATTAACGAAATTTTTACGATGAATAACAGTTTCTCTTAGATATAAATAACTGCAAATAAGTACAAATTTGAAAAATTGCTCTTTGGAAATGAGTAGTGTTTGGAAGATTTCTACATTAACACAGAAAAAGATGCCGGTGCATATATTTCATGACCATAAATTAAAATTCTAAATATAATATTTTTTTACTTATTTTGACCTAAATTAATAAAAATTAATGAAAAAATTTTGAAAAAAATTTTGTTAAAAATTCCGCGTCAATGGGTTAATGTAAATTGTTTCAACTTATTGAGAAGGGCTTAACTAAAGTTTGTAAATGAATAATACTCATAATAATTTTAGCTATCATATTTTGCTTTGTTATTCAAAGAAAAGAAAAATAACGCGAACTTAAAGAAAAATTAATTTTAAGAAAGGGAAGACAAGTTTTTATTTATCTGTTATACTATTTGATACTGTCAAAAACGAAATGAAAAGGAATACAAACGAAATAGATATTCAAGGTTACATTAATAGTTATTAAGATAAATAGTTATTTCATTTCATTCATAGAGCATAATAATCAACATAAATAATCAGAAATTGATATTTTTAAGTTTATCCTATTCCATTTTTGAATAAATTCAAAACATTTTATGCGTAATTTTGAGTTTTTTTCATCAAAAAAGCATTTTTTTGTTTTGCTATTTTAAATGTTTGTATTTTATTGTATTTATTTCATTTTACAGTTTTATATTTATATCTAATAATTATAAACGTTTTTTTTTTATTTGTTTATTTATTTGACAGAAATAATAAGAAATGAATATTTAAGGCATGTTCAAATCAGTTTTTGTATCGATCCAAAATTTTTAGACTTTTAGTCTATGCGAATAAAAAATATGTATAATTAATTTGAATAAAATTATACATATTTTAAAATTTTCATGAGTTAATTTTTTGGTTTTATTCTACATGAAGTATAGATATGAATAAATTTAGGATTATTAAATTTATTCTTGGCATATATCTAAAAATATTTTGACAGGCCTAAAAAAATAAGTAAATAAAAGCTACTGTGGCGGAAGTCGCAAAAGAAGGAAGTATATTTTATTCGATCTGTGTTCGATATCCTGTTCTTGGCGACTAAAAAGATCCTTGGCGCTATTTCAATCGACTTCAATTAGAACAACCCTGCTCTCTTTATGGAAGCCATATTTTCATTGCAAGAGTCCTGTCTTGTTATTGAAATTCGTCTCCATTAGTTCGTGTGTTAGAAAAGCAAACGGATATTGACAGCTCGAGTTGGTTATTCAACTTATTACTCATTCTCAATATATTGCTTTGATTACAGTTTCTAATTTGGGAAGTTTATGGTGTTGGGTGTGTGTGTATTGTTTCAATAATTATAAACTGTGATCAAAATCGGATGACCAAATTTAGAAAGTAAACAAGGTTAAAGGTAAGTTATCTTGTCAGTAGGTTATCTTATTGTTTTCTTCGGTGTCATACCGGCACACTGTGATTTATTCTGTCTTGAAATGGGATAGATATATCATGCGAACTTTTATTGATTGTAATGATTTTTTCTCTCGCAGTGTTTATGTTAATTCTATGACACCAAATCAGCTGCATAACGTTACATTGAGAAGCACTGAGGCCTGAATTTTTTTTCTTTTAAGCTTAAACATTTTTTTTATTCATTATCATATGACGTATTTTGTTTTATTATATAAATCGTACGATGTTTTGATTAGAGACCGTGTTGTGTATCTTCATGTTGTATTGTGTTATACATTGTTTCATAAGATCGAGCCGCATATTTTAGGGGTTATGATTTTAATTTAAAGCCCTGTAGAAAATAAGTGTTATTAATAATTTGTTTTTAACTAGTTAAACTTTTAAATCCAGCATAAGGAGACTGAATTGTCATAAATCGATAAACATAGATACAATTATTAGAAATTATTTTGTAAATAGCTCTCCTTTTTGTAAAATATTTTGAAGTCTTTAGTTTATTGTGTTGATGAATTTAAAAGCGATTCAACCCCATTTTGACCATATATGTTGCTTTAAAAAGGACATATAGTTTAAATGTTTATACACCATTTGGAAAAATCATGATCAACATATTTTATCAGTTACCTTTTATAAATAAGAAATTTATTTGAAATTTTATTGTTTGATTTCAAATAACTTGTTAGAGTTATTTCCTTTCTATTTCATTAAATAAAATATGCTTTTGAATTCAAATCTAGCAACTGTTAGTAGATAAAAAAAAATTTTTTATACTTGAATGGTTATTAATTAATAAATAGTTGATTTTTCTGTAAAAAATATGGAATTATTTTATTAATTATAAGTTGTTAATTTTTCTACTCTAATTTCTTGCAGATTTGGGAAGTTTTCTAATTAGAAAATATAATATGGTTAGAGTTTGTTGTAAAGGATAGGGGGAGGGAGAGAGTAACAAAATATGCCTTAATATACCTAGGTACTCTACTTTTCTGTTAGTTGTGTTAATTTAAAATTTTTAATTTATGTAATATTTTTTAAGAAAGTCCATTTTGTTATGCGTTAAAAAAAATTAATTTAATTTACATGTTAAAGTTGCAGCATGTTTACGTAAATATTTGTTTAATTTTTTTTTTCCTTCTAGAAATTTCAGCCAAAATTATGCTTACTTTCTAAATTAGTAACACCTTTAATTATTAATTGTTGTTATTCTTTTGCCTGTATTATTGCTCATACATTCTACATATATTAATAATTTATTACTGTTTTTATAATTTAATTTACAACTGGTCACAAAATGTTTCATTAAGTGTATGCAGGTCCTGTTTGTTTTGTTTGCTTCTTTTTATGTACCAAATATAGTTTATAAAAGATTTTGTTTTATTTTCTTGAATATGTAGTATTGTATTTGTTATGAAATAAATCTATCATAACATACTTTACAAAATTTATCCCCTGGTTTTTGAGTGGTCTCTAATTTCTGTTATAATTTTTTTCTGATTAAAACATACCTCTGGCTATAGTAGACTTAGAGAGTTTCGATGGTTATTTTCTTCTTAAGAAATAATCTTCACTTTTTTTATTATTAGAATTTGATTCAGCAGTTTGTGTATAATCTAATATTTACACAGTATAAATAACCACCTGTTCTCTGATATTTGTGCTTGTTTATCAGTTTGTTTATCACCAAGGCATGACTAAATTGCATTAACACCAAGATAGTAAAAGTGGAATCGTTTATTTTCTTGGTAAAGATTTTAATGGATGTTAATGAACTCAAAAACATGCTGAGTCATTTCATTGATTACCATTACCTTTCAATATACATCATTCTTATTTATCAATTAACTTGATTCAATTCATTCTCTATTTTAACTCAATTAGATTTTATCTATTCTTTGAAGTTCTCTCCTGAAATGTTTGTCATTCTATAAAATAAGTGACAGAGATGGTCATGATTCAATATCGCTGATACTAAAGCATTAGATATTGTGGTAATTAAACCATGTTTTTTTATAAGTGTAACTCAAATAACCTGGAGCCCTTATTAAAAATATTTAAAATTTATGTATTTATCTGTTCAAATTTCAATGTGGTAAATGGTTAAAAATGGTTAACATTTCAAAATTTATTCTTTCTTAAATTTTCTGATTTTCAATTCAAAGTAACTATCTGTTCTAAAGGTGGTAAATGTGACAATTTCACAAAAAAGGTAATTGAAAAAATAAATGAATAAAAAATTGTTTTATTTTAAGGCATTTTATTCTTCCAGCATTTAGTTCTAATATTTTTTAAATATCAGTACTTAGCGCTGGTTTTCGAATTTATAGATCTTATCGCATGTCAAGTATATTACAATTAGTTCTTGTAGAGTCTAAGAAAGTACTATTTTTTTTAGGAGTTTAAATGATATTTTGGTTTTATTATGTTCGTAATAGAAATTCAACTCAAACCATTGAACCTAAATCTGTGCACTGTCTTATGTTGTTATACGATTATCAGCAGAGCCACCTTCTGGTGGTGTTATATTCAGTAACGTATGGTAGGAGTATGAATTTTAAAAAATTTGAATGAACTCTTGAAAACAAATTGTTTGAAATAAATTTTTAATAAAACTTTGAGGGTCACAGGTTGGCCATCCATCATTTAAACCTTTCACTCTTAAGCTCCTTATTCAAATTTATACATAGATTTTGCTATAGAGTAGTACAAAAAGTATAACTAGAATAAAACTAGCTGGTTGCTATGTGAATAAAAAGTCGTTGCCTTCTTTGGAGATATTGTTTGAAATTCATATTGATTTGGTAATTTCTGTTACTTATTTATTCTTTTTGTATTTGTTTTTTTCTTAAATTTTAAGTTGGAAATTTTTTTAGCTCTCTTATGTTCAAGTATCATAAGATTGCAGTATATCATCAATGTTGCAAGGTGATCTGATGTGGCCAAGCTTAGTTTACATTTTTAGAAACCTTGAAGTTCAAAACAAAAAAGTATACACATTAATGAATGACAGATTAATATTTAAGTGAGGAAAAAAAAAATCGGGCAAATTACAGAGGAGGAATATGGATGTAATTAATTAAGATCAAAGCAGGTTTAATGTGGAGGTTGAAACCTGAATGTAGTTCATTGGTAAGGAAACTTGAAGGTTTCTAATAATTGTAGCCTTGTTTCTATAAAATCTGTCTTATTGTTCATTACGTCTGCCCAGAGTTGGTAAGTTTTAGGACTGAATGGATTAATCCACGGTTTAAAAAGTCCTGTCCAAAATCCTTTTATTCAAATTATGTAAAAAATTTTTTAAAAAATACTGTGAAAAAAAAAAGATTAATTTTTGTACAAGAAACAAAATAAAGACATGTTTTCGTTTTATTAAAAAAGTTTATTATTATTTTTAATATTGAATCATTTATCCTTATGCAAAAACATATTTAACAGTACGAAAAGCATATTTATTCATATTTATATTTAAAAGATAAGGTATTCACTTTTGTTGTCCAATGAATTGTGGAGCTTCGAAAGTTAGAAATCTTTTCCTATTATATTATATTATTTTCCTTTAATAAGTTAAAGCAAATTGTATAAAATTAACAGATTTGCATAGTTTTTTTCCTTTTCTTTTTTCCTTTGTCTAAATAATAATTTCTGACCCCCAATACTGCATACTTTCTTGTTTGAATTCTTTTGAAAATGGTTTTAAGAATATATATTAAGGAACATCTTTACAGAATACCTTGCATTTAGAAACATATTTCAATATTAAGAACAAATGCTATGTTCAAAATAACAAAACAGAGTTATGGTTTATTTGGTTGATGATCTGTTTAATATTGTTATTGGAATATTGAGAGACATTTTTTTGAATTTCTTTTCCTAACGTTTCTTTCTTTTCATTTATCAGGTCCGTTCATACATGTTTTACTTTAGTTTATTCATGATAAAATTACTCATGGTTTTAAAATTTTTAAGACAGTCAATACAAACTTTTCATTCGTATATAAACAAGACAAGACAGATGAATTTTTGTTTTCTTTTTGGTCCAAGTTAGACATTTAAGAACTAATAAATGGACAAAAGTTAATAATGAAAATTAAATTTTGTCTGAAATCTAGCCATGTTCATTAATGAGAGAGTATTATTACACTTACGTTTTTAAAGTTTATTTTATTTTAAGACATTCAACTGATCCATAAATAGATTATTTTCACTTTTTGCTTCAGGTTTAACTGTAAGAATTTATATTTTGTTTCATATTAGTCCTGTTCAATTATGAGATTTTCATACAACTTCAAATAAAAATTTTAAAGTTTTAAGACAGTCATCATACGATACTTTTTGTCCAAATTGAAACAATGATAAAATAACAGTAAAACTGTAAAAATTTAAAATTATCACTCATTATCTCTGATTTGCTTTATTAATTTTAATGGATATCCTGTAATAAAAGTGAAAAACAAAACAATTCATTAGCTTTGTCAGTCATGGAATTTAAATTACAAAATATTTTTTTTCTAAATTTATGAAATAAATTAACAAATAGAAGTGTTTTGTTTTTGATGGCATACAGTGTATTCTCTGAAAGCTATTAAAAGTTAATATTCAGAAATGTCTTAATTAGTGAGATTTTATTTTTCTTATTGATTACAATAATTTTGTGCCTTGTTATGATTTTGATAATGAAGCAGAAGCAACACGAATTAAAAAATTCACTTCAAATTAGTTTATTTCTCCTTTTTTTATTTTTTTGCATTAATTGTTCAAAGTTCTTAACTGTGCAATAGTACAGAGAAGAATAAAATATCATATATAATTATAATTTAAAGCTTCTTGTTATAGGTAAATGAGGAAGATTATTACAAATTTATGCTGAAATGAAAGTGAAAAAAATATCTCAATGAATACACACTTCGTGTTGGCAGATTTTTTTTTAACGCCTATTACTCTTAGGATCATTATTAATTAAAATAAAAAATTTTATAAAAAATTTTTGTTCGTGGAATTATATTTGAATTATAGAGTTTCATTATTGTTTCTGTAGTTATTTTACAATCCAGATTCAGTCAAAAAGAAGTATGTTTATTGAAAGTATGCTATGTTAAAAGAAGTATATGCAAAATAAAATTACTCCCGAAATTCCTAACCATTATTATAATATTTTTTAAGGTCTAAACCTTGGACAATTAAGATAGTATTTTAAAACAGAAGAGTCGAATCTTTAGATCAAAAGTTATTGGGTGTTTAGTTTATTTCAGTTTTGGACATTGTTTACAGTGCGCAAAATATAAAAAACATCACCTTAATAATCTTTGATCTTATAATTAGATTTTTAACGTATTGAGATACGATCCTAATGGTTAAATGTTTATACCTCAAATTTGCTGAATAATTTGCGCGAACGATTACATTAAAAAAATATTTGTTCAGTTTCTTTTGCCGCTCATTGTAAAATGACTTTAAGATTTGCATAACTCTTTCGACCATTATTAAATTAAATTGTGAATAAAAATTAATAAAAAATTGCCTGATATCATCTTTAGACAAACGAGTCTTACAATTGCTTGCAAAAAGTTTTGTATTCATTTTGAAGGCTTCCAGAGATATGCTGAAATACCCACAAGTGATTAAAATTTTTTCAAAATTTTGCTTGGAAGTACCTTTATTGATCGAGTTATAAAATTTTATGCGAAAAGTTTTTGATTCGCTTTGAAGAGTCTGGAGTTATTGCAAAATACTGAAAAAGTAAAATTGACATTAAAGGGTTTAATTTTTTTCCCGGTCTTCTGAGTTGATTATTGGATCTAGGTCTTCCTGGTAGCGCTTGATCCTCGTCGGTGATATCGAATTGCGCTAATGGTTTTCTAAAACTTAGTGGATTGCGCTTCTACATCTTATCCCCTCTTGATTAGGGATGGTCAACTGCGCTCAAAGCAACCTTTGTGACTATCCCTCCTCTTTCAATCATCCAGTAAGACATTTTCTGAAGAAAAAAAGAAAGGAAAAAAAAAAAAAAACGCAGTCTCCCTTGAAGCAAGGGTGTAGTAGTGGGAATGTGTAAATTAATGTTCATCTATTTTTTTTTTTTTTTTTTGTCAATTATGCAATTTTCAGTTTATAGTAAATTTTTTATTTATTATAATTTTTATTTTATTTTTTTTTTGCTTTTGTAATTTTAAAATAAAAACGATATTTAAAAGTACAAACAACTTTTTTTGGTCCTTTTTAGGTGGCAAAGGGCTTTCAAATTTAAAATAAATTTGAAAGCTCCCTAGCTAAATTTTATTAAACTTAACCAAGTCGATTTTTGTCAATTTTTAATTTTAACAAAGTACCACTGCTCAGTAATCCATCTGTCCAGTGTATGTTTGATGTCCCCCCCCCCTGGAGAGTTAAAAGACACTACCCCCGTATACATTTGTCTAGTCCTTGCTACTTTCTTTCTTTACTTAACCTTCATGATTTTATTTCCTAAATCATCATATCTTAAAAATCAGTGTTGGGTAACCCAGGGGTCTGTTTAGAACGGACCCTTCACATAATATCTTTTAAAAAAAACGGACCCTTCAAAATATTTTAACTTAAAAACGGACCCTTCACAAAATATTTTTCTTATAATCGGACCCTTCACAAATTTATTTATTTTCATTATTGTTTTGTTAATTAAATAAACCCTTCCCAGGGCAGAAAAAAAGAAAGATGGATGTAAACGAATTAAGTTTTGTCTTCGGCAGACGCTTCTTCCTTTATTCGTCCGAAATGAATATTCTGCGTTCAGCAGTATAGGCTAAATACCAAATATTTGTATGTTGCATCGCTAATTTAGTAGCTGCAATTGCTGTTTTTTTTTAAAATTTAGTTTTTTTAATTGTAATTTTGCAGTATTGAGCATAATCTCTTATATCTTTACAACTTAAAAACTCCTTGAAAAAGTTTTTTTGCAATAACGGACCCTATTTGCACAAAAGCGGACCCTGGTTGAAAGAATGTGACTTAACGTTTATTTTATATTCAGAAATTACGAGTAATTTTTTCACAATTTTACAAAAACGGACCTTTCACGAAATGTCTGGACAGACCCCTGGGTAACCAACACTGATATTTTAAGATTAAGTGAAGTACATAATGCCTAAATGCTACCAGTAAATATGTTTTATTTTAGTTGAAAATATCCTGACTCCAGTATATCTCGAATTTAATCCTAGCATAAATTAACGTTATATGTTTCGATCAATTCAGGTAGAAGCTTATCGCCAAGACAGGGCGCTTAATTATTATAATTTGCACTCTCACATGTTGATGAGAAGAGAAAAGGTGTTTCTTGAGCCCTTTTCTGAATTATTACACACCTACTAGAAATGCAATTTGCATACTGTTTGTAATTTGTGTGTGGGGGGTAGGGGGCTTATAATTGAAGCAATTACTGAGCACAGTTAACCTGAGAAGCAAAAAATACAAATCCGTAGACAAAAGGTATGTTTATTAAGCTAAACATTTTTTTTTTTATATTTGTTTTCGTAATTTAATTTATTAATGTATTCGATTAAGCTCTAAATCTGGAATCAATAAGCTGTTCAAGCTGTCAAGTTTTTAACTTCGCACATGTAAAAATAACATTTTTCTGTTTAAGTCTGTTTTTCGAAAGCTCCGCCGTAATATGAAATGATGCTTTTTTGCGAATAATATGCTATTTTTTTTAACTGCTGCGAGTTTGCAATTGTTACTCATCACTGTTATAGGTCAAGTGTAGCCTATCTAAAGCCAGTGCTATCTACATTTATTTTGAAAATGGCGGAAAACGTCAATATAGAGAAAAGCCACAGAAAATAAAAAGCGTTTGTGGTCTATTTTTTTAATATTTAAAAATATTCCCATGCTGCATTCCCATGCTCAGAATAAAGCAATGATTTTGATAATTTTCGTCTAGGTGGAAAAATGTTGTCGAATTGGCTATTTTTAAAAAAGTTTAATTACTTTTAAAATATTTAAGTTATTTGTCTGTTTAAAAGCCCTAATAATTCTGCATGGCAAGATTATGTATATTGCTTTAAGTGTAAGGCACTTAAACTATGGCTTTTTTTAAAAATTTTCCTTGGCGACAGCGCTTTGAAAAACAGCTTCAAAAAAAAAAACAACAGAGAAATATAGTTCGAATGAAAAAGCAATCCGGTCTCTGGTTTAAGGTAAGGATTTGGAGAATAACTCATTTTTATGTGTTTATTTCTTATTTTGTTTACTCCCCCCACCTCCTTAGGCTTAATTGGTGACAATTCTATATCAAATTCTTATCTTGTCACTTCATTTTAATTTCAGTTGACAGATTTAACATTCATACGCTCCTCCTGCGTGGATGTTCTGCCCAAATTTTGTAGATAATAGAAATTATTCTGATGTAACTGCAGAATTTACGTACATAAACGTACGGGATGCTTCGTGCAAGTGCTAAATTTCTTTATTAGAGTTAGTATTTTCACGTATTATCCCACTCGCGTACGTAGGTACTGCAAAAAGTCTGTTGAGAACCGAAGATATTCTGTACTAACTTCGTACCTTAAATTTACGTACGAGAGCGTGTTTGAATTTTTAGTGACCATACTGCGCATTTTCTACAGAACAGTTATGAACGTGTGAGATGCTGCGGGGAAGAAACTAAATCTCCCCACTGTAACTTTTTTTTTTGTTTATTTTTTTTTTTAAGAGAGTAGCGTGTTTATTTTAAATTGTTTAGCCTTTATAATAATGTTTGTCTTTTCTGAAAAAGAAAAATTGTCAGACACTGTTATTAAAATTCCCATTTTGTCGCGTATTTCATAAACTGTCGTCTGCTCGGGAAACTCCCATTCTAAAGTTTTCCTAATCTTTGTTTTAAGAAGTTTTGCCTCTCTTAAGGACGGGGTAATCCTTAGTCTTGACTTCAAGAAGGTTTGTGATAATGGGACCCGAGATCCATTCTCGTTTCTTAACTTCTAGACGTGCCTGCATACTCTTCAAGTGCTTCTTTCTCAACGGGACGTTTTGTTCTCATAAAGATTTGTTTGGCTTTCAACCAAACTTTGTTCCGAGATAAAAGCTTTTGAAAACTTATTGTAAAAGCTGCGAATGAAAAAAAAGATTGAAAGGGGAGAAGTTTAGCGAGGGAAAGTCGTCAAAAGCCCTGTTTCCGGATTATTTTCGAAATAGAATGTCTTTTGGCTATTTAAAACAAACTCCTTACCGAACTACTTTAAATTCTTTGCTTTTGGAATGCTAACAAAGCTTTGTTTTAATGCTAGTCTTCAAATGTAGTTCGTATTTAGCGTTTTTTTAACACTCTCTAAATCTATTTTTTTTTTTTTTTGGAGGGATAAGAGATAATAGTAATGAAGTTAGTGCGAAAAGCTGTTTTCAATTTTTCGCAAAATGTCGTGGGGGGGGGGGGAACGAAATAAGTGGAATCTTGAGAAATCAACTTTTAAGCAAACAACTTTTTTAAAATTTGATAACCCAGAAGCTATTCGATCGAATTTGTCTCTCAGATTTCGTATTTTGCTATTTAAAATTGCATTCTTTAAAACGATGTAAAAATTTGTATGCTTTACAATAAAAATTCCTTATTGATTATTGTTTAATAAAAAATCATCATAAATAATTATTAAGAACTTTTTTTTTTTAATATAATTTTATCTTTGGACAAACGAATTTTATAATTGTGTGCAAAAAAAAATATTTCGATTAGCTTGAGAAGTTTTTGAGATATGGCGAAATGCGCAAAAACTAAAATTAGCATTTAAGGATCCTAACTAACGACCACTATCTTGACCAAACATTGGAACCCTATTTTCCAGATTGCGATTGCCTCTTATATCAGGTCATCCAAATCTGTCTAAAAACATGTGTGGTCTTTCAGAGAAAGTATGTTTTTGTGTTTGAATAGAATACCGTCTGCAATAATCAATAAGTGTTCCGCCTGGGACTGGTCAGGGATAATTTCAGGACGAAAATTTGAAACTTTAGCTAAATCACGTTAACGAGACGTTTACATACATATTTCTTCTCCCAAATTTAATTTTTTTTTTTTTTTTTTTTTTCCGGCGGATTTTCACAATTTGAATATTTGGAACTCTGCTAATATCGCGATTTACACTATTTCAGTAGTAAACAACGATTTTCGTATTTACCCGATTTAAATGTTATGCGTTGCGATACGTATTCACGCAATTTAAAAATTGTACATCGTGATTCTTATTCATGCGATTTAAAATTCCGATCTATCGATTTGTATTTGCGTGTTTTACAAACCCAAAATTGCGATTCGCATTTACGTGATAAAAATATCTATCAAAAAAAAAAAAAATATATATATCGATTTTCATATTTATACATGATGTTAAAAAGTACGCATTGCGATTCGTATTCACACGATATAAAAATTATGCATCGTGATTCGTATTTACGCGATTTAAAATTCAATATCGCAATTTGTATTTTTGCGTTTTTAAAATCCAAATGTCCGGATTCATGTTCAAAAGATTTTAAAATCCAATATAGCGATTCATGTTTACGTGATTTTAAAGTTCAATATCGAAGATTCTTGTAAGAAGTTTTTTCTTGAATTAGTTACTATAAAGGAGTGATAGTAAGTAAGTAGTTTAATTATAAATGCAATTTCAAAAAATGTTAAATATGAAAAATGTTTGCTTTATAAATTGATATCTTGATAGCGATTTTTTGCACATAAAATTTTTAGGGTTTTTCAATTTATGTTAGTATCACCCCTGGATTTTACCGGTGTCTTCTGATTAAATTAAAAAATTCTCCTAGTTAGACCATATTTTTGATCCTCCAGAAGACTGATATTAAGACACAGCTCCGAATAGATTACGAAAGTCAAGCATCACTGGCTACCGCCAGTGAGTGAACTACCACTTTTATTAGGGCTGCGAAGAGACCGAGGGCGTTCGGTATCGGTCTTTCTTGAATTGTTCTATCATGAGATGCTAGAGTTCGCTCGCATCTCATCGGGCTATCAAGGCGAGGAAGCCATTCCATCTGCAAAAAAATCAAAATTTTGATGGAAATTCTTCCGATCATCCTCAGGGATGTTTCCCAGACCGTCGCCAATAGCCCATTGTGCATCTCTAGTTCAACGTAAAAAAATTATTACTGCTTCTACTACTCACTTGATCTAGAACAGTGTTTGTTCCCCAACCCCCGGTCCGCGGACCGGTACCGGTTCGTGGATCAAATGGTACTGGGCCGCCCATTTCATTGAAATTGAATTTAAATTCCTAGGTTTATACCCCAAATTAAAAATATCTGTGTTCCATTGAAATTTTATTTATTTAAAAAAAGGGGGCCCTCGAAGGTAGTGACATAAATTTTGTAATGCATCACTGTCTCCGATTACCCCCAGAAGAAACCGTTTCATTGCAAAGAAACATGCTCAGGATTCTCATTGATTTGACGTTCTAATAAGTTAAAATGTTTAATCACTTTGTATTTATTTTTTGGTGTAACTGTATTTTATTTTGAAGGCATGTTTAAATACAATTAAATTCAAATTAATAAATCAAAATAATCTAAAATATTAACAATCAACGCCCCCACCTCAAGTGGGCCGCGTTAAAATTATCAAACGTTGACAGGTCCGCGGTGATAAAAAGGTTAGGGAACACTGTTCTAGAAGATTCCTTAAAATGTTGTAATATCATGGAAAAAGTCCCTATCGCATAATTTAAATCTTGCTTGAGATCTTAAATAGCTAATGCTAATGATTAAAAAAGTGAGTGTCAGTGCTAGGCAATATCAGAATTTTAATATCGCGATATATTTTCAGGATATATTGTTTCGGGATACATTTCCAGGATTTTCGCGATCAATAAAGCTTCATTGATCAACATATTCGTTACTCAAATGAAATGAGTCAACACTCACGACAATATCGTGATAATATCATTTGTGATGATTATCGTTAATTCAATATTTATCGTAAATAATGGTATACACGATGCACGATTAATGGTTATAAGGGAATATTTAAAAAGCCCGATAATTAACAATATCGTCCAACTCTAATGATTTTTCCTCAAATATAGTTATTTTTATTGATTTTTTTTAAAAAATCGATTTAAAAATATTATTTCTTTGTTCAGGAGAAGAAAAAAAAAAAAAAAAAACTAGAAGTTTCTAATCTATAGTAAAGAATTACAGTAAGTGTGTTTGTCTGCGTTTTTATCATTATTGCCAACCATTTGCTATTTTTCCCATTTAAAACAGCCGACGACTTGTTTATCATTGAACCAAAGGGAGAAAATAGTAATAAAACAATGAGGCATTATCAGTTATTTTATTGGGATTGAAAAAAACATGGAGACGAGTCATCTCAACTTTTAAAGACAGCATGAATAAATATATTGATAACATGAATAAATATATATTTTGTACAGTGCCCCCCCCCCCCCCCGAAAAAAATACCGGACCACCTGAATAACTTTTGATCATGGTCGAACTTCACGTTTAGAAAAAAAAAGAGTGTGTTTGCATGCTACAATTAATCTCCAAATGTTTTTTTTTTTAATTGTTAAAAAAAATTAAAAAATATGTTTGTTTAACAACAGTTTAAAAAAATTACTGGTTTTTAATGAAAACATTATTTTTTGTAGTTATTGCAAAATAATGAAATATTGATGAAAAAATTGGGATGACAGAACTTCAACATTTTCTCATGTTTAATCTGACTTTGCTTGAGTTTTTTTCCTCCTGATGTTTAGAAATGCTTAGAGAATCAAAATAAATTCTCAAATTGAGGTTAATTAATAAAAAAAATTTTATTACGCTGGGACTAAAAATTATGATGATGAAGTGATGAAAAATAAGTAGAGATATGAATGGCTTCAAGAAAAAAATAATAGTATATTATTCAGCAAATGTCTGTAAAAAAAATAAGAGGTAGCTTTTATTTTTTGTTTTGTTCGCTGTAAAAAATAAATTAAAAGAAAAATGAGGAAAAAATAAGTTTTAGATGAAACAAACAAGTCATTGTTATTAGTCATAGTTATATTCTCATGGAAAGGTGTTTTTTGCAGTCATTGAGCTATACATTTTTGAAAATTCTGTTGAACAACGCTAGACCCCGTTAATTATTCCAAAAGTAAGTTAAGTCTTGAAATTTTTTTTAGAGTGGCAGCCATGTTTTAATAATTATCTTATTTTTTAAAAAAAATGTTTTTACTTCTTTTTTGTTGTATCTTCTAACGTGAGAGGATTTTTTAAATGCACAAATATTCCAGAGTTGGCGAACATTTTCAGCCCAAGTGTTTTACTGTGTAGGCCGGCTGAAATAGGCTGAGGGAAACAGTGACAAGAATACGAATGAGGCTTCTAATTTTGAAAGAATTCTTAATTTTCTCTGCGCCTCCTCTTCCTGTGGTTCAGAAATACATAGCATTGTAGGCAGAGGAAAAAAAAAAAAAAAAAAAAAAACTAAATTAACTTTTTATTCAATGTCGACTTTTTTTTATTTTTTTTATTTAGTTGAATTTCTTACGGGTTTTTAGGTTGGAGATTTTCCATTTTGTAATCGTGTTTTTGTTAATGGTTGTTTGGATTCAGATCAAAAAAAAACTTCTCGTTCGTAGAAGTAAATGAAAATTTGGCATGTAACAAATATTCCCTTTTGCCGAATATTCTGTTTGGCTTAATATTTGGTCAAATATTCCCTTTGGATTGAGATCAAGTAAAAACAACTTCTCGTTTGTGGAAGTAAATGAATATTTGGCCAAATAATCCTTAAAGTTTTATTTGTAAAATTATTTTTCGACTTATTTATTACTTTTTGGGAGGGGGGGATTTTAATCGATTTAATACAGAATACTCTGAAATCGCATTTTACTTTACATTATTAGAAATAGATTTTAGGCATATTTGGTAAGTTCTAATACTTGTTCATTAATGTTCTGAAAGACGCATGGGAAACCGAGATTTGAAGAATTGAAACTAGATTACTTTATACTGAATCATCCCTAGCAACAATTATACCTTAGCCCAGTTGTGCTCAAAATTAGATCAATATGGGTCTCAAGTGAACATGCTCCATGGGACTAATAATGGGATGTCTATTGATGATTATTAACTAATATCAAATTCAGGACCATCTTCATCAAGCTTGATATCATTAATGATGCAGTTTTGAAATATCATACAATATTCTGCATTGGAACATAAATGAAATGAATGAGTACATGATTATTAAAATTTATTTATTTTTTTCTGAAATTATTTTAAGATGAGTATGGCGTTGTCATCCTCTAGCATGGTGCTTTTTGTTTGTGTATGCATATTTCAGATATTTTTTTAAGTTGATATTTCACTGCACATAAAAACAAACCACATGTTCTCGGGGGAAATGCGAGCACACTTGAGGATGCATGTCAAAATTTAAGAACATTTTTTGTATTTAAAGAGTTAGGAATTTTTGAGGGCAATCCATAAAATTCGAAGAATGTTCTCAAGATTTGAGGATGTCTGGTAACCTTAGACAAAGATTATCTATGAGCATTACCAAGACTAAGATAGCCTAGTGACATAAATTTTTAATGTTTTTGCCGAGAAATGCTTAGTTTTATAGTAGCGGAACATAACATATTATACAATTTACAATGCTGAAAAGTATGAACGATGATACTTAAGGATGGACCATTGTTGCCCAGTGGGTAGACAATCGAATTCCGGTCCGGAGAGGCCCGAGTTCGATCCTCAACTCCGCTAAGATCAACCGATTACTTGCGATATACGTGCTCATAAAATCTGTGGCATCGAAAGTTCGTAGTCTGTCGCTGAGCAGTACCGGTGGCCATCACGAAAAGGACAATCCATTGTGACGTCATCATGATATTAAGTTTGTTTTTGACCAACGAGAACAGCAACACTGTTAATTTATGCAATAGATATAAACAGTCGACTCTCTACTATTGTGTGTCGAATACTTTGTTTACTTGACAATTATTGCAAAGTAAACAATGAATAATACTTCTCTGTGATTTTTTTTCTTTTATTGAATCTAATTAGGATTATGTGAGTTTCTAAAACAAAAAAATAATAATTCCAAATTTTTAATCTTAGATTTTAGTTCTATTATTTGTATTAAGTATATCTTATTTTTATTTACTAATGATCTCAGGGTGCGTAGCGTTTTTAAAAAGTGCTTAAAGGTGCTTATTTTTGATTTAAGTTTTTTAAAAGCCCTTAGAGGTGCTTTTTTTATTTGGGGTTTGTTAAAAGTGCTTAATTTTCCATATTTTAAAATGAGTTTTTTTCTCTGCAATGTTTATCAGAAACTAGTTATTTTAACTTTAAGCGATAGAAAAATTATTTTTTATTACACAGATCCCAATTATGTGTTGTTTTTTTTGGAAAGTGATTAAAAATATTTTTTGAGTGCTTAAAAAGTACTTAAAAGGTGCTTATTTTTTGTTAAAAACTCTGGCTGCGCACCCTGGATCTGTTATGTTATTTCGTATTTATGTTATGCCATTCAAATATTACGTAAGCACTTATTGGGTGTTTGGGGTTTGTGCTTTTGCTTATTTCCGACTACGTAAGATATTAAAATACCCTTATTTTCAAAATTTTTTTAAAGAGCATAATAGAAAAAGCAAACAAAAAAATTACACTTGGAAAACTTTCAAATTTGGTTTCAGGGTTTAATTCAAAAGTTTAATTCAGGGAGAGAATTTTTTTTTTTTCTGTTCGAAAGAAGAGGAAGAAAACACGGAAGGTTTCTAAAGAATATTCTGTTCAAAATTGTGTAAAATGTTTATGCAATGTTAGTTTTTTATTTGAATTTAAACCTATAATTAGATTACTACAGTAATAGTCAACGACAAAAATTAGGTGGGGAATGCTGCGACTTTCTTGCGTAAGCATGGGAGACTTGCCATTTGCTTATTTTCGCAGATAAGGGGAGAGGGAAGATAAAAATTATTTAAAACTTGCTTACATAATATTTGAACGGTCCTATTAAGAGGTGACGATAGTGAATGTAATTCCGTAACGGGAAACCAACCATCCCGTTTTCGATGCAATAATACGAAATAATTTTCCTGATAATAATTATGCAGTGCATTTTCTATTTCTGCAAACAAGCTATGCAAGGGTGTGGTTTCAACATTTTATCGTGATCTCACTAAAAAGAGAAGATAGAGACCAAATGGAGCGTCTCTTTCAAAAATCTGTATTTTTCCCCACGCGCAATACAACTGATCTTCTGATAGGAAAAGGCAATGGAATATTCCCAGATATATTATCAGTGGGAATGTTTTGCTTGTTCACTACACGAATAAAAATAAATAAACTCATAAATCTATTTTTTTTTCTTATATCATCTACAGCATGCTTTGATCGTTTACAGATGACTATACGAACGTTCCAATGCGTGAGTCACGTAAGGTTCTTTTTTTATTAACTGCCATATCGTAATTCGAGTCCATGGGATGGCAGTATATAAGGTGTAATTGGCCGGTATATGGGAGTGAATGATTGAGTCGAATGCGTGTGTGTTCTGGGCCACGTTCGACTCATGCCCTTATCGTGCTCTATCATTGCATCCCACCCCTTGAACACACGTATACGTGATAACTAATATAGACACCATCGTCGTTTGCTTGTCGTCATGGCCAAGCTTCAGAACCCATGCGTTAGCGTCTTTTTTGTTTCCGAAAAGCAAAGGTGGTCTTTTTTGATCTTTGTGCGTTCGTGTATGATTTTGACAAAGATTTGTTGCGGAAATATTTCTGGTTCGTAAAAAATAATTTTTTTGCCCTGATAGAGGTTGTGAATTGATATTTTTTTGAATTTCATGGGTGGTTAAGTCGCTTTTGTTTGCGGGAGAAATTGGATCCTGCAGTCTTGTTGTCAGATTGGTTTGTAAACTTCTAAAAATAAAGTATTATATCTGTGAAAGTGACAGGTTTCACGCCTTGTGCTGACTTCCGTGAAGTACAATCTTTTCCGGATGGAATTGTTAATTATGCATGTTAAGTGAGCGGGTCATTGCCGTTTTATTGTTAACATTCAACACCAATAATATTTTTGCTGTTACTAGCTAGTTGAATAGAGATGATTTTTTGGTAAATTGGTTTGAGATATATTAAATAACGGGAAAATTTACCTATCATGATCTGGGGCAGAATAATCATCAGCTCTTGATAACTTCCGGGCGGTTGCCGACAAAATAAATAAATAAATAAAAAAGAATGAGAAAATATCATTGGAGGGGACAAATTCGAGGGTTTTAATGAAAGATGTTACGAAAAGTGAAAATTTTTTTTTAACTAAACATCTAAGTTTTCCAAATACTGTATTTTCAAGAGAAAGTGAAGGAAAAAGATTAACGTATAATAGAAAACCTCTTAATTGCCGTGTCACAATAAAAACCTCTATAAATAAATAATTAAAGAGAAAGTTAAATAGAAACCAAATCAAAAATCATTCTTAAAATTAAAGGCTAAAAATCTCAATTTAATTTTTTTACGTTGCCGTATTTTTAGAAAAAAGTGAGCGTAAAAAAATAACGTTCATTAGAAACGTTTTTTAAAAATTCTATGTCATAATAAAAATGGTGATAAAAAGAAAAGTTAATTAAAAAAAAAAAAAAAGCAAATGGAAAAAGAAATTTTTTTTCTTCTTAGTTCTGAAATATAACTTTAACGTTGAAAATCACAGTTTTCTATGTTATTGGTTACCTGACATTAAGTTGATAAAGTCAATTAGAAATGCTCCGTTAAAATGCTGCTCTGTTAATTAATACAGAGAAACGAAGGGAACAAAAAAGGTTTTTAATTCTTAAAACAGAAAAAGTGATGAAAAAACGGCGAAATTGACTCGCCTTTATATGATTAAAAATAATCAGCTGTACAAAACTCATGGTTCATAATAAAGTAATCATTTAACAAGTTTTAAAACTTAACAAATATGTATAAAAACTATCTTTAATAATGTATATAAGTAAAAAATATTTTTTTAGATTGTTATTTATTAAATCTATGCCAATTTAAAAATAAATAAAAAATAAAAAAAATTTGTCGGAACATATTTTTCCAAAGAATACTTACAATCTTCTTAAATAAAATTATATAAGAGGTTAATAATTATATAATACCTCTTAATATTGAAAATACTTACAATACGGACAATCCTCTACACCCCCCCCCCCCTTTAAATTTGTAAGTTTAAAACCATATGGCGTTTGCAGTTGCCGCGACAGATCACGATATGGAAATATCCCCTAAATAACAGTTTCGAATTAATCTATCACACCTCAGTTTATTTATTGATGGCTGTGTTAGTTTTTTTTTTCCGATTAGAACGACACTGTTATGTGAGCTGTTTCATTTTTAGTGCTAATTAGTCTGGCTGTTAAATTACTATTCTGTCATTCATTATTTTTATATTTAGACCCAATGTTTATTATAAAGTCGAACACCCCCATCTATCGCTCCCGCTTTTTTCGTTTTCTCGTACTTATCGTCTTGTTTTAACAGTCAAAATATTAAACTTATAACTAGTTATTAGAAGAAAAACAGTAACTCATGAAACTGAAGATGAGGAAGAAAATGAAGATTTGTTACAGTTTGGGGGAAAACACCCCAAACATGGTGTTTGATGTCTAAACATCAGTTGATGAAAATGTTGAAATTTCTAGTGTTTTCGGTTCAAGAAATGGTTGCAGAAGCTGAAGATGTTCAATGTGGTACCGATGGTTAAACTGAACTTGATCGAAACCTATCAAAACAATTGCGTAAGGCCTCAGAGCCCTTGAAACAATAAGAAGCTTTCTTCGGACAAACGAAATTACAAGAAATGGACAGCAATCTGTTATAAATGTCGAAAACTTATGCTTGCTCTAAGAAGAAAAAGGTTCCAAGGTCCGAACCAAAATTTTCAGGTAGGGAAGAGGGGGGCACATGTGAACAATTTTTTATTTTTTATTTCTTCATTTTTCAAAAAATATCATCAATTTCTCACGGTAAAGAAGTCCATATGTTTAAATAGCAGGGTGCGTAGCGTTTTTAAAAGCCGTTAAAGGTGCTTTTTTCAATGGGTGTTTTTAAAAAGTGCTTAATTTCCTTTTTTCTAAATGAGATTTTTTCTTTACCATGTTGATTTTCGATACGAATTATGCAAAAAGACACAGTCCACATTGTTCTATTCAACGTTTTCACAATTAATTCTATCCCAATCTATTTCGGCGTATTGTCAGTTCGTAGCGTATGAAATTCGTTTTACATGATTACAAATTTCATGATTTTTTACAATTATCAAAAACAAGGCCAAAAGTTTTTTTTTGACATGTCGTTTAAAACAATATAAAACCGTCAATTGCCAAAAACTTTCCTCCTGCTTAATTATGAAATTTTTTGAAGTGCTTAAAAATATTTTTTGAGTGCTTGAAAAGTGCTTATTTTTTGTTCAATAATTTGGCTACGCAACCTGAATAGTCTTTTCTTTGTCTTATTGAATTTTTTGAGATTTTTCAATAAAATATTTCTCTACTCTATGATATTTTAGAAAAATGACTTCAATTGTTCACATGTGCCCTTATGGGGGCACATATGAGCAAGATTAAAAACACAAAACAATCATCATATTTAAATCAAAAAAATATTTAATATAACAGATATAGATACGCAGTATACTGAAGGGGTTATAGCTTACTATGTGAATTTAAATTGTTCAACAGTACTGTCAATAAGAAAATAAATTTTCCTCTGTACAATAATTTTTCTGCTGTTGGGTTTTTCGCAATTTCATGTTCCTCAGGAATTGTAATGGGCCTTTTTCTTTCTTCTCTGATACTCTTTCATGCTTCTTTTTTTTTTTTTTTTTCATTTTGCTCTCATTCATTTCTTTTCATTTTATTTTATTTCTTGTAATCATTATATAACACAAAATTGTTAACCAACCATTTAATAAAAAAACATTTTTGAAAGAAAAAATTAACAATTAATGAATTAATTATGGAAAATTTAATAATTTTAAATGCATACATATTTTTTAAATTTATAATATCATGAGGATAATAATCTTAATAGTACTATGTAGGGGTACATGTGAACTGTTCACATCTGCCCCAGATGTTTTGTTCACAAGTGCCCCATCATCTTTCTTAAACCTATAACTTTAAAAATAAAGAATTTTTAATTGATAAAAAAATAATAACTGTCATAAACTTACCTGAATGTTCATATAATGGCAATAGTTAATTTTAGTTTATTAGTTGATTTATACTATGCTCACTTGAAGAAGTGAGTGATTATAATATATACAACACCAGCTGATACAAAGAAATTGTCGGAATAGAACAACAAAATGGCTCATTGTTCTGAAAGTTTAGCAGAGAATTGAAAAATTTTCAAGATTTTTTATTTCAAATCATTCTGGTAAAACATACCATGTTCACATGTGCCCCCCACTCCCCTATTTTATATAAGCTGGTCTATTCACCCTTCTTTGTTTGCATTGAATTGATAATTTTTTTTCTCCACAAAAATGAATTGAAATAATAAATTTATTTATTTTCAAGTCCATCACTGTTCATACATTTATCAAGTCACTCTTTGATATTTTAAATTAACCCGCATTCGTTCGTAATGAATGTTGATCTAGGTTCTACAGTATTACTATTTTAATTGTTTTTTCCTTGCAATTTTAATTACTTTCCATGGTAAAACAATTTGCAACGATCCCTTTTAACGATAATCTTTTTTTTCCTTCTGATTATTAAGGCTCCTTTAATGGAAATTCTTATGGAATCCTTGAAAATTCTAAACTTGATAATATTAAAATCTTTATTTATAAGAAAAATTTTTACTCGTTTCGCTAATTTTTTTGAGTACACGCTAAATATTATTTTAGATTTATTTATTTACATGATAAGTCAACGAAAAAACAATTCTCCCTCCGCCGTTAGTCAGATTTGTAAACACACACTCATAAAAACACTCCCTTGTAAAAGAAAAAAATTAGGTTAATTCCTTTCCTGATTTGTTCGTCGTTGTATAAAAGAACATTACAACAACATGGAATGATTTCTTTTCTATAACGGAAAGGACTTCCAACAGAATCACGATTTTCTCATATTACCCCGAGCACCCAAAAGAATCGGAGGTTCTTAAGAATCTAATAAAGTGCTTCGTTAGAATGGACTGGCTATTTTAGTCTCGGACAATAGACAAGCTGCAATTATTATATATATATATTTTTTTTTTGTTCTTTTTTATTTATCTTTTTAAAATGGGTCGTTTCAATTCTACTCGGTATCTGAATTCAAGAGCGAGTCATAGAGAATCGAAATAGATTCACTTCAAGTTGGGTCGGGTCATTGGGTCAGTGTCTCCATGCAGACCCCGATAGGCCTTTGTCTTCTGAAGCGTTCTTATGCGGGATTCAGACGATTCATTGGATGAATTTTTCTTTTCTCATTGCTTTTGGGTATTTCAAGGTTGAATTTGTCTTTTTAAAACGTTGAGTTTCTTAATGCCGATGATTAATTGTTTTGTAGAACAAGCAATTGTGAAATTTCTTTTTCAATTGTTCCAGGCGTTCTAATCGAGGGAGTGGTTAAGAGTTGGAATTATTAGCTAACTTAATTTTTCTGGTTAATCGAAGATGTTTTCTTTTTAGTGTGCCGTTACCTTGTTGTTTACTTGGGCGAGTTGCATTGGAATTTTGTAACCAAAAATAGGTTGTCGTATCAGGATTCATTTTAGAAGAAATTTGGGTGTATTAACGGTCTCTTTACTATATACTTTATAGTTTAAACGGAACATTCCCAAATAAATGGTAGATGTAGATGGACCCTCCATAAAATATTTTATCACGTAAATGGACACTTCAGAAAAAGTTATATCGTATAAATGGATTCTTTAAAAAATATTTTATGGCCAAAATGGTCCTTTTAAAAAATATTTTATCACCAAAATGGTCACTTTACAAAATATTTTATGGCATAACTGGATTCTTACTAAATAATATAACGCGTGAATGGACCCTTCGCAAAATATTTTATCGCGTAAATGGACCCTTTAGAAAAAATTTTATCTCGAAAAATCTTCACAAAACTTTTCTTTTTAAAACGATATGAATGATATCTTTAATTTTTAATTTTAAAATCTATAATTCCTCGAAATTCATAGATTTTGTTCAAGAAAATCGGACCTTACTTTCACTCATTTACAAAATTATGAGTACATTTTTTTACGAGTATACAAGATCGGATCTTTCATAAAAAGTCAGTTTCATGAAAGTTTTGAAAGAATTATGATTTTATTTTGTAACGAAAGTTCGTGAGACAATTAGTGGTTGAAAATATGGATGCACTGAATATCGATTTTGGATAATTCCATAAACTGATTGCTAATTTTTTACTATAGACTGAATTGTTATTTTAACTGCAATTATATTTTGCTTAAAAACCCTGCTATATTCATATTTTTTTAAAGATGATCAAACCTGTAAATTTATTTTTGAGCTTTGCATGAATCACTTTAAATGCAAATCCGTGATCAAGTGAATCATTTGAATCCATCAATAAAATACAGATATTTTAACATTATTCTACTGAATATTTCCTATTAAATAAAGAATATACCATTTATTCCATATTAATTAATATTCATTAAAACTTTTTCAAAAAGCCCCCCACTGAACCTAATGAGACTAATGCCAAGTCTTTAAGACTAATAGTTAAGAAGTTATAGGAGTTTTATTATGTTTAAAAAGTATAATTACTGGCCTGCATTTATTTCAGACTTAAATGTTCGCAATCTATACTGGTAGAGCATTGTGCACTATGTAATTTTTTATGTTTTATTGAATGAGACTAAAAACCAATAGAAGAACTAATTGTTTACAAATAACAAGGGTTTGTGTATAAAGAAATACTTTCTGACAAAAACATATTTATGCATAAAATTCTTAGTATCTCGAATCTGGAGTTTTATGTAAAAACCCTGTTTTCAGGCCAGGTTTAGGTTTCATTCAATTAAGTAAAAATGATACAATACCTCACTTGTCTAGGTAGCTTTGTTAAAGTTTCACCCCGCTTTGAACATGCTATCAAGAAAGGTAACTAAAAATAAAACGTGGAAAGGTAACTAAAGCAAAACGTGGAAAGGTAACTAAAAATAAATAAATAAACGATTCCCCAATGGATGCTGTTTTACATAACATTTTTTGGGTGAGATGTGTGTGAACTCACTCCCGCAATAAAATCAAAATGAGTTTTACATGAACTTCTGTTATCTGTATTTTCAGACAACTGACTTATAAAAAAATTGCCAGCATTCCTCTCATTATTTTCGTTTTCAGCTGCTTAAATATTACATCTCTTACTCGTATTCTATTACATTTACATAAATACACTTCTTCTAAAGCAGCTAAATTAATTTTTTAATAGTGCTCTTCAAAAAAAATCGCTGTTATTTTAATTTTTTTTTTTTTTTTTTTTTTTTTTTTTTTTTTGTTTCCCTCTAAACATTTGTGCATATGAATATTTCGCATTAGAATAATTCGTATTTTTTCCCGGATAACAGACAATATCACAATATCCCGAGAAAGTTCTGATTTATTTGAATTATTTTAAAAATTTATTTCCCTTTCTATTTCTTTCTCTCGGCTTTCTCTCCCATTAATTATTTTTTGTTTGAGTGAATGCAAATTCATTCAAATTAGAAATTCAATTACAGAGGTATTACCCAAATCTTTTCGGAAACCCAACCGCTGGCTCGAAATTAACTCGCCTTTTTCGCTATTATTTGCCTCTTAAGAGATCGATTTTTTTTCCTGCGCTCTCATTTTTCACAATCTTAATTACGACGTCGTAGTTTGTTTTGCCCCCTTTTTTTTCTCTCTCCGATAATTTTCCAATTTACTTTGGCCTGTTGTGTTTCTCTTTATTATCTGAATGGCCACTTTCTCATTTGTTTCTTTTTATTTATTTAAATTAATGATGGCGATCGTAATTACGAAGTCAGGAAATAACTCTATTTTTAGCGTTCTCATTTTCATGGATCTGGGTCAGCCGCGTTCGATTGTTTTCAATGACCCTGCTTCCTTGATTGGAAAGCAAAAAGATTCAATTTCGGCACGATTTTAAAAAGCTACTCTGGATTTTAAGACAATACCAACGTGGCAAATTCGCGTAGTAGCTGAATTTATTGACTAATAATAATAACCTTAAACACTGATTTCAAAAGCTTTTAATGTATTAGAGCTGTCTTCCTTAGCAATCTGTTATTGTTTTTTTACCAGTCTGGCGTAGCATTCTGTATTGGTTTTGTAACAGTCTGGTGTTGCTATCTCTATTGGTTTTGTAACAGTTTGGCGTAGCTATCTGTATTGGTTTTTAACAGTCTAGCGTAGCAATCTGTATTGGTTTTGTAACAGTCTGGCTTAGCAATCTGTTTTGGTTTTGTAACAGTCTGGCGTAGCTATCTGTAATGGTATTTTAATAGTTTGGAGTTGCAATCAAAATTAGTCTCACTATCATGCTACATACATTTTCAACGAAAAAAAAGGAAGCTAAATTTATGCATAAAATGCATTTACTATGCATATCTGCATTTATTATAAAAGCAATTTTAAGCATACATTACCACACGCATTCGTAAGTTTAATTGCTCCTGATAAAATCCGTCAATTTTGTTTGAAATGCAAAACAAAAAGGGATTTTACTGCTTTCTCTAAAAATTAAGTGCCTGAGAAAATAAATTCAAGGTCCCATAAAATGTGTTAAAGTTTAAAATGTTCTGAAATAGTTTGGGAAATAGGAAAAGTGTATCGCAAAGAAAAGTTTTTTAAAATTTTTAACATTCTGTAAATTTTTAAAATTATGAATTTAATAATTTATTACCCATTTTTATTTTTTAAAAATAAATTCCCTTTATGCAATAATTAAATAATGTAAACAATAATTAAACATCAATCTACGCGTTAAAAATAATTATTAATTTAATATCCCCCTTAGAAGTGTTAAAAATGCAGTGAACTATCATCACTCTTAGAAGTGTTAATATCACACTTAAGAAGCGTTAAAAACGCATTAACACTTAGAAGTGTTAAAAAAGCAGTGTTAAACTTTTCTTCATAGATATGGTGTGTGGTATTTTGTAGCAATAAAGTAATGACATTTTTAGCATTCTGCAATTTTTTTAAAAAAACTTCTTTAGAAGTTAAACACACATTTTATGTTTATAATAATATTGTAATATTAAACGGATTCCGTGCAAATTTTCTCCATTGAAAAATAAAGTTTAAGTCGGAGGATTTTATCATACGGTTTGTAAAAAAAGTGTATATTTAGTAAAAAGTTTTGAAGGAGCTTTGAATCCAGGAACATTGTTCGTGTCTCCAGTATTCGAATAAATTTTTACTGCATTTCGCTACTTGCGTCACTGAAAAGAATGAAATATATAATTCTATGATTTACGGCCGCTTCTTTTCAACTGAAACTGACGATATGGTCATTTTTTTCCCCTTTATTTCTTTTTAAAAGAAAACTATCTTTTGTGCGCACGACGTTGCATTCACGCGTTAACGTTTCTTCGCCTGTTTTTGTATTTGCGTTAGATAGAAAACGATCGTTTTGTTGTTTAGAAAGCGTAAAGTATGAATGGTTTTAAACTCCAGTGATTCGGGGTTATTCTTTCTTTTCTCTCTCTCGGAAATGTAGTTTTACGACTTTCCAAAAGTTATAGCTTCTTCAAATGAGGGCGTGTGAAATGGTATTTTATGAAGGTGGGATGCTGTTTATATAATGTATCAATCCTATCTCTTTCTAATTTTGTATGAAAAGAAGGTTTATTTTGTTAATAAAATTTGCGGTTCGCTTTGATGTGTTGCGTTGTTTTCTTATGTAAAAATTTAAAAAAAAGTGCATGTCTGTAAAAATTTACATTTTCTTTGAGAATATTTCTTTACAGTATAATTTAGAAGAGAACGCTATATCAGGGGAAAAACTTCTTATGGCAAATTCTGTTCCACCTCCATTGAGATTTAAGAATCTGTGAGTTCTAGAAATAAATGAGTTCAAAGAGTCCTAGAATAAATGTTGAAGTATCAAATGTTGGAAAATTTTTATCAAAATATCAAAGTATAGACTAATTATGACCGGATTACATCCCTACTGTGTTATCTTGACTAATTTATACATTTTGGTATTTAACGTTTTGAATTTTATGTTTCAACGTTTGAAATTTCATGGTTTACCTGAGTTCACTCTTTCTGTACTTTAAATTTTAAAGTATTTTTGTATGTGACAGAGAATTTGCAGGGATGAGAAGGGGTTTTCCCGCGTTATAGCGTCTTTTTAAAGCGTCAATTAAAAAATTTCAATTTTGAGAAGGAAAAAAAAATTCTATGAAATATTTAATAATTACAGTAATTTTTGCTTACTAAATTTTGCATACCGAAAAATATCATTATTGCTCTGTCACGTTCGTACTTGCGATGTACCGGGTACTTGTTACCCCACCAGATTTTCATTACCTGGACAAGTTAAAAAAATATTTCACTACCGGTACCCGACAAATTTTACCTGCTGTGGTTGTGTGAAATATTAAAAAAATATTTCCAGTGCCGGGTAATATTCTCTTTAATTCCATATTCATTTATGTATCTTTATGAATAGTTTTTAAGTTACTTCAAATCTAAATTTTGCTGTGTGGAACGTAAACGAATATTACTCGGTACTACTTGTAATATTCATTTATATTCCACACTACCGCATATTTAGATTTGAAGTAACCTAAAAACAATTCATAAAGATAATTGTAGTTTAAGAAATCCATATATTCTATCAGTTTCTTGATAGTGAAGCTGAAATAACTTGTTTAGGCATGACATATTTTACTCAGAATTTTAATCTGGGGACATCTTTGGGATGGAATAATAAGTTACATAAAGAGGGGTATCTGCTGAGGCAAAGAATATGCATATTCAAAAATCTAATTATCCGAACTATTATATCTAAATTTATATGATAGTTAAATAATGATGATAGTTTAGGAGAAACAACTAAGTTTGGAGTACCGGAAAACATTGACAAAGGGCATACTAGGCAAACGTATACCGGACAGTGGCACTGAACCTTAAAAAATATTGATGTAGTGCATACCGTGCAAATGTAGATCGGGCAGTGGCACTTAACTAGACATAGTATATATTTCGTCTATTTATCATAGCGACTATGTGATTGTCAACATTCACCGGTGGAAGTCAACAACCACCCATTTCGATCATTCATAGTAAGATATGCATATTACTCTCATATTAAATTTGCTATCAGCAAATGCGATAAGTTTTTATTAATATTTGTAGGGGGCTATGACATCGGTTTGCAGGGACTGGATTTCAATCCTCAAAGCCGCTTAAGACCCACAGAGTACATGCGATATACGTTTTTGTAAAATATGTTGAATTGAAAGTCCGTGTTTAGTCGCTAAGCAGTATGAAGAAAATTCCCCCACCCCTTTAGATCTATGTCTAAATTGTGTAAGTGGCTTCAGGAATGACTGGTACTGTCATCTATCCAGGGGAGATCTGAGCGAAGACGCACTTTTACCATAACGGTGCTCTTTTTTTAAACATAAGGCGCTCCTTTCTGGCTTAATCCAATGGCTTGTCCAAGTGTTTTTAGAAACAACGCAACAGTATTTTTACGCTTAGCATTTTGAAGACGTATATGAGACAAGAGCTGCAAATAGAACATAGACATTTTATTACGAATGGCACAATTACTCGAATGCTATTACTAATTTAAACATGATTGGAAATTAAATTTCTTAGTAATTAAAAGACCGGGTTAAAACCGAGACAGTTGCTTTTACAAAAATTAGTAAATAAGTTTTTTGAAAATAGTTTTTTATTTTAAAAACAGCAACAAAAATTTTTTGGTTTTATATAACTAGACAAAAACTCATTTAAAACATTTTATTACATTTTCATTATAAGTTGAATAAGTTTGCAACATACGTTTACGCTTATGTTCAAAAGAAACGTTTGTTTCTTTTCAACATATTTGCATTTCCTACTTAAGTAGGAATAAAATTGGTCATCGGTAACCTAAAAATAAGTTTTTACTAGAAGGCGTGTTTCTTACGCGATAACTCAATAAATTTAATTTCTCACCAGTCTAGTTGAAGTTCACCAAGCGCCATGTAAAGTGTGAATTTTTTATTTTATTTTTTTTAATCCGTGTATGCAAATATGCATTGGATTCACAGAAAAAAGTTTTACGCGGAAGCAACTTAGCTCCTTGTCCGTTACTTGATTTACGAGTTCTTTTATTTTTTTGGGAGTTCCACATTTCTTACACGTCAAGAATACAAGCAAATAAGATAAATTTCGTTTATTCTTAATGGATGAACAAAAATTTTGTTGTTGAACAGTTGTTGATTGTTAAAACATTTTCATTCCGTCATTTGGTTTAAATATTTTACGTTTAACAAAAGCTACACAAATATTTTAGAAAATGAAATAAAAATGTCATTAATTATTAAGTCTACTATAAACAGATTTCACCATTGCACAGCAAAATTATTATAATTAATCACTCTACATCCGAACAATCTTCCCATATTTCTCTTTAAAAAAAAATTTTTTTTAATTTGTTTTGAAAAATCTAAAAAAATATTTTTTTTGCTTTTGGGCGCGAAATAAATTTTTCTAGAGCAATATCTTGTAAAATATTTTTTGATAGGAAATTATATAGTTTTTATATGGTTTTGCGCGAATGTTATAAAACGCTACCGGGCAATAAATCTTAATTATACCGGGTACTCGGAGCCAGCCAACACCTTCTAGAAGAAGGAATGCCTCAGCATGGATCAATTTAGTAGTCCGATGTGACGAAGTTAACTGCACAGTTGATGAAAAGTAAGAAAGATGTCGTTACGTTCAGGGTACTAAGCTGCGCAGTGGTTGAAAATACGAAATATGTCATTACGTTTGGACTACTAAAGGATATTTATGGTAACCCGTGCTGAGGCCTACTCTTTCTAGGAGGTGTTGAGCCAGCCGGGTGAAAGATTCAATTTTCACGAGGTACCTGGAGCAATACCTTCTAAAAGAAAAGTCCTCTGCACGGGTTACCATAAAAAGAAATTTGATCGTTTAGTAGTCCAAACGTAGTGACATCTTTCGTATTTCCTCCACTGCGCATTTTATGTTCTTTACGTCGGACAACTAAAATGGATCCTTTCTGAGGCCTTCTCTCTATTAAGAGATGTTCCCTTAAACCCAGCAAAATATTTGGACCCGGTACATCTCTAATTTTAACTCATTCGAAGAACAAAACGTTCGCACTTAGGGAATGAAAATTCAAACGTTTTGTTCTGTTACATACCCTGCATATTGTTAGTTAAATGATTAGCTACCGTATTCTAATTTAATTAAAATTCTTTTAGGGTGAAAAGATCTTTTTAATTAGTCGGCCAGTGATTTTTGAAATGAGTCCCTAAAATAACCTTTTAATTCATTAGTGGTTATCTGGTTTCATTCCAGAACAAATTTAATCGACCGTGGAAGTGAAACCCTTTATGTGGGAAGAATCCACCGTAAACAACTCTTATCTGTTGCTGTACTCTCTGGAAATACTTTCCAACGAACATCCACTTCCGTGGAAACGCCGTGTACCGATACTGCGTCATTAAGTACTGATTACGATTAAAGAAGGGTCCGTAATCGAATCTGTTGGGGCGAAAATTTGAATGCCTCATTAAAGCTTCATCAGAGCGATTCTCTCCTATTGAGATGCTGCTTCGATTATTTTATTATTTTTTTTCCTATAAAATTTCCTCTCTAGTTTCAAAAGTCATTTTTAATGATCTTTCTTTATCGTTATATGAGAAATCAATTACCGCTTCAAACACATTGAGTGCTTTCTTTTTCTCTGCTTTTTTTTTTCTTTCTTCTCTCCTTTATAGTTTAGCTTTAATTGAAATTAAATTTAAAAACATTGTATTTTCCTCTTTCTCATGCATTTATATATATATATCTTAAATCATCGACATTATTTTTTATTTATGTAAAGAAAGTTCTATGTTTTTAGGAAACAGCTCTTCAAAAATATTTACTTTTCAGGTTAAAAGAATTATATATTTTTCAAATATTTAGTGCCAACTACGTTTTTTTAATTGACTGTGTGTCCGGGACTTGTAGATTCCTAAAGTTAGGGATAAAATATTATTAATGTAAAGGCCATGGAATTGAATGTAACTATAAACGCCGCCAGATGGCGATGATAACTGATACAGACAATAGTAAACGATAGACAATGATCTGGTAACGAGATTAATTACGATGTATATGTAACGATGAGAAGAGACGTTTTTCTCTCTGCTATTATTAAGTGTTTTTTTTTTTTTTTTTTTTTTTGTTTTTTTTTTTTTGTTCTAAAACTTTACCTATGTTATATTAAATTTTGTTTAGTTAAATAGTGTAATTATTTACCACCTTACATTAACAAATGGGGGCCCCGGCCTCCCAGAACTCTCCCCTAGACTGACAACCGAAAGAGATGTTTCGAATTGGATATTTATTTGATGACGAAAAAATCTTCAAAAAATAATAATAACTGTATTAAATGTCAGCAAAAGAGAGCTGACTATTTCAAGTGAAAAAGAAAAGACGACAACAAACCAGTGAGTTTGTTCTGTTTTCTTCTATTTTGAACTTGTGCATTGTCAACATGATAACTTTGAATGAGATTCCTAATATTAAAAACTTTCTTAAAACTGCACCTTCATCTACTGTAAAATTACTATTTAAAGTTATATTTGAAGAAGAATATGATCGAAATTCACGCAAAAAGTTACGTGTTTTTTCGGTCTTTCCCGCCCAAACTGACATTGTTAAAAGAAAAGATAAAGTATTGCAAGAATAATTGTGTGCAATAGTTTAGGAATAGATTGTGAAAGAACAACTGCCCCGGAATTATGTGAAAAAATATTTGCTAATTTAAACGATTTAGAAACACTTAAAAATTCCATCTCTGAATCTTTAAGTGACTATGAAAGTGAAACCGAAATTGAACATTCAACTACTAACCTTGAGAATAATAAATTAGCTTCTTCCATTGATTCCACTTCCGTGTTCCCACAGAAAGATGATAATTTTTCAATTATGCGCGAACTTATTTTGACGATGAGACAATTTAATGGAACAGACAACTATTCAATCCAATCTTTTTTTGCCAGCTGTGAAGAAAATTTTACTTTTGTCAGAAACATTACTGATGCTCAAAAAATAATCTGTGTTAAGCGTTTGCTGCGTGGATCGGCGTTAACGTTCCTCCATACTTTAAAAAATATTTTCTCATATTCTGAATTAAAGAACGCTTTATTCAAGGAATTTTCGGATTAATTGACTTCTTTTGAAGTGCATAAAGAAATGCAGAATCGAAAATTGCGGAATAGGGAAACTTTGTTTGAATATTTTTTAGCGATGCGCGAAATCGCCTCTAAAAGTAATTTTACAATAGACGAACAATCAATTATTGAACATACTATTAATGGTATACCGGATTCTAATCAAAACAAAATTATTTTGTATCAATGTAAAACAATCTCGGAATTTAAAGATAGGCTTAAAGTTTATGAAAAAATATTTAATTCTAAAAATAAGTTCTCATCGAATTCGCATAATATTGACGATAGACGTACACATGCACGAATAAATAATAGGCCGCCAAATCAAAAGTATGTTCCCAATCATGATAACAAATTTAAAAACAAAGATGAACATTACACTGTTGGTGATAACAATGTATCACGTATCCGTTGCTATAATTGTGGTTTGTTTAATCATAAATCCAGTGATTGTTTTCATAAAAATAAAGGTATAAAATGTTTTAATTGTAATGAGTTTGGACATAAAAGTTCACAATGCTCCACTCCTAAGTTCCAAACTAAAAATGAAATGATTAATGAACTTAATACCCCCCAATTATAAAAGGATATGCATAAAATTGTAAAAATTAAAGGTCATTGTTTTGATTCTCTTTTTGATACAGGCTGTTCTGTAACTTTAATCCGTGAAAGTGTTTACAAGATTGTTGGGCAACCTAAATTAAACTCAACAAAAATAACACTAACTGCTTTTGGCAAGGGTCAAATTCAACCTCTTGGCTCCTTTAAATCTACCCTTGAGATAGACGATACTAAATTCCAAACCGATGTATGGGTATGGTAAGTAATTCAAATATGAATTTGGATGTTATTGTAGGAACTGATGTTTTGAGACAGGGTGAATTTAAAATAAGTGCTAATGGTATTGAATTATTAACTAAACAGGAAGCAAACTTCATTAATTTAATTGATGTTGCTGAGTCAGATAACTCTTTTCCTTTGCAACATATTTCAAAAGAAATCCGAGCACAAATACTTGAACTTTTACAAAATTATAAACCCCAAAAAACCGAAACTTATTTACGAAACGATACCGAAACGATTATTATTATTACCAAAACGATATTAAGCTAAAGATAGTATTAAATGATGATATACCAGTAGTAAATAAATCGCGTCGTTTTTCACTTGTTGAGAAAACGGAAATTAATGATCAAATTTAGAAATGGTTAGATGACAAGATTATTAGACCCAGTTGTTCTGATTATGCATTACCTATTGTATTAGTTAAAAAGAAAAATGGCTCTACTCGCTTGTGTGTGGATTATCGTAACCTAAATAAAAAAATTATTAAAAACCGTTTTCCTTTACCCCTTGTTGAGGATGTTGTTGATAGACTTCGTTCAGCCAGCATGTTCTCCACACTTGACCTCCGAAATGGGTTCTTCCATGTTCCGATTGATGAAAATAAGAAATTTACAGCTTTTATAACTGATCGAGGTCTTTTTGAGTTTAATGTTACACCTTTTGGACTCAGTTTGTCCCCCGCTGTTTTTCAACGTTATGTTTATTATGTTTTCAGAGAATTAATAAACGATGGTACTATTTGTATTTATATGAATGATATAATTATCCCTTCAAATAATTATCAGGAAGGTATTGCTAAATTACAACGCGTTTTAGAAGTTGCTTCAAAATTCGGTCTCGAAATTAATTTTGGTAAGTGCCAATTTTTGCAAACTAAAATAGAATTTCTTGGATATTTGATTGAGAATGGAACAATTAAACCATCCCCAGATAAAATTAAAGCCGTAAAAAATTTTCCAGAACCAAAATCAGTAAAAAATATCCAACAATTTTTAGGTCTTACCAGATATTTTCGTAAGTTCATTAAGTCTTATTCATTAATAACTAAACCACTTAGTGATTTACTACGTAAAGAAAATAATTTTTCGTTTAAAAACGAACACAGAGTTGCTTTTAATCAATTAAAAGAGGCTTTGTCATCTGATCCCGTTTTACATATTTTTAATCCAAATGCAAAATTACAACTACATACAGATGCAAGTAAGTACGGTTACGGTGCCATATTGCTTCAGGAATCAGATAAGGGTCAATACCATCCCATTTATTATATGAGCAAGAAAACACTCCCCCACGAGGAAAAGTATTCAAGCTATGAACTAGAGGTATTAGCCGTAATTGAATCTCTTAAAAAATTTCGTCATTTTTTGCACGGAACCCAATTTAAGATATTTACAGACTGTTCCGCATTTCAACAAACGATGAACAAAAAAGACATAACACCTAAGTTTGCTAGATGGGCTATTTTCTTATCTCAATTTAATTATGAAATTGTTCATAGGCCCGGTAATCAAATGAAACACGTTGATGCGTTGAGTCGGCAACCAGTAATGATCATTACACACGATGAACTTACCCTTAAAATTAAGAACGCTCAGGCTAATGACGACTATATCTCAACAATAAAACAACTTTTATTAAACGATAAAGCTAATGATTTTAAAATGCGTAGCGATGTTTTGTTTAAAGTCATAGATGGTAAGGAATTGTTAGTGATCCCAGCAGCAATGCAAACAGAAATTATAAAGCAAGCACATGAAAAAGGTCATTTTGCCACTGCTAAAACTGCAAATTCTCCAACTTGATTATTACTTTCCTAAACTCACAAATAAAGTGCAAAGTGTGATAGAAAACTGTGTACAATGCATACACTAGTAAATAAAAAACGTGGTAAAGGTGAAGGCTTTTTGAATCCAATTCCGAAAGGTGATACGCCTCTTCACACATATCATGCTGATTTTTTAGGTCCTCTTCCATCTACCAATAAAAACTATAAATATTTATTCACAGTAATTGAAGTTTTTTCGAAATTCACGTGGATATACCCAGTTAAATCAACTTCAACAACTGATGCTTTAAAAAATTTAGAATTACAGAAAAGTACATTTGGCAACCCATCGCGAATAATAACAGTTCGAGGTACTACTTTTACAGCAAATAATTTCGAAGATTATTGCAAAAATGAATCAATTGAGCACATAAAAATTACAACAGGAAAACCTCGTAGCAACGGCCAAATAGAACGAATACACGCTACTCTCATTCCAGTTCTGAGTAAACTTTCAATAGCAGAACCAGAAAAATGGTACAAACATGTTGCAAATCTTCAACGAATTTTAAATAGTACAGTAAGTGCCTCCACTAACTATTCTCCATTTGAATTACTTACTAGTACTAAGATGAAATCAAAAGACGATGCCAAAATTTTCCAAATTTTAAATGACGAACATATAGAAGACCTTATGAATGAACGTGACCAAATCCGGCAAGTTGCGAAGCAAAACATCCAAAAAATTCAAAAACTGAGCAAAACTCAGTATGACAAAAAGCGCAAAAAGCCTAACACATACAATGAAGGAGATCTTGTTGATCTTGTTGCAATACAAAGAACACAATTTGGCACAGGTCTTAAACTACGACCAAGTTCTTCGGACCTTACCAAATCAAGAGTGTCAAACTACATGATAGATACGAGGTGGAAAAAATTGGACAACATGATAGTCCACACTTCACTTCAACAGCAGCAGACTTTATGAAAAAGTGGCCCACAGATGAAGAGTGATTTTTTTTCTCTTCATAATTGTGATTTGAACTAATCGTGACTAAACTTTCAACTGATTATGACTGAACCAATCCCGAAAGTGACTTTTTTTTTCTTAATTTTTTTTATTAAATACGTAGCAAAAAGCAACGACGAATGTGAGATGACCAACGACGAATTTTGAGGTCCTTGCAAACAATTTTCTATGCACCTTTCTTTCCATTTGTTTTTTCTATTTTTCAGGTTCTCAGGACGTCTGACGAATCAACGATGCCTAATGATGAAAGAGTCTTTTTAGAATGCTTTTTAGAATAATTTTTCAGAATTCTGATATAGCCGAGGACGGCTCCAATTAAGGATGGCCGAATGTAAAGGCCATGGAATTGAATGTAACTAACTATAAACGCCGCCAGATGGCGATGATAACTGATACAGACAATAGTAAACGATAGACAATGATCTGGTAACGAGATTAATTACGATGTATATGTAACGATGAGAAGAGACGTTCTTCTCTCTGCTATTATTAAGTGTTTTTTTTTTTTTTTGTTCTAAAACTTTACCTATGTTATATTAAATTTTGTTTAGTTAAATGGTGTAATTATTTACCACCTTACATTAACATTAATTTGAAATTTTTTATTTTATTTTAATAAAAGAATAGCACGTAGTATAATCAGTAATAAAAAAAAATCACATAGTAACATGGAGTCGTAACCTTCATCCAAAGGTAAAGAGGGCGTTTATGGAAACACGAAAATTAACGGCGCAGCCATTACGTTAAACAGATCTGTCTACGATAGATTTATTCATATGTTTTTTAATACATGAAACACTTGCTTTATTACTAGTAGATTTTGTTGAAATAATTTTTATTTTATTTTATAACCGTCGTTGAGCAGCCGACTCGATTCTGAGTTTGCGACTACCAATGCTCATCTCCGTTGCGTTGTAATTTGAAACCCAATATAGAAGACTAGGGATCTTCTGGATCAATTATTGGGAAAAATTGCCTTCGATTATTGTAAATGCACATGGATGAGTTTTCCCGCTTTTTTTTTTTTTCAATTTAATAAAAAGAAAAATTTCGCCTCTCCAAAGATATGTCCGCTTTTTCGAATGCCCGGGAAGAAGAAAAAAGATATTCGTTTATTCCGTTTTTTTTCCTACTTATTTAAAACGTGATTTAAATTGACGACCACTCGATTTAAAATCACACATCGAGATACGCATTCCTGCGATTTAAAATTACACATCGCTATTCATAATCACGTAACTTAAAAATATCTCACCGATTTGAAATAATACACCGCGATTCATATTCTTGCAATTTAAAAATTTCGCGTTGGAATCCATATTCCTCAAAAATAAGAATTATGATATTAGTTGCTTAACTGTGATTATTGTATTAAATTAATTGCATTATGGTTAAGTAAAAATACTACAATCTTTAACTAGATTTAACAGGTAAAATCAAAAAAACCAAGAAATAAATAAATTTGATATACCCAATATCTTAAAGGTGCAATCAAGGAAAGAGTAATACTTCGTGTTATGTAAACTAAAGCAAGAAACGACGTGAAATAAAGCACAAATGAAACTACATAAATTGACATACTATAGATTCAGTTCTGTAAATCCTCCCTCAATGTCTGAACGTCAAGATACGTAAAAAAGCAGATAAGTAAAAAGACAAACACGTGTGACTTGTTTTACCCATTAAGGACATAAGAACAAGTTTGAACAAGAAATAACAATGGAGATATAAGAAACAAGTATGAGAGGATATGACAAGAAATCCTGAGTGCAACAGATTAACCATTTGCGTTCGTATGTCTACTCTCAGCCACCAACGCTTTTTTCCCGTTCCAGTCGTACGTCTGCTCTCAGCCACCACAGCAAACATTTTAGTCGAAGCTTAATGGCAAACTACATATATTGCGGCACTGTGAAGATGTCTGTATGTTCAAACAGCAAATCTAAGGCGAAAGACTTTTTTTTTTTTTTTACACCGACACTTTTTCTGGAAAACCAGGGTTTCATATTGGAGAATAGATTGAAAGATACCACACGATAGAGAACTACCAAAACAAAACTGGTATACCTGCCTAATATCGTGTAGGGCCCCCACCAGCACGCTAAAGTGCCGCAACACGACATGACATGGATTCGAACAATGTGTGAAGTAGTGCTGGAGATAATTGACACTATGAATCCTGCAGGACTGTCCATAAACCAGTGGGAGTAAGAGGGGGTGGGGATATCTTCTGAACATCACGTTGCAAGGCACATGTAGGGTTCATAGATTCATGAGGTTGTCTCCATACCCGTACACGTCCATCAGCTCGATACAACTGGAAACGAGATTCGTTAGACCAGGCAACGTTTTTCCAATCGTCAACAGTCCAGTGTCGGTGTTGACGGGCCTAGACAAGGCGTAAAGCTCTGTGTCGTGAAGTCAACAAGGGTACACGTGTGGGCCTTCGGTTCCGAAAGCCCATGTCGATGATATTTCGTTGAATGGTTCGCACGCTGACACTTGTTGATGGCCCAGCATTGAAATCTGCTGCAATTTGTGGAATGGTTGCACGTCTGCACGTTTAATGATTCTCGTCAATCGTCGTTGATCCTGTTCTTGCATGATCTTTTTCCGACCGCAGCGATGTCGTAGATTTGATGTTTTACCGGATTTCCGATACTCACGATATACTCGTATGGTCGTACGTGAAAGTCTAAATTTCATTGCTATCTCGGTGATGCTATGTCCCATCTCCCTTGCGCCGACTATAACACCACGTTCAAACTCACTTAAATCTGTATAACCTGGCATATCTAAGAACTGTGCTAGACACTTGTTGTCTTATATACGCGTTGCCGATCGCAGCGCTGTACTTTGATTGGCTCCACACCCCTTTATTTGCATACTCGTGCCTGTACCAGTTTTTTTTTTTTGGCTCTTCAATGTATAAAATATAATTTTTACATAAAATTAAAACATATTGCGTTACATATATCTAAAGTTTAAAGAAGAATTAATGAATTTTATTTTTCCTTCATAATCATGCATATTATGTATTACTGCTCGTTCAACGAAAATTAATTTCGAACAGCATGACACCCATGTATAAACTTAATACGACCGCAAAGGGTTAAATTAAGATTAACCCTTCCAATTAGTGGGAAACGATGGTATGCTGGAAAAATTATAAACTAAATTATTAGAATTTTATTAATATATATAAAGACCTCCAAAAAACAAGTTCCTAAAGAAGTTATATTTTAGTTTAACCTGTTGCACCCTGAGGTCCCCCCAAATCCCCTCAAACCTGTTTCTTATCTCCCCATTGTTATTGGCTTGTTCAAAATTGTTCCTTAATACTTATTGATTAAACCGCTTTATGCCTGTTTGCCCCTTCACTTTGCAACCTTCATTTGACCTTTAGACACTCCGGAAGGTTCTTGTTCATAGAACTGAAACTATAGTATGTCAATTGATGCACTTTCATTTGTGCTTAATTCACATTTTTTTTTTCTAATTACATATTTTGAAACCTTAAAAAAAAAAAAAAAAAAAAAAAATTATCTTACAAAGAAGTGATTATCTTAACAACATAATGGTTGACAGCTGTACGTGTACATAAAGTAAATTATATATATATATATATGAAAGGCTGTATATGAATGATTATATATTAATGACGTTGTATCCATTATTACTCTATACAAAGTATGAAATCCCTTTATTTATAAGAATCTATTTTAATAAATAATCCTCTTCAAATTTTTGAAAATCATTCTTCAAAATATCAAGCTTTTTAAGCTCTTTCATAAAAGAGGGAGGAAAAACGTTTAATTAATGAGTTCCTGTGTTAAGCTCTGTCCTTATAAAGCTGATGTAGTTGTACCTGTTTCATTGCTTCATTTTATTTTTTTCCTCTAAGCTAAAAGAACATTTTTAAAAGCGTGTCCGCAAATTGCTGCATGTGCTTAACTAGTTCACAATGTCATTATCGACTGGCCTGCGTTTTGTTACACAGTTTGGAAAAAGGAGTTTCACTTTTGTGTCTTTACAATTCCGCCTTCGTTAAAAGTTCGATCATTAATTAAAACAAATAAAGTCTCTGGACTCAATAAAGAAGGGGTGGGCGGGCTCTTGGCAGTTTTAAAGTGAAATTTCGTGTTGCTTATCAATCTTGAGAAATCGATTCCCCTTGGAATGGTATTTCTGGATTTTAGAATGTCAACCTATTCTTCACGAGAGCGGTGCCAACTTTTCCGGTTTTTCATTTTCTCTATGACATTAAAATTGTACAACAAGTTTTCGACGCATATAATTTTTTTTTTGTTGTTTATAATAAGAGATAAAGCCAACAATTTGAAAACCCGGTGTCAAAAGCTGAAAAATTGCATTAATCTATTGATACAAATATTATTATTTGTCCCGCAGTGGACTGATCGTCAAGACATGGTTCCCAGCAGATCACCGAAGTCAAGCACCACTGGTTGTGGTCAGTATGCTGGTGGATGACCACTTAGACCACCAGTCTGCGGACCATTCTCACTGCATGCGGAAAATTCGTGAGAACCTGATTGTTGCTATTCCCGCGTAAAACTCGCTAACCAGGTTCTCGTCCGCATTTTTGAATTCGTATGCAATGAGAATGACTCTTAAATTGTAGAGGCTCTGTGCGTCAACTAATTTACAATCCAGCGGACTTAAACGACTTGCTTTCTTTTTTAGACATTTTCCTCTTGACTGTAGTAGGTCCCAATTATAATACAAGATTTTATTAATTTTAAAATTTGTTACCTGGAGAAAAAAAAAATCAAGAATCACGTTTTTTATTTTATTTAAAAAATGTCCAAAAGTGGAGGGGGTCGTTAAAAGCCGCTGAATTGGAAAATCGCTGTTTGTCAAGTCTTCTCCATTATACTGGAACCAGTTTCTCATGGTGTATTCGAAAATTATCTCGTTTATGTATATTTTGCAGAACTCCGTAAAACGGAAAACGTTTTTATGAATGTTATAGAAATTTACTTTTCAAATATCTTTTTTTTTTTTTCTAATTGAGAACTTGGTTTCCATATCAGATTTTAAATATTGATATTTTTTGTGATCATGAGAATTTTTAACTAATATGATATTTAAAAATAAGCTACAACTTTCTTTCAGTGTGAATTAGTTTTTTTTTCTTCTTTTGAATTATGCTTCTTTTTGTTGATTTATATATAATAAAAAAAGTTCTCGAAACATTCCTTTCCGGAAAATATTTTATTTATTACGCAATAGTTACGTAATTTCAATGATTTTCAATTTTCCATGTCTGCCCAACAAAATAAAATAGGTTCATAAAATTTTTACACTGTAATAAAGCTGCATTTTTGAAAACTGCTTTTTTTTTTTTTTTTTTTTTTCTCGTAATAGAAATATGTTATTGTTTAAAGCAGGAGACAAACCAACAGTTGTTTTTTTCCCTAAAAAAAGAAAACAAAAAAGTACCATTTTGTTTCGGTAAAGATTATTGCTATAAGCGAAAAAAGTTTCGTCGCTGTCCGGTTTCCTTTATTTTTGCCATTAATCTTATTACGTAACAGCAAACCTTTTGTTTGTTTTTTCAAATACACATTACTCGTTGAGAAAGAACAATGTATGTTTTTTTCTTACAGTTTACAATGACCCTCCCAAAAAGCGCGCACCAGATTTGTGATTTATTAATCCTCTTTTAAGATAAGAGGGGGCATTTTTATGTTTTCTTACCCTTGTAAGGGACAATCAATCTTATTTTCTTTTACGAATGAGTTTAGAATTTTCTTTAAGAAAGTGGAGGCATTAGTTTATCCTTTTTTTGTTGTTTTGTTTACCATGCCCTCCTAAGTTTTTATGGTTTTTCTTTTGAACTTTTGTTTTGATAAAGGTGGCAACGGTATAGGACGCGAAATGATCGATTTCTTTCTATCTTCTTGTAGAAAAAAAACTGCTTTTTTTTATTATTGTTTTCCTTTCGATGATGGCAGAATCGATTTGGAGAGAATTTCTTAGGCAAATAGTTCGCCATCTAATTAAGAATTCGAGTTCTGTCTTGAGGAAGAAGGTGAGGAAATTCAATTTTAAGATAGTTACTGGCGTTTAATATTTCTTTGGCGAGCAGAATTATAATCGATTTCTGGGCAAATCATAAATCAAAATTTTTACCCTCGCCAACTTACTGATTGTTTGGAACTCTATCTTTATGGATATTTTTTGAATGAATTTCACACAAATAAGCCATGGGTTGGAATCAATCGATACCTATTTGATGCTTTTACAGTGTATACTTTTATTATTATCTGGAGTTTAATGATATTTTAATCCTATAATGAAAGTTATTATTTGAATTTAATTTCATGAACCTTAAACATGTAGTAGTTCGTATTAGTATAAAGTAATTATTTGCGGTTTTTTTGCAGATTGCAGGCATCTACAAACTTTCAAAAACTTAACCAAATCTCTTAAATAAATATTATTTATAATAAAAATTGTATGTTTAATCTTTTAATAGGTATTTACATGCTTGAAATAATGCTTTGCGTGTTAGCTAATTCTTTTATTGAAATTTTATTTTCAGGATCAAACCCAAATATTAAATTTTTGGCATGATACTTTATCTTCATCAGGTAAGTTTATTTAAATTCACACAAAATTTTTATTGGAAAATAAGTCTGTTATGAATCAATGATTTTGTATTCTAATTTTGCATGGTTTCTCTGATTAACACTTTCTTGACTGTTCGAGAATATCTACCCGTTTTGTAAACAATCAGTACACGACCGACTAGGAAGATCTCCCCGTTTTGCAATAGTTAGTTGTAGCTGTTAAAAATGTTAATTGCTAAGAGAAAAAGTCTATTTGAGCGAACCTATGTTCAGAATCTTTTTCCAAGATAAATAGGCGAGTACATACACCAAATAATATGTATACAGACTTGTATATTCTTTGCATACAATGCCCTAAAATTTTTCTAAATTCTTTTTTTAAGCGTTTTCGAATCGGTGTAAAAATGCATGCTATCAGTCATTTTGCTGTACTTAAGACTAATTGAAAAAGTCATCATATTTTCTATGCAGCATGACATTTTCGAAATTTATTGCAGTGAGAACACTTTAGGCCAAGGCGCAAAATGTCCACTTACCAGCTCGCCTTTGGCAATCGAAAATTTATTATTTGAAAATTTAAGTTTTGTCTTAAAATATTATGTTTCGAATCAAACAACCATTCATATTTTTCCCAGAGTCAGTGTTTTTGTGCGAAATCTGAGTAAAGCATCTGGACATAACTTCGGCTCATCTACGAGACTGCAGCACTCAGCATTCTCTAGAATGATTTACTCAGAATTTCTATAATTGGACCATCCTCCTCCCCTAATATATTTTGAATAATAGAAAAGGAATTTTACTGCCGAAAAACAGCGATATTCAAACATGAAGTGTTATAAAGTTTGAGAAAGTTTCTGATGTTTTCTTATTTTAATGATATGTGGATGATTGTGGAAACATTGAAACCTTATGGCAATTTTACTTTAAATAAATATTATTATCTTTATTTATTTTTTGCGATAAATATATTTCAATTTTTATACATATTTTTGTTGTTTTAGTAACCGAAAATTCCTTCATACTACATCTGTTAAACTTTTAGCAAGGCTTTACCATTAGAACTGAAATTTTATGCCCTCTTTTAGGCTAATGATAAAATATATCTTGTTTTGCTCAATTAACCTGATTTATTTCAGGCACTTTTCAATAAGTCTAGAATGTGAAGGCTAAGTTGTAAATAGCCTTATTAAAGGTTTATTTCGTTAAATCCTACGCAATTTCAGTCTGATGAATTCTTCGCATGCGTCCCCATTTACTTTTAAAGCATATAGGCTGATTATAATTAGCCTACAAACATCTGGCTGATGCTGGAAGCTTCTGGCAGATTTGACGTGGAAGAAATTTGGTGAAAAAAACTAAGGTGATTTCCGAAACATGGAAAGAGGTTTCATAGGTTCCATTACATACGAACTTAGCTTTGTATATTTATGAGAAAGGAAAAACCTCTTCACGCTTCAGAACTGGTTTTTATTTATACTCAGAGCAAAGAAAAGGTTTTTATGAGGAAAATATTTATGTTTTGGTTTTAAGCTAAGTTAACAGTTTCTTAGCTACGTCATAAAATGAAAACTTCATTAATTGTCTATTAATATTAGTCATATATTTTGTAACGCTCCATTTCAATATCTGATGATTGTTGTTCTTTTCTAATATATTTATTAAACTATTTATAGTCTGCTTCATTTTTGTGGATTATTTAAAATTTGTTATTGAGGTTTCTCTTCGTGTTACTCAGAATACTGTAGGAAGTTGGATTCCCGAAATGTATAAAAAATGAGCTTCTTAAATCACCGAAATTATGTTATCTCGTTTGGCCGTTTGGTGGCGCTGCCAAGCACATTCTGACTAAAATAAAAAATATCGTTGTTACTGCTATTAATTTCATGCATTTTAGAGTTCAGGGTTGTAAAGAACATTAAAAGTGAGTCATATAGTATAAGCAATTACTGTGTTTTAATACACATTATACGGAGCTATTGATGCAATGCGTTAAAATTTACATGTCAAGTGCTGCACTGTTGATAAGATTCAAAAACCTAATTTGTTCGCAATCCCCTGCGAAGAGATTGAATCTTATCTTTGAGCTTTTTGTAAATTATTGATCAAATCTTTGATGACGCTTCATCCCTATATTCATTCCCTTTGCCGAAACGAAATGATCATTCTCTGCATGAAACAAAGAAGCAATCAATATCTTTGTCTGATAAATCACAGTTGGGCGAAACAAACTGTTCCATCGCATTTAATCTTAAAAATCGGGGTTTCAGATGTCAAACAATTTTCGTGAATCATTTAATTTGTCTTTCCGCGATCGAACACTGTCTTTCATACCTTTTATACTCTTTAGGGATTGGAATTTCACAAAAAGGATTAAAAGTTATGATGCCATCAAAGCGAGATAAAAGTTTGATTTCAAAGAGACTAGTAGGATCTAGTTCCGCCCCATCGAGCTTCAAAAGATAAGCCTTTTCAAACTTAATAATGCATCGAGTTTTCTCGACTTTTACGAAACCGCACAAGAAGTAATTCCACTAATGAATATTTGTTCCCTCGTTTTGTTCTTTTGCCTGTTCTAAAGACGCCTGAATTTTCTCCACTTACGCCTTTTCCATCAACTAATTAGTGCCTTTTTTGTGATGGTGGATTGGATGTCTTGCAGATGATGGGTTCTTTTTTGCTTTGTGGGTGTGGACCGTGTCTCTTAACAATAATTTCCTTATTTGGTTTCGATTTATAATTTTTTTCTCCTTTACTCTTAGCTCCACTCAAGGTCGAATTTCTTTAACTGCCTAATTTAGATGATTAGCTTTCCCTTTAAGGCTTTTGTACTTCCAATAAATTTATTTCATTTATTTATTGAATATATTTTAATCTTTTTCTTACGATATTCATCGCATATCAAGGAAACGTTAACTCTTTTCAAGTTTTTGTAAGGCTTCTTTACTATAAAATTCTTTTGGCAGGGAGGGCAAGTTTTTTCCAACTCAAGTGGAAGAAGCTCTTTGTTTTTCAATAAAGAAATATCTTTAAAACATATATATATATATTTTTTTTTTTGCAGTTTATAATTATAATTTAGTTTAAATAATAATGGGTTTAATAATTTAAATAAATAATAATACTAGGTTAAAAGCTACTAGCTTCAATAATTGAGTTAAACTAATAATATTTTAGTTTAAATAATAAATAGTATTAATTTCCGAGCTATTTAATGTATAATTTTTAAATGAGGGAAAACTAAAAAGCAATAATTGGAAAGCTAACTAAATTTAATCAATTTCTTAAGGAATTAAAATAACATTAGTTCTTCAATATTTTACATGATTGTAAAACATATTTTTTTAATAACTTAGTAGTCAAATATATAATTATATAGTCTGCTTATTTAAACTATCGTAAAATCTGCAAGTCATACAATGCTATAAATCACATACAGAATTTTCAATTACAAATAGCAAACTAATTTTTATAAACGCTAAACATGAGTACCCAAAATGCTATATAGATGTTCTTATAAATTAAAATCATGTATGAAACTAAAAAGAATTGCATTGAAATAGTCTTTTTTTTTTTTTTTTTTTTTTTTTTTGAAAAAAGTTGACGTGAAAATTTTTTTTAACTTTCTGGTACTGTAATAAGTTTAACTTGTTTTAGTTTAAACTATCATTATAATACTTCTTGAAAAAATATATTTCTTCCGGACAAGATGCCAACGCAGACCATAGGCATATTATTCGGAAAAAGGCTGTTCCCAATTTTAGATTAAAAACCGGACACGACTGCTTGACTAAAAATGTTGCCTAAATGAGGATAGTGAAATCGATTATATAATTTTGTACTAGCTGTCTTTGGCGACCAGCTTGGTCACGTTTCATAAATATCTGGCTCAATATATAAATGTTTATGGTAACCAAATCGAATGTACAGCACTACGGTATATAAATATTATAATAATTCTTCAACCACTCTTCCAATCCTAACATCATAATTAGTTTTGAAAAATATAATAACCCAATTTTTCACCGTCTAGCTGTTGCGCAAGTGGAAGTACTTTGATTTCAGTTTTAACTACTTTCAAGAGATGTCAAACTTCTTTATGTATTAAATTTTAGTAATAATTTAAAATCGACTCGACAGTCCTTAAATTATACAAACCACTTGAATATTGTATAATCTACATGCATTTACTCGAAAAAGGAAAGATTCGTTACCAATAATTGGTTTGATAGTATGCGGCACCGTTTAGGTTTAAAATTTCTACAGTCATTTAGAAAGGATCAAATATAAGTGTAAATAATTACTTCGTAATTAAGTTTTTATCTCTATACAAAAACAAATGCATTGTAAATAAATACTTATCGTATAACTGTCTATTCCATGTTATTTAAATTATTAGTTATGACAACCTAACAAAATGAATGTAAATAAATACTTAACTAATTTTTTAATACTAAAATTGCTACTTAAAACAACCTGAATAATAATTATAATGTTGCCAATAGACAGAAATACATGTGTTTATGGTGTCACATAATATATATATATGTATGTAGATAAGACAAAAATAAATAAAAGCTTATCTACTTGGTTTGCTTGGGGCTGTGAACTCCGACTTACAATTGAATGGTGTTATGTACTCTTTATAGAAGGGCCAGAGAAAGCATTTCCTGATCATATGGACTTTTGTCATGGTGCATCCAGCTTTCAAAGTTTTTATCCTAGAACTTCAGCGTTGTTTTTATTTGTTAAGGTCTTTTGGTCGTTTTTGTTGAAATGTCTGGCCTTTTCTCTTCGTATTTTTATTGTATTTAAGTGTTCCTTTTGTTTGTATAGAAAGTGCATTAATTTGTACGGAATAAGTTTCAATAAAGCACCATCTAACTTTAGAAAGCCTCTCGAGAGGTAATTTTCTACCAAAAGATCTTTTGGTAGAAAATTTAGACGCCAAACAGTTCTGCCGTTTTAAGGCTGCTACTACATGAATTAATGCTTTTGAATTAATGAGACGAAGATATAACTGTCAACTACCAATGGCGTAACAATTACTATTGTAATAGTTACAAGTATTTCAGAAAATGCACTAAAGCCATCTGTTGCAAAAAAAGGAAAGAAAAAAAAACTTAATGACTTTTTATTTAATCCAATATGTTGACATTTGTTTCCAGAAATGAGAAAAAGATAGGAGTTTCGATACTGGCAAAGGGGGCAACAATATATGAGAAACTACAATCAATTCAAAGAAGAGTAAAATTCGTAGCCACGTTTGGTCAAATCAGTATATTATTATTATTTTTAATTTACTGCAAGCAAAAAAGATGCTATGGTGGCTATTTAGTTGTTGCAATTGCGTAATCAGAATACTTTACAAGCTGTACATCCCCGCAGAAAAAACATTAACTAGTGTAATTTGTTATGAAGAAAAATATCTATAAGATCATATGTAATGATAGTATAGATATTTTTCTCCAAAACAAATTGTTAATTTTAAAATTATTGTGTTTTTAATTATGTTAAAAATTGGACAAAGATTTTTAAATTTGTGAGCTTGAAGCACATAATTTAGAATCGTGTACAGCTAAGCACATATGACGTTAGGCTTTAAAATTACAATTCCCGATATATTCTTACGAATAAGCTTGAAAAAGAGTGTCCCCCAAATTATTATATTTCTTTTGTTTTGCAATAAAGCGCGTTCTTTTAAATTAACGTTCGACCAACGAATTCCGACTACACCACGAGCATACAAAAGAACGAGTATGCTATTAAAAAATAACGACATATAGCCAAACAAAGGATAACACTCAAAACATGTCAAACCGTATAAATTATTTATTTATTGAGATTAATTTTCTTAAATTGATTTAAGACTCACGACGTTTTAGATTTAATAAACTACAGAAAACTCTTCTGAAAGGTAAAACTACGAGTAAATTTAATAATAAATCACGATAATGAAATAAAACCTAGAATCAAACCAGTTCAAACGTCGTCTCGTAGACAAAACATTCGAATTCGAACATTCGAAGCTCTGTCGACTAGGTGAAAAAAATAAAAGCCATTATTTAAGTGCCTTACATTGAAGCAATGCGATGTTTTTAAACTAAATATATATTCTTGCTGTGAAGAATTATCTGGGCTTTAGAACCGACAAATAACTTAAAAATTTCAAAAGTTATTAAAATTTTATAAAAATCGCCAATTTGGCGACATTTCATCACCTAAATGAAAATTATCAAAATTACTGCCTTCTCCGTTTTTGCGAATTTTTATGAGCCCAAGTAATGCAACATTGGAGTAAGTTTTTAAGTATTAAAAAATATGATTTTAATTTTCACGAAACTAGCTTTTTTTCATATTGACGTTTTGTGCCATTTTCAAAATAAGCGTAGACAGCGCTGGCTTTAGACAGGCTAAACTTGACCTAACAGTCATGAGTATCAGTTGCAAACTCACACCAGTTGATAGCAATTGTAAAAATAGCATATTATTCGCAAAAAAAAACATCTCATGTTACGACCGAGCCTCCGAAAATCAGCTTTAGAAGCGGGAAGATACATTGAACGTTTTAAAACTTTCCTCCGGTTTTTAGAATCTTGTTGTTTACATTAAGTTCCTCATCCATAAACTACTTTTTCCTAATTGTTCAGGGGTGCCTTTAGGGGAAAAATATCATGATTTACGCATGCCGGCAATATTTTTTATCTAATGTGCTGCCATCTTTTGGAAATTTCGGGAAATGAAATCTTCCTTATGGCATATGGCTTTATTAATTGCTTATGGCTTATTTCTTTATTTGCCACCTTATGGCTTTATTAATTATGGCAAAAATTATGGCTTGGCTTATCACTTTTTAATTTCATGCTCTTCTTTCTTTCTTTTTTTTTTTTTTTTTTTTTTTTAAAGATTTCTGCTAAAAACATTCCTATTATTGTGCTTATTAATTGATAATTTTTTTTCAGAGCTACAAATGCGAACTTTCATTACTAAGGTAGTCTTTTTATTCACTAACAAACATCTTCCCCAAATTGCCTGGACAAGGTGTGAAGTATACAGTAGCAAAATCTTGATTGTTGTTTTAGAAAATACTCAAAACATGAACAAGTAACCTTTTGACGATAGAAAAGTCATTAAAATAAAATGCGTTTCGCAACACCATTTTCCATCAATTAGAGCCATTTTGTTACACTCATCAATTTGTGTTTCGAACGTTAGAATTTTTCCCAAGAGACTGAAGTGTGCTCATTAAAAATATTCTTTTCTTAATTTCGAACTTTTCTCTCGAATTTCCTTTTTCCTGTTAATTAGCTATTATTTTGAGTAAAGGTCAAAACTCATGCTTGGCGGGTCCACTTGATTGCTCTCTTGTTTTTAAAAGTTTAACGTTTTTTGTTCCAATTTTAAGATGTTATCTTTATATCAGTTTCGAATTTATTATTTTTTTTTTTAAAGCTGCTCCTCCGAGAATCATTATAAGCCTCGTGTTTATTATTATCAGGTTAATCAAGCGAAAGAAATTGAACTCTTGTATAGTTGCTCAATTTTTTAAACAATTATTTTTATATTTTTCCCCTTATAATTAGTTATTATTATTTTTTATTCATCAACAATAACCCGGATTACTTTCTAAAAAAATAACACTTTTTTATAAAGTGCTTTTTTTCTTTTGGTTATCCAAAATTTATTTTGGCGAACTTGAGGTTTTAAGGACCCTAAATTAGTTTCAAAAAGATCAAACTTACTTTTTTGGGGGGATTTATTCAAAGAGGATGGGAACAAAGGATAACGACAACAATAAATGAAAATGAAAATTTAAAAATAATAAGCTAAAGGCCAGAATCTTGTTTTAATGCATGAAGATTAGGGCAAATTTAGGATTTTATTTTTGGGCTATATAAAGTGGGACTTTTCTTTGTTCTTTTTTTTTTTTTTTTCGAGAATAGGTTAAACTTATAAAAATGGCACACGATATTACAATGGCCCTGTTCGCCCAAAGGGAAACGAACGTCACAATGTAAGGTCATTATATTGTGAGTGCTAAAAAATACCATAAGTATTTATTCATAATTAGAAAAAATAATAGACTAGTTTCGAGTGTTTTATGAAACTAGAACAATTATAATGCAAGAGCATCACCATTTAAATAATACGTTATAAAGGATGAAAAATGCATTTGAAATAATAATCTTGTTCGGAGCAGCTATTTTCGGTAAAAACCATAGATGCAGATAAATGAAAAGACTATCTCGAAAATAAACCGATAACATTTCACAAAATAAAAGTGAATATATATAATAAAGAAAAAAGGATAGAAAGAAAAGAGAGGAAAAACGAAGAAAATTAAGAAAAATAATAAGTTTTATTTAAAAATAACCTAAAAATATAGAGAAAACATGGAAAAAATATAATATAGATTAATGAAAGGAAAAGAAAAAAAAATCATTAAAATAAAATTTGTTTTAAAATATTTAAAAAATTATTAAAAAGCCGGAAAACAAAATAATGAGATATAATCACGTCATCAGCTCACACAATTATATCCGCAAATATTCTCTTTTATAGCACTCTTTTTTGCGGATATAATCGCGTGAGCTGATGACGATATTATATCTTTAGATTATTTTGTATAAATTTCATTATATTACATGTTATATCATCATTTAAGATTTTTTTAAATGAAATTTTTTCTTTAAATATTTTTTAAATTTTTTAATTTAATTATTTTTCTTTTTCTCTTCGTTATTATTATTCTCTTTTCATTAAACTTTATTATGTTATTTTCAATGTTTTCTCTATGTATATGTTACGTTTTCGTGCCGCTCATTATATTCGCAGTCGTTGATTCGAAATGATCTGTCAAGAATATAATTTCTATGATATTGGGCTTTAGTGTATAGCCACCTTATTAATGATTGTATATTTATGAACATTATTAATGAATTGTATGAATTGAATTAATTGTATATGAATGAACATTTATTAAAAGAAAAAGACTGAAGAAATTAAACTACAATTTACAAACGTACATGAAGCAGAAGCTCCTGGAGACTTTTACCGATTCATTTTCAAAAGACAAGTGCGCACTATTTTCACTTGCAGCATACAGTTATTATTTTTTTCATGTCCTGTGATCTATAATATCCAGACTTCTTTGTTAGGGTTAACGCCGTAAGAAGTAATCATAAGACAGGATGAATCATCACCTTCTAGACCGGATGAATCATCACCTCAATACGTTTTAAAATCTAAAAATATTTATTAATTTGAATGATATATTTCGGTTTCATAAAGACATTTTACTGCGCAGTAGGGATTCATTTTATAAATAAAGATTGCACTTCTAACTAAACGATAATTTATACGCAAAGTGATTCTTTTATTATGCGAAAGAGATTATTAAATGTTCTCATCTGTTAAGATTGGCTAATCTACAAAATGAAATATAATTCTTTTTAGGTTTCGGCTTAAGATCCCTTAATTCTATTTAGCTATTATCATAGATATAATTTTTTTTAAAAAGTATGATTGAAACATTTATTACTGTACATTGATACGAAATTTACTCGGATTGGGAATGCTTCTCTAATGAATGGTCTTCAGGTTAATGTCCACGTGACGGTGTAATATACACTTTAGTTAAATGTATAGCACGCCATATTTGACTAACTTTTTGACACCATATCACCCAACTATGGCCCCAGGACTCTATCATTTAACAGACGGTGTAAGAATGCCGTGTTATTTTGACTCCTATCGGCTGACGTGGGCAGTGTCTGAGCTTGTTGCTTTGATGGTATCAAAACTTTAACCAAACGCAATTATCTTAACCGGTAAATAAGGCTTACTAAAGCACAAGTTTACATAAATATAGTACTATCAATATCTATTGAGCCTTGATGGTTCTGTGGTTAATGGCACTGAGCTGGCAACGTGATGGAATGGTGTTCAAATCCCGTTGGTGGCTTGAAGCTCACCCAGTTTCAGTTTGATGTGTTCCAGCTTCTCTCTGAAGTAAAGACGGCATTGTGTGCAGTGTTGATTTCTTGACACATTCATGCTGTTTGTCATGAAATTGTAAAACCGTAACCTCCATTATCCCCCTGGCTCACAATGGGCTGTTGCGTAAATGGGTTTTTACTATCCATAAGCTAAAACTCAAGTCGAAAATTATAATAAACTAATAGTATCGCTACTTTGTTTCGTTAACGCTAAACATACCATAGCCGGATTATATATAGCCATATGTTGCATTGTGTTGTAAGGTGTTGGTATGTTTAGTGTTAATATCAATATCAGTATTTTTACTTTACTTGGTATTAATACTTACTTTTGATATTTTTTTTAATGCTGAGCTTCGGTATTTCTTTCGGTGCTATTGTCACTTTCTACCATTATTTGAAGATTTTAAAACTCACGATTTTTTTAATATTTTTTTTACCTTCCACGCAATCGCCTAGAACCTTGAAAGTTAGTTGATTTTTCCTGACTACAAAAGAACTAAACTTTCTTTTAGCGATAAAGATAACAGTTGACTTGGCAACCACAGTCTAATAGCGAAAGAAACAAAGCGTCTCTATTCTTTTCGAAATTCCCATATATTTCTCTTTTTCTTAGATTCTTTTCGCAAAGTGAAAAATCAAATAGTTACTTAGTAACAGACAGGGCTAAAGTGCTTTGACTGTAAAAAACAATAGACGGTCAGCGAACCCTTTTTTTTGTTAGACTTTCTAATTCATTCTACGGTTGGAAGTGATTTCTCGGTACTTCCGTCATCCTAATGTTGGTGGATAGTGTTAACATTTCCCTGGGGCCATAGAAGAACACAAGTGGACGACGTCGTTATTCTTGGAGCAATCGATATAGCACTCGGACTTCATGTCTCATCGATTTTTGAGTTAGCACTGAATTGAGTTTTCGATGTCCCGCATGACCGTGACCGATATGGACTTTCTGAATTTCGAAGGAAATAAATCTTGGAGTAAGCGATAGGGTTTCATTCAGCGATGCGTTGAATCAATGCAAGCTTCTGAATTAGCTAGATTTAATGCATAAGTAGTGATGGACTGTAACAAAAAACTATGTCAACCGAACTATGACTTCTCACGGTGATTTGCGAGGCAATTCCTGATAGATCGTGAGAAACTTGCCAACTGTAATTAATCTAAGCTAGTCTCTTATTAGAAGTAATTCTAAAATTTTCTGGGTTGGCATGATTTAAGTCATAAAACCAACTATTTCTTTTTAAAACAAACTATTAGTTAAAGTTTATTGTTTTGTAAAATAATTTTATTAGCTTAATTTTTTTTGTACAGTGGGCAAAAAAAAAGTAGAAAATGAATAAATCATTAAAAATGTAGAGAAAGTACGTGTCTTTGTCACTTCAAATATCGTCTACACTAATTAATTAGCATGTTTGAGATCACACACTCGAATCATTATCAGGGGTCTGTCTAGGTTTTTCTGAGAGGTAACCTATTTTGTGAAAATTTAGACATAATTTGTGAAATTTCAGGCATAATTAAAAATTATATTAAAAAATCAACACAAAAATATGGATTTATCGTTTCTTACGGGGTACAAAAGTAAAATTTTATGTAAAGTTATTCAGGGTGGTCTGTTTTTTTTTTTTTTTTGCGCATTGTATATTAACATTAATAAATTTGTTTTTATAGGATGTGAGGATAAGATTTAAATCCTTAAAGTTTTTTTAATTTTTTATTTTTACAAAAAATAATGAAAAGGGAGAAATGCAAATTATTATATTTCAAAATAAATAAAATAATAATAATAAAAAGAAAGACTAAATGCGAGAGACTTTTCTATTTTCTGTATGTATAATAGTTTTATGTTTAATTAACATATTTGAATTATACCAATTTAGTTTCATGTTTATTTTAATATTAGTGTTTTTATAACTTATCAGACGTATAGTTAAAGTATATCAATTATTAATCCAGAGTACCGTCCAGATTAATTTTCAGGATTTTTTTTTTTTTTTTCTGTTATGTTTTATGATCGAAACTGATTTAATTTTCATTGGATGTCTAGTAGACAAATTAAACTTCATGTCTTTAAAATTCATGAGGGTGTTGAGATTAACAAAAATATTTGATTAAATCTATTCAGTGTTTAGTTTCTTATAATTAAATAATAGTTGAAACCGCATTTATAAGAAATATCAACTATTACAGCTTTAATAATGTTTTTAAATAATATTGCGAAACCTCCAGGAAGGACCAGCTCTATGTAGTAACCTTCTCTATTTGCGACCATTTTTTGGATGGCACAGAATTTTATCTAAAGACTCAGACTTTCCATAGAAGAAAACCTTTTGGAGACCGTCAAAACCTCTCCCAGCGACCGGGCCCATCAAATAAGGAAGAGGTCAAAGAAAGAAACACGAAAAAATATTAACGAAACAAATGAGTAGATTAAAATGTATTCAAAATATTTGTGCGAGGCTCTTATTTAGTAAGTTCTTTTTTTTTTTTGTTTTGTTTAATAAACTCTTTTTTAATGACTTCTCAAATTTATTTTAGAAAAAACTAAGCATCTTAAGCAATCTAACCTCTTCTAATCTTTCAAAGCTAATTTCTATGATGTTGAACTAATTGCAAATTTAAACAAAAACCATAATTGTTAATTTATTTAAAATAGTTCTATTATTCATAATTGTTAAATTTATTTTTACCCATAATTATAATTGAGGTCATTTTTATTGACGCTAAATTTTATTCAGCAAACTGGTTTTCAAAACGCCAACACAAGTGGCATTTCCGCACCAAAAAAATGACACTAACTAGAATTAAAATCGTTTGCGAAGAATCACATACCTTCGATAACATTTTGAAGTCAATGGAGGTAATCTCTACGAACGACCACCCTCCATGAACGACCATTTTACTGTGAAACAGAGAGTGGTCACTCCTGAGGGGTTTCACTGTATTAAGTATTAATAATACATTTTATCTAAAGCTGTAATTGGTAAATAATTTTAAAAAAATCATCATTATTGCCAACCCTGAAAATTATATTTGCAACATCATACAAATTTCGAACTGTTTTCTCCTTTTTACCCTACATGTTAAAATGTAGTTTTTAAAAGTTCTTAATTTATTGTTTTGTGTTGATATTTTTTCTCATTTCTCTTGAATGAATTGCCAAAACATAACTTTAAAAACAAGAGTTGCTAGTATGATGTAAGCTTGTTAGTTTTCATGGCTTTTTTTTTTTTTTCTCCCTCCAAAATCTTACAATTTTAATTCGAAATTCCCAACAAACTACTGATTTTATTTGTGAAAGTTTTATCCATTGGGAAATTAATTATGAAAAAGTTTTTAAAAACTTGGAACATTGTATGTAAATATATACATTCAATTTTCTGGAAAGTAAATTTGGATTAGACCCTTATTACCTTTATAAGATTGAGAGAAGAATTAAAACAAAAAAGAAACAATTACGATATTTAAGCTTCATCTTAAATTTTAATTACTTTTTGCTTACTTTAAAGCAAAATCTGTATGATTTAAACATATATGCACGGTAATTAAAAAAGGGAAATTTATTAAATTGCTTGGATTTATCTTTTTTTTTAAAATAGTGTTTGGTGATTATTTTCTATAATAAATATAATTGCTTTTAACAGTTAAGAAATGCATGTGATAATCTCTTTTAAAATGTATATTTTATTCCTGTGTGACTATTATGAAATAATTTAGTTTAATTCAGTTTTGAAATTTATTCAAATCGCATTTTATCTTATTGGAAGGCAAAAGCCAATGTAAGGCAAAATCACACTTTTTCCGAAGGTGGCATTTTTGCACCGAATTTTTCCTTAGTATTGTTTTCAAATAAGTGTCTGACAATTTACCGGAAGTTCTGAATAGACTATTCAGAAGTATCTTATTTTCTACATACTCTCACTATAAATACTCTCTTTGGAGAACTTGAAAGGGCGACTTGTCATTACCACGTTAGTTTTTAGTACATGTAAATTTTTTTTCAGTTTTATTACATAGACGACGCATAAGTAAAGTACAATTTCCTGGTGAAGAAATAAAGACTTATTTCAAATATTCAACACTGTATTTTCGGCGTTTTTTCTTTGACTCATTAATACTATTATCTCTTAAAAAGGGAACAAAAGATATAAGAAAATTTGTAAATCAACTGTTTAATTTGTAACAAACCACTGTTATTAATTATAAGCACTCACCTTTATTTATAGTTTACTTAGGACGTAAAAATCGCTACTATTTTATTTATCTTAATTTCCATAATGATAAAAACCAATCAGAATTTTATTATTTTATATTAAACCTCACGTGGACCTCCTGACGTTGTTCAGGGACCCTTAAATCAGTTTTCATTTTTCACGGACCCCCTGACTGGTACCACGGACCCCTGGGGGTCCATATGGACCACTTTAAGAAACACTGATTTAAGAGACTTTATGCTTGACGGACTTTGCTTACTCAAAAGTTTTTAAAAGTTCGCGAGATATGGCGAAATATACAAAAAGAAAAATTAACTTTAAGGGGTCCAAGTTTTGGATCGCTCTCCTTGTGAAACTTTGGGAACCATATTTCCCAGATTGCGGTATTTTGTCGTTCAGAAATCCAAATCTACCGAAAAAAAAAAGGTATGTTTATTCCAAGTATATTTTCGTGTAGAATTCCATAACTTAAAATATTTTATGCACTGAATAATTAGCATATTTGAAGTCACCTCTTTGATTTATTAAGATTGAATCCTGGAACTTGAAAATCCGATCATTAGGGATCAGAAGTTTTTCAGGGGTGTCCGTTTTTTATTTCGCGCACTGTACATAATTTTTTTTTAAGTACTCAAGTTCTCTTTAGTCTTTCTGGGAAAGTTCATTTAAATTCCACTTATGCGGCAAGGAGGTTACAAAATGTGCTTACCTGTTTTCAGATATTATACTTGACGATAATTTAAAAAATATGCTTACAAAAATGGGGATGAAATCGATATTTTTTTTTTTTTTTATCTTTAAAAAAAATCACAAAAAAAAAAAAAAAAATCCCTATGCTATAAAGGAATGAATATCAAAAGATACTATGATGTTTTTCCATCATAAACATCAGATTTCATCCACGAAAATTACACGCTTGCTTGGAACATCGAAAAATAACGAAACCAAGTTTTTGTTCTGGTATATCACGCAAGCTCTTTCTCCTTTTTACCATGGAAAAAATTATAAACAAACCCTCGACTAATTACCTAGAGTACTGGATTTGCGTGACAAAAGAGCTTATATATATATATAAAAAATTGCTATGCCTCTCCCCCACCGTCGTAGTTGTATTTATGCAATGCAAGTTAAGTAATTACGGAAATTGAGTGAGAAAATTTCCTCTGGTAGCGAAATTATTTAGCTAAATAAATTATGACATAGAAAACACGCAAGTATTAAATGTAATTTTGAAAAACTTTCCATAATAGGATAACAATAAAGTTAAACACAACACCCAAATGCGTGTATAACAAACCGTTGTCATATTATATGTTATACATATAACACACAAAAATCATGAATGGCACAGGAGGTAATAGAAGATAACTGGAAAACATGCAACTTTAAATGAAATAAAAATTATTGAACTCACTAAAAGATACAATACCAATAAATACACGCTATCTTTTTATTTGTAATAAAATAATCCTGTAATAAAATAAAATCGATTTCATTGTATATTTCATCAGATTATTGTTAAGAGAAAAATTTTATAATACAGCTTTTGGAATGGTAAATAATAATTTAAACTATTCTATAAAAAAAATTTTAAATTTCGGCCGAAGCAAGGAGGAAAAAAGAATATTAATTTGAACTAATAACATAACAACGCTAATAATAGTAAACAACCAAAATTGCTTTCATGGGGAGGTTCTTTCATCGATTATTAAAAGGTTTAGTGCAAAAACGTATTAAACCATAAACAAAATATCTATTTTGCGAAGTTTAGAAACCCGCCATTGCGTGCAATAAGCATAGAATATCATTAATTTGTTGGAAATTTTTTTTTTTTTATGATAGTTTTCAGTTGAAAAAGATATTTTGTAAATAGGTTTCTGACGCCGTAGCTTCTAATAATTGCGAAATGGACTGTGTTGCAGTTCATCACACATTCTCTACCTCTTTTGTTTTACCCATCACTCACTGAATTTTTTGCTTTGTTAACTTCCATTTTAATGCTTTAAGTTTATCTCTCTATGTAAGCTATAAGCTAGTTCTTTCATTTTGATATATTTTATGTCTTGAATGCTTCCAGAATTTTCTAGCTGTAAAGCAAAAGAAGCACCTCCCCCCCCCCCCAATCCGTTAAGAAAATTCCCGGTAAATTCTATTCAGAAATCACTGATGCTTATCTATAAATAGAAGAGTGATTTATCTTTGATATAGATAGAATGGCTTACAACATTATAAGAATAGATTACAACTGAAAACTTATCTTTAGGTTTTTCAGAAATTTTCAAGACCGGATTTTTTTTCACCCCTTTTTGTATCTTCGAATGAGAGGTGTTTTTGATTATATTGGCTTTTTCATCAATTGTAGAAAAAAGAAAATATTTTTAAAACTACTGTAACTGTGAATAAATTGCAAAGTAACAAGCATTGAGGAAGTGCTGAAATGTCTGTTCAAATCGATTAAAAATTGTAAACATAAACATATAAATTAACAAACTTTATTTCTTAAGTATTTAACTCACACAATGTACTACAAAATAAACTGAAAAACATAAAATTTTAAGTAACTTTTCAACAGAGTTATAAGCCCTTAAGAATACTTATGCTTTTTAAATATGCTGAAAAAATTTGCATACAAACTAGATCTTCCAAGAAATTTTGCTCGTATGATGTATAATACTAATCACCTTTTTTCCTTGTTTTTTTTTTTTCTCGAAAGGAGGTGAGGATGCGTAAATATCTCACCATTATTGGAGAAATAAGTCATTTTTGCAATGCAACACTATCGGCTTCTTCTCCTTTGATCTTTGAAATTTATTCTTGTAGCGTTTTTTATTCTTTAAAAGGCAGGCGGAAAAAAATTTATTATTCGAGCTGTCATACGTGCTTTTCGTTTAAAAAATTGATTCGATTTCGTATAACGTTGCCTAACAGAAAAGTCTTTTGCGATCGCGAATATTTTGAACGCAACGCAGAAGGAAAAAATATTTTCTTGGTTAAAAAAAAATCTTTTCTTTAATATATTTTCCTTTTATTCCTTCTTTCTTTTTCCGAAGATGTATTTTATCCAATTTTCCATCTTCTTGGAAACGAAGGAAAAATAAAATAACAAGAATAAATGTAACATCGAAAATCTGTAACGAAGGTTGCCAGTCCAGTAATGAAGGAAGACCTTCAGGAAATATGGATCTGGGGGTTGGCCTGTCTTTTATTGTTATCAACTTTCCTGGATTACTGCCTTCCTCCCTCCCTTCAAACTTTATTTTTTGAATGGAATGGATACATTTCCTTGCTTTTGCATTTTTTTTTTATCCTCAAAAATTTTTATGTCCTCCAGTTGTATGATTTCCGCAAAAAAGGCTATGCCTATTTCAATGCTAAAGCTTTTTGAAGAAGAGTTGGAAATGAAAGGGAATTTAAGAACCGTCTGAGATTTTTGGAAGGTTTCCTCGACCCCCATTGGCGTTATTTTTCTGTTTCTCATTCAACTTTCTTTCTTTTTCTATAATGTAATAAAATATATTCCGTTTTAGAATGAAGAATGTCTTTTTTTTTTTTTAATACTGCTTACTCTTAATGTTAGAGCGTTAAAATAAGTTATAGCTACATTTTTCAAAAAATAAAATTGGTTCCCAAATTTTGAGTAACTTTTTTAAAACTTTTGTTGCTAAGCCATTTTACACTCCCATTCCTTTAGAGTTTCTTAAAAGAGCCATAGGCATTGAAAATTGACACAAAAGGTATTGGTTGTAGGGTTGCTGATTTGACTTTTTTTTAATGTATATTTTATATATATATATATAATGTATGTATATATACATGTATGAAGCTAAAGCTGGGCGCAGACAACCACAATATTGAAAAAATAAATTAAACTTTATTTAACCACTATTATCAGAGAACAATGATCCAAGTGAAGTAAAATTGAAGTGCTTTTGAATAAAAAATTAGGAAAAATCTTGCAAAATAATTTCGATGATATATTACGTATCATAAAAAAAAAAGGAGATCTGAGTAATTACAATTGGTCCTTTAAATAGGTCGAGGGAATAATATGGTTCTCACGGGTCGGAAGGGAAAATTTAAAATTCCAATTTCTTGCGCAATTCGTACTTCACATCTAAATATTGAATAAGAAAAAAGGAAGTAAAATATTTAAGTGTGATAAAGCGACAAAACTGTGTAAGAACTTAGACACCTTCTCCAGTGTTGAAACGCAGAGATGCAAAAGTTATTTAACAAGTTCAATTGTTTATTTGATAAAATAAACACACCTTCTCCAGTGTTGAAACACAGAGATGCAAAAGTTATTAACAAGTTCAATTGTTTATTTGATAAAATAAACAATCTTAATGCTCAAGTCTATAGGCCTGTTTACACGGTCCAAGTTCTTGAATCCGAGAAATTGGAGGGATTTCTCTGTCCAAGAAATTTGATGATTCGTCGACACTATCCAAGTTCTTGGAATGTCACTGATTCGTCAAAAGAAAAACTTGCGCATGCGTATTGTTCATATTTTACATTATAAAATAATACTTATATAAGTTTAAAATTACTAAATAAATTCAAGTAAAATCATAATAACACAAATAAACCGCAACAGATTAATTTATTTGGACTAAAATTGATGAAAACAGACAACAAAATGACATAATTTGCAGCCTGATTGTTGACGTCACAAAACCTAAGACGCTGATTGGACGTTGGAGACGCTGAGAAAAAACTTGGATGGAAAGTAGAACATGCTCTACTATCGTCCAAGAAGTTGGACCAAGTACTTGGATGATTGTTTATCCAAGCTCAAAGCAAAACAAGCTTCCATCGATATCAATCAATCTCTATCCAAGAAATTGGATCGTCTAAACAAGCCTTACCCCTCAATCGTATTAATTGTTTGGTGTAATTTATTTGTAATTTCTGCTGCGTGTCTGTGTTTCTCTCTTTTATTTTTTGTCTCCATACTGAAAAAAGCTGCTTTATTTAGAAGTGATCTCTGTGACATTGTTTCCTTTTCATTTCTTATTAACTATTTAATACGAAAAAGAAAATCTAATTATCACCTAAACTAGTCTGTCAGGCTCAGAATAATAGGAGTTTTTAGTAATTAAAAAGACTTCAGTGATTTCTAGTTGAGATTGGAACTCTTAGGTTGACAATCCTAGTGGTTTGTGCAGATATTCTGGGCGCAATGTTTGGTACGCCTTAACTAGAGAATAAGAAGTGTATTTTAAGGGTACCTTGTCTTGTTATAACTACCTCTTAGTCTATCAATTAATATCTTTAACCATTAATTATACGTTATTAGGTGACGTGTATATAAGCTATGTTGATCAACAAAATGGCTGAAGAGCTATAACAGGGTAAATCCAAATTTATTAGTCGGTAAAATTTATAAAGTCAATAGTAGATGCTTAACCACCACACAAGGGTAGTTTGATTTTCTGCATTTGTGCTCATGCAATCGCCGAAGCTATTTTATCCACTGTCAAAAATGCAATGAAAAAATAATGAGTAAAAATCAATAAAAAAATTTATAATAAATAAATAAAAATAACTAATTATAAATAACTACTGATAAATGTCTAATAATAAATAAAAGTTAATAAACAACAATACATAAATAGGAATAGATTCAAAATTTTCACTTTATTTCAGTAAACGTCTCTATTACTTTTTTAAGATTTATTTTTCAAAGAATCTAAAATTCAATACTGCATACTTTTAAAAGGTCGTTTACATGTTATGTAAGATAATCGCAAACTTCTCTCTCTCTCTCTGTTTTTTATCCTTCCTAACTTTGATTTTAACTGCAGTAATCTTTTTTTGAAAATTTAAGGAGTAAATTTAAATAAAAGATGTAACTTAGTATGAAACAAAAGTTAACGTTAAAAAGTTTATTTTATTAAAAAAAATTTTTTTTAATTAAATTTCGGAGCTTTTTGAAGAAATTTTTTCTAACGTTTTCTGTCCCCCTCCCAAATATTAACTTTTATTCAAAATTGAAATCTTTCCCGAACGTAATTTATTTTTTAAAATTTTCGTTGCGTTTATTTATTTATTTATTTTTTAAATTGAAAATAAGGAAATTTAAGAGTCTTAAGTAAGCTTTGCTCATACCGTCCTCTTACTTTTATGTGCTTACGTAATACTTGCTTAAACCGTTCTTAATGTTTTTTTTTTTTTTTTTTTTTTTTTTTTTAATGTTTTTGAAAGAGTGTCGCTCAGCACTCTATATTTCTTCTAAGACAAGTTTTCAAATTGACGAGAACCATTCATGAAAACTTTTCTTAAATCAAATTCACAGTTGTTAAAGTTTCTGCAATGAAAGCATCACCATTTCTGTGGTCTAAGAACTTCTGAAACTTGTTTTACAAAAAGCATTATCCATAAATGATGTTATTCTTGGTGGAGAGACGAGGATTATTTTGTAACAAAAGAAAAGCGAGAGATAATAAACACGAAGTGACATCACGTATTATGTTTCAGATAAAAAAATTTTAAATTTAACAAATTAAATGTTTGTATAATATTTAATAATTTTTATGTTTACATTTTTCTCCCATATAAATTCCCTAATACTTAAAAATTAGGTAGAGCTTTTTTTCTGAACTACAAGTATCTGTTTATGTGATATAGAGTGATTTATTACTAGGAGAATAGAAAATTATGTCACTTTGGGGCAAAAGAAAGGGGATCAACAATATTTTTAAAAAAAATCATATATATATAAAATTTTTGAGACAATCTCGTACTTACAGAAAAATATATCTTAATTTGTAGGAAAACATTATCTTTTCTCTGTATATTTATGCGTTTGTTGAACTCAAACCTATAGTAAAAACAAACATTACGACACAAAACGCAATTTAACGATTGTTTGCCAACTTTTTTTTTTCTCCTCCAGCTTTTGATTTCATGTTTGCACTAAATAGAAAAAAAAAAATTTTTTTTTTTTAATGATGTTTTTAAAGCTGTTCCGAAAATTGCATGTTATTAATAAACAACTGTTGCAATTGTCTGTGTTGTTTTGCCTGTTAAAAACTAATGTTTGTGTTCCAATAAAGCCGGGGTATAGCAAATAACGTTTGTATTTTTAATGAAATAAGAGAAATTAAAAATATTTTATCTCAGACGAGCTTAGTTTGAATCTGAGTTGCATCACTCGTTAATTTCGTTTCGTTGCATAAACTGTTTTAGTCATTGTTTATTTATTTTGTCTAAAAACAAGTGCCAGTAAGCTAAGCGGTCCGAGTGCGCATTTTTGATTATAAACAAGTGTCGAAAAGCAATTGTTTCAATAATTTCTGTGTAAAAAAACAGGCGTTAAAAGGTAACTGTTTCAATTAATTCCTGACTAAAAGCACAAAATGGAAGGCAATTTTCTGAATAATTTCTGACAATAATAATAAAAAAACAGTTGTCCCAACAATTTCTGGCCAAAAACCAAAGTCAAAAAGCAATTGTTTCAAAAATTTTCTGCTTAAAGACGGATGTCTAAGTAACAACTGTATTCCTTGATTTCTGAATGGCATGATGGCCCCTGGCCTTCTTCAGAATTTGATACCCTTTCACCCTATTAAAGTGAAACTTCTTATGCGACTTCCAACAAGGTTACGTTAATTGTTTAACGCTACCGTTGTCATGGAAACTAGATTTCTCTTTACGTTCGTTGAGCGCACGAGGTAAGAGAAAAACATAGTAGGTAATATTGGCGTTAAAGAAAACAAAGCGATATTTTTTAAAATTCGCCAAGAATACCTTACTGAAATTTAGAACATTTAGAAATAAGCTGATTTCTTATTATAATTTTTTTAAAAAATATATTTTATTATTAATATTTTTTAACTAAGCTAATTTCTTTTTAAATGAAACAAAGTATTGTATTTAAAAAGTTAATAAGTATGTTTTTTTTTATTAAATACAATTAAAAAAATACTTTGATGCACATAGATACTCTGCTTTAGATACTTATTTTTCTATGATTTTTTTATTTTTGCCGGTTATTATTTTATAAGTGAAATTCTAATGCGACTTCCAACAAGGTTGCGTTAAACGTTTAACGCTACCATGGAGGCGGTATGAAAGCACTGTTGCGTTAAACGTTCAACGCTCCTGGGGAGGTGGAATAGAAAGAGACAGAGCGAGAGTGAATGCGCATAGAAAATGATAATTAAAAGATGCGATCAATTGTGAATTGTAGGCAATGTTAATAAAGTTTGTCTTAAAGAAACAATATGATTTCACTAAAAATCAATTTCTACGCCTTCCTATTTTCATTTCCACATTACGAAGTTAGTGAGTCACTTCTTCCGCGCGGAGGGACTCGCACTATTTTTTTTTTTTTTTTTAGCTTTGTCTTTTCATCCAGTTATTTTTAATGTTTTTAGACCACTAGTATAGAGCTGTTTTTCAATCGTAAATGTTTGAATAAAAAAATGTGGTAAAAAAGAATAGATCCAAGTTTAAATTTCCAAGTAAATGCAAGTCTCAAAAAGCAATTGTTTGAAGTATATGTCCTAGTCAACATTGAGCAATAAAAACCAATTATTGCAGACGATATTTTGAATAATAACATTCGTTAAGAAACAAATTCCTCGTTTAATATTTTGAATGATAGCAAACGCCGACACGCATATTTAAATGTTTCCCGCCCACTAACGATTATAGTATTTTAAATACAATCGTCTTCTTAAGTGTTGTTTTCTAAACATCAAGGCCGACAAGACACGTGTTCTGTTCCCGCAGTTTGGAGCAGTTATTAGTGACGCGGTTGGGAAGTCGGAGTTCAATAACAGTTAGTTAAAAAAGTTTGACCCTTTTGATTAAAAAAAGGGGTAAAAAAAAATTTGATCTCATGGAAATTATGGGGATTTAGGTTAACATTTATATTATATACATCAAAATACAAGAATAATTATTTTATTTTACAACGGTGTTGAACAGCCGACCCTATTTTGGGGTTATGACTAATAATGTTCAACTCCGTAGCCTTGTAATTCTGAACCCAATCCAAAAGACAAGGGAACTCCTGGATCAAGTATTGGGTGAAATTTGCCTTAGTGTAGGACTTTTTGATGGAACTAACCCGCATTTGCGTCACACGGAGAGGAAAATCACGAAAATCTCACACAGTTAGCCTGGCGGTAAGAGTACTCTAGCCCATAATCCGTCTACCACTGACGATATTTTACGTCAGTACTGCTACCCGTGCGAATCTGTGGCGGAATTCGTATCGACCAGCCATCGCTGGGATTTGAACCTGGTGCATCTCATTGGAAAGCGAACGCTCTATCCCCTGAGCCACTACGGCTCAAGAATGATTATTGTGTTATAAATTTATATTATTACTTTTTACTTAAATTATTAATATAACTTGATTAATCACTTTCGAACAGTTTTGGGCCTATGTCTAATCTGACCATCGAAAAAGAATACTGAAAATTATTAAAACTCATAAAAAAAAATCCAGATTAATAAATGATTTATTAATACAAGTATTTTTAAATTTATAAATCCTGAAACCAATTTTTTAGGTTAATTAAAAAAATATGTAAATGAATTTAATGTGCATAGATATTCACAAATTTTTTTTTGCCGTGAGGCGTTTAGATATTGTTTTGTTAGTATATTGAGATGAGATATTGATTCGTTGTTCTTTTCTTATAATAATTTTACAAATACAGTATGCAATAAATAAATAAACAAATAAATAAAATAAATATATACCTTAAAAAAATGGACTACCTTGAATAACTTTTTATCTAATGATCAGATCTTCATGTTCTAGCACTCATTCTTGACCTCATATGCTAAGTAATAAGTTAAGATAATATTTTAAATTACATAATCGGACACAAAGCGTACTTTATTTGAATAAATATATCTTTTTTTCGACGGAAATCTGACGAATGAATTTTTCACCTCCAAAATATCAAGGGTAACCGCAATCTGGGAAATATGGTCCTATATCTCGATAACTTTTTAAGCGAATTAAATACACAAGTACAAAATTCGCACACAAGTATAAAATTATTTAATTTAAAGATAATTCTATGCAATAAATAATAAATATTTATTATTTTTTATTATTTTATTTAACAATGGTACAAAAAAATTTCAATTGTCAAATATATAATTTCTTACATCATTTTAAAGAATGTAATTTTAACTGACAAGATACAAAGCTTGAGCGAAATCGGTCGAATCTGAGTACTGAGTAATCGAGTTAAAAAAAAAAGAAAAACAACTCGTGTATGTTTAAAATTTAATTTCAGAGGAACTACCTGATCGTTTTCGGTAAAATTTTGTATTTTGCTTTGCAAAATTACATTCTTTAAAATAATGTAATTTTTCTTTACTTAATTTTTTTTTTTTTTTTTTTTTTTTTTGCGGATTGTTACAAATATGTATTTTAAATTTTGTTTCTTCCACTGTTATCTATAATACAAAATGTAATTTTACTCATAGTCTTGCATAAATAGAAGTTAGGTTAATACTTTATAGAGATCTATTGGACATTTTAATTTATATATAAGTTGGAGTATAGCTCTCTAAAATGTCTGGAGTCGGAGTCGAACATTTCAACGGCTGACTCCGCAGCAATGGATATGGTTGCTAAAAATAATTTATGGTTCAGTGATGAAATTTCTGTATTATTTATCCAGTGCTGTCATGTTTTATTATTTTTCCATGTCGTGTTTTATTATATTTGTGTTTACTTCTGTTCTAAACAAAATGATTAAATTGTGTTTTATTTTTACTAAACTTTATTCTTTAAAAGGAAGACAATGTCATTGAAAATTTTTGAATAAAATTAATTTCGTTAGTTAAGTAAAAGAAATGAAAATCATAAATTATTTACATTTTTTAGCATGCATTGTTGTCAAGGCTTTCTTGATTATATATTCCGTAAGAAAAATGAAGCAAAGCTTAGAAATTTTAACCTGTCATTATCATTCCAATAATATCATTTTGAAGAGAAAATTCCAAAGTTTCAGAAAAATTAACAATTATTCTAATTGTCATTGAGATTTGGCGTCACGTTTTTCGAAAACGGATCCTTTTGTTCTCATTTTGGATCAAAGAATTTGTTCGCGCGCTTATAATGACGCTTTTCATGAATAATGAACTAGTTTTCAAAGAATTGTATTCGATTTTGAAACGCATTTTTATTTCATTTTTAATCTTTTTCTTTGAAATAATGCTTTGTAATTACGTAAATGGTATTATGGTGTCACAAATTCTGAGAGGTTTTATCCCTAGACGGTTTAAATTGATGAAATAAATGGGATTTGAAAATAATTTTACCTCAAAATATGTAACTCGATATTGGTATTATGGTGGAATATTTTTCCTTGAATTATGGACGGACAGTTTTCAAAAAGTGGAAACCTTTCTTTAGTTCTTGCATTAATTAAGTTTAAATTTTATTCAGGACTACAATCAAGTTAAAATTTGATCATATTCACCAAATGCGATAAAATCGGAAATTTGGTGAATGAAATCAGGGGTCTGTTTAGAAGAAATTTGGGTCCGTTAACGGACCCTTCACAAAATATCTTTTCATAAAAACGGACCCTTCACAAAATAATTTATCCTTTAATCGGACCCTTCACAAATTTGTTTATCTTCATTATTGTTTATTTAATCGAATAAACCCCTCCCAGGGGGGGGGGAAAGAAAGACAAATGCAAACGAACTAAGTTTTGTCTTCGGCAGAAACTTCTTACTTTATTCGTCCGAAATGAATATTCTGCGTTCAGCAGTATAGGCTAAATACCAAATATTTGTATGTTGCCTAATTTAGTAGCTGCGATCGCTGTTAATTTTTTAAAATATAATTTTTTAATTATAATTTTACAGTGTTGAGTATGATCTTGTATGTCTTTTACAATTTAAAAACTACTTAAAAAAGTTTTTTTTTTTTTTTTTGCAATAACGGACCCTATTTTCACAAATTCACAAAAGCGGACCTGGTTCAAAGAATGTAACTTAACGTTTATTTTATATTCACAAATTACAGGTAATTTTTTCACAATTTAACAAAAACGGACCTTTCACGAAATGTCTGGACAGACCCCTGAAAATTGTGTTTTGACGAATGAATTTTTTTTTTTAACAAATCAATATTTTATTCATTTACAGTATTTTTTGGTAGATGCGCAGCATAACCAAATAATATAAATCCAAATAATACAAACCTGAAAACTACGGTTAGATAGTTTTCTATGGGGAAAAATTCATCATATAAAATTGTTAAGATTTGCATTTGGCGAAGACTTTAGAAAATTGGCGAATACTTTTGATATTTGACTAATTTACTGCCTAATAATTGGAAATCCTCACCGCAGGCCCCTTTATGTATAGCAGAATAAAGAGACAAAAGAGAAAGAGGACTGTAGTTTGTGCAAAGAACTCTAATTTGCAGATATAATCGTGTGAGCTGTGGACGAGATTATACCTTTTCTTATTTTGTATTCTGTCTTATTAATTTATTTTTTTTAAAATTCTAATTATTTTTATTTATTTTTTTAAAAAAATATTTATACCTTGTTTTCTTTGTGTGTATATATATATATATATACGGGGCCCGCTGAGGATTTCAAATTATTAGTAAAGTATCAAAAGTCTTCGCCAAATGTAAATCTTAAAATTTTTTTTACGATTCTGAAATTTAATTTTCTCTCCTTATTGAATATCAAAAGAAAATTAATTCAAATATTAACTAAACTTTATATTAACTTTATATACTTTATATAAACTTTATATAAACTTTTTATTATTACTTCAAATATTAACTAATAAAACTTTTTTGTAGTTCAAATGCAGGATGCTAAAAAAAACAAAAAGGACTAGTTCTCATCATCATCATGGTTGGCTAGACAACCAAATGTGGGCCAATACCTTCCTCTGAAGATTTCTCCATAACGATTCCTATTTATGTGTCGATCATATAACTAAAAACTTAACATTGATCCCAAGTAATAAATTTAATTTTATTATCAAGTATAAGATTTCAGTATTGTATAAGTTTTAATTTAGTACCTTTTTTTTTTTGTTTAATAATGAATTCATGCATAATTAGAATAAAGTAGTATACATGTTACTGCGAATGACCGAAATCAAGAAAATATCTACTTGAAAGTCGACCGGTGAATGTCAACAACCACAGAATGAATGTCCGAAATATTTGTTATTCGATTTTATATTAATTTATTTGTTGATATTATTATATTTATTCGATATTTTAATATCTGCTGAGGATAGATTAGGAGAAACGTCAGTATTCGGAGAACCGGTTAAATGCATACTGCGCAGTGGTATTTGTCCTTAAAAAAAACATTGTAGGGCATACCGGACAAATGTATACCGGGCAGTGGCACGGAACCTTAAAAAAACACTGATGAAAGGCAGTGGCAATGAACCTTAAAAAACACTGATGTAAGGCAGTGGTACTGAACCTTAAAAAAAAATTTATGTAAGGCATAGCGGTCAGTTTCACTGACTCTTTAAAAAACATTGACGTAAGGCATACCGGGCAGTGGCACTTAACTAGACCTTGTATATATTTCGGACATTTACCAAAGCGACAATGTGGCTGTTAACATTCACTGGTGGAAGTCAACAACCATCAATTTCGATCATTCACAGTAATATATTGTACTACTTAAAATCGCGCTTATTAGAATTTCGTAAGCACCAACTGTAATTATTTCTGTGTTACTGTGTTTCTGTTGACTAAAAACTAGTTAGAAAAGTTGGCAACTCTGCTTAAGCTCTTTATTTCTTAGTTCAAATATAAAATCCAAACGTCTTCTCTCTTCATTTTTGCGACAATTCGTTCTTTGTAGAAATTTATTTTAAATAAGATATGTGAACGAATGGCATAAAATGGGCATCGTGGGCATTTATGAAAAGTTCAATTTCCGACAAATCCTTCCGTCTTTGAAGGGGAACGATTTACGCATTTTTCCCACGCGCATAGAAAGTTCTTTTCTGATGCCTAATGGTAAATCCATAATTCCCCAAAATTTTCACATACCTTTTGTTCGAATTTCCACACTTTAGAGATGGTAATGGTGGGAAACGATCGATACAGGAATATTCGTATTTCGAGAAAAGAGACAGTCGTTAAAACTGTGTTCCACTCTTTGTCTTCGTTCGGTCTCTCCTTTAAGATTTATTCGAATAAATGAAAAGTGCTAGTTTGGAATATATAGTCCTATACATTGCATTCTGGAATAAAATATGCATGTTATTATTATTATTTTTTTTTAATTTTTTTTTTTACAGAATTTTTGTAAAGCTTTAGACGTAAGAAATAACCCTTTCACACTCAGAGCAATATTATTCCATCTAATTTCTGAATGGTGCTTTTCGAAGCAGTCTTGTCGAAAAATAAATAAATAAACAGCTAAAGTGTCTTAAACTTGAAGCAAATTTATTTTGCACTCCTTCCATCTTGTCATAAAGAATAATCTGGGCTTTAAGACAGACAAATAGTGTAAAAAATTTTTAAAAATAGACCATAAACGCTTTTTATTTTCACAAAACTGTTCTCTCCATATTGACGTTTTGCGCCATTTTCGGAATAAGCATTGAAAGCGCTTGCTTTAGATAGGCTAAACTTGACGTAACAGTCATGAGTAAGTGTTGCAAACTCACATGGCTATACTTTTCTGCTATATATATATCATTCTGCTGGGAAGAATAATTTAGGTTTTAAAGCTGGTCAAATCTCTCAAGTATTTTAAATGTTAAGACTTTAAAAATCGCTAATTTGGCGTGATTTTTAAACCTTGAAGAAAAATATCAAAATCAGTACATGATTCTTAATTATTAAAAATTTTATAAGCCCGGATAATAAATACAAAGTTGGAGTAACTTTTTAAACATTTAAAGTTTAATTACAAAACGACATTCATTTTCAGAATATTGTGGCTTATTGACGTTTTGTGCCATTTTCAGAATTAGCATATAAAACGCTGGGTAAAGATAGGCTAAACAATGTTTTGGTTAGGACTTATGGTAACTGTTACTCAAAAGTGTTTCTCCATAACACCTCATCATATTACCATAATTACTTTATAACAGTGGATCACATGTTCATTGGCGCAGATAAAATGAACTTGAAATTTAAACGTATAAGTCTCTATCTATTTTTCAAATCCATAAAATAGTATTTCTAAACTATTAACTATTATTCTAAACTGTTCTAAAAACCATGGTATTTCTAAACTATTGGACTCAAAACTGCTAAACTATTTATATTCTAAATTACTTTAAAAATATAGTAATTTTGAACTATTGGGTTCTGAAATATTAAACTATTAGTATTCTAAATTATTCTGAAACCATAGTATTTTTAATTTATTGGATTTAGGAAATAGTTTCAAATAACAAAAATTCCCTATATTATCATCTTCCTAATAGTTTTTATGTTAATTCGTAATTCCAAATAGTAATTATAATAAGTCTATAAAAATTCTAATTAAGTATTTAAATTTTTAATTCACTAATAATTAAGAGAAAAAATTTTTTGTCCACCTGAACTCCCCTCTTTAAATATGTAATGTCGTTTTTCCCGCAAGATATGCTGCTAAATCAATTTTCGTAAAACCAGCTCTTTGCTTAAGGCTATATCTGTTCTATTATAAGTGTTCTTTATTCTTTTTTTATAATTTTTTATTTATTTATTTATTTTTTATCTCTTGCTCCTTGTTGGAGTTTTGGTATTAATGAACAAAAAGTTTTTTGCTCGAGTTTTTCCGCTCATTTCCCTTACGAAAACATTGTTTAAATAATTATGAAAAAAAAAAAATGTTTTGATATTTTCTTTTTTTTTTCACTTTGGAAAACTCATTGTATTATGCAAAGTTTTTCATTATTTTTATCCCTTCTCTGTTTTGAAATATCATATTAACTTCAACTTGTGTAAAAAGTGATGTATTATAATAAATAAAATTTAAAATTTTTTTAAAAAAGAGACATTTTAAACTCTTAAGTCTTTCTCCCTCCAAAATGAAACTTCTCTTATGAATTATGCGTACGACAGTTAACGAGTGCTAAAAAATTTTTTAAGTATCATTTCTTTGAACTTTATAAATAATGAAGGATTAAATCATTATTTTTTTTCCTTCCAATTAAGAAATATTTTTTTTTTATTTATTTATTTAAAACTTTTTGCTTTGATAATTATTTACGTTTGTGATAAAAGAAAAGTATCAAATGCCACTTCTTTCAAATTTTTTGTAACAGTTACTAAATAAAAATCTGTTGGTAACAGTATTTTCGTGTTTGTGTATTTTTTGATAAAAAGTAACAAGTCAAAGTAATTTTTTTGTAAGCATCGTTTTTCATACCTATTTCAAGTAACATGAATGAAGAATATATATACCAAATGAGATAATTGTAACACTCCTTATATTATGTAACATAAATGTAACGAATCTTCCCTAAAGACAACTAAAATTCGAAAAAAAAAATTGTCATATCAAGTAATATAATTGTATCAAGCAACATCAAATTACGATTCAATTATAGATTATTCACACCAAATTATTTATCTTATCTACTAGTTTAGGTAACATAAATGTAACGCATCTTCCCTAAAGACAACTAAAATTCGAAAGAAAATTGTCATATCAAGTAATATAATTGTATCAAGCAACATCAAATTACGATACAATTGTAGCTTATCTACAAGTTATCTATATCAACTATAATTGTAACTTATCAACATTAAATAAATGCTGGAAAGCATTCAAATTCTTTTCAGAAGAAAGAAAAAAAAAAAAAAAAAAAAAAAACATAGAAACTATCTAAAGACGTATTTGTTGAATTTAAGATTACTTTTAATAAACAAGAGAAAAGTAAGCGAATGCACTCGATTTTTCATGTTCGATTTCGAATAATGAAATAAAAAGCCGCTAGGATGATTTAGATCACGATACCGAAAGTTCACGATTTCACCCGGTCTCCAAGTTTCAAAGGAAACTCACGTATTCCAGAGTTACAACACCAAGAAGAAAAAAAAAGGAATCTATCGAATCGGAGAAACTTTTTCTCTAAATAGTGATTTTTCTCCCCCGCATATCCAGAGTCTATCTTTAGTATGTGTATGCTTTTATCACAAAGAAAGTTCGAAAAAAAAAAGAACTTTAGGAGGATATTCCTACATTGGGAAACATTGATTTCTGTTCTTTTGAACTGCTGAAATGCAGTAGAGGCCTTTCCAGTTTTGTACAGATAAAAAAAAAAAAAAGGAACGATTTGTGACTACTGGTTTTGAGGATATTCGATATTTTCGAATATCTGAAATCCATTCAAAAGGAAAGCCCCTGGGGAATATCTGTTTATAAAATTGGTAGAAGTGTTGTCAAAATGCATACAATGTTCAACTCAAACTATCATGTATATGTTTTCTATTTCCAACTTTGAGATGGAATAGTAGCTTAAACTTAGTCTACCTTAATGCTGTTTTTCAAAACTCTGTCGACAAGGAAAATTGAAGGGCAATAGGTGAAGTGTCTTACACTTAAAGCAACGCGATGATTTTAAACTGTATAAATATAATATTGCCGTGAAGAATTATCTGGGCTTTAAAACAGTCAAATGACTTAAATATTTCATAAGTTATTAAACTTTTATAAAGATCGCCAATTTGGCGACATTTTTCCACCTAGATGAAAATTATTAAAATCACTGCCTTATTTTCAGTTTTTTTTTTTTTTTTTTTTTTTTTTTTTTCTCTCTTTTCAAATTTTTATGAGCCCAAGTAATGCAGCATTGGAGTAAATTTTTAAATATTAAAAAATTGGACCACAAACATTTTTCATTTTCACAAAACTGGTTTTTCTCCATATAGACGTTTTGCGCCATTTTCATAATAATCGTAGACAGCGCTGGCGTTAGATAGGCTAAACTTGACCGAACTGTCATACAGTTGCAAACTCACAGCAGTTATAAAACTAGCATATTATTCGTAAAAAAGCATCATTTCGTATTACGACGGAGACTTCGAAAAGCAGCTTTATACAGTCTAAGTGATTTGATTTCTGTTCTATAATCCGTTAAGCTGGAATTTTCACTCTTAATTCTCTTTAAATTGTTATTTTAAATTTTGTCCCCAGAAATTTTTGCTCTTATTTGCCTTTAGTTTGGATTACTGTTTCAAATTACGTTAGCTGAAATTTTTTCTCTTAATTGCATTTAATTCTACTCAAATCGAACATAATTGAGAAAATGTTTCTCATTTATTTTTGCTCTAAAATAAAAAAAATTCTCAACCACTCTATACTTCTCCTCAAAAATATTCAAAAATTGGAAATTTATTTCCTATATCTAAAATATTTATCGAACGAGTGCTGAACTGAGCATAAAATTGCTCCATCATTGTTTTTTTTAAAAAAAAAATATTAATTAGTTCCCACTTGTTCCAAATTTACAATAAAAATTATTGCTCCGTATTATTAAATTGTAAGTATTAAATTGTTCTGGCTTTACTATAATTAATATAATTATATAAATTATTTTAAGCGGAAGCTTTTAAATCGAGACCTCGAGGGAGATAAATTTTTCGACAATAATGGATTAAAAGACTACACAAAACAAAAAAAAGTGAAAAAGAATTAGCGAAAAAGCCTTTGAAATTGCATTAACTTCCGAACAAATTGAAGTTAGGACAAAAATCGCATTTGACTCATGAACAAAAATGCCCATTTCAACGCGACTAATTTCAACTTAAGTTACATTTATGCGACCTGCGGAGCGGCCCGCTTTATATTTTTTACTACATGTTCATCAGATTTTTCGAAAGCTAAATTAGATTATTTCATCGGACTCCTTGCACATTTCCCTCCACCCCATTAATTTCGAGTTTCTAATTTTTAAAGTTTTTGCACTGCAAAAGGAAAATTGAGCAAAAAAAAAAAAAAAAAAAAACGGCAGCTTCGAACACTTACAGACTGAAAAAATATCACGTGTTCCGTCAAAAATCAATTGGGGGTGATCACGTTTATAACATTGTCATCAGCATCCTTAATAAAAAGTTAGCTTTAATGGCAACTGACTGTTTGATACAAAATATGTATAGCTGTTGGGAATTAATCATTATTTATTGCACGATCTTAATTAGATCAAATTTCGTTTGCTTTTACTTAAATTCTAAAGTTAGTTATAGAAGTATGTTGAAATACACCTAAATTACGTTTCGGCGTTTTAAGAAAAAGCGTAAATGTAATATTACAATTTCCTGTGTTATTAAAATGAATTGCATAGCTTTATTGAAAATTCGATTAGAATTTTGCATAAATCAATTAAGCTTGATTAAGAAAATGATTTTCTCTGCACTAATAAAAATGTTTCGATTATGATTCATACACTAATTCTCAAGTCCCATCTTAAAAAGAAATACAATTTATAACTAGATTAAAACTGTAGCACGCTCGTTTTATTTCTTAATTAAGTTAAATAACGAGAATTAATGCTACGTTTTTGATGTTTTTTTATTGGAATATTTTTTTTCTTTAAGCCTGAGTTTCTCTTCTCATATGATTATAATTGCGTAATATTTTTTTTATTGCTTTTGTTTAGAAGTCATTTAAAAAGTATTAAAAACGTATGGCGAAATTTCCTGAGGGTTTTTCCCGTTAATTAAGTTTATATCCCGGACTTTTGTTACTCTAAAGTTTATTACTGCTCGTTGGAGGAGAATTTTTTTTTCTTCAAAAATTATTTAAAGAATTACACGAGTGAGGGGAAAAAAATTGAAGAAATAATTTTTATTTTAATCTTCTTAACTTGTGTTTTAATATCGGATACGTTGTTGTATTAAATTTAGTTAAAAGGTTGCAAAAAGTTTTAAGGAAATACTTATTACAGTTTAGTTATTTGTTCTAAATATAATAACAATGTTCGGATTATACTTTAGTATTAATAATTTTTTTTTTGCGTTTAAAGTAATTCTATTTAATTAGATTTTTACTTATTTTTTTAGGAGAAACCCTTTTCTTTATTCTTTGTTTTTTTTACAATATTTACAAAATATAAAAGTTATGAAATTTTTTTTATTAAAGCATTTTTGAAATGCCGTTTTTACTTTCTTCTTTATTCCTTTTTATTTTATTATGTGTTAGCATAATATTTTTTTTGTATTCGATATAACTCCTTGAAAAAGGTACTTTAACTTTTGGGGGTTTCAAACAGTAACAAATATAAAAATAATAAAAAAAATTACAATTTTGTTGAAAAAACTAGAAAAATTGTTCTCAATCACTTTTTATTTTTTTATTATTTTTTTTTTTTAAATGAAACGGATATTGTATTTCCTTTTTAAAATTTAAGAAAGAGACCAATAAATATTGTTATGGACTTTTTTGAAAATTTAAAAAAAAAAATCCATCCTGAAATGTTTTAAGTGTTATAAAATGCTTTAAACAAAGTTTTTCTTTTCTTAAAAAAATGTCCACAAAAAAAAAATTAAAAAAATTTTTTTTTTCCCCTTTTTAAAAATAAAGCAGATGTTTTATTTTTACTTTAAAGTTTTATTATTATAAGATTTAAGAAAGAAACCAAGATATATGATTTAGGTGAAAGTTTTAAGAAATTATTCCTGAAATGTCTGATTTGTTATAAAATGTTATTAACAGTTTTTTTTTCTCTTAAAATATATATATATATATTCAAGTTTTAAACTTCGTCTTAAAAAGAATTGGATTGATTAATAAATAAAATGCTTTTTTAAAAAATATTTTCGATTATTCGATAGTTATCCTATTCAATAATTATTAATAATTTATTTTATTTTTCGCGATTTTAAATTTTAATTTCAAGAAAGACTGGATAGATAAATAAATGGCATGCTTATTTAAAAACAATACTCAATGTATTTTTGTTTTTTTAAAGGGTATTTTTATGAAGGAAAAAAAATAATAATTTCCCCCACTCCCCAATAAAACTATTTCGCCTTAAATTGAATTCACTTGGCAAAAAAAAAAAAAAAAAAAAAAAAAAAAGACAAAAAAAAAAAAATAATAACTTGAACTGTATGGAACAATCAACATGTTAGGAAAAACATCCACTTATTGATATAGATTTCCTGAAGTGGTATCATAGACAATAACTGTTTTCGGAAGTTTCATAATCTATCTCATTTTCGAGTTAGTCGCTTGAAGAACTTGTAGTGGGTGGAATTACCGATTTCACAGTCCGCTGAATTCGCCAAGGCGGTGGTTTTGCTCCATCCTCCAGAAGAGATTGAACTTTTTGCTCATCCATGTGTAGAAGAAGATGAAGATGTGAAAATAGCTCTCATTCTTTCTTCTGAATGAGGCATCTAATTGCAGGCAAAGTTGTTACAATGTGTGATGATACTTCTTGCATCGGCAGACATGCTTCGGGAATAGAGCTTTGCTAACAATATTCGTTCGTTCATGGTTCGCTTCAGCTTTTTACTCTTGAAATTTTACGGTTTTTCAACAAGTTATAGTTGATTTTGCATATTATGAAACTTAATATGCTGTTACAAATTTGGGCAAAAAGTTCATCTATGTGTAGAAGAAGATGGAGATGTGAAAATAGCGCTCATTGTTTTGTTTGAATGGGTTATATAATTTCAGGCAAAGTTGTTACAATGTGTAATGATACTTCGGCGAAAATGCAGCCGACTTTAAAAATGGTGTTTTGCTAACAATATTAGTTTGTGGTTCGCTTTAGATTTTACTCTTGAAATTTTACTAGTTTTTCATCAAGCTATAGTTGATTTTGCATAGTAGAAATTTAATATGCTGTTAAGATGTAGATGTGAAAATAGCTTTCATTGTTTCTTCTGAATGAGGTATATAATTGCAGGTAAGTTGTTACAATGTGTAATGATACTTCTTGCATCGGCGAAAATGCAGCCGACTTTAAAAATGGTGTTTTGCTAACAATATTAGTTTGTGGTTCGCTTTAGATTGAAATTTTACTAGTTTTTCAACAAGCTATAGTTGATTTTGAATAGTAGAAATTTAATATGCTGTTAAGATGTAGATGTGAAAATAGCTTTCATTGTTTCTTCTGAATGAGGTATATAATTGCAGGTAAGTTGTTACAATGTGTAATGATACTTCTTGCATCGGCGAAAATGCAGCCGACTTTAAAAATGGTGTTTTGCTAACAATATTAGTTTGTGGTTCGCTTTAGATTTTACTCTTGAAATTTTACTAGTTTTTCAACAAGCTATAGTTGATTTTGCATAGTAGAAATTTAATATGCTGTTAAGATGTAGATGTGAAAATAGCTTTCATTGTTTCTTCTGAATGAGGTATATAATTGCAGGTAAGTTGTTACAATGTGTAATGATACTTCTTGCATCGGCGAAAATGCAGCCGACTTTAAAAATGGTGTTTTGCTAACAATATTAGTTTGTGATTCGCTTTAGATTTTACTCTTAAAATTTTACAGTTTTTCAGCATATTCTTTGCATATTATTAAACTGAATATGCTGTTACAAATATGGTTTACTTGATGTGTTTAAACACAATAACTTATAGTTTACACAATAACTTATAGGAAGTTTATGTGTTTAAACACATAAACTTCCCATCTGAACACTAATGGAAAGACAGTTGCAATTTACTGTATTGTATTTGGCAATTAAGTATATGTTCGTGCCGCGTTTTACTGTTTACTCTGATTTTAAACTTAATTAAGTGTTATATTTATAGTTTACTTGAAGACATTTATCCATTATATCATCTTATCTCAACTTTGTTGAAAATATAGCTGCAATTTGTATCTACAGATGTTCAATCAACTGTAAATATCGTGCTTTGGTAATACTACTCATTCTTGTCCTATTTTCCATTTTATTCTGAAGCTAACCCCCCCCCCCCCCCCCCATCCACCAAGATGCATTTTATTTTAGTTTCTACATTGTAAAACCGTGTAAGACTGAAAAAAATGTTTTTCCTGATGTTTAAGCATTATATCGTTACATTGTAAATATTGTGCAACAATGCTTTTTATTGTTAAAAAATATTACTGGAATCCGAATTGGCAGATATGCAGTCGGCTTCAGAATGTATTATTCTGAAGCCGACTGCATATCTGCCAATTCGGATTCCAGTAATATTTAATGTTAATAATGTTAACTTAACCAACGTTAAGCATGGTAGTTACCCAAGATCTCAACAATTTTTGATGCGTGTAAAACATTTCTTTCAGTTTTTATATGTTTTATAATTTTTAATAATTGAAGTTATTTTAAATGCCAAAAGTAATTTTATATTTTAAGAATTGTATATATATATGTAATACAAAAATTAATACTTTTGTATTAATGAAAGAATTAAATCTCTTTCGTTTTAATAAAATGTCTTTGTTAAAGAATAAGCGTAGAGAGATTCTATTTTGGGAATTCAAGGCTGATAAACATACGATTGAGTTATTTTTAGAATCTCTCCCCCTTTCACTTCCATATAAGGAAGCACGAAATGATTTTCCTTAATGCGTAAGGATACAAGAATGTCAGAGACAGTGCCTTTTTACTACAAAATGTGTTAGTATAAAAGCGAGAGCAATGCTTTTCGCATGGCTTTTTCATTATGTTATGATCCTGATAAGTTGTTCAGGAATTGTCCAAAGTCTTGTCCACCCCCTCCCTTGCGGAGTGTGGATGTGAATTGTTATCGATACCAGCCTACTACCATTAATAAAGATTTTTTGTGTGTAACATGGCTTACGACTGCATTATTTAAGCTATCTATATACAAATAAAAGGGATTTTACCCCTTTTATTACATATATACATATACGTACTATATGATTACTTTGCCTATTGTTTAATAAAATGTCTAACATAAATTTCATTTTGTTCTTTTAGGTATCTTAGACATTTCTGGTGGTTTGTGTTCTGCTTTCGCTTTCTCCCTATAGAGTTAGGTATGCCAGTTATAAATTTTAGTATTGTACAATATTATTATGTATGTTAATATGAAATTATTAAGTGTTGGGTTAAGATAACTTAATTCTTTGGGGGGGAAATAATAACTGCGGATAATTTTTTAGTGTGACCATAAATGTGCAACATTAATTCATAAAGCAGGCGTGTGAATCTTTCGCTAATTCGCGGAAGTCTGCGATTCTGAAGACCGTTCATTTGCGGACTAACGCGAATAAACAATTTATATTCCGACAACATTTTCTCGGAGCTCCGCTTATCTAAAATTTAATTTTTGTTACTTACTTAAAATCTCGTTGAGGCATTTATATCAGCCTTACCAGCACCCTCTTTTTTTTCTAAGTTCTCGTTCACGCTCAATAAAAACTTTTTCTTAGGCAGATTTGTCGAAGAAAAAAACTACTTTGTTTGAACTTCGAGAAAAAAAAGTCCATTATTACATTTATGCGTAGTAGAGCATAATGCAATACATTATACTGTGTAATGTGTAAATTCTAGTTTAGAATTAATGAACTACTGAGGCAAACACGAAAGTATAATTGACCGAAGTATACCGAACCGAAAGTATAATTACCTGCAATTTTAAAGATAACTAATATTTGTCACTAAATGCCATGCAAATTAACTAATTTATTTGCATTAGAACTTACTAAAATTCGAGTGTAAACATTCACCTTTTAACTATAAGACCAGAGAAATCTAATCTTTAACTACTCTATTACCACACTTCTAAGGAAGATAATCATTAAATTATAGAACGTATCATTGAAATCTGCAAGCCATTCGGGTATAGTATATCGGCTGGAACTCCCTGTAATAATGCTTTAACTATAATTAAATGAAGAATAATTTAGAAATTCTGCTCTAAAATGAGTGGTTTAATGACATAAAGCTTCCACGCGCATCCATAATTATCTACATAATTTTCTAACTACGATTCCCATAAATGTCCAAACACACGCGAAATAATTATCGGCCCAGACACCGAGACTTAAAACTTTAATTCCGCTCCAGAACTTTCGAATAATTTAATTTCAAGCCCTAGGATCGAAGATTTTCACGAATCAATTTAATGGAGTCACGTCATTTCATTAGCATTTAAAGCCAAATTTGAGGAAAAGGGGGTCTTTTTTATCACGGCAGTTACCGAAGAAGTATCCGAGATAATGCATATTTTTAACAGGATCATTTTGACGAAATTGCGTTTTTTTTTTTTAAGCAATATAAAATAGGATATATGCTCAATATTTATCGAATTATGGAGGTTTGGAGAATGAAATGTGGAAGATGCCGCGAAAAAATAGATAAATAAAAATGAAATAATTTTTAATGCTGTAGTTGATAGTGGATTTTCTTTTCTTACAAAAAGTTGGAGAGTTTGTATCACATTTCAGTACGCAAGGTGAGAGTTCTCACGAATAATCTAATAAGTTCGAAATATATTATGTGCTTAACATATCGATTTAATTATGCTCCTAAGAAAGCTTCACTTGTTGTAATGCACTTATGTGTACGGTTTTAAAAGTTTCGAAAATGATTTTTTAGATCCTCTTCGGAAATGCAGTAAAAGTTCAATGTAACGAGTACAGCATATTACAAGGAATTGTGATAAATTTCCAAATTACCGTCAAAAATTGAAGATACGGACATTGAATGATTATAACGAGTTTAAAATTACTAGCGTTCCGCTATAATGATAAAATTATTCTAAAGGAAATATTTCCTTTTGTTTTAATGAGCAAAATTTATACAGAAAGAGCAAAATGAAGACTTTTTGTTTATTTATTTATGTCTGGCATTAATACAAAAAACTAAAAAAGGAGCATCATCGTTTACTTATTTTCTTCTTCAAATCTTAATCCTTTGTGTTAAGTCTGTTTTTCGAAAATTCCGTTGTAATTTGAAATGATGCTTTTTTACGAATAATGTGATATTTCTATAATTGCTGTGAGTTTGCAACTGTATGACTGTTAGGTCAAGTTTAGCCTATTTAAAGCTAGGCGCTTATTTTGAAAATGGCGCAAAACGTTAAAATGGAGAAAAGCCACATTTATGTGAAAATGAAAAATGTTTGTGGTCCAATTTTTTAATATTTAAAAACTTACTCCAATGTTGCGTTACTTGGGCTCATAAAAATTTGCAAAAACTTTGGATAAGACAGTGATTTTGATAATTTTCATCTAGGTGGTAAAAAGTCGCAAAATTGGCGAATTTTTTTTAGAAAGTTTAATAACTTTTAAAATATTTTAAGGTATTTGTTTGTTCTAAACTCAGATAATTCTTCACGGCAAGATTATATATATAATTTAAAATCACCGCATTGCTTCAAGTGTAAGGCATTTTAACTATGGCTTTTTTATTTTTGTTGGCAACAAGTTTTGAAAAACAACGTTAATAAAGCGATTATGTGAGACAACCTCCAGCTAAGTTATATTTTTCCTTACAAAAGTAAAAAAAATACCTTTTGCTTTTCTTTTTCTTAACCTTCCATCTACTTCGAATGGATGTGCCTTTTATTGGCTACTTATTTCCCTTCACTATTGAATCAACATTCAACTTACAATTGAAACTTTTAAAATCAACATTCAGTGTAATCAATGAAATTAAAAACTATGGTACATTATTACATTCCACTTTCTTATTGCTAATTTAACATTATGTGTAGTTGCTTATAGCGACTAACTCGCTATAACGACAATTCTATCTGCTATTCATTGTCGTTTTTACGAACTTTTCCTGTACTTTTCACTTCAAATGTCATAGTTTTCTTTTTTTCTTCTCTTACTTTTTTTATTTTAAAAAAGAACAATTCTTTGAAAATATGACCATTATTTTACATGGTGTTGGCTGAGTTTTTAGGTTTGTTATAATCAGGCCATTGGCCTTTAATATAATTGCAACGACTCCTGTGTTCTGCGAACGCATTGAGTAAAAAAAATATTTTTTCTTAATTAATTAACAATTAAATTTTCTAAATTAATTAAAAATTTTAATTCTCCGCAATTTTTGTGTGTTTTATTGAAGACTTATAGCAATTTTTAGTCCACTTAAGCATACTCCCTACTCGGCATTTGGTCTACAGCCAAAAGTATGAAAGAAAAGGCAAGAAAAATCGTTGGCTTCTAATCAAAAGATCCGGGAAAGAATCTTTTTTGGTCAAAATTTCACGAAGTAGATTCTCGCATGGTCAAAATAAAAAGGAATGTACATCGTGAGATCAAAATATAAGAGAAAGTGTCTCAGTTAATTCAAATATCGCGGAAAAGAATCTCGTATGGTCAAATTATCGCAGGACAGAATCTCGTGTTTGTGAAGTATCTAATAATTGCTATTGACTGTATCATTCTGTATCCGTGAGGACGTTGGGTCATGGATAGCACCAGATATTCATTCGTCTAGAGAGCTTATGATACTTAAATTTAAAATCTGCCTTCGGTAGTCTATTGTACTTTGAAAATCCTAAAATACTTCAAGTAAAAATAAAAAAAAACTATAAAAAAATTTTTTTAGTCAATCCTGCAAAATTTTCAAACTGATGTTCTTCATGAAAAAAGCTTTCGTTTCAATAGCAATTAGTACGCAAAAATTATTCATTTCGCTATTATAATGGAGACACTTATCAAATTTTGGCAGAGGATATCTTGCCATTGTATTTAAAATAAAATCTAAACATAATAAATAAAAATGAAACCTTTCTGTATACGCCCAACTGAATTTTTATGCTAATAACAAACCGAAATGAATTAAAAACGGAAACCGCTGTCATTGCCTTGACTTTATAACCAAACGATGATGCCATTTTTGTGTCTTCTAGGTTCGGGCACAAACCCAAAAAGGCATCGAAATTAATTTCAGAAAGACACAGGGGAGCGCGGATACATCCAAATGGCAAATATCCAAAAAGGTGTTGCCTTTTTCCTCCTATGAATTCATTTATGAAAAGGCTTTTTCTTCCCGGATATAAATATTTGGCACGACACGGGCAGAAATAAAAGCAACTAACGCCGGAAACGCGAAGGAAATGATTTCAACCTGTTCGCTCAAGGGTTTTTTTTAAAAAAATTAAGCTGGAAACACCTTGCTATACGTTGTTGCCACCATAAATACAACAATAGTAATGAGTTTTGGTATGATGATAATAATCAAGAATTTGCCAAGCGAAAAGTAAAACATCATGCAATACTTCTAAAAAGTAAATATTATATGTCAATATTATTTCTTTTTAAATTGATTTTATTTTCATTACTATATAGAATAGAACAGTTACGGAACTATCAATCTACATTTCTCTCTCAACGAAAGTTGTATAAAAAAAAAATATATATATATATATATATATATATATATATATATATATATATATATATATATATATATATATATATATATATATATAATGTGTGTTTAATATTTTTCACTTTTATATTTCGGTCCTCGTATAAACAGTAACTCTAATTTAGTTCTTTTAGAAAATTGAGTTACTTAACATTGTCTTCAAAAGATATTGATCGCCAAATTAGCTTGAATTAACGAAAGAAACAAAAGGAACTGCTATTAGTCATGAATAGTACTATTAAGTCGTGAATAGCGATCGTTTATGGATGAATTTAAAGAGCACACGTCCGCTAAAAAGAACACAATCAACCACATAATAAGAACGACACTATCACAAATAGATGTCGAGCCAAGCTTGGATCGGATGATACATCCACCGAGGTCATGCAGGTCACAAAGAACTGTCAGTATTAGTGTGGGAGGGACCTTGATCGAACGAAATGGATATGACCGCAACAGAAAGATTCCATTTACAATCGGAGAGAGACAATGGAAGAAAACAACTGAAAAGTTCGAGAACATGTCGTTAGGTAAATGACACGTTCCGACGTGGCCATAAAAAGCAAAAGCAAGACAGTAATTATTGCCGAAGACAAAACGTTCGAGAAAAATCAACAATAAAGCTGTGCCTTGATTTATGTCGGTACTGGGAAAGGGACATCTAAATTAATAGAATAGCTTGTACTATAAGACTTGGATAGTTTCGAATTTTCCACTAAGTATAGAATGTTGATTATTATATGCGGACTATTTATCTAAAATCCTCAGTGATATTTTATGTATGTGACTCATGAAAATATTTTTAGCATGGATTAATATTATTTTAAAGCTTAAAAACTACTTAAAAATAAGCAAACAACACTTCTAAAATGCATTTTATTAACAGCTCTGTTATTTTTGCAACTGAAAGGAAGACAGAAGAAAAAAAATATCGATGACCATATTCTTTGCTAAAAATGTTTGAGCGTGCTTTAATATCGTTTACATTTGCTACAATATTAATAAGGTCCTATGTTGAACCATATTCATATACTTCTTAAATTTGATTATAATATTAACTTAACGAAAACTTCGTACATTTTAACACCTTATTAAGATCGCAGCAAATTTGCACTTTATTGAAGTTCAGTGTACTGATATTATGGTCCAAAGTTAAACCCATTTTTTTAGGGTGTGGCTACTTTCAAACTTGCATCTACTCATGTTTTCCTCGTTTATTTATCTTGTAAATTATTATTTTTTTTTTTATCTAAATAATTAAAATCGTAAGAACTTGTAATTCTTACAAGGTATTTTTATTTCTGTCGGATATAGAGAGAGGTCGTTATCGTCGAAAAGGAGAATCAATCTTTTTATACAAGGGGATCATTAGTGTTAATACCCTTGTTGTCACGCGACGTGGAAATATGATCTTTAATCTCCAAAAGACGCGCGTCCAACCATCCAGAGACATTTATCATGTCCCTTTCTTTTGAGAAGATTAAAAGATGTCCTCGATCTTTGGACACTTTATCTTCGAGAAACCTTTTCAGGTAAAGACTTCCAAATGAATGGAGACATCGTCTCTGGCACGCGTCTTCTTCTTCCTATTTTTAAAAACATTCTTCTTTCTTTTTCTCTTTGCCGTGAGGTGATCTATTAAGCCTGGCTATCGATTCTGTGAGATCCTATCACTTCGGTGTAAACAGACACGGATTAGGGGCTTGTCAAAGGTTTATGATGCGAAAAGAGTAGAAAGTTGGGTGTTTTGGGCGTGGGCCTGTCTTGGGGTATCTTTGCATTTTGCACTTCAAAGCTTTGATTAGTTTGATATTTTTTTATAATTTATTTATCTATTTATTTTTTTCTCACCCGAATTTATCGAGATTCAAGTTTTTACTTTGGGTTTTAAAGTGATCTCATTGATATTTATTTCCAACTAGTCATCACACTCAGTTTTAGCATGCTGAATATCTTCGGATTGAATTGATTTATTTCAGTTCTTAGGTGGAGCTTATGGTTATTTTTTTCCTATTTCGTACAAACATCCAGTACGCAATTCAGATCAACGTAATCAGATTGTTTTCTTCAAATCTTAAGGTGATCCTTATACAAGCAAAAAGAAAACGTGGACAAAAAATTTTAATATAACTTCATTTTCTTTTTTAACCGTCGTTGAACAGCCGACCCAAATTTAAGTAGTTTACGATTACCTATGCTCAACTCCGTAGCCTTGTAATTTTGAACCCAATATAGAAGACAGGGGAACCCCTGGATCAGTACCTCCAGAGGTATTTTATTTTATTTTATCCGTCGTTGAACAGCTGACCCAATTTTGGGTTTACGACTACTAATGTTCAACTCTGTAGCCTTGTAATTTTGAACCCAATCCATAAGACAAGGAAACTCCTGGATCAGTACCTCCAGAGGTATTGATTTGTTATGGGAACATGGAGAACTTCGCTACTCGACAAATTTAACGTGCATCAGTCACCATTTACTACACGGGGAGTCTTCGGCCAGCGGGGATCGAACCACACGAACTGTTGGACATCGACCCAGTGCCATACCAACCAAGCTATCCTGGCCGCACAAATTTGCATTTGTAGAAAATGGGATGCTTTTTGTCCATGAAAGTGCAACAGCTTTTAGAATATCCCGCTGGTGCACTTTTTAATTTATTTTAACGCCTTTATTTATAAAAACCAGAGGTGCTTTGCTGCTTGCGCAAATTCCGCCCCTGACCTTGACCGATTAGAATTTTGCTGTTGTAACAACAATTACCGAGGTGCTTGGAGCGTCTTCAGGTGCCTATGGTTCTGGGAATTGTGAATTTTTTGGAAAGTAAAGAACTTCTGATGGGTGAAAAGGAATCTTTTCCAACGCTGACTTGCGGCCCATCGCTGCAAACTTCAATAAGCGTTTTCGCTTCTACATCGCTGCAAATTGCGGCCACTTTGAAAAAGATTAAATTTCTTATTAATAAAAGTCTATACTCTTATTTCTTATATTTTGCTAATTTATTAATTTTTAATAAAATTACATTAAAAATTTCTGAAAGAAAAACTTCTAATTTAGATGACTACTTATATTATTTTTCCCGTTTTCAAAATTATTAATGAACCATATATTGGTAAAATTTATGAAATGCTTTAAAATAAATTAAAAGAATCACTAAAAGCAATATTTAATTGTATCTTCATGTAATGTAGTTGCACATGGATTTGCTTTGTATGCTCATATGCATTTTTTCATTAAACTTAATTTTTTGTATGTTATTCACGTACAAAATTAACAACTATTATTGTTATTATTTGTGCTTTTAAAAGGAATGACTAAAATGGGTTGCTCAAATATTACATAAGCATCTAATAGGGGGTAGAAGGTTTGTGATTCGCTTATTTTTTCTGACAAGGACGGAGGATGGGTATGAGCAGTCATCTATAAAACATTAAAATCTCCTTACTTTCCAAATTTTCTTATGAAGCAAAAAAAAAAAAAAAAAAAAAAGTAACAAGAAATGTATACATAGAAAGATTTCGAATCTTAAAAAATGAAACTTTTTTTTATGCAAAGCTTTTTATTTGAATTTAATCTTAAAGTTAGATTACTAGAGTAAAAGTCAAACTAAAAACCAGCAGGGTTGCGATTTTCATGCGTAAGCAGGGGGGTTGTGATTTGCTTATTTTTGCTGACTAAGGTAGTCAAAAATTGCCAAAAATAAGCTTATATAATATTTGAATGTTCTCTTAAACATTAATCTAAGTAATTTAATTTTTGATTTAAAAAAGACATCAAAGAATCATACAATGTACTACCAACTAGGTGCATCAATATTTTTTTTGAAAATAAGACTTCATTTGGCTTCTAGAAATTCCTTTTGTAAATTTTAAAGCAAACTATTTATATATTTATAATTTAAAACTGGCTGCTAAACTTTTATAAAGAGAATCATTTCAGTAATTTCGTTATTATTTAGTTTAATATGCGTTTAGAAAGTGAAAATATAATTAGTTTTAATATTAATTAAGCTCTTTCAAAGCGAATAGAAAGTAAAGAATAATTTTAAAAGATATAATCAGACGATCCTCATTTATTAAAGAATTTTGTTCTCTTTAAGAAATAATTAGCAATTCTAAAATTGCAAATTAGGAATATATACGCAAATTATTCTAAAATAATTGGCGTATATACTCGATTTATTTCAGAATTTTTAGATTCCTCGACTAAGAATCTAAAAGAAAAAAAAAATGTTCTTATCATTAAATTTTATAAGGAGGAATTGGGGATCATATACATATGTTCTGTTTTTAGAAGATAAAATCAAATCTTTTGTGACTTGGTTGTTTTAAAAATGTTAGTTGCTCTCATTGTTTATTTGATTTTAATTCAATCAACAATTTAATATCATAACATTTTTAATTTAATAACTATGGGGTAATCCGCATATTAATATTTTGTAAATTTTTTATTCGATTTAGTGAAATACTTCATTAAAAGCGGGGATGGCATTTCGTCATGAAGAATTCTATTTCTTCTAGGGCACTGGAAGAAACTACAACTCACCCAGAGCATTGATTAACGTTAACTAATAATTGAGTAGCTCAAATCTAAAACAAACCAAATAATTTTTTTTTTTTTTTTTTGTAATTAAAAGTAAAGTATTCCGCCACAGCCCGTAGTGGATGAGGGGGTCATACAGGTAAAGGCTATACATTTTCGTGACCAACGGCTGGATGGCGGCAATGCGGTCGGTTTGCATTGCGCAATGCCATCTTTATTTCCCTTCAATCTGAAACTAGGTGAGCTTCCAGCGGACCCGAGAATCGAACCTCGGTGGTACACAATAACAGTTCAACGCCTTAGCCATTGAACCCTTTGTTGTTAAGTAAAACTGTTTAATCTCTAGTTTTAGGTTTCGTATTCCTAATAAAAATACTTTTGCCTGATCTTAAGTTTTTGTCCTGATATGCCTAATTTTCGTGTGAAGAACATTCCATTCTTTTTTTTTTTTTTTTCCGAATACAACCGCGGATTTTGAAATAATGAATTTGAAAAATCGAAAATATGTATTAATATTGCTAGCTAAAACCAGAAAACTTGATAGTTCACATTTGGTGACATTACATAGCCTTTTCCACGGGATTTATTGTTTCAATTGTTTGGGGAATTCATTCATTTTCTAAAAAAGAAACTCGTTTCTCAATTCTTAATCATAGATCAGTATTTTATTTTTACGAATAAGTTATGTGTAAGTCGTGTATTTTCGTTATTAAAAAAAAAAATTTTTTTCTAATGTATCTATGATGTGAAATGAAACAAACTACTTATAAAAAAAATTCTTTATTTGGAAAGAAAAAAAAAATTTTTTTTTTGAATTCCTTATAGCTTTATTATTCTTTTTGCATATTAAAACGAAAACTCTTTCATACTTTTAACCCATTGTTTATTTAAAATGACATAATATGCTATTCACAAAACAGGTTATTCCTTCGATTAAGTTTCTTATCTGCATTGGATATTGTTTCGAATATCCTCCAGAATTCGAATTGGGCTGCCAAAGAAATCTCAAAGGGCTTCGGGAGCAAATATTAGATTCGAAAACACAATCCCGTTCTCTCATTCTACTCACCGTTGACTTGAGCTTAAGAAAAATGCTGAGATACGCTTAAAAATCTTTAGATTGAATGCAGTTAGCTATTTAAAAAAAAAAAAAATAAATTTAGTTTTCTCATATTTGATTAAAAAAAGCTATGTTTATTCGGAGAAAATACTTTTTCTGTCTGATTTAGTAACTTAAAATATCGTTTGCACTAAAAATATCGTTTGCATACTAGAGTTCGAAATCGCTCCCTCGAACCATTGAATCCTAGAATTAGAAGATCGGATCATCAGATCAAAAGTTATTCAGAATGGCCTTTTTTTGCACACTGTAAGTATTAAATGTCATCTTAATTTCTACATAGAAGAATCTTAAATATAGTAATTAATTAAGCATCTTCTTTTTCATTGAATGGATCAATAGAGAACGTAGGAAATATTGAATGCCTTAAACTTTTTAAAGAAGAATTTTTGTATAGGACTTGAAGATAAAATTAAGTCCATTATTTCGAAATAAGCGCAATTATATTCTCAGATACCCGTTTCAAGTATCTTAGAACTCAACGTTTTGATCCTCTTTAATTGTATAATCCTCTTAGTTGAATCCTGTAAGTGATTATTGTTAATATTTTAATGCAGCTAATGCTGAAAACTTGTTTGCGCAAGGTTTATACAAGATAATATAATTTAATTACTCTTTGCAGAGATTGGAAAGTATTGATAATTACTCAGAAATTCGAAACTTTGAATAAACAATAATTTGTTTTAAAAGGATTAAACTTAATTCTTGGCACTATATTTTTATTAATACGGAATTTTTAATACTATGTATAATCCTAAGAGGCTTGTCTACATTTTTACACATTTTGCGAAATCAAAGGTTAAAGCAAAAACATTTGAAGGATAATAAAGGAAAAACGTTTTAAATTATTTCAACTATAGTTTGCCGATTCAAGTTCCGTTTCTTATTTAATATATTTCCTAGAAAAAATTTTATTTTCAAGATTTCAACGTAACCCAATTGCGCTGGAAAATTATTACACGATTGGCGACATTTTATGAAGCTTAATCATCAAAGAAGATTATATTAGATTACAAAGAAGATTATATTATATTCTATTAGAAATTACAATTTTAGTCGCTACTAGATAGTTAACGGAAATATTTAAAAATTTATTTTTATCCCCTTTTTCTGATTAACTGCCATTGTGAAAATCCGTGATTTTTCTTTCGAACTTAATATTTCGTGACAATTCTTTTTTTGCATTAATAGGTAGATTCAATTCGATCGATAAGAGAAATATCCAGATTGATCTTAAAAAAAAATAATAATAATAATACTTATCAGTATCTTGTATGAAAATAAAGGAAAATACATTCTTCAGCGATGTATAATGATTCCGCTTTTCTTAACTGTAAAATGCAAGGCGATAATGAACCATGGTTAATTCTGTTACGATAGACATAATAAAACTTCTGAAAGGAATTAAGAAAAATATTATTCTTTTATGTACTTTATTCGATACATAAGTCTTCCATTTCTTTTTTCCCCCCATACAATTTCCTTTTATAGCAGTGAAAGATAGATCGCTTGAAATAAATGAAATATATTCATTATGTAATTATTTTCCCAGTTCCCAGACACCGAGATACTTTTCTGAAGTATATATAAATAGTACATTCTTTCTGGTGAGTGATATTATTCCCGTTTCGGGAGAACATCCCTAGTGGATTACAAATGCTTTTAGCGCCCGCTATATTTTTAACTGTTCAAATATAGAAGAAAGAACATCAAAAAAAAAAATTCTGTCGCAGACGATTTATCTTCTGATGGATCGATATATGGCAACGGTTTTCTAACAAAAACAAGAAGAAAAAACTGGATCCCAAGGAGATTCTGGAAAAGATCTGGAAAGCTTAGAGTATTATCTACGGCGTCTGCATGTCAAAATAAAAAATTTTCCGAGTGAACTAACTGCAGTTACAGTTAAAGACTACCGATAAGTTTTCTACTTTAGTTGTCGATTTCAAGTTTATTGGTTTAAAATTATAGAAAGAAAACGTTCAGGTTTTGATCTTTTAGTTTAATGTTTTTAAAATTGAAAAAGACAAAAAAAAAAAAAAAAAAACAGACGATATTGATTAGGAATGGCCTGGGCCCGAATTATTAGTCAGTTAATTAGATAAATATCAAAAGTATTAGCCAAATTTTAAAATTACTAACAAAAGGCAAGTGTTAAAAAATTTTTATGATTATTTTTTTCCATAGGAAACTTCAAATAAAAATACAAATTTATTATATATGAAATTATTTTATAAAGTGCAAATTCAAATCAAGAATCATTTTGCAGTTGAGGAGGAGTAATGGATGAGAGAAAGGATGGAAAATGTATAGGTTGTTTCATCATCTTTGAGAGAAAGAAATAGGAATAGGTTGGGGTTAATTTTTAATTACTTTTTAGACTAAAGCAGTACTATATGGATAAACCCGAAGCAACTTTATGTTATTGTCACGATAAATAAATAGATAAATTCTGCAAAAATAGTTAGATAATAATATGCTTTGCATCTCATCACGCGATATCATGTGATACGGCAACGAATGTGGTTGTCAGTATTGTATTTTCCGATAGTTTGTCTCATGCTTACATAATCTCTCTTGTTGCTTACATTATCTGAACTTAATGTAATTCTAATTGGTTATGTGACGTATTTAACGGAAATTACTGTAATCGAATAAAAAAAATACAGGATTTATTCAGAAAAATTATCTTTTACCTTTTTTTTCTTCTTCCGAATTATTTATTTTTTTATTGCTGAAAGAGGACTTTTTAAATAATTGACTTACCAGGCAAAAATTTATTTAAACCTTTCTTTTTTTTTATTTATTTAATATTTTATAATTATTTAAAAACTACACGTTGATATAAATAAATGTTGATTTTAATCATAGTGTGATGTATGGTAAAAAATAAAATACGAAGGGAACCAATGAGAGAGGAAAGAAGCAAAAAGTGAAAAAAGTAACGAGAAGAAAAAAAAAAATTATAAGGAACGAAGAATGAAGGTAAAAGGAAAGAAATGAGAGAAAAACGAAACGAATTTAACAAGGGAAAGAAATGAAGGGGGGGTGGGGAGATTGTTTCTAATTTACATTATTTAAAATTGTGTTAAAGAAAAAAAGAAGAAAAATCTTAGAAATAAATACATTTTTCAATTGAATCACAATTCTTTCCGGTTTATCATTGAGAATAACTTTTAAACACATTAATAATTTTATTTATTAATTACTTAAAGCTGAAATCTTCTATCTATCTTTTTCCCAGACTTAGTTTAATGGAAGAAATAAAGTTTTTGTTTTCTGTTTAACTTATATCTGTATGACATGGTTATTATTATTTTTTTTAAAGTTGGCAAAAAAATCTTTTCTTCCTTTTTTTTTTAAAAAATAATATCTTCAGAAATAAATACTGATAAATTTCAAATTTTGTAGTTGTACTATTTTTATTATTTTTCATTTAATTCAAGACGAAAAAATAAAATAATTATCGCTTCAGCGCATCTTCTTTCCGTGGATCAACAAAGGCTGCCATGTGAATCCTACCATTATTGTGTGTTGCTTTGCTGTTTATAATTAACTTTTTTTTTCAATCAAATCATTTGCTGTTTTCTATATATAATTTTCTGTTTTCTACCAGAATTTTACCATTTCTCTTTTTATTATTAAAATGCAAGTCAAGCGTGTGAAAGAATCGGCGTTTATTTACACTTCCGTTTGTAATTTTTATTTATTTATTTATTTTTTATTTTATTAAACAACTTAACTACTAACAACTATTACTTTTATTAACAACTTAAATTATTTTCTGCTGAGTTAAAACAATTTTAAGCTGGGAAAATTCGTCGTTATTTAATTTTTTTTTTTTTTTTTTTTTTTTTTTTTTTTTTTAATTTAATGAAGTGCATTTGTGCTTGAAGTTTTAACATGTAAGGAAATAATTGATGATAATAATTCTAAATACTGAAAGCAATCAATATGTTTGACCAGAAAATTCAAATAGAAATTATACTGAATATATCAAATATAGAATATATGTAGAATATATTCTATTTGATATATAGAATCTATCAATTAGAATTTAATGGCAGATAGAATAGTCGTTAAATCGAGCTTTTTGATAAGCAAATACATTAAAATAGCAACTAGAGTGTTATATTATACATTCATATCACTGAATATTGTTGCTGTTAAGATATGTAATCAACAAAAGGATCAAGGAAGTATTTATACCAGATATATAATAGACGTTGCGGTTTTTCGTATAATATTGCTCGCTCAAACAGCAGAAAAATGTATTTCCCTAAAAATATATATATATTTTTAGTTTTGTCATAATAACGGTAAGTTAGTCTCTTTATAAATAAATAATTTTCATATTTTCACTTCAAAAACTCTTTTTACTTAGTTTTTTTGAAAAAGATATTACCACTCCGTAAAAAGATGTAAATTATATATATCTGGTATCGGAATCTTTAGAAAGTATCGATATATAATCATCGATATTTTGCTATGTTTTTCCAATTTAATTACTTAACATTAATATTAATTTGCTTTCTATTTGCTTATTAAAATGAAATTAATCAAAACTTAGGGTATTATCTTATTCGCAATTACTATCTTAAGACTTAGGGTATTTATCGTTAGTGATAATATTTGCAAAATTTATCGTTGTTGGTAATAATTATGATTTTATCGTTATCAGTCATGGTGCGTAGCGTTTTTAAAAAATGATTAAAGGTGCTTAATTTTCGTTTTTTAAAAGCCCTTAAAGGTGCTTTTTTTTATTGAGTGTTTTTAAAACGTGCTTAATTCTCCCTTTTCGAAAATGAGATTATACAAAAGCGTCGTTTTCACATTGTTCTTTTCTATTCCACAATTCATTCAAACACAATTACCGTTGTTGGTAATAATTATGATTTTATCGTTATCAGTCATGGTGCGTAGCGTTTTTAAAAAATGCTTAAAGGTGCTTAATTTTCGTTTTTTAAAAGCCATTAAAGGTGCTTTTTTATTGAGTGTTTTTAAAACGTGCTTAATTCTCCCTTTTCGAAAATGAGATTATAAAAAAGCGTCGTTTTCACATTGTTCTTTTCTATTCCACAATTCATTCAAACACAATTACCGTTGTTGGTAATAATTATGATTTTATCGTTATCAGTCATGGTGCGTAGCGTTTTTAGAAAATGCTTAAAGGTGCTTAATTTTCGTTTTTTAAAAGCCATTAAAGGTGCTTTTTTATTGAGTGTTTTTAAAACGTGCTTAATTCTCCCTTTTCGAAAATGAGATTATAAAAAAGCGTCGTTTTCACATTGTTCTTTTCTATTCCACAATTCATTCAAACACAATTACCGTTGTTGGTAATAATTATGATTTTATCGTTATCAGTCGTGGTGCGTAGCGTTTTTAAAAAATGCTTAAAGGTGCTTAATTTTCGTTTTTTAAAAGCCATTAAAGGTGCTTTTTTATTGAGTGTTTTTAAAACGTGCTTAATTCTCCCTTTTCGAAAATGAGATTATACAAAAGCGTCGTTTTCACATTGTTCTTTTCTATTCCACAATTCATTCAAACACAATTACCGTTGTTGGTAATAATTATGATTTTATCGTTATCAGTCATGGTGCGTAGCGTTTTTAAAAAATGCTTAAAGGTGCTTAATTTACGTTTTTTAAAAGCCATTAAAGGTGCTTTTTTATTGAGTGTTTTTAAAACGTGCTTAATTCTCCCTTTTCGAAAATGAGATTATACAAAAGCGTCGTTTTCACATTGTTCTTTTCTATTCCACAATTCATTCAAACACAATTACCGTTGTTGGTAATAATTATGATTTTATCGTTATCAGTCGTGGTGCGTAGCGTTTTTAAAAAATGCTTAAAGGTGCTTAATTTTCGTTTTTTAAAAGCCATTAAAGGTGCTTTTTTATTGAGTGTTTTTAAAACGTGCTTAATTCTCCCTTTTCGAAAATGAGATTATACAAAAGCGTCGTTTTCACATTGTTCTTTTCTATTCCACAATTCATTCAAACACAATTACCGTTGTTGGTAATAATTATGATTTTATCGTTATCAGTCATGGTGCGTAGCGTTTTTAAAAAATGCTTAAAGGTGCTTAATTTACGTTTTTTAAAAGCCATTAAAGGTGCTTTTTTATTGAGTGTTTTTAAAACGTGCTTAATTCTCCCTTTTCGAAAATGAGATTATACAAAAGCGTCGTTTTCACATTGTTCTTTTCCATTCCACAATTCATTCAAACACAATTACCGTTGTTGGTAATAATTATGATTTTATCGTTATCAGTCATGGTGCGTAGCGTTTTTAAAAAATGCTTAAAGGTGCTTAATTTTCGTTTTTTAAAAGCCATTAAAGGTGCTTTTTTATTGAGTGTTTTTAAAACGTGCTTAATTCTCCCTTTTCGAAAATGAGATTATAAAAAAGCGTCGTTTTCACATTGTTCTTTTCTATTCCACAATTCATTCAAACACAATTACCGTTGTTGGTAATAATTATGATTTTATCGTTATCAGTCATGGTGCGTAGCGTTTTTAAAAAATGCTTAAAGGTGCTTAATTTTCGTTTTTTAAAAGCCATTAAAGGTGCTTTTTTATTGAGTGTTTTTAAAACGTGCTTAATTCTCCCTTTTCGAAAATGAGATTATACAAAAGCGTCGTTTTCACATTGTTCTTTTCTATTCCACAATTCATTCAAACACAATTACCGTTGTTGGTAATAATTATGATTTTATCGTTATCAGTCATGGTGCGTAGCGTTTTTAAAAAATGCTTAAAGGTGCTTAATTTACGTTTTTTAAAAGCCATTAAAGGTGCTTTTTTATTGAGTGTTTTTAAAACGTGCTTAATTCTCCCTTTTCGAAAATGAGATTATACAAAAGCGTCGTTTTCACATTGTTCTTTTCTATTCCACAATTCATTCAAACACAATTACCGTTGTTGGTAATAATTATGATTTTATCGTTATCAGTCATGGTGCGTAGCGTTTTTAAAAAATGCTTAAAGGTGCTTAATTTTCGTTTTTTAAAAGCCATTAAAGGTGCTTTTTTATTGAGTGTTTTTAAAACGTGCTTAATTCTCCCTTTTCGAAAATGAGATTATACAAAAGCGTCGTTTTCACATTGTTCTTTTCTATTCCACAATTCATTCAAACACAATTACCGTTGTTGGTAATAATTATGATTTTATCGTTATCAGTCATGGTGCGTAGCGTTTTTAAAAAATGCTTAAAGGTGCTTAATTTTCGTTTTTTAAAAGCCATTAAAGGTGCTTTTTTATTGAGTGTTTTTAAAACGTGCTTAATTCTCCCTTTTCGAAAATGAGATTATACAAAAGCGTCGTTTTCACATTGTTCTTTTCTATTCCACAATTCATTCAAACACAATTACCGTTGTTGGTAATAATTATGATTTTATCGTTATCAGTCATGGTGCGTAGCGTTTTTAAAAAATGCTTAAAGGTGCTTAATTTTCGTTTTTTAAAAGCCATTAAAGGTGCTTTTTTATTGAGTGTTTTTAAAACGTGCTTAATTCTCCCTTTTCGAAAATGAGATTATACAAAAGCGTCGTTTTCACATTGTTCTTTTCTATTCCACAATTCATTCAAACACAATTACCGTTGTTGGTAATAATTATGATTTTATCGTTATCAGTCATGGTGCGTAGCGTTTTTAAAAAATGCTTAAAGGTGCTTAATTTTCGTTTTTTAAAAGCCATTAAAGGTGCTTTTTTATTGAGTGTTTTTAAAACGTGCTTAATTCTCCCTTTTCGAAAATGAGATTATACAAAAGCGTCGTTTTCACATTGTTCTTTTCTATTCCACAATTCATTCAAACACAATTACCGTTGTTGGTAATAATTATGATTTTATCGTTATCAGTCATGGTGCGTAGCGTTTTTAAAAAATGCTTAAAGGTGCTTAATTTTCGTTTTTTAAAAGCCATTAAAGGTGCTTTTTTATTGAGTGTTTTTAAAACGTGCTTAATTCTCCCTTTTCGAAAATGAGATTATACAAAAGCGTCGTTTTCACATTGTTCTTTTCTATTCCACAATTCATTCAAACACAATTACCGTTGTTGGTAATAATTATGATTTTATCGTTATCAGTCATGGTGCGTAGCGTTTTTAAAAAATGCTTAAAGGTGCTTAATTTTCGTTTTTTAAAAGCCATTAAAGGTGCTTTTTTATTGAGTGTTTTTAAAACGTGCTTAATTCTCCCTTTTCGAAAATGAGATTATACAAAAGCGTCGTTTTCACATTGTTCTTTTCTATTCCACAATTCATTCAAACACAATTACCGTTGTTGGTAATAATTATGATTTTATCGTTATCAGTCATGGTGCGTAGCGTTTTTAAAAAATGCTTAAAGGTGCTTAATTTTCGTTTTTTAAAAGCCATTAAAGGTGCTTTTTTATTGAGTGTTTTTAAAACGTGCTTAATTCTCCCTTTTCGAAAATGAGATTATAAAAAAGCGTCGTTTTCACATTGTTCTTTTCTATTCCACAATTCATTCAAACACAATTACCGTTGTTGGTAATAATTATGATTTTATCGTTATCAGTCATGGTGCGTAGCGTTTTTAAAAAATGCTTAAAGGTGCTTAATTTTCGTTTTTTAAAAGCCATTAAAGGTGCTTTTTTATTGAGTGTTTTTAAAACGTGTTTAATTCTCCCTTTTCGAAAATGAGATTATAAAAAAGCGTCGTTTTCACATTGTTCTTTTCTATTCCACAATTCATTCAAACACAATTACCGTTGTTGGTAATAATTATGATTTTATCGTTATCAGTCATGGTGCGTAGCGTTTTTAAAAAATGCTTAAAGGTGCTTAATTTTCGTTTTTTAAAAGCCATTAAAGGTGCTTTTTTATTGAGTGTTTTTAAAACGTGCTTAATTCTCCCTTTTCGAAAAGGAGATTATAAAAAAGCGTCGTTTTCACATTGTTCTTTTCTATTCCACAATTCATTCAAACACAATTACCGTTGTTGGTAATAATTATGATTTTATCGTTATGAGTCATGGTGCGTAGCGTTTTTAAAATATGCTTAAAGGTGCTTAATTTTCGTTTTTTAAAAGTCCTTAAAGGTGCTTTTTTATTGAGTGTTTTTAAAACGTGCTTAATTCTCCCTTTTCGAAAATGAGATTATAAAGAAGCGTCGTTTTCACATTGTTCTTTTCTATTCCACAATTCATTCAAACACAATTACCGTTGTTGGTAATAATTATGATTTTATCGTTATGAGTCATGGTGCGTAGCGTTTTTAAAATATGCTTAAAGGTGCTTAATTTTCGTTTTTTAAAAGCCCTTAAAGGTGCTTTTTTATTGAGTGTTTTTAAAACGTGCTTAATTCTCCCTTTTCGAAAATGAGATTATAAAAAAGCGTCGTTTTCACATTGTTCTTTTCTATTCCACAATTCATTCAAACACAATTACCGTTGTTGGTAATAATTATGATTTTATCGTTATCAGTCATGGTGCGTAGCGTTTTTAAAAAATGCTTAAAGGTGCTTAATTTTCGTTTTTTAAAAGCCCTTAAAGGTTCTTTTTTATTGAGTGTTTTTAAAACGTGCTTAATTCTCCCTTTTCGAAAATGAGATTATAAAAAAGCGTCGTTTTCACATTGTTCTTTTCTATTCCACAATTCATTCAAACACAATTACCGTTGTTGGTAATAATTATGATTTTATCGTTATGAGTCATGGTGCGTAGCGTTTTTAAAATATGCTTAAAGGTGCTTAATTTTCGTTTTTTAAAAGTCCTTAAAGGTGCTTTTTTATTGAGTGTTTTTAAAACGTGCTTAATTCTCTCTTTTCGAAAATGAGATTATAAAAAAGCGTCGTTTTCACATTGTTCTTTTCTATTCCACAATTCATTCAAACACAATTACCGTTGTTGGTAATAATTATGATTTTATCGTTATGAGTCATGGTGCGTAGCGTTTTTAAAATATGCTTAAAGGTGCTTAATTTTCGTTTTTTAAAAGCCCTTAAAGGTGCTTTTTTATTGAGTGTTTTTAAAACGTGCTTAATTCTCCCTTTTCGAAAATGAGATTATAAAAAAGCGTCGTTTTCACATTGTTCTTTTCTATTCCACAATTACCGTTGTTCCGTTTGAAAAAACAATTATATACTGATTACTAGGCCCCCTGCTCGCCAACCCCCAATAATTGCTTCGCAAACAAAATTTAAGAAACTCTCTATAATATAAATAATTGACTTATAATTTTAAATAAAAGTCTATACTCACTATAAAAAAAATGAAGTCGATCAAAAATTCTAACTAAATCAATTCAAAGTGTAATACATTGCAGATCCTCCAACATCCCCTATACATTGACTGGTGTTTTATAATGAAATTTATATTATTTCAATTCATTTATAATCATTATAGTTTTATTAAACACGTAACGCTACTGTTATAAGGGTATTTGCTGGAAATGAATCTCCATTACCGAAGCACGCGTGGCAGAGCCATTTTGATTCAATTCCAAGTGAATCTTATTGGATGCTCCCTTTATGGTACTTCATCCCTCCCCCCCCCCCCCCAATAATAAACTCAAATTATAGCAACAAAATTCTACAAACTAAAATAATTGCATAATGATAACATGAAGCATTTGAAAATGACCAAATTTTAAAATAAAAATGTCATACTAATATATTACTGTATACAATACTACTACACACATTTGAAAATAGTGTTTATATTTGAAAATGACCAAAATTAAAAAAAAAATCTATCTATACACTTTTTTTACATTTCACAAAACTTTTGAATACAACATTTCTTACAGCCACTTTTTCCATACTGCGGCCTGGTTGATTTTGCTCAGGCATTATTAAATGCATATGGAAACTTTTTATGACGAATGTCAGTTGAAGTATTGTAACATGGAGTTACGGCAGTCCATGTAACATGTGTTTCATGACTTTTCCATACTAGTTTGGAAAATTTTCTTCGACAGGTATTTCAGCACAAATGAAGCAATCAAGCGCTTCAGGTGTCAGTAATTTGTCTCTAGGATTTAATATGAACAAACAGTGAGCAATATGAACAAACCCCTTTTCTGGGATACATTATATATATACCCTAATATCTTGCCGAAAACAGTTCCAGAAGAAATTTCTTTATGAAAGTATCAAACCTAATAAAAAAAGCACAAACAACCACATGTGGAATGTCACTTGCAGTATAGCCTGCAGGTAGTGTTCTAAGGAAAGCTCGAAGTTCAGGCCATTGTGGGTTGGCAGTAAAGGTAATAAACAAATCTGGCCTTCCTACTTCTCTTGATAAAGCCATAGCATCTTGGAAATGTTGCTGCATCGATCGAGGACTTCCTTCAAATGTTGATAGTAGAACCATTACCATACCAAAGCGAACTGTGTCAGACGTATTTGCGGCACTACGTTCAACATGATCTTGAAACCCCTGCACACTTTCTCGACAAACTAATCCTGATGAGTACAAAAGTAATTTTATCGATTCCACTCATTTGTGATATATCCATGTATGACATATTGTTGGGTCAATCTACCAGCCATTGTTATAATGTTAAAACCATTGGTGACACGTAGTTGCCATCCAAAATATTGCACAGCCATAATTCTTTGAGCAGACAAATTATTTTTCATATCTACGTAGTAGCCTGGATTCCCTAATGGAAATAACAATGGGAAAACCATGGATTCCACATGTTGAGAAAATTTAAATAGTTTTTGGCATTCATAATTTTGCTTCGGATAAACCACAAAATCTATTGCTGATGGAATAAGACCGTCATTTCCCGTAACAATGACTGCTGCGATTTCAGCCGAAGCGCTTGCAGTGGGCAAGTTATATCGACGACCATCAGAAATAGCACTACAACGAAATACTATATAAACATCTTCCGGATGTTCTTCATATCTCTGATAAAGTGTTTTATAGTTTTTAACATAGGGATTAGTGTTCATAACACTTTTAATTATTTGTAACACAGGCAAACTACACTTGTCAGATAACCTATAAGTAAATGCTGCATCATTTTTGTGAATATAAATTTATGCATATCTTGGTCTTTCAACATATAAGGCGAGCAGTTGCAGGTGCATTTATTTTACCTTTTACTGTAACACAACTTATACAATTAAAAAGAATCTCCTCAGCAGGTGAAAATGCTGCCATTGCAAATGATGCATTGTATGAGCGTATGTTCTGTCTGAAATGTTGTGCATCAGAAGAGTGGCCTAATAATAATTCTCTTAGTGCTTCTGGGTACTGGGGGGATTCTAGCTGAATTTTACCATGATGGCAACAATTATGCTGGATTCTTTCGTGCTCATTTTGAAAAAGTAAAGCATCACAGTAATCACATTTTACATCCATGCCACCAATTGATAGCCTAGAGCAGCCGTCACCTAGGTATTGATTTTCAACCCTATTTGTAGCTACAACTCTAGCTTCGCGTCGACGACTGTTTATAAGTGCTCTATTTTTTGCTCTCTATTATGCTCTCACGTTGCCGTCTTCTTTGCTCGTCACTGCGGCCTGGTTGATTTTGCCGAGTGCGAGAGTTGCTACTTTCCATTTTATAAAGATATAAACAAAACAAAAAAAAAAAAAAAAAACACTAACTACGTTCCGTTTCAAAAACAGAATTTGAAAAGTTAAGGACTTGTAAAAATAACAGAATGCATAATAACAAACGAAGTATAAACATTCAAGTGAAAACACTTCATGCTGGATGTTGAGTTGTAACAAATCAAACGGAATAAATTGGAAGCCTAAAAATTTGCTATTGGTCAACGCAAATGCGGTCTCACGCCATTGCGGCTATTTGCCGTTTCTGATTGGTTGAAGTCACGTGACTTCCAAGCATCAGACTTCTATCTTTTTATATTATATAGAGATAAAATTATATACTGCTTAAACTGAGCTGGGTTCAGTGAGATTCTTGCGCAACTCTGCTGCATTTTGCAGGACATTCTCAATTTCCGACTTCATTTTCCACCCTCTGAAATCGAACCGAAAAATCTCTCAATCTTTTTATAAAGGCTAATATAATTAAGAAAAAGAGTTCTCTGTCAGAAACTAGTTATTTTATCATGATCATGTATAGTCTTTGAAAATTATTTTGCATTTTATTATTGTATATAGTGCTTAAAAGGTGCTTATTTTTTTTTAAAGATTTGGCTACGCACGCTGCCAGAAATATTTGTGACATCTTATGTAATATTTATCGTTGTTGATGATTCTCTTGTATTCGATATTTATCACGATATATAGTTTAAATAATTTTCCTAATATTATCGTGATGTTTAATAAAAATCGATATTTCTCAATAAATCTATGTATTGCTCATCTCCAGTGTGTACTTTTACTATGAAGGCCTCTGATATTGAATAAGATGAATCTAAAAAGTAATAGTTTTTTGTTCTATTTGCCTTTTTTGTGCTATTTCCTTTGAGTTCTTCGATAACGGCAGATAAGAGAGCGTGTTTTGCATTCGAAAATCAACTTTTATCACCGCCTATGACATTCAACTCCCACTTTCGACTAGTTTTTTTATTTTTATTTTATGTTGATTTGAAGCACGTGCGACGAAAAGGAAACTTTTTCTGTTTGTTTACTTATTGAACTTGGCCTACTTTTTTGTGAGGTTGGCGTTCGAATATCTCACCTGCGCTGAACTTGTAAAAGAGGTAGTTGTTGTCGAAACACACCCACTTTTAAGAGCTTACAATAAAACTCATGCTTCCAGGAAGTATATATTAGTCATTGAAAACTTATTGAAGGAAGAAAAAAAAAGGAGAGAATGATTTTAAATGACACGACTTAGATGGATATTTCTAAGTTTATCTTAAAGGTTAAGGTATATTTTTCGTTTACTTTTATGTAACGTAGCAGTGATACTTTTTTAAAAATTGGTGTGCTACCTTTTTGTTGTAGTTTCCGCGTTCAAGCAACAATAAACATGTTTTTTAATAAATCACGTAAGCATAAATTAAATTTATTTAAACTGTTTATCAGTTTTGTATTTTAAAGCCATTTATTTATTTATTTTTTCATTTGATTAAAAATAATTGTCCCAATAGACGTTTTTTTTTATTTCCCGAATGGAGAATAAACAAAAGAACGAGAACTTAACATAATAATTTTATTGAATAAATAAATATCGTTTTTTATGTAAAGTTTTATAAAAATCGAAATCAGAGCGAAGAAAAAGTTTTTTTTCCTTATTTTGAAATATAATTGAAAAATGCGAAAATGTTAGAGTAGCTAGTGTAATTTAATATTAATGAACGAAATATTATTAAAAGTTTTACAAATGTACTTAACTTTTTTTTTTTTTTTTTTTTTAAACAGTGTGTTTAATGACATTTATAAGCATAACAATAATATTGATTATAACTGCACCTAGATTTTCCATGAAAATATATTATTTTTTACGACAAAAAATATAATTAATATGCAATAGGTATAACATTTAAATGTAAAAAAAGCATTTGGAAACAGAAGTTTTTTGAAATTTTTAATGGAATTTCTTTATATTGTTGACATTTTTATTTTATTTTAAGTTTGTCCAATTTTAGATTTTATTATTTTAGGTTTTTTTTTTCACTTAAATTTAGTAAATACTAATCTTTAATTATTAAAAGGTAATGAACTGTGAATTTTTTTCAGGGTATTATCGATGACAATTAATAATTTTTTACGAGTACAATTACATGAATTATGTAATTTTAATGTTCGTTTTTTTCTCTCTACCATATTAAGTTTTTGGACCACTAAATGAATATCTAGGTGTTTCCATTGGACCACTAAATTTTCGTTTCTGGTGTGAACCCTAATCATGTATTATTCTTTTTACTTACTTTCTTTACTTATGCTAAATACACACCTCATCTCCGATCATTTTTTCTCATTCTTCACCATCTTAACTATCTTTCGCCTCTTCTATCCTTTGCTCTCCTGGAATATATATAATATTTTTTTTAAATCTTTTTTACTGTCTTTAAAAAAACCCATCCCTCAAAAGTCGAAACCCAATTGTGTTAGATTAAGACTTAAAGATCCAATCAAAACTGAAATACTTTAAGCCAATCTTGGATTAAAAATGGGAGGTTAAACGATCCTCTTAGGCATTAAACCTCGCTTGTCAAAGTTTTTTCTCGATCCCTTAATCGGGACTGTTCTCGCTGTTTGACAGGGAACGTAAAGTATCGTCCTAACAGATGTTCGAAAGAAAAGGATAGGACTGGGAATACATCTTAACTCTCCACTTTTAAGTAAAGAAACAGGCATTTGAACAAACTGTAGATTTAAAATAAATATAAATTAACTTCCATAAATATTAAAGGTATCGTCACTGTATATAGATATAAAAAATTTTTTAAACTTGATTTACAAGTGACACTTCCTGTACCTTCCCTTTTTGTCTCGATTTTTATTTTGTTGTATTTGGTAGCAGATGCTTCCAAACAAATTTCTCTAATCCGACGTCCGCGCGGACGGCCATTTTCCCGTTAAAGTTCGTGATACATTATCAATTTTTGTTATCTTACAAGAGTCTATCGCCTCACTTCTATAATGACCCTCTAATCCAGAAATACAGCAACATAGTGCTTTTGGTGGATTTGATGTTTTCTCTGTCTGGGAGTACTGCAGCTGTTGAAAGGAGCTTTTCAGTAATGAACTTACAAAAAAACACATTACGTACTGGTCTTAACAGGAAGCGTTAAACGCAATTATGAACATCTACCTAAATGGAAAACCCCTTTCAGATTTCTGAGCACAAACCTCTGTAAATCATAAGATTGATTGTGGAACTGGCAAACGTCATATTTGATTCATTTAAAAAACGCAGTACCCTCGGATAAATTAACATTCCAGATAACTTGACCTTTGTCATTTAAATTATTTCATATAAGAAATAAATTATTTCATAAAATAAATACTAGGTTACTATTAGTAACCTAGTATTTCTTTTATCACTGCATGATGTTATCCTAGTATTTGTAATCCTAATAACTACTAATTCATTGTGCAATTTATATAATAAATGTTTGTAAGAAATAAGAGAAAATTGTATTTTTATTTATTTAGAACTGATGGGTTAGTTTAAAAGGAGGACGGGTACATTGTTGGACAAGCCGTCCTCCGGGACGGTTAAAATTTCCGAGTTTTTTCGAGCCCTGAGAAAGACGTTGTATCTGAAAAACATATAAAAGGATGTGGCGTAACTACCACCACAATTATTAAATATCATTCACTAGTATATAAGACACGCTAACTCGATTCAAATTTGGGGTATCTTTTGATAAAAGAAGGTTGACATTGTCGAATGCTCTTACCCCTTAAGGCCATTAAATCTAAAATATTTAACTTATTGTTTCTAAATGGACACTGCGTCGTGAAGAGTTTTAACATATTTCCTGTGTTCTGTGTTAGTTTTTAATTAAGAATTTTTTTTTTCGAATCATGTGAATTAGTTTTAAATATATTATAAACTTGTTTTAAGGTGTTGCTGCATTAATAAGTAAAAGCTACCGTCTCATTTATAGAAAACAACCGTTAACTTCATTGAGCCTTGGGTTGTATTGGTGTGTAAAGTTGACTTGGGGCAGCTGTGTAAATTGGTGCTCTATGTATACATAATTAGTTAAAATTTACCTATTTTTTTTACAGAAATTCGTAAAGAAAATACTTTTTGACATTTTTAATTTTTTTTTTTTTTTTGCAAAATTAATTTAAAATATAAAATGCCTTCAAGTACCTACACTAACTACCCTACAATAATGGAAAAGACACTTTCAGTTTTTGATTTTAAAAAATGTTTAAATTTCTAAATAAATACTTAGTGGATTATTCTGAATTTTCCATTTTACTAAACTTGTAATATTTTTACCAACCGAACAACCCCACCCCCATCTGTTTTGTTAATGGTTTCAGATGAAGATTATAGATAAAATTAGGAAGTATTGTGAAGGGTTGAAGCTTTAAAATGACTTCAGAAATATAAAAGACTAATAAAAAAAATGCTCTAATTTCCGAAATTTACCATACATTTTTAATGATTCTTTAGAAAGATTGTAAAACGTTACATTTGAAAATATCTAATAAATTCTTAGAAAATTTCAAAAATCAATTATATTTTCATGAGCTTCAAAGATCCCTTACAGAGCCTTAAGAAACTTGGGGGATGGGGGCTATAACCGCAAAAAAAAACCTATCCAATCTGGCCCTGATTGGGCCAAGGGAACTTATTTTTTTCTATTTCCTTAATATTTCCGTAACATTTCATAATTGTAACATTTATGTCTAGGTATGTGTAGTATTAGTAAAACAATAATTACAGTAAAAAATTACAGGAAAGTAAAAATTACAGTGGCACAACCTCATTCTTCTTTTGAACATAAAATGTTTTCTCGCATAGGATACAAGTTGTTTTTAACTTTGTATATAAGTAACATATGATTTCCTGGTTTTGAAAAGAAAAAAAAATTTTTTTTTTTTTTATAAGCTGTTGGCTGGTGGCCAGACTAACCGGGAAGTAAGATACATAACATTCAATGTGAAAGTAATAAACTGCATCGTCTCTCATAAATTCTTCTCTTGATAAATTTGGAGGGCCTGGAAAAGAAGCCCCGAGGCCTCAACTCCCTTCGCTTATTAAAGAGTCATACCTTTTTCATTTCTTTTCTTTGTTTGGATTATTGGAACAATTTCGCCTAATCCATTCCTTTGATAACATGGCTTATAACTTTTATTTTTATTTTTTTGGAGGGGGAATGGGTATTTGAAAAAAAAATTATTTCATTCTAAATTTTTAAAAAATAAAAATAAATATTTTTTAAATGTTACTTTTTCAGTATTTCTAAATGTTTCTTAAAACTTTCATGAAATGTTTTCATACCATATCAAGGAATATTTTGTAATGATTAAAAGAAAAAAAATGTTGTTTTTTTTTAGTGAATGTGAAAAACTGACAAAAATAATTAAGATAGTTTGACGTTTGACTTTCTTATTAAGATATTTTTTAATTGGCAATTGGCAATCAACATTACTGACCTAGGAAATAACAAGAGCCGTGGTGGATTAGGGGATAGAGCCTCCGCCTTCCAATGAGGTGAAACGGGTTCGAATCCCAGCGATGGCTGGCCGATACGATTTCTGCACCCTGCTCGCACCAACCACAGGGCTGACTTAAAGTATCCTCAGTGGTAGACGGATCATCGCTTAGTGTCCCCTTTTGCCATCAGGCTAACCGTGGGAGGTTTTCGTGGTTTTCTTGTCCATGTAACCCAAATGCGGGTTAATTCCATCAAAACGTTCTCCACGAAGGCAGATTTCTCCTAATCCAAGAGTTCCCTTGTATTCTGGATTGGGTTCAGAATTACAAGGCTACGGAGTAGTCGTAAACCCAAAATTGGATCGGCTGTTCAACGATGGCTATGAAATAAAATAGAAGATAATAAAAGTAGTATTAGTAGTTAAAATTGAAAACAATACATCTGCTACAGAAGTGGAAAATTTTTATCTTTATTCACATCTTGAGTACACAAATGTATACTATTCATTCCATACAGGTGCACATTTAAGTAAAAAAAAGAAAAAAAATCTTTTAGGGAATAAAATATTTTGAAGCCTAAATTTTTGGAATCTATGCTAAATATTTAAGCAATTAAAATAAATAAATTACTAAAAATAAATAAGATGCGAGAAAAAAAGTGTATAACAGTAATTTTTGTTTTTTCCGCCGTATAAATTTTAACATTGCATAGATTAAGGATGAACTAAGACTGCAATGAAGCAACGTATAAGTAAAAAAAGCGCCGTGAACTTACGTTTTCGGGAGGGCGGAAATTCCTATTTTGCCGAAAGAAACTTCGAAATCATTGATAAGTATGTAATTCATCAGCTTTCGTATATTTTGTTTCGTAATATTTTCACAGCATGTTAATTCAGGGCTCGTAAGATAATAAATTAATAATATATATGAGACCAATAAATTAAAAAAATAAGACCAAAATAGTTTGAATTGCGACTATATTTATAGCTTTTTAATTACGATCTGATATTTTTTAATATTTTTATAAAACAATCGGTCACCTTCATCTCATTGAACCCCCTGGCACACAAATGGCTGTTGCGGGACTGCGTTACTTTTACTCTAATCAATAAATAAAATAAATAAATAACCGTCAAATAAATAAATAAATATCAAAAAAGAAGTTAATTAATTCGCAGCATAAGATGAAGAAATAATTTTTCAGTATTCCATGAAACGAACAACTAATAATTTAGTAATCGGCATATCTCTTCGAAAACCAGATAGGAATAAAATCAATATTCTGAGAAACTTATTTTATTTTATGGGGATTTAAAATGAAAATATGGTTTCAGTAATTAAAAATTGAAAAAAAGAAAAGAATAAAGAATTTATTATGAATAAAAAATTAGCTGAGCTTGTTTAAAATAAATTAATTTGGTGAATTTAAAAAGTTAATATAAATAAAGTAGATGCGGATAAAGTAAACGTGACTTAATGCCGAATTCTTCCAGTTAATATACATAATAATTCAATAAATAAAATAAAACTAGGATATAAACAGATGAAATAAAATTATTACTTTAAAATTACTAACGATAATTCGCAGTTTCAATTAATTTTTACTCTTTTTGTTTCGTAGCATCGAAGGCATTTTGTATGAGCCTCCCACCAATTTAATGGACACGCAATTTCTAGTGGCACAGAGTTGTTAATATTTTCTTTATAACTCGCAAGAGGGCTTCGCTTCTGACCCCCTCCCCCCTCTTTGAAAAGTAAAATCAAATTTAGATTCTTTGTCCATTAGTTTTTTAATTTTGGCATCATAATTTGTAATACAGTAAACACTTTTAAAAAATCCGTATTAGTTAGTAGACTGTATTTCTAAAATTATAATAATAAAATTCATCTGATTCGTGCTTTAAATTTCTGAGAAACAATTTTTTTGTAATACCGAGTACAAATCAGCTATTCTCTACGCCGATTTCATTTTCCATTCATCAAAGATTGCGAAATAAAATGATTATTTGCCGATATTATTCTATATGCGAAAATTATCAGCATCTTATATTTACAATGTTACAATAAGTATTGATAATTTTTGAGGCGATATGACGGACTAATTAAAGCCTCAGTTTCTATCGCGCCGCCCTTGCCTCAAAAATCACCTTTTTCAACGTCGCCAAATCCGGTCATCCTTCGCCAAAAGTCACTCAACTTCTGCAGCGAAAGCGGATACAAGTCGCGAAGCCTATTCAGAGCGATGCAAGCGTAGTTCCCGCTGGTTGCTAACTACCGCAGTGGCATTATCAGTGGCGTGTGTGTGTGTATTTGTGTTCTTTTTCAGGGCCGACGTTTTTCTCTTTTTGTTTGTGTTCTTTCATATCACCGCAACTACGTTTACAACGTTCCATTTTCCCCTCTCTTAGGAGTATAATTCAAGTTTCGCGGTCCTTCGTAGGGACATTTTTGTGAATGAGGACTGTATCTTTTTTTTTAATTGCATAAATGCATCCCGGATTTTCGTTGAAAACATGTCTCTGCAGAGTTTGATTCTTTATGTATCTGGTAAGTTATCGTCTACTTCTGTTTCTTTTGAAACCAGTTTATTGTATGCATGGATTTGAATAATTAGTAACCTTCATATGGGGTATTATGTTACTGCTTTTTTTCTTTTCTCCATCGCTTTTGCTCTTTGTGCTTTCAACGCCTAATTGGCCCACTCAAAATGTTATTAACAATTGAAAGCAGGACGTCGGAGACGAAGAAATTTTGCTGCATTTGAGTCTTTGAAAAACTGCTCTACTCCGGTTAGCTTAAAGTTTGGTCCTATGGATTAAAAGAGTGGGGGGGGGGGCGATTTTGATCTTATGAAAATTATTTAGACCAAAATTTATTAACTATGTAAATGAAATTACTCGAGCGAAAATTATGAGAATCATTTAAATTTTATCGCTAACTTAAATAGCGTTTGAACGTTTCCGAGCTTATGTTTAAACGAATTATTAGAGAGATACGCAGAAAATCATTGAAACTATTAAAAACTAGAGATTAATAAATGAATTTTTAAGTAAGTTAACTTTAAATTTATAAATTTCGAAACCAAATTTATTTCGCAAAGTTATTAACTTAACATAAAATACATAAAATGGTTTTATGTGATTCCAATGTTTTGTACGAATATATATTTCTAAAACTTATTTTTACAACTGTTATAATACAAAATGTGATTTTAAATGAAGTTTTAAGTTAAAGTCTCAGTCGATCAAATATTCCATCGAACCAGGAACGTCGCGTGAGCCCGATTTTTGATTGAGATGAAATAAAATGACACTTTCACAATAGTTTTCTAAGACACATAACAAAAAAACACATAACAAAAAAAAAATATACTTACCTGCGAAAAGATAATTTTTATTTCGTTAATTATTAATTAGAATTACTTATTTTATTTGTTTGTATATCTTTATATACTTTTTTGCAACTTCGCGAATTATCATAGATTAAATTTCTTGAAAATATTCGTCCTTAGTCTGAAATATTAAGTGGCACTTATAGAGATTTCTATTTAAGGGAAACATGTCCCCCTGCCAACAGTGCCAATGCAACTAACTCCACACCTCTAATTAGAATAACGTGACATTTTAAGTAAACTCTTTTTTTTTTTTTTTTTTCCAAACATGTACTGTAAATTTTCGTAAAACTCCGTTTGAAATAGTTCATCGGCTGTTGCAATGTAGGGAAATATGATCGGTTAATCAGTTTTATCACTTAAAAATTCACTCAATCAATTTTATATCTCAAAGAATAATATTTTGACTCCTTCTTTATTGCTTTCTGCTCCATTTAACTTCTTCACTACTGAAGTATAAAGGAATAAAGCAAAAAAAATGTTCTACTGTTCCTAATTTCTATTTTACTGCCATAAGTCATAATACGATTAACGATATATATAATGTACTGTCAGGGGGTTAATAATTTTAGGTACACATACGTGGCCCTCAAGTCTTAACTAACTAAAAAAGAATAAATATTTCAAATGTTAAATTGCATCTTAAGTAGGCCGATGTTAATGTTAAATTGCATCTTAAGTAACAAACATGCATAATGTTATATTAGAATATATTTAAATACAATGATGAATAGATTTAATAATTATTTAGAAAAACAAATTCGAAGTACACTTTTAGTGCTGTTATTTTAATGTAAAAACAGTTTCACGCAGACACCGGCTAAATACGGTGCTCGTACACACAGGGCATCCATCGAGTTCACGCCGGCTAAATGGACTATAAAAATATCCTACATTATGTAAAAAAAAAGAGAAAAAAAATTAAAATGTATCATTTTTATGCAATATTGGAACAAAAATAATAAAAAAAAATTATAAAATAAGACTAAAAATTTTGCTTTAAATTTTTTTTAATAAATTTAGTTACTTCTAGGCTATATTTTTTTTAAGTGCAAATCGCATTTTCTGTCATTATTTAAGACTCGAGTCTTAGGAAAACGTTTTAACTTTTCACAATCGTATGTCTACTCTTAACTATATACCCATCTTACTGAACAAAGTTGCTTATTTAAGCCACTAGGCTTAGGAGATGCATAAAATTTAAATTGATATTTTATAGATTGTGTTTAAGTTCTATAACATTTATCCATCCCAAAAAAAATAAGTATTTTTTCCCTTCATTACTTTGCGTATGATACGTTTAACAAAAATGATTTTAAATCAGTATGACAGCTAAATATATAAAATTAAAGTCACCATTAATCCTTAAATCCGTCTACGTTAAATATCGTCCTGTAACTTAGAAATACTATTAAAACCAATTGTTTATTTATTTATTTCCGCTAGAATTTTTGTTTAAATAATATCCCTAAGTTTATTGATTCATGGATTATAATATATCTGGTTATCTTTTCCTTTTGATACTAGACCAGATAGTATCTTCTAGTGGAGAATAGTTCGCGTAGATAGGGATAATTTGAATCCTTGACACGCGGATTGTGCAGTACTTATTGTTTTTCGTCGCTTTCGTTATTTGTTTTTAAATAAAAGTTTAACCAAAGCATTAATTGTGTCTGCGATTTTGAATATGAGATTATTGTTTATTCAGTGATCTCTGGAGATATAAGTAAGGTCCTTGAATATTTGTCTATAATTTGCTTATAAAAATAGCGGTATATTCACTGTGTTTCCATCAAGCTCTTTAAAGTAATCCAACTTCGTTAATATCTTTTTTCTTCTCGTAACTTAAAGCCCTTTTCTGTAATACAGAGTTCGCAATTGTCTTTGTGTGCCCGATTTTGCCGAATGAAAAATATTTTGATCTTATTTGTCCCTATTTTTAGCATTTTTTTCCCGATATTACTGATGCAGAACATCCCATTTTCTACAAATACAAATTTGAATCCCCTGAGCCGCGATGGCTCAGGGGATAGAACGTTCCCCTTCCAATGAGGTGAACCGGGTTCGAGTCCCACCGATGACTGTTCGATACGAATCCGCATCCGGCTTGCACCGACAACAGTGCAGACGTGAAATATTCTCTATGGTAGACGGATCATGGGTTAGAGTTCCATTGCTGTCAGGCTAACCGTGGTCGGTTCTCGTGGTCTTCCTCTCCATGTAACACAAATGTGGGTTAACTCCATCAAAAAGTCCTCCACGAATTCAAATTTCTCCCAATACTCGATCCAGGAGTTCCCTTGTCTTCTGGATTGGGTTCAAAATGACAAGGCTACGGAGTTGAACATTAGTAGTCGTAAACCCATAAAATTGTGTCGGTTCAATGCAAATTTGTATTTTAAATAATTAATTTGAAGATTAGAAAGATTTGGGTGTTCAATCCATCATCTTTTTTATTTTAATTATTGTTAATAAAAATTGCAAAAATTTGATGGTTCAAACTTATGGACTGTGTTCTCTAATTACAAGTATCTATATACAAAGCTCAGGACTAAAGCCTTACTTGCAGGATTCGTGGTTTTAAACTTTTTGAGAGTTATTTTATGGAAACGAAGCTCAGTGATTATTATTAATAAGCTTATTAATTCAGGGGTGTATACTTATTTATTAATTTTAGCAAACACTGTTACAAGTCTTGTAGGTTTGGATTTCTGTAGTTTCGCAATCGATTTTTCTTTGATCAGATATTAATAAAGTATTGATAACGATTAAACGACATATTCACCGTGTTTCCATTTCGCTTTTATTGAATATGAGTTATGGTAAAATTATACTGGAAACGCCTAAACTTTCTTTTTCTAAACAAAGTAATTCTGAATTTAAAAATAATAGCGTTTAATATATGTATATATATTTTTTGGCGATGAGATTTGTATGACACTTCAGTAGAGCAAATTATTTCGTTTGTTTTTGCAAGTAGTATGGTATATGTATGACTGTCCCAAATATATCATGTTTTTTTTTTTTTTTTTTTTTTTTTTTTAATAAATAAAAATAAAAAAACTACTGGCAAAATTTAATTTTGATAATCAACTATTCTTAGGCATTTATATCTTTCTTTGAAAATATGTATGTTTTCACCAAAAAAAACGAGATGTTATATGATGTAGAAAAGTCTCCTAACTAAAATATGTAGACTTATTCTTTAAAACAACCACTAAAATTAATGTTCCAATCTCTACTTCAAAACCAATACATAAATATTGATGCTATTAAATACTTCAAAAATAAATAAAAATAGACCCTCCAAAGAGACCGTTCAATAATTACGTAAGCAAATTTTTGACAATTTTCAACCTCCTCTCCCCTTTCGGAAACAAATATAAGCTAATGATAAGCCTCCTGCCATGCTTCCGCAAGAAATTTTCAGCCCCTTTGCATTAAATTAAGTTTACGTTTTAATTTATTTTGATTCGAATATTCTTTAAGAATTTTTTCATTACCAAAAACTCTTGACCTCTGAAGAGGTTCGAAGAAATTTTTCCAATTTCTTTTCTCCCCAATTCCTTTGTTTCACAGTCAAAATTTTAACATTTGAATTTTTTCTTTTTCTTTTGCGTATTTTATTTTGCTTTTTTACAAAATTTCGAAGAAAAAGAGTGTGGATTATAATGTCCTGCGTAAGCATTGCTCATTTCCCAATTGCAAATCATCTCCCCTTCTTCGCTGCTTACGTAATATTTGAATGGCCCTCAACAAAACCAATTATACTTAACTAACCAAACTTCTACAAAACCAATAAAATTGATCCTACGCTACGAACTACTCCAAAATAAAAGCAATTAAAACTGATGCTGCAAATCTCTCTAAATCCAATGAAAATTTACTCTTGAAACCTCTCCTAAACCAATAAAAATTAGCGGTCCTAATTGCTCAAAAACACGTATAACTAGAAAGCAATATTTTAATAGAAAGTCGTCGTACTGTTTATTCTGTTCTCGCTTATAAAAATTATTGTTACATTACACCATGTATACGTATATTGCATCTATTCTAAATAAAAAACGAATAAGTATTGTTTGGAATTGATGATACAATACTTTTTAAATACAATCAAAGCTTGGCTTTTGATTTAAACGGGAACAAAAGACATCGTGATCATATCCCAACTTACACCAGGTGTTTTGCATTGCATGTTTTTTTTATTTATTATTTCCCCATCACTAATGTTTACTTGCTCTTTTAATTCCCGGCAGGTGTTGATATACCAGACAAGGTCAATGCATAATGTTTTTAATGAGTTAATGTTTGGTTTTAGACTATTTCAAAATTTTTTTTTTTTTTTTTTTTTTTCTGTTCTCGCTCTAAAAAAAAATTCGTAGTATTCAAAATTGTTCAAAAGGTAGAGGAGAGGCTGAATAAAAATAAGAATAAAAGAATTTTAAATGCATCGCCTGGGTTGTTTTGCAATTATTGATTTTGTTTTGATAGAATTAAAAAAAAATTATTATTAATTGTAACAATTTTTCAATAAAATTAATAAATGAAAATTAAAAAAAAATCTATTGTTAATTGTTCATATTCACATTATGTTAAAAAAATTTAAATGTTACTTTTTTAATATTAATCAATTTCAGATGGAGGGGGCTTATAAAATCGCGTTGTTTTCTTAACCAATGATGTTTATTTAATTACGATAGAAACTAGTACCATAACATGACTCCCTGGCGTTACAGCCAATCTTGGTTCATGGCCTCTTAAGTATTTTTTCCCCCCTTTCAAATGTTAAGTGAAAAACTGAGTGAATGGAGGTTTTAAGTGGCTTTTAAGTAAATTAGCTTTAAAGTTTATACATTGATATAATATAGATAATATCATGCATTTGTTTTTTGTTTTCACGCTTGTAATTGGCAAAATTTATCCATCCCTAATGTTCCTTTAAACTGTTCGCGACGTACCGTTCGCACTTTTGGCGTTTTGATTTTCTGCCAGTAGGACGGAGTTGAACATTGGTAGCCGTAAATTCAAAAAAATTGGGTCGTCTGTTCAACAACGGTTATAAATAACATCTTATTATCGATGAAATTTTGATTTCTGGAGGAAAATTTTATTTATTTTTTATTTATTTATTTATTTTTTTTTTTATTTATTTTTTTTTTTTTTTTGTATAAGTAGATGCTTCGTACTTCTTTTAAGTTAACTGTTGTTGAATATAAATTTATTTCATCAAAAGATGGATAGATACAATCCCATTACCGCCCATTTTCAACAGTTAAAAGATGACTCGAATCGCCCTTTAACCTAACCTAACCTAAACTCACACATCGCTCCAGCTATTTATCAAACTTCTTTTTCTCATGTGAGTTTCGAAGATTTTTCAAACGTTCTAAATTACAGTGCAGAACACTTTCAGCATGAGATCTAAAAATGACAACCAACTATGATCCATCTTTCTCTAGGGTTACTAATTTGTTCTCACAGAGATTAGGATCATTTGGAGGGGTATAGTGGTTGAAAACTTGAGTAGTTTGATTCATGGTACAACAATTTTCACTAATATTTTGTACTCTCTTATTTTTCTTTAATAACGTGAAAGCTTGTTTTGTAGTTGATAGAAATATTTTGCACTTGACAAAAGTAAATTTATTAGAAAATTGTGTTTCAGAATGATTTTATTGCAGAATTTAAAATTAAAAAGCATTTTTCTCGAGAAATAAAAAAATATCCGTTTATTTGATGTCCTGGATGACACGAAATTTCGATTACTGCTGAAATATGTCGAAATAGACAGATATTATTGACCATATAGTTGATTTTAAGCGCAAATGTAAGCATTTTTTCCCCTTCAATTAAGCGTTTGAGAAGACATAAACGAGAAAATATTTAAGCTATGGAAGAATAATCTATTCAATATTGCAAGTTCAACGCACTATAAATAAATTTAATATTTTTTTAAATTATTATTATTTTTAAAATACTGTCATTAAAAATTACTTCGCCGAATATAACCATATGCATCCCTTTCATTTAAGACTCTAAAGAGGAAAAGCAAATAATTTGACGATTTTTAATTGATTTTTAAAGGTATAAAAAATTCTAAAAAAAAATCGGATTCTCTCGTCAACTATTTCTGCCATTGAAGCTATAGTTTATTTCATTTCTTGCACGACGCATGCGCGTAAGGTCAAAAAAAAGGAGAGATTACTATTGCTTGGCGAAATCGGAATTATTAATATCACTATGTATCCTCTGAAAATATCGATATTCACAATATATCGTGATATTTTTTTCAAACTAACGAAATTATACATTTTTTAATAGTGAACAATGTTTATATATCTCAAATGAAGAAAAAAAAATGGGATTATTTTTCTAGAACACTTTTATTTATCATAACTTAATAAATGCGTATTATTATAACTTTAACTATATATTAACTAAGATAGAGAAGAAGAAAAATAACATTCTTCATACATTAATTATTAGCATTTAATGGGATTTTTTTTAGTTAATTTTGATTATTGATCTAAATGAAATGAAAGGAAAAAAAGAACTGCATATTTTATTAAAGAATATTAAATAATATTATTTTAATGAAATGAGATCGACACGTACAAAAATTTTCATCAATAATTTATTTTCTTTGCTTTGGTCTAAATATTTCGGATCAGTGTGGAACGACTAAGCTTCGTGTAGACGAATCAGCTGGTCGCCCGAGGCGACTAGTTTTTTTTAAACCTACCGACTAGTTTTTTTTTTTTTTTTTTTTTTTTTTTTTTTTTTTAGTTTTTTAGCAGAGTTTGGCAAAACGAATCATCAAAGAGTTTCGAATCATTAGAATCAATTCACTTTGATGATTCGAACAGATGCTATTTGGTTATTCGAATCACCGAATCAATGCAGTGATTCGAATCATCGAATTAGTACACAGCTGTAGATTAGAGTTGAAACTCGTTAACGTGAAATTTGGGGGACTACAATAATTATTTTATGTTAACAAGATTTCATCTTATCCGATGCATCATGAAAACTATTTATTGCATACTACTAATACATATTCATATTAATAGTACGTAATGCGATATACGTAGGAAAAATTTACTATAATGTACCTAACAAATTTAAGTAAGCTTAAAAATGTTAATTATTTTACTTTAAACTATTATTATTCATTTGCCGATCTGCTACTTCAAACAAAGGTGGAAAATAGAATTAACATATTTCAAAATGAATAATGACACTTTATTCGCATGTTAATTATCTGCGCTGCGACCAGTTTCCTTTCATGTTAAGCGGTAATCAACTTAAAAATAACATGTTAAACATGTAATATACAATAATAATTGATTACTATGACTCAAGGGACCAAACATGTGTTTCATGTATTTTACATTAAACGATTTTGCGATAATGAGGTTTAACTGTATTTCAAAACTTACTCCAACTTGCATTACCTTGGCTAATAAAAATATGCAAATAATGAGAATTATTCATTGATTTTGATAATTTTCATCTAAGTGGAAAAAACTCGCCAAATGGGCGGGTTCTTTTCTTTATTTTAAATGTAATAATTTCTGTTGTTGTTGTTCCTAAACCACTTGCCAAATACCAGCAAGCCTGCCTGATGAAACAAAGCGAATTTAATGCAGGGGTGCTTTTCTTGTTTTTCAGTGGCGCCATCTATGGCCAAGAATATGACTTCAGGCACACTCACGTCACAACCCGTTCTAAAAAGCGGACCCATTCATACATCCATCCATTCATTCATCCACAGATCGTATGGATTTTTTATGGGAACTTGGAGGGTTTTGTGACCCCGACAGATTTAACGTGCGCAAGTCACCACTTACTGCCCGGGGAGTCCTTCGATCGGCTGGGATCGAACTCACGATCACATGATCATAGACCTAACGTGCAATAAGTTTTAAAATATTTTAAGTTTTTTGTCCGTTCTAGAGCATCGACAATTATTTGCTTTAAGATGGTGTATATAGTTTAAAATTATAGCATTGCCTCTTGTGTAAGATAATTAAACTTTTTTTTTTCCTTGTAAGAGTTTGAAAGAAACGCTTGAATTAAATTTTATTCAGGTTGTATGGGCGTTTAAATCCTGTTCCACCAACTTAACTTTTCCTCAAAAAAAGAAATACCCCTTCTTTTAAAATCATTGTTTGATTACGAAGCCAAATATAGGGATGAAAAGGTAAATAAATCCAATCTCCACCTGATGTTGCTGGGTGGCTTCTTGTCTTTCGTTTTGTAGGACCTGAGGCAATATTCGCCGACCGCTTTTTAGAAGTTTATCTCGAAATTCTTCTATTTTTCGAATTATTTGGGACATTCTTTCCAACCAGCAGACAGGGAACGGAACTGAGCTATTTCCTCGGCAAAAAAAAGAAAATTGGTGCCATTATCTATTGTTTGTCGTGATAGAAATCATATTTAGCAGGATTTCGAAAATGATTGGCGTTTTTTTCCCCCCAACTCTTTAAAGGATGTGTATTCTGCCTGAGAGAAATTTTCTTTCTTAATTTATTTATTTATTTTGTTATCATTCCACGTGAAGCATGTATGGGCTAGTTCTACTCAAAACGCATCCTTGAATGCGAGTTAGGAAACTTGATATTGAAGCGCCTTGTCTTTTGAGTTAAAGTCACAATTACAAATGCCTTGAACTCATTATTTGCTTTGGTTTTTCATTAACAATGCTAATAAAGGCGAAATAAGTTTCATTCAGAACTATATATTAAAACTTTCATTTGTTTGTTTCATGTTGTGTGAAATTACTAAAAAAAAATTCTATGTAATTTTACGTGTAAGACATAAAACAAAAAAAATTAATAAATAATATAAAATAAAATAAAGTTATAAAATAAAATAAAGTTATAAAATCAATATGGGGGGTAATTCCTCGAAAAAACATCGTTCTTTCCATTCCCTCCCTCCCGTCTATTAAAAAACTTGAGTTTTTGAAAAAAGAATCTAGACAGAAACCAAAATAAAAATCGTACTAAATTTTAAATGAAAGATTTAACGATAAAAATCTCTATTTAATTTTTTCACATTGCTGTATTTTTAAAAAAAAGTTACCATAAAAGAATAACGTTCATTATAAACGCTCTTTAAAAAAAATGCCGTCGTAATAAAAACGCTTATAAAAAGTAAAGTTAATAAAAAAGTAAAAGAGAAACAGGTAAAAATTTGTTCTTAGTTCTGAAATATAACTTAAACGTTGAAGATCAGAGTTTTACCGGTTATCTCTCGTACCGTACTGGAAATAAGTGACAATAAATGAACAAGCTATTAGAAACGCTCCATTAAAATGCTGCGCTTTAATTAATAAAGAAAAACAAGCAAAAATGTAACAAATGAAAAAAAATGAATTTCTCAATTTTTAAAACATTAAGTGTTGAAGAAACGATAAAATCGACTTGCCTGAATATAAGTTTTTTTTAAAAAAATAATCAGTATTACATAACTTATGGTTCTTCAAATTTCGCTTTTTTATTTTTGTTAGAAGCAATTTCTTATAATTGTAAGAAAATGAGATTTTAAATTATTCTTTATTAAATGTATTCAAATTTCCCTCCAAATATAAAATTCGGCAAACTTAATTCTTTTACCGTATTTTTGGCGAATTATTCGGCTCACCGAATATTCGCCCCTTTTCCGAATTCTTTTTTTTTTTTTTTTTTTTTTTTTTTTTAAAATCCCCAGCCGTTGTTTTTATCGCTGTTATTATTTTTAGTTACATATTGAAATTGAGGGAGTAGAGAATCTATAGATGTATTTAAATTCGAACACTCTCTGTCTCTCTCTCTCTCTTTTTTTTTTTTGTTTTTTTTTTTTTTTTACCCTTGAGTGAATAAAAATATTTTTGTTTCTCAGATTGTAGTATTGAATTGCATTAGAATTTATTTATTTACGGTATATATCACATCAACGCGGCTTATAAGTCTGTATATAAATACATGGCAATTTTGGGAATTGAAGATGCTTTCAAAAAGCATCTTTTTTAGCTTTTCGTAAAATGCGATTTAAAAACTGTGTATACTGGTATTAAAAATGTATGTAACTTCTGAATAAGTCCGGAGCTTTGTATCAAAAGGGAGTTATTCTTTGAAATATGGTCTTATTTCGTTAAAAATTCACTGTTTGTCCGCTTGCATGCGTCTTGGAAAATGTTTTTTGTTGTTCGCTATGGCAACTTTTGTTTACTGTTTACAACTTCTCTCCTCGGAAACTTTATAAATTGTCTGGATTTAAGGATTTACAAAAATTGCTTTTGGAAGTAATCTGCGAAGCTTTTCAAAAATATTTTTATCTTTGCTCATCCCCTGCAGCGGATTTTTTTTTAGTTTTTACAAGCAGAGAATAAGATCTCGTTTTTGTAGTTTTAAAATTTTTATGACTGCAATAAGCTTAAAAAGTATGTGTTATTTTTGTAAGCTCAACTAAATTTACGAACGTAGCTGTTAAGTTGTTTATAAAAAGTAGCGATGTGGAAAACATAGCCACTAGGGTTTCTGAACAAATACCTAAAAAAAAAAGACGCATAAAATAAGGAGGTGTTTAAAATCTTATAACATTTGATGTCTTACTAAACGGTATGAAAATCCTACTATTCGCCATAGTTTATATTTTTGTACAAAAACTCTCTGATGCGGAAAAAATTCGATCCTTTTAATCATCTTTCTGGTGCTTCAGCCCTTGCAGAGCCCTGGCTTCATTTAAGATTGTCGCTGTTGGTCACCTTTTTCTTGCAGTTAGTAATTACAAGTCTTCCTCTCAAACTTGATCCTCCTGGCTTTTCATCTAATTATCTTCTAACACTGCTTTCCAAGTCAATTTTTAAGATATGTCCGGACCATTTTTTTCTCTCTATTCATATTTGTCACAATGTCGTTTCTTTAATTTTACCATAAGTTTTCGTGGGTTCTGATCCTCCAATGCCCTCTTCACGAATTGCACAGAAAATTTCTGTAAAATTTTCCTTCAGACATGCATGAAATCACAGCTCCAGGAAAAATTTCCGGTTCCCAAAGAAATCTACAAATTTTGGCGAAAATGAAAAATCAGAGAAAGGGACAACCTCAAATTAACCACACCCGGGCCAACCACCACATATCCCCCCTAATATTGACAAATTTAAAACAATTTAGTTCCTTGACAAAGGCAGTTGGCTCGAACTAATACCAAAATATCGTGAGTTGAGTGTGTTATTTTATGTGCAGCCTGTATTTATACAATTCTCGCAGAAAAAAAACCATCGCCACACAATAGTTTTTTTTTCCCTTAATTTCCTTTTAATTATTACTTTATCTATTAAGTTTCAGTAAAAGAATTCGGATTATTTCTTGCAAAGAACACGATTAAATGCATATACCATAACAAAGAGCCGTGGTGGCTCAGGAGATAGAGCGTTCGCCTTCCAATGAGGTGACCCGGGTTCGGATCCCAGCGATGGCTGGTTGATACGAATTCCGCACCCGGATCGTGTAGAGCACAGTGCTGACGTAAAATGTCCTCAGTGGTAGAAGGATCATGGGTTAGATACCCCTTGCCGTCAGGCTAACCCTGAGAGCGTTTCGTGATTTTTCCTCTCCATGCAACGCAAATGCGGGTTAGTTCCTTCATAAAGTCTCCCAATGGTGGCAAATTTCTTCCAATACTGGATCCAGGAGTTCCCTTGTCTTCTGGATTGGGTTAAAAATAACAAGGCTGTGTTGTTGAATATTAGTAGTCGTAAACCCAGAAAATTGGGTCTGTTGTTCATCGACGGTTATAAAATAACCTATATCAAAACAAAATTATACAGCATACATTCGTAATTCCAGAAGTAAAGTGCATTCAACATCTTGACTCCCAGTGCCTAATATATGGTACAACATTAAGAGATTATCCTTTTTTTTTAAATTGTGATTAAATTTATCCTCGTTGGTCAGAGAGTTTTTAATTACAATAAAAAATCATAAAGAAAGTAAGAAATTCGGTTCAAGTAACCCTTTTATAAGTATTTGCCATATTAATACGTTATTATTAGAGTATAGTAGATTTTGTTTCGTGAGCAAAGTGTGAAGAAATGCACTATAAAAAAAGTCTTACAATTAGTGTAATAATGTACAGTGCTATAATTTAAAATTATTAAATGTTATAGTGTTGTTGAATTTTTTTTTCATCGTTGAAAATTATATATAAGGACATAATCAATATATATATATATATATCATCCAATATAGGTCCAACTCATTTGAATTCCCTTGATAATTCGTTTTTTGCTACTTAATTCATTAACCGTGAAAACTATTTTTTTTTTCTCTATTTCTGACTTCCAGAATCCAAATGGAATTTGTAAAAGAGTCCGAATCTCTCGTCATCAAGCTACTCCAAATAGAACTAAGCCTAATTTGGTCCCTCGCCGATACCTATAATTGAAAGAAGGACACAACTAATCGATTCTTATTCATTGGCGTTTTATGCCTAGTTAATGACGTTTCATTAAAGCACGGATCGAGTTTGTGTGCCTTCTTGTAAATTCTAAATTGAGTGGGTGCAGACGTGACATCGGTGTAGTTTGAGTTTCCAGAATATGCTAATTTTAGTGACACAACCGTTTGGTAACGTATTTGTAATAAATATTATTTGTTTTATCAATATATATTATAAGTGAGAAGTCTCAGAAGAATTAAAAAAAAAAAAAAAAAAAAAAAAAAGAAAAGAACATTGCATTTGACTGATTTACCAGTTCTATTGAAAGCACTTAAATCTAAGATGATTGTGTTTAGAACTGGGCACTGCGCAGTTGAACAATTTTTAGTGGCAGAAAATGAACGTTGCAGATATTAATCTTCGAATGTTGGCTGTTTACGTCTTGATTCTATCATAAGCAGCATAAATTGATGGTAAACCAATGTAAAAACTTTCGTGACTAGGGGCTCAATCAATATCAGATCTGCCCAGACTGGATGAAAGCAAACATCATGATCTCCTATGAATTGATTAATAGTAATCCAAGAGTTACGACTCGTGACATCTGTTTAACGCATATAGTCTTTGTGAACAGAATAAGCGTCTCAAGGAAACGTGATTTCTCCTCTCTTCCCCCCCCCTCCATTACCATGGTTACGCCAAATCTTACTCCCTCCCGCAAGTATAAAAGTATAATCCAATTTCGTTCTAAGACAACTTGCACTGAAACACTTATGCGGTGACAAAGTTGTGTTTATCGAAACCATGGTAATGGGTAAGGGAAAAGTGTGGAGAGCAGAGAAATTGCGTAAACTTCAAACTTCTATTCTATTTACGAAGCTTTAAGTCTGACTAAAGAAACAGTGTAATGACCTTCTGCCACTAAAAATAGTACTTACTACTCTGCAATGTTTTTTTCTGGACGCATCCTTCTAAGCACAATTTTGTATTCACTTTGAATGCTTTTTCGTAAATTGGTTTGTGAGTTAAGTGCAGTTGGCTGTGCTCATTTTATTTCCTTATAATTATGACTGGGGTCGCTGATTTTGTTACTGTGTTTCTGTCGCTATCACATTTGTCTACCTTTCATTTGACTAGTCTTTATATGTTCATAAATACACCCTATTGGGGAAACACACTTATTTAATTTGGCATTAAAAACAAACATAAGAAAATAAATCGTATTTTAAAAATGTCGTATATTTCAGGGGTCCGTCCAAAAATTTTGTGAAAGGCCCCGTTTCTGAAAAATTTTGAAAAATTCTATTCATAATTTGTGAATATAAAATAAACGTTAAACCACATTCTTTCAACCAGGGTCCTGCTTTTGTGAATTTGTGCAAATAGGGTCCTGTTATTGCAAAAATTGCTAAAAACCTTTTCAAGAAGTTTTTAAATTGTAAATAGATACAAGATTCTGCTCAAAAATTACTGCTACTAAATTAGAGATGCAACATACAAATATTTGGTATTTAGCCTATACTGCTCAACACAGAATATTTATTTCGGACGAATAATGGAAGCAAAATCACTCACATTTTTAATAATTTCAATTGACATATTTTAAATACTAATAATGCATCACTTTTAATGTGTTACGCATTAAGTAAACTCAAAAAATTCTTAAATTTATAATATTTTATTTAAAAAATTTCCAGAAATTAATTTTTATTTACATAATATTTTAGTAAATAATTTTTTAAATTGATCAATTATTTATTTACAAAAAAAATTATGATTACAAAAAAAATTAGTAAGAATGGCGCACGCGATGTTTGTAAAAGTAGAAATATTTTCTTAGAATACTACATTTGGAATTTAAACTTGGGGAAACTAAGTTTGTCTCGAACTGTCATCCCCCCCGGTAAGGGTTTATTCCATTAATAAAACAATAATGAAGATAAACAAACTTGTGAATGGTCCGTTTTTATGAAAAGATATTTTGAGAAGAGTCCGTTTTTATGAAAAGATATTTTGTGAAGAGTCCGTTTTTATGAAAAGATATTTTGTGAAGAGTCCGTTTTTATGAAAAGATATTTTGTGAAGAGTCCGTTTTTATGAAAAGATATTTTGTGAAGAGTCCGTTTTTATGAAAAGATATTTTGTGAAGGATCCGTTAACGGACCCAAATTTCTTCTAAACAGACCCCTGTTTTTAAAATTCGATTTCTCTGGAACTAGAAAATTTCAAATTTTGTTATTTTGCCTTTTAAAATTATATTCTTAAAAATAATGTAGAAATTCGTATACTTTAAAATTCAAAATTGTTCAATTCAGAGAAAATACCTTTTTGTGTCTGATGTGGTTGCTTAAAATATCGTCTGCTCTAATTAATTAGCATATTTGAGATCATCCATTTAAACCATTGGGATTCAGCCTTTAACTCTTGAAAATCCAATTACTAGTTCAATTATTCAGGCTGTTCCTTTTTTTTTTATTCTATACTATACCATACTTATAAATTAGATCAGATATTCTCTAAGTGTATATTTACGTAATTATATTTATAAATTTAGTTTCTGCATTTATTTTATGTAACATGAAAACAATTTTTCTTTTGATGTTTGTGTTATGTTTTTAACAAAAGTTAAAGTATAGCTCATTTTTTAAAAGTACGTTTTTCTCTTTCTCTTTTAGTTTAAGAAGATAAAAACGCTGTGAATGATATAGATTACATTTATAAGAGGTAAGACAATTTCATATATTTAATTTTTCTTGATGTGATTGCTGCTTCAAATTGTTCGAATTGAACCACCTCATCACATCACTGACTTTTTTTTTTATTTCCGCTTTTATTACCTATTTCTTGGAAGAAACATCAATTTTATAAAATCAACATTTTTTTTATTTCAGTAATAAGTACTAGGAACTAAAATAAAACATTATACACAAGTTTTAAGTTGAAATTTTAATTTTCTAATGTGTAAAAAAACATTTCATTTACCATCAGTTTACTATCCAGAGTTATCTCGTTCAAATGAAAAAAATTCAATATTAGTCTTTGTATGATAGTTTTTAGAACAAGAGACAATACAAAGTGTTACCTTCCAAGTTAAGTGATACACGATTCTTTGCTCTATGTTAATTCAGCAATCATCTTGTATACAATTGCACGTAACATGTGTGCAGTCCCACAATCCAACAGCTCTTCTTTTTTTTTTTTTTTTTTTTCCCCTCTTCCGGCCGAGTAAAATCGTGAGATAAAACAAAGCTTTCTGACAAATTCCGCTACGCCCGAGTCTTCTCGGGATAATAAATATCTGCAATATATATACCCTAGATAACTCGTGATAGTTAGGGAAGCGGTTAAACTGCTTCCAAAGTGCAAGATTGCAGCCCCAAATTATGTTCAAACACCTAACATATTCTAATTGTTTCCGAAGTTCGAAAATGTCCGAAATATTCCAGAATTTTTAACCCTAATGATTTATGCTATGTGGATGGTAGGCATTTTTATTTTAACGAACAATCGTGAGGTTTAGAATTTGTGGAACAAATGAAAAGTTCAGAAATTTTAGAACAAAAGTATTTTACAACGCTGATTTTAATTATATTCCAACTGTTCATCATTCCATCCTCATAGATGACTGGATTGTTTTATTAATATTTTAATGGCAGAGACAAGATGTTTTGTGCCCAAAACCAATTCAGTCAACCAATTGAACCTGAACAAATTTGTATTTATCCAGCCAATCCGTATAAAAGAAGTATGCTTCTTAATTTTCATATCCATTTTTTGTAAATTTTGAATCGAACTCCGAAGTCATGAGAACTCCAGAGTCAAGCTTTGAAACAGACTTGCTTCCTGATGAATATTTTTATTCAAACTAACCCTCATTTGCGTTCTGGATGTTCATTGCCGTCTTCTACTGTTAGCTGAACGACACATTATGACCTGTTTACTATCGCAAGTCAAGAGCAGTAAATGATCACTTGGAATTCAATGAAGTAGTGTTTACAACAAACTTCGAGTGGCGTGTTTCTTTTGCAAATACTCTTTGTTAATACCATTTTCTGAAATTTAAATAAATAATTATGCAGCCAAAGTGCAAGTTTGGTTCTTGATGGTAGATAATCTGCGTTTGTAAACTGTAGCTGAAAGGAAATTGGCTAAATTGATTTTCACATTTTTTTCCTAAACAAGAACCTCGAGGAAAAATGCAAACTACCTATAACACTTTGCGCAAACTAATTACCTCACTCACAAATTCTAAGCTGCGCCAATTTAAAAGCCAAGTTTTTGTTTTACTATCGCTGTTTTCCCTTGAGACCCAATTGTTAATTATGGGAGAAGAAAAATTAACCCGTTCTGAAATAACTTTCTCTTACTTTCTCCGGCGGCGCTTGAAGCAAACCAGGTTCCACATATAACTTAAATTGACTAATTCTCAATTAATCAATTCATTACTGTTCTAAAGCTTTTGGCGACAAGTTCTGCACAACAAGGAAGAAAATAGCCGGATATTATATCATTAGTCAATTGAGAAAGTAGAATTAAGACCAGCAATGCCTGCTTAATTGTCTAAACAGATTATTTAGATTGAGAGTATGCTTGGTATTTTCCAGAGAGCAAAAGCCTCTTGCGCTTTTCGGTTTCGTGATCTATTCATTTCTCTCTGATTTAATTTAATTTTGGTGACGGAAAAGCTGTGGCGGAATTTTTGGCTGTAAGAGCTTTTCCGGTCTGCTATTTTAATTAGTCTTCCCGAGTTTTAATGATTTAAGTAGTTTTCTCGATTATATCAGAGAGGTTACGGTAACCACTCTGGAACTGCCTGAATTAACGTTTGTAATGTTATTAAATAATAATTGCGGTGTTCTAGCACCTGCTCTCATTCCTTCCCAAAACTGGCATTTGTTCCTCGTTGCCATTTTCTATTTTGAATTAAGATGAGCATAATTATGTTCGATTTTCCAGCTTATTACTGTGAGATAGTATTTCTATTGCTTCGAAATCGCTTGTTTTATAAGAATTATTTTAATTTCTCTCAGGGAAAAGAAAATTTAACACCAACTTATCAAACACAATTTAATGTGATTTGCAAGAAAAAAAACCTATTATTTTAAAGAAGAAAAATACTTTGGTGTTTTAGTGTGTTTTCTAATCACGGTGTTTTAGGACTTCCTTTCCTGAAGAGAAGTAGAGCAGTACCGCCATCTATCGAGGTTTCAGAGAGTTTCATGTTCGTAACTGACACATTGGGTTCGTTTACTGCTGTCTAAATTTTTGAGTCCACAGAAGCCGCTGATTTACTATACAACAGCGTTTAACGACTTGGAGAGTTTTCCTCTTGGTACCCAATTATAATACACGTTTTTATTTATTTTAAAATTTGTTATCTGAACTAAAATAAAATGTGAAAAATCTAGTCTAAAAAAGGCTAAATAAGGTAGCGGGTCGCTAAAGGCCACTGGATTGGAAAATCACTCCCCGACCTGTGTGGTTTGAGCATCTGGTTACGGTGCCGTCCTGGGTTCAATCCTAGCATATCAAGAGCTGTAACAATTACAAATTAATTGGAATAGCAATAAAAGTATTTTTTATATAGGCGTTTTTTTTGTGAAATAAGTTTCGTGGGAAATAATTTTAATAACTTTTTTTCGTTCAATCATGCAATCAACCATAAACGGAAGAAGAAAAAATCCGGAACCTACTTAAAAGAAAGAAAAATAAATTCTTGCGTGGGAATTTAAAAAAAATTTTCTTTTCTTTTCTTTCTTTTTTTTACTCCTTACTTGTCTAGTTTTGCACCACTTACTCTTTTAGATAGATCATTTTGGCATTCTATTTCTTCATCTGATTTCTTGGGTATGTTTTGATATTCTACTGCGAATCGTTTTCATGAGACCGTTAAGAGCCAAACGATTTGGAACATTTTTATTTCTGTTCTGTCAGATGGAACGTTTCGCCTCTCGTTTTCTTCCAAAAATGAACTTCAATCTCCTCACATTGCGTGAATATTAATGCGGGTTTTTTGTTCATTCCCACTTCCTTTTTCCATTTTTAAATCATCACACTTCTGGAACGACTCTTAAAAAATATTTCAACTGAATCGTTTTCAAGTTTAGTAAACTGTGACGTGTATCGCACTTGCGCTAAGGTACACATTTTTAAAACGTCGAATGAAGTATTAAATTGTGCTTAAAAGTAATTTTATGAATTGCTCATAAATATGCTCCTATTTGTGTGAGCAACATTGTGACTTATTTGTTGTCTTAAGTATATTTTTTTATTTAATTTATTCATATGGAACACGTATACATCCAAAGCCGAGTATATTGTTTTAGGTGCTAACTTTCTCTGTTTTTAAGTAGACTTCCTAACTTTGATACTAGTTCTCTTCTTTTCAAACCTTCGGAAATTAATGCTTCTGCTTTAAAACGTAAAGAAAAAAGTTAATGTTTTGCCAACAAATGAGTACATTTTACTTTACGTTGATGAAAACTGATAGTAATGATGATAATTCCATCTATGTAAAGTGTACAAAATAATAATGATATTAATAAATAAGTAAATAAACGGACCACCCTATATTGCTTTTGATCAAATGTAATATACGGGTGATAGGATCTTCACGTTCTCAACCATATTAATTTCAAGGATTGGTCTCAAATATGTTAATTAGACGTCTCAAATATGTTAATTTGACGTCTCAAATATGTTAATTGACGCAGACGATATTTTAACTGACGATATCAGACTCAAAAACGTTCTTTCTCAGAATAAATATGCCTTTGTTTCGATTGATTCGGATTTCCCAACCCTGAAATATAAGGGATAGCCTCAATCTGGGAAATATGGTTGGACTCCTTAATGTTAATTATTTCACTTTTTGCGCATTCCACCAAATCTCTACAACTTTGTAAGTGAATCGAAAAATTTTTGCTCATAGCTATTAAAGAGAATGCAGAAAAAATGTGTTTTTAAATGGCAAAATAGAAAATTTGTGTGAAATCGGCCAAATAGTTCCTGAGAAATCGAATTTTAAAAAGGTCGTGTGTATATATAATATACAGGACCATGTGTAAACTTAATAACTAATTCTTTAAAATGTCAATAAGTACCATCTTCCGTTAATCTCTTTATTTCCTACTGCGAGAATTAAGAAAAACAAAACAACTGTTACGCTTGATTACACAACTTATCTGGTGTGAAAATGAAAACTGTTAGCAGTTTGTTGAATGAATACATTATCTATGGAAAAAAAAAAGGTTACGGCTGTCCTTCTATCTTGGTTGTTATGTTTGACTCTTGGCCCTTGAAAAGTTCACGCCCGTGCGGAAAGAAGGATGAGCTGTACCGGTCGTGCATTAAAAAATCAAAATGTACGTCTGAACTTAACTTTCTAACTAAAACAATTGTATTTTCCGCTCTTGTATTTTCGACTTTAGGTCTCAATTTAGATTTTTTTTTTTTTTAAATTTATTACAATGGGATTTGTGAATTCCTTCCCCCTTCTTAGTTTGAACCTTTTTTTATGAGCTTCCAACCGAGTTGTTATTTTAAGTGGAGCTTTTCTCCCAGAAGTTTATATAGTCTGGCACATTCATATTTGTTTTTAAAAATCTATTTGCTGACTTTATTGTACGTGCGCTGACTTCTTTGGACTGTTTTTCGAATGCCCCGTCGTCGTATGAAATTCTGCGTTTTTGTGAATAATATGCTATTTGCATAACTGCTGTAAGTTTGCAACTGTTACTTATGACTATTAGGTCAAGTTACGATTATCTTTAGCTAGTGCTATCAATGCTTATTTTGAAAATGTGCAAAACGTCAATATAGAGAAAAGCCACAGTTTAATGAAAATGATAGGCGTCCGTTGTCTTAATTAAATATCTAGTCTCATAAAAATTTGCAAAAACTGTGAATAAGGCAGTAGTTTTGATAATTTTCATCGAGATTGAAAATTGTGTCCGAATTGGAGATGTTAAAAAACTTTTAAAATATTTAAATTATTCGTCTGTTTTAAAGCACATATAATTCTTTACAAGGAAATGATGTATATAGTTTAAAATAATCGCTTTGCTTCAAGAGTAAGACACTTAAACTGTGGCTTTTTCACTTTCTTAAGTGACTTTGAAAAACCATGTTAAGACGGTTTCTCAGCTCCGTCGTCATATGAAATTATGCTTTTTGAGCTGCTGAGAGTTTACAACAGTTACTTATGACTGCTAGGTCAAATTTTGCCTATCTAATGTCAGCACTGTCTATGCTTCTTTTGAAGAGGGCGTAAAATGTCAATATGGAGAAATCCCACAGTTTTATGAAAATGAAAAGTGTTTGTGGTCTAATTTTTTAATATTCAAAAACCTACTCTAATGCCACATTACCTGGGCTCAAAATAATTTACAAAAACTGAGAATAACACAGTGATTTTGATAATTTTCATCTAGGTGGGAAAATGTTGCCTAATTGGCGATTTTGAAAAAAGTTTAATAATTTTTTTAAATATTTAAAGTTATATATGTCTGTTCTGAAGCCCAGATTATTCTTTATGTCAAGATGATATATGAGCAATTCTACAAATAAACGCCAATTAAGCGGCCAAAAAAAAAAAAAAATTGGGAGGGGGGCACACTATTTCTACATGAATTTTCTTCTTTTTTACACCCTAAAAAAGCAAGAAAAATATCGTGAACATGAAATTTTTTCTTTCTGACATACTCAGATAAATCTGAGCCATTTATTCAGATAAAACGATTTTTACATAAATATAATATTATTATATATAAAATAATATAATATAATATAAAAACAGTCAAAATTATAAATAAAAGACTAAGCACCGCGATGACTCAGGGCATAGAGCGTTCGCCTTCCAACGCGACGATCCAGGTTCGAATCACAGTCCATGCGAATTCCCCATCTGGCTTGCGTCGACCGCAGTGCTGACGTGAAAATATCCTCAGTGGTTGACGAAACATGGGGTTAGAGTCCTCTTGCCATCAGGCTAACCATGGGAGGTTCTCGTCGTCTTCCTCTCCATGTAACGCAAATGCGGGTTAGCTCCATCAAAAAGTCCACCACGAAGGCAAATTTCTCCCAATACTCGATCCAGGAATTCCCTTGTCTTCTGGATTGGATCCAAAATTACAAGGCTACGGAGTTGAACATTAGTAGTCGTAAACCCATAAAACTGGGTCGGCTGTTCAACGACGGTTATAACATAAAATAAAAAACCAAGAAAAAAGTACTTTTTCGGCAGTTTGACACTTATTTAATTTGTTTTTCCTTTGATGACCTTGCTCGTGATTTTCACCAAAATTATGATTATATACAAACACTAACATCTCTGAATAGGAATTGTTTAACGGTGTACCCTAAGTTCCGTGCTACATTCATCGCCCTGTGCTTTTTTTTTTTTTTTTTTTTTTTTTTTTTTTTTGTAATAGTTTTAGTTAATAATAAATTTATTTCTGTAGTTATCAAACTTTTTTTTTTTTTCGTTTTCTGTTTTCTTTCTCAAAAAGTAAGTAAGTATTAAAAATGGAGCATTTACTAATTATCCATTGTTTTTTTTAATGTAATTACGGATTCCACCAACCTCAAGTTTCATTTTTTCTTTATAGTTGTCATCAAATTAAATTGTTTTTCTTTATCTTTAGGGCCGTTTATCATGAAGTTTTTTATTCTTAAAACATTAAGTTCACTAATATTTTATTTGGCCAGCATAAAATATTTATGATTAGTCTCTCGGACCAGCAGTCGATGCGATGGAATGATATGCTGTTTTGGTCTGTGTTGTTGTCACAAATGTCATAATTGTGAACATTTCTTATCTTTCGTAGTTTTTCGGTAAAATTAACTTTCTTAACAGTTTAAGTCGAATAGATACATGTAAACTAGAGATGAGCATCGGCTCGCTTTTGGAGGATCGAGCCTGCCCTAACCCGAAGAATTTTAAATTGAGACCCAGTTACATTGAATTACTTAGAGCCCGAGTCCACCGAACCTCAGCCATAGATTCAATAAGCAAGGAAGTAAGTTAGTAAATTTAAAACTTTTCAATCACCAACATTGGGAACGGAAAAAAGCAAAGAGAAAAATAGGACCAACTGAAATTCCAAGATGACTAATTCAAAAATTAAAAAATCAAAATATTAAGCTAAATAAATTCATTTGACAATTAGCGCTAGCCCCACAAAGCAAAAGCTTCGAACAGAAAAAGGAATCGTATTGTAGGAATGTAAATTTTAATACCTAATAAATTTTTTATACTTAATAATGGAACCTAACGTTTGTTTAAAAGTAGTAAGAAAATATCTGAATATTTTATCATGAATCCAAGCTCGCCCGAAACTTTTTTTTCAGTCAACGAACCCGCGATGGACCCGGGTTTTCAGGCTCGGGTTAAGTCTCTATAATGTAAACGGACCAGTAAAAATGTGTAAGGACTAGTTTTCTTTCCTTTGGATCACTAACTGAATATTACCCCCCCCCCCCACCACCACCACCAATTTAAGTGTTTTTAATTTTTATATCTTATTTTAAATAAAGGTTTACATTATTTTGAACGCCCTCTAAATAAGAGTTTTCCAACTTTTTTGCGTAGCAGGGGCGGACACATGTGTAAAAATCTGCGGTTGCAAATGATTCTTTAGAGCATTTGGTTGAGAAACACTGCTCTAGATTAGTCAACTCTTATCTGAATAAACAATCTAAAATCCTCTAAATAAAAAAGTAATCAAATAAATTCTAGAAAAACAAAATAATGTTCCTATTAAACTTATAATCTTTAAAATTTTATCTTACAAGTTTAGATATCATATCTCAACTTTGCATTTAACATTGAAGGAAGGCCTAGGCTAATTGCTGACTAGCCAAGTGAAGCATTTAGTACTTAGATATATTTTTTTATTCCAACTACCATAATATTCGGCATTAAATTTGGGAATTACTGCTGTGGTTTACTGATTGATTTCCACTCGATTGAACTTTTCTTTCAACACTGAGTTTACGGTTTCATCCTTGACCTTGATCCTTAATCGTAAAAGGTATCTTCCAAAAAGAAGGTCAATGCTGCTGAATCATTAATATATATATTTTCCTTTCGAATTCCACTGGATCACTGATTTCGCTATAGGTCAGCGATTAAATATTTGATCTTTATTTTATATAGATGTAACCGCAACTGTTTCAACAAGAGCTTACACTCTAATGAAACATAAATTACAGTGTCCGTGGTATTTCTTCTTCCTCTTTTTTTTCTTTCCAGAGGTTGAACCTTAAGGTTGTATATGTAATCTTCGCATGCTATTCTGATTTTTATTTGCCTCTCAGAGATATCAGTTAGAGGTAATAATAGTTTGAGATAACAGTTCTTTTGGAACGGTCTTAAATTGGTACTTTATCGTTAATAGCATGTTACTACAGAAAGGTTAGAAATCAATATGCAATTTGATGTGTGCCTACTTTTTCGTGTTTAAATTAATATTTTTGAAAATGTATGTGCCCTCTTAATTGCATGTCGGATAATGGAACAACCCGCTCATACGAATAAACTTTATTGAAACCAAATCATCTTAGATCAAATCAGTTAAAAAAAAATTCTCGTTTGTAGGATTGTTTATGGTTTCCAATCCTCGTTTAAATGCATAAAAAAAAGATTTTTTTTTTTTTACCGAAGGCAATGTTTCCCCAGCTGGAACGAAATTTCCGTGTTTTTTTTTTTTTTTTTTTTTTTTTTTTTTTTTTTTTTCAGATAAGAAAATATAATACCTGGTCATTTCAACTGGGACTTTCTACCCAATTTCCTGCTCCAAACTGGTGTCGAGGCTAATTTAAGAATTAATCAAATCTTGTTAGTAGTTCTACAGTAAACGGTCCTTGTGAATCCATTTCGAAACCCATACTAATTAACCACCTTTATTAAAAATCAACATTTGAACTTTGAATATAAACTATTTCGTTCTTGTGTACGCAACTGATTTAATTTTAAAGTCTTAACTTATACAACTAAACTTCCACAAAACAACTGACTATTAAATCAAAAGGGTGATGCCGACGATCCTTTTATTCCAATGGATCAGCTGTCCCCAAATATACTCTATGTGTGCCGCATTTCTGCTGAATATTCATAAAAGTCCTCCAGGACTGATTAAACAAGCAGTTTCGGGCACGCTCCCTAAGTGGGCACAAATATTGTTCCTCTGACCTTATATTCTCGAATCTTTCATCTTGTTGATCGATTGGCAGAAGCCTTTGTCTGCTGTTAACGAAGGATCGTTCCAAATTATGGATGGCCTTCCTTTCCTTCTGAAAAGCTCACCCCTTGCCTCCAGGATATGGCCGACAAGTTGTGTTGGCATGTATTAATGCGTTATATTCTATTTGGCGAATAGTTTTCCCTCTTTGAATTTAATGTCTTTATTCATGTCATTTCCCATTATTCATTCAGGAATTTATTGCCAGAAAATATTGATTTGATAGGGAAGTGTAAGCTTTTAATTTAATAAATTGATATACCGGTTTATAAGTTGATTTATTGAACACATATTTAAAGAAGACTTGGGTTTCTGTTTTAATATATTTAAATCTTCTGTAACTTACAAGGAGTTAACGTTGACTTGCTTAAGCTCTAGACTAGACTCTCCTTATAGACAAGGCATTCATTTGAATGTCGACAGGAATTCCACAATGAAGTTCCCCTATGAAAACTTTCATTTTTGTTATTTTATTAGAGTTTGTATGAGATTTATGACTGACGCTTGAACGCACCGCTGAGTGTAAAATAATCTGAAATGTTGATTTTAGTAGGTCCAATAAACTTAACTCTGTGAAGTTTATTTAGCGCATATATCACCCATATGTATTGTTAAATAAATATCTGTGGTGCACATTAATGATTTAGCACTAAAGTTCTAACCTTTAATTTTATCTCAAACCTTCTAGCAATAAAGTTAAAATTTTACGTGTTATAAGATGGGCTGTGTATTATGAATGATCTTAGCATTTGGAATACTACTGAATCTATATAAGGAACATATAGGAATAGTGGATATTTGATCACGGCATTTCTATTGGAATAATTACATGTTGAAATTATGGATGCTCAAGTTTGGAATACTAATTATTGTATATTAAAGTGGTATACAGAAGCTATGCATGTTTGTATAGTTATCCAAAATCATCTTAATGATTCAATTTCCATAGAAGTTTGGCATCGTATTACTCTGATGCGTTCCAATTTTATGGGAATTATTCCACGTATGGGCTTTGAAACCCAGTCACATGGGTGTTAGGATCTTGGGCGTTGCAACACTTTCTTAGAAATTATTCAACTTATCAGTTTTATAAGATCAGCTGTACTTAACAGTTATATTTATCTCGGGCATATAAGAATCGGGAAACCTTATGTAGTTGCTCATTCCATTTTAATAGTAGTTATTCCTTATTCAAGTAAGATCTCGGTAATATAGGAGTAAGAGATCCTTATATACTTGGGCATTTCATTTTAATAGGACCTATTCCATAATCAAGTTAAGATTTCATGTACAAGGGAGTAAAAGATGTTCATATAGAATACTTGGGCATTCCATTTTAATAGGAGTTGATCATTCCACTTTCAAATTAAGATATTGGATCTATAAGAGTTAAATTATCATTGTTTTCTTCCATTGCATTTTAAGAGTAAAGGGTCCTTATATATTAAATCATTCTATTTTTATATTAGTTATTGTATTCCAAAATACGATTTCAGACATGTAGGAATGTACTTAGAATATACATATATATTTATAGGAATTTTTCCACATTGAAGAACTAAAGGATGGTTTCAGTAGAATTATTCCACTTATCAGGACTACATAATCTTGCTTACTATGCCTTCTATAATCCTTCTAATCATTTATATATACCTGATATATACATATATATCTGAACATCTTATTTTACTTTGGGTTTATATATGAACTACGACTTACTTCTATTGAAAGCCGTGAAATAAATAGAAGAATTTATACTTATTTAGGTTCTCGACTTGGAAGTTCATAAACTATTCTTAAATAGAAATGTGGTGTTTTTATTTGTAGCGGGAGCTTTATCAGTATTTATTGTCAACATTAAATTATGCCTCAGAGTTATCCGTGTTTATTTAAAAAACTATTCACTACCATTTCTACAAATGTCGTTGCGAAATATGCAAAACAATTTAAATAACCGAGCTCCCAGGATCCTTGAAGTTTTCTAAATACAAAAACGTTCAGAAGCTCTTGAAACTCTTTGGGGGGGAAATTTAAATCATAAAATGTTTTTTTTTTTAAATTTATTCATATTTTATGTGTTGTTTATATGTTTTGAAATCAAATAGATGTTTGCGGGACCAGCGCCACATGTAGCCCAGACGTATAAACCAAAATGGTGACTCTTCACTTGTAACTAACAAGCACAAGATTTTGAGCTTCGATAAGTGGGGAACGTGGAAATTGAAAATATTACAGTTATTATTTGATTTCGGATTTAAATTTAAATAAAACGCATTTTTAAAAACTGAAGAAGGCTTTACGTTTTCTTACAAATTAAACTATTTTTCGAAATTTCTAATTAATTTCGATTTATTCCAAATATTTTGTATTCATCATGCTCTATAATTGTGAATTTAAATATTGCCCTCACTGTTTAATTTGATTTTTTTTAAAGTTTTTGTAATTGCCAACTTTAAAGTTTTGAAAAAGCTTTTGAATTTTATATTTATGTAAAATAAGAAATATAAGGCAGAATTATCAGTCGTCACTGACCACAAGGCCCCTAAATATAAGAAGTGGCTATTAAAAAAATTATCTTCCAGTCACCACCCAATTGCCTCCCCCCCCCCCTTTTTTCGAAAATTTCAATAAAAAATAATAAAATGTATGCATTTTATTGTTATTTTTTTAATAATGAAGTCATTATAAATATTTCACGCGAAATTTTTACTACAACTAACCACTGACTAATATTTTATTTTATATTTTATAACCGTAGTTGAACAGCCGACCCAAATTTGGGTTTACTACTAATGCTCAATTCTATAACCTTGTAATTTTAAACCCAATCCAGAATACAAGAGAACTCCTGGATCAAGTATTGGGAGAAATTTGCCTTCGTGGAGGACTTTTTGATGGAACTAACCCTCATTTGCGTTACATAAGATGGAAAACTTCATGGTTAGCCTGACGGCAAGGTTACTCTAACCCATGATACCACTGAAGATATATTTTTACGTTTGCACTATGGTCGGTGCGGAATTTGTATCAACCAACCATCGCTGGAATTTGAACCCGGTTCACCTCATTGGAAGGTAAACGCCCTATCAATGACCAATTGACCAATAGTAAAATTTCCTAATTTTGCCGTATAAGAAGAATCCTTGAATAATAATAATAAACTGCATCATTTGAAAGAGTTAAGCCGCTTTAAAATTGAGTGCGTAATCCTATTTAGTAATCTACATTTTTGTCTTTCCCATTTTGATAGCAATATTGTAAGCTTTTATTTCGCTAAATAGAACAAGTGTATCTTTCCAGTATCAAATCGATTTTCTCAGTCCTTCGGAATTATGTAAATCATTTCCACGTCTTACCACTGAATCGTACGATCCTGCAATGGCTGCAGATTAAAGTTGTTACATCTTCATTACATCGTTGCCGCCTTGATGGAAAGCAGGATTAAATATTCCGATTAGACGTGGGATTAATGAAATCTATATTCTAAATCATCTGACAGTTACTATGCGACTTCGGGTAAATTAATCTTCAACTGGAGGCTTCTGTGGATTAAATTGAAAACTCAGACAAGTTTAGTTGTTTGTGTGGTTTATATTTATTCATTACAACATGAAAACACACCCACTCGCGCGTAATAGATTGTAGTTTAAATGGGCAAAAATATAATAATTATAATACAAAAATCTAATTCTTTTTAAATTGGAGATTTTTAATTTAAATCTTTATATATATATACAACAGATTTTTATTTTTTACATTTACTAATCAAAGCTCTGATAAAATGTATTAGTCAAATACTAGTTGAAAACTTTATATACAGATGGCACTGCACATAGTAAACGTTTTGATATATGACGGTTGCCATTGTCGGCAGCCTATAACCACATTGGTGACCCGGACATTATGATGACGGGAGATATGAAAATATCTTCAGTATTTTTTTTTTTTCGCCATTCGTTAATTTTCCTTCATTCCTTTTAAATAGCATTATAAGTGTTTACATAAGCTTTATCTATATATTTAAGAATTATAAATAAATGTTTATCATTTCTGCCCAAGTCAAAATTTTTGATGGTTTTCCATTGATGGACCAACATAATCTTTGATGGTAACCAACATAAGTAACCATCACCCCAAGGTAGGAATTCGGACAGATTTATGATGGTCCAACATAAGATTAGCATCTTGTTTTGATGGTTTGCTCATGTTGGACCATCAGAAATTTCCATCATATTATCTTAAAAATTAAATGTTGGAACCAACATTAGCTACCATCATCCCAATATAGGAATTCGGACAGATTTATGTTGGTCCAACATAAGAGTAGCAACTTCTTTTGATGGTTTGTTCATGTTGGACCATCAGAAATTTCCATCATATTATCTTAAAAATTAAATGTTGGAACCAACATTAGCTACCATCATCCCAATATAGGAATTCGGACAGATTTATGTTGGTCCAACATAAGAGTAGCAACTTCTTTTGATGGTTTGTTCATGTTGGACCATCAGAAATTTCCATCATATTATCTTAAAAATTAAATGTTGGAACCAACATTAGCTACCATCATCCCAATATAGGAATTCGGACAGATTTATGTTGGTCCAACATAAGAGTAGCAACTTCTTTTGATGGTTTATTCATGTTGGACCATCAGAAATTTCCATCATATTTTCTTAGAAATCAAATGTTGGAACCAACATGAGATACCATCATCAGAATAGATTTATGATGGTCCAACATAAGAGTAGCTACTTGTTTTGATGGTTTGCTCATGTTGGACCATCAGAAATTTCCATCATATTACCTTAGAAATGAAATGTTGGAACCAACATGAGATACCATCATCCCAATATAGGAATTCGGACAGATTTATGATGGTCCAACATAAGATTAGCAACTTGTTTTGATGGTTCATCCATGTTGGACCATCAGAAATTTCCATCATATTATCTTAGAAATGAAATGTTGGAAACAACATGAGATACCATCATCCCAATATAGGAATTCGGACAGATTTATGATGGTCCAACGTAAGAATAGCAACTTGTTTTGATGGTTCATCCATGTTGGACCATCAGAAATTTCCATCATATTATCTTAGAAATGAAATGTTGGAAACAACATGAGATACCATCATCCCAATATAGGAATTCGGACAGATTTATGATGGTCCAACGTAAGAATAGCAACTTGTTTTGATGGTTCATCCATGTTGGACCATCAGAAATTTCCATCATATTATCTTAGAAATAAAATGTTGGAACCAACATTAGCTACCATCATCACAATATAAAAACTCGGACAGATTTATGTTGGTCCAACATTAGAATAGCATCATGTTTTGTTCACGTTGGACCATCAGAAATTTCCATCATATTTTCTTACTGCTCAAATGTTGGAACCATCATCCCAATTTAGGAATTTTGTCTGACTTCTTATCGTCCAACATAAAACAGGCAAATCGTTTACATGATTTTAATCAGATTTATGACGTTCCACCACATGTAAAGTAGCTTGATTTGATGAATGGATCTTTAAGATTTACTATCATCACATCTTGCTGTTCGAACCGTAATCTCCATGACGGGTTTCATTGGGTAAAACGTTAAGCAAATATCAGAATGAAAAACTCAAATCGTGCGTGAATTTTGATTAGAATATTATTTATAAAAATAATTTTGTATGACCAAGAACAATTTATATCAGAAGTATTTTAAATTAAACACTGAAACACTATACTATAGCGGCAATTATTCCCTAATATAGCAGATAATCCAGTATCAAAATAATTGCAATCCAGGCTAATTAGTAAGAAATACTAAAAAATGTAAGCTTGTGACACATTTAAAAAATTAAACAAATGTTTAAAAATATTAATATTCAATGCCAAAATAAAAGCAAGCATTTTTATTTAAAATCTTTTATTTAAACAGAGCATATTATTCAAGCAACTTCTTTCCAACAACAAGCACACATAATTCACAATTATAATGGTCAGTCTTCATTTACAAACTTCTTTATATAGACAAACTTCTTTTATACTAGCTTTACTATAATACCACTGAATTCATTCCATACATGTCCTCGTATTACAACTAGAAGAAAAAATAAGAAAGAGCAATCAAATTAACAGCTTTTTTAAATAATTAATAATAACTTTTACTACAACTCAGTATAAAGTGAAATTCAAACAAGACCTGAAATAAATAAAATTAAAGCATATGTTTACACAAAAGGACGTAAATGCAGAAAAATTGGCAGTTATAAAATTATAAAGGTGTTTGAAATATTTGGACAAATTATGTAGACTTTTCGCATCTTAGCACAATTTGTATAGACCAAATATTACATTTTTTCGGAACTACTTGATGTTAATATAAAATTGTATGTAAATACTCTAGTTTCTTCAAAAAAAATTTTTTTAAACGAATACCAAATTCATAAATGTTTTTTGCTATTTAGCTAGTCAATTGTTATGCTGTTTGGTCAATTATTGACAGGGAAAACAATTCTATGTACACAGTGATTTTTTTTCGAAAGAAAAACGCATTATGAATTTACAGTTTTAATGAAGTTCGGGCAATCACATTTAACAATATAAATTAAGTACTCTTTTCTTGTGATCTGAATCATTCCAGGGTTCCCAAAGGTGGGCTCAGTCAGATAAAACCCATCTTTTTACACACCGAATGAGTTTCTTAACATTTCATTATTTTCAATCAATATTCTTTGAAATTATCTAATTAAATTGCTCTTTGAAATAATCTATGAACATATTGTTCTAAAAACTTTTATGCCAATCTCTATTTTATGCCTTTTTACAACCTTTTTCGCAAACAAAATTATGATGAACAAATTAAAATTAGCTAAATACACAAAAAAATACACTATACATTATTAATATAAATTACTAAATTATAAAAACACATTACTAAATTCTGAGATCCATAAAACAAATAATGTACAATGGCCATAATAGCGCATTTCACGTCACGGTTGTTAGCAACGCTTCTAAAAATTCCATTCATTAATTAAGTTTTAATTTATAATTTTTAACTTATTATGCTTCATATTTTACACTTCATTATTTACAATAACTTCATCCTTATGAGATTTATTGTACATTTAGAAGGCGACAAAAACATGACTGATATAATTATTCTATAATATATTACACCTAATATAATAATTATATTTTATTTATAATTTGTGTTCTAATATAACATTAGATACATTTTTCTAATATAAACATTAGATATATTTTTTCTAATATAAACATTAGATATGTAAATAATTATATCTAATGCTTATATTAAAGCAGGGCTTTAGATTTTTTAAAAAAAATATTAAAAAAAAAAAAATGATTTTTTTATTATTTAAATCTGATTTTTTTGAATTCAAATACTAAGAACTTTGATTTATGTCTAAAAAAGCATCATAAATGTTTAATCAAAATTAAATTAATATTAAAACTATATTATAAGAATATTTTAGAAGCTATGGCTACCTAAAACAATTTTTCATTATAATACATAGATATGAATGCATAGCAACCATTTTGAAACAAATCCATGACTGAAATTCAAAGACTAGATGAAATAGAGAATTTAAAGAATGCTTTAACAATTAAAACAAAGCTTCAATTACCAAAGTTCCTAATTTAAAATTGTGATTTCTTTCTTTTTCCTCCTGAGTTTTAAAATGACAAAATAAATGTAACAAATTGCATTTATAAATGTAGTCATTCATCAAAAAATAAATATTTAATCTATATATTTTTTATATTAAAATAAAAAATTTTAATCCCATATTAAAATATATTAGTTGAACTAAAAAAATTCATTGAAATTTTTTTTCACAAAATTTCTAAATAGAAAATCTGATAATGTAAAAGATACTGTAAACATATCTGAGAAAAAAAATACTTTAATCTGTACTTTCAATCTCAAGAATCAAAAGATTTTGAAAAATGTAATTTCAAATTCGTTGGAAATTAACAAATACCAAGAAAGAAAGTAATTTCGTTAATAAATTTTAAAACCAAGAAAAGAAATAGTAAAAGTATCAATACTTTAAAATGCAGTTTTTCAACTTTTTAAATCAATATTATATATATATATATAAAATCAGTTGATTTAAATCAATGATTTTTTTTATTTAGAAAAATCAGTTTAATCAACAAACCTCGATTATAAGGACACATAATACAGGTTTTTGCAAACACTGCTACATTCCCTCAACTTTTCAAAAGTTAAGCAGGAGGACTTGTTTATAATTCATTAACAAAATATTGAATACATCAGTTTATGCTGATGGGCAAAAATATAAAAAATTAAACAAATAAAATGCAGCTTTTTTTTTTATAAACTTAAAAAAATAGTTTCGAAAAAATTCTAGTTCCAGTGAGTGTATTTTAATTGTAGTTTTATTGTTTAACTATGTCAGAAACTTGTGTTTGATTATAAAATAAATGCCCATAGTTTCCAAAAGAAAAAGGCAGGAAAATTGATTTTATGCATTGGAAAATATAAGCTAGCTAGTATGCGACATAAAAAATGATCCACACATAGACTTTTATAAGTATGTTATATTAAATAAAGGTTAATAATATCAGAAATAAATTACACCTATAGCTACAGGATGTGAACTGATTTAAACAACTGAAATAGGAATTTTACAACTGTGCAAAACCGTTCAATATTTTACACTTGTATGCAATTTAAAACTATATATGCTAAAATAAAAAAAGTAAATAAAATTAACTAAATAAGGAAGAATTTAAAACTGTACTTAAACAGTTCAGTTTATCATTTAAAAATTATTAATATAAAAATTTAAAATCAATTATCAATTTCAAAAACGATAGAATTTTAACAGACAAAATATAATCTTCAACCCATTTTTTAATAGTTGTTGAAAGTAGGAAAATAATAGGTATAATTATTGCTATTGCTTGTATGAATATAAGTAAAAAAAAAAACTAAAGCAGTGAAACTGGCAACTGTAAGAAAAACATGACTCATTAAAAATAACCATCACAAACTTAAGTTTTAACATTTTTATCGAAAAAATAAAAAAATTTATAAATTAATAATAATCACTAGTAAATTATACTTAAAAAAAAATAGCATTGTCTTTAACCCTAATGTTACCGCATTTATTTCCAAAAGAAATGTCAAGTGTTTGACCCAGCTTATAATTTCTTTAACAGAATTTTCCTTTTGTTTCTATCTAATTATACACAAAACGCAAAATTTTTTTATTGCCTTATTTTCAAAATTATTTGGAAAATTAAGAAACAAGAACATTATAAATGGAACAAGCCTTTAGTAAGGCTGAAGCTGTGGCCTTTTCACCGAAGAACTGTGATTTGGGAACTTTTCGAATATTGAAATTTTTTCAAAAAACATCTTTTACTATTGTGCGAAAACTCAGTCAATACTTATATTAGATATCGAAATTTCGCTTCACAAGCACGATGGCATAAAATTGGAACACCCTATTTTTAAACCTTAATTACATTAGGTTTTTTAATTATTATAAACAAAATGTTTTTCAGGATTTTGTATATTTCAGCAAGTTTTGATTTTAATACTTTTCGATCCACAAAAATGTTAGTTCCGAATGTATAAATATGTCTTACCATCTGGCTGTGTTAAAGATTTTCGGAAAATTAAAAAACAAAAGATTCTTTTATTATTATACTGGAATGATTTGCTCAGCTTGGACAATCTAATGAACATTGCACCAATGGAACAGCAAATGGGACTTTATGTAACGGCCATTATAATAGAAGAAGCGCACAAATGGGGGTCATAATAATGAGCGTAGACTATTTTACCTCAATTGGTCCTAATAAAGCAAAAATGCAAAGTAAATTGGAATATATATTGAATATACTAATATTATGCCCTCAATATGAAAGCTATATATACTAGCAGCCGAAGCTTTGGCAAAATGACACTTTGCGCCATCACTCTAGACATTGAAGTAAATATATTTAGGAAATAAAAGTCAAACATTATAAAAAGTTTACATCTTCAATTGAAAAAAAAAAATTTTTTTTTAAAAGGTAGAATTAGGATTGTCTTTCGCACTAACAAAACCATCAGGATTTAGAATCCAAGAAAAGAAAAAAAAAATATTAGAATACTTACTCATCCTCTCAAAGGCAACTGAATCAATTCTCATCCAAATAATCAACTCTACATTCAGAGGCTCCAATTTTCATTTCAACTCCTCCAAACTAATGCACTGAAAAGTAAGCCAATAGAAAAAAAAATAAATTGCATTTTATTCCATTTAATAGAAATACATTGCTTAGAAAGGGATTAACATTTTAAAGGAAATAATATTTATGTTTACAACAGCGTTAAGCTAATTGCGCTCATGTAATGGGAATAAATAATGTTAAAAATGTAGTATATTTTCAGTCACTTTAAGAGATTACAAATTTTTTTAAATAATTTTAATGCCCACCTTCTACCCACCAATAAATCCTTCTATTGCGCAGCAAAATAAACAAAAATTAAACTTAGCAGGGAATACTTCATGAACATGGACGTGAACATAGTGGATAACAAAAAAGCTCACATCAAATAATAACTATTGAAAAAGATTGGGAAAACAGAAGATCAAAACAATAAATTGAAAGAAAAACAAAATTGCTTATTAATATATGAAGCATCACTAGTGTTGTAGGATACTAGTCTTAAAATTCAGTCTCAAAAGTTACGTGCTCAGCGACTTAATTCTAAGATCCGGGACACAAAGCCTTATTGCAACACTTTGGGCTACCTGAACCCCTTTCGAATCTTAATCTCAGAAAAGATTATCTCGTGAGATTCAGTCAGCCACACAGATATTTGTCCTCCATGTGACGGAGGTTCAGGATTTTGGTACTTTGCCATATGCACCGAGTGTTTGCGTACGACATATATGCATCCACTTCTGAATTACGATCTTACACCAGAGACTAAATTCAAAAGACTTTCAACAATATTAATAACAATTGTTTTTTCAAACACTTTCTTTGCTACAAAAATCTCCTAGATAACATTAAAAATAAAAATATTATAATCTTGATCCCTACCGTTTATGCATAAATCCTTTAATGGTGAATCAAAATTGACAAAAATTAAATTAAACCTAGCTGGGAATACTTTTTGAGCATGGACGTGATCATAGTGGATAACAAAAAAGCTCACATCAAAAATAACTGTCGAAAAAGATTAGAAAAACAGAAGATCATAACAATAAAATGAAAGAAAAACAAAAATTGCTAATTAATATATAAAGCATCACTAGTGTTGTAGGATACTAGTCTTAAAATTCAGTCTCAAAAGTTACGTGCTCAGCGACTTAATTCTAAGATCCGGGACACAAAGCCTTATTGCAACACTTTGGGCTACCTGAACCCCTTTCGAATCTTAATCTCAGAAAAGATTATCTCGTGAGATTCAGTCAGTCACACAGATATTTGTCCTCCATGTGACGGAGGTTCAGGATTTTGGTACTTTGCCATATGCACCGAGTGTTTGCGTACGACATATATGCATCCACTTCTGAATTACGATCTTACACCAGAGACTAAATTCAAAAGACTTTCCACAATATTAATAACAATTGTTTTATCAAACACTTTCTTTGCTACAAAAATCTCCTAGATAACATTAAAAATAAAAATATTATAATCTTGATCCCTACCGTTTATGCATAAATCCTTTAATGGTGAATCAAAATTGACAAAAATTAAATTAAACCTAGCTGGGAATACTTTTTGAGCATGGACGTGATCATAGTGGATAACAAAAAAGCTCACATCAAAAATAACTGTCGAAAAAGATAAGAAAAACAGAAGATCATAACAATAAAATGAAAGAAAAACAAAAATTGCTAATTAATATATAAAGCATCACTAGTGTTGTAGGATACTAGTCTTAAAATTCAGTCTCAAAAGTTACGTGCTCAGAGACTTAATTCTAAGATCCGGGACACAAAGCCTTATTGCAACACTTTGGGCTACCTGAACCCCTTTCGAATCTTAATCTCAGAAAAGATTATCTCGTGAGATTCAGTCAGCCACACAGATATTTGTCCTCCATGTGACGGAGGTTCAGGATTTTGGTACTTTGCCATATGCACCGAGTGTTTGCGTACGACATATATGCATCCACTTCTGAATTACGATCTTACACCAGAGACTAAATTCAAAAGACTTTCAACAATATTAATAACAATTGTTTTATCAAACACTTTCTTTGCTACAAAAATCTCCTAGATAACATTAAAAATAAAAATATTATAATCTTGATCCCTACCGTTTATGCATAAATCCTTTAATGGTGAATCAAAATTGACAAAAATTAAATTAAACCTAGCTGGGAATACTTTTTGAGCATGGACGTGATCATAGTGGATAACAAAAAAGCTCACATCAAAAATAACTGTCGAAAAAGATTAGAAAAACAGAAGATCATAACAATAAAATGAAAGAAAAACAAAAATTGCTTATTAATATATAAAGCATCACTAGTGTTGTAGGATACTAGTCTTAAAATTCAGTCTCAAAAGTTACGTGCTCAGCGACTTAATTCTAAGATCCGGGACACAAAGCCTTATTGCAACACTTTGGGCTACCTGAACCCCTTTCGAATCTTAATCTCAGAAAAGATCATCTCGTGAGATTCAGTCAGCCACACAGATATTTGTCCTCCATGTGACGGAGGTTCAGGATTTTGGTACTTTGCCATATGCACCGAGTGTTTGCGTACGACATATATGCATCCACTTCTGAATTACGATCTTACACCAGAGACTAAATTCAAAAGACTTTTCACAATATTAATAACAATTTTTTTATCAATCACTTTCTTTGCTACAAATATCTTCTAGATAACAAACAAAAAAAAACAAAAAATTTCTTTTATAATTTTGATCCCCACCGCTTATGCATAAATCCTTTAACGGCAAATCAAAATTGACAAAAATTAAATTAAACCTAGCTGGGAATACTTTTTGAGCATGGACGTGATCATAGTGGATAACAAAAAAGCTCACATCAAAAATAACTGTCGAAAAAGATTAGAAAAACAGAAGATCATAACAATAAAATGAAAGAAAAACAAAAATTGCTAATTAATATATAAAGCATCACTAGTGTTGTAGGATACTAGTCTTAAAATTCAGTCTCAAAAGTTACGTGCTCAGCGACTTAATTCTAAGATCCGGGACACAAAGCCTTATTGCAACACTTTGGGCTACCTGAACCCCTTTCGAATCTCAATCTCAGAAGAGATAATCTCGTGAGATTCAGTCAGCCACACAGACATTTGTCCTCCATGTGACGGAGGTTCAGGGTTTTGGTACTTTGCCATATGCACCGAGTGTTTGCGTACAACAAATGCATCCACTTCTGAATGACGATCTTACACCAGAGACTAAATTCAAAAGACTTTCAACAATATTAACAACAATTGTTTTATCAATCACTTTCTTTGCTACAAATATCTTCTAGATAACATTAAAAAAAAAATATTATAATCTTGATCCCCACCGTTTATGCATAAATCCTTTAATGGTGAATCAAAATTGACAGAAATTAAATTAAATTTAGCTCACATCAAAAATAACTGTCGAAAAAGATTAGAAAAACAGAAGATCATAACAATAAAATGAAAGAAAAACAAAATTGCTATTTAATATATAAAGCATCACTAGTGTTGTAGGATACTAGTCTTAAAATTTTGTCTCAAAAGTAAGACTAAATTCAAAAGACTTTTAACAATAGTAATAACAATTGTTTTATCAATCATTTTATTTGCTACAAATATCTTCTAGATAACATTAAAAAAATATCTATATAATTTTGATCTCCAGCGTTTATGTATAAATCCCTTAATGGTGTATCAAAATTAAAAAAAAATTTCACATCAAAAATAACCATCGAAAAAGATTAGAAAAACAGAAGATCATAACAATAAAATGAAAGAAAAACAAAATTGCTAATTAATATATATAGCATCACTAGTGTTGTAGGATACTAGTCTTAAAATTTAGTCTCAAAATTAAGACTAAATTCAAAAGACTTTTAACAATAGTAATAACAATTGTTTTATCAATCATTTTATTTGCTACAAATAACTTCTAGATAACATTAAAAAAAAAAAAAATTTATAATCTTGATCCCCCCACCGTTTATGTATAAATCCTTTAATAGTGTATAAAAATTAACAAAAATTGAATTAAATTTAGCAAGTAATACTTCTAGAACATAGATGTGATTATAGTGGATAACAAAAAAGCTCACTTTAAAAATAACTGTCGAAAAAGATTAAAAATACAGAAGATCATAACAATAAAATGAAAGAAAAACAAAATTGCTTATTAATATATAAAGCATCACTAGTGTTGTAGGATACTGGTCTTAAAATTTGGTCTCAAAAGTAAGACTAAATTCAAAAGACTTTTAACAATATTAATAACAATTGTTTTATCAATCGTTTTCTTTGATACAAATATCTTCTAGATAACATCGACAAAAAAAATTTTTTTTTATAATTTTGATCTCCACCGTTAATATATAAATCCTTCTATTGTGTATCAATATTTAATTTTTTAACAGTGAATTAATTTTCTTTAAAATGGAATCTGAATAAATTTTTAAGAGATCTCGTTTTATTTTTACAAAAAGGGCGCATTTATTGGGATCAAATGGCAAGCAGAGCATGGAAAAACGATTAGGGAAAACACTGATGGAAGAATAATGGAATGTCTGATTTGCCGCAACCAATTAATAGCGCGATCAAAATTCAATAAACATTGCAAATAATATATATAGAAGAAAAAGACAATGAAAAAAATTATAATTATTGAAAGAATAAATAATTTTACAAAAACTTACATGACAAAACCACGCCGGCGTGCGTGTGGAATAACAACAGACAATAAGAAGTTGAGCTGATATTTTGCTACTCGACCCAAGCGTGAAGTTTGAAAAGAACACTCAAGCACAGTTCACACTGCATCTCTGATTGCCCTTGACTGACGCGGGGTCGAATGTATAGATGCAACGTATATCAAGGAGCATTCACACCGATTGCTACCTTATATATGAAACAAAAATGCTATACTTTTTGTGAGAAATGAAAGCATAATCTGGAATTTTAAATTAAGCAATATAAACTGTTAATATTATTATTTTTTTTAAATTTAAATTGCAGGGTTCGATCCTTGACTCTGCTAACCTTTCACCGAGAAGTACATGCAATATACGTGCTCGTAAAATCTCTGGAATGGAAAGTTCTGTGGTCAGTCGCTTAGCAGTACCATGGGTACAAGGAACCGGTGAAAATTTCTTTTCCCTTCATATCTATATATAAATTGAGGAGGTAGCGTGACAAAATTTGTGATGGCAAACTTCTCCGGATCATTCTCAGAGATGTTTCCCAGACCGTTGCCAATAGCCCATTGTACAGTTCTAGTGCAACATAAATAAAAGTACCTATAGGTACCAGTATGTAGGTACCTACATTAAAGTATCTACTCAACCTTTTGTTTCTAACCACTATCTCATCATAATTTATATATAGTTTTGTTTAAAAAAAAAATATTTGAGGTAAAATTCTTGGCCATGGATGGTACGACTGAAAAAATGCAATCACAGCCCCCCGCCCTAAGGACCCATGACAACAAAAACAATATATATAATAATTTTGAATTCCTCATATTTCCACGCCATTATAAAATGTTATTTGAATATGCCCGACTTAAGTAAATGTTTAAGGAAAATACTTTTCCCCCCCTGTCATTTAATCTATCTCTCGTTTACCTAAATCCACGAATCTTTCTAATTTCATTAATCTGAATATGTACAATATTTTGTAAATTGAAAACCTACCTCAATGTTATTATATTTAATAACTATTTATATTTTAACCTTTAATAGTCCTTTTATAAATATTGCAAAATCTCTAATTTTTTTTTTATTTAAATTTTTCTTCTAATTAATCTTGATATGTTGCTATATTGCTTTGTATTTTTAAAAAACAAAATAATGTTATAGCCAAATGTTTAATAATTTAAAAAGCAAGTCTTAACCTTTCAGTAACCAGGCAATGCTGAAGTAGTACAGGTGCACATAAAAATGTAATCTATCACTCGTGTACCTATATGAATGAATCTTTCTTAATTTTATTAATCCTGATGTGTAGCAAAATTGTTTTGTGAATTAAAAATTTACCTTTGTGATATTAATTGCAATAACTATTAATTTTTAACCTTTAATAACATATTATTACATATTTTGCATTTACAAGTGCAACTTTCATCCCCTATCTTATTTAAATCCTTTTTGATTTAAGTAATCCTGCTTTGTAACCTCATTGTTTTGTGATTCTAAAATTCACCATTTTGTAATGAATTGCAATAACCATTTATTTTAAACCATTAGTTATAATTTCACCACATGTTTGATAATTTAAATGCCAACCTTTGAGCGTTCAATAAAAAGTCGTGAAACGATGTTCAAGTACTGCACGTGCTCATATTTTAATTTCTCAGTCGTGTACCCATAATCCATATTATCTTTTTTAATCACATTAATACTGATATGTAGCTTTATTGTTTTTCTGAATATAAAATTCCTTTGCATGATATTAATTGCGGTTGCTATTAATTTTTTCACGTGCACATAATCAATCAATGCACGTGCACATAAAAATGTAATATCTCTCTCATATTAATCTTTGAATTAATCTTTTTTAACTTTATTAGTTCTGATATAAAGCCTAATTGTTCTATATTTGTCAAATTCATCTTAATGTAAATATTTACAACAACTATTTATTTTTTTTAATATTCTATTGTAATTTCACTTCGTGTTTAATAATTAAAAGCTCGAGCATAGTGCACGTGCGCATAATAATTTTATCTTCTTCGAATGTTATCACTTGGGTACTTAAAATGAATTTTTCTTAATTTTTTGTTTCAATCGTAATAAGCAGTCTATTGTTTTATTCCCATTATTTACAAAAACTATTTATTTTTAGACTCTTATTGTAATTTTAACCATATACTTCTAATTTAAAGCTTTGAAAATTTTAGAAAAAACTTCCTCCAGACTAATGTATGATGCATGTGCACATAATAGTAAAACAGCATATTTCACGATGTATATTTGCTTTTTGCTCTAAAATTAAACATAATGTACTGGTTGACCATCATCACAGCAAAACATCTGTTTCCAGCAAATTTTAATGATTGGTGCTAGTTCAACAACAATAAACATAACCTGATAGTTGGACAGTAATAATTGTAAAATAACATCTTCCAACATACTTTTAAGGCTGTTGTTGGTCCAATATTAATAACCATAATTTGTTGGTAAACCATCAAAATGGCCATGTAACATCTTCCGTCTTAATTTGATGTTGTTGTTGGTTCAACAATAAAAAAACATAGCATGATGGTTGAACCATCATAATAGGTAAACAACGTATTCCATCATATTTTAATGGTTGTTGTTGGCCCAACATTAATGAACCCAAACTGTTGGTTGACCATCAAAATAGCCTTACTGCATCTTCCATGATATTTTGATGGTTGCTGTCAGTCCAACAATAAAAACGTAACTTGTTGGTTTACCATCATAATGATAAAATCACATCTCTCATCTTATTTTGATGGTTGTTATTGGTCCAACAATAAAAAACATAGCATGATGGTTGAACCATCATACTAGTTAAACAACATATTCCAACTTATTTTTATGGCTGTTGTTGGTCCAACATTAATAAACATACCATGATGGTTAAACCATCATAATAGATGAACAACATCTTCAATCATATTTTAATGGCTGTTGTCGGTCCGACATTAGTGAACACAACTTGTTGGTAAACTATCAAAATGGCCATACAACATCTTCCATTATATTTTGATGGTTGTTGTTGGTCGAACAATAAAAACATAACTTGCTGGTTTACCATCATAATAATAAAACAACACCTTTCATCTTATTTTGATGGTTGTTGTTGATCGAACAATAAAAAACATAGCATAATGGTTGAACCCTTATAGTACTAAAACAACATATTCCATCTTATTTTAATGGCTGTTGTTGGTCCAACATTAATAAACATTACATGATGGTTTAACCATCATAATAGATAAACAACATCTTCAATCATACTTTAATGGCTGTTGTTGGTCCAACATAAGTGAACACAACTTGTTGGTAAACCATTAGAATGGACATACAACATCTTCCATTATATTTTGATGGTTGTTGTTGGTCCAACAATAATAAACATAGAATGATGCTTGAGCCACCTTAATGGATAAACAACATCTTCCATTATATTTTGTTGGTTGTTGTTGGCCCAACAATAAAAACGTAACTTGCTGGTTTACCATCATAATGATAAACTAACATCTCTCATCTTATTTTGATGGCCGTTGCTGGTCCAACAATAAAAAACATAGCATGATGGTTGAACCATCAAAATAGATAAACAACATCTTCCATTATATTTTGTTGGTTGCTGTTGGACCAGCAATTAAAACGTAACTTGCTGGTTGACCATCATGAAGGTGAACAACATCTTCCAACTTATTTTGATGGTTGTTATTGGTCCAACTACAACAAACATAACATGGTGGTTGAGCCATCATAGTGCTAAAATAACATGTTCCATCTTAATTTGATGGTTGCTGTTGCTCCAGCAATACTAAACATAACACGATGGTTTAACCATTATAATAGTAAAACAGTATCTTCCATCATATTTTAATGGTTGTTGTTGATCCAGCATTAATAAACACATCTTGTTGGTGGACCATCAAAATAGCCATACAGCATCTTCCATCATATTTTGTTGGTTGTTGTTGGTCCAACAATAAAAACACAACTTGCTGGTTAACCATAATAAAGGTAAACAACATCTTCAAACTTATTTTGATGGTTGTTATTGGTCCAACTACAACAAACATAACATGATGGTTGAACCATCCTAGTAATAAAACAACATGTTCCATCTTAATTTGATGATTGCTGTTGGTTCAGCAATTCAAAAGATAACTTGATGGTTGAACCATTATAATAGTAAAACAATATCTTCCATCATATTTTAATGGTTGTTGTTGGTCCAACATTAATAAACACATCTTGTTGGTGGACTATCAAAATAGCCATTCAGCATCTTCCATCATATTTCGATGGTTGTTGTTTGTCCAACATTAAAATAACATAACTTGTTGGTTGACCATCATAACGGTAAAACAACATCTGCCATCAAAATATGAAGGTTTATGTTGGTCCATCAGAAATCAAACATTGCTTGATGGTTTACCATCATAACATAAAGCAACATTTTCCATCTTGTAATGATGGAAATTTGTTGGGCCATCAAAAACCATCAAAACTAGATGGAAATTGTTGTATGATGGTGAGCATCAACACATGTTGGACCATCAAGAATCTTACTTATACCAACATAAACCATCATAATTCTTTGATGGTACCATCAAGAATTTTGACTTGGGTGGGCGTTTATTTAAAGTTATTGGATAAAATTACATTTCTTTATGCACTATTTTAAGTGACTTTGTGTAAAAGCTGTAAAATTCTAGTTTTCTCTTTTCGGACAAAAAAAAAGCTTTCGAAAATAAAGTTTTATTACCGGTTCTATTTTAATGCTTACATTTTTAAGTGTTGTCACCCTTCTTCCTTAACTACTCCTTCCTCTCACCCCCACCCCCCAAAACTTTCAAATAAATCTTCGTTCCTCAAATATCGCTTGTCATCTTTGTGTAATAAAATGTCTTCAAAAACTAACCATCTCAATCGCTCATTATAACTTCCAATTTAATATACAAAACGTATCCAACTCAACAGCCCTCCATTCAAATGAATGTTTTATTCCTTTTAGTTGAAATGATAAATGTTTTATTTCTTTTACGTTTCAATTTTATTGAGATCTCTTCTTATTTTTTGTGCTTTTAATATTTATATCTGGAAAGAAGGCAACTCATCTTTAAATCCCATTAATCGGATGAAGGGACTATCGTTACCATGGTAACAGCTTCATTGGAGATGACGTCAGAGTGGGACACCGCCTTTCCAAGGCGTCAAAAAAACATTAATTTCCATTTAGTTAGTTTCTTCAATGCTCGGACCACCCCACCCCCACCATTATTTTCATATCTTGGTTTTTGGAATTAATTCAGTGGGGCTAAAAAATTGAGGATGAATTCTTTTTGTGTGTGTGTGTGTATCTGTAGTTTAGCTGAAAGAAAGGAATAATGAAAATTTATTTGTGTTTTGATAGTGATATTAACCGCAATTAATTTTCTTTGGGGAATACTTTTTTCCCCAACTTTTTTCATTATTAATTTTGTTTATTTTTGTCAGTTTGCTTTTGTGTTTCTGCCGTTTGTTATGCATGGGGGGTGGGACTGAAATCTGGTTGTAGGAGAAAGCTTTGCGTTTTATATTTCTTATTATTATTTTTTTTTTTTTTTCATCATCATTGTTTTTTATTATTATTTGAATTACAAACAAGGTTGTTACGCTTAAAACGCTTGTTTAAACATGCTTAAAACGTTTATTCGAAACATTTTGCCAGTGCTCAATATTTTAGTCTTTCATCGGAGAATTAGGATAGCTACAAATGTAATTGAAGTAGTTGTTTTTTTATTTTTAAGCAACAGCACGTCAAAAAGTTACCCAATTTTAAAATTAACTTACTTTTCTAATGTAAAACAAAATGAAAAAAGATGTAAAAATTTGCTATGTTTTTCTTCCGATATTTGTTTACTTTTGTTAGTTATCTTAAATTTATACCATTTACTGGACCTGAAAATAAGCACTTGCCACACACCACGTGGCGAGTCAACAAAAGAAAGTGGCGACTTAAATTAAATAATAAATCTGTCACTTTTTCCTTTATTTAAAAAAAAAAAAAAAAAAAAATAGAAGGAAACTCTGGATAACAGAATTTTGATTAAGATTTGTTCAATAATGCATCCAATCAAAATTTTTATTTTTTTTTATTTTTTTTTTTTTTTTTAAATTTTTTTTTTTTTTTTTTTTTTTTTTTTTTTTTATTTATTTATTTTTTTTATTTAAGAATCCACCAATTTATTCTGTAAAAATTCATGTGGAAGGAGAGTTTCACGTATGCATTTTGAACCTTGACAATTCATATATATTTCAAAGTTGTAGTGTATACACTAAATACATTTTCCTTTCCCAAATATTTTTAAATTTAGTTCTTTAAAGTCACTTGTAAATCTAAATTTTGTGATACGTTTATATTATTTTTATTCTTGAATTAACTTTTTACTGTCGTAGATTATTACTAATATGATTTTTTAAATATATATATAAATACAGGGGTCTGTCCAGGCCAATTTTACTACCGTTTAGCGGTACCTTCACTAATTCAATTTTAGGAGAAACGGTAGTTTCACAAAATACTTTTTCTTAAAATTTTATTTTTGTATCCCGTAAGAAACATTAAATATTTTTGTGTTGATTTTTTAATATGATTCTTAATTTTCACAAAATAAGTACCTCTCAGAAAAACCTAGACAGGCGCCTGATATATATATATATACTAGCTGTACCCTTGCGTGCGTTGCAACGCTTTCAGTTTGAATTTAAATTTTGTATTTAAGTGTGTAAATCAGTTTTGCGATTATGATTTAAAATGAGAATTTTAATTAATGGTAGAAATACCAGTAATAGTCTCAACAGTTAATTCTCTATTATATCGTTAGTGCATTTTCAAACAGACATGTATGGTAATGCACACCGACCATGAAACATATTTTGGATGATGATCTGAAAAAAGTCTGGATCAATGGCGACATGAATATTTCTGCTGATATGAGCTGACCAATTTGTCATGGTGTGATTTTTTTCAATAAGCCAAATCATGTGGCAATTCTCTTTTTTTGCCATTCAATAGAATACATCAAACACCGTGTCTCCCCAAAAACATGACTTTTCGCAATGGAACCAAGTATAGAGCTTAATATTTGTTTTAACTCAAGCAGGATTGCATGTGAATGTAATAAATAATTCTGGCTGTCCATATGCGCACCGATACTTGTAGCACCGAATGAAGTCATTTGGAAACACGAATGTACTGACATATATTTTTGCCAAAAAAAATTTCGATTGATTTGTTTGACCCGATAACGTTGATAATGACTCGGCTGGCGACGTTAAATCTGGTAGTTTCACTTTGCCTCCAGAACAGCAAATTCCAGCTGTTTCATTCTTAAATTTGAGAGCACTACAAAACCATTAATCTAATTGATGCAACTAATCTAATTGATTGAGCAAACTAATTGATCCATTTTTCCGATGATGACGCTTGGGTGAAAGAGTATAGTCGGTTGCCGAATCATAGTGAAATGCACTGAGATTCAAATCAGAGTATTGGCAGCGTCTGGATAGCGAAGTGCGTTCTTGATTGATTTTCATTCTTGCATCCCGTTGCTCTGAAGTTTCCGACAAACGGGCTTGAGTAGTGCGTAGTTGATTCGTTAACAGTTTTCTTTCCCATTGCTCTGATGTTTCCATCGAACGGGCTTGAGTAGTGCGTAGTTGATTCGTTAACAGTTTTCTTTCCCGTTGCTCTGATGTTTCCAACGAACGGGCTTGAGTAGTGCGTAGTTGTTTTGTTAACAGTCTTCTTTCTCATTGCCCTGATGTTTCCAACAAACGGGCTTGAGTAGTGCGTAGTTGATTCGTTAACAGTCTTCTTTCCCATTGCTCTGATGTTTCTATCGAACGGGCTTGAGTAGTGCGTAGTTGATTCGTTAACAGTCTTCTTTCCCATTGCTCTGATGTTTCCATCGAACGGGCTTGAGTAGTGCGTAGTTGATTCGTTAACAGTTTTCTTTCCCGTTGCTCTGATGTTTCCAACGAACGGGCTTGAGTAGTGCGTAGTTGTTTTGTTAACAGTCTTCTTTCTCATTGCCCTGATGTTTCCAACAAACGGGCTTGAGTAGTGCGTAGTTGATTCGTTAACAGTCTTCTTTCCCATTGCTCTGATGTTTCTATCGAACGGGCTTGAGTAGTGCGTAGTTGATTCGTTAACAGTCTTCTTTCCCATTGCTCTGATGTTTCCATCGAACGGGCTGGAGTAGTGGTGCATAGTTGATTCGTTAACTATCTTCTTTCCCGTTGATCTGATGTTTCCAACGAACGGTCTTGAGTAGTGCGTAGTTGATTTGTTAACAGTCTTCTTTCCTGTTGCTCAGACGTTTCTAAGGAACGGGTTAAAGTATTGTGTTCTCGATTAGTTTCGATGTTTCTGAAACACGGATAGTTCTCTTTTTGCGTGCCTGAAATGTTGATCGACTAAGAGCGATTCGTTTAGGCGGCATATTTTTGCACATATTCTCTTTCAAACAAAAAGAAATGTAAAAGTTGACAGTGATCGCAAATTTGTTAAATTGAAAATTCAAATATTTATTTTAAATAATAAAAAAAGCAATAAAAAGGAAATAAATTAAATAAGAAATATAATAATGATAAAACTTAAAACAAAAAACCATTTTTTAAATGAACAAAATAAAATGAATGTGAATTCGTAAACGTTGTAATAATAAACAATCTAATAGTTTTCAAATGACAACTGTCAGCAATGAAACCTTCAAAAAATATATTTAATTGTGCTAACCTAAAATTGCATACTGAATATAAATAATTACTAAAAGCGTGCAATTTGAATAAAATTTGCTTTTACCTTTATTTTAATTAAACAGTTTTCACTAAATCCGTGATACGACCAATAATTACGAAATCTATTCTCGTTGATTTTACGTGCTTGTGCTCACCTGACATAAAGAAACTTGTGCGAATTATAATTAAATATTAAAGTATATGTAATTTACTTTTTTTAAAAAGAATAGAGCTATAAAGATAGAAAATATCACTGTTGTTATCTTCAAGATATTTGAAAACTGAATCGCTTACAGAAAAATTTAAAACAATGGCTAACTTTTAACCAATCAGAAAATTCCATTTCGATTTTCGCTGATACCTCTGGAACGGTTTGTCGCAGAATGTTCTAATGTCGACAGAAACCTTCCTCGTGCTTTGAACTATCTGTATGCCAAGTTTCATAGCTTTCTGTCGAATGGTTTAGGAGTCTATAGGGGACAGACAGACACACATTCACTTATATATATATATATATATATATATATATATATATATATATATAAATAAAAGGAACCTCGTCAGCTGCTCGTTAAGTTTGAGGAAAAAGTGACTACTATGTTATTAGAGTCTACCGGCCACTTGCTAGTGGCTATTAATTAAAAAATTTCATTTTCAGTTCTACCATTTACAACATAAAAGATTAACCTTAATGTTGGCCCTTAATGTTGAAAATACATGTTAAATTTTTTTAATTTTTTGTGTCATTATCTTAGTGGTTAAGCGTACCAATAGAAATTGATAAATTTATTTTTTTTATTTCACAGTTAGTAAACATTTAGGTAAATTGCTAGATGGAACAAAATATAGAGATTTTGTTTTGTACTTAGGAAAATAAAAAATTGTTTTAGTGTTGCTATAAGATTACAGAATACGACATTCAAGGCTCTTAATATTTTTTTGTATATTTCCAAATTAAAATTTTTAAAAAAATATTTCCACTCAATAAATATAAGCGAAATTTTTAAAAAAGGATTTAATGAGCGAAAACAGTTATTGCATTTGCAATAAAGTTTATTATTATTAAATAAAAAATAGTTTTTGTTAGTTCAATCCTAGTTTTTGAGAATTGCATGTGTTGACAATGAGCATTTGTCACATAATCATTGTCTAGGAAACTATATTTTATGTGCGAGTAATAATGTATTTTTGCGACGTTATTGTAGTTCTCTTGTCTTCTGGGCTGAGATTAAAGTTACGAGGCTACAGATTTAAACGAAACTGCTGCGTATCTATTGTGTGCATCACCAATTTTTACTCAGTGATAAAATATTTAACGTTCTCTATAAACTATGCAATTAATTTTTTATTAGCTGATTAGGATTTATTGTATATTTTATAATTACTTATGTATCATTCAATAAAGTTTTAAGTGCAAGCAGAAAAAAAAACTTTATTTTTTATTAACTATTTTATACTATTTAAACTATTTTTTATTTATTTTTAACCTTACTTGATTGTAAAGGAACTGAATTTTTAATAAATTAAATGGAATCTGATGCTCCCATTCTTTACGTCATTATCTCAACAAAGAAATGGCTTTATGCGTCCATTGTTTGAATTCTGAAAATTGAATTTTCTAAACTACGAAAACTAGCTATCGAATAGCAATATTATCAATTCAAAACCTGTACGTTTTCTATTTCTTATTCTGGAAAATAATTTCTTCGATTTGTTAAAGCCTGTTTTATCATTAACTTCAAGTCGTACTAAAGTGAATTGTTGAATGTGTGATTTAAGGAAAAAGTTCCCGACCCAAATATGAGACGTCAAGTCTTTGGAAAATGGGTCGCCATTCGAAAAAAATTCCTTCTTTTTTTAACCTTGAAATTTATTTTTATTAATTTGTTTTATTTTTATTTATTTTCTTAGGAGACATTTGTAAAACAAGAAAATGTAGATTTGTTTAATTAAGGCTGTTATTGAATTCATCAAGCATGTTATTATTATTTAGTCTATAAGATTTATTATTGTTTAGTTTAACGTTCCATCCTATTACTATTTAGTTTATATGCTCGAATCTCCTATTATTATCCTTTAATTTTGTTTAGTTTATAAAAGCCTTATTATTATCTTTTCTATTTAGTTTATCAAACCTGTTTCATTCAGTTTACGTCTCTCATCTTTTTTTTTTTTCTTTTATTCATTTTATTCCTATTTTTGTCTAGTTTAAAAATCCTATTAGTTTTTAATTTTCTTACCTTTTTATTTACTTATTCTCTGATTTTTCAAATTTCGAAAACAGCAACTCTTACATGTAATAATGAATATTTGATTAACAATTTCAAAATAATATTTTGGGTTGCGAAGAAATCGCTCATTTTGGCTTATGGATTAAAGAAGAAAAATGCGTAAATAGATAATAAAATTGAAAACAACAAAATGTACAAATAAGTGTTTTATTTATTTATTTATTTATTTATTTATTTATTTATTTATTTATTTATTTAAATTCTTTAAATACAGTATGCAACAAAAAAAGAAAGAAAGAAACGGAACATCCTGAATAACTTTTGAACTAATGATCGGATCTTCAAGTACTAAGACTCGGTTTAAATGGTTTGAGGAAGTGAATTTAAACATAATAAATGCAGACGCAAATTAATTTTAGTTACGAAATCAGACATTAAAACGTATTTTCTCTGAAGAAACTGGATTTGTAACCTTCAAAATGTAGGTGGTAATAGCAATCTGGGAAATATGGTTCCAATATTTTTGTCAGGAGAGCGGATCCAAGTTTGGCCTCCTAATGTTAGTGTTACTTTCTGCTTGTTTCGCCGTATCTCGTAAATTCTTTATGCAAATCTTTAAAAAAATTTGCACACAATTTATTTTAATTAATGATAGTTGTAAATTGTATAGTTGAAACAAGTTGTATAGTTGAAACAAATTGTGTAGTTGAAAATTTAAAATTATGTAATTTCATAAGATGAAATACAATATTTCAACGAAATCGTATGAATAGTTCCTGAAAAAAGACGAAATTTTAAACGCACGACTTTTTTAAATTCAATTTCTCAAGAACTAGTCTACCGATTCCTTTCATATTTTTGATTTCTTTTCATCTAAAAATGCGTGATTAAATTAGTGTAAGCAGTTGTGTACCAAAGGTGTAATTTAAGATATTTTTAAAATTTCTTGACCCTTTGTCAAAATAAATAGTAGAAAAGAAATAATTTTTGACATGAAATTTGTATAGGTTTCTTGATTCGTTTCGTTTGTTCTGGAGATATGGTAAAACACGTAAAAATTAATATTAAGAAGCCCAATTTTTTAACCCTGAACTATTTTCTGAAATATTCAATTCCAAGGTTCGAAGGGGTTATAAAGGAAATTAATATTCGAATCGAATGCCCGTTTTCAGGTACTATTGGATTTTATCCTAACCTGCACCTTTTTATCATTTTGTTTTGAAAGACTAAACAAAAATTTTCCGTTTCAGAATTAAATTTAATATAAATCTCACAAAATGACAGAATAATCAATTTTCTTTCTTTTTACCAAGCTTATCGAATGTGTAAAAACATTCTTTAGTTTCGTTCGACAAATTGTTTTAGTACTTCGAGATGGGGAAACACTCTCCCTTTGCGTCAATATTATTAAATTTATGTCGTTTTTACGTAAATTGAACGAGGATTTTTCAATGCTATAACCCAAAGGCGTAGTAAGGTGCGTGAAATTCTTGAAAGGATGCATGTTAAAATATTCGATTATTAATGTTTCGTATTCTGAGCGACCGCGTTATTGAAGCAAAGATGCGATGTGTCTAGTAAATCGCCATTTTATCTTATTAAATTACTTTACTTTTTTCATAGCTACAGTGTAACCTTTGGAGGTATGTGTATAAGCTAACTTCTACAACACTTTCGTTGTTTTTTTATCTGAAGTAACCATCATATTTTAATGCTTGTCAAAGATATATTATATTTCATAACCTTAACTTCAGATCTTGAGGCCTGTACCCACGCCATCTTGGATGTGAGTTTTTTTTTTTTTTTTTTTTCTTTAAAAAAAAAAAAAAAAAAAACTTTTGATAATCTAGAACCATTCCACACCTTTTGAGAAAAGATTTAAATTAAAGGGGTGGTGCTTGATAATTTTTAAGAATTTTGTTTTACAGTTTTTTTTTCTTACAAATGTCGTGCAATAAAGTCATGCGATTTGTGGTTTTAAAGTCATTTACAACTATAAATTTGTCTGGATTTGGATTTTTTGAAATTTTATTTTTCAACAGTTTAAATACAGGAAAACCAATTTGGATGTCGCCAAAAGTTTTAATTTTTTTTTTTTCGTAAATTTTGCGGAAACAAAACATAAAACCGGACAAAGGTATAATGCAAAACTACTATTTAAAAAGTGATGATTGCTGCTATAATTGTATCAGGAAAAAAAATAATAATCTAAAATACCTCAAGTTGTGAATGATATCGAAAGATACGGCCAAACAGAGTAAATATTCGACAATTGTTTATTTATGGAAATAGATAAAAAGGATTAAAAGTGTATTTAGATTTTATTCCCCCCCCCCCCTTGAAAGTTGAATTATTCCATCGGTAGGAGAGGTTGAGCTCTTTTTCTTACCGACCGAACTCAATCTACATTCTTTTAAACATCTTTATTTAATTTTCACAAATAAATGATGTTGGATGCTTACTTTACTTCGCAGTATATTTCGAAAAATGTTAAAATACTATACTCCGTTGCAAGTTGCGGTGTAGAATTTAAGTAATCATTCGTGACTGCATATAGTTCCGTTTTATTTAGCTATCAAATTATATGATTATGCTTTCAAAACAATATAAAAGGTTTTAAAAGTTAAACGCGTCGGACCAACACCTCATTTATTTCGTGCTATTTTTTATAAGCCGATCAGATCGCCGTCCTACGTCTTTTCAAGAGTTGGCGATGTTGATACTCGTTCACGCTCGGAGCTTGGCATCCATTGGGCGTGCACTTAGATGCAAACAGACTCTTTCCATGCATAGGGACAATGATTTTTCTTAACTTGCAACAAAGTAAAGATCTTTATTCAATTGTAATGGAGGAAATACAGCGGTCCTGTTCTGCTAGCAAGAATTCGTCTCAAATAATAATATTGTAGATTTATTTGTTTTTACAATTCTGATAAATGTCGTAGCTGTTGCAAATTTTATGTTGGGAGATATTTTTGGCACCATTCAAATCGGTTTTCATCAGTCTAAGCAAAAAATAAATGGAAAAAAATTAAAACATCTAATGAAAATCTAAAGCAGGAAAATGTACAGTATTAATTGACTGTCTTAAATGACTAACCGCTTAATTTGATTGCTTTCATTTTTTTTTGGGGGGGGGGGAACAAAAAAAAAACGATTGACGTTATCTCTATTTCATTGGATCTAATAAGGTCGCTTTTTATCAGGTACACAGCACTGTCGAACAATGCTGTATCACCAAAAGTTTATTAAGAAATAAGTAACAAATAAATACAAACATAAAACAAATTTTAAAAAAATTAAAACATTCAATCTAAAGAGAGGTTTCCATTGCTCGAGGAAACCTAGAATTGCCTAGAAATTTGATCTTAGTAAAAGAAGTAAGAAAATCGGGAGAATTTCAGAAAATATTGGCATTTTCCCAAAACCTGGAAAAATCCTGCATTGCAACAATTAAATTAAAAAAACACATTTCAGTAAAAAGAAATGGTCAATGAGACGAGGTTCCTAAGTAAGCAATAATCGGTGACCTGAAAATTTAAATTTTCAATTTGTTGAAAGTCGCAGGTAGACTCTAATCACTTAGTAGCTGCTTGTTCCTCAAACCTAATGATCGGTGACCGATGTAGATCGGTCTTTTGCATTTAATGGCCACTTTATTTATGCTCGAATTTAAAAAAAAAAAAATCATCTTATAAATAATCTACGGCTCTAACAACTTAATTGAACAATAAAAATAATATAAATATGTGTCAAAATTTAGTTAAACGTACTGACTTTAGGGAACTTTTTAGATAAAAAATATTTTGGGAGGTAAAATATGTTTAATGCATGCGTTACAACTTTGGGATCAAAATTTTAAATGACTCTAGACATTTTAATGAAAATTCAGTTTCCCATAGTCTCTTTCCAGATTGGTATACTTTTGTTATTAAACGATTAAAAAAAAAAAAAAGCGATGAAAAAAAAGTGACCGGTTGTTTATTTAATTTAAGTCGCCACTGATTTCGTTCAAATGGTTTAAATTTGTATACTTTATAATTCAAAAAAATTTTCGATCATTATTAAATAAAATAACATTAAATACTTATTAATTTATTTATTTTTTTGCATCGAATAATCTTTGGAATTGTAGACTAAAGAATGATTATAGACTAAAGCAAAAAACAACGTTATCATTAAGTATTACCTTTTCCTTTCTTGAATATTATAGTTGTGTGCAAAACTTTTCAATTCGCTTAAAAAAATTCTCGAGATATGGTGAAATGCACAAAAAGTAAAATTAACATTAATGATCTCTCCTCAAACCAAACTAATTGGGACCATATTTCCCATATAGCGGCTATGCTATCCCCTATATTTTGTAGGTCAAAAGTCATTATATGTCCAAAATAAGCAATGCTTATTCAGAGAAAGTACGTTTTCCTGCCTGGTTTCATAACGTAAAATATCATTTGTGCTAACTAATTAGCATATTTGAGTTCACTCCCTTAATCATTGAAATTAAGTTCCAGTATGTGACAATCCGATCACAAAATAATAAGTTATTCAAAGCGTTCCGTATATTTCTTGCTCGCTGCACTTTGAAAATCTATTATTATCTAAACTTTTGTCAAAAATGTTATCTGTAAAACTCCGTCTATTCTAAAAGAATGGAATAGTTGTGGAAGAAATTTTTTTTGTGAATGTTGCGAAATGAATGAATATTTTCCTTCATCAGAATCACATTTACGATTATGTAATTGATAATATCTGTACTTATTGTTACGAAATCTTTGGAAGTGATAATTTTTTTTCAAATAGGCATGATCTATTGCTTTAAAAAAAATATTGAGAACGAAAATAGTTAAAATAGAGACATTTTATGACTGAAATCGTTTGCTGATTCGCAGCAATAAATTCAACGGTAAATTCATTAGTCCGATTCAGCATAGTATTCTAAATGCTTTATAAGCTGTCTTTTTAACACACGCTTCGATAAATTTTATAAAAAGAAAAATTTTAGTCGACGACTTGTAATTCCACAATCTAAAACTTCTTTATTGTCAATTGTGGTTAATTTGTCCAGTTTCAAACTTCCAGTAAAAGTTTCGTGTAATTTTCTGTTAGAGAGAGAGGGAAAATAGTTTCAGAACTTAATTCTGGGCTAGAAAAATTAACGTTTAAGTGTATTTTCAATGATTTCTCTTCCACTAAAAAAGAAAAAAAGAAAAAAAATGCTGGACAAAGTTACCCATACAAAGGTGGTAACTTTGCCTACCAAATGTTTTGCATTGAAAACAGTCTCTGTGGTCAACTTCTTGAAAATATTTCCCTATTGCAAAGCAACGAGCAAAATTATACATGAGAACAATCGGAAAAAAAATATTGTTATTATAAATTTTAATTTTTATGAAGTTGTTAACCTTGCACAACAAATTCACATTTAACTTTTCCCAATTTAGTTAATATCTTTTTTATGTAAGAAACTATTATAATTTACCATCAGGAAATATATTTTTACACACTGTCTCAAAACTTTACAGAATAGGATGTATACTAAAAAATTATGATGTTTCATATCTGTTTCTGTTTAAATTATTTAATAGCCTCATTTTTTAGGAAAATGTTTATCTCCCCTCAAAGTCGCGAGGAGTAATTTTGATTGAAACACAAGATTTTTATCAAATGTTGCAATTTTTTAAATTAAGAATAGGTTACGAATAGAATAGCATATCCTCGGTTTCGCTAACTCGTACTCATAATTTTGTTAAGCCTTTCAATCATCGTTGAACATAAATGAGGCTTAAATTTGCTGACGCAATTGTCAATTTTTTTTCTGGTGGGTGGTTGGGATAAATCTTAGAATAGAAAATATGCCATCAAATTGCGTGATCTGGGCAGCTAATTCTGATTACCAAAAATGGAAATTACATGACCAGAGAACAGTTAAGCCTTTCTCAATAAAGACGTGTTGTTCTTTAACGAAAAGCTTTATTTAAAAAAAAAAAAAAAAAAAAACTTATTTTAACGCAGTACTGAATTTTCATTCTTCACCTCGGAAGATGGCGTAAGTGTTGCTCATTTATCGTTACACAGTGGGCACCTGTGAACCTAAGTTACAGCGGCGAGCAATATTATCCACGCCATATTGCCACAGAAACCCGTTCAAAGGGAGAGCGACATTCACACATCGCACACAACAAAGGGCAACACACAGAGAGTAACATCCATGCCCTGAGCGGGATTCGAACCCGCAGCCATTGGCTTCGCAGTCGGGCTCGCTTAGCCGCTCGGCCACCTCTGGCCGGCTTTTTTACCATGTGACAACATTACAGCATTTTATTGAATAAATGACGCAAGATTGGAATTGGTGATACTCTTTACAAATTTTTGGAATGAATTTTAGATATAAATAAAATACCTTTCACCAATAAAAAAAAGAAAAAAATTATAAACTAATATTAACAAAAAATTGCTACCGCAGTGCAAGTTACGTTTAGAGAAAGACGCCACGAAATATTATCGTATGCGTATCTTATAAAACGAATAGAATTTTCTACCAGAACTCATTCCTCGAAGTTAAAACGACAGCGCGTGCATCACAAGTAATTGATGGCAGATATTAACTTACTATTACTGTTTTTTTTTTCTTTTACGTTTACGGTTCCTTTGTTCAGTGAAATATTAACTAACCCTTACTAGTTTTATAATCTTTCTCTCCTCTCTAGAGTAATAATAATGCCATCGTTCTCTGGAAGGGGGTGGTACGTGCAACGACTGTCAACGCTAATCGCTGTTTAATGCGTTTCTCTGGAACGCTTCCAGATATGCATCGGCGGTTAACTACGGGCATTGTTTTGTTCGAGTTATATAGACTAAGTTACGCGAGTCGTGTTTTAGAAAGGATTTCAACTGTTTAAAAAGTGGTTAAGACTTACCAGTGTCTTGGGAAACCTGTAGTAAGGCAATTCGAGAACTAATTGCTCTACATTTCGAAATAAATAAATAAAAAATTTTTAAAAAAATTATTTTTTGTATTGAGAATTTTAAATTGAAAAGATACAGCGCTGATATTTTGAATATTCTATTTTTTTTTTTTTTTTTTTTTTTTTAAATAGAAAGAAAAGTTGCTCAGCGGTTTGACACTATGCTTTATTTATCCTTTGATTTGTATCTTACTCGAAGTTTCTCAATATCTATATATTTCTCTCGTTTTAAATTTTGTTGGAATGGTATGTTACTCCTCTGAGCATATTGAATCAACAGAATTAAGTTTCGATCGTGTGTTGGCAACAGGTATATTTTCTTTTACAGATAATGCGAGTGACGCCATTCTGAGTGTATGTAATCACAGAACTTGTAGAAAAGGCATGTATTGTTAAAAGTTGTTGTCTACTACTAGTACTAAGTCACTTTACTTTACTATTCCATCCGGGTTATGTACGATGTTACCTTTATATATTTAAGCTATATTATAAGTAATTATTTTTCAGTTTGCTGTTCGAAATGGTACTGTATTTAATAAAAAATATTTAAATCTGCAAATTTGATCATGTGACTATCTACATTCACTCACCATTCACTATGCTCGCTTTGCCAACAAATTTCAGTTTTGTTTATAACTATTTTAATATCTACAAATTTTTACGGTTTGAACTTCAAGATCCCCTATATCTACAAATTTTCCCATTTGGACTATCAAAACTTCTCATAACTTTGCTATCTGGAATTGATAATTTGTCCGTAATTTTCCAAGCATTTACAAATTCTACCATTAGAAATAAGATTACTCATAGCTATACTATTTGGAAATTATTTTGCCTTTAACTTTCACAACATATACAAACTCCCCTATTTGGAATTAGTTACTCGTAACTAAGGTTGAAAGTTTGTCTCGTCGCACATTTCCTCAAATTCTGAACTTTTCTTTTTTCTAATATCCTCGAAATTTTCAAAAGGTTTCAATTGTTTCAAAAATGTTTAAAATGTGATTTTTTTTTTTTTTCTTTTTGCTCACATTTTAACAGCAATTAGTATTTTTCTGAAGCTTTAAAATTCATTATGTATAACTGATAAAACATTAAGGTGAATTGTAAGATGATCTTTCTACCCCTTGGATTAAAAATAATTCATTATACTGCCTTCCTTAAGTGCATTAAGGAAAAAAAATAGTTAATTAGCCCCATCCTTTAGAATAATTACTCCTTTAGAATAGTTAGTCCTTTCCTTAACCAGCAGCAAATTGACTAAAATGAAGGGATAACACAGACCATTACACTGGTCGATGAAAATTCGAAAAAATGAAAATACTTGCAAACGAATATTTAAAGAACGACATGCAGCAATAAGAAACATTTTATTTTAAAATGCGCAAAAAAAGGAAAAAAATTGGAAGCCCTGAATAACTTTTGATTTAATGGTTCGAGGACCTCACCTCAAATATGCTAATTAATGAGTATAAACAATATTCCGAAACACAAAAATATACTTTTTCTAAATCCATTTTTTTTTTCTCGATGAATTTGGATTTCTGACCCTTAAAATTCAGGGGTTTACCACAATCTAGGAAATATGGTCCGAATAGTTTGGTTTCGATAATTTTTTAAACAAATCGTAAAATGTCTTCACAAATTATAAAATTTCGTTTATCCAAAAATTTAATAATTATTTTGACAGTTATTTTTAATAATTATTCTTTTTATTATTTTATTTTATAATAGTCGAAAACGTTCGAATTATAAGATATACAGAATTTCACATCATTTTAAAGAATGTAATTTTATATGGTAAAATGCAAAATTTTTGACGAAATCGGTGAAATAGTTCTCGAGAAATCAAAATTTAAATATGCAAAAATTATTTTTTATTATTTTAAATCCATGACTTTTTGAAAAAGCTTTACCTTATTCTTTGCATATTTCCTTTACCACATCCCTTTTATCAATTAGGATGGAGTGAGTATACTTGTTCAAAGCCTTATATATCAGCTGTCAGAATCTTTCTTCGCTGTTGACGGTTGAGTGACCTAATTGAAACTGATTCTGCGCGATAATTACTCATCCAGTTATGGCAACATTATTTATTTCCAAATGTTTTTTTTATTTTTTGTGGCGTCTTTGACGGTTGCGGGGAGAGAACACCCACATAGTAGAATTTATAGCAAAGTTTTAGAGATAATTTCTGTCATCGCGTTCTCCGCCCTCTTGCACTTGCAATACATTTTGTTCGAGAAAAAGTCCATGACATATTGGCTTATAATTGAGAAATTTATATGTTTTGAAAAACTGCGCAATGAATAATTGTTGTTTAAACTTTTTTGGGAAAGTTACATAAAATGTTTTTGCATTTCAAGAACAAATGGTTAATAATTGCGTGAATGTTTTGAATAGTTAAGCAATAATGGTTTTCTGATGAAGTAATAGCTCTTCAAATTGTGATAACTGACTTTCAACACTGTGTCGAAGAAAATAAATAAAATATGCGATGTTTTTTTCGTATGGTAAAATAAAAAGGAAATGTGCATTACTATGGATTTAAAAAATTTTGGGGATGTTAACGTATCTAGAAATAAAAATAAAAAAATTCGCATTGTTTCAGAAAAAAAAAGGAAAATATACTCAGCTATTTTAATTAGCAATTCTGTTGTTAAAAGTTTAAATAACTTGCTGTAAATTATTTTTAATTTATGTTACACACAAAATAGCCTTCTAAATTTTTTCCCTAACAAATTCTTTTTATTTGTTATTCATGTGTTTTTCTTCTTTTTTTTTTTTTTTTTTTTGTTATCTCATATCTTGGATATTGTATTAGTTAGCATTAACTACAATTTAAAATACAACATACATGATTTACAAAACAAAACAATTTAATACCAAAAGAGCTTTACAAAACTTTTTTTTTTTTTTTTTTTTTGCTCTGAAACTTATTTATTAGTCCTTAAAATAGATATTATAATGCAATAAAATTTCAAATTTTAATAATGATCTGGTAAGATATTCTATAGCAAAAAATAATGATAAATTCAGATTTGAAAACATTTATTTACATTCACGGGCTTTCTGAACTCTATAAACAATTCATTTTCTTATGAATAATTAAGTATTCTCAAGATTTTAAAATTATTTCAGGATAATTCAGCATATTTAAACCTTTAGAATATTTAATAAACTGATCCATATTATGGGTTGGATAGAAATGATATAAGAATAAATATTTCTTTATAAACTGTCAATTTGTCAAAAAAAATAAGCTTTTTTTTTTTGCAACTTTATTTTATAAGTCTAATATTTTCTTCTTGATCATTTTTAAACCTACATTTCTGGGGAAAATTATTAATTTTTACAAGGGGATTTCGCCTGACGCTAATGAATTCAACCCCATAGCCAACCCTTAACATTATTGAATTACTATACATTGCTGTAGTAATATAGATTTTATTTTTCAGGAGCTAGATTTAGATATCGGAAGGAAAAATAGTTTTTAGTGTACTCTTCGAAAAAAACTCCCGCTCTAGAATATTCCCATAAAAATAATATGGAATTACATGATCAGCGGTCGGTATAGCACATAAACAAAAACCGTATGTTCGTTGGCGATATTCCATCTTTTATTATCTCATTGGCGCGTAAATGCATCATTAGTTGCAGGTGACATTCATTAATCGCTATCGCTGCCTCTTTCAGTCCCTACATTGATTTTTGCGCCCTCTCAGAAACGATCCTCGAACTAATGAAAAGACTTTGGGCCGAACTTTTTATGTCCTTTTTATTTTCTATTCTTTATGCACTTGCTTTAAGAGAAATTCTTGTTTCGTTTCTTAACTATATATACTTAGTGCTCTGGAACATAATCGGATTTTCGGCTGGCTTTAATGTCCCTAAACACTCTAAAACTGTTGCCGTGCTGTTACGTTGTGATTTGCATTGTGTTTTGTTTAGGTTGTTAAGGGTAAGCGATACTAAACATTCTTTGTATCCTAGCTAAATTCCTTAAAAGAATTTCGTGTTTGATGGTAATTAGGCTCACTTCTTTTATAAGGTGAATTTTTCATTGTGTTCAAGTTTAAATAATTTTGCGACAAAGTTTGATGTTGTATACAGAGCGCTAAACGCAAGCTACGCCCTGAACAACTTTTGACCTAATAACCAAGTTTTTAGATAGTGCAAAGATGTCTTTTTCAGCTTTTTGAGACACACCTAAGATATACTCAATTATTTAGTGTTTACTTATAAATTTCGAGCTCATGTACAGAAAAACCTAGTCGAATATAAAAGTTAAGCATTATAATTTGTGGGTCACAAATTAATGATTCATTTGTTCATCAATTAATTTGATTAATTTGTTTTGTATACTAAAAAAGAAAATGAGATTAGAAGCATCAAAACCTGTTTGAGTACCGGAAAACATAAGAAAGAGGCGAAAGTTTCTTGTTCGAAACATATTTGAGTTTATTCTTCGATAAAACTGGGTTTCGATGTTAATTATTCCCACCTGCCTCAATAGTGATATGTCCGATTTTGATACGCTTTTGTTTATCCCCCGCTTAAGTAATAATTTGCGACAACTAGCAAATTTAGTGATGATTACAAATAAAACGATTACGGAACGCCATAAGTTAATAAGTACCCATAATCTTTAGAGTATAAGGCTCTATTAATTACATTTAAAAACGTATGCCTATTTTATATTATTTTTACATGAAGTGAAAAATGTTTACACAGTAATTAAAAATTTGATACACCCTAGTAATTACTCGTGTAATGAAAAAAAATTAATTTTTAATAATTATTTATAACTTCTGGAGAACGCACTAGGTCTGCTCATCAGGAAGACTGATTGTGCAGCTTATAGGAAATAAAAAAATAATTATTTATAAACGAAGATGTTTCACTAATTCAAAGTTTTACATCTTGTAAATTGTAATCGTCAAAATTTGAAGTAAAAAATAACTATTTTCAGGAAATAATTTTTTTTCTCAAGCACTATTAACCGATTTATTTCAATTTTTGGGATTTAAAACTGAGTTGCTCAACAGATTGTAAAAAAAAATTTTAATTCCCAAATGTTTGGAATATTTTTAAATTAAACTTTAAAAATTAGTTTTTTTATTAATATGAATGTAATCTGTCGAATGAATGTGTTGAGTCGATATTATGTATTCGATACTTGTTATTATGAATATATTTTTATTCGTAGCTCAAATTACTATTTCATGAAATAAGGAAACGCGTCTACAATTTACATCTAACTTATTATTTAACTCTGAGTGATTTCTCACACTTCCAGGATCATTTTTCATGAATTTCGTGATCAGGAATGACACAATATGATTGAATTTCGTGATCCAAGGCTGAAAAATAATTGACTTAGGTAACCGAAATCGAAAGTGGGATTAAATGTCATGACAAAGACAATATGATCGTAGTTTATGTTATAAGAGAACATTGCTTGCCAGAATCGATTAGATTTTCAATTACGAAGATTAAGATTCGTTCTAACATAAGTTTTGAAGATTCTCGGAATCTTTTCTTAGATTATGTTATTTGATACCTTTTAAAATAAATAATCTTTAAAAGTTACTTTTATTTGATCCGTACTCTACTTTTCTCTTAAAATTACATTCAAGTTTAGTGATGTGATCGCTCCAATTTGTCTTAGCTCCGCAATTTATTCCGAATTAGATACTCATGTAAAAAATCGCAATGGGATATCTGCAAGTGACGTAGTGTGGGTATCTCGATCCTGATTGGCTGTTGAAACGTGTCATTTGTTTTCATTAGCAACTGTTATTTTCTTTCTACTTCGAGTAAGCTAAAGTATAAATTCTCTTAAGTGACACATTCTATATTCTTTCACAAAGATTTAATTTCTTCCACTGTATATTTCTTACTTAACACAAAGTCAGGCACGAAGCCATGTGAATTAACAAACTAATTTATGCATCGACGTTGCCAGGTACACAAAACAAAAATATATCACGGTTACAATAAAATGCATAAGCGAATAAGTTAAGTAAAAGACGTAGACGAGAAGGAATGATATTTCAACAAATTCGATGTTTGATACGAAGATGTATTTAATTAACTTCACGTTAATTAATATTCTAACTTGTGTGAAAAAACTTAGCTCAACTTTAGGACGCCATTTCGCTTATAAACGGTCATCTGCAATATTGCAGAACTAAAAAAAAAAAGAAAAAAAAAAAATTGCTTGGAATGAGTTTTTCTGTATAAAGAAGAAAAAACATTTTAAATCTGCATAAAACAATTTTTTCCCTCACAAAACTACATTGAATTCAGTCGTGAAACTTGAGCGGGGGAAAAAAAGCGAGATTTTGAATTTAGTGTTAAAGTTTAATCCAAAATAAGAAAACTTAGCCTTTTGAGTATAGTCCTAAAAGTTGATATTTTTGTAAAAGGGGAGGGGGGGACTTGTGGGATTTTAAAGTTTGTCCAAAAACTTGACTCAAAAGAAATTTTAAATTTAATCCATAAACTTAATCCAAAATAGGAAGATTTGGAATTTAAATTGCTTGAAGTTATCGCTGCTTAATTATCTAAACTGCTGCAGATAAAGTTTCAGGAAATAATTTCTCCAATTCTAAACATCTAACATTTCCCACTACAATTACCCTGTTAATGTTATTATGCATTCAGCTTTATATATCACTTTCATGGCCCCGGATCCGAAAAATTTTCGACGCTCCAGCTCCAATATATATATATATATAAGATTTCATTTACAATTCTTAAGAAAAGAATTGTATCTAATAAATCCTTTTTTTTTTTATCTTAAATCATTAGAAGTGTATCTTAATGCCGAGAATAATCTTTCTACAGAGCAAGTTAACGTAACTGGCAATGCGACAAGCCTGATGAATGTCTATAGGATACAATGAAATTGTTGGAGCATGAGAAACCTTAGAGCTCCAAGCTTTCAAGAAAAAACACAACTCTGGGTCTCTTGTCGCTTTAGACATAGTTTTCCTCTGTTATTACTTATATATGCCCCTTTAGATTGTTGTTTTCCGCTGCTTTTAATTTCATGTTCCTCTGTTTCCGCTGTATTACTTTTATTGTGTCCCTTTAAGTATTTTGTTCTAATAACATTGTTTTATTATTTTAAATTTTATTTTTCGCTGTCATTTCTTTTATGTGCCCCTTGTTATGTTATTTTATCCCTTTAAATGTTTCTTTCCCTTATTTTTATTGTTTATATGATTTATTATTTTTATTTTACTTATTTACTCTTTTTGTGGTCCCACATTTTTACTCCTTAATTCAAAAGCCCGAAATAACTCGGGCTTTTTCAATCTTTAAGAGAACTCTATCCCCGCCATCTTGTATTTTAGGTTAAATTTTTAATTTGCGTTTTCTTGATATTTTTTTTTTTGTTATTAATAACTTTTGATATAGTATTATTAGACAACACAATACCTTTCAAAACAGGTAGAAAATAAAGAGGTTTTTTTTTTAGTAGATTAGGAAAAATAGAGGTAGATAATTTTTAGAGCTTCTATGAATCTTTCATCAAACCTTTAATGCAGTAAAATGATGCCATTTTTAGGTTTTCCGTAAGTAATTTTAAACTACGTGTTAAATTTCTTTAAATCTATTTTTATTACTGTTTCAACTGATGAAAACATATTTGAATGACGCTAAAAAATTATTTTAACGATTCTTTAAAATTCTTTATAAAAACGAAGATATTTGCCAAAAATCTAATAACAGGCATAGCTGTCAAGCGAAAGATATTGTAAATATCCAATATTAATTTATTTATGAAAACTAAATAAAAAGGCTTAAAATCATTTTTAGAATGAACCCTACCCGAATCGGCAGGCTGGATTCCATCGGTATAGAAAATAAAGGCCTCTTAAGTTAAAAGGTTAAACATTGTTTATTACCATTTTGACTACTTGATCTCGGTTTAAGCTTTATTTCTCTCTCTTAATATTGTTACTTTATGTCATTACTTTTTTTCTACTCCATTAAATGTTACTTTTACGTTGATACAAAGAGCGTCTGATCCCTGTAAATGTTGCTTTGCCTTCTTATTACTAACTTGACTGTAAAAACAGTTACATTTCTCTTGAGCAAAAATCCCTGTTTAGATTTAAACTTGCGAAATAAATGATGCGTTACCTATTTTTACCTTTTTTCTTTCCCCGCGTTGATGCATACAGTTTTTTTTTATTCAATTTATTTATTTCAGATTGTTTTTAGATAATAATAAAAAAAGTAAATCTCAATAACTATCTGAGAAACTTCACAGTACACTTACAGCAGCAACACTTACAGCATTGAGTAAAAACCAGGGCTGTGTAGTCGTCGGAGGTGAAGAAAATTTTGCTGGAGTCGGAAGAATTTGCTTGACTCCGACTCCTGTTAGTTAAAAATTGCTCCTGTAAATTTTTTTAAAAAAAAAGAAGAAAAAAAAAACGAGAGATTTTGTGGTTTTATGAAAATGATCGAGATAAGTACTTATCATTATGTAAACAAAAATATTACTGGAATCAATACTCTAAAAATTATTGAAATTGTTACCTAATCAATCACATTTGAGCATGTTTAACCTAATTATTAATAAATTATGTTTCAGTATTTCAATTCCAAAACCAAAACTATTTAACTAAGTATAAGTTTATTTAAAAGATATATTCGAATTAATTTAATGAAACCTTCGTAATAATTTAGTTCATCAAGAATATTCGCTAATAATTTATTTATGGTAATAGTTATAATAGTCACTAAATAGCCATGAAAGACGGTAATATAATGTGCGTGGGTAACTTTAATTAGAGTGCCTAGAGCACTCTAATTAAAGGCACTTTAGCTTTAATAATAAGTATTCCTTTTCTTAAAACAGTTTTGCACAGTTACAGTATCTTATACAAGTATATTTCTTCAACTGTTGTAATACAAAATGTAATTTTAAAACAAGTACCTTTTATTCTAATCGTACTTAAAAACAACGGAACTCATAATTCGAAATCAACAACTACTTAAATATTTCCCTATGATTTAGTGGAAATTTTAACTAGGTATTAGTTGGAGTCATGCTCTTGGAGAATTCTTGATTCGAACATTTCACAACTGCTGACACCACAGCTCTAGTAAAACTATTTTGAATATATCGATATTAATTTTCAATTCAACAAAATTATTTTTATATTGAATTAAGTTTTTGGTACCTGAATACTCACTCAGGATCATACCGTATTTGATAACTATACTCGCAGTATTATCGTGTTCAATAGTTATAGTTGGGATAATCTCGGTATTATATAATTGTTATCGATAATTATCGTTAAATTAAGGTATTCGATTGTTATCGTATTTCGAATGTCACTTAGACAAGGCCTTTTGCGAATTAAGTCAGGAAATTGCGCCTTTCGTTTGACAAGAGAGTACCGCTAAGGTGAAAGTACGTCCTACCTCAGAACCCCACAGATAGATAGCAGCACGACTTATTCGTGGAGCAACTACCTCAATTTAGACATAGATCTGAAATAAAAAGAAAATTTTCTCCAGTTCCCTGTACCCATGCACCTCCTAGACCGACCAGAGTACATGCGTTATACTTGCTCGTAGAATTTGTAGAATCGAAAGATTTTTACCGTTTCTGCTATTGTTTTGATGTTGCTGCTGTGAATAATGATCGGTATTTATCGTAAAAAAAATTTATTCACGATACATTACCCTACTCATTTAAACTGAATAAATTTAAAACAAATATTTCATGTATTGTTTCATTCGTGTATTTGTTTAAAATATTGCTAGTGTTATTTATATTTATTTATGAGAGAAAGATTTGTAAAAGAATTTTAAAAACAAAATTTGACTTCTTTAATCGTACAGGATAATACTTTTGCGAAGTTCCAAGACTTTTCAATTAATTTATTCACGTGTGTCGAAGTTTTAGACAAGTTGGTTTAGCATGCTATTGCCAATCGGTTTAAAATCGCTTCCAAAATTTAAATTTATTTTGTGTTCATTCAATGAGATGTCATTTTGATAGTAAACTTCTTTCACCTTTTTTCTCCTCGTCGTTGTTCTTTTCCTTCAATATGAGGATTTAGGTACGCCACTGATCATTCGCACTTTGCTTCTGGAGTTTAACGCTTCTGTGAGTTATTCTGAATTATGTTTGTTATTGTGTTAAGATTTTTAATAAAACTGGATTTGCAATTACCATCACTCATACAACAAGGCATTTTAACGTTTCTATGGTTGCGTGAACTATATCCAATTAAGATTTAAAACTTTAAATAAAACTGGATTTAGAATTTTTTTTTTATTTTAATCATTACTTCAAAAAAAAAGGGGGGGTTAACGCTTCTAATAAATTGAGTAAATTCTATCAGCTTACGAGTTACAAATTTAATAAAACTGTTTTTACATTTTTATTTTTAATCAATTTATTTCCATTCAACCCAATTCTGACAGAATTGAATTATCAATTATAATTTACCATTGCATTTTTGTTAGAACTGAAACAAAAGATGTATCAAAACAAGTCCAGAAACATGTCAAATGTCTGATGAATATTCGATGTTCCATTGTCCAGCCTACATCCAATAGATATCCTTCCAGCTGCAAATGTTAACAACAAACGTCTTCCTCCTTTCGATATCGCATTTGAAATTCAAAAGAGCCGGGTGTTGTTGTAGTCTCACTTTTGGGTTGTGACTTTTCGAAGTGAAAAAGGAATAAGATGACTTCGTGTGACGGAAAGAAATCAAAAGATTCGAGGAAGGGGGGAGAAGGATTGGTCTGCTTTCTGCTCACGCCAGTTCCAGAGCGATGAGTAATGTTCTTTCCCCGGAACAGATGAAAAGAAGATCATCTTTCTGGAATTGATGTCACGATCGATTTCTTTCTTTCTTCCTAAAGTCCATCTTTTCCTCCGCTCCTCCCTTTTCTTCTCTCTATGTTTCCTTTCTTTTTTTAGTTTCGTTCCTCATTCCTTTGTTTTTTTTTTTTTTTTCTATTTTTCTGTTCGACTTTATGACGTCTTTTTCCCGTGTGGTCATAATTAAATTGGAGTAGTTGATTCGTCCGGTGGAAAGGTTACCGGGGAAAAAAAGGAAGAAATTGTGATGTTGAATCTTGTAAACTACTTTCTCCTAATCGGATTATGTTCTTGCAAAAACTCCCTTTTCTTATTCAAGAAAAATAATGACGTTTAAATGGACAGTTTTAAAGTGCTTCTTTTTTTTAAAAATAAAAAATATTATGTTAGGTTTGACGGGAAGTTAATTTAAATTGTTGTTTTGAAAAGGGTCTTATGACATTCTCTGTTATGGTGGGTTATCACTTATGCTTAAAATTTAAAGTAAAACTTCAGTCTTATTTTTGTGAATTCATTAATCGCATGACAAATTAAAACATGCATACGTATACAGTGTGTCAAGAAAGTAGAAAAACGATCAAATATCTCAAAAAATTCGTATTAGAAGTTGAGTGCGATACCCCTTGTATGCATCTTTTAAAAATATATCACTTGTGTGGTTAAGATTTTTGACCTAATGCTAATTTCTAGAAATATTTGACCGTTTTCATACACCTTACTCTTTAGTTATTTGCTATTATTCTCTCACATGGTTCGTAATAGCTATTCGCTCTTAAAGAGAGAATAATAGCTATTATTCACTCACAGAACTTTTTTTTTCTAGGAATTCAAATCGTATTTTTAAAATAATCGATTTAAAGAATTGAAAGATTTGAATTTTCGATCCAATGTATTTTTATTTTAATTGCTTTTCATTTTGATTAATAATGCTGGTTTAAAAACGCAAAATTCGATAGCTCAAACTTAACCACCACTAATTATATGTGGTTCAGGCATATAGCCTTGCAGACAGAATCTTCAACCTTTTTAGGAATTCTATCATATGTAATAGTGTTATTACAAATGTTGATGAATTTAAGTGTCGTACGTTTAATTTTTTAATTTCATCAAACGCAGTGCAACTCTTGTAAGGTATACTTCAATAATTTCGGAAACAATTAGTCTGATTAAAGAGATATAATCGAAGAGTATTGTACTGAGCACTGAGGTTCGTTCAGCAACCTCCTAGAAGAAAGAAGGCCGCAGCACGGTTAAATTTAGTAGTCTGACGTAACCCTGTATCTCTAGAGTCTAGACGATACACGTAATAATTCCAGAACTATCATTTTGCTGCCAAAATGGTCGCCAAGATGATTACCAAGTGGGCCGAAATGTCGCCAAACTGAGTCTTCTATAAGAAACACGTTAATTTTAAATTACGTTCGATTTTCGCGATCTTCTAGCCAATTTTCTAATTAAACTGTTTATTTAGGTTCCGTTTGAGATATTTAGCCTCGTCAAAAATATTCACAAAATTATACACATGTTTACAAATTCGTAACCGTATATTGTCGGTCCACACCAAAAAATTTGCTAAAGGAACCAGATATTAGGATGTCGGAATAATTAAGAAAGCTTCAGAATTAAAAAGAATTTTAAAAGTTATTTGTGTAACATCCAAGTACAAAAGCACACTGCCAGTATAGGTGGTACTCTCAAACGCATTAAATGCGCATTCTTATTCGACTAACCCTTGGAACCCGCATATCTTTTCTGTTTGTATTTTGTTGGATTGTCATAAAAGGCTTCATCCTACGGTATCCTTTATATTTTGTGGTTAAAATCGATCCCTTAAGAGAAAAATCTGGACTCTATGTATCACCAATTTCTGCTGATTCCCGTCTAGTGTTTTCATTTTCATAACCTTTCATATTTTCTAGACATGCTGTTTATACTTAAATTTCACTCTTCATGCCCAATTTACCCTAACTGTGTCCAAAATAAACAAGATTGTACCTTATATTTGTTTTTATTATTATTTACTCGACCCAGTAATATTGGAGAAAAAATGAATTGCACTGTGTGTCTTCCCATCTCTTCTAATGTCAGTTTCAGATTTCTTCAAGGAATAATTCCTCCTGCATACGAAATCCAATTTGTATAAATCCATAACAAAGAACCCCTCGAATCCGTTCTTTTCATTTTCTCAGTCTCCGTGCTGAAAAGGGAAGATTCGTTATTAAGATCTTTGTTTTGCTTTGCTTTCGTTTCCGATTGTATCACGACGTTACCGAATATATTATGCTGATTTTCTTTTCTGGGCACAGCTGGCATTCTCTTATTACCTTCCAATTTCGGGGCTTGTCACGTCTCTTTGAGTGCACGTTTCATGAATGTGCTTATAGACGAATGTGCTTCGTTCTTGTTTTTAGTACTTATTTCGAACATGATGAAGTTCTGAATAATTGTCTTCGGTTCTATTTAGAACCTTCTGTTTGCGTACAAGGTTTGACTGGAAAGTAATATTACTGAGTCGATTAATGTATTGATCCGATGGGTGCAGCACATTAAAAAGTCTTAAAATAGATTTCATCCGTCTATAAATCGGTTCCAGAAAGGTGTCAAGGCATTGATAGTTTCTCAGTAGGTCTTATCTTTCCAGCGCCAGAACATGAAGAGAAGCCACGTCCAGACTTTGGGGCGGCTGGAAAACTTCTGAATTCTTAGAATAGGTCAGGAATCGGGTCACAAAGAAGACAGAGTGGCAAGACTCATCGTTATACTGAAGTTTCTAATCGTTCGCGATGTCACACTATTTTTTAATTTTTGCCTTGAACCTCTTAACAGTGACATATACTTCAGGAAATAGGACCAAAAATGTAAAAAAAAAAAAATTTGACTGTTTAATTTTTTTTTTTACATTATTATAAAAGTTAGAAAATAGTTTTTTTATTACAAAAATAAAATTTTAAATGCAATAACTACTGTATTTATAATTTTTACATACACATAAAAAAGTAATGGATTGCACACACACATTTTATTCAATTAAAGCAAAGTAAATAAAAATTTTGAAGCTAAATATAATATAACTAGTATAATATAATATAAAAACAATATGATTTTTAATACATAAATTTTACAAATCTTTTATAGTTTGGTATATCCCAAAACACGGTACTGCACACAAGCCCATAATTTTTCTCCTGCCCGAAGTCAGTTCGGGCATCACAAATACTGTACGTAGTAGTTGCCCGAACTGGATTCGGGCGACACTGGCAAAGGGTTAAATGAACGCTCAAAAAAATTGAGTTCTAGAATTCAGTCACACTCTTTAAATTGCCTTCGATGGTGGTCTCCCATAGCCTTCTAGCCCGAGCTTCATAACTGACCTCTTCATGGATCTCGGCTTTTCATAAATTGTCGTTAGACTTTGCATTCCCAAAACAGTCATTACTAAAAGCCGTTTATATCATTGGAAAAATATACCGTTCAAATGTTTTTTGAGTAGTGTACAAAACTTGACAAGAACAAAAAAAAATCAGTTTCCGAAAGTAGTCCGTATGGTCGGAGATGAATAAGCAACCACGCGCGTGTAAGTTGACAGCTTTGCAATGCCGGTATTTTGTCTCCGACCCATTGGTACATTTATAATTTTGAACTCCTCCCTTTATCAGTAAAAATAAGCAATTCACAAACCCTCTCCCATGCTTACGTTAATTTACCTTTTGCTATAGTTAGTTGTTTAGTTTTCGGATTATATTCCAATTAAAGGTGCAATTCTGCATTAAACAAAGTTAACGTTTTAATTCATTTTAGAAAATTTTCAGTCTAATATTCTTTAGGGGAGATCTTTGTATTCAAAACTCTTGACTTATGAAACTCTTTGAAGAAACGTTGTCCCAATTTTTTTTCTTCCCCGAATTTAACTTTTATTCCAAATTTGAAGTTTTTCCATGGGTAATGTTTTTGTTACGTACTTAATTTTAGTTTTTCAGAAAAGTGTGAAAATAAGGGGATTTTAATGTCCTACGTAAGCATTACTCATACCCCTCCTCCTCCTCCTCCCCCCCTCGTCATCAAAAATAAGGAAATCACAAACCCCTCCCTCCCCCCCCCCCCCCTTTAACTGCTTATATTTGAACGGAAACAGCATTTTTTTGTGAAACATTTGTAATGTTTGTCACTCAAGCTATAATCAGGGTTGGAGTTTTTGCCGGCAAAAAGGGGTTTTTTCCAGGACAGTGGCAAAAACAGGCAAAAACCAAATTATTTAAATTGTTGATTAAATATTATTACAAAATACTTGAAGCAAATTTAAATCAATCATAAGGAATAATAATTTTGATACATTACATGAGAAAATTATTTTTAAAATATTAATAATTAATATAAGGGTAATAATTTTTAAAGGATTGAAAGTTTTTGACATCTTTTCATTTTAGAATCCTTAAATAAATGTTTTTTTAACAAATTATATATATTTTTTTTACTTATTCATAATAAATTTTGGTATGTATTATTTTACATATCACTCTTACACTATATTTAAAGAGAGACATAAGAAAGCTAAGATGGATGTTTTATTAGATAGATTTTGATAATCACCTCATTTCTCTATATTACTTCAAAATGCAAACAAAACCACACAATTTAAATTCTTGTGAAATTTCCAGTGAATTTTGGGAATTAATGTCTCATTTTCACTCATGTCCTTCTAGTAATACTGCCATTGAAAGAGTGTTTTTGAATTTTTCATTTGTACATTCGAAAATTTAGAATAAGTTTACTCTAAATAATGTTTCAAAACTAGTGTTCTGTTATGCTATGTTGAGACAGCACAAATTGTATTTTGATGATTAATAAAGTATTGAATTTGGGCAAATGTAAAAAATTGCATTGATACTAGTATATTTTAATTAACTACACATGTTGATAGATATTTTATGTTTTAAAATATAGTTATATTAGTTTAAAATAGGTTCATTTCACTGGAAAAAAGAGAATCACTAATTTTCCGATCAATAATGTTTTAAACTACTAAAATGATATATTAATACATTATGATTTAATTATGGAATAATAATTTTTTTAAATTATATATATTTATAGTATATATTTCAATTTTAGGAATAATTTTGTATCAAAAATGTGTTTTTGTCCTCTCATTTTGGAAAATATAGGTTTTTGCCAGGACGGTTTTTACCATGGTTTTTTCCACCTGCGGCAAAATCTTGCCAACCCTGGCTATAATTATAAAATATTCTTTTTATAAATTTCTATTAATTTCTTTTTATAAAGTATTCTTTTTTTGGAAATACGAACTGATATGTTTTTCTTTCCTTTCAGATTCCATAGATAGGCCAGGAGGCCACCCACCTGTGAAAAGATGTTGGTGCAAGCTGCTCGACACTGCCCGCAGCATGTGCTGGTGTCCCTCTGGAGGCGGAAGAGCCTTCTCCTAGGCTGTGTCATGATCATGTCCGTTTTTGTAGTGTGCCTACAGTTCAGCTCCAACGGAAACAATGGTCATTTAGTGGCCAATGGACTGCCAGATTCTCGGAGCAGAGACGAAATCCCTCTGGGCATGGTGGGCGTAGGTGGTAGTCACAAAACTCTGATACCAAGAAGAAATCTTTCTGCCCTTAATCAGAGACAAGATCAGAACTCCATTGGTGTGGGCATCGTCAAGCCTGGTCAGTTAGTGGACATGAGTGGAAAACCACCGAGGTAAGTTTGGTGTTATTGAAATCATCATCGGCTTCGGAAACTTTGGGGGGGGGGGATGGTTATGTATAAAAACAAATATTTTCAACACTGAATCGTATTATTTCTGTTTTGGTTCATAATAGGGTTTGAATTTATTGTTGATGTTAAATTGAAATATATTTCTATATGCAAGTTGAACCAGGCTTAAGAAGTATCATAATATGCTTCATTTTACCACCATATTAAGGTTGCAATAAATTTGACACAGCACACCTCAAAATTTCTAATAGTGTTCTCTCAACTAAAATTTTTTCTCGGATGTTGAAGCTAAAAGTCAGCGTGACATATATATGGAGACATGTATGACATATGTGTAGGGAGGATTCCTTAAAATATTGGGCCAAAAAGTACTATAATTACATTGCAAACAGGTACGGTATTCGGGCTTGTGTCCTCTCGCTCAAGAATTTCGATCCTCGCATTTGAGCTCCCATTCTGAATAAATAAATACAGGGTGCTTTGGGACTTGCTTTCCTTGTTTTATTAACTTACTTTTTTTCCTCGTTATTCTCCTTTTTGCTTTTGTGTCATTCAATTTTCAGCACCATTTGTCTTCGTTAACTTAAGTACATATTATTGCAAATTTTTAATATAAGTATAGGCAGCATAGTCTTGCGCGTCTACTAGGACATAAAACTGCACAATTAATTTAAATTACTTTTTTTTCAACTCAAAGTTTCAGTCAGATAATGTTGTTTCTCAATGACTTATGCTGCCATTTAAATCGTTCTATTTTTTGTAATGTCATTGTAAATAAATTTACAAATATGTATAATCTTACAGATATCAGCAACAGCAATCAGGCGGAGATCCCAGAGCGATCAACTACGTCGGCTCACCAGACAACAATCGAATTCAAGTGTACGGGGATGGCAAAGCAGTGCCTAATAACCCATCCAACAACAATTGGCAGGACCAGCAACAAAGTAAAACCTGGCAAAACAACGGAAACGGTGGCAACAATTACTATATACCCGCTCTGCGAGTGGTCCACTTTGATCTTAAAGGGGCGCCACCTAAAGTGTCTTACTTCAAGCAAATTTTCCCTGTTCTGAAAGAAGCTGGCGCCAATGCTATCCTACTCGAATACGAGGATATGTTTCCATTTACTGGTCCCTTGGCGCCAGTTTCCGCCAAGAATGCCTATTCCAAAGAGGATATCCAAACCATATTGAACCTGGCCAAAACACACCACTTTGAGGTCATTCCACTTGTTCAGACCTTTGGTCATCTAGAATTTGTGCTGAAACTGAAGGAGTTTCGGGACCTGAGAGAGGTGGATGACTTTCCTCAAGCCATCTGTCCTTCGAGGAATGAGTCCTTCAACTTGGTGGAGCACATTATTGATCAGGTGATGGCTTTGCATCCGAACATAAGGTGGTTGCATGTGGGATGTGATGAAGTGTACCACCTTGGATACTGCAGCAAGTGCATGAGGATGGATCGAGATAATCTCTTTTTGTCCCATGTGGCGAGAGTTGCTCGTTATGTGAGAGACAAACATAAGGTATGTGTGATATGCCATTTGTTTATTATTTCAAGTATTCTTACCTCCATAATTTATTTTTAGAATATGCTGTAAATTGTAATCATTTCAACGATCCAAAGGCTGAACTATGTAATTTTTAATAGTATAATTCAATTAATTGGGTACTTGCAACTCCAGACAGAGTGAAGTGGTTATGCCTAACCACGTGATTTAAATCTAATTTAATCGAATATCTGTAAGCGACGTCACGCGTGTGTCGAACCTGATTGGCTTCTGAATCGATAAACGCCTCGATTTACCTACGAAGTAGTTAGGTATCTAATATCTGTAATTGGTTATGAATAGCAACCAGTTGTTTTTTACACTATTCCTAATGGACGATTACTATTCGAATAAAAACTTATTCTTACTGGACGGTTACTAGTTATTGGTTGATGAATTTTCAGTAACCAAGTGTAAGTGAAGTGACGTTATTCTTAGACATCTCCATAGTCGATGCCAATTTAATGAATTCTCCGGGACCGAAAACTTTATCTCCATGATTCTCGACTCTGGAAAAATTATTTTTCCAATTTATGGAGAGAAATTTCATTACATCCTGCTAAGGTAGGTATGTTTTCAGTTCCCAAACAGTTCCAAGATAAACTTATTATCTTTTTTCTGTTGAAAAATAATACGGTATTTATTCGTTAAAGAGGAATTTATGGCTGATTGGCATTTATTTTAATTAGCAAAATAGAAAAATTCATTGAAGCTCGAAATCTGTGAATAAAGGTTCTTAAAATCGACTGAATTTTTCTGTTAAAAATATAAATTTGGAGAAAAAGTGGTAATAATGAAACCTAATGGTTTCAACTAATATGAAAATTTGATAAAAAAATATTCGTCTGAATTAATTCAGAAGACGAACTTAGCTGGAGAACTTAATTTACACATTATGTTCAAAATGGTTTTGAATAAGAAATATTTATTTATGTTTACATGAGCCAGGTTGCTATTCCGAAACATTTTTCAAAGTGATGGATTATATATTTTTCGTAATAGTTTCTTAAAACAGTAGTTATACGTGATTTTAAATAAGTATAAGGGAAATTTTGCTAATTTACGTTAGCTACCGAACTCGCTCTTAGTGCGCATGTGTCAAAATCTGGTTAAATGTGCATTCGCCCGTGAAAAAATATCAAATTTACGTAAGTGAAAATTAAAGATTTCGCAAAAATCCTTAAGTTAAAAACGCTAAAGTCGTGGAGTATCGTTTTAACTTAGACTAAAAAAATCAAAACGAACATTTACAGTAGACGTAGACGATCTCTTCGTTCAACCAATTTGCGATCGCAACGAACTATAGGGGGCGTTGTTGTATGTGCCGAATCCCTGCGATTTCCATATGAACAGTCATTCAGTTACACTGGAGACGTCTTTAATGTAGCATTGTAACGTTCCTTCTTTATTGCGGCTGATTAAATTTAAAAAGAAAAATGTTTGTTTTCTTTCTTATGCAAACGAAAACAAAATGGTATCACTTTTTTTTTAGAGACGGAACATCCAGAACACATCGGAAAAATAGTTGTAAATAAAGAGAAAAAAATAGGTATATTCTTATAAGAGTTCAAACCTAATGCCTGAGAAATAGTTTTACTAAATTTAATGGTATAACATGAAAGGCCCATTAAAATTTTAACGTAAAATAAAGAATGCTTACGAAACAAAACAAAAAAAAAAAAAGAACCGTTCTTTTTTTGTCGCCATTTTTTAGTGTTACGAAAATGCGTCTTTGGGACTTGCCAAAAACAAAACAAGATGCAATTTTATTTTTTTAGGAGCGAAATATTTTATGGAGTGAAATATAACGAAAATGTACCAATGTCCATAACATGAAACTTTATCTTAGTAAACGTTCGTTTTGGAAATGTTTTATTTCATTTTGAATCTTATTTATTAGAGTTCATAATGGCTATAGAATCAGGTGAGAGAAAAGTTTGTTTTGAATCTATGCTAAACTCTATATCGACCCATTTTCCACCGAAATCCGATTGACTACTTTGATTTTAAACAAAGTGTTTCATTTTAAGATATTTTCCAAAAATTTTAAGTGTAGATTGGTGGCACTTAAAAATCTGCCAAATCTGTAGCTGTGGTTTATACGTAGGTACCTAATTTTTCTTCCATACTTTTCTGAATCATATTACTTCAAATATTAGAATATACAAGAAGTATACATAAACACATAATTTAATACCATTTAATTTTTCAAAAAAAGTATTTTGACAACAATTTTATCAAAAAATTATAAACTAAGAAACGTAATATAAAGAATTCTTAGGATTAAAAACGATTTTAAAAATTCTTCATTTTTCAATAAAAACTTTTGTATTGTTTCTTTTTTTTAATTCTTATAGTATTTAATCAGACGTAAAAAAACCATTTTGTAGAGAACGATCATCAAGTAAGAAAAAATATTATTTACAAGCAAATTTTTTATTATAAAAATCATAACTCTGACCTGATTTATAAGTCCGGAGAATTCCAAAATGATATGTTCTTTGTTTGAAAACTTTATTCTCAAATAATATATACATAGTTTATCCCTTCATTACTTTTAGGTAACATACCACACATCAAAATTTTATAATTGTAAGATCTCGATATGAATTTTAATATGTAGCTTAAAAACAGAATAGCTGAATCCTAGTTGAAATTCTTTCAAAACTAAAAAACACTTACCAAGAAAACGATAAAAAATTTATTTATAATCATCACAAAAGATACTTTTCCAATTAATTCGGATTATTCTTTATTGTTGTTTTCTGAATTATGTAGATACAGAAATATATACTATTCTATGAAGAAGAAGAATATTCTATAACTATTACAGTTCTGTATGGAATTCATTGGAACACATTTATTCATTGGAATGACGAAAGCAATGTTGACTTCATTTTAACTTGTAATGAATTGAAGACAGAAAAATTATTTTACCGCAATACACAGATCTGTAACAGCAAGTGATCATGTTATGTTGTTGGTAATAGAAAGGTAAAAATTATTGAGAAGTTGTTCTTCAAATGCTTGGCGTGTTCTGCTTCAATGTTTGGCATGTTCTGATTAGTTTTTTCAAGAAGTTTTACCTTTTCTTTAGGGAAATTTTGGTTCTTTTTTGATGCTAAGAAAATGGCGTCCGTCATTGCCAATGGTTATGTGGGAACTAATGCCCGATATTTACAGTCTCCCGCTAGATGGCGTATGGCGTATCGAGTGTTGCGATCGCGAATTGTAATATCACACGATTGTTTTCTAAATTTCATCAATAAATTTCTTCGAATTCGCATTCCATGTCCATGTTTTAAGTTCGAAGGTTGGCTTAAACAGAAAACATATAACAGCTATAAACAGCGTGCTTATAGCTTTGTCTTTGTAACGTTAATCACGCCAACCTAACGTAAAGATACGTAGCATCTAAAATAAACGCAAGCACACACGCGCGCGCAGTTTCCTCAAATCTTACCTACGGAAGAGCGAAATCTCCCTAATATCTGTTGCTGATTCAAATTCGAAAAATTAATTAAGTAAAAATCGTGTTTATTTTCTAAACTAACATTAAAAGTAGTTACCAGAAATCGCTATTAACTAGTTTTTATTTTTTTATTTTTTTTGGTATCGCACTACACTACTAACTACGAAAAAAAGCGACTACAGTAGTTTCACTATTTGTAGGGCGCTACATCCGACCACTATTCTCGGCCAATCAACTCGTTGTAAAAGGCGCTTTTTTTATGCTTATTACAACGCCATAATCATTTCAGTTTTGTCAATTTTTATCGTCATAAATTGATTTTCGCCTGTCGTTTTCCTGTCATGTGATCCTTATTCTTCTCTCTGTTTTGTCTGGTATAAAAATCTTTAGTTCGTTATAGTTTCGTAGAAAATAGATATCGATCAGTTATTTGGGGGGAAGTGTAGTAATTGTATTTTTTAACAGAGTACGTTGACTTTTAAAGATATGAATTTGCAGGTCCTTCTAGAGTTATTTCTTAAAACGATCTTTTATCTTCTATTATCATTTTCTACAATCCATCGTAATAATAACGATAGATTATTTTTTTATTCGATCTGGAATCTGTTTTATCTTTATTGAATTTGTTCTTCTGAATGGTTTAGAAAAAAAAAAAATACAAAAACTGCAGAAAGAAGTTGTTTTGAAATCGATATATCATTGGCGAAAAAAACTGATAAATCTGTAATTGAAAAAAATTGAAACAATAGTTTGTTTGTTTTTAATTTTATTGCGTAATTTATATTGATTTTGATATTATCGCCAGGAAATTTTATTACGAAAAAGGAAACGTATTGGTAGATTTACTATATTGTTAATAAATTCCCCATTAAAAAATAAATATTAAAAAAGAAAAATTTGAATCTTATTAATTTTAAAAGAATTCTGTTTTCAACAATTATTTTTGAATATTTTATAATGAAGTTTTTATTTGAAATCTCAAACATCAGATGCTTCTTATGTAATTCAGAAAAAGGAAGCACATTACATTGATCAAAAGAGTTAACATAGTTTATGTGATTATCTTTTAACCAATTGATAACTCAATGAATATATCTTATAAAGGTAAAAGGGGTTCAAAAATTTTATTATTTAGGGGTGATCTGTTATGTTTGTTCTTAATATATATTTTTTTAAAAAATTTCTAAAAACGGCATATAAAAATTACCCACATTAAGAGTTGTAAATATTTTAAGACAGGAAAAAAAAAAAAAGAACGCTATTGAAATCTAACGAAACACTACTGTAAAAGGCGAGACAAAAACATCAGAACCTGTTTGGTTGCTAGTGGAAACAAAAAAAAAGAACGACTCATATGTTGAAGTTGTTTCTTATAATCACCTTTTATCAGGCAATCTAACTGAATATTTGATGTTTTTCACCCCACTTTTCTTATTAATTATTCTTCAAATGTTATAAGTGTTTCTTTTTTCCCTTTCTTCACTAATTTAAGGCTCTTAATGTGTATTTATTTATTGGTAAATATTCTAAAATTGCACATTAATGACAGCCTATTTAGGAACAACATGTGTTGTAATGCCCAACCTTATATGTTTACATAGAGTCACTTTAATCACTGAATAAAGTTGGTGTATTTAATATTATTTTATATTGATATTATCTTAGTAGAAATCATTGTTATGTATTGGTCATTATTATTACTAAATATCAGTCCCCGACTCCATAGTTGATGATTCTTATGCAAGATAATCTCCTCAATTCGAATAGAACCTCCGTTTTCTTCCAGCACCCGTCATTTTCAATAGGCTTAGGCTGTGTTGTGGTACGCAGTACCTGTCCGCGAAGCGGACACTCCACTGCTTCATCTGAGTTGATGCCCTATCATTTTCAAGAGATATCCCTTTATGTAGACGACTCACTAATAATGACATGCTATGTAAATTTGGCTTGGACAGAATTATTTTAACCACAACATTTTTCTGAGAAACCTCTCGAGCATACATAAACATTTGTACCAAGGAATTAAAGGGGCATTTTCCCCTTAAATTGTAAAACAATTTCAATTATTTTTCTGCATGTTTTAAGCTTTTAGCTCACCCTTTTTCTGTTGTTGTTTCTAATGCCACTTCCTAATATCAGCAAGCGGGCTTAGCGAATTTATGGCAGAGGGTGCGTTTCTTGTTTTTCAGTGGCGCCATCTATAGTCGAGAATACAACTTCAACCACACATGTCACTGCCTGTTTATAGGATAGATCCATTCATTCATCCACAGATCGTAATTTTGACCTGAACCAGAGAATGATCTATATCCAATTGAGTACCCTCAGGGGTATAAATTTCTTATGGGATCAGTGAGGACTTTCTGACCGGATAGATATAACGTTCACTGGTGCAGAATCTACAGCTGGCAGGTATCGAACTCCCAACCCCTTGGACATGGGCCCAACACCCTACCAACCAGGCTATCCCGGCCATCACCTTTTTTTTCTCCAAATAATAACAAATTCATCGCCATAATAAAGATGTCCAAGGCAGAGGCTGAACTATGTCACTGATTGGAATAAATCAATCAATGATTGCATTCGATTCCTATTAGACAATTTTCATTCGCATGTCAATCAAAACATTCTTATTGATTAATATCTGTTAATGTTCAGATAACCGTAATCAGGTAAGTGAAGTGGAGTCTCTTAATGGCTTCGTCTTATAACATTTGCCTCAACTTTTTTTATTACTCAAATCTAGAAAAGACGTTTAACCAGTTCTGCTACGTAACTTGGAGAGGAGCAAGCACACTTGGTATAAGTGATATATTTAACACGTTCACCACCGTGACCCACCGGTGGCCCACGCTAGATTGTCTCATCAGGCGGCGCACCAGAGTAAAAACTGGTAACAAATAAATTTCATTTTTTAGTTTTTTTCCGGGAATAATAAAAATCCATAACTACCAATTGTTTTTAACGGATACAATTTTTATATTGAATTGCTTCTTCGCCGTTATATATTTCCTTACAGTGAATTGTTAAGAATAGATTAACTCCTCCCGAATATTATCTAATATTGCAATAGTTCTTCTACCAGTATTTTCTCTTTTCCGTCCCACTTTCAGGCCTGAACACCCGGCATGAACGTGTTAAGGCAAAATTGGTATTTGTTTAGGTTTTTAACAAAATTTAGGTAAAAATCTATATTTTTGGTTAACAATTAACTTCATTAAGTCACAAAACGAAAAGATAACTTGTCCAGTTTGGCCAAAATCAAAATGGAATTCCAAAAACCTCGCAAAAAAAGTTAGAGAGATTTAATTTTCAAGAGATTATTAGAATATTGGAAGATCCATAAGAAAAGTGGTGCCTGGGCCTGATTTTTTTTTTTTTTTTATTGCAGAGTGGTGGTCTAATCAATTGTGTGCAACTAGTAGTTTAATCAATATTACTTTTTACCTAATGAAGTTACTTTATTATATTTTAGGTTATACCTATTGTTTGGGATGATATGTTACGGCAAATGCCCACTGAAAAGCTGAAAGAATTCCAATTGGGGACACTGGTTGAACCCATGGTTTGGACGTACGTCAAAGACGTTTACAGATTTGTGCCGTACAATGTATGGATGTCGTACAGCGAAGTATTTCCATTTGTTTGGGCAGCGAGTGCTTTTAAAGGAGCATTTGGTGAAACTCTTACGGTGCCAAATGTGAAAATGCATTTAGAGAACAATGAAGCTTGGCTCGAAGTGATGGCCGAACAGCACAAGAAATTCAGCAACTTTAGAGGAATTGTTATTACTGGATGGCAACGATACGACCACTTGGCGACATTATGTGAACTCTTCCCTGCAGGTTTACCATCCCTGATCATTGATCTACTTACTGCCACGCAAGGTTATTTCAGCCAAACTCTGTTCACCAAGTTCCACAATATTCTTCAGTGCACCGTACACCAAAGAGTGCAAGTTGACTTTGAAACTGACCCACACTTATGGCAGAGAGCTTCCTCCTGCTTCTTTCCTGGGTCCGCCGTCTTCCGGATGACACAGCATCACAGTGAAGCTGTCAAACGGGTGGACGATTATCTGTATGATGTCACAATACACAAAGCTTGGATGACAGAATACAATGTGCGCCACAACATTTCTAGTCCAATGAGGGTTGATGAAGGTCTTGCTGATTATTCTTCTGTTTATTACCCACTCACTTCTCTAGTACGAACAGCAAGAGATGCGCTTCGTGAAGTTTTTGACGAATATACAGTTGCTGAATGGATCGAACAAAACATATATCCTTACATTGTGAAGATGGAAAAACTTTGGAAAGAGGCCACAAATCTGAAGAAACCTAAAGTGTGGCCCAAAAGACCACTACCACCCCTAGACTTGCTTAAGAAATATTCAGTGGGGGTAATAAACGAAGATGACGATGATTTGGGACATGCTGCTGCTTAAAATCAGCATCATGCCGACATAGATCATCGGTATTCTTCGAGTCACAAATGTATATTTATTGAAGATCAACATTCTGAATTCTTTCAGGATTTCCTTCATGTGTGCCTCTGTTTAGTGAGGCTGTTTCTGACAATAGCCACCTAGAAATTCGGATCTGCAGAAGCTGTAAGCATTATTTTAAATCGAGATATTGAAATATCATACTACACGAGTGCCATGTTGTATAAAACTGAATGGCTTACCACATGACAATGCAGAGTTCCTCATGATCAGAACTTTACAGCTATTGCAGAAAGGAAAAAAAAAAAAACTGACTATAGTTCGAGTTTTATCGAACTATTACTTTACTTAATGCTGCAGGCGTGCGATTAAATTAGAACAAGTAATACTTTTTAGTTCCTGATACCTTTACCAACCCTTTAATTTAAGAGGGTTTTTAGATAGTAAGGCATCTACCGTACATGTGATCTCTAACTTTAATAATATTGGACAAAAGTATCTGGCGTAGCAGCAGATACTTACATCTCTCACAACATTTAATATTTGCTCAAAACTGCTTTCAGTTATTTGTTTGAAAATTTTTAACTTTTCCCCAAATTGGATATTGTTACATTTAAGTCTGCTTATAAGCAGTCACACGTTCATACGTGAACAAACGTGATAAATTGCATGACAAAGTTTTCTGTAAGAGTAGGACATTCTTGCTGTACAGTGAGTACAAGAAAATACATGTATTTCTGAACTATTAGCAAAATAATTAATTCTTACAAGGAAAGTACCCGAAAAGTGTCTATCTACGAACGAGGAAATCATCTATAAAATTTATTTATTCTTTTTTGCAATAATTATTAAGCAATAAATTATCATAAATTCAATATTCAACTTTAAATATGTTGCCAAGTTTATTCATCCTACAGGCGAACAGCAACTTTTTTCTTCTGTTATTTTTTTTTTCTGAAATTTGTAATTGTTGCATTTTAAAAAGGCTAAAACCAAAAGATAAAACTTAAATATTAGAATATAAATACTATTTGAAGTAATTAAATCCTAAGTTCCTGCTGCATAGGTCTGCATTTTAGATATTTATTAAGTCAACAGTTTATTTTTTTGATTAGAACTCTAAGGAGAAATAGTTTGCTTTAATTTGCATTTTCAATATATTTCCATGACCAAAGCTAAGTAGACTAAAAAATTTACATACATTATTTCATAAACAAAATAAAAATTATTTTTATCCAAAAAAAATTTTAGCTTGATTTGCTAGTGATACTTCAAACTAAAAATACTGGTGTTAAGAGAGAAAAAAAAATGCTTTAATTCTAACAGAAGGCATTTGTTAATTGTACACAACACTAGTTCTACACTTGGATGGTTATCGCATTAACGTGTAAATATAGTTATTACCTGAAATTCATTTACATCGTAATTTTGATCATTCACTCTAAATTGAAACTATAATAAAATTGTAACTAATTGGCATTGACAAATGACATTTTTTTTAAATCCTTTTACGATGTATAGAACTAGTAATTAGTTGTTGGTTTAACATCACTATTTTTAAATTATTAACTTTAGGATAATTATAATTTATTTGAATAAGTTATAATTGTTTTTAAAATCCATGTACTTTGTCACTAATATATTTGTATGAATATCAATTCTGTTTATAATCATAATTTAAGTGATAGATAGTTGTGTTCTTTAAATCAGTTTCATATGAAATTTTATATATGCATAATGTATTATTGTAATTAGTGAATTTATTAATTATAATAATTTATATTTCAAATCTAGACATTTTCATTCTATTTTTTTTCACAAATCTTAATTCTGTAATGCACTGTATCAAATTACACAGTTACATGTTCAAATGTATGTTAATATTCTGCAAAGTTTATTTTTTAATTTCCTTTTAATATAAATTTTTTATTTTTAAGTTATCTCCAATAAACTACATCTGCATGAAAAAATTATAAGTCATTATTTGCATATTTTATAAATGCAAGTAATTTTTTAATTTAAAATAAATTTTTACTAGACTTTTTCTTAATTAAACCTCTTCTTTGAGCAATGAATGACATGCAATATGTTCAATAGAAATCTTTAATGAATAATCAATGTTTTTGTTTTATAACTATTTTTTCATCAACTCTTACTGCATAGTTATGTTTTGCCTTCTGAAATATACTTATCCAATTTTTAAATTTTACAATTTATCAATCTTATGTTTAAGAACATATTCTCACTCACTGCCTAAATTGTAATTCTTTTGCAGTTTTGAAGAAAAATTGTAACAAATTTTTTTTTCTAGTCAAGTCATGCCTAATTGCTTTAAACGCAGGAAAGGGAAGGGGAAAATAACCTGAATACATGTTACTTAAGCAATTTTCTAAAGTGAATGGGAAGTAACTCATTTCTGGCACAAATGTTTCAAAAATTGTATTATCATTTTTTTCAATCTGATTAACCAAAATTATATTATATCCTGCTATTTAACTTTAATGATGTGTTTTAAAAAATAACTTTGACAAAAATGTATAAAAATGAAGGATTACATTACTCACACCTTCAAAAGGAGAAAAATATAAAATATTCTGAATTAATTTTACTTTTTTATACATATTTTAAATCAGATCATTCAAATTGATTGTGAATTGAAAAAAAATTTTAATCAACTGATATAAATTTTTACAAATGTTAGTGAGATCACTTTAAATTATTTCTTCATGTTGTCTTGTATAATAGATTTGTTTTTTGTTCCAATTTTTTTTTCAGAGATAAGTTAAATTGCTTTTTTATTGTTCAGACAAGGGGGGGGGGAGAATAAACTTCATATTGCTTTACTTCCTAATATAATTGCGCCATTAAAAGATAAAAGTACCAAATGTTATGAAGTGAGGTATTGTTTTTACTTTTTTAATCGATTATATTTGTAATTGGTTCATTCAAATTGAAATTGAGTTGAAATAAATGTCAATCAAATGATGTAAATCTATGCAAATGTGAGTGAGATCACTTTTTTAAATCTATTTATTTCTTGATGTTGTCTTGTATATCAGAGTTCTAGTATTGAAAAAAATAAAATATAAAGATCACTGTTTTGAGTGCTGATTTTTCTTTATATCAAAAAACATTTAAAAATGTTTAAAAAAATCCCACTTCTTGAATAGTCTAATATATTCAGGGTTGCCACAGAAAAAAAATGAACAAAATAGTTGCCTTTAGTAGCCTAAAGCATGAAAATAGTTGTCAAAAACTATTAAAATAGTTGCCTAAATAAGAACAAAAAGATGACTAAAATTTTATTAAATAACTTAATTGTTATATACGATGATCCATTTAGTAATGTTGGTGGCAAATATATTTTTTATATAAACATTAGTGTTCTAGCACTAAATTTTTACATCAAAAAAATTAATACATTTGCAGATAATTTTAATTACTAGAAATCATTCAAAAAAATATTTTTTTATTAGAAAAAACATACTTTTTCTAAAAAATTTTTAGTTTAACCAAGAATTGATTTAGCAAATATATATATATATATTGTGAAAAGTGATTATTCGAAATTCATGCATCACAATATTGTATTAAAAATTGGGTTTTCTAAAATCTGGCCAAATTTTGTTGCAATGACCTTTGAAAAGGCGACCGAGAAACAAAATAGATTCACGATGGAATCTGTTCCATTTTATTTTGTGTTCAGTATTGCAGGCCGCAGGTTGTCAACCCTATTTATGCTAAAAAAAATAAAATAAAAAACATCGCTAGGAGCACAGAAAAGTCTCCTTTTCCTGAAAATACTTGCTTTTTTTCAGGCAAAAAAAAAGTTGCCATAGTCGCCTCGGGTCGAAAATAGTCGCATTTTAGTTGCCTGTGGCAACCCTGTATATGTACATTAAATAAAAATTCAGTAGAGTCTGACAAAATCCTTGGATTCCTAATGAAAAATTTGCAATATAAAAAAATTCATTTTGGAGATTTTTGCAGTTATTTGAATAAGTATTACCAAGTTTTTGATTAATACGTTTGAAATTAATCTAATTGAATTCTTTATCAAAAATCTATTTGGAGATGTAGCATAAGAGCAAGCAAATTTTTGTTTGGAGTTTAGTATGAAAACAAAATTCTACTAAAATCAATTTGAACATATAGCATAAAAACAAATAAAATTTTATTAAAAATCTGGAGATGTTGTATAAAAACAAACTGTTAAAAATCAGTCTGTTAAAAATCAGTTTGGAAATATAGATAAAAACAAAACTCTGTTAAAAATTGGTTTGAAAAAATAGCATAGAAACAAACAAAATTCAGTTAGGAGATATAGCATAAAAATTAACAAATTCCTGTTCAACATAAGTTTGGAGATGTAAAATATAAAAAAAGTCAAACCGGGGGAAGAACTAAGCTAAAACTTATGAAAAATTAGAGGATTATCATTAAATTGTAATAAAATATAAGAAACATAAATACAATGCATCATGGGGGAGCTTTTCTGTGAATAACTGTTTGAAAAAACAAAAGTGCTATCCGCATTCAGTTTAAAAAAAATACATAAAATATTAGACAATATAAAATCCCATGAAAAGCAAAATTAATTATAAATCCAAAAATGAACAGTTTATACAGATAACACTCCACAATTATGACTTTAAAGTAAAAGGAAGTTAAAATTATTAATTTTTATTACAAATATAAATCAGCTAAAATTGAAGAAAATTAATTTAGAGAATAATATAAAACTACTTATGTTTGACTTGAAAAATTCCTGGATGTTACATTGCTTTGCATTTTTGAAAATATTTACTCAAGAGTTAAATGAAAATAGTCTGGTAAATTCGCTTTCATTTGAATACCTCTTTTAACAGTGTTTTTCAAAAGCAAATAAAAAAAAGCCATAGTTTAAATGCTTTACACCAGCGGCAAATCAATGACTTTCTTATATTAACCTATATATTGGTGTCCAAGTCAAATTTTCCAACGACTAAAATTCTGCTAAGATCAGGAGGTCAACTTGTAAACTGATAAAAAAATGTCAAGATAAAAAAAATATCGGAGTCTATGAAAAAAATATATAACTTTATTTTGTTATAAAAATTTAATTTTACATTACTCTTTCTTAACATATAAAGATTTGTTAGAAAAAATACTTAATGTTCAAAAAAAAAATCAAGAATATGAAAGGTTAAAATAATTTATTCATCTGTAGTGTTTCGCAAGAATTTGAAATTCCACACTTTTTAAAGATTTTATAATAACGTTTGAATCCACATTTTGTAACATGTCTAGTATCATTTGACACACGACGTCTACAGTAACAGAGCGGAAATATTCTGATTTTGTAAACGTGAAATATTTTTAACTTGATAAAATTGTGTACTTTCTTTTTTTTTTTTTTTAATTATAGATTTTTTTCCAGCAATCTATTTTCTGTTATGACGGATTTATACCCGACATACCAGAAATTTTCTATCTTGTAATCAAAAATAGAGAGTCGACTTATACCGGGATATATGGTATTTTATACCATCTTGCATAAAAAATTATGTGATCTTTGTTGTTGTCGTTTGAGAAGTGCAGAAAAAGTGCAATCAAATCGGACCGAAGCCATGTAGCACATCATAGAGGGGTTCGCCATCTATATATAATCTTTTGAACAGTCAATTAACTTAAAATATTTAAAAAAATAGTTAAACCTTTTGTCAAATAATTGCCAATTGGGCGAGATATTTCTAACTTAATAAAAGGGCCTTGATAATGCAGTGTTTTAACTTTTTAAATATCATTTAATTATAATTAAAAAACACTTTCAGTTTTAACAAAATTAAGGCTTTTTTTTTTTAAATTGACGTTTTGCAGCATTTTTTAAGAATTAGTTGTCAGGACACTGGCAAAATTTAGATTTAACTTAACCTAACAGTCATTAACAACTATTGTAAACGCACAGAAAAAAAAAATTTCATAGCTCAATGTGATTCTAGATGAATCATGTCTTTATACTATCACTTTTCGGGCCTTAATCATTGTGCACTATTGTTCAAAATCTCTATACCTATTAAGTAGAGCACAATACTTGGAAGGATTGCTGAGGTTCAAAGGTTAGAATTTTTTTTTTTTTTTTTAACCGGCAACAATTATTTTTACATCCAAAGGATGATCCATATTTTATTAAATCTTTCAACTGTTTAAATGAACTTATTTATATAAAATGTCATTGAAAAAACTAGCAAATTTTTTTTTAAAAAATTAAACATCAATTCTTTTCAATAACAAAATATTGAATTATGAGAATGATTATAATTTACAAAAAATTCCATAAAAATTTCTCATCAATCTTGTAAATTTAAAATAAAATAACTGAATTCAAGAACAAAGAATTATTTTTCTCTGATAACTGTTTTCATTGTTTATAACAGTTTTTGAAAATAATATAATTTTAACTATTTTTATTCATTTTCACTACAAATGCATACACCAAGAACAAATTCACAATATTGACACATTAAATATTTACAAAATAATTAGAAGAATTAGTTTTCTTTTATAGTTAGTATACTATTCACAACCGATAATGGACTTTCCTTTTTTATATTGTCACAGTCATTTAGGATTCCTTAGCCAAAAAAAAAAATTGGGGAATGCTGCTGTATAATACGCATTAATAAAATGTTTTGTTGATTTATCAGGGCGAGTAGACAAATCTTTCAACAAAAAATAAGCACCTTTTAAGTATTTTTAAGCACTATATACATTAACAAAATGCAAAATAATTTTCAAAGACTTTACATGAGCATGATAAAATAACTAGTTTCGGACAAAGAACTCTTTTTCTTGATTATATTAGCCATTATAAAATGATCAAGAGACTTTTCGGTTCAATAGCAGAGGGTGGAAAATGAAACCTGATATTGAGAATATCTTGCAAAATGCAGCAGAGTTCAATAATCTCACCGAACCCAGCTCAGTAGACGCTCATGCGGACTCGCAATTATTTCTTCAAACATGTAGAATGATTGCCACTATCATACATTACAGACCGACGGCAAGCCAAAATGGATTGTGGTTGAATGAAAAATCTGATCTGATTTTCGAAAAGGGAAAATTAAGCACTTTTTAAGAGCACCTTTAAGGGCTTTTAAAAAACGAAATCTAAAATAAGCACTTTTTAAAAACACTACGCACCATGTTTATACATTAACATTAGAAAACAGAAAAGACGTCAACAAAACTTAAAAAATTTATTCGATTGTACTTAATTAAATGATACATCAGCAACAAATCAATAAAAATCACTCACAAAATAAAACCAAGGATTCCTTAGAGTATAAAAACTTAGCTTGTACCATGAGTGTACAAAAAGGAAGAGTTCTTTTCATGTTTGATTGGCAATGTGAATCCTGTTGCTTTGGCACCCAGGTAGGCAGCCCCTAGAGCTGATGAGCAATTTAGGGTCATTAAAGTGAATTTGTCATAGTGTGAAATAATCGTGTCTATGAATCCTGGAAAAAAAAAAAAGGAAAATGATAAAACAAACAATTGAAAAAAATTATACGGAGGGTTACAGTTTTTAACAAAACTAGGTTAATGAAAATACAGTCGGACTTCTATCTAACGAACTTCCATTTTGAGATTATTTTTTTCCGAGGAACCAAGGACATTTTGGAAATTTCTTTGTAAATAAACTTCCAAATAGCGAAGTGAATTTTCTATTTAACGAACTTTTCTTTCATCCAATTTCCCAGAATATTTCGAAACATTTCAAACGTTAATGCATTTTAGGGGGAAATGACCTTGAATTGATTTTCGCTGCCACCTAACTTTTAGAGAAGGCAGAAAAATCCCTTTTTTTTTTGCATTTCATACAGGAATCCATGCCAAAAATCAATTTATGAGAAGGCATAACAGAAATTTCTAAAGCATGGAACTATGATGTTCTAGATCGTTCCATTCATAACCGTTTTGCTATAACTGGACTCTTAGTCATCTCGGAAACTGCGGAAGACGAGGATGACATTCTTTTAAAAAAACTTAAAGAAATATGGGTACAGCTAAGAGAGAACCACGAAATTAATGATAATGTACGGATTAATGATTTTCTTTTTATTGATTCTGCAGCTGCAACCACAAAAACATTACAAATATCTTTCTCTCAGATAACTCTTAAATATTCATATATAAATTTTAAAAAAACATTAGATTTTAAGAATAAAAAACGTATTTTAATAAAGAAAAAAAATATTTTTTATACTTTATTTTAGTGCAAAGAAACCTCTAATATTATTGACACCAATAATAGAGATTTGTTACAATAAATATAAGAAATAGATAATTTTGCTGATATCTTTGATTCATGCTTAAAATTCCATGAAAATAAGTTTTTTTATACAAATAAAGAAACATTCACAGTCCTCCCTGAATAATTTCAGATTGAGATGAGTAAATACCATTTTTCAATAAGTGCCAACTTTTGAAGACAGATCCAACACAGACAATGGGTAAACCAAATTGACATTTCAACAAATCCTGAAAAAAAAAAGGTTTTATTTTAAATTATTTTGTTTCCTTCCTATGCCACCTTAACAAAATATATAAATTAGGCTATACATTAACTCTAATAATTGACAAAATAAGTAAAATTTGCAAATCAAAGCATTACACTTGAAAACTTTTAATATTTATTTATATTTAACATTCAATTTAATTCTGAAGGTGTTATCAACTCATTATCCTTAATATGTATTTTTTAGAATCCTTGTAAAAAAATAAAATTGAATAAAAAACAATTCTTTATAATTGTAAAAAATTATATTTTCAAAATATGATAAATTAATAATGTTCATCTTGGTAAAAGAAACTATTAAAACTTGGTTCATTACTTAAGATGAAACTGAAAGATGTCAGTGTAAATTATTAGCAATGTTAAGAGAAGTAATTAAAAATATCTTTCAATTTCATCAGACAAATAAACTGATTTTAATCCTAACCTTACTCGGATTGACTTCAATAATGGTATGTAGAATCTTAGTTACTGTTTAGTATTACGTTTTTTTCTTACTTAAAACATAATTTTGTAACCCTAATGTGTCAATTTTAATGATTTCATATTTGACAAAGATTCTGAGTCCTGTGAAGTATATCTACTTGTATAAAGTCAACTTCCATTGTATATTTTTTTAAAAATATTTTCATAATTTTACAGAGTTAACAGGATTAAAAATCACTTGATTATTAAAATAAAATAATTTATTTAAATCGAAATTATTTTCATACAGCATTGAATATTGTAATTTTTTAAGCACGGTTAACATTACCTACAGAAGAAATCTATTTCTTCCAAGACCCAGGAAGAAATTAGAAAAAAATAGGGAGATTAGACAAAAATGAAAAAATAATTCTTTAGTAACAAGTATTATAAAAATGCTTAAATTTTAATAAACTTAAATTTAATATTCACCCAAAATCTTGCTAACAACTTAAGCCACTTTTTCATAATTTTTCTGATTGAAAAAATTTATTAACTTAATGCTTTGACAAAAAAAGAATTGTTTGGCTCTTTCTCTGGAAAAAAAACATTTTTTTTAAAGATATATATATATATCTACTGCTGATTTTCCAAAATTAATTTTTTAGGTATTTCCAAAATTAAAGAAAAGTAGAAAGAGAACTCCTTAAAGAAAAGTTTTCATATTATCTATTTTTGTTTTACACAGAAAATTTTATTTTACACATGTTTACAAATCATATTATTTAAGAGTCGTTTAATTGCTCATGCTTGACACTATCTGATAATAAAAATTAGTATGCTATAAGTAATTATGAATTCATTATGTAATTTGTAGTAGTATGCATGTTACGTATGTGATTTGTTAATTTAGTAATTGGTTTGAAATAAACCTATTTTTTCTGGTGTGGTTTTTTCCATGGTGGAAGAATCTTGTAAAACCTTCTTTTGCTGCAAATAAGTCAGATTTTGTTGGAAATACGAATGTTCAGTAAGTTTTAATAGATAAAATTTTAGTATGTATTGATCTATACAATATAGTATAAGATCTATAACAATGCAAATCTATAAACTGTAATTCTCCATAAGCCACACTAGCTTTGCGCGTGTAAACAATGAAATTTGCAAATAAAAAATTTCTTCAACTAAGTAAGAATTGTTAATTTTCTCCTTTATTTGTAAAGAGGTTAAAGTTTCAAAAGTTAAGCTAATCAAAATTGATTAATTTTTTTTTGTTATTAGATCTAATGTTGCAGAAAATTTTAATTCTTTTCTGTCAATAATACTAAATACTCAAGTGCATATTTTGTGTGTGTCTAAAATATTATTTTAAAATTGATTTGTTTTAGACTAACATTATCATAATTAGTACTTGGTAGTTTAAAGATAAGTGAAACGATCAACACAACACAAAATTCTAGAAACCGTGAAACTTCAAGTTTCAAGATTTGCAATTTAATTATCTACTGTATTTAGTGAATAGTGAAATAAAAATTATTAAAATTAATTTTGAGAAGAAAAAAAAGAAATTGTAATCGATAATATTTAAAGCAGATTGATCACAAGCAGAGCTTGGTTTAGCATAAATAAATAACAAATTTATTTGTGGTACAACAGCATTGAGATAAAAAAAGCAGACAAAGCCAGGAACAAGAATTTGTTCTAAGTACTTTCCATGTTAAAACAAATTAGGTAATCTAAATATGACTGATAAATAATTAATGACACTACAACTATAAGGGAAATACGAGGAACTGTTAAGTATCTAACTTAACTTAAGCAACTTTAACTTTAAGGAACTTATCTTAAGTACCTAACTTAAGATTATAGCAATTCAAAACTAATTCTGTTACTTACTTCATGAATTTTTGGTTTGAGTGCTATGACCATTTTAGCTAAAGCTTCACCAGCTTCATAGAACAAATGACAGCAAAGTGGATCTTTCCCTTCAGAAGCAGCTAACATTAAAATTAATAACAATTAGCATCCTATAGTTTAAAAGAATTTTCATAAATAATTAATTTGCAAGTAATATAAGTTAAGCTTAATTTCCCAAATAAATAAGAGCAATTAAAATAATACATTTAATCCCCACAAATATTAATAAAAAATGTGGCTAAATGTTTTGTAATTTTAGCATAATTAATAATTTATACTACGTCATAATTCTTAACAGGTAATGCAACATCATGATTCGATTTTTTTAAAATTAATTTATAGTCATCATTAAGTTGTAGAATAAGACACAAAAATTTTCTTTATCTTTTAAATAGAAATATTTTTTTTTTAATCAAAATATTAGGTTAGGCAACAATTTTTATAATATTAAACCAAAACTTTAAAAAAAAAAAAACAGTTTTTTTTTTTTACTTATTTTTTATTTTTACTTATTCACACAGAATTATTTTTTAATGATTCAAAATAAAGTAAAACAATAAATTTGAGTAAACAGAGATATTTTTTTTCCCGCACTGAGCAGCTGACCACCTCGGAAATTTTCCTTCTAGCAGCTCTAATACAAAGTTAACCTTTGTGTGAAAATTTTCAATGATTAGAGAATCAGTATTGTTACTCAGGGCCAAACTGTCAAATGAAAGTTCACAGCATCGCCTGTGGAACACAGAGGGCAGTCAGAAATACCAGTACAGGGAAGGTGATTAGAAAAGGCATGTCACTTAACCTGCATTGACGATTGCTGTTGCTCATTTAGCACTACTCATAGAGAATGTGTGGATTCATATATAGTAAATAAAGAGATCTAGATATATAGTAAATAAAGAAAAACTTAACATTAGTGGCTTTAAATCGTTTCTCCTGAATTACCAATATGATACTATATTATTTACCAGATTATGGTTGCTTCTATAATTTAGAACATTTTCATAACTTGAAAATGTCAGTTAGCTATGTTTTTTTTTAAATATTTATTACTTTAATGCTCCAGTATGGTAATTTCTTTTAGCTTTTATAACCACGGAATGAAAAAAAATTTTTAACTACTGATAAAATTACCAAATGAAAATCTCAAAAACATTTGTTGTTTATTATTATAAGTTCCACAAATCAATGTAAAATTTTAATTAAATCAACAATAAAAAATAATTAAACCATTTACACAAACACAATACAGCATAAAAACTTGGATTATTAATGTATTTACCAGCAGCCAGTTTTTTACAAAGTCCTGCAAATCTAGATTTATTGAAATTGGTGTAAAAGTGCTCCAGTATTCCAAATTTATCGCTAATCTAAAATTTAAAGGAAAAATAATTAACTGACTGGAAAAAAATTACATTTCATTACATACCATAGAGCATTGAAATAAAGCAATAGTTAGTTTTAATTTCTAATGCTATAAGCAAAATTTCCTTTTCAAAAATAAATCAACTAATAAATATTATTTGCTATCACAAAACAATAAATAAAAAGTTTTGTTGGTACATACAGACTTTAAATGAGAAGTATCCGAAAATGAATAACTTAACTGATTGAATAAATTTTTCCTCAACAAAAAAATACACAAATTCGAAGTTACATATTACAGTTGAAGCTCAATATAAAAACCCTTGTGGTCCAACATTATAACATAAGGTTGTTATATTGTTAGTGTACCAAAATACCGGACTAGAAAATTTTAACAAAGCAATGCTTTACTTTAAGAGTTTAGTAACTAACATTAAAAATGGTAATAACAAAACATTTTTCCTATTAATATATATACACTGGTGTAAGAAATGAAGAGAATTAGCAGACTTGGTCGATTATCTCTAGAATTACTGGACTGATTTTAATGAAATTTGATAAGTACATACATTGATACAATACAAAACAAATAACCATTCAGCAATTGTAATACACATGCATGATCGTGCGTAACACTCGTTGGAGTCGGAAGGTATGAAATTGCCACAGAACAATTCAGGCCAATTGCCACAGGAATTGATAAACTGCCTTATTTCAAGTATGAAATCACACTGCAAGGCTTGTTTATCAGTATGAGCCCTATTAACCCATTATTTTATTATTTTTTTTATTCTGCAACTGATGTTTCATACCTTCAGACTCCAACAAGTGTTATGTATGATCATGCATGTATATTACAATTGTTGACTTATTTGTTTTGTATTGTATTGTATCAATGTATGTACTTATCAAATTTCATTAAAATCAGTCCAATACTTCTAGAGATAATTGACCAAATCAGCATATTCTCTTCATTTCTTATACCAGTGTATGTAAAAGTACCTTTTAAAATAATACTTCATAAATGAAAAATGTATTAAAATATGCCTTTCTTTTGCACTCAAAAAAGAAAGTTTCACAGAATATGAAAGACCATAAATTATGACCACCTAGTGTGATAAGAATTTAGTCCTTCTTTCTTTATTCAAAGTATTTTACATTTCTTGTGCGTTAACAACAAAGGAAATAAAGGTTTAAATTATTCTGTTGAAACTCTTTCTTAAAAAAAAATTAATAAACTGCAGTTACTATATTGGAATTAATGACTCTCTGTGAACATTCTAATAGACATTAAAACAACATTGCGTTTATGGAATAACAAACAAGATTTTTTACATTGGTCATTACAATGGTAAGATAATGGGAGTCGTACTAAAGAGCATAGACTGTATCTATAGAAACTTATGCTCTTAGTAATAAGCATTTATAAAAAGCATTTGTGTCAGAAAAAAATCATTGTGCCCAAAATAAAGTTAATCACTATAGTTTTTGATTTCTAAAAAGTGAATCACAATGTTTGCAAGTTTGAGTGCCATAAGAACATAGCTGCAAAACACAAAAACCAATAATTAAATTTTACAGAAAAATATTTGCAATGTAAATATTCATGAATAAACATACATTCTTAAAAAAGCATATATTCTAGAATAAATATATTTGTAAAATGAAAAAAGATTAATTTTGTAATATATAAAACAATGGATAATTGTAAATGACCTAAGTAGTATAATTTGCCTACTTCGAAATGCTGCAGCATTAATTCCTTAACCTTGGCTACATCATAGGGAGATTTGTTTAAATTATCTTCATCATCAAAAACTGTTTTCACAGCTCTCATGGATATCCACATAGCTGAAAACAATATTATATCTTTAATCATATTCACTTTAAGAACAGCAATAAAAATAAATATGAACTATTTTTTCAAAAAAATAGAACAGGACCATGATACACTAAAAATACAAAGATGTTTCTTTTTTCTTTTGATATTTTGATTTAAAATACACACCTAGAGTAAATACACACCTACATATTGTAGATTAATTATGTTGCTCAATGCTTTAAAGAAAGGCTGAAATGCCTACAAGAGAAATACTTGAACAATAAGTCTTGCAAAAAGAAGAAAATGAAAAGTTGTGCACTACTTTTCAACTTATTGATAAAAGTGAATGTTGAGAATTCTTTTCAATTTATTGATAAAAGTGAATGTTGAGCATTCTTTTCAACTTATTGATAAAAGTGAATGTTGAGTACTTTTCAACTTATTGATAAAAGTGAATGTTGATTTTAATAGTTCGAGAAGGGTAAAAAAAAAAGGGCATGACAGAAAAGTGGTCAACGAAAAGTGCATTCATTTGAAAAGTGAAGCAAGAGTTTTAAAAGTAGCAGAACTTTTCTTTTGTTTAAAAGATAACTAAGTAGTTGACCACATATTGCTTTTAAAAAAATGAAGGGTTCAAGTTTTTTTTAAAAAAAGAAATTTATCTTTTTTAGCGTTTCTCAATAGATATCAAAAATTGATAAAAATGTCTTTCATTTAAACTTTTATTGTATAATATTGCTCATTTAAATAGAAGAAATATGTATTTTCCTAATAAAATTTTTCAGTCCTAATAATTTTTAAGTTGTTTTCTATATATGTAAAAAGACATGTCCTGATTGACAAGACATTCTTCATCTCAGTACCTAAACTAATGAAGCTAAAAACATGACGTTTGGACAATGGGTCCCTATTATGGTGCAGGCACACACTAAGGAAGGACAGTTTTGTTCGGTTGCCTTAATAATTTGAATAATGCTAAATAATTAGTCAAACGTTAAGTATTTATTCAGATTTCTTTTGTTACCAGGGGTAATTGTGACACAAAGTGAAAAACCCTGAAAATTTTATGTGCAAAAATCTACAAACCAGAAATGTTTCGCATTTAACATAATTTTTTTGAAATAATATTTATAATTCAGGGGTCTGTTTAGAAGAAATTTGGGTCCGTTAACGGACCCTTCACAAAATATCTTTTCATAAAAACGGACCCTTCACAAAATATTTTAACTTAAAAACGGACCCTTCACAAAATAATTTATCCTTTAATCGGACCCTTCACAAATTTGTTTATCTTCATTATTGTTTTATTAATCGAATAAACCTTTCCCAGGGGGTGGGGGGAAAGAAAGACAAATGCAAACGAACTAAGTTTTGTCTTCGGCAGAAGCTTCTTCCTTTATTCGTCCGAAATGAATATTCTGCGTTCAGCAGTATAGGCTAAATACCAAATAATTGTATGTTAATCGCTAATTTAGTCGCTGCATTTGCTGTTTATTTTTAAAATTTTAATTTTTTTAATTACGATTTTACAGTGTTGAGTATGATCTTGTATGTCTTTTACAATTTAAAAACTACTTAAAAAAGTTTTTTTTTGCAATAACGGACCCTATTTTCACAAATTCGCAAATCTCTGGAATCAATGTCTGGACAGACCCCTGTAATTAAAGTATCTACTAATGATGAATATCACATCTTTTTAGTAACTAATTTAAGGAAAATCTTAGTTCTTACAAGAATCCCTATGTTGGTTATTAAAATCTAATGATGAATTTCACATCTTTATACAGTAAAGAACCATTTATCTGGTATCCAGATAACCGGGAAACCAGAAAACTGGGGAAAATTTTGCTCGGTTTTCCCGCCATTTTAAACTAGAACAATTATGGAACAAAAAAAACGGAAATTTGATTCATTCTTGAAATTCAGTAGAGGAAAATGTGGGAAAGGGGGAACTTTTTTTTCCCGTTTGTTCACAGAAACGTCATTTCTAAAATTTTATTTATCTATCTGACATTGATTAACAAAACAATATTTTTCTTTTGAATAAATTCTGATACGGAGAAGTGAGGTATCATTTGCAAGTTTTTTTTTTTATTTGGAATCACATCTGCTTTCGTTAAAAATCATATTTTAATAAAAAAAATAATAAAAGGAGGATTGTTCATTAATTTAAACATACGATTATTTTATGAAGCAGATTGCAGTTTTCTTTTTCTGATTCCACTACGTTTGAGCTTTTTTTCTTCTTTTCACGATAAATTTCGTACTCAATAAATTAGTTCTTTTTATTCATAAATTTTATCATTAGTTTTTTTAAATTCCGTTGATCTTATTGATCCTGCCTTGTTCCGGGCTTTAATATTTATGTTAGGGCCTTTTTTAACTATTGTTTCGGTTCGATAATTTTCAAGTGTTGTTTTTATTTAGATTAATAAGTTTTCCTTTTATTTTATTGTTTCCTCCCCCCCCCTTAATTAGGTATGAAACATATTGCGTTTATTAATCATTGGTTTTGTTTATATTAGTTAATTTAGGAATTTTAATCATTTTAAAAAAATAAATATGAGAATTTCGTATTTTTTAAACTTGTTTTTCTTGTCTAAACTTACAATTTTTTTGTTCTTTTAAATGTTATTTTTCTACCAATTGTTTAATTTTTAAATCAAGGATATCTTTTCTTTTTTCTCTTACTTTAAAATATGTCACACTTTTTCCTTGTAATTTGAGTTCGATAAAACATTGATTAATGAGACTTTTTGGTCGATCCAGAAAACTGGGAAATTCAGACATCCAGGATAGCGATGGTCCGGAGCATCCCAGATAATTGGTTCTCTACTGTAGTAACTAATTTAAGGAAAATCTTAGTTCTTGCAAGAATCCTGATGTTGGTTTTTTTTTAAATCGCGTGAAATAGGAATCCTGATATTAGCAGATTCTGGCGCAGTTTCAATAATTCAAAATGGCTAAAATGCACCCATCTAAAATAATCGATTGTCGGATTTCTGCCGATTGGCATAAGGATCACGTGTATGTAAGTGTCTCGATAGAGGGAATTAGTAAAACTTTAGAAATTTGAATTTTAGATTGAGGAATTCCGTGAAAATTTCGTTGGTTTGATTGGCGAAAATCCGAGAACCAATGGTCTTAATACGTGAACGTGAAATTCCGTGACATTGAGAAATGCGGAATTCCGCAATATTTCCTGAAAAATTATATGTCCTGCTGAATAATACAAAAGACCCTGGAATTAGACCCTGAAGAATAATACAAAAAATACTAAATTTCGGGATACAATCAGCCCTGTTTGTTAGATTGTCTCAAGAAATATTTTAAGTAGAGTTGAAGAATCAGTTACATGTTATTTCCCTTCATTATGTTAGGTAATCTTAAGTAATAGTGAAAGTTTTTATTCTTTCTAAAATGGCTATAGAAATTTTAAACATGATATGGAACAATATATTTATTATTGATAACAGAGCCTTTTAGCAATAATTTATACTCAAGTTATAGCTCTGGAAGCAAGAATTGAGATGAGTTTTCTATATTATCTCACAACAAAGATGGAAATATTTCTCCTACCTACTAAGCTAAAATGCCTCTAACTATTACTTATGATGGTTTGTGTGTTTCTTTGAGGCAGAATCATGGAGACACAGCGACATTGTCGCCAAACATTACAGAGTTCTTGCAGAAAGATTTTTCTTTTGAGAAGTAAAAAATTTTGGTTTCTTTACAGCAGAAATTTTTGTTCTAATTTTTTTTATGCAGCTATTAATTTTTGCATAGTTTTTAAAATCAGATATTTTTAATACGATAATATTTCTTACAAGAACTGAATCTCGAAATAAAAACACGCATTTAGTAACCCTTTTTTGAACAGTCCAATTTGCATGATTTTGTTGTTGATCTTTTTTTTTTTAAGGTAGTTACTGCTACGGATTTCACAATATATATATATTTTTTAATGTTATGATGATTTACAAAATGCGAAAAAGGAAATAGTTAGTGTGTTTTCCTCCTACAAAATGCGAGAATATCGCCCATAATATTAGAATAAAAAAATATTACATATTTAATTAAAAAATTATTTTATTCAAATAGCTTCATTTTTTTTTTTTTTTTGAAGTTGATGCTTCTGTTAGTTTAATTTAGTAACAAGTATATTTGTTATTTTTTAAAGGGATCTTGCAGAAAGATCTTAGTATCAGAGAAGTATGTTACAGAAAGCCCGAAAAAATTCTGCCGCAGGGATGTGATTTAATGACTGCCAGAGAGATTTTAAATTATTACTAAAATTCAATATTTATAAAGCACTTTGACAATATCACAGAAATCTCTAGAAATTAGGTCAAATTTAAATCAAAGTACTGTGTGGGCAAGCCAAAGGCAACAGGGCTTCTACAGTATCTATTATTACTTAAATAAAAAGGGAAACTTTACCAGATGCTTCATCTCCAATGAGATGACCCCAACCACCACAGCGTCCTGTTGTACCATCTGGATTAATGAGCAATGTATTCGATCCAGTGCCAGCAATAAGAACAATTCCACCTTTAATGATATATTTTTATGAATTATTATACTAGAATGAGAAAAAAAAATCATAAGTACAAATAATTTAGATTTTCATTCAGTAGGAAATTCAAAAATATGAAACAAAAAAACAATTTGCTTAATTCTATAATTTAGGAAAACTTACTAATACTATAATTTGGGGGGAAAATAACTAATTATAGTAGTTTAATATTATATTTTAGGGAAAAAATTAATAACCAGGTTCTCACTTAATTTTACAAATAAAATTCCCAAGTTTTCTAGGAAAATTTCCAATTACGATTTTGCTATTTTAACGGTAATATTTCTACAGAAATATAGTTTTTTTTTCATTTCATTTCATTCAATAAGCAATTAAACTTGTTTTAAAAAATAAACAGTTTGATAAAAAATATACCAACTATTAAATATGGCAACAAAAAAAAATTTACTAAGCAAAGTTTAAAATGCAGATTTTATAAGACTCAAGTAAATAAATTATAGCTAAATGCAATTTTTAGCACAAAGCTAGAAAAAGTTTCAAAATCTCAAAATCAAAAACTCACATTAAGAGTCACATCAATAAAATAGTCAGCCATCTTATATCTTGCTTATGATTAAGAACAGTAATTAATTTATACAGAAAGCTTAATTTTTATTAATTTAGCATTACTTAACTGCAAATATGGTTAAATTTTTCCAAAAAAAAAAAAAAAAAAAAAAAAAAATGAAACAAGATATTTTACGTAAATAATATTTTTCTATTATTCCAATTTTATAAAACAAAAGATATTGCAGCAGGATTTTTACAAGCAAAATTTTCATTACTTAATGTTCTTGTCATTTTTATAATTAGTTATTTTCCAGATTTTAGACAAAAACTGCATTGCTTCCAGAAAATTTGCTGACTTACTTTCCTAAAATTAAAATTTACTGACATTCAAATTCTGAGTTTTCCAAATTTCCCTGACTTCATAGGAACTCTGTATCAATTAGGGGAATTTTGCAGCGCTCTTCTTTCAAGAATTAAATGATATGGAGAAGAAGTTGTTTACTGTGTAAGAAAGAAAAAATTTTGCTAAAAAATCTTTTCTGCTATTTGTTTGTAAAAGTATTTTGAATTTCTCTGTATTCTGGGTGTTCTTTACATTTCAAAGTCTAGATTAATCAAAATCAAATAAATAAAAAAAAGAATAATTATATACAAATATTATTAAAAAATGAATACCCTTAGGACTGACAGTATATAATGGACCAACAGTATCACTAGCAATTGTACAACTTTTTGTTAAATTAGGGTATTTTGACATAAATTCTCGCTCATACTTTCTATTAGCCTCTTCTTCCTCACAACCACTCATGCACATACCCTGAAAAGAGAAAAAAGATGCATGAATTGTCTTAAAGATAATAATTTCTCATGTTTTATAAATTTATCTGTAACAATATTTAAAAAAATTAACAAAAATCTATATATGTATTTCTGATTGATTTTAAAGATAAAAAAGGTTTGGCTTTATTAAATCCAATTGGATTTTTGGAGTTTAAAAATCTGTTTACTTGCTTTATAAAAAATATGAAAAAATCATTTTTCACTATAAAGAGAATTATGTTACTCTAATAAAACTGTTATGATAAAGAAATTTTTAAATGAACTAGTTTACTAAATACAGTTTGTTTTTAAAAGGAGGTTTGCAAGGTTGAACTGGCTTATAAACTAAATTTAATAATAATGGTTGCACTATTAAATTTAGTTTGTAAAGCATATGTATTGTATTGACTTATATTAAGAATTATGATTTATAATAAGAAACATTAACAAATTATATAAAAAATAAATCTATCATTATTTTTCAATCAGAATAAAATTCATAATTTTAAAGTTAATGAAGAAGAAAAAATATCGAAAATTCAAATACGTATACATAATATAGATACATTATGCATCCTACTGAATTTTGCAGATCAGTGCAATTTTCTCAATTGGTTATATATAAAGCAATCTATATTTCAGACAGTTTTCAATTATATAAAGTAATCTATATTTCAGACAATTTTGTACTAAAAATCATGATCACTGAGACAAGCATCTGCTCATTTTTCTGAACAAAATGCTTCATACTTGTTTAATGCCTGATCAAAATATTTCATGATAATAATGAGTTAAATAATTTATTTATAAAGTTTGCTATCAAATAACTACTATTTGTTTATTGAAGCATCTTGTTTTGAAACACTAAAATGTTTTATACTAGTTTTTTTAATTGATTTTGTCAAAAATAAGAAAAATTTTGATTGCTATTCATATCTTGATTTTCATAGATCAGTGCAATTTTCTCAATAGTTTATATATAAAGCAGGGGTATTTCTAGGTTTTTTGAGAGGTACCTATTTTGTGAAAATTTAGAAATAATTTGTGAAAAATTAAAAATTATATTAAAAAATCAACACAAAAATATGGTAAAAATATGGATTTATCGTTTCATAAGGGATACAAATATAAAATTTTACGAAAAAGTATTTTGTGAAACTACCGTTTTTCCGAAAATTGAATTTGTGAAACTACCGTTTTTCCTAAAGTTGAATTTGTGAAGGTACCACTAAACGGTAGTAAATTCGGTCTGGACAGACCCCTATAAAGTTATCTATATTTCAGACAATTTTGTACTGAAAATCATGATCACTGAGACAAGCATCTGGTCATTGTTCTGGACAAAATGCTTCATATTTGTTTAATGCCTGGTCAAAATATTTCATAAGAATAATGACTTAAATAATTTATTTGATTACTTTGCTATCAAATAACTACTTGTTTATTAAAGCATCTTGTTTGAAGCACCAAAATGTTTTACACTAGTTTTTTTTATTGATTTTGTCAGAAATGAGAAGAAAAATTTAAAAAAAATTATTACTATTATCAACTTCTTAATTAAAGTACCCTAATGGGCATTAGAATAACATTGCATCCTTGGAATAACAAATTGAATAGTATATAGCAGTTCTTATACTGGGATGGTCACTACAATAAGGGGTTGTACAGATGAGAATAAACTGTAATTCTACTAAGCATCAAAACAGTAATTATGGGGGTTTTCAATAAAAAAAAGAAGAAAAATTGTTAGATTTTAAGAAAAAAAACTCTTTTTCACAGAAATGTTTCTTGGAAGAAAAAGAACAGATAAATTCCCACTCTTGAATAATATCAACAAGTATAAAATATCTATTTCATAAGTTTATTTTACTGCTTTGAAAAATAGGCAAAAAATAAATGGAAATTTATACTAATAATCTACCTCTTATGCAAATGTATTATGACGGCAAAAAAGAAAAATATATAAGAAAGGTATGAACTATTAGCCAGCTGGATATTTTAATGCTTAACATTCTGGTTAAAAGTTCAAATAAATTGCAAATATTGATAAGAAACAATTTTTAGTAACATAAACAAGCATAAAATGTATGTTTCATCAGTTTATTTTTATGTTACAATAAATGAGTACTACTAAAAAATGGAAATTTATCAACAAATAATTTGCCTCTAATATAATGCATTCTGATGAGAAAAAAAAGAAAAGAAAAATGTACAAAAAAGCCCAGCACTATTAGTCAGTCCCCTGAAAAATTTTATAAATAAAAGAATTTAAATGCTTAATATCCCAGTTAAAAGTAAAAGTTAATATAAATTAAAATCATTATTTTATGAAACAGAGAAGAACAGATACCATACCAGTCCATCTAATACTACTTCCTTACTTAAAGTAGCCTGACTTTTAGCTTTCTCAATTAAGTCATACAGTCTTTTATGACAAACGTCGACACCATCAAGCTAGAAAAATGTAATAACAATTTTATTAATCGCAATATAATCTCATGAGTTTTACATGCAAAGTTCATGAGTTTTACATGCAAAAAAAGAAATAAGAAAATTAAAGGGGAAAAATTTCCAAAAATTTTAAAACAGTGTTTCTCAATTTTTATCAATGGAATCCTAAATGATCAAGCTTATTTTAGTAGAATGCAGACTTTATAAAAATAATTCATTAGAAACTGTGAATACACTAACATTAAATAAAAATAATATCACTAATAATTATTTTGAAGAGCATAATATTTTAAATTATAAATTTGTTCTACATATAAGCATATGCTGAAAATGTTGTATCCTAAGTTAAACGTAATTCTTTTCTTTTTTTTTTTTTAGGATTAGAATGAGATTATTATTTAAAATGAGAAATAATTAAGAAATTTCATATTTATATATACAATAATACAAAAAGATGTAAATAATAAAAAGTGTTGTAACTCATTTGTAACCAACAACACTACATACCTTTGAACGAAAGTGCCGAGTTTTGTTATAGCAACATTGCAAACAGCAAAAGCTGTTGCTATTGGCTGGACCCTACACTAACAATAACAACATGAGAGTGTGAAGATTTTTTTTTTTAATATAATAATAAAATCACTAATAACCTTTAATGATATTGCTTCTATAAGTGCCTTTGATTTTGCTAATCTTTTTACTATTATGCCTCTCGAACTTTTAATATCAGCAATTTCTATTTTAGTTTAATTTGCCTCTGCACAAATTAAATATTGCATTGATAAATTTCTAGCACTTTTAAAATTTTGTCTATATAATTACATTAATAATGACGGCTTTTTACTCATACAAATTAATGGTATTTCCATATATGAGCCAATGTTAGTTCAACTATGGCTAACGTATTTTCAAAATTTACTAAGAAAAACAACTATATGATAAGATAAATCCCATTTTTTTATGTTGCAGATATATTGATGATTTCTTATGTATTAATTTTCTTGAGATTTAAAGTTTAAGGCATTCAATTTATCCAAATTGTTTAAATCTTGTTAAAACTAATAATGATGATATTGCAGGAAACTTTTTAGATTTACATAAAGTATCACTATCTCTGTATATGATAAACACAAAAATCTTAAATTTTAGGAACTAGATTTGCAAAACTATTTCTTTAGCATTAGTTTTCAAGGCATTATTTCTCAAATTATCAGATTTATAAGGATCTTTAACAGCCAAACCAACCGTACACTGAAAGTGGAAAATTTCAAAGATAAACTTTTTTGCAATAACTTTCCAATTAATTTTGTCAATAACCTTTTCGCCCAATTTAAATTTTAAGTTTAAATTTACTTTTTGAGATTTACACTGTCAACAAATGCCTAAAGCGTTACCGCCACATATTCATTTATGACATACCATTTTCATTCCAATAATTTTGGAAAGATGGATGTTAATATAGTGATATGATACATATGGTTGGTAAACGTTAACTTGGATAGAATTTGATCTTGCACAGACTATAGATTAAAATTTCTGGTTTTATATTTTAAAATTCTTTACATAATCATGTTATTATTGTTAGTCTAGGGTCTAGGTAATAGTAACATAGAAAACAGCTTTCGCTGTTCACCATGTTGCTGTAACAAAACCTGACACATACCGACTATATATAACTACAGTGAAACCTCCAGGAAAGACCTCCTCTATTTAAGATCAATTTTAGGAGAGACACAGAATTTTTTCTGTAGACTTTGTGTTAAAGAAAACCTTTAGGAGAAAGCATTAAAACCTCTTTCAGTGACCGGCAAACATCTGCACCAAATGCGGAAACGTCAAAAAAGAAAACATGTAAAATATCAAAATAAAAAATTTAACAAAACAAATAAGTAGATTAAAATGTATCCAAAATATTTAAGTGAGGCTCTTATTTAAAGAGCTCTTTTTGATGGTAAAGCTCTATGTTGCAGTCAGAGTGCACTAAAGACGATGCTATCCATGATTTACTTCTAGAGTTCAAAGTTAAATAAGATAAAAGTCATTTCAGAAAAAGCAAGCATCACGAACAAGCAAACCTCTTCTCCTTTTTCAAAGCTAATGCATTTAATTTTAATGATATTAAATAAAATGCAACCGAGAGATTTCACTGTATAACGAAACCAACAAAAGAGTGATCAAGAGACTGATAATTTTTTGAATGATATCTGTTATATATGTAGTCAATCTGTAGCTGGCAACTGTAATTAACCTTTAAGTTTGCCTAAAGTCCTGAACCATCCAGATTTTATCTTAGTACATGAACATTAGATCAAAAGCAATGAAAAATGTTTCTTTTTTTTTTTTTTAATGCACTTTACACACAAATATAAAATTCATTCTAGTGGTCACTGTAGGTGAAATGTTGGTTCATAGACATCATAAATTATTTTATTGTATTATTGTATTTAAAATTAAATCATCACAAATTTCTTTAACACCAAAAATAACTTATTTACAAAATATTTTAATGAAAACTGATCCTTCACACAATATTTCATCATAAAAATATGAAATATTCAGTCTGTACCATCTTTAGTTCATAATTTTAAAACATTTCTTTAAAAGACACATTATTTTTTTTATAAAAAAATTCATTAACACAAAAATCAATTTTGAAGTAACATTTACAATACAGAGTGTAGATTTTTTTACAAGATTATAAAAACAGAACTTGAAACAAAAAGTCTGAACTGACCACCTGTTTAGATGATTTTTTTTTTTTAAAAATAGCACCCTGTTTTTACAAATTATGAGTAGATTTTTGACAATTTCACAAAATCAGAGCTTTCAAAAGAGTCAGGAATAACACCAACCTCTGATTTTAGTACATAATCATTTAATCGAAAACTATTTCCAATGTTTCTTTTTTAATGCACTATACAAATAAATAATAAAGTTTATGCACCATTAGTTAAAAATATAACTGTATGGAATGTAAATTATATGTGGGTGATTTTATAAATACAAAAAATTAGTGTGTTAAATTGCTTAACAAATTGGAAAAAGTTCATTAAATAATTCAAAGGTTAGTTAATAACAATACTATATAATTAGCAGAGCTTCATATCAGGGTATAATATTATTGATAAAACAAGCACTATGTTAATTTATATTGATCAATCTTATGACTCACGCCTCTTATATATGGGTGACATGATAGGAAAAGAATGTGGGTAACAAATCAGAATTTTTATGATTTTAAAAAACTTTATCTAAAGCTATTTTCTCTAAAGAACCCTATATTGTAAGAATTATTGGTAAACAGAACTAAAATATATTTAGCTTTTAAGTCATGTTAATTACAAGAGTTTAATACAATGTAAGTACTATAAAAATGAAGCAAATCTTAAAGGGCAATAAAAAATCTCCAAAAATGGAAAAATTCTTACAAAGTGGCAACTTTTGAAAATTTTAAAATACTGAAAAAAAACAAATATTTACTCTTTTTTTCAGCTATATGGTGATAGAAATGTCATAGAACAGGTTATTAATTCACATTAAAGATAAATTATGTTTTCATTTTACCCGATGTGTGGTAAATTGTTCTTCATACTTTGGGGTAAAGAAAAATTGGAAAGGAAATCAATTCTTGATTTGGATATAAATTTCCCAGTAAACACTAAACATATGTACAAACAGTGTTTTCATTACAGATAAAAAATGGGTCAGAATTTCTCACCCTTTCTCAAAAACAGGGTGAGATTTCAAATAATTCTGTGAGATAAATAATAAATATAAATAAAAATATAAATAAAAAAATACGAATACTTGGAAAAAAAATATATTTCTTTAATTATAAAACATTTTTAACATCTTCTAATTTTTAAAGCATTAATTATTTTTGCTGCATCATCATATGGAAAATGTTCTATATCTACTTTTCCATCAGCTATTCTCATTAGGTTGCTCAAATGCTCATCAGTCAACGATATTTTGTCTGTTACGATATTTTGTCTTAATCCGGTATTGGATGCTAAATGACCTTGCAACAGATGCTGAATTATTCGAAAACACGAATTAAATTTGTAGCATTGTGCACACACTTTCCTATCCTCTACATCAGCCAGCATAGGCTTTTAAATTATTTCTGCCATAAAATCGCTAAGTACGTTGAAGTTATTTCCAAGTTCATACTTCATGCTAGTATTTGATCCATATCAATTAAATATCCGTATTTGTTTCGTTTTTACCGTTTCTACATTTGTCTTAACAATGTATTTGTCCATCTTACATTCAGGCACAAAAAATTTAAACGTTTTACATGAAGAAACCTTACCTACCGTGAACACGTGGTTGCAGAAAAATGTGTTCTGAAAGGGGTGAATGTGTTCTGGTTCTGAACAATACTGGTAAATAGAGAAGCTAGATAACAAGGACCGATATTGAAAATTATGAAAGATCAAAGAAGAAAAACGAAGCGGATTTCATTAGAAATGCGGAAGACGAAATTTTTTCCAAAATTCGCAAGATTCACGAATTTTGAAATTCATTAAAAGGGTGTGCGAACTTCTCGCGTTAATAATTTTTTAATGCGAGGAAAGAAAAAAATATTCGAGATTCTCGCGTTCTTGCACTGTAGTGAAAACACTGTACAAATAAGGGACAAGAATAACATTTCACTAAAAAATAATAATAACTGTAATGTATGAATGCAAAAGAAAATTTAGGTGTAGTTGAATTTCAAAAATACAGTGAGAAAAAAGATTAAAATTGATTCAAAACAAAAATGACAGAAATAAGAATAGATTTAATTAATAGAAAGCAAATTCATCTATTTTTGTAAAATTCCCAACCATTACAACAATTAAATATTAGTGTACACAGTGTTTTCACTACAGCTCGAGAATCTCGCTTTTTTTTTTCTTTTCTCGCATTAAAAAATGATTAACGTGAGATGTTCGCGCACTCTATTAATCAATTTTAAAATGCACGAATCTCTCGAATTTTGGAAAAAAATTTCGTCTTCCGCCATTTTGAAAAAAGACATGAAAAGAGCTACGACAAGTGTTGAGGAAAAAAAACGAGTCCTTTATAATAAGTTAAAGTTTGCTCTATTTTTAGCTGTTAATGAATTACCAAACTCCCTCATCGACAATTTACAGCATTTTGTAAAAGTTGAAGTCTGTGAAAACTATGCTGGAAGACCTAACAAGAAGTATGGATATGGAAATAACATCAACGAACTTCAGTATTCTTTAACAAAAATAATTGAAAAGCCTATGCTGGCAGATGATAGAAAAAAGATAGAAAAGTAGATAGATGATAGAAGAAGATAGAAAAGTGTGTGCACAATGCTACAAATTTAATTAGTGATTCCGAATAGTTCAGCATCTGTTGCAAGGTTATTTAGCACCCAAAACTGAATTAAAACAAAATATCGTAACAGATTGATTGATGAGCATTTGAGCAACCTAATGAGAATAGCTGATGAAAAAGTAGATATCGAACATTTTCCATATGATGTTGAAGTAAAAATATTCAATGGTTTAGAAATTAGAAGATGTTAAAAGTATATTATAATTAAAGAAATGCTTTTTTTTTCCAAGTCTATTCGTGTTTTTTTAATTTTTTGAAATCTCACCCAGTTATTGAGAAAGGGTGAGAAATTCTCTCCCATTTTTTTTCTGTAATGAAAACACTGTGTACAGTGCAGCAATTGTAAGTATTATACATCATAAGTTAATAAAATAGTCCAATTTATGCAATGCCATTTACACTTATTGATAATATAAAATGTTATAAGCATACAAATATTAAAATTATACAAAATTTAACTATAAATTATTATTTCATAAAAGTCAAACATGCAAATATTACATATTCCCCTTACCACAGCATCAAAACTGGGAAATACAAGTGTACAACTTTAAGAATCCTGTTTTAATAGCTTATTTATAAGGTACAACAGACGAGTTTTTGTAATGTTTTATTAACTAGACAAACTAATGTCATATTACAGTTATTAGTGTTGGAAAAAGTAATTAGTTAGCACACGTACAATAATCGAACATTTTTGTAAACTTATCTTACCCAAATATTAGTTGACGGACCTTCAGTTGAAGCAATAACATCTCCATCTTCATTAAACAAAACTACTTTAGATACAGTTGCTCCTCTATAAACAAATTTTATGAGAATTAATTAAATATTAAACAATAAATTCGATTTGAAGGATAGGATATAAAATAATATTCACCCCTCAATTCCACAAAATACTTTCATTTTCATATTTGACAAGACACAACTATTAAAATATTTCGCGATCTAAACTTTGTCTTTGCTTGAAAGATCAATCAGGTTTGAAACGGCTTAAAATTTCTGAGGTTTTTGGGTCATTACTAAAAAGAAATGATTAATTTCGAGCTGAAGTGGGATGACAAGTTTCACAATTGAAATCGAAACCAGCCGGCATCACATGGTTATTTATTTGTAATCTCAGGGAAAAAAGAAAAAAACACGATTGATCATGAAAAATTTAAACTGGAATAATCATTTAATGCCTGGTAGGTCAAAGAGTAAAGTTGAATAAACGAATTGAAAACTGTGAAGCAGGCTGCAAATGAAAAGACTGAAATTTCGGAAACAGAAAGCAACATAAAAAAAAAAACAAGTTACGAAAATTCGATAATGATAAATTGCATCGTAGCATAATCGTATCCATCACTCTAAAACTTTCAACATGAACAATGCTTAAAATAACCTTTTTCAAATGTCCCATATTTTTAAATAGAATTTTTGAAGATGACGTCAATAAACAGTACTGGTTATCGAAATGGACCAAAGGTGACGTAGAGCAAAACCCTTTATCTATGGCAACACTTTGCGTGATTTCACCATTAGCAAGTGGTAAAATATTAATTTTTAAATAGATTAATGTTAAGAAACTATATAGAACTGAAAACGACATTAAACAGAGTTCCGAAAGAAAGTGAGGCGAAAATTTAAGAAAATATTTGTAACAATTAAATACTAAAAATATTTAGAAGGGGACCGGAAAAAAATTTAGAAAACTTCCGGTGTTTCTCTATGTGTGAACAGGCTTAATATTCTTGGAAGTTTTGATAATGTGATTTATGTTTAAATTTATGCATGATTTTACCGCTCATAAGAGTTTCCTGTAATTTACAAATTCTTACTGATTATGAGCCTAAAACAAATTTTAAAGCTTTACACGATCAACCATCCATACAACTGCGAAGAGGAGGAGAGGGAAGGATTAAACCATGGAACCGGTCTTCTCCCCAGATGGCGTATTTAAGCGCTGCGATCGCGAAATTTTGATTGGCGCAGAGTGGAAATTTCTACCTATGGAAATACGCTTTATACTTTCACCATTAGCTCCATTAGTGGAAAGGCGATCGCAACGCTCGAATATGTCATCTGGGGAGAAGACCGGTTCCACACCTTTCGCTCTTCTCCCTCCTCCTTTTTTCAGTTGTATAGGAAAGTACTACGATATTTTTCCTTTTCTTAATATTTTTGATTTTTAATTAATATTTTTTTTTATAATTCCCATGATGCTCTCTTTTAAAACTATGTTTAATGAAGTTTTCAGTTCCATATAGTTTCTCAATTTAAAATATTTTAATCTGTATGAAAATCAAGACAGAAACTAACGTACTTCCCTTTTCTATGACTTTCCACACGCTAATGGTTGTTGTTGTAGTTCATCTACGTCGCACTAGAGCTGCACAATGGGCTATAGGCGACGGTCTGGGAAACATCCCTGAGGATGATCTGAAAACATGCCATCACAATTTTGATCCTCTGCAAGGGGGATGGTACCCCCGCTTCGGTAGCCCGACGACCTGCACGCGAAGTCGAACACTTTACGGTAGAACAGTTTAACGAGGACTAATACCGCACACCCTCGAAGTGTTGTCATAGGGAGAGAGTTTTGCTCTACGCCACCTGTAGCTCATTTCGATCGCCAATAGTCACGAGAGAAGGAAGAACGTTTATTACTATCTTAATTTTTTTTTTTTAGTTAGGAGGTTAAACGGAGCTAAAAACTGCATTAACCAAAGCAAAAAGAAAGCATCCTAGAAAGTTTAGAAAATATTTTTGACAATTAAATGGGGGAAATATTTTTGCGGGGGAAAATTTTGCAGATCATTCCTATACAACTGCGCAAAGGCGGAGGAGAGGGAAGGGAGAAAAGTTAAGACATATGGAACCGGTCTTCTCTCCGGATGGCGTATTCGAGTATTGCGATCGTGAATGCAAGTGAGATAGGCAGCTCTCAAACTCTGATCGAGATAAGAAATTACAGTGAAAATTCTTTTTCAATGAAAAAAAAAATTATTCTGAAAGAACATTTAAATTTATTATTTTTATTTACATCCGCAAAAAAATACTGGTTTTTGATCATTCAAATAAAAAATAAGTGTTTGCTTTCAACTGTGCCAAAAGTTAATGACTCCCTTTCTGCAGTGGTAGTGGTAGTTTATTTACGGTGAATGAGCTATTGGTGGTGCAAGGAACCGTCCGAGCTAATTTTCAAGTATAAGCAAAATTATTTTTGGCACCTCTCTCCATTAAGGATAATAAATATGAACAGAGAAAAAGAAATGCTATTTATAACTTTAAAAATGAGTCAAAATCTACCGTGTTTATATTTTTATAAAAATAAGGTACAAACTAATTATTCTAAACTTTATTTAAAATTAGACTAAACTAAACTTAACTAAAAAAAAATCTAAATTCTGCAGAGGAAAATAATAAAATTATTAGGTTCTGTAATAATTATTAAGATGTAAATGCGAATAGCACGCAAAATGCTGGATGATCGGATGTTTTCGTTTTGAACTCAATATTAAAATTAGAGGGGGGGATTTCAAGTATGCTAATTAATAAAAGTCAGACGATGTTTTAAGTTACGAAAATTAGTCACAAAACGTAATTTCTCTGAATAAACATACCTTTTTTTTTCTCGATGAAATATGGTCCCAATAGTTTAGTCAGGAGAGAGATCCAAAGGTTGGACCCTTCAATGTTAATTTTACTTTTTGCGTATTCCACCATATCTCGATAACTCTAAATTGAATTTTGAAATTTTTGTACACAGCTATGAAAATTTTTTATGCAAAAATAATTCCATGCATGATATAACTTGAAGAAAATATTTATTGTTTTTTATTGTTTTATTTAATAATAGTCGAAAATCGATCTATTTCTTTGAAATCAAATTTTAAATATACATCTTTTTCAAAATTCGATTTCTCAGGAGTTGTTCGACTAATTTCGCTCAATTTTTGTATTTTGCCATTTAAATTTGCATTCTTTAAAATTATGTAAAATAATGCATACCTTACAATTCAAAAGTTTTTCGACTGTTATTAAATAAAACAATAAAAATAAATATTTACTAAAATTTATTTTTGCGTGAAATAAACGAATTTCAAAATTATGTGCAAAATTTTTTCAATACTTTTTAAAAGTTCTCGAAATATGGGGAAATACGCAAAATGTAAAATTAGCAAGGGATCCAAGCTATGGATCGCTCTCCTGATGAAACTATGGGAATTAGATTTCACAGATTGAGGTTACCTCCTATATTTTGGGGTTCTGAAATTCGAATCCATCGAAAAGAAGGTATATTGATTTAACCCTTTGTAAGACCGCGGTAAGTATATTTACCACCAATTTCATCAATTTTTAAAAAGCTAGATGAATTTCTTTTATTAGATCAATCTCAATTCCAAAATTATTTTAATCTTCTATTACTAAAAATAAAAGGCTCGTTAAAGGGTTAAAGAACGAATGTTTTTGTGGCTAATTTCGTAACTTTAGATATCATCTGCACTAATTAATTAACACATTTGAGGTCAGCCCATTGATCCATTAAAATTGAGAACGTGAAGATCCAATCATTCGATCAAAAGTTATGCAGAGTGGCCCGTTTGTTTTATGTTTGTGTTCTCTATACATGAAATGAATACATTTCTTTCAAACACTAAAATCATTAAGTATACATAATTCTGAGAGGGAAAGCAATGATCGAAAGAAATGTGTATTTATGTTCATACAACTAACTTCATAGAAACAGAGAAAAAATAAAATTGAGCTTTAGGAAACTTAATTTTACGTCCCACTGTGCAGTTTTCTTAGACATGTTTAAAGGATAGTTGAATGTGCCGATAATTGCATTGTAAAAATTCCAACTATAAGAATGAATATTTTATGGATGTTCAATTAATAAATTTGTTGTTGTTGTTGCTGCTGCTTATCCCTTTCTGGCCTGACGAAGTCAAACCAGATCTATGAACCCGTTGACCTGAAGAAAATCAAAGACCAAAAGAGGAGTAGAGTAAATGTCTTCCCAGAGAAGACCAAGACAGTTCAGGATGTGATCGGCGGAAGCCTGGTGTAGATGGCATTTAGGGCAAATGGAGATGGGGGAAAAATGACCATGAAAAAGTAATTTTTTTTGGCCTAATGTATTTCCATTCTAAATGAGTGAAAGCGAGAGATGTGATTTAAATAAAGTCACTGTAAAAAAAATATGAACTAATCATTTTATACGAATAATAATAAAAATACAAGTGTCTTTAATTGTATTTCCATCCATATCAGGACAATTAATTTTTTCAGTAGTATAACTATGGAGTACTTAAGATAGGTTGGATATTTTTACGATCTTTATCGCGTTATTATTATTATTATTATTATTTTTTTTTTGTTTTTTTTTTTTTTGTTGCTTGATGCGATAATAAACAACATTATGTCGAAAACTATTGCAAGCTCTTGAGTACCATAATTTAAAATGAAAACTAAAAATATGACGCAAGGAATACAGTATTTATTATTATTATAACTAAATTTCATCCTCAAACTTTCATTTTTCCCCGAAATTCAAATTTTCTTTTACAGAAAATTTAGGCATTGTTTTGAAGACACAATGCCTTTTGGTTTGTTTATACTAAGTTAATAAGGAACCAAGCACGATTTACAAGCTCTGTTTATTGAAATGCTGATAGAAAAGTGTTGCAAAAATAGCATAAACTGAAATCGATGCAGTTTAATATATCTGTTTGAGTTGACACCTGAATAGATATCTTCATAGATAAAAGGCTATTAGCAGTTGAAGTTGATGGAAATGTGAAATGGTGCCCTTGAAACTATTTATTAATATGCACTGAATCTTTAGTATAGGTAATGTAATCAACTTTTCTTTTATTGAGAATTTTCTATGTGACATAATTTGGGTCAATATTCTAAATTTTTTTTAGCGATAAAAATTCTGAATATATTGATAAGAATTGAAAAGTAATCACCTTCATAATTAGAAATATTAATATTAAATGGTAATGATTTAATTGATTTTGTCATATTAAAAAAAGATGTTTAGAAAATATATTTTAAATTAAATTAAATTTATTGAATTAATTCTATTGAATTAATTTTATTGAATTTATCGGTTGTTCAAAGAAATCTTTTTTAAATTTTATTTTCGGATTTAAATTAATTGAAAAACACTTTTTAAAGTTATAAAATCTAAATCATGTTAGTTCGAATGCATAACCTAGTACCGGAGAAAAAAAATAAAGGAAAGCAAAACTGTTAAACTAAAGATTGAGTTTTATTCAAAGCTAAATTTATCAAAATATATTATATTATTTTTTTGAAATTATAATTATTATAATAATTAGTTCGAATGCATAATCAATAACCAGAGGAAAGAAATAAAGAAAAACGGAACTATTGTACTAAAAATTGAGTTTCATGCAAAACTAAATTTATCAAAATAATTATTTTGAAATTATAATAATTATTATAATAATTAGTTCGAATGCATAATATCCGGAGCAGAAATAAAGGAAAACGAAACTATTTTACTAAAGACTGAGTGTTATTCATAGCTAAGTTTATGAAAATAGTTATTAAGCAGCAATTCGAACTTTATTTATCTAAATAAAATTGACAACTGTTGTTTCGACCCCGCTTGGTAACACTTTGGTAACTGAAAAAAAATTTAAATTTTTAAAAATTTTAAATTTGTTTCAAAGATATTATTAAAAAAAAGAAACTAATTAATTTGAGAAATCAACAAAAAATTCGCTGGAGAGTGGGTTAGCGAGCAAAAGCCTCATATTATTTAAAAGAAAAAGGAAGAAAGAAGAGACTGATTATTAAGTTTAAATAGAATTTGGCCTGTATCGCAATCTCTTCAATTTTTTGGCACGTCTCATGGACACCGGTTTTTCGCCCCTATTGCAGATGTCATGCCGTTTCTTTAATTGCCATATTTTTCTATCCATCAAATAAATTAGAATTATTAGAATATTCTGAATAATTTTATATTTAATTTGGCATTTTAAAGGCTATGATCTGAATCTCATAGCATAAAAGATATGTTCAAATTAAGATAAAACTAAAAAACGTTTCCTTTTTTCCCCCCAGAGCGAACAAATGAAAGGATTATACAGATTTTCCTACACGTTTGGATTGTTCGTTTTCATCGCTGTACAAGGTAAGATTTTTTTTTTTTTTAAACAACTAGGATATTGCTATCTGTGTCCGCTCAACACCTCATAGTAGAAGAAAAGTCCTCAACACGGATCAATTTAACAGTCCGACTTAACGAATACAAACTGCGCAGTGAATTAAAAACAAGAAATATGTCACTAAGTTTGGGCTACTAAGCTGCGCAATGGTGGTAAATACCAATCGTGTCGTTCCGTTTGGATTACTAAAGGATAAAATTTCTTGTATATGATAACCCGTGCTGAGACTTTCTTTTTTCTAGGAGGTATTGGTCCGCTTCGCTCAGCAACCCCCGTGGTTCCTTACATTCATCGATGATCACGGAGGAACAACGGCTCATGTCCATTTTTTTTAAAAATTACGATTGGATTGCTATCTGTTACATTTTGAGGATGACTAAATTTTGGCAAATCAGTAAGGAGGAAAATAATTAACCCTACCTCACCGAGAGTTATTACTCAGTGAAGATGGGCTGTACAATGGAAAAACAGTTCCTGACCATTCTCAAACTCATTTTTTTTAATGTTTGTGTTGTTATGTGTTGTAATGTTTTTAATGTTGTAATGTTTTTTATATATATATATACCTCTTAATCGAAGCTACCCTCCCTAAAATGCCCTCTTCTTGTTTACCAAAGCACCAGACTGCCGCAGACTTAGTGGAGGTCAGAGTACCTATCTTAGGCAAACTGTAACTGTATAACGAGTTTAAAGCCAAAACGTAAATATTTTCCTCATAAAAGCATCACCATTGCTCTGAGTATAAACAAGAACTGGCTCTGAAACGTATACTGTTTGTCTAAGATAAGTACTCAGACCGCCCCTAAGTCTGCGGCAGTCTGGTGCTATGGAAACAAGAAGAGGGCATTTTAGGGAGGGTAGCTTCGATGAAGAAGTCTCCTTTTCTCTCGCCGAAATCAGTCCTAAAGAGGGACCCCGCACCCCTACTTGAAATAATCATACCTCGTTACCATCGCCGCAGCCACAGCTCCAGACGAATGTCTGGCAGAGTACCTATCTTAGGCAAACAGTAAAGAGGTTTTCCCTCTCTAAAACATAAACAGAACAACTTGTTACATAATAGAACTACAGTGTCTACGGAAAGAACTCCCCTCGCCATTCGTCTGGTACAGTGGTGGTGACTATGGTTACGAGATAAATACACATGTGGGCGACCTTTGTACTAAAATACAAACTACAGCAAACAACGTTAAAGAGCACAAAAATATATAAAAATGCAGACAGCTGTTTCGGATGCTCAAAGGGCAACCTTCATCAATGCAACAGAAGGAAATGAGAGAAAACAGGGTAAATATAAGAGAAAGGTGACGTCACCAGAGGGTTTAGAGAGTTTTTTGATTTAGATTTTTACGAGTCTTATTTTATTTTCAAAAATTCCAAACCGTTGGTCAATGACCTATCCAGCGTTCCTTATCTTTCTCCTGTTTGGAAATCGCTGATTAAACCTAACTAACCATCCTTTTCCTCCTTGCTTTCTATTCGTCGTTATCCATTCACCCTTCCCTTTTATTGGCCGTTGCTCTAAACCCTCTGGTGACGTCACCTTTTTGTTTTATTTACCCTGTTTTCTCTCATTTCCTTCTGTTGCACTGATGAAGGTTGCCCTTTGAGCATCCGAAACAGCTGTCTGCATTTATATATATTTTTGTGCTCTTTAACGTTGTTTGCCGTAGTTTGTATGGTTACGAGGCTTAACTAATTCAATTAAATATGTCAGGTCAATATTTAAAGCAGGGTTTGGCTCGAATCAGAGGGAGAAAAGGAATCAGGGAAAAGAGAAGCTCCCCTCTTTGAAATGTGTTGTTTTTTGTATCCACAGCAGTAGATGATTTCAAATTTTGTGGCGAGGGGAGTTCTTTTTGTAGACAAATTATAGTTGAACTTTTTCCCAGCCTTTGGAGATCTCCTCAATATAGGTTAAATATAAACAATGAAAATGAAACAATTAAAAAAAACCGCCCCGTTCTGGTTACATATTCGTGAATGCAACTTAGATTATAATCAGTGTTTTAGTTGGAAAAAAAAATAGTTGGGGAAACTCTCATCTGTTTATAAGTTATACGTTATATTTGACTGATTTTCATGTAAGCCGAAAGAAAGACGAGTTTAAATTACTTGGTAGGCGTTAATTTAAAAAAAAAACATATATATATATATATATATATATATATATATATATATATATATATATATATATATATATATATATATTTCTCTTACACGGCACCAAAAATAAGCCTCATTACAACTTCCCGAATGACAACGTTAGAAAATCGACCAATGATTGCATCTAAAAATGTCACATGCCAAATCTGGCTGAGGTGGCTCAACATATAGCGCTTTTAAAAACGAAAACAATAACCAAAGTGAGCATTATCAGATATATATATATATATATATATATATATATAGAGAGAGAGAGAGAGAGAGAGAGAGATAAATTAATTATATAATTTAATAAACAATATAAATTTCTATTAAATATTATTGATTATACAAAAATTTATTAGCTCTTAAAAAGCACTATGAACTACCTATTTGTTAAACACTTTGCCTTGATAGCTGGAAGGATGGAAATATATACATGCATATACACAATAACAGATACAAATTTGTTTTGTAAGAGTTTAACAGTAATAAAAGTTCACAATAATAACAACTAATGTTACTTGATTTAAAAGTGTCTTTATTAAAATAAAAAGTGAGTGAACTCCTTGAGCCCTTTTTTAATTGCTTAAACATAATTATTTGCTCTTAGATTGATTTCCTTGCCTACCAGATTATAAAATAGGTAAAATAGAGTTATAAAGAAAAATAATCTCATTTACTATTCAAAATTTTACAAACCTCGTGAAATTAACTAAAAGCAACTTTATATAAAGAATTGGTTCTCATTAAATTATGGTAAACATTTAGTTTGATTACTTAGCTTTTAAGCTACGTCAAAAGTTTTAAGCACTGTAAATATTCCCGAAATTAAATTTTTTTCAACTCGGCTATTCTTATATTCCCATTACGTTTGCTTACAGACGAAACCAAAAACTGCATCCTTCAGATTTGAAAGCTCACTTGATTAGTACAATCTGCACTTTTGTCAGAATATAGTTGTTTTTCCCCAGAATCGAGCAGAAATTTTTCTTTCACTTCGTAAAAATAAAATAATAAATAAATTAATAAAAAAGAGAAAGAATAAATAGGCAAAATAAATTGGTTTGGAATTTTTTTACGGCACCCCCCCCCCCTTACAAACTACAGAACTTATTGCAATGGATTATAAACTAGATTTATTTTTTCATTGCAGAAACAGAATCGGAATTTTCAGAGGACAAAGCAGAAGAATACGACAGCATACTTTCGATTTTCTTGAAAGATGTCTTGGAAAATTTCCGGGAGGATATGTCCGAAGGTATCCCGGGCATCAATGTTCCCTCTTTAGACCCCTTCCTTTTACCCAACATAGATCCTATCACCCTATACGAAGGTGATGAGATCTTCGATGTGATCGATTTAAAGCTTAAAGTAAAGGACTTGAACATAACAGGACTTTCGAAATTCCACATTGAGAATTTGAAGGTGGACGTAAGAAAGAGATATTTCAATTTCAGTATGTCTATACCAGAACTGATGACCAGTGGTCAGTACAACGTCAGTGGAGAAGCTCTGGAAATGTTACGCGTTACAAATGATGGCCCATTTTCCTTTCACGTCAAAGATGTAAGGATGTAAATAATTGATAATTCTTCAAACAGTCGATTTTTTAAAATTAAAATTGCCAGTTTTGCGGAGAGAGGGCTTTTTACAGCTCTTCAGTCCTCGTAGGTAGCTAATATTAATTACTACCAATCACTAATTCGAGTTACTATATTGTTACTAGAACACTTCGCCCGACTCGTCATTCTCTGGTACTTTCACACTTCCTTTCGGATTGCTGCGCTCGCTCTTTGGATTCTTATGTATTTTAGTTTAACTTTGTACGTTTGCTGGTATTCTTTTTAAAGTGAAGTCCTAAAAGTATGCAACACATACATCCTGAGAAACCATTCATTTATACACTATTTATTGAATTTACATGCAATATGATTTGATTCTAATGCATTTTAATTCTACATAAAAATTACATTTGACTCAAATAATTCATAAAATATCTCGATGTATTCAATTATAAAATTTAGTGTTTGGAGACACAATAGAATTAAGTCATTATTGTGACATAAACTCGTAAAATGTATAAAGACCAAGAAAAATGTGAGAGTTTTTTTTATTTTAAAAAAGTCATAGTTAGTTGATCTTTACTGATAAAATGCATCTCTTTCCTGCGTTAATTATGAAGTATAACTGAAACTCCAAAAGGCAGAAGTTCTACTTTTAGGGCTCTGGCGAATCTCATTTCCATGGAGAGGGCAATCATTATCAGGATTGATTTTGACGCCTTCGGTGCTATTTGATTCTTATGCACTTCTTGAAAAAGATAACAACAACAACATAACTGAAACTAAATATTGTCTACATTATTTTTGATCCAGTGTTAATAAGTACAATTGAGTATGTGCACTTCAAGAGCAAGTAGACCTCCTATTGCCACACATATGATCTATGACGTCAGCGCTAGCTGATCTTTATTAGCAAAATGGCGTATTAAAGTTGAGCTAACTTTCTAACTTTCTCTACATAAATTAGAATGTTAATTAACGATAAGTTTATTAAATACAGAGCCGTATCACAAATCGAATTAATTGTAGTATAATTCTTACTCATCTACTTTTTTTACTTGATTTAGATTTATTATTTGTTTGTGTATTTTATTGCAACCTTGATACATTTTTGTTTTGTGTACCTGGTAACTTCGATGCATAATTAGTTTGTCTACGTAACACATGGCTTCATACCTGTCTTTGTGTTAAGTCTCTGTGTAAATATATAGTGAAAGAATTGAGAAATAATCTATGTGAAAGAATTTAGAATGTGTCTCTTAAGAGAATTGATATTTGACGGGCTTTGCTTACTCGAAATAGAATGGAAAGAACAGTTGCTAACGTAAGCAAATGCCACGTTTCAACAAGCAATCAGGATCGAGATACCCACACTACGTCACTTAAGTATCTCATTAGAATAAAATCATTGAACCGCTCGTTCGCTAAAAATTAATTTCTCCTTTTTTTACATTAAATTTCTGCCCAGCTTATAGCTCAGTTTGTTTCAGATATTTGTTGCCTAAACGAGAAAGAAATTTTCAATCAGAAAATTTTAAACATCTGTGCTCATGCTTATGACAACTCACTCATTGGGAGTTTCATTTTTTAGTTCTTTGTATCAAAACTTTCTCCCACTGAGGAAGTGATAGTCATATGAGAGACGAATTCTCATTCGTTTGACTTTGAGATGCGCAATGGTGATATACGCTTGTGCAGGGGCCCCCATCAGGGGGTAAGGTGGGCGCATGATGCGCCCACTTAAAGCTTGGGGGGGAATTTTTACACTAAATAAAACGAATAGTTTGGGGGGGAATTTAGACAAGAGAATTATTATTTTTTTTTTTTTGCGCCCAAGAGCTTGGGGGGGATGGGGGCCACTGCGCTTGTGCGCAAACCAACGAAAAAACATTTATGGGAATTCACCACTCGTATGTCTCCCGCTTCCCACTAACTCCTTCAGTTTGCGGTCCTCCTTAATATTTTATATAATATGGTTGCATAATTCATTACGATTATTATTAAAGCTACGTAACTAGATAATAAAATCAAAACTACTCGGGCAATCTTAAAAACTTTTAATTTAATGATTGAATGTTCATATAAACAATTCATGAAACAATAAATACCTTAGACACGTAGAGGTATATCACTAAGATTTTAGAGTTTATTATAATAGCATAACCAAAATATGAAGCAAATAAATTAAAACATCACAACATGTAACCAACCTACTTGAAAAAAACTTTCAAAGTTACCATGCTTCACATCTAAGTATAGAGCCATAAGTGCTTCACAAAATCAGCCGCACGTCACGTACTACTGTCAAGGATTTTTAAGAATACCAAAATCTGATGAAGTTTAGCATTAATTCTTAACTTCCAGATGGACTCATATTTTATACTCTAGTATCAAGTTTTTACGAAAAATTTTAAATTTACCCGTATACGTATATAATTACAGTTAAACCATAAGAGAGAAACTTTTTAAAAAATTGAGTAGTTTCATTTACAATCTATACCATAGATTCTTTATTTGACTCTTCGCCCACTTTACAAGACAAAATACTTTAAACGCCTCCTTAAAAAAAACTTTTAACAAACATATATTAAATAATTAATTTATTATTAGTAGTAGTATTTTTTACATTCGCTGTTTTCGATTCTGCGCACTTTAAATCACACTGTCAATTTATTGAAAATTCTTATTGACCAATAATTTTGTAAATATAATATTTCTTAGCAATTTTTTTTTTTAATGTAACTAGCCCGTTCGTAAAAAATAAATATTCGCTGCGAACTTCTAAGTAGAACGTAAAATAGCTTTCAAACATAATATTTTAAAAAACCAAACTTATCGTTACGTAATGTTCACGATAAATGAAAAACAATTATCAAAATATTTTGTTAAAAATTCAAAGTGCAAAGTATGAAAAAAAAAATTGCACCTCAGACTTCTGCAAGCAAAACATTTTTTGTGTAGAACATCAAGGTATCATTTTCGATTAAAAAAAAATTGGTTAGTAATTTTCTTTCAGAATTTGTATCTGCAGAATCTGTATCTTTCAGAATTTGTATCTGCTTTACTAGCAGATGCTTCATGCAAAGCTAAATATGGTTTGGTTTTTCAGTTCAAAATAAAATATTAATTCTAAAATGTTCTCGATAATTAAAACAAATTTTCTCATGTTCATAAGTTTTGACAAATCCACTAAAAAGTACCACCACTTTCCTAAAATTCTACAATGTCAACTCGGGGTCAATAGCGCCCCCGCAGAGAATCTATGATCTCGGCCTCATAACTCAGCAGTGTGATTCGCAAATCTTATTGGGTTAGGATCCAAAGAGCAAAAACTTAACATAATTGCATTTCTCTCAAAGAAATAAAATGTAAAACCAAAATAATAATTCAAAAACACGTGTTTTTTTTCTTAATTCAAAAGACTTAATTTAATTTGTATTTTAAGCAAATGCGTTTTGAATATTAATTTTTGGATACTTCTTTTCTAATTTGTATTATTATTTTTAAATTTTTTTATTATTTAAAATAATTTAAAAAAAATTTAACATGCTTTGAATTCATTTCAGGCTGAATAATTAAAATAGTTCTTTTTAAATCTGAACTACAGGTAGTTGATCTACAGGAAATAAACTACATTTAGTACTGGAAGCTGTTTATGCCACTGATAAATACATATAAAATTTTAAGTAAATATAATGTATAAAACTACAATTTAAAATTATAAATAGGAGAAAAAGTTCCAACGTTTCTGGATTAAGAATTAGATTTTACATCTTGAGGACTGGTGGAAAGCGAAACAAGCGCTTCCCCCGACCCGTTCCGTGAGTAAACGTACTAAATTAGGACGTCTACGTACTAATACAAGGTGAATACGAGAGTACCGAATTGAGGCATTGTTTCGTATATACCGCGGCCGTGAAAGGGGAATCACGTGATCATGTTGAGATGAAGAGATGAAAGTGCGGTAAAGAATTTGTTTTAAAATTTATCGTCTGGTCTAATTGTCTTGCTAATTATTAGTTACAGCAGACGATAGTTTAGTTTAAAAAAAGATCTTCGAAAGCATAGCTTATATGATGTTTTTTCAATTGCAGGTGCATATTGAAGGGCATAGTCACTTAAATATGCCAAGCAGTGAAAATGCTCACTTGCGTATGAAGGATTTAAACCTCGATCTATCTTTTGGCTCAATGGAGATGGAATTTCCGAATTTGTTGGGAAATGGGAGATATTCAAAATGGCTGATGAAAATTTTGACTAGCCTGGGAAAAAAGCTTTTCAAGTATTTTCATGAGGAAGCATTAAGAGAAATAAGTAAGGAATTGCTTTTGCTCATCAATAGGCAACTGGATCGTGGAACATTCATTCAATTATTGCTTGGTTGATGAAGAAAAAAGCATCAATCAAGGAGTAGAGTACTCTATAATCCATGATATTGACACTTTGTATTGTACCTATGGAAATTAAACACCTAAGTGAGCAGTAATACTTTTGCGATGCGTTGATTGATAAAATGTCATTGTGAGAATATAGTAAAGTTAGACTTGTTCTTGTTACCGTTTTGTATTCTAAGAATTTTCATTAAATGAAATGGAATCAATCTCTTGCATATATTTTATTCATGCCAAAATGTACACACTTCCCACTACAAACAATAGCGTAGTTTTTTTTAAGTATGGAACATTTTCAAGTTAAAAATTTAGAGAAAAACATTCTTCATACTTTGTGTTATAAATTAAAAATACATTTTTGACAGATAATGATATTATTTTATTAATAATTTCTTGAGTGCTACTATGAGTTTTTGCTTGGAGAACGAGTTTAAGAAATCTTTCAATTATATTTTTGTTTGTAAATTTAACCGTTTCTTTTTTTATTTATTTTTTGTTGAAGTATTTGTATTAAGCTTAGATTAAAAGCTATCCCAACACTTCAGCGAGCTTGAACTTTGTTGTTTCGCTGTTTTCTGAATTTCTCTCCTGTAAGAACTCCATCAAGTGGAAAATAGAAATTTGTATTAACATAAATATTGAAATGAAAGGTTTATAAAAGTACTGTTGTGAGTAGTTGAAATGATAGACTCAAATTCCAAATCCGTGGTTTCTTCTGAGAGCTCACAACTTCAACTATTTAACCCTTTGACTTTAACGGGATACCAGTGCTCCTTATATATATATATATATATATATATATATATATATATATATATTTCTAAAGTAAAAGCGTGAAATTTCAAAATGAAGAATCGAGCATAAATTGGGTTCGAATTTAGGATTAGATTTTCAGTTTTAAATTTAGACATAAAAATTTTAAATTATCTGTATTAGATCAAAAGTTATTGGAAGCTATTCAGTTAAATTTTCTTATACGTTATTATTATCTACTTATTTTTTGAACCACTGTCTACAGAGTAATTAAAAAATCATAAAAATCATTTTTAACAACACATTTGAAACAAAAATGTGAAATTTCATAATGAAATTGGATTTGAATTTTAAATTATATTTTCAGGTTTGAATTTAAGTATAAAAATTCGAAATTATTACTATAAGATCAAAAAATATTAGGAGTTCAAACTTTCTTATCCATTATTATTTACCTACTAATTTTTCGAACCCCCTAAAAAGTAAATCAAAAGCATTATATATATATATATATATATATATATATATATATATATATATATATATATATATATATATATATATATATATATATATATATATATATATATATATATATATATATATATATATATATATATATATATATATGTGTGTGTGTGTGTGTAATGCTTTATATAATGTAAGAAGAATAACTCATAAAATTATTGGAATATGAAAAATATGGATAAATATGACAACCGAAGCTGACGTCTTCAGGGGGTACCAGCTCCGGAAGTCATAAAAGCAAAATCTTTTCTATCGAGAGAGCACGACAAAAGTCTCAAATTGCTCTCTCTGTACCCCAAAGGTTTTGCCAAAGTCCAGAAAGAGAATACAATACAAAATATAAAATTACTATTATTATTATTTTCTTTCTTCTGCTCAAATTAGGGGGCGTTGTTTTTATGATTATTTCAATTTAGTTGTGTCTCGCAGTCAGTAGTGTAATTTGGTGATAGGATTTTTGTTTCAAGTAAGCTTTTGTACGTACTATTCTTATGTATTTGTCTTGTTTCTATTCTTCTGTTTTTGCTTTATGTATTTTATATTTTGTATTCTCTTCCTGGACTTTGGCAAAACTTTTGGGGTAGAGAGAGAGAGAGCAATTTTAGACTTTTGTCGTGCTCTCTCGATAGAAAAGGTTTTGCTTTTATGACTTCCGGAGTTGGTACCCCCTGAAGACGTCAGCTTCGGTTGTCATATTTATCCATATTTTTCATATTTCATTGTTTCTTTTGTTTCAATTCCTTTCAGGCTGCTTAGCGAGTTTATCCACTGGAAGTATTATTTTTAATTGCTTTTAATATTTTGTATTCTTTTCTTCATAAAATTATTATTAATGACTAAATGGTGTTTCGTCAGTGACACTTTGTTTTAAAACCCTTTTCCGAAATGAAGCAAAAAAAACTACTCACGTAATCCATCGAAAATCAATATGTTAGTAAGAAAGAACCATTTCAAACTCTGACCAATTATTATTAAAGATTTGGAAGAACGGAGAAAGGATCCAAGTGTTTTAAAACTAGTTTATTTGATTACTTGGGCCAGGAAATAAATAAACCGGCAAACAAAACAATAATACGATTGATTTTTAGTTAATAAAGAAACTTTAATTACACTGCATTTTATCCAAATATGCTTTTAAATAAACGTTTTAATTTATTTTTAATGTAATTTTTAAATTTTTTTGTAAATAACTTATAAGTTTTGAGTTAAAAATGTATATATATATATATATTAAAGTTATATATTAAAGGAGCTGTACAGTAGGAAATTAAGAAATAAAGGAAATAAAAAATAAAAATAACAGAAAGCCGGACTGACCACACTGAATAACTTTTGATCTAATATTATCGGATCTTCACGTTCCAGGACTCAATCGTAATGGTTCGAGGGGGTGACCTAAACATGCTGAAATCAATTAGAGTATACGATATTTTTAGTTACGAAATCAGACACAAAAACGTTTTTTTTTTTTTTTCTTTCTGAATAAACATGCCATTTTTTTTTCTTTTATTTTTTTTTCTCATCCACCGAAATATATAGCCGCAAGCTGGGAAGTATTTGGCCATATCTCGATGAATTTTTAAGTAAATTGAATAATTTGTGCACGCAATTATTAAATTTTTTTTATCCAATGGTAATTGCAAAAAATAAATTTTAGTAAATATTTATTATTACTTTATCTAATAATAGTCTGAAACAGTTTTTTGAATTTTGTAAAGTATATAATTTTTTCTGAGAAAATATATTTTTGTATCTAATAATTAGCATATTAGAGTTCGAGGTCACTCCTTTAAAACATTAAAAAACTCCTTTAAGCTTAAAAATCCGATCATTAGATCAAAAATTAATTAGTTTTTTTTATTTTTTATTTTTTTTAAGAAATTTTTTTTTACTACATTAATGTTTCTATGGTATAGAAAGTTTAGCGACCAGAATATTTCTGCCTTAAATCATTGAAAATCTTCTCTGTAAATTTTGATTAATTGGCCAGGCTGTATTACAACTTCATTTGCAGTTATCAATTATTGAGTAGCAAATAATGACAAAACAAGGTTTTTAAAGTGGAAAAGTAAATTTTTAATTTATTTGCTTTTGCAGCGCCACTTTTGATTATTTTTGTTTATCGTATTCAACAATAGGAGATATTATATTTTGAAAGAATATCAAAAGTGTACATTAGTATACATATTAGTATACATATTTTATTATCACTGTTGATTTTTTTAAAAACAAGCTGATATCGCGTTTAAATGCACAAATAGGGACACATAGTTGTGGATAGGTCTTTCTATGGTAGAGTTCATTAGTAACAAATCCCTAGGGCATTTATTTGATAAATAAGATAAGTTTTGTTATGTATTTCAGTCATTTGCTAATTTTAACTACAATTTAGATTTTCATTTATTAAATTCTATTAGTTTTTGTACTGAAGAAAATTTAAGAGCTACTAATACTTTAATACATTTTAAGTTTTTTTTTCCAGTTTGAAATATTTATTACCACTGGAATTTAATCATTCTTTAATAAATTCTTATACTAATAAAGCAATTCTTATATTTAAATTTATGAACTAAATTCGTATTTCTTAAGTTTAAAGTGTTCATTTTCAATACTCTATAACTGATTTTATTTTTCAGAGTCCATTTAACATCGATTTCTCCAACTACTTATACCTATAAAATAATAATCATATTCGTCTCAATTAAGTCGAATTAATTAATTACTAAATGATATATTTCGCTTATCTGAAGAATACATTTTTAAATGTCGTAGCTTGTCTATTAAAATAATTTTTTTTATATAGTTGGACTATAGTTAACATACATCTTAATTATGAATTGATATTTATTTGGCTTTGACATTAATAGTGATAAAATAAACATTGTTAGGATTATTTATTCAAGTCGGCATTTTTTAGTTAAAATTAATTTCATTTTGAGTTTACGAGCTCTTTTATAATTAACAATTGAAAAAATTATTCATTTTGGGACGTATCCACACAAACCCCATTTAACGAATTTGGACTAAAATTACTTTTTTCAAATAAAAAAAAACTAAGAAAAACTATTCAAAAATATGTAGCTAATATAAAAACAAACATTTAAATTTTAATAAAGAAATTGCTAAAAATGACCAAAATGATAATTTCTAAACTTTTTTGGGTCAAATTTATAAAAATTGTCCAATCTAGCCCTCCACTCTCCTACCTCTGATAAAAATTAATTCGAAATTAAAAAAAACAAATATTTATTTTTATTTATGGTTTATATATCAGCCGATAGATGGCACTCACAGTCTATCACCAGGCAGTTCAGAGATGACAGACGCAGCATGAAGAAGGAAAACAAAACAAAAATAAAGAGGCAGACGCTTCTTCCAAAATCGGTGAAAGAGATGATCACTCAGTTATTGGTGATGGTATGTGTTGCATCCTTTTACTCATAGAAGGATGTCCATGGGTTCAAAATATGGGTATTAATGGTCACTATCCATAGGCGAAAACGATGTACGAAATGACGTTGTTCTATTGTTTATGCCTGTGTTTTGTCCATTTGGTGAGGGGCATGGATATGGGACCGGAGAATTCTATAGCATCGGAAAATAGCACATCTATGTGGTTCGAAGATCTGATTTCACATGGATTAAATGATAAACAGTATCAAACGTGGATTTTGTCGATCCTTGCATCCTGTGTTGTTGGGCTCGCAGGGATTGTGCCGCTTATTTTCGTTCCTATCGACGCTGGAACCAAAGTCAATGAGCAAGGTTTGTTGTGATTTTAATTTTTGAAATAGTTTTAATTTTTGAAAATTTATTTATAAAATACCATTGCATTAACATTGATATTTTTTGTTAATATTTTGAAAATTGAATGAAATTTTATATTTATTCTTGTTATAGCAGGCAATAAAAATATTCAACGATCGAATATTACACTCCTTTTCAAGTTACTTTACGTTTAGAATGCATTTTCATCCTAACTTAATGCTTTCAAAAATGTTTGTAAAAATATAATCGAAGTGATGAACTTAACTTATTATACAATTATAATGCCATTTTATTATAGTTAAATGAAAAGAAATCATGCCTTTAATTCAATTTCAAGTGATTTAATATTTGCAATGCGTTTTAATTACAATTTTATTTTATGTGAAGAATTTTTTTTGCAATTAAAAAAATTTAACTACTGAATGGATTTTTTTTTTCAGCAAAGAATAAAAATATTTTTATTATCGTTTGAAAAAAATTTCTAAAACTTTTAAAACACTTTATAATCGCAATACATTTTAAATTTCATTTTGTTAATTTTTTTACATTGAAGAAAATTATAAATTCAATGTAATTGTTAAATATTTATTAATAATAACTACTTATATTCTTGTAAATTATTTTTAAAATTTTCTGTAGTGATTAAATATATTAATTTTTTTAAAATTAATTATTGGTATTTAATAGTTTTTCTTTTGAAACGTTCTTAAAGTTGTTATCTATTAAGGCTTGATATTAGAAGAGATGTTTTGGTCAAGTTTATTTGCTTAACATTTGATTTTGTATTCATAAAATGTTAAAAATTATTTAATCAATCTTAAAATCGTTCGATTTGTTAAAAATAGGATGTTTTATAATATTAAGACATAATTGTGTATTGTATAGAAGGAGCTGTTATTGAAAAAAAAAATCTTTTATAAAGAAATTTAAATATTTAAAGAAAATATTTTATAGGGTAATATTGAGTTAATTAGATAAATATACACAAAGAAGTGTTGAATCTAAAGGACAATAATTTTTATGCATGAAAATTAATTCTAGAAAATTAATAAACCTAAAACAATTTGATAAAGGTGTAAAAAAGAAAGAAGAAAAAAAAATCCAATAAAGCAAACGTAGTTTTATTTAATTTTTTGAAAAAATTGCCATCTTTTCATGTTGAATTATTAATTTTAAAAAATGACTTTAACTACTAGTAAGAATTGCTTCATTTTTGTAAAGTAAATGGCAGGCGTAGAATTCATTTTTTTTGTTTTAAACCATCTATGTTTAAGGACGCTAGCGAGTTAAAATATAATGTAAAAATTTTTTTTAAAAAAGATTAAGAACTAAGGAATGAAATTACAAAAACAGAGATTCATTATTGTCTTACGATAGGAGTTTAATGTCGTTGTCGAGTCAAATGTCGTTGAATGGATGCCGAACGAATGTCGTGCATTCATTCAAAAGAGCATTCTCAAAATATGTTTTAAATAACTCTTGATAAATAGAAAACTGATTTTTATTTTTCAAAGAGGTAATAATAAAAAGAATCATAGAATTAGAATTGAGTACAGAATTGAAGGTTTGTTTGATTTTACGTTCTCTTTATTTAATCAATAAAAGAAAAGGGGGAAAAAATTAAAATTATTCTTTGACTAAATATTTATGAAACAAGGAGGCTTCGCTTACTAATCTTCTTTCTCATTCGCCATTGATTTTTTTCCTTTTTTTAATTAGAAAGTCGATATTTTCACCGAAAACTAAGAGTATTTTGCTAGTAATGCATACATATTAATTTTATACTGTCATAATTTTGTATTTTGCATTTATTTTACACAATTGACATAATTTTGTATTTTAAATTTTATATTATTTTATATAAATTAAGAACATTTTGTTAATATGTTATTCATGACGAAATTGAAGATTACCTGATTGTAATTAACTGTACTTTAAAAAAATGTACAACTTAGGAATGCAAAATGTGTGATTCAATTGAAACAAAAGAGAAATAATTTTATTCGTGAACGAAAAAAAAGGCACAATTATAAATATTTTTTTTTATCTCTCTTGAAGCAAGTTTTTTTTTAATATTTTTAAAAATTTCAATATAAAGGTTGAGATTTATAATTAGTAACATTTAACTTCTCCCTTTTATTTTTCGTTATATTCAACATTTCATTCAATTCCAGCTTATATAATAAAGATCTCAAAAAAGATAAGTTCTTATACAACAATGGATAAATAATCATTATTTAAATAAAGAAATAAGAAAAAAATCACTAAAAATCAATTGAATTTACAAGAACTTTAAAAAAAATTGAATCTAAAAGAAAAAACTTGTGTTAAGTTTATAAATAAATGTGGTACCTTCAGCACATGAAATTTCAATTTTGTACTCATATTTCTGCGGGGTTATTATCGTTAAGTTTAACACTTAAAAAAGTGGCGGCAGTGGCTCTAACGATTTTTTAATCTAGAGACAATATCCTTTGATAAATGTATAATACCAATATTCAATGCCAATACGTTAGAGGAGTGGTGGTGGAAAAGAATCTTTTGGGACTGTGGAAAAAAAAAATTTTTTTTAGCTTCTATAATCAATTCTCTTTTGAAAAAATATCAAAATGATGGTTCATTCCATAAAATTAATTGAAGAAGTATTCAATAAATAAGAAACGTAAAGGAATAAGAACCTGTTTTGTCTTATGAAAAAAATAATTACGAAAAAAAAAATATCCATACACGATCCTAAGAAAAGGAGGAAAACAACTCATCACGTTTTCCTTTGATTTTGGTTCGTTATTATGTCTACATTGAACTCAACTTTTATGGTTATTTAGTAATTCCTTATTGTTGCGCATTTTATTTATTAGTTATATAATTTTGCAGTATTCAATTTCAAAACAAAGTAATGCCAATGCTATAAACTTGTTTGGGTAAAAGTTTTGTGTCAGTGGCAGAATAGGGTTATGGGAGTAAATATGCATCACTATCTTCATAATTCGAAATTTGTCTCCGACCACAACGCAGTCAGACATTATGATTGTAAAAATACATGAATATGCACCACTGTCAACAGTGCTGACCTAAGATATCCTCATTGGTAGATGGATCATGGGTTAAAATCCTTTAGCCGTCGGGGTAACCATGGAAGGTTTTCGTGGTTTTTTCTCTCCATGTAACACAAATGCGGGTTAGTTCCATCGAAAAAAGTCCTCCACGAAGGCAAATTTCTTCCAATACTTGATCTAGGAGTTCCCCTGTCTTCTGGGTTGGTTTCAAAATTACAAGGCTACGGAGTTGAACAGTGGTAGTCGTAAACCCAAAATTTGGACGGCTGTTCAACTCCGGTTATAAAATAAAATAAAATTAAGGAACCTTATCATAATGATTTTTTTTGCCAAAAAGAATACGCCAGCAATGAGAATCATTTTTAGACCATTACGTTTAATACATAGAGAAATGATATAGGATATATTAACGAAAAAACAATATTTGTATTTGAAGCAAAGCCCCTATTATCACATTCTTGATTTAAAAATAAAATAAAAAAAACATTTATATTTTTCATGTTTTGGCTTAAATCTTGGTGGGAATTTTTTTATATACATAAGTCCGGCATTGAATAAGAATATGTTCCGAGTATTATGATTAAAAAATTGTATAAAAAGACGATTGAATCTATCGTCGATTTTATCGCGTTTTAAGATACTAGTTTCGAGTGCCTGTCCTCGCCGGATGTATTTTATTTAATCGAAAATAAGAGGACAAAGATTAAAAATCGTTTGCTCTGATGAGAATGCCCTTCGGTATTTGATTATAATCGTGAATGTTTATTTTCCTTAAATAGAATAATCGATTTCATAATGAAATGGAAAATTTGATAGAATGAATTAATAGATCCATTATGAAGAGGAAGAAAGTGAGATATTTTTAATTAAATTGAAGTTTAGAGGATGGAGAGTTGACAGCGTTTAGTAGTAGGCAGCGATTTTCGAAGCTCGTACGTCAAATAAATTTAAATAATAATAATAGTTATAATAATTAAAACTCACTGTTTACAAGGCGTTAAACTTGAAGCAGAGTTGTAACATTTAACTTTTTATAAATTGCGGAAAAGAATTGTCCGGACAAAGGGCAAATAGCTATGTTGTAGTTGTCGTAGACCATTAAGGGGTGCGATTATTCTTGTTTTTCCAATGGCGCCAAGAATTAGACTTCTGTCACACCCGTTTATGGGAATGACCCATAAATTCATTCCCACATACTCCTGAACCTGAGAACGATCAGTTTTCAATTCAGTACCCCCAGAGGTCTAATTTGTTATAAGAACATGGAGAGAGCCGCGATGGCTCAGGGGATAGAGCGTTCGCCTTCCAATAAGGCGAACCGGGTTCGAATCCCAGTCGATACGAATTCCGCATCCGGCTTGCACTGACCACAGTGCTGACGTGAAATATCCTCAGTGGTAGACGGATCATGGGTTAGAGTCCCCTTGCCGTCAGGCTAACCGTGGGAGGTTCTCGTGGTCTTCCTCTCCATGTAACGCAAATGCGGGTTAGCTCCATCAAAAAAAAAAGTCCTCCACAAAGGCAAATTTCTCCCAATACTCGATCCAGGAGTTCCCTTGTCTTCTGGATTGGGTTCAAAATTACAAGGCTACGGAGTTGAACATTAGTAGCCGTAAACCCATTAAGTTGGGTCGGCTGTTCAACGACGGTTATAAAAAAAAAAATAAAGAACATGGAGAGAGCCGCGATGACTCAGGGGATAGAGCGTTCGCCTTCCAATGGGGCGAACCGGGTTCGAATCCCAGTCGATACGATTTCCGCATCCGGCTTGTGCTGACGTGAAAGATCCTCAGTGGTAGACGGATTATGGGTTAGAGTCCCCTTTCGTCAAGCTAACCATGGGAGGTTCTCGATATCTTCCTCTCCATGTAACGCAAATGCGGGTTAGCTCCATCAAAAAGTCTTCCACGAAGGCAAATTTCTCCCAATACTCGATCCAGGAGTTCCCTTGTCTTCTGGATTGGGTTCAAAATGACAGGGCTACGGAGGTGAACATTAGTAGTCGTAAACCCATAAAAAATTGGGTCGGCTGTTCAACGACGGTTATAAAATAAAACAAAAAGAAAATGGAGATTTTTGTGACCCGACAGATTTGACACCAGTCACCATTTACTACACGTGGAGTCTTCAGCCGCGTGGATTCGAACTCCTGTTCTCATGAACGTGAGTCCACACGCCCTGTCTACCTGGCGCTATCCCGACCAACAGCTTTGTTAAAACTTTAAAAAAAAATTGCCAATTTGGCGAGATTCACTATCAGAAATTTATAAAATATTTCGAAGTTTTTTCACGTAGAAAAAAAAAGCCACAATTTAAGTGCTTTACATTTGAGGCAAAGCTACAATTTAAATTATATACACCATTTTACCGTAAAGAATTATCCGGCCTCTTGATCAGACAAATAACTGTTTGAATTATCATTTTTAAACTATTATATTACATAAAATATTAAATTATTTATTATACAAATTATTTATTATCTAAACTATTTGAATTATAATTATTCAAAAATAATTACTCAAATTCCTTTATTATTTTTTTAAAAATTATGAATTTGGCGAGATTTTTCCATCTAGATGCAGTAACTGCTGATAGAATTGTATTCGCGATCGCAACACTCGATACGCCATCTAGCGGGAGACTGTAAATATCGGGCATTAGTTCCCACATAACCATTGGCAATGACAGACGCCATTTTCTTAGCAGCAAATAGGGGAGCAAAATTTCCCTAAAGAAAAGTTAAAACTTCTTGAAAAAACTAATCATAACATGCCAAACATTGAAGCAGAACACGCCAAGCATTTGAAGAACAACTTCTCAATAATTTTTACCTTTCTATTACCAACAACATAACATGATTTCATTATCACTTGCTGTTACAGATGCGTGTATTGCGGTAAAATAATTTTTCTGTCTTCAATTCATTACAAGTTAAAATGAAGTCAACATTGCTTTCGTCATTCCAATGAATAAATGTGTTCCAATGAATTCCATACAGAACTGTAATAATTATAGAATATTCTTCTTCTTCATAGAAATGTATATATTTCTGTATCTACATAATTCAGAAAACAACAATAAAGAATAATCCGAATTACTTGAAAATTACTTTTACCGAATTACTTTTGTGCTGATTATAAATATATTTTTTATCGTTTTCTTGGTAAGTGTTTTTTAGTTTTGAAAGAATTTCAACTAGAATTCAGCTATTCTGTTTTTAAGCAACATATTAAAATTCATATCGAGATCTTACAATTATAAAATTTTGATATGTGGTATGTTACCTAAAAGTAATGAAGGGATAAACTATGTATATGTTATTTGAGAATAAAGTTTTCAAACAAAGAACATATCATTTTGGAATTCTCCGGACTTATAAATCAGGTAACTGTTATGATTTTTATAATAAAAAATTTGCTTGTAAATAATTTTTTTTCGTACTTGATGATCGTTCTCTACAAAATGTTTTTTTTACGTCTGATTAAATACTATAAGAATTAAAAAAAAAAAAACAATACGAAAGTTTTTATTGAAAAATGAGGAATTTTTAAAATCGTTTTTATCCTAAGAATTCTTTATTTTACGCTTTTTAGTTTATAATTTTTTGATAAAATTGTTGTCAAAATATTTTTTTTTGAAAAGTTAAATGGTATTAAATTATGTGTTTATGTATACTTCTTGCATATTTTAATATTTGAAGTAATATGATTCAGAAAAGTATGGAAGAAAAATCCGGTACTTACGTATTAACCACAGCTACAGATTTGGCAGATTTTTAGTGCCGCCAATCTACACTTAAAATTTTTGGAAAAAATCTTAAAATGAAACACTTTGTTTAAAATCAAAGTAGTCAATCGGATTTCGGTGGAAAATGGGCCGATATAGAGTTTAGCATAGATTCAAAACAAACTTTTCTCTCACCTGATTCTATAGCCATTATGAACTCTAATAAATAAGATTCAAAATGAAATAACATTTCCAAAACGGACGTTTACTAAGATAAAGTTTCATGTTATGGACTTTGGTACATTTTCGTTATATTTCACTCCATAAAATATTTCGCTCCTAAAAAAATAAAATTGCATCTTGTTTTGTTTTTGGCAAGTCCCAAAGACGCATTTTCGTAACACTAAAAAATGGCGACAAAAAAAGAACGGTTCTTTTTTTTTTTCTTTTTGTTTCGTAAGCATTCTTTATTTTACGTTAAAATTTAAATCGGCCTTTCATGTTATACCATTAAATTTAGTAAAACTATTTCTCAGGCATTAGGTTTGAACTCTTATAAGAATATACCTATTTTTTTCTCTTTATTTACAAATATTTTTCCGATGTGTTCTGGATGTTCCTTCTCTAAAAAAAAAGTGATACCATTTTGTTTTCGTTTGCATAGAAAGAAAACAAACATTTTTCTTTTTTAAATTTAATCAGCCACAATAAAGATGGAACGTTACAATGCTACATTAAAGACGTCTCCAGTGTAACTGAATGACTGTGCATATGGAAATCGCAGGGATTCGGCACATACAACAACTCCCCCTATAGTTCGTTGCGATCGCGAATTGGTATAATTGCCAATGAAAAAGATTAATTTAAAGCTCTCCTTTTCTGAATGAGTTACACAACCTTATATTTTTACATGTTTCTAAATGCACGGGAGCCTATCTATATATATATTTCTCTTATGCGGCGACAAAAAAAAGCCTCATTAGAACTCCCCGAATGGCAACGTTAAAAAATCGACCAATGATTGCATCTAAAAATGTCACATGCCAAATCTAGCTGAGGTGGCTCAACATATAGCGCTTTTAAAAACGGAAACAATAACCAGTGTGAGCATTATCAGGTTGTTCAATTCAGCTGCGTAAATCTCATACTATTAAGCTAGGCAGAAGTGAGTAGTAGATATCTATTTTAGTATTTTGTCGAAAGCGCTTTTTTTCACGAATTTCGCTTAAAAGAAGAACGAATTCTAAAAGAAATAAAAATAAACAACTTAAAAAAATAAAAATGCTGTTGGCAGCCATAGAATTTTTTGAAAGTTAACTTAGCAACGTAAATCAAAAGGACATAGAAGCGCAACTAGATCAAAATTATGATACCTGAGCGCTTGACGTAACAAATCCTTCAATTCTATAAGTGTTGTATCGCCAAATGCCCAAATTAAGAATTGCAATTTCAAATTAATATTGAAATGTACAGGTTTAGAATTTTCTACAGTGAAAAGTTTTCGGAACTTCAGTATTCAAAAAAGTATACAAAAGCTAGACGTTAAGAACGTATCCAATGAGCGAGCATTGGATTGCGAAGCAATCCGAAATGAATTGCGAAAGCAGTTCCGGGGGTTGACGAGCGCCAGCGAGCACGGGGCGAAACCTCATAGTATCAAATATTTGTTTAAGAACTGTCCATAAATGATATCACTTTTATTTTCAATATTTTTGTCCCATCTACTCCTTTATCACTAAGTATTACATCTTACCGCAAACCCTACCACCTTTGTCATATGGGATGCTATATTATATAAACATATACTAGTTGTTCAGAAGCAAAACTCATGTTACAAATCATATTTCAAAATTTATTCTGAAATTTTGTGTAGTTCAATGATATTTGTCAAGATACCAACAGCGGCAAGGTATGTATTTAGTCGGAGAAATAATATTTAAAAATATCAAAATTAATTACATAAAAGCATTTAATCTACTGATTTTAAATAATTTTTTTTTAAATTTTGACCAAAATGTATGATTTTATAACCACCGTTGAACAGCCGACCCAATATTTGAGTTTACAAACGACTACCAATGTTCAACTCCGTCGCCTTGCAATTTTGAATCCAATCCAGAAGAACCCAGGATCCGTCTACCACTAAGAATATTTACGTCAGCACTGAGGTCGGTGCAAGCCGGAGGCGAAATTCGTATCGACCAGCCATCGCTAGGATTGGAACCCGGTTCACGTCATTGGCAGGAGAACGCTCTATCCCCTGAGCCATCACGGCTCCCAAAATGTATAATACAATATAGCCGTCGTTGAACAGTCGACTCTATTTTGGGTTTACGACTACTAATATTCAACTCTGTAGTCTTGTAATTTTGAGCGCAATCCAGAATACCAGGAAACTCCTGGATCAGTACCCCCAGAAGTATGATTTGTTATGGGAACATGGAGGACTTTGAGACTCGACAGATTTAACGTGCACCATCTACTACACGGAGAGTCTTCAGCCGGCGGGGATCGAACCCACGACCTCCTGGACATGGGCCCAGTGTCTTACAAACCGGGCTATCCCGGCTCCCCAAAATGAATGATGTCATTGTTCTTAATATCCCTCCCCTCTTGCCTGTCACATTTAAAAAGCCTCTTTCTCTCTTCCAAGAGTGACCTCTTATGGATGGCCCGTTATTTATAAAAATTTAATAAAGATGGTTAAAAATATATTTAATACACTCTCCTCCGCCTATAACTGCTGTGACGGTTGCGTTTTGTCATTGGGGAATAGATTCCTTGAAAAGAAATGAGAATGGTATAAAAAAAAGGTATAAGCATAAAAAAAGTGGCGACATCTTTGTTGCCCTTGTGACGTCAGTCCCACTTGATTCTCTCTAAATATTAGTACGCGAATTAGGACTCTGATGTTCTATTACAAATTCTTGCACCTTTTTTTATTTACATTTCAAAAGATTGAAAAATTACTATTAGAACGTAATGATACAGATTAATTATGCAGAATTATTATTATACTGAAATTATTTTCTGCTACGCCAGAAACATTGCTGGTAAATAATTTTTTATTTTTTTATATATTTTTTTTTTATATGAAGCTCATAAAAATGCTTGTAGATATAATATTATAAGATGTGGGAATCTAAAAGAAAAAGAGCATTTTCCATCTGTACGATTTATAGAGTTTGATTCAACAAAATGTAATCCCCCCCTTCCCTTCTGGAGATGTTATCGGAAGATTATTTGGGTTTAATGTTGGTGAGCTTTTGGTCGTGTTTCTCTGATTGTCTTGAGCTGATTAAGATCCTAACCAAATAAGTAAACAGCCCTACTTCTTAGCTCCAATTTAATCGGAGAAAAGGGTTTAGTTGAGGGGGCTACTTTCTACACAAAGTGAAGTTGACTAACCTTTTAAATAAAAGAAAAGTAGAAAAGTTGATTCGATAAGATAAAAACTAATTTTTCTCTTTTAGATGGAATTCCCCCCCCCCCTTACTTTTTGATCAACACCGGCGACTAACCTATAAGCTGCTACGTATAGAAGTTTTTAATATTTCTCTGCTTAAAGCTGCTTCTAAGTTGTTGCGTAATTTTTGGACAAGCTAATGTTTTTTTTTTTTTTTTTTTAATGTTTCTTATTTTTTGAATCGTAACTTTTAAGCAAACTTCAAGAACAACAGGGTCAACAATTTTATCCCTAAAATCAACCAAAAGTTGAGAATAAATGAAAAGTTTACAGCGAACAGTTCATATCAATAAAAATTATTTTTCTCTATTTCTGATTTAATTATACTTACCATTTACGGAGGCTTAATTTAAAACTATAACACAGTTTTAACAATGCTTCATATTTACCGAGGTTGAAAGATGCGTTTTATCAAAAAAGGTCTGCGGGCTTTTATGCCCACCCCCCTTTAGTTTTTATTAATTTTGCAAGTTTATATTTGAAGAAAGGTGTCTTGAGTTTATGTAAATCTGAAGAATATGTTACGGTCCCAAACACTGAATTTTATAATTTTATATACATAAAATCAAGTGTATATAAATTGAATGAAACATTTGTAACTCATAAGTTTCACAGTCATATGTATAGATTGCGTATTTTTAGAACTTCATTTTAAAAAGAATGTTAGCTTGCATACATATAGTTAGACTAAAATTCAATGTTAGACTAGTTACATAGTTAATCTAGTATAAGATGAACAAGCGAAACGAACACGAATTGCGAAGCGATCCGAAAGAAACTGCGGAAACAGTTTCAAGCGAACTCAGAGAGCAGGGAGTGGGCCTCCTGGTTGCTCATAATGCTTTTCTTAATTGCAGCTATTGTTGTTTTTATCTCTTCCCATTTGAAACAGCTGTAACAACTCATATTTATTTTCAGACTAATGGCAGTTCCTTTATTTTTCGGTCAATTTTTTTTAAATTTTATTATTTTTTTTAAATGTTTTAGTTTGGCTAGTTAAAAATTCCAGTCAATAAACAAGTTTCACAAAATATTAAGACAGAACTTTTTAATTTTTAAAGTATATCATGTACCATCTTTAAACTCAACTGCCAAAAACGTTATTTTCTAAAGTTATATTATTTTTTTTATATTAAACTAATTTAAATATCTAGCTCTTTGCAATACACCAAGCTAATTGAAAAAGTCTTCTGTTTTTCTCTAATCCGACTGATAATAATTTTAATACTTATTACAATAAACCTAAATTCTTTTTGGCTATTTAAAAAAAAGTGCGGAGAAGTACTCTGACTCAATTTGCTTAGGCTTATTGCAATAAAAGCTATTTACAACAAGCCTTCACTAATATAGGCTTATTGTAAACTGTCTGAAATAAATCATGCTAATTGGGTAATAAATGATGCATTTTTAATGAGGTTTGTGAGCTTACTGTGAAAAACTTCAAAAGTGCCTGGCTAATTAGAAAATATTTTTTCGAATTAACCTGAAAGTATGTGGATTTGTCACAATACAATGTGTCTAAAAGTGCCCCGCCAATGAGAATATACTTTTTCTAATTGGCCTAAAATTATGTAGATTTGTCACAATACAATATGTCTAAAAGTGCCCCGCCAATGAGAATATACTTTTTCTAATTGGCCTAAAAGTATGTGGATTTGTCACAATACAATGTGTCTAAAAGTGCCCCGCCAATGAGAAAATACTTTTTCTAATTATGTGGACCCAGAAACTGCCAGACTGGCGAAATTTCAAATTAGCCCGGCGCATTGAAAAATGGCGTCGGCTATTAGTTAAATACCGATTATTCAATGAGCTTACGACATATGTTTCTTTTGATAATGTATATTATTTATATAAGTTGGTGTTCGTGCAGCGTTCGGGTCATCTGACCATGTGCATCTTAAAAGGTGAAATCTAGCGAGATAAATGTGACAACAATCGTCTAGACTTCCGCCTATTTGTGTGGTGTAGGGTGGACCGGGAATTGTAAATAATAATTCTTTTCTTGATCTTTTCGTGCTACTTTTTCCTTCTTATCTTGTGATGGATGAGGTTTGTTGATCTATTGCTGAATTTTGGATGGGAGGCAAAGGGTAGGGGACGTTGAACTTTTATCTGCTATTGCTATCTTTATTCATATATTTACAAATTTTGTGATCTTCAAGTTGAAAAACTCATTTAAAATGATAAAAATACAATAATAGGGGAATATTTAGGCTTTTTATAAAAGGCCCTGTTTTTGTGAATTTATAAAAAATTTTCTTTTATTTTTTTAAAATTAACGTTGAATTGGGTTAAAAAAAAACTCAATTTAATACTCATTTCAATTTAACGCTGAGTTCTAAAGAACCCAAAATAAAGCTGGACCATGATTAAAAGTTCCTGTTTTTTGTTTGTATTTTTAAAAATCACAAAGTTTCGGAATAAAAAACTTAAATTCATAACTTTTAAAAATGTTAATAAATAAATGCATATGTAAAATGATTTTATTTTATTTAAGTAAGTAATATTCAATTTCGACAAGCCAAACAACCCCCCCCCCTATTAGCTCATCTTGATACCCTGGAATATTGCTTTATTTATATGAATGCTGATTCCCATGTAAACGACATTATTTCCTCATCACTTCTCCAAAACACGTGGAAATGCATTTTATCCTGATTCGCCCCTCTCGGCTTTCTTTTTGTCTCTCTCTCTCAGCTACTGTTGTTTTTCTTGTTTTGTTACTCATCTTTATTTTTCCGTTTTTCGTTAACAACTTTACGTTTTATATTTCAAATCACTTTGTTTCTTCTTATTCACATCTGGCAGGTCTTGAGAATGGGTGCCTATTTTTGAAGCGCTTCAAGCAGGTCGAAATCACCCCCTTTAACTTGTAAGATTGAGTCCTAGAACGTGAAGATCTAATCATTAGATCAAAAGTTATTTAGAGTGCTCCGTTTATTTTATTTATTTATTTATTTTTTGTCCACTGGGCATGTAAAAAGAAGTACTTTCTCTATTCAGCTCTTACAACTTCTGAACTATTTCTCCTGATGACTTGTTTATATTCTCTTTCGATTTTACGTAAAAAAATGTCTCCCTTGTTAGCTAGACGCACAAAATTGTATTTTTTGTTTTTTTGTTTGTTCATGAAACCCTTATAGCTTCTAAACTATTTATCCAATTGTCTCGTGATTGGTCTCATTTGATTCAGCGTAAAAAACTGCATAAGAAACTATGTATTACGCAATGCATCACTTGTTTGTATAAATTATATACAATTCTCCCCCAAAGCACCCCCATTTCCCCTCTAAAAAGAGCGAAGCGTACTTGGGAGAGTAGGGTAAATTTTAGCTATTATATTTAATGACATAACAAAGCAGTGGGAAAAAATCGTGGATATAAATTTTTCTGAACCCATTTTTTTTTTGTTACTATAATTAGTTTACTATGATGACAATGCTAGTTAAATTCGTTTATTAGCCTATTATCGATAATTGAAAATCGCCAATCAAAAATTTAACCACTTTCCAACTAGTTAAATATTTAAATTTTAATTGGAACTCTGTGCTGAATAAATATAGCAGTTTCAATAGTTTCCTCACAGCTACAAACACAGTTAGAACAAGCGCAGCGAGCACTTTCAAACAAAATAGAGTGCTCAAATTTCAGATGAAGCAACAGCTCACATGATGCAAGCAAACTTAATCGCCAGTTGAAATTTGAACCACTTTTCAATACTTTAAAAAAAATTTGAAAGAAGAAAATAATAAAATATTTTTAAAAATTAAGTTTCTAAAGTAGACTGAAGAAGAAAATATAAATTTATTTTTTTTGTTCGACCTTTAGTGGAAAATGTATTCGTATTCAACTTCTGTTGCCATTAAAGTTCTCCCCCCCCCCACCCCAAGTTTAACCGAAGCAATGTTTTCTTTTCAATCAGATACAAAAAAAAATTAATTTTTTCCTTTTTTAGACTGTTTAAAAAAATTTCCACTTAAAAAAATCGGAAATTTAATATATAGTTAATGTTTTTTAATTTTCTATTTTTATTTTTTTTCAAAAAAATATATTTTTAGCGATACACGGAAAGAATTGTCCACAATTTAAAATAAAGAACAAGAAAATCAATAAAACGATGCCGTAAATTAACTTCTCATATCGCAATCGCATCCTCAAAACAAGGTTAAGAGGCCATAAAAACGATGGTTTGGTGATTTAAGCAGATAAAACATCTGGCCGTAACCTTGTAATCAATTCTAACGATTCCATCGAAAACATCACTTAGTTTCATTAGTGCACGTCTTATTAACCAGTTATGGCGGAATGGTTCATTTCAATCTTTCATTTTTTCTCTCAACGCCAAAACTGAAGACAAAAAAAATTGCGGATCTTGTTTTTGGGAACAATATTTTTCTGCATACTTCTAAATGATTTGCAAACAAATATGTTTTTGTTTGTCTAGAATTAAGAGTGTATTTGTTATCTCTCCACTTAATTGATGATATAGACTTCAAATTGTTTTTCTGCGATTCTTATTTCTACCGGCGCTAGAACAATTGTTTAAGAAATTTATGCTCGTTTTGGGTAAAAGGAATTAAAAAGAAACGTTATAGCATTATTTGCAGTTATTGTCTTGTAACTACAATCAATGCATGAAAAATATTTTCTGCGGTATAACTATGTTTCATGCTGGTGACTAAGATTTGTTTCTGTTGTTTGTTAAACTTTGTTTGTTAAACTTTGATCAAATTTTGTTTCTTCCAAAACCCCAAATTTGTAAAACTTTATTGAGTGTCTAATTCTGAAATTTATTAAATTAGTGGAATAAAAATTAGTTATGCCCCGTACAGTTGTTTTAAAGAATCCTAGGAATTTATCCTAGATGATTTTATCCTAAATTGGGGAGGGGGGTGCCTAGATTATCCTAATTTTTTTTAAATCCTGGATATTTAAAAAGATATCGAAAGTTACTAAGATTAGACAAATTGCTCTTTAAAAAATTATTGTCAAAACTACCAAAATATGATAGATAGCATTTGCCGTGATTTTGACTGAATGGGAACGGTAATTTTTCTCGAAGCGCTCTGCTAATGATTTTGGTAGAATTAAAAATAAAATATAGTTTTATAATACGTGATAAATTTCGGTGAAATTTTTTACTAAAAAGTAATATAGTGTACTTTGTTACTAGATATGTGATAATAAGAGTTTCAGGTAAACTGATAACATCTCAACGGAAAAATTACCAAATGAATGGTTTAAATACATTATATTTTGGCTTTATTCACAAAAATTATAATATATATATTTTTTATACCGGAAATGCCATTGCCATACAGTGCGGTAATTTTACCAGAATATCTTTCTCCGTGTGGAGATGCCTCACGTTTTTCTAAAGATTTAAAATGACCCTCGTACTACAAAGCAAAATTAACGGTTACCACCGGCATAGGGCGATTAAATATAAAACATGGCGATTAAATTTTGTTTGTTAACGCCAATTTTTAGGCCGAAATTGCACCTCATGTGTGTGTGTTTTCAGCTTTTCGCATTATTTGTTAAACTGGAAATCTGTAGTCATCCTTATAATGCTCAGGTTAATGTACTCTGGTTGAAAATTTTAGGGCAACTGAATTTTGTTATCAATGGTATCTTTGGAGTTTTATTTTATTTTACTTTCTTTTTAATTTATGGTCGATAAGATCTAAATGTAATCTTTAATTATTAGAACTTTCTCATTATGATTACAATTGATTCAGATTTATTTTATAGCGAATTTATTTTATGTTTGTTATAAAAGTAAACTTTACGTTGCCTTATTGCTCCACGAAATCAAACCTTAAATAGTATCAGTTGAAAATGTTATATACAATACTTAAATTATATGTAAACTTACTTGGAGAGATCAGGAAAATTTTTCTTAGTTTTAGAAAGGAATCTTGTAGTTTTTACAATATTTTTAAATATTTCTAAAAATATGTTTTGCATTAAAATTATTATTTTTAAACAGCCTTTTTAAAAAAGTGGTCATAATTATAAAGGCTACTACTGCCTACTACCCGGTAACAAAATGTTTGTACTTTATATGTATGATGGAGGGCCAAACTTTTTCCAAAAGTGACATTTTATGTCTCAAACTGTTTCTTAGTATTGTTTTCAGGTAGGTTCTTTGCTTGTTTCCGCAATTTTTACTAGAAAACACTATAATGCACGCAAATGTTTTACTACTTATATGGGAATCGTGATGTTTTTCTTTAAATACTTACTTCAGAAAACACTCTTCTGAACATAAATGAAAATATAACTCTTCATTATATTTCAATGTCTGCAAATGAGTTATAACAAAATGGAAAATTATTCATTTTTAAATTACTCCATGTAATAGAGTAAGTGGAATAGAATGCAATTATACTGAAAACCTATCTTAGTTTGTAATATAACAACCATTTACTTATTGTGGAATTATATGTAGTTTTTACCTTTCTTTAGTAGCATTGAAACCTTGCTCAAAGAGAGGAATAATACTCTTTATCTTTATTAAAAAACATTAAAACCTTACTCAACGAGAGGAATAATACTCTGTATCTTTTTTCGAGAAGCATTGAAATCTTGCTCAAAGAGAGGAATTATACATTCTTTACTTTTTTAGGAGTAATGCAAACCTTATTCAAAAAAAAAAAAAAAAAAAAAAAGAATTTATCTTTCTTGAAGTCCAATACAAACTTTGCTCAAAGAGAGGAATCTTTAACATTTTTGAGGAGCATTGAAATCTTGCTCAAAGAGAGGAATAATACCATTTATCTTTTTTTGAGGAGCATTGAAAGCTTGCTCAAAGGGAGGAATAATACCATTTATCTTTTTTGAAAAGCATTCAAAACTTGCTTAAAGAAAACAAGAATTTTCTTTTTTTTCGAGGGGGGGGGGGAGACAATAAAGCCCTTTGCTAAAGTGGAATTCTCTAGAATAACATTAGATCCTTTATTATGTTAATAACATAATAATAATTATTGTATTACGATTGTATTGCTGTACGATTTTAATATTTGTATCCACTACTTTTAACTTCATTTCCGGAACAACGTTTCCGGTGGTATTCATTAAAAGGAATAAAAGAATATATTATTTGTTGACAAGTGCTTTCCTCACTTGTAAATAGAATGAATGCTATGAGACAAGACACGTGTATTTGTCTTTAGCGTTTGATGAATAAATTAGATTATTTTTTTATGATGTTTGGTTTTCATCCAGGTATGTAATAAACGTTCCATCGAATGTTCGATCATCAAAATAAACTGACGTCAAAATTCCATAAATAGGGGTAGTTTATCTCTTTTCTCAAAACTTAGGTTGTAACAATTTAATATGATGCAATATTTGTTTTATAACATGGCATTCAACTGTTTCAAAAGTTATTTAAGCTTTGTTGCAGATTGAAGTATTAGTACACGTAACCTTTATTCCAAAACTTTGCCTTTTATATTTGTGTGTAAAATACGGTGATAATACAAAATATTTTGATTTTGATGAAAAAAACTCAGATTTTTATTGGTTAATAATGTATACAGTTTAGAATAGAATAATATCTGGAACAGCATGAAGTAATGTGGAAGAAGCTTTGCTGTCACGCACGCATAATTTTGTCAAAATTTTCCATGGCCGTTTTTACCTATTCTTAGACATCAGTTTTCTTACCAATATTTTATTTCAGACATATTTTTCTTATTGGACTCAGTAGTTTAAGTTTCACCTAAATTATTTTATCAATTCACTTTATTTAAGACATCAATTTAATTTCCAATACTTCGTTTTTGATATAGTTCTTTTTATCGAACTCTGTTGTTTACACTTTTCGTAAATAATTTTATTCACTTTTTTTTCTTCTTAAAGATATCTTACTTTCTAATGTAATGTTTTAGACATAGTTCCTATTTTTATTAAATTAAGTAGTTATCAGTTTTAAGACGTGAATTTCTATTCCAACTCATTGTTTCGCACTCAGTTCTTTTTATTGAACATTTTAAGTTCTCTCCTTCTTTTATTTTGGATTGCGGAAATATGGAACTAAACGTATGAAAATGAATTTTAATAAATAAATATATAAAAAAGACATTTTACACATTATATTTTGACGAAATTAAACTTGTTTATGATTGGTTTTAGTTTTCAATTGATTACTTTCCTTTCTCCTGGTTGCAGAATCTAGAACAATCGCGATATGAGTACCGCAATATGATTAACTGTGACTTTAACCTAATTTTCAGAAGAACGTACTGATTCTTGCCGTCTGGTAACCTGGCAACAGTTCGTCGATTGAAAGTTCTTTTTCTAGGCAGATTTCTAACTATTCGAAAATGCTACTTTTTGATAACTTTTTTTCTCTATTTCATTATCTTATGTAATTTTTTTCCTTTTAAAACTTAAGTCGATAAGTTATATGTTTTACATTTAGCATTTTATATTTATTTTAGTATTAATTTGTATACATTTTGCCAAATTAGACTTTTGATCTAGATGATATGGACGTAGCGTGAAGCATTTTTTTTTCTTCCTTCTTTTGATCCCATAGTTTTTATTTTCAAAAAGTATTTCCAAGAGCTACACGAACAAAAATATATTAAATATTTCTTTAAATATGATAATTAAATAAAAAAATTGTAATAATAATACTTGTATCGTAAATATTTTAAAAATTCCTCTGAAGAAAATACGGATTTTGTATTCGGCAAGCATACTGTGAAAACAATGATAGGTGTCATTTTTTTATATTCTTAAAAATAAAAAAAGCGACGGCAGAATGTCTTTGTTTTTCATCAGATTTTGAAGAACATTAACAAATATATATTCGATTTTAACACTGAAAAAAATGTGTGTTAAAAACTACCAGAATAGGGTAAAAATTTACCGTGTTTCTGGTTCTATAGGATCACCGAAAGGCTCGGTAATTTTTACCGAACCGCTTTAATAATGATCTTGGTAAAATTAATAACAAAATAAAATTTAATGATATGTGATAAAATTTATCAAATGGGTCAAAATTTTATAATTTTTATTTGATACCGTAGCATGACATAAAAATCATTTATTCGGTTTAATTTACTTTTCAGTTTTAAATTATTTACTAAATGTAAAAAAAAAAAATAAAATATTGAAAACGAGAATTTCTTGTGAACTGATACCAAATGAACGGAAATATTACCAAATGAATGGTTAAATTACTGGAATTATGATTTTAGTTTTACCAGAAATGCCATTACTATGCAGTACGGTAATTTTACCGGAATTCCTTTCTCCGAATAGGACAGAAATAGATATAATCAAATTGCAATTTTCCTTGCTTTCTGAGTGAATTTTGAAATTCTATTTCCAAACTTTGATGTAAATATAAAGAAATTTTTTTGAAGATTTATTTCAATTCAATTCTGTGGTTAGATTGAAAAGTAGTGCAAATTCCAATTTAATTGTCACAAAATATAATTTTAATGTTAGTACACAGATAATTTAGTAATCTAGTCTAAGTTTGTAGTTTGTGATATGATTGGTTCGCCTGATTGAACAAAACGTAAAAAGAAAAGTAAGCTCTCTGTACGATATAAAACTGTGAAATAATAAAAAAATTTTTACTACGTTAAAAATTTTTTTGACTCTACGAAAAAATGACTAATAATTTACACAATGTTGAAACAACTGTTGCAATTAAAAAGTTTTATGTTGTTTAATAAATACGCAAAATATATTAATGGCAGTTAAAAACAGGTAACGATGCTTAAATTATAAGTTGCGTTCGAATTGTAATTTTTTTTTTCAAGTCACTAAATCGTCTTTAAGATATTACTTACGTGAAAGTAATAAAAATGAAATTATTTTTAATCATTTATAAACTATCTACAATTATTATCATTATTTTTTTTTTGTAAAAACTTTGGTGTTGGGAAAAATATGTGATATTGAATTATTTGAGAGAAGTCTTAGTCACCACTGTCTGCTAAAAAACATTTCTAGAGGTGAAAATTTTAAATTTTTAGAGGATTAAATATTTAAATTTAAAAATTAAATTATCGAATTTTGTTTACTGAGGTTACAAACTGCGACGAAATTTCTCGTAATTTTCAGATATATACACGTGTTTACTGTATTTTAAGGCTGTTTTTCGAAGGCTCTCGTAATATGAAATAATGCTTTTTTGAGAATAATATGCTATTTTTTATAACTACCGTGAGTTTGCAACTGTTACTCATGACTATTACTTCTAGTTTAGCCTATTTAAAGCTAGCGCTGTCTTTAATTATTATGAAAATGGCGCAAAACGTCAATATGGAGAAAAAAAAACCACAGATTCATGAAAATGAAAGGCGTTTGAGGTCTAATTTTTTAATATTTAAAAACTCAATGCTGCATTACTAGGGCTCATAAGAATTTGCCAACACTGAGAATAAGGCAGTGATTTTGATAAGTTTCTTCTAGGTGAAAAAATGTCGCCAAATTGGCGATTTTTAAAAAGTTTACTAACTTTTAAAATAATAAAATTATTTGTCTGTTCTAGATAATTTTTCACGGCAAAATTATATATAGTTTTAAATTATCACATTGTTTCAAGTGTAAGGCACTTAAAACTATGGCTTTTTTTATTTTCTTTGGCGACAGAGTTTTGAAAAACAGCGTTGATGAATAAATGTAGACTAGGGAAATACATGGGTTGTTCGGAAAATAATTTCATTTTTTTCTTACAAAGAACTTAATTATACTTTTCACTGCCAACTTCTTACTTAAGCCACATAATCATTACAATTTTTGATAGCTGATACAGCAACGCTTGCTTGTGAAAAAGTTCGATTGATTCCACGCAGTAGTTTTTGGTTGGTGCCCTTTCAAATATGTAAGAAAAGCAGAATATTTGGCATATTTTATTTTTTTGTTGTACTTGTTGTAATTTATATACATCGCACTAGAGCTGCTTAATGGGCTATTGGCGATGGTCTGAGAAGCATCACTGAGGATGATCCGAAGACATGTCATCGCAATTTCGGTCCTCTGCAGAGGGGATAGCACCCTCTCTTCGGAAGCCCGACAACCTATGCGCGAAGTCGAGCATTTTACGGTAGAACGAGTTTAACGAGAGTCAAAACCGCTCACCCTCGTTCTCTGTCGCAGGCTGATGAAAATGGTCACCCACCCGCACACTGACTGAAGCCTGTGATGCTTGACTTCGGTGATCTGCTGAGAACAGTGTCTTAAAGATCAGTTCACTGAGGAACATTTTACTTTTATACCATCGACGAGGAAAAAATAATGTTCCAGATAGGAAAAAATTATCCGATGGGTTTGTAGAGGATGTGTTGGCAGTATGCTTTTTCCAACAACAACTCGTGAGATCGCAGAGAGATTAAATTTATTGAATTCTACAGTTCATGATCATTTGAAAAGCCTATAAAGATTTAATCTCAAAACTCGATTCTTCTTGTTCTTACAGAACGAAATTTATGCTGTCGCATTAGAATTGATTCTCAAACGTCAAGAAAATAATCCATTTTTGTAGCTCATCGTCTCTGGGAACAAGAAATGGGTTGACTATAAAAATTTTATGATCTCTGCAAAAATTTTTAAACGGTGAAATCTTTATTTCAAATAAGTAGGTCAAAAATCACCTGTATCAGTTTTTTTTCAGCAAAGAACAAAACTTTTATGCGCGTAGAATCATGCTACTGCCAGAAAAAAGGCATTGAACCAGAATGGACAATATATGATTTATAATAAAATATTCATTCACTATAAGAAAATCGCTTTTCATTTTCATTGAAACAATTGAAATTCCTTTTCGAACAACCTAAGAAGCAGAAACGTAAAAAAGGGCTATAACTAAAATGTCCGGGATAAATTCATGCCAATAGAAAAATCAATATATTTTTCTTTTCAGAACTCGCATTCTTAAAGCCGTTTTCATTGTATAAATTTAGAAGATTTTCATGTTCTTTCTGATAAAACTTTTCACAATTGCAACTATTCTTATCAATAAAATCAATATTTGTTTTTTACATTGTCATGAAACAAGAATATAAAAAATATCAATGGGAATATCCAATAATGGCGGCGGAACATTACATATCTTAGTATAAATAAACGCCTAAAAACTCAGAGATAACTAAGTATTGATGTATCAATTATCTTTGTCATAGTCATCATTCGAGAGCGAAAATAGATGTTAAAGTCGATGGACATGAATAAGAGAATAATGTAATGATATATCTTATTGAAATTATTTGTACGCTTCTTGGTTCAATTGACAAGATGTTGAAAGGTTCTTATTTTTTTCATTTTTATATATTTGAGGGCTACTTGTTTTACAAGGCAACCTATTTTAATTAATTTTGTATAATTTCACATACTAAACGTGCCGAACATTCTAATTTTATTTATTTTATTTTTAAAAAAATCCTTTATACTACCAAGTCAATGCTTTATTTATAGGAAGAATTTGTATAAAACACGTGCTCTTGTTTTCGAGAAATCGTGCACACTGCAAAGATAACTTTTTCTTAAGGTTTTTAAAAAATTAATTCTCAATGTCCGCTTTGAAACTTTTTAGACAAAAATTTTAAAAAATATTGTTCTTTCATCCGTTTAAAATTTGAATAAAATAATTCTTCTATTATGTTAAATTGTTGAAAGTTTATTTGTTTATTTTATTTATTTATTTATTTTTTTGAAAGTTTATTTATCCCATCAAATTTAATTATCCATCAAAGGATAACAAAAAAATATTTTTGGAAAGAATGTTTTAAATAGTTGTATTCATATTTTCTTTGAAACAGCATAAACAGAATGCATTAAATTAAATTATCATTCTGAGAAAGCGGGGTTTGCTCATTTACTGACCTTGTCATATCTGTGAGAAACATTTAACGTCTAAATGAGTAAGACAAAAGTACTCAGTCAATTAAAATTGCTGTTGTTTTTTAATAACTTTTTCAAAAGAAACTTCTGTTGAGAGCCTTGATAAAAGGCCTCTCCTTGGCAAGTGCCTGAGATTGTGCCTTTAAAAGAGAGGAACGAATTATCCTTATTAAGTAATGATAGAAGTAATTACAACCGTATCTGGAAAAGCTTGTATTGTTCCATCTCTTGCAAATGACACTTTTCGCTTTCTTGGGCTAAGTAGAATATTTCGAATATCTCTGCATATTTACTCCTTAAAATATTTGGTCTTATCAGGCGATTTTATATAGTGGTGTCAGTGTTGTAAAGTCAAATTTTTGAGTAGGGGTACACTTTAAAATATTCGGGGTCAAATTATGGTATAAAGCACCGGCATTTTGGGTGCATCACCCATGAAATTAATTTCATCGTAAAATCCATTTTTACCGTAAAATATTATAACGTAATCTTTACAGTAATATTCACTTAATTAGAGTGATTCTGTGATTTTACATTAATTATTTCTGTAAAAATTACGGTATATCAGATTTTTTGTTCCGTAACATGTGTCGGTAAAAAGGGATTTTACGATTTAAAAAAAAAATACCGACATCCTGAGTGCCGGAAAATTTTTCCGTAATTTGATCCAGTATTTTTTACAGTGTGCTTTAAAATATCCAACATTTTAAGTGCTATTTTATATTATACATACACAGAATACAGTTGAACCCCGCTATAATGAACCTGTGATATAGTGAACACTCGGTAATGAACTCTTTTAGTGGACTCTTTTAGAACTCGCATTCAACTATGGTTATAGTAGACTGCTGAAACATTTATTAAATTTATTTCTTCGGTATTTTTTTCAAACTTTAAATTTGCAGGAGTTGTGATTGCAAATGATAGCAATTCTTTATATTTTGTCAAATTTTATCGCATGCTCTTCGCTTTTAAATTAGAACGAAAAAGTGTTACGCAGCAACGTTTCTCTTATCATTCTCCCCAAAACCAAACATTTCGGCAATTTTTGTCTCGGAAGTGATATTGTCAGTAACTTAATCTGAATTTTTTTATGATTATTTTATTTTCCTGGAGAAAATGAGGATTACAAATATTGGATGCGTTACTAAAATTGCTAAATTCCATTTAAAATAGAGTAATTGTCAATCGAAAATTGTTAACTTTCTCCATAAAATGCAAGAGTCAGCTGATTTATTTTTCTTTTTAATATTTGATTTATTAAATATTTAATGAGTTAATAATTTATAAACAAATTATGTCCCTCCCCTATCTTAATCAGTATTTCCAACAATACTATTGTGATATGAAAAAAAAAAAATGAAAAAATTCTAAGAATTTGAATCTAATGAACCCCTTTTTAAAGTGTACTTATTGATGGGCCCGCAAACAGCTTGTTAAAAAAGGGGTACGACTGTAATTTTATGCCGTAAGAAACAATAACATGTAAATGTATATTATATAAATTTTTGTTTCTAACATCCTATGGCTTAAAACACTTTTAACCACATAAAGTAAGGGTTTTTATTTTTATTTTAGATTCATCATTCATTCATAATTAAATTCAAAATTTAAATTCATCGTGTTAATTAAATATAAAAATGAATTTAATTTAAATTCATTTTTATAGTTTATTAAACATTATTTTTACATTTAATTTAAATTTAAAATGTAATGCCTCATAAAAAATTATTAAAACAGCTTTTACAAAATGCAAACACCATATTTATGAAATCAATTTCATTTCCTGTATCCAGTTCATAAAGATATCTTTAACAAATTCAAGAAATTTTGCAATTACTTATAATTGATTGATTAAAAATGAAATGTTTTTTATTAATTTTTAATTTTATTTTAATCAAACTTTTTTTTTCTAAGTGTGGAATTGAAATTCTTTTTGACCAGTTAGTGTTCAATATCCATATTCCATTTGTTCAGTTAACAATTTCCATTCGCTGCAAAAATTACCGTCGAAAAGAATTTATCGTCAATCAAAATTTCAACCACTTTCCGACTAGCAAGATTACTCAAATTTCAACTGAAGCTCGTTGAATTTTAGAAACAGATTACTATTCTTTCTTAAATGGTGCTAACAAAATGTATCGCTAATCGAAAAATCAACTTTCCTTAAACAAACTATACCGTAGATCCCTAAAAGATCGTAGATAATAAAATAAAATTCTTAAAAGCTAAATTTTTAAAATTGTCTATAAAAGGAGAAAATAAGTTGGTTTTTATAAGAACAAAAACGAAAAAGTAACGTGGTTTTCGGTGGTGGTAGATGTTTTTTAAAGTTGTGCACTGTAAAATACATTTGTGATGCATGTTTTTGGTCTGATAAAAACAAAGTTATTTTCTCCTTATAATCCACTTAAAAAAAGGAATATTTTGAAAATTTTATTTTGTTATTTACTATCTTTTTGCCGTTCCGTTCATTTTTGAAATATAGCTTGTATTGGTATAAGGCACCAAGTTCCAATTGAAAAATTTCGAGTAACATAGCTAAAAAAGTGGCTGTAATTTTAGTGTATTTTAGTGTGGTATAAAAAATTAAAATGAAATTTTTATTGCCTTTATTCATTTAAGTCAACAATATGAATATATTTTTTAAAACTTTTTTTCGCTTTAATGACCGGGTGTTGTTTTTATGACTATTTTTTTACACCTATAAAAATTACTTAAAAAAATTCATTTTTTCTTCTTATATTTTTTAAAGGTTGTATTGTAAAGATAAACGATTTCATTCATAAAATAGGAGCATTGCATGATTTGTACAAAAATAAGTATGGGAACGATTGATTTGATAGTTCCGCTTTAACACTTCCCAAAATAAATGCTAAATTTAGCGTACGTGTTAAAAACAAGGTAACATTTGATAACACCATCCCCGATGTGCACTGAACCAAGCATTTTTTTCGAGTTAGGCACGCTGAATCGTATTATGAAGACGTCAGCTGTTGTTTTATGCTTCATAAAATTATTATTATTATTTTTTTTTAATGTTTCGCAATTATTAAAAGCAGTTTTGAAAATGGTATTAACTTGATTTAATTCTTAAATGACTTATTTAAATTCAGTTCTGTTTTTATTTTAAATTTTTTAATTAACCATTTACATATTTTTTATTTATTTATTTATTTATTTGCTTTATCATAAAACGAGACGCGGAATGATTTGGTGTCAATTTTTTTATTGTGCTTATTAGTTCGTTATAACTTTAAAAAGGAAGAAAAAAAAACTTTTATTTGCAACGGCAAAAAACGCTCGCTGTATTCTAATTAAGTAAACAAATCTTAGCAAATTTTAGAAAGATGCTACAAGAGTTTTATAGTTTAAAACAGGAGAATTCGAAAAAAAATTGAGAGCATCATGAACTCAATAATAAATAAAGCAAGGTTCAAAGAGAAAATGCTAATTAAACGGAGACTGCTTCGAAACGAATTATATAGTTGTGTAAAAATATATAAATTTGAATTTATATACATATATATTATATAATGTTGTAAATATTTACTAACTTTTCTTTTGTGATTATTCAGTATTTTTATCTGTCCTTGGTGTCGGATCAGAACGCTATTTCAGTGATCTGTCGAGGCCGAATTTACTACCGTTTAGCGGTACCTTTACAAATTCAACTTTAGGAGAAACGGTAGTTTCACAAAATACTCTTTCTTAAAATTTTATTTTTGTATCCCTTAAGAAACGATAAAGCTATATTTTTACCGTATTTTGTGTTGATTTTTTAATATAAGTTTTAATTTTTCACAAATTATGTCTAAATTTTCACAAAATAGGTACCTTTCAGAAAAACCTAGACAAAACCCTGTATTTTGATTCTGTTATAACTCCAGAAAAACATTTAGTGCTAGGGTTCTGAAATTTGGACATCGACTGCAAGGAGCAATTTTAGCCGCCGATCCTAAAAGTCGTTTAAAAGGCTGTCCGATATTTGAAAAATCATTTTTTTGCATTAGTTTAGCATTAATCATTGTTATGAATAAAATTGTAAACGATTATGGTCAAGACTTTATTACACGCTCCTAAATTTAATTATTTTTACGAGCTCTGTAGATGGCATGGGGATTGGTGCTACGTAGCCGAGTTAGTGTTCCTGAAGTCAACTGAAACTATGTCTTTATTTTGTTTATAATTGTGTTTTCAAAGCGTGTTTCTAAACACTAAGAAAAAAAGTATGGTCAAAACTACCAGAATATGGTAAAATTTACCGTGTCTTGACTTTATGGGAACACCGTAAAGGTGAGAAATTATTACCGAAGCGCTTTGGTAATAACTTTGCAAAAATTAAAATAAAATATGGTTTTATAAAATGTGATAATATTTGGCAAATGTGGTAAAATTCGGTAATTTTATTATGATTTCTTAAAGTATTGCAGAAAATTCATTTATTCGGTTAAATTTACTTTTAGTTTAGTATTTTTCACTAAATGTGTGGCAATGAGATCTTTGATTTTAAAAACCGGAATTTCCGGTAAGCTTTTATCATATGAACGCAAAAACTTTCACATGAATGGTTTAAATACCTTATATTTTGGGTTTTGTTATCAAAACTATCATATTTTGGTTTTGTTTCTACCAGAAATATCATTAATATACAACACGGTAATTTTACCAGAATTGTTTCCTCCTTGTTGAACTAAGTAATTTAAAATAAACCGTAAATGAAATCAAGAAAAATAAGTTTTTAACTAAAAGGCAAAACCAATAGAGATTAGATGCTGATTCATTTAAAGCACTGTTTCTCAACGGGGGCGATAGAAATTGGTTATTTCTACCTTTCTAAAAAATTTCATGAAAGCAGAATTTTGGTAGGAATGAGTTCAGCCAATTTCCAATATTATCGTATCCTAAAAAGAATGACGAAATTCTCTCTGGAGATACACAAGAATATTGTCAACAACTTGACTCTTTTTATATGACCTTTTCGGACCGTTTTAAAGATGTTTTATCCCTGAAAGTTGGTCCCTTTTGTGAATATTGAAACAGCAGCGGTTTACAATCAGGAGGAATTGGTCAAACTTTCAACTAATGAAGCTTTGAAATGGTGATCGTCTCACAGAATTTCGGCTTCAATGTAACGTCAGTCGCCTCTACCCTGGACTGTGAACTAACGTCAAATTTTTTTTTAATTGCCTTCTCTTATCTTGTCGAAATTGGATTCAGTGCTGTTACGAATCTAGTCTCAAATAGAGAAATCGACTCGAAATCGTACAACGAAGAGACTTGCGTCTTCACCCAACACCTCCTAGAAAAGAGTAGGCCTTACCATAAATATCCTTTGGTAGTCCAAACATATTTCGTATTTTCAACCACTGCGCAGCTTAGTATCCCGAACGTATAATGACATCTTTCTTATTTTTCACCAACTGTGCAGTTAACTTTGTCACACCGAACTACTAAATTGATCCGTGCTGAGGCCTTCCTTCTTCTAGGAGGTGTTGCTTCACCTCGATAAAAATATTGAAACGAACTCTCAGAAACTGGCTCTGAACCATCGAGTACAACCACCCCATTGACATAGTTACTTGATTGTTTCATTTATACTACTTTTTAGTGTTAAGAAGTTATTTTTGACTGTTTCTTTTAATTATGTCATTAAGAACAAATGACTCTTTTTAATCATTGTTTTCCTGGATGTATTTTTTTTTAATTACCATATTTAGTTTGATTATGACAATTAGACTGCAATTAATTTGCCGAGTGAAAAGTATCAAATTAACGTACACAATTTTTAAAAAAATTTAACGCATAAAAAAATTGCTTAAAAATGATGCCTTTTATAATCCACCCCGTCCCCATGCTCTTAATATCTGAATTTTCAAAAAAGGGGGGCGTTGAGATGTTTTTGGATCCTAAAGGGGGCGGCAACGTTAAAAAGGTTGAGAATCTATGATTTAAAGCAACCGTCTAAAAAATCGCCATACATTATTTTATTTTAAACTATTGTTTCCTAAATTATATAATTGTTTTCTATGATCTAAGTAAATACGGTATTTAATGAGATTTGTTCCAGTTACTTTATTAATTTTCCTCGTAATGCGACAAAAATCCGGATAAATGTATTAAAACTTTAAAACAAACATTTATTTCATTACTTTTCCGTTTCCGTCTTACTTCTGTCAATTCCTTATCTTTATTTCATAACCCTTTGCTTATCATAACCTTTTATTTTAATTTTACACAATGAAAAATGCTCATTTTTTAAAATTTTTACTATGATTGGTTTTTAATTGAACTACAGAATCAATTTTTATTTCGAATCTTATGTTTACTTCATGACCCTTCGTCTGATAGATTCTTTTACAGAAAAAAAGAATGTTCTTTTATTAATTTAGAATCAAGTGATAGGGAAAGATGTATAATTTTATAAGATTCTTTTCTATTGGAATGTCCTTATTTTATTTTCTCAAAAATTATTTACTGTCGCCCAGCTGGAAATCTTTAAACAAAACTAAGTCCAAAGAAGCCAGTTAAGGGAAATAGCGATAGTTTTAACAGCATTTGGAATGTCTGCTATTTGTTTACAATTCTATCATTTGTATACGTGTTTAGTGTTCTTGAACACGCAAGCAAAAGCGTTATTACTCACGAAACAAACACGCATGTTTATTTTATTTTAATTATTATACATGTGTTTATTTTTATTACGAATTGAATGATTATTTAGATTATATGCTTACAAACACGCGTGTTCATTTTAATTTAATTATTATCGAGGTGTTTTTTTTTTTTTTTTTTTTTTTTTTTTTTTTTTTTTTTACGAATTCAATGATATTTAGATTATAAGTTTACAAACACGCGTATTTATTTTACATTAATTATTATTGAAGTGTTTATTTTTGTGACGAATTTAATGATTATTTAGATTATATGCTTACAAACACGCGTCTTCATTTTACTTTCATTATTATCGAGGTGTTCATTTTTTTTTTTTTTACGAATTCCATGATATTTAGATTATAAGTTTACAAACACGCGTATTTATTTTACATTAATTATTATTGAAGTATTTATTTTTGTGACGAATTTAATGATTATTTAGATTATATGCTTACTAACACGCGTGTTCATTTTACTTTCATTATTATCGAGGTGTTTATGTTTGTTACGAATTCAGTGATTATTTAGGTTATAAGTTTACAAACACGTGTATTTATTTTACTTTAATTATTATTGAAGTGTTTATTTTTGTGATGAATTTAATGGTTATTTAGATTATATATATCTACTTGAATATTATAATTATTATTTTGCTTAATGGCTATTATTGCTTAAAATAAAAAAAAATTAAAAAATCATTAAAAAAAATAATTTTTATTAAAAAAATAAAATTACTGTCGCAATTTTCTTTTAAAAATTTATTATGTAATAAAGTTATTACTAATTCAGTTATTAAGGAGTGTTATTGGAGCATTGTTGTCAAATGTAATACACTCTTTCCAAAAGTATTCCGAAATATTTAAAAGTGGATTTGTTAATGGAGCAAGGGGGAGGGTTGTTTTTCATGGTTATGCCAAAGTCCCTTATAGTCTGTTTATGGAAAGAACTCCCCTCGTCCTTCTTCTGGAGCAGTGGCGATGATTATTACGAGGGAAGGGAAATCAAAGTAAAAGGAAGAGCTCTACTCTTTGAAGTGCGCCATTTCTTGTTTCCATGGCTCATTTAAAATGAATGAGTTAATTCCCCTTCTCCAAAAAAGAGTGAGTCAAAGAAGAGGGATTCATTCAAGTTCGAGAGTTAAAACCATTCACTCAAGTGACACAGATGTTCAATCAAAAACGATTGAAATGAACTCAAGTTCGAGTCAAAATTGTGCACTCAATCTTGAGTTCTTTCAGTTGACTCTTTAACTCGAGTAAATTTAATTCAAGATGAGAGACAATTCATGAGTGGAATTCAAATCAAGTTCAGTTACTTTAACTTGTTTATTTTATAGGAGTGTAGACAAACTATAGTTTGAAATCACATTTCTCTTCCAGGAAGTCCTTCATTCACAAATCGAGAATTGAGCAGCCATTGCTTGACTAAATGGGTTTTTATAAAGTTGGACTGGCCTTCATAGAGCCTAAATCTCATACAATACTTACTTCAACTGTTATTGACATCTTGAAGTCAATTCCTATGGCCATCTATCAAAAATTGATGGAAAATCTCCCCAATGCGTGTTCAGGTTGTCATCGCTGCCAAAGAGGGACCAACATTGTATTAATACATAACACTCGGAGTTCATGTAGCTTTTGGCCAGATAGTGCCTGCTTTTTTGTTCTAGAAACTAGGGGGCCAAACACTTTGTTCGCTGTCACCCACCCACCCCAATGATCGTTTCTCGATAGTTGATGTTTCTTGGCATAAAACATAAAACAGTTTTTTTTCTACGAAAGTTGAAGTTATTCATTTAGAATATATATGTACTAAAAAAGATTCTGTTTGCTTAAGCTTCTGCTCCCCACTTCTTACGTCCAAATTTCCCTTATGACTCTAGTAAGATCTGTTAGTAAACGTAAGTAATTTTTCCAAATAATCATTTTTTTAAATAACATTTAAATTTAAAAGTATATTATTATAACAAATTTTGTGAGTTCACAATCGTCATTTAATATTTTCGCTTACATAACAGACGGAAATTTTTTTTGCGTGCATCAAATTTTGCATGAAGCTGATCATTTAAGTTCTAAATCATTTAACAGATCTCTTTAACTGTAATTTCTAATAGTATATTAATGTAATTTGCATCAAAAAATAATAATTGTAAAACAGTTAATAAGATTCGCCGATTTAGATAACTTTATTTTAAAATGTAGCGTAGAATTAAGTCAAACAGTAAGATAACAGAAACAATTATATAACTTGAAAAAAAAAACAATGATAAAACTTAATTTTAAACTTAGTTTATTTAGAAAACAATCAAAATCAAAAACGTAATAATAGCGTTACAGGGGTACAAAATTAGGATACCCTTAAATTAGGGATACAAAAATTTTTTTGGGAAAATAATACCATTATGACTTTTATTAATTTTATACTGATGATCACCAAAACCATATGAAAATCAATGTGGGAAAACTGGATCCTATCATATGATTTTCCAGCAAATAAAAATGTACCGAAAACAGTGCAAAGAATGTGCAAGACTATTATATCTTTATGTTATATAGAGATATAGATGTAGGGATTCTTTTTTAACTTGTGTTGTAAATTTATGCTTGAAAATTATATTTTTATAAAGAATCATGAACATTTCTTAAAGACTAACACAAATAAATTGAGTATATCTGAAATAGGACATTTCGTACAAACTCCTTCGTACCGTTCTCTCTCTCTTAAAAAGAGCGCAACACCAGTTATGGCGAAGTAATTCTGGGCAAGAGAGGTTACTATATAAATCTTACGATATATTTATTGAAGTTTAAAAAATTGCGTACTATTGAAATATAGGACGAATCGCAGTCATCATCTAAATATATAATTTTACCATTCTTGTCAAAATTGAATTTAAAAAATATACACATATAGAATCACTTATATTTAAATGGAAAAAAAGGTAAAAACTGGTCATTAAACTTATGAAAGTAATTTTGATCTAATGCGTATAAGTTTAGAACTTATATGCTTTATATATATATGTGTTTTAAAATGGAAAAACAAAGAATTAAAGTAAAAGACGAATGAATAATGAATCCGATAACATTTCTTTAAAACGTACCATATTAATAAAAATACAAAGCTACTCGTTTTGGTAAAGATATGTTTTTGCTAATCCATAAACGGTTTTTATAATGTTCGAACGTTGAAACTCTGCAATTATTAAGGGGAAAAAACATTAAAACTTGAGAAAATATATCCGAATATCTTTATGGTTTTTTAGAAAGTTTTTTTTTTTTTTTTTTTTTTCTGTTTTGGAGCTGTATTTTTTCTCGAATTAATTATTGTTTTCTCGATGCAATTTCAGTATAAAAATCTATTTTCGAGTATGCAATATTTAGTGTTATACAAATTCTTATCTAATAATTATAATTCTTGGAATTTGTACAAAACATTCTCATCGATTTATCGGTCGTTAACATTGACCTGCACCTTTCTTTTCTTGAATTGGAATAAAATAAATACACGACATTATATCACCAAAGATAATCTTAACTTTCATCGTAAAGAAAAGGTTGGAATAGTGGACAAATGGAATTCAAGATTCTGAGTGAGTGGTTTATTTGTAAGGGAATCCAAACCATGCAGACAGCAAATGGAAATTGATAATGATGACGCCTGTCTTACACGCTCTGTTATTTCAACATTAAGGATTACGTTTCAATAATTAAATTATATAATTATTTTAATGCCCCTCCTCTGTGATAAGAGTTTTGTTCAACGAGAAGAGTATGAGTTTTTTGCTCTATGCGAAGAAATACACCGTCAATAAGCTTTAAATTCTAGGCACATTTCAAAATGCGTGTTAAGAAGTCAATTAAATTAATATTTCAAACGTTATAAAAACCTCAATGTACAAAAAATACATTTTGGTACCTATTTACACGTTTGAAATTGCTTTGAAGACAATAAGACTTTGTTTAATAAGTGTTTTCTTACGCTATATTTAAAAAAAAAAAAATAAGGAAACAAAAAAATCATAATTAAGTTACTAAGTCAAAAGAGCTGGGAGTTTCGAAATTATAATGGTTTTAAGAGTAAAAGGATATAAATCAAAAAATTATAGTTTGTCTACCTAAACCCCTCATTACGTGACTTTTTGCATACTTTTTTTTTTTTTGCTTGGATTAAATTATATATATTTAAAAAAAATTCATATTAGAAATAATCTACGGTTATAAAATGTTAATTCAAGGATAAAACTAATATAAATGTGTGAGAAAATTTAGTTGAACATACTGACTTTAAAAAATTTTATTTAAAAAATATTTGAGGTGGCAAAATACATTTAACATACACATCACAACTTTGAAATATCTGAATACATTTAACTCTCCTTCCAGATGAATCTTTCCATCACAAATTGATGGATTCTAAAGGATCAAAATTTTGAATTTTGTTGACTCGCCACATGAGTGGTTATTTTCAGGTCTAATTGGAAATACCTCGTTTGTCTTGTTAGCAGTATTTAAGTCGACATCCTCTTTTGACTTCTTTCCTCCCCTCATTATTACCCATAGAGATGGAATTTAAAATTCCATTATGTCTTATTTTCATTTTTATATCACGTAATAACAAAGATAGATTCTTCTGACACCAATTGTGCAACATTTTTACACAATGCCGCTCCACTATAAATTCATATTTTCAATATGGTGTTTATAAATATAGTAATAAATCATCTTATCTTCCTTTTCAATGATTAGTAATATTGAAACTCTCTGCTTTTATTCATAGCTTCACACGTTTTGATTTTTGAAAAACGGTTTTCTTAATGCTTATGAAATATAAATTGCATTGATAACTATAAGAATTTTTTGTAATTTCGACTGCCTCTATAACCGCATAAATAATGCCTCTACAACCGATAAATTTGCATATTAATTAGGGTAATTCGTTAAGTTAATCTGCATGCTAGCTAGGATAATTCGTTAAGCTAATCTGCAGATTAGCTAAGATAATTCATTAAGCTTATCTGCAGATTAGTTAGGATAATTCATTAAGTTAATTTGCACATTAGTTGAGGTAATGTGTTAAGTTAATCTGCAGATTACCTAAGCAATAAGCATATTAACAGCTTTCGAGCTTTACCGGTAACGCGTATATGTTAATTAGTCAGATAAAACGGTTGTTAATATCGTTTTAAATCAAAAATAATAAATTAAAAATGAAATCGGAAATCACAAATTTTACTTCCTATTTAAATAATAAAACTAAAATCTTCTCTGAAAACTGGAACAGTTGACAGCTAGATATAATTTGCTAAAAACAAAGTACGATAAAGAGTCTCGATTATCCGAGCCCGAATTATTTTAGTTTCCGCTTTAACCGAGCTATCAAATATTTCAAGGATATTTTTGTTCTAGTTTATTTTTTATTTTTAAAACTACCGCCGAAAAAAATTTCGAATTTTATCATCAAACACTCAGGTAAACGAAATTCAAAAACTTGATCCGATAATCGTTAATATCATCAATGATGAAAATGAATCTACGAATAATGAAATATCAATAATAAAAATGAATCTACGAATAATGAAATATCAGTAATGAAAATAAATCTACGAATAATGAAATATCAATAATGAAAATGAATCTATGAATAATGAAATATCAGTAATGAAAATAAATCTACGAATAATGAAATATCAGTAATGAAAATAAATCTACGAATAATGAAATATCAATAATGAAAATAAATCTACGAATAATGGAATATCAGTAATGAAAATAAATCTACGAATAATGAAATATCAATAATGAAAATGAATCTACGAATCTGAAACGAAGACGATGAAAATCAGCATATAAAAATCTCTCATACAGATGGACTAAAAGCTATCGGAAGTGCTTTTGAATAAAAAGAACAATGAGAAGATGCGACATCAGCCTGTTATCTCTAAAAAATGGCGAAACATTGCTGCAGAAAAGCGCCAAAGTAATGTAAAACGATTAAGGACGTTTTTTTAATAAAAACTCTTTAATTCTCATAAAGCATGCTCCTTAAGTGTTTTTAAGAAAGCTTTTTAATTATAATATGAATTGTATGTGGTGTACTCGTATAAATTTTGTATTTGTTAAATATATTACATTGATACCAACTCTTTCGTTTTAACCGAGTTTTTCGGTTATCCGAGTTAGTCGTGGTAGTCCACATTAACTCCGATAATCGGGACTCTACAATTTGTTTGTATTGTAAAGCTAACTTCTGCGGTCTCTGCGATAAGACAGTTTGAAATAATCCCACACATATGGCGATGATAATCCGAAAGGAAAATGTTTGAGATTTGGCTGGAGAGCCTTAAACAATCATTAACGAATAGGCGTGTGATTTTCAAGGATAGCTTTACTTTAACTATTAATAGAACGTTACGCATAACGTTGTTTTGTGTGTAGACAGACTAAATCCAATATCCTAAGCTTTTCTTTTCCCCCAATAACATTAACTTTTCTTATTCAATGGGAACTATTTGCGTAATAAAATAATGTCAAAGCAATGTTATCTAAAATATTAATTCTGATGACAGACCCCTATACAATTTTATGGAGCGAAATTTAAAATACAAGAATATTTTCATAATGATGATTTTTTTTCCCCACTTATCTAAAATGCATTATTAGAATTTATTAATTTTACTACCACACGCACATTAATTAAACTATATGCAGTCTCTCAGCGTTTATAGTTTTGGGCTGATTTAGTAAAGAAATAAATAAATCGTTTAAGGTAGTGGCTCGAATTATTGTTTTATGAACTTTTTTTTAAACTTCATATAAGGATTGATTCATTTGTTTGCTTATTTATTGATTATCTGCTTCATTGGCGCTTTGATTCGTTTTTTAACAGCTTTCATTTCTTTTTACTTTATTCACTCGTTATATTAAAAGGCATTTATAGTAATGGTTACCATAACGACGCGCTATCGACAAATGAATTAATAAATGACGATTTCTAAAGACCATATCATCTTATTCCAACCAAATATAGATTTATGAAAACTTAGTTCCGGAAATAAATAAATAAACTGGAAACAAAAAATTTAAGGTTTTTTTCTCCGACTTAGAAAGTAATAAAAATTTAAAAATTAAAAAACAACTTTAATCTTTGTATGTTATATGTTTAAAAATTACTTCAACTTTACATTGTTTGAGCTCATAAAAAATTTACAAATATTGAGAACTATTTATTGATTTTAATGATTTTTATCTAAATTTAAAAAATCCTGCCTAAAAAATCCTAAAAATTTTTTTTTTATTTTTTATTATTTTTTTTAAGTTAAATAATTAAAAAAAATATTTAAGTTTTTTATGTCAGTTTTTAAAGCCAGACAATTCTATTTGACAAAATAAAAATTAAAGCTTTTGCTTCGAGTTAAATGCACTCTAACTTTGGTTTATTTATTTATTTTTTCTTGGCGAAAGAGCTACGAAGAATCACTACACATCTATCTGTTTACCTCTCTATTAATAGAATTTTATCACGTCATGCGTATGAATACAAAACTTATTAATAATAATAGCGAAAAAAAAAAAAACATTATTTGCACAGTCCTCTATAATTTTTTTTTTTCTTCATTGCCCTTCTGTGTGGCAGAATTTCGAAGAGGAGCTGCTATTAACCATGACCTATATGGGTGTTTCAAGGACGTCATCATCACCCACTGAAAACTAGCATCTGCTGTAGAACATCCGCATATATGAATGATGGATTTTTAACACCATTTCCATCCCGACGATATCTTTTTTTATTTATTATTCTTTTATTCTCGTATAACATTTCTTTGGTTCAGGGACCCAGAGGCCAACTAGAAAATTCGAACGAAGGGTGGAACAAAATGTGCTATTTGACGTAGGGCGTATAATATTACTTATTGTCGCAATAAATTCGTGTAATTTAATTATTTTAATGTGTGTATATATTTTTTTTAAGATAAAGTGCATTTTTTTTTCTTTTAAAAAAATTTAAAATAAAGAATTAAAAAGGTAATGAGGGAATATTTTGTAAACTTATTTTACTCATTCTGAAATACTATTAGGGGTATGTTCTAGAACAGCGGTTCCCAATTTTTTTCAGCTACTGAACCCTAAACGCTTGAACTTCTTTTGGCGGAACCCTTAATGTTTGAAAAAGTAAACTAGCGGGAAAGAATATGCTAATCGTAAAATAAAAATATTAAAATTTTTTTTTAATTAATTTAGAAATATGTCACATGAAAAATAATTTTTTTTCATTGTTTCATCAATATCAGTCTTAAAATTCGATTTTATGTTATGTAATTGATTTCTCAAGTGATTTCTCAATTGATACAATCATTTGCAAATGTTTGTTTGAAAAATTTGATACTTTTGTTTGAAAAATTAAATTTTGCGTGAATCAATGTTTCAAAATAATACTTTTGCTTGAAAGATCAAATATTTTTATTTGAAAGAAATAATATTATATATCGAATAAATGGAAGAATTTTAGTATTAATAAATAATGATTTTATTTAAAATATACAGTACTGGCCAAATAATTATATTTTATTTGTTTTTTTTTTCTTTCCTCTTCATTTCTAGTTTGCATTGACATTTGTTTAGAAACAATGCTTCCAGAAATGGTTCATCTTTAGAGAATATATGTTTCATAACAGAGCCATCAATGTTTATACAAATATACAAACATTCAGATAAAATTTTTAGTTGCGACAATAATGTACTGAATAAGGGTTTTTTAAAGAAAGAAGATGTTGTGAAGATTTGTTGTTTGTTATTCTATTCAAAAGAAAATAACAATGATAATAAATAAAGAAAGATGATTATTTTTTCTTGCACTAATTTTCTAAGTAAGCACAAAATGAGGACTGGATAAATAAAAATATATTGAAACAATGCTGTATCCCATAAAAAAAACTTAATTCAAGCAGCAGCTGTGTATACCAAATATTAAAATGGTCATACAAAAAATGTTTTCTTGTATTTGTCTTACATATTTACATTATTGGGGGTGCTTATTTTCGATTTTCGTTTTTTGAAAGCCCTTAAAGGTATTTTTTTCATTGGGTGTTTTTAAAAAGTGCTTAATTTTCTCTTTTTCAAAATGAGATTTTTCCCTTACTATGTTTATTTTCGTTTCGAATTATGCAAAAAGACACAGTTCACATTGTTTTATTCAATGTTTTCACAATTAATTCAACCCCAATCTATTTCGGGGCATTGTCAGTTCGTAGCGTAGGAAAACGACATTCGTTTCACTTGATTCAAAATTTTATGATTTTTGATAATTTTCAAAAACAATGCCAGAGTTTTTTTTACATAACGGTTAAAACAAGATAAAACAGTCAATTGTCTAAAACTTTCTAACCCTGCCTAGTTATTAAAGTGCTTAAAAATATTTTTTTGAGCGCTTGAAAAGTGCTTAAAAGGTGCTTATTTTTTGTTGAATAATTTGGCTACGCGCCCTGAAGAAAATTATATATTTTTGAAATTAAAATTGTAACAAAATAGTGAAGAAAAAAACTGATATTTTATTGTATCTTCTTAGGTTTGCTACGACTTGTCGACGTGCGTATATCACGCACAAAAATTCTTCTAAAATTTTTGGGTTAAAATTTTTTTCTAGTTCAAAATATTGTTTTTTATTGAAGCACCATAACTCGTCAAAATATTACTTTGATTAAAAATGTTGTGTTTAACACTGAAAACACAATTCCAAAAAATAATTCCATTATCCAATATTCCATTTTTTATTAAAATTTTACAGCGGGCATGTCGTCGTTCTCTGTTGATGTCTTATGCAACTTCTCAATACTAACAAGCCTATTTTTAAGGCAGAAGGAAGTGCGCTTCTTCTTGTATTCCAGTGGCGCTATCTATGGTCAAGAAATCTACTTTTGCCACACACATATATATCGCAGTCCGCTTTGCAGGAAAGACACATCCATACACCATCCATCCGCAGATCGTAATTTTGACCTAAACCCGTAGCACGATCAATCTCAGATCCAGTACCCCATGAGGTATTAATTTGTTATTGGAACTTAGAGGACTTTATAACCCCGACAGATTTAATGATTCACCTCATTAGGAGGCAAACGCTCTATCCCCTGATCCAGTACGGCTCAAAACTCTTTATTTTATTTTATAACCGTCGTTGAACAGCAGACCCAATTTTTTGGTTTACGACTACAAATGTTCAACTACGTAGCCTTGTAATTTTGTACCCAATATAGAAGACAAAGAAACTCCTGGATGAAGTATCGGGAAAAATTTGTTTTCGTGGTGGTCTTTTTGATGCAACTCACCCGCATTTGAATTACATGGAGGAGATGACCACGAGAACCTCCCTGGTTAGCCTGATGGCAAGGGGACTCTAACCCATGATCCGTCTACCACTGAGGATATTTCATGTCAGCACTGTGGTTGGTGCCAGCCGGATGTGGAATTCGTATCGACTAGCCATCGCTGGGATTCTAAATCGGTTCACTTCACTGGAAGGCGAACGCTCTATCTCCTGAGCCACTACGGCTCAAAGCGCTTTATTTGTAAAAAGTGCTTCCATTGAATTGTACTATGTACAATTTTTACATTGCTATCAAAAGATTATCAAAACCATTATTTTCTGAACGCTCATAAAGTAAATATTTAGTTAGCTTTTGCAGACAATGCAAGAGTTTAAGATTAGTGCTGTAAATTAATTACCATTTTGTATAACTATCTTATTTTCTATTACATTATAGCTTCTATAAGATGTCTCAAACGGTAAAAATTTATTTATTTATTGTACTGTTGCAGGTGGAAGCAAGTTCCTACGTTTGTTACTCAGTTTTGCCGTTGGGGGTCTCCTAGGTGACGTCTTTCTTCATTTGTTGCCAGAAGCATGGAATCACATCGAAAGTCGTACGTTGCCTTTATTCATTAAGTTTTTGCTTAAGATTTGTTGTATCTAAAATAACTCTGACATAAAAATACACTTTAAACCTTCAAAATATAAGCTCAAAACTAGAACTGGGATTATTTTTTGCTTCATTTAGAAGTTCATTACTTGCTACTGCTATGTTTTATGTTGCGAGTATTACAAATAACTATTTATGGCACTCGCTGTAACTGGTCTGAAATATTTAATGTGTCAAAATTCTTATATTATTAAACTAAAGTAACTTATTAAAGTTAATTGTAAAAAAAAGAAGTATATTTCAAAATTTTTACTTAATATTATAAAAAAAATTTTTGTGGATATGTTAAGGATAACCTATGAATGAAAGATAAACCTAGGTTTAGCCGTCTTAAATGGGGATTATTAATCCTAGTTGGTTAAAACCTCGAGGAATCAAACTACTCCATCTTTAATAGGCCGAAACAAGATCTAAACAATTCCTGCCAGTTAAAGCCCGAAGCTGATAAACAGATACATATTGATAAATCAATGTGTTATTATTAAGTGATACTTAAAGAAACCCTTGTCCGGTATAATGCATGCAAATCTCGCATAATATTACAATTTACAAGGCTGATGAATTTTTTTCGTTTTAAATTCCTCAAAATAATACTCCGTATTTCCTTCTCTAATGTTCTTCAAGGTAAAATGCCATTGTCGGGTATAAACTTGCCCGGTGAAGGTTAAAAGCCTTTCTTTGGATAATCGAGAGATTTCGCAAAGCGTTTCCCCTAAATCTAACGCTTTTTAATCTTCACAGTGCATGCGCAAAAATTGCTTTACAAAGAACAGTATCTCCAAGGGTTAGAAAATGTGATTAATGTTAAAGTAAGATAAATGCTATGAGATAAATCTCTCTATTAATAATGTGTATTATGGATATTGACTTCAGGCCTTAAAAAAAATAGGATAAGCTAAACCTAGCTTTAGCCTGTTAAAGGTGGAAAAGTTGCAGATTCTTCGGCCTTTAACAGAGTAGGGTTCGTGAGATCCAACTTAAAATTTTCGTACATACGTTTTTTTCCTTGCGAATAATATACTATTTTCACTACTGTTGGTAAGTTTGCAATAGTTAGTTCTTGACTCTCAAGTGTACCCTTGGCCTGCGGCTCTAATGCTATTTCTGAAAATGGCGCAAAATGTCAATATGAAGAAAAGATACAGTTTTGTGAAAACAACAAGCATTTGTGGTCTAATTTTTTAATATCTAAAAAGCTGCTCGAACGCTGAATTATCTGGACACATAAATATTCTTTAAAATTTAGAATTCATTTTGATAATGTTCATCCAGGTGTCAAAATCTCGCCAAACGGGCGATTTTTAAAAATAGTTAAACATTTTTTGATATACTTAAGTTATTTATCCGTTCGAAAGCTCGGGTAATTCTTTATGACAAAATCGTATATATAGTATTATAACTTTGCCTCAAGCATAAAGCACTTAAACGGTGCCTTCTTATCATTTTCTTTGATGCAAGAGCTTGTGTTAACCGGTTATACCTAAGTTTATCTCTCATTCTTCCGTATACAGATATTAATAGTGCTTTTTGTTAAGTTTCGCTAATAAACTATCAAAATGTGTCAATAGGTCATACTATACAAAGCTTCTATAAAACTTTACCATAAAACTGAGTAAAGCAGCTGTTGCGATACCTGCTGTGCTGCCTGCATACAATTTACAAAGCATTGTATGCTGCCTGCATACAATTACCAATGAACTCTGTCCATCCTTCTTATTCAAATTGTAAGCATCATTGATCAAGCCTTTTTATTTTGTCTAGTGGGTCCAGAAGTTCATTCCAGTCACATCACACTCGGACTCTGGGTACTTTTAGGGATGTTTTCCTTCGTCATTCTAGAACTCATGTTTGCTGCATCTCACGACAACAAAGTAAGTTTGCTTATAATCTAGAACAGATGTTCCCAAAAAGTAGAACCCCAGTATATAGTATATCCCATACCATGATCCCATGGGTTCCGAGAATTCAGATTTTTTAACTAATAGTAATTATATTAATATCCAACCAATGACCCATAATTTGTTTAATATTTCGTTAGTATGTTTTTGTAGTTTCGAATGATACTTAAACAAGCTTAGCTCGCCAGCCATTGGTCTTTTGCGAATTAAATCAGAAAGTCACATCACATCCTATGCCTTTCGTTTGACAAGAGAGTACCGCAAGGATGAAAGTACACTGGTGAACAAAATTAAGAGATGGAAGACATTTACCCAAATATCTCAAAAAATACTCAATATAGATAAATGAAATTTGGTATGGATAAAGCTTATTCCGTGATAATAAAGTATACAAAACAAAAATGAAAGTGCCATTCACTGGCAAGACCTATTGCCAATAAATCCAATGTAGTCTGAACTTAAGGATAAAAGATGACAATAAAAGTGAGGCTTGTACAGTGTGTGTGTTGCCTCTAGTATGGTGTATGGTCACCCCTGACAGACTGACAGCATGGACTTGTGGAAGACCCTCCCATTCTTCCACCAGAGCAATTTTTAACTCCAGAATGGTTCTGGGGGGAGGTTGGCGCATAGCAATAGCTCTCCCAAGAGCATCCCAAGCATGTTCAATAGAATTCAGGTCAGGGGATTTGGCTGGCTAATCCATTCGTTGAATATCCTCGCTTTCCATATACTCATCAACCATGAGAGCCCTATGTGGTCGCGCATTGTCGTCCATAAAAATGAACTCAGGGCCAACAGCGCCCCTGAAAAGACTCACATAGGACTCTAGGACCTCCTGCCTGTACCTCTGGGCATTCACGGAGCCATTGTCAAACACATGGAGCGGTGTGCGGGTATCTTGCATGATCCCTACCCAAACCATGAGTCCTCCACCAGCATAAACGATAATGTTGCTGGGACGGTATCGGGTTCAAGGTTCCCTCCATATCAATAAGCGTCCAGAATCAGGTTGTAGACTGAATCTGGACTCATCGGTGAAGAGAACATTAGCCCATTGAAGCTGTGTGAAATGTGCGAAAATGCTTTCCATCTCTTAATTTTGTCCACCAGTGAACATCTTTGCTCAGAAACCCACGGTAAATGACAGCACTACTCATTCTAGATGAAACTTTCTCAATTTAGACATAAATCTAGAGAGGAATGAAATTTTTTCTAGATCCTTGTGCCCATGGTACTCAGCGACCGATCTTTCGATGCAGTAGATTTTAAGAGCACGTGTATCGTACGTTCTTGGTGATCTTTCACTGGCCCCTTTAGACCGGGATCCGCTTCTCTAACCACTGTGCTACCAGGGACATTAATATGAAACTATTTATGTAAAATGCCAATAAAAAAAGCATCAAAATTTTTTAAAAGATTTAATTGATTTGAAAGAAGAAGAAAGACCATTGGAAAGAACGAAATTTAAATGTAATTTGGCAATCGTGAAAACCTCCCATTGTTAGCCCGACTTCAAAAGGATTCTAATTCATGATCCATCCAACAATGGGGATATTTTACGTTAAATATTGTGAGCCGAAAGCATACATGTAAAAAAAAAATTCTTAAGTCTGCTAAATATTTTCAAAATGAACTATTTTTATCTCTTTTTCATGATTTCTGGATTTAAATCGATCATGATTTATAAAAATTTTCTTTATTTCCCTGAATTATATTAAAAGGAACTTTAAGAGATTACCGTCATGTGGGGCTACTTTGTGCAAATTCGAATTTGGCAATTTTCAAGTGCTTCTATTCAGTATTATGTTTTTTTCACGTTAAAAATGTGTGGAATTTGACGATAGAAGTCTCCTTTATTACTATAAAAAATTTTTCAAATTTTAAAACAATCTCAGAGTGTGTTTTGTTTATCCAATGTCAACAACTTTCCGAGAATGTCAGAGGTCAAAAAGTGTGCATGGAAACTTTAGCTGTGAAATGCAAAGATGTTGATAAAACAATTGTCGTAAGTGCAAAATTTTTTATTTATATATTAATAAACAATTATATCATGTTAGCGATAAAAAAAATTGAAAATTAATAACAAATAAACGGAAAACGAAAAAAATGCATTTTGGGGCTACTTTGTGCAAAGTTTCATTCGTTTTTTTCGACAGAAAAATGGTCAGACGTTATAAAAAAAATACCTGAAAAGACTGACACGTACAAACTCGAAGAAATTGTGAGAAAGATTAGCCAACCGAATGCTGTTAATAAGCGTGGTCTATATCGCGTTAAAGAGATAGAAACGCTCTGAGGGAAGTAAAAACTGCAGATTCGCAACGTGATGTAGATGCATGTTATGTTCAAATTTATCAATATTATAAATGTTAATGAATATGTAATAATTATTATTTTTGAAATTTCATCCATTTCAATGTTCAAAAATGTACATGGTTTCCTTTTGTTTAAACTCAAATGTTTTGAAATTAACATTCTATTTAAGAAAAAATTCTTTATAAAAAATAGTTTTTTAACGCTGAAAATTATTTTCAAACTAATATCTTTACATATTTTGATGTTTTTGTTATTAAAAAAATTCAACAATTAACTTTTTTAACAATTTTATATCATTATTTTACTAAAAACATGATTATTAATCTGAATTCCTATCGCTGCACAAAGTAGCCCCGCTTGGGGGCTACTTTGTGCAAGGTATGTTTTAACTTATTATTTGTAAATATTACATACAAATAATGCCAATATTGATCAAATTCACTTGTCTGAGTTCAGTTATGAATATAATATCGATACATTTTACTAAAGTTTGAATTAACATAGTTTTTTTACATGTCAAAGTTCAAAAACTGAGAAATCCTGCACAAAGTAGCCCCACATGACGGTACTAATTATTGATGGGGGCCCACCATCTCCACCCCCACCCCGCCGAGGATGTCCATGATTTAACCCCTCACTAACCTATATTAATCTCCGATTTCATTCAAAATAAAACAAATATTTGAAACGCTTGAGACGATAAAATGATAAATCACACTTTCAAATTATTCAGGGGAGCATTTTTAGTGAGAAACGCCACCATTTCCATATAAGCAATGAGATAATACGTAATGTGTATTGTGTTGCCATTTAATGAAAAATTAGGATTACTAAGGAACAGCTAATTAATAAAAAATTTGTGCTTGGAAAAAAAAATATGACTAATTACTAAATTGCCCCTTATCCTTCATTTATTCTGAAATATGAAAGGTTTTTTTAAACTCATATTTTATTTTGAAAATCTTTTCTCTTCCCAGGAAGTGCGGAGGACGAGTATTTCCCATGCATATACAGGTGAGAAGCTGCAATTGAATGGCAGTGCTACATGCAACGGTCACTCTATGTATCACGAAACATACGCACAGCATTTAAAACCAAAGTTGGAACAGAATGGTTCCTCGAAGTCGAACAGCAATGGATGCATCATCAAAGAACCCATCAAAGTGATACAGAATATTCAGGTGTGTTCATATTTTACAGCATCTATCAAATTTATTGTTTCAAACTCATAGAATTTTAAATCTCTCTCTTATTTTTTCCTCCTATCTTGTTCACAAATCACATTAACTAACAGCACGTAATCTTCATTGTCTTTATCGTAACTTTTTAATGTGTAAAAAATATTTTAGTGATGATGTTTCGTCTTTATAGAATATATAATCCCTTTCCACCCGCTTATATAGGAGTCGCTGTTATATTGTGGTTAAAGCACTAATCTGTCGTGAAAGACCGGGGTTCTATTCCCCGCAGGCGATTTGGAGCCCACCTAGCTTCAGACCAATTGAGCACCAGCTAGACTTTAAAGTAAAAATGTTTGGTGCACAACGCTGATTACATAGCTGTTGAAATTGTGGAGCCTTAACCTTCATGAACTCCTGCCTGATAACTGATTGTTGCAGGAGTGCTTTACTTGATTTACTCTCGTATATATATGATATTTTTTATCAATCATCTAAACACTATTTTATATTTACGGATGTTAATCCGTATCTGTTTTCTGTGGCTTCAACCGTGTCATTTTGAACTACCCAGAAGACCTATAAACTCCTGAAGTCAGCATTGGGACCCACCACGTTCATTGAGAACTTTTTAAATGAAACTATAACCTGCATTTAGGTTACATCTACAGGAAAATCCGGAAAAACGCCCAGGGATATCTCAATAGCAAGAGAATTCAAACTCGTGATCTGACAATTGGAGGCATTCTGCGCCATGGTCAGTGTGAGCGGAGTGCAGTATACGAATCGATCAACCATCACCAGGATACGAACCTTGGTCATCTCATTCGCAGTTCTTTTCTGTGATTCATCCATTAAAATATTTTGCCAACAAGCATGGTCACGTTCAGAAACTCATCGCTTCGTGGCTCATCACAACTCAATATAGCATTTTGGTAACATGACATTTCAATTATTTTTAGACAGCATTTCTTTCTTTCTAATTGTTTAAGTCTGCAAAATAATATATTTTTCTCTCTCCATATTATTGTATCCGAACTCGAAATAATTAAAGCAGCAATATACGAATCAATTCATATGAATGCAAGTTTCTATTTTCCTTTTAGATTGCTGGTTACTTAAACTTGATGGCCAACAGTATAGACAATTTCACTCATGGCTTAGCAGTAGCAGGAAGTTTCTTAGTGGGAATAAAGGTGAGGTTTTATTAAGGAAAAAATTCATTTATTTTTAATAGTTAATATTATTAGAAATGATTTTTTGAAGAATGATTTTTTTACTTGTTTTAAGAAATTTTACAAACTTACTTTAAAAAAAGTTTTTGTTTAATTTGTTTTTTAGAAAAGATAGTCAAGGTGGACATCTACATTGATTTTAGTTATATCTATTTAGTGGTATTTTAAATCAATGTCGTATTTACTGTCTACTGTAGTCGAAATAATATTTCAAACCACGTGAAAAATTATAAGTCGATGTTTAAATCTAGCGATATAAAATGTAAAACTTTACAGATTTTCATTAAATAAATTTAAAATTACAAATACGTTTAAAGTTAAAAATTTTATTTATTAACTTTTAAAAAAAAAAATTAATAATAAATTAACATTAAAGGACCTAAACTATCAGGTATTTTGTTACTAAGAGTTTTTCTTGTAACTTATGTAATTTCAAAATTCTGTAAATGTTATTATATTACTTGATTATAAAAACTTCATTCGCTTTGAAAATATAATACAAGAATAATCACAGGGGCCGAGAGGGGCAGATCAAGGTAAAATGTATTTCCACGGGGTATACATATTTTTGAAGCGAATGAAATTTTTTATTAAGTACAATTTTGCCGCTTCAATTTCTTGGGATTTTTTATTTAATGTTAATAAATTATTTAGCTGAGAACACATGTGCATCGACGGTCGGTTTCTGCTGAGAGGGTGGACGATCACGATTTCAAATTTTTATATGTGTGTGCCCCCCACAAAATAATAATGAAACAATACACATTCATTTTGATCTAATTATTGGATTTTCATGCGTACTAAGATTCAATCTTAATGCGAATTTAAGGCAGAAGATGCGTTTCTCGTTTACCAGTGATGCCATCTATGGGCTATGAATACGAATTCAGCCACACACACGTCACAAGCCACTTATAGGGTGGACTTATTCATACATCCATTCATTCGTTCACTGATCGTAATTTTTAAATGAACCATCACTCTCCAATTCAGTACTTCCAGAGGTATGATTTGATATAGGAACATGGAGGACGTTGTGACCCAACAGATTTAATGTGCACCAATCATCATTTACTACACGAGGGTTCTTCGAACCGGTGGGGATCGAACTCACAACCTCTTGGACATAGGCCCAACGCCCTACCAACCAGGCTATCCCGGTAACCGGTATACATGTACAATACGCATTAAGAGCACAAGAAAAATGAAGCAACCTGAATAATTTATGATCCACTTTGCTCGTACTGAGAAGCACTCTCAAAGGAATGTAATTTAAAATATTAATTAATTAGAGCAGACGATAATTTAAATTAAGTAATCAAACACAAAAGCGCACTTTCTCTCAGTTAACGCCGTTTTTCGTTTCTTTATACGTTACAATATTTTTAATCTGTTATGTGTATTTTAATATTTTTACATCTTACTATATTTTTAGAATAAAAATATTTAAAAAACTAACTTAAAGTTCTTAAAATATTTTAGTTGTATTAAAAACCGCTGTACTTCTTGTATAAGTTCACATTTGGCATTATTGAGCTATAAAGTAGTGCTATAAAATTATTGAGCTATCAAATCTTTAATGGAGCAGCTGTGCAGGCTATGGAAATTATTATTCCGAATTGTTTATCGCCTATCAAATCTATTTCGTTTTATTTCTATTTAATATTTTATTGCTCTCATATTTTCAGTATCCTACTAGAATAATGATACAACACTATTTTGCTGTATTATTTAATTCTGTCAGTTAGTTCAATCATTTGATTATTATAATTCGATTTTATTTAGAAAAATTTGCTGTTATTAAAAAAAAAAAGATTTTAGAATAGCTAGAAAGAAATCGATTATATTCGATATATATAACTCATTCTTGGTTTATGACAGTAGAAGTGTTTTGTTAGAGCCGCCTTTAGCGACCAGCTTGGTCACCTTTTAAAATTATTTTGTGAAACATATAAAATTTATTGATAACCAAGCCGAATGCACAACACAATATATTTTTTTAAATATTCTAATTCTTCAATCCCTCCTCCAATCCAAACACCTTAATTAGTTTTGAATAGAATATTAACCACATTTTTTTCACCGTTTAGCTGTTGCCCAAATGGGAGTACTGCGATTTCAAATTTATCTATTCTTGGGATGTCCGCGATACTGTCGAAGTACTTTATGTATTGAATTTAAGTAATATTTTAAGATCTGTATATCAGACATTCTAAAAAGGATCAAAAATAAATCTCAATTATTATTAAAAATATAAAATTATTCTAAATAAAGACCTAACGTGTGAATAACTATTATTACTTAAGGAAATCTGCCAAATGAAAATTAACTACAGTGTTGCCAATAGATAGAGAAATACGCGAGTTTATAGTGCCACATTAGAAATATTTATAAATTTATATTTATTTGAGTCGTAGGGACTAAAAAATGTGAAAATAATAACATTTTATTACAAATATTATTTTATACATTTCAATTATTTCATGATATTTATTATAAAAATCTTAGTTTTTTTTTTGTTGTTGTTTTTTTTAGATGGGAGTTCTCACAACCTTTGCAATCCTAATTCATGAAATTCCCCATGAAATAGGTGATTTTGCAATCTTACTCAAATCAGGGTTCAATCCTTGGAATGCTGCCAAAGCTCAAGTAAGTATATGAATTTACTTTTTAAAAGTACACAGTATAAGAGCTGTGTAAGAGATTGGAGTAGCTGTCCGAAATATTTATTAAGTATCACGATTTCTCACTTACATCGACAGCTGACGATATACAGCACACACCTACGCACTGGTGGCTGGGTATTTATTTCCATTTATACCAACAAAAGTCGACATTCAGTATGTGTTGATGGCCAGGAAGTTAATTTCTTACAACGACAAAAGTCGACATTCAGTACGTACTGATAAAATAGATTTATTTCTTACTTTCACCGAAAAAAGTCGAATAGCTGAACGAAATTATACCAGGATTTTAATTTTCACTTATATCGACAAAAGTCGATATTCTATTTGGTCTATACTGGTGGTAGTGTTTTTATTTCTCACTCATAACGATTAAAGTTGATATTTAGTACGTTTTGATGGTCAGGGTTTTTATTTTTACACCGACAAAAGTCGTTATTCAGTATATCCTGACAACAAGAATTTATTTCTCACACCGAAAAAAAAGTCGAAATTCTGAATGATAGCAGGATTTTTATCTCTCACTTACAATGATTAAAGTCGATATTTGGTATGTTTTGATGGCCTGGGTTTTTATTTCTTACACACATCGACAAAAGTCGACATTCAGTATGAAATGATGGCAGAATTTTTTTCTATCTCATTTATACCGACAAATGTTAATATTCTATTCAGTATGTACTGATGGCGTGGTTTTTCACTTACCAGATGGCCAGAGTTTTTATTTCTCACTCCGTCGAAAGTTGACATTAAATACGCACTGAAAATAGGAATTTATTTCTCACTTACTCAAAAAATAAATAAATAAAATAAAATAAATCGGAAATTCTGTATAAACTGATACCAGGGTTTTAAGTTCTCTTTTTACACTAATAAAAGTTGTGACATTCAGTATACACAGATGACAGGATTTGTCACTTACACGGACTAAATTCTACAATTGGTGTGAAAAATATTAACAAATTAGGGGGTCCTTCAAATATTACGTAGACATATATTTCTACTGATTTCCCACCTGTCAATAACTTTCCTCTTACGCTTACATGCGATGCTTATTTTGTAAAACGTAATTTTTTACTAAAAATTTAATTATTTCTAATTTACAAAGATTTTCCAAAGACGAAGGGAATTCTATGTCCCTCGTAAGGATTGCACATGCTCTACAGCAATTGATAGCGAAAGTCAGTGAATTAATTAAAACTTAAATTTTATGTAATATTTTAACGGCCTCTAATTTAAACTGGTTTATTTATTCTGCCATGAAATGCATTCTGAATATTGACTTATGCCGGATGTAATTGAAAATAATGATATTTAATTAAATATTTCTTAAATCGTAGAATACACCTATTTCTATGATCAAAATGGTGTATTTTAAAAATAAAACACATTACATTTTTCATTGTTTTGTTGGGACAAAAAAAATGCATTAATTTATGATTCCAGATGGCTGAAAAGTATAAACTTAATCTTGTATTTACTTTTTTTTATAGATATCAACAGCTACTATTGGTATACTGGGAGCCGTTGTAGCTTTATCTTCAGAGTCAGAAGATAAACTAGGTAATTTAAAAATAAAAATAATTTCATTTTATTGTTTAAACCGAAAAAAAATTGAATCGGTGCGTGATGAAAGTAATTTTTTTTTTCATTTACAAACTAGGCACGTGCACAGCGTGGATTTTGCCATTTACCTCTGGAGGTTTTCTGAACATAGCTTTGGTGAATGTTTTGCCAGATCTCATGAAAGAAAAAGATCCATGGTAAGAAAATTCTATGGTCACAAAAACAAAACATAATACAAGGTTTTATGTAACCTTCATGCTGTATACTTTTAATAACCTTGTTGAAAAGGAAGGTCAAAAAATTGTGTAAATTAGGAAACGCAAATAAATATTTATTACAAAACAAACAAAAATGTTATCTGAAACTAACAAATCACTAATGAAAAAGATAGGAGTTAAAACATATAAACCAACTTGATTGCCTGATGGAAGTCGGAGTTCAGATCATCTCTGTTTCTTCCAGCAATCAAACAGCTTTTGATGTTTTAAGGCTTCTTCTACAATAGTGTTTCGACAGATATAGAGTGTTTATGTTTTTTTCTTTGCGTATATATTAGTTTGTGACCCTTAATATGTAATACTTTTTTAAAAAATATGTATTAGGGGCGGTGAATTACGGAATACCTTGTAAATTGTTAAAAATTCTTTGTTCACTTATTTTAAAAACACTATATATACATTATTTATTTTTTAAAATTTCTTTCTTTCTTTCTTAATTATTATTAATTTAATTTCAATATATAAAAATTCAATTATTATAAATTGTATTGCTTTCATTAGGAAAATGTATCTGGTCCTGAATATCCTTACAGAATACACTGTGTTCTTTAAATTATAGAATATCTAATCAGAAAATGAATCCAATTTACAAAAACAAAAAGAGACAAAGAAAGAAATTAACAATTAAAACATTAAATCAAAATGGAAAAGCGCCTAAAGCATCGAAAACCAAATTTGCTTTATTTTAATTTAGATATTGAAACAAACAATTAAAGCAGGAAAAAGTAATAAAAAGCAATAAAATAAAAGATATGTGTATTTGTAAGACAGCACTTCTTCAGGAGACACACTGCCTACAAACACACAGGAGCCTTTCTGTTGTCAGTGGAAAAACCAAAACTGTCAGTTTTGGTTTTTGCATGTGCAACTCTGATTCTTCTTCGTCAGCACTACAGCGTAGTGCAGGCCAAGGCTTTCTCAATTAGCTGCTTCCAGGCAGGGCGAGTGCAACTCTGCTGCATTTTGCAAAATATTCTCAATTTCAGACTTCATTTACCACCCTCTGATATCGAACCGAAAAATCTCGATTCTTTTATAAAGGCTAATATAATCAAGAAAAAAGAGTTCTTTGTCAGAAACTAGTTATTTTCTCACGATCATCTAAAGTCTTTGAAAATTATTTTGCATTTTGTTAATGTATATAGTGCTTAAAAACATTATTTGAGTGCTTAAAAGGTGCTTATTTTTTGTTGAAAGATTTGGCTACGCACCCTGTAATATATATTAAAATTGCACCAAATGCCATAATATCAAAAATATCCATTGCCAACATAGGCATCAATATTAGTATTGCAATTTTATTACGTTTCACCGAAATGAATTGATACCATTCATTACTACATTAATTTTGTTTTTTAGTACATAGCTTATTTTTTTATTTCAATTAGTTTTTTTTTTTTTAGTATTCACCTGTTGCCAAAACAAATTGAACATTAATGGCATCAATAATAGTTAGGCTCTTTTTATGCTCTCTTAAAGAAATTAGTACCATTGCGCCATTTACTTTGCTTTTTGGTTCATAGCATTTTTAAAAATAAAAAAAAATTCAACTAAAATCCAGTACCAAAATCAATCAAGCATCATTGGTATCAATAATAATATGGCGATTTTCTCCTTTTCTATTCTCCTAGTTCTATTTCTCCTTTTATAAAGATTTTCAGTGCACAGCTTAATTTTTTTTTTTTTTCAAATACAGTTGATTTTAAATTATTTAGTTTTATATAAAGATCTTTTTAAAAGTATAACCATAATACATGTTTTCAGGTAACTTTAAAAAATTCTAATTTTTTAAAAGGCTAGTAGTCCACTTATATTACCACGTTCACGTTTATCGTTATTGTTTGACATAACAATTAAATTTCAATGCTGAACAGTCTATATTTTTTTAATTAAAAAAAACTTCCCAATGCTACATAATGAGTTTTTGGTAAAAGACACAATATCATTTAAGCTTACTTAACTTCCTAATTTACAAAACAAATTATCTGTTAAATAAACTTCTGGATTAATTTTTTTAAGAGTGTTCTGTAGAATAGATTAAAAATCAATGATGTGAATTAAACTTTGAATTCAGATTAATATTGTTGTAGATAATCAGTGCAATGATTTGTTTAATAAAATTTTGAATTCCTTTGTTTTGCTTGAAGAAATTGATAAAACAAATTACTTGTTCAGTAAAATTTACTGCTAAGGTAAATTAATCAAATGATTTGTTTAATTCTTGTTTCAAAGAATTGATAAAATAAATTATTTGTTGGTAGAACTTTCGAATCATTTTACATTGTTTCAGGAAATTGACAAAACAAATGATTTGCTTAGTAAAATTTTGAATTCATTGTTGTTGTTGTTGTTGACGTATGCCTGTGTAGGCAGAGCGGGTGCGAATGTTCTTGTTTTCCAGTGGCGCCATCTATGGCTAAGAATTCCACTTCTACCACACCATACGTCGCACCCGTTTATAGGGCGGATCCATTCATTCACAGATAGTAATTTTTGACCTGAATCAGAGAACGATCGATCTCCAATCCAGTACCCCCCGAGGTATTGATTTGTTATGGGAACATGGAGGACTTTTGCAACTCGACAGATTTAATGTGCATCAGTCACTTTACTACACGGGGAGTCTTCGGCGACGGGGTTCGAACTATCGGACATGGGCCCAGCGCCCTACCGACCAGGCAATCCCGGCCTCAAATTCATATTTAAAAAAGTTTTAAGAAATCAATGAAACAAATGATTTGTTTAAGAGTATTTTAAATTAAATTTCATTTGAGGAAATCTATGAATGCAAATGTAAAAAATAGAAGCAAGTAACAGTACATAGATTTTAAAGAAAGAGAAGTGCAAGTAAAAATGTGTATAATTGATTAACCTATTTACGCAAAACATTTAAAGTGAATGTAAAGTCGAGATAAGGAGAATGGGTTGCACATATATTGTAACTCTTTCATGATTACATCCGTCCATAGTAACGAAGGCTTCATGTGAGATCATGGCATTTGCAAGTATTGGATTTGGGAGATTCGATTCTAATAACCGCCTTTTCTGGAAATTTCTACATTTTGTACTATGTTCGCCATATAAAGCACAATTCGACAACAAATTATCGCATTATGAGCACTTTCTGCCATTGGAAATTGTGCATTATTCTAAACACATTAATCGCAGCATGACTTTATATCTTTATCTTCACTTTACATGCTTTCATACGAACTGATTAATCAGTTATATGCAATCTGCAAAGCACTCTCTTTATTTTAATTTGAAACATTAAAAGTTGGCAATATATAGGGCAAAATTAATGGATTAAATCAGCCATAAGGTGATTAAATCTAACAAAAGGTGATAAAAAAATTGTCTGGTATCTCCACCCCCCCTTTTTTTTGTTGCCTTTTTCGTACTATCTGACTCTATCTCGCATTTTCACTTTCTATTTAAGTAACCCTCAAAATATTTTGAAACTAATTTTATTTCAATGAATTAACAAAACAAATAATATGTTTAATAAAGTTTTTAAATTTTGTTCTAGGGAATCGATGAAGCAAATGGCCTGTTTGTGCGGAGGTATCGGAGTGATGGGCTTAATTAATTTGCTAGTACACTAGTCAACAGCTGTGATTGAAAAGAAAAGCAGCTGTCAGAATATCATTTGGAACATCTTCTGTTTCAAGAGATTCAAATATTTAACAGATTTAAGTCTGAGAGGGCAACTAAATTTTTATATTGTTTTTTAAAACATATCATTTAATGTGATTTTTTAGCATATTTGTTTAAAATAAATTGAATGAGGTTACAATTCTATTCAAAATATAATCTGATTAAATATCTTTTAAGAATTCATTCAATTTATGTTGCATTTATTTTTTTTAAAAAAATATATACATTTTAACATATTACTATTTATTAAAATTAAAGATATTTAATGGTATCTTCTCTGTTTTTGATGTAAGTATATTTTAAGTTTACAGAAATCACCTGGTTATTTTATCAAATTAAACGAGCTGATCATTAAAACCCTAATACCACCTGAAAAAAGTCTCAATACTTAATTCTAAGCTTTCTGAGTTATTTGCATTGGAAAATCACATTTTTCTCATTAGCGATATAAAAAGCAATATTAAAAACAATCTTAACAATCACTTAGTATTTATACATTAACTCATAGGAACTATAAAAAAATATCTTGATCTTATGTTGATAAATTTATTTGATTATTACTATTGCCATAAGAGAGTACACAACTATATAAGTTTCAATAACTAGTAAGTATGAAAAATTAAATGGTGTTTTTCCAAAACAGCAATTTTGCAACTCCTTCAATATCTCTCAGATTTACTTAGAGCTTGTAAACTAATGTTATAGTTTTTGTTTTGTTTATAGTGCTAATTGTTTTTTATAAGTTGCACATTAAATCTCAAGTGCTGGGAACAATTTTTAACATGCTTTCATTTCTCTTTAAAAAAAAGTCTTTATGCATCGATGATATACAAAATATTGCGTTTTTATGTAGATTGTATGAGAATTGAAGGAGTTACAAAGTCTGTCATTTTCAATTGTCTGTAAAGAGACATTGCCTCAGTAACATTGTAAAAATTCTTAAAAATATACTTTTACAGAATTGACTGTGCAACATTGTAATGATTATTTTTTAAAAAATGTATATGTACACATACTTAAGTAAAACTGACTAAGTAACATTGCAACAATTCTAAAAAGAAATACTTATGCAGAACTGACTCAGCAACATTGTAATGTTCTTTAAAGTATACTTTTGCATATCTATTTCAGCAACATTGTAATAGTTCTTAGAAAATATACTTTTGCAGAACTGACTCAGCAATATTTTTTTTAAAGACTTTTGCACATTCAACTCAGCATTACAATAATTGTAAAAGAAAAATCTACTAACAATGAAGCTGTTTATAAGCAATTTATTTTTGAAACTTAAGTACAATACTTTATAAATTTTATTGATAAAAAGAATCTCATTTGCGGTAGACCTAATTTAAAATTTTATTTATATTTTTAAGAAAATTCTCTTTAAAATCACAATGTATTTTTCTTTATTTTTTTTTTATAAAATGTATATTGTTATAGTGCCTTGAATGTGAAAATGTGTACATAAATACACTGTATTTATTGTAACATGCTGTATATAATTATATGCAATGTTATGTATAGCAAAAATTTTACAATAAAAAGTTATTAACTTAATTGTTTTATTTCTTGTGTCAAAACTATAAACAAAAATTTTGCATAATCAGAATGTAAATATGTTGATTTAAAGAAAATACTCTGTATAATAGAAAGTGTATTTTCAAGTATTCTTAATCATATTATGTCAAATAAATAGCAATAACATTAGTTCCTCCCCACGTCTACATAACTCGTTGAAATACAATGTACCCTGTTTTGCCTTTTAGAAGCTATGATATTTCTTTTTCTGCTTTTGTGTCTCTCGGCTTCTGTGGTTTTTCTAGTATTGTTACTCATCTTCATTTTTCGATTTTCCGTTTGCAACTTTAAATATTTTATTTCAAATCATTTTTGAATCTATCCATTCATGTCTGGCAAGTCTTGAACATGGGTGCCTGTTTTTGAAACGCTTGATACACGCCGACTTTTCGAAACGAATGAAGTTTTCAATCGGGTAAAATGATATTTGGTTAAAAATATTTATTTAGACAAGAACATTAAACATATATCGTTATTTACAATTTTTAATGAAATATATATAACTACTTTGGAATTCGCTGTAAAAGTTTCATCTCATGCGTGAGCCAAATGGCCGTCGAAAGAAGTACCAAAGCCCCAGATTGATGACTCGCAGCAAGTGGTTTAGGTACATGCAATAGCAAAGTTGCTATACCCAGACTCACCTATATAATAAACAAAAAAATTTATTTCTTTGAGTTTAGAACACTAGAAAATTTCAAACTTTATTTGTAATTATTATTTAAAAAATCATCCTTAAATTGTTACTTTCAGGGTTGCTTCGAAAAATAATTTCTTTAGTTGAATTTTTGTCAAAACTTATAGACTATAATGAATGAGTCAAATGAAAAAAAAAATTCTTTTTTTGAGAATATTAAAACTAATCAGCATTACATATATTCCTTTATTAATATTTTTTACAAAATATTTATTTTCGCCCTCCAAGAGTTGCACAAATCTTTTGCTCAATAATTTACTATTGAGCAAAATCTTTTGATACATTTTTTATACATTTATTTTCATGTTTTTAGTGAAAAAAGTATTTTACAAAATCCTCAAATGTTGGAGGGTTTGTATCATCTCTACTTTTACACCATCTTTGCCAACTTCTCCTGCTGACTGAGGTGTACCATTTAGCACCAAAACAGGAATAAGCTTTAATAAATTTTATGTTTTCAGAGGGCTGGCCGAGCGGTTAGCGCGCCTGACTGCAAAGTCATTGGCTGCTGGTTCGAATCGCGCTCTGGGCATGGATGTTTCTCTCTCTGTGCTGTTGTCTGTTGTGTGTGAATGTGGCCCACCCTATAAATGGGTTTGTGGCATGGGCAGTGTTGCTCGCCTCTGTGACTTTGGTTCACAGGTGCCCACTGGGTAACGCGAAATGAGCAACAATTCTGGCATCTACATAGGCAAAGATTCAAATTCAGTGCCTGCCATTGGAAAAAAAAAATGTTTTCAGAGGTCTGTCCAGGGCAAACATTACCGTTTAGCGGTATCTTCACAATTTCAACTTAAGGAAAATGGTAGTTTCACAAAATATTCATAAAAGCAAGTTCTAAGATTCCCCCCCCCCGCTTCTTAAATTTTTTTTTATCCCCGTAAAAACAATAAACCCCAGGTTAATTAAGCATTTCAATTTGTAATGGAACTTTTCCAAATTAGCTATTATGATGTAGTAGAAGAATTTGCTTCCCACATGATTTGTAAGAAAAAAGCTTTTCCTCCCCATGTCTGGCTGAAAGCATGTATGATTTTATTAAATTCAAGTCGAAATTTAACTGTGGACAATGATTTTTATGGATTTTTAAATTTGGATACAATTTTAACCCCAAAATTTTACAATAGCAAAATTGTTTTTAAACATATGGGAAGAAAAATATTTATAGAAATTTACCAGTCATAAATGATTTTTATTTGTAGTGGCGATTTTTGAAAATATTTTCTTATTTTATCATATTTTTGTGTCGAATTTTCAATATACTTTTTAATTTTCACAAATTATGTCTTAAATTTCACAAAATAGGTACTTCTTAAAAAAACCTAGACAGACCCCTGGTTTAGTAATTTTATGTTAGTTTTCCCTTAGCACTAGTTGTTTTTCTTAAGTTTCACAACCAAAATACTGACCTTAACAATCTATTGCTATTAGAATAACCTTTTATATTTATAAAATCCTTCCTCTGTTCATACTATTTTTGTTATAAAATTAAAAATTTGATTTCAGTTTTTTTATTTTTTTTTAATGCTCTTAACCCTTTATAAATTAAGCCCCTGGGTAAAATTGTACAAAAATTTTCTTGATATGCACTATTTTCCCATTCAATAACATGGAAAACCAGTTTTTTGCTGCAGGAAAGTCTGCCTCTGAAAGTTCAGGAAAAGCCAGGGTTCAAACGGTTAAACTTTCAATGATAGAGAATTATTCAACAGAACCATACCTTCTTTGAAAAACATGCCAAAATGAGGGTAACACTTTATTACAATAGACCAGAAATAGCGCATGAAAACTAAAAAAATTTCTGACATTTTTTTACCCTAAACATTTAAGGCAATAAAGCTGTGCAATTATGTAGTAGTTTTTGAATCTGTAACATGATTTTAATAAAAAAAATACCAGCCTTTTAAGTAACTTAATAAGTAGTATTCACTTATAAACATAAAATTTCATACAATAAATAATTTCAAAAGCAATGTATACTCTTAATATAGAATGAATATATGCACACAGGTTTTAAAAAAATGACATATCTAGGATATTTTTTTAAAATTGGCTTATAAAACAAACCTCTTATAATAAAAGCATAATATTTTCAATTGAATATTGAAAGTTATTTAATAATACTATATATTTTGGTATAATTATAAAATGTAATAATTACATAAGAAAAATATGCATAACATTGTAAACAACAAATAAATCTATATTTTATTGGAAATTATTCTCATTAAATAAAATTCAAATACCTCTTATAGTTTCTATAACTATCATTAAAGAAAAAATTCTAAATTAAATAAAAAATCAGGATGAACATTTTCACAGCAGGATGTAAATTTATCATATTCTTTTCAACAACTGGTATAATTTTAAATAGGTCTTATTATTTCTAAATACATAGCACTAAAACTCAACAAAATATATTTACCTGCATTATAGCCATAGCTAACATGCAATTCATAGCTATTCTAGCTCTTGGGGGCAAGGGAAGTTTCCGTGAATACCACCATAATCCGCTTACAGCACAAAATACTGTCTCTCCCTAAAAAGCAGATTTTATTTTAATAAAACCATGCATTTGATAACTAGCTGAAATTATATGTCCAAACTTATACAGTATTTTAAGTTTATAAATAATACAAAAAAAAAAGTCCAAAATAGTTTGATTACTTACTTACTCCTTTGCACTACAACCCATGAAGGACCTCATAGCAGAAATCCAAACTTTTCTAACCTCTTTCCTTTATATAGTTAGTAATTTTTATGAATTTATCATTTATCTCGTTCAACTTCAAATAGTCATCATTTCTTGGATCTTCCAATGCTTTATTTTCCTAATATTTTCCCCAAAAATGCCTTTTTTGTACTCTGTTCAATCTTATAATTTTTATCAATTGCCAGCCTTTTTGCTTTCATCATTTCAATTTCTTTATACAGCCTCTCAATTTTTAAATTTATTTGAATTCTCCAAACATCCTTCATGAATCTGAATATTTTTCCTAGAATCTTTCTTTCCCTTGTTGAAATCAAATTTTCTTCGTATTGAGTAATAGTCTAGGTTTTTCTCTCATAAATTAAAGCCAGTTTCAAAGTTTAGTTTTAATGTACAAGATATCAAAGATAAATTTAATGACTTGCGGAATTTAAATTTGAAAACTTAATTTTCGGTATGATTCGAAGAATTTCATTTTCCTAATAACATTATTAATAAAAACTACATTTACAAAAACTTTTTCCACTGTCTCATAATAAATAAAATGCTTGTTCATAATAAGAATAAAAAGACTGTCTAGAATACTGTCTAAATTACTAATAATTTATAAGAAATCTCCATAATTTTTTCTTTTTTTCTATCTTGTTTTGCCATTTAATTAGAAGTGAGCACTAATTAATTAGCCTGTTTGAACATTGAATTACTAAATACAAATGATGCTTGTTAATACTCCTTCCTTTTTAAATCTGGATTTCTACACAAAGTTTGTTTCTCAGTTTATACTAAAATTTTGTATTTATTAGCAATTTAATTTTTTCATTGCTAATAACTTATTATTAGAGGGACTAAAATTGTAGAACCCTACTTTAATAAAACAGAAATTTGCTGCAAAATTTCAAGAAATTTGAAACAATTAAAGTTATTTAAAAAGTTTTTTACCTTAAACATTACATTTTAACTAGTTTATTAAAAAAAAAACATTTGTTTTTCAACAGAGTTAAAATTTTAATATGCAATTTTAGACAAAACTTCAGTTTTTAGTCAATCTCTGTTGAAGTTATTTTGCTACAAAATGACTTGGAAATTATGCAGATCAAAATGTAATTACATTTCAACCATTTAAGAAAATAATATGGCCAGGATAGCCTGGTTGGAAGGGCGCTTGACTCTCGTATGTGCGAACGGGAGTTTGAATCCAGACGTCCGAAGACTTCCTGTATAGTAAATGGTGACTGGTGCAGGTTAAATCTGTCAGGTCACAAAGTCCTCCATGTTCCTATAACAAATCAATACCTCTGGGGGTACCGAATTGGAGATTGATCATTCTCTGGTTCAGGTCAAAATCACGATTTGTGGTTGAATGAATGGGTCCGCCCTATAAACAGGTGTGACGTATCGGTGTGGCAGAAGTCAAATTTTTTACCATAGATTGCGTCACTTGAAAACAAGAACAATCGCACCCCCTCTGCCTTAATGGGCGATGACAAAAACAACAACACAAGAAAATAATATTGCATTAATACAAAAAAAAGCACTTGTCATAAAAAAGGATTTATATCCAAAGTTTCTGTCAAGGCCAAGTGAGCACAGGTCTAACGATAATTTTAATAATATAAGTTTTGCTTCCCTTTTCAATAATTTTGTTCATATAACATTTCTTAATCTATTAAGACAACAATTGTAACAATGCCTCAATTAATCTTGGTCTCTAAATTGTTCCAACTGTTCACGTGTTTGAGCCAAGGTAGTTGAAGTTTGGTTCCTTAGATTTCCTAAAGGGAGAAATTTTAAAGGATGGGGCTGCAAAACCTACTCCCAAACTGGAAGACCAGGGTGTTAATTTTTGTCTAGTACCTCCCCAATGTAAATTATATGAACACAATTTTCCTCATTTATTCAGTAAATAATTAGCACATTTTGCTTCAATTTACTCAATGAAAATGGGAATTCAATTGAAATTTTAAATGCCTACAAAATTTCAAAAAGTTTCAGAAATGTTTACAACTTTAAAATTTGTTAAATAGAAACAATAGAACACATTTTAATGAGTAAAATGAAGCAAAAAATATTAATTATTAACTTATAATTATTATCAAAAGTAAAATAATAACTTAAAAAACATAGGTAACATTAATTATTGAAATACAAATTTTAATAAGGAAATAAAGAAACTATACCAGTATTCGATGATTGAATTGTGTAGTTGTAGGATTCTCGGTTATATTCCTCCATTTTGGTGAGAAAGCCGCAATGTCTGAAGGTACCCATCTGTCGGCCATTTTGGGAAAAGAATTGTATACAAGACCTGCTTCAATGCCAGCAACAAATGCACCTTTCAAGAACAAAGTCACAGTCTTATAAGATGGAGGCATTTATTTCATCAATTTTCAACTTATACTATTACACATTACTGTAATAAAAGCAAATTTTTCTTTCTACAAAAAAGAAAATTGATAATTATAATCTACATTCTATAGTACTGTCCCACCATTACAGCAATCCTTTCATCATAATCACTAAAATATTAAATTTTCTTTGTTATTTTATGGATGCAATGTTGTTTTAAAGCCCATTTGAAAGTACACACCGAACTGTTAATTTTAAAACAGAGACAGAAATTTATTTTCAATGTTTTTCATTCCCAGGAAAATCATTTTGAAAATGGCAGTCAAGTATTTCTGCATATGCAAAACAAAATATGTCCTTTGACTTTACAAAGAAATTATTTAAACTCTTATTCCTTAGATGGTCATGATATATATGATCAAAATATTAAATATAGATTACTTTAATTTAAAACTAAATTTGTATATTGTACCAAAAAGTGAAAAACAGCATGAAGATAAAATCATGATTTAGATAAAAAGAAAAATTATGGCTTTCGAAAAAATGAAAAACAGTTTATTTAAATAGTTTATCAATTTATCAGATCAATATCTTTTCTTTTTTAAAAAATCAAGTTATTTAAATCATGTTCTATTTCAAATGGTACTTTTTTGTATTGTATTAAAATATTAACAAGTATCATAAACTATGTTAATTTCCTATGTTTAAATAACGTATAACATTGTTTTACCTAAATAAGTCTGGTGTTTATTAGTTATGAGAAAAAATTTACATTTTTGTGTATGAACAATCTCAAGTTATGAAGTCTGATATTATATAGACAACAGAATCATTATAACAAATATCAATTTATATTTAATCATTTCAATATAAGAAAATATTTAATAAGCAATCTCTATAAAAACAATTTCACGTAAATTTAAATTAAAGTAACACTAAATTTTTTATTACTTTTATTAAATACTTTTCAAAAAAAGGAAGTAATAAAAAAAAACAGTATAATTAATAGATAATTTTGCCAAGGTTTAAATGAGCAACTTAAAAAAGTACACAATTAAAATAAGGTACATAATTAAATGTTTAGTCTAGTGAGCAGGTTTTTCATTTATCTAACTTTATATACTTTAGTAGAAAATGGTTTAGCAAACAGCACATCACCTATGGCATGCACACCATTAAGATGGCATGTGACAAGTATTTCAATGGCATTTCAGAAGTACAAATAAAGTACTGTTATTCACTAACGCTTATAGAAAACAACATTTAAAAAAACTCTTTAACTAGCAATTACTGTACTTTGATTAAAAAACAAGTATGATTTGGGAGCTACGAGGGTCATCCAGATAGTAAGTTTCCCTATTTTTTTTAAAAAAAGAACTCACACTTTCAGGAACCTATTTATTGGCAACAAGTACAGCAATGTTTCAGCTATTTTTCAACATAGCCACCACCAGAATCGAGACACTTGTCGTATCGTGGGATCAACTTTTGTATCCGTTGTCGTAGAACTCTGCCGTCTGAGAATGGAACCAGCGTGTGCGAAAAATCTGACACCCGAACACAAAATTCAACGCTTAGGACGCTGTTGGTACGGAAAGTGATGTGCACGGTGTTCTGGGACAGGAAGGGCATTAAGCTCATTGACTTCCATTCACGTGATGAAACAGTAAACGCTGACCGTTACTGTGAAACACTGCGGAAATTGTGACGCGCCATTCAAAACAACAGGCGTGAAATGCTTACTGCAGGTGTTGTGCGCCTCTATGACAATGATCTTGCTCCTAGCGATTTTCACGCTTTCTTACACCTCAAGAAATTCCTGTCCTCTGGTGAGAGTTTTTGGCAACGACGAAGAACTGAAGACGTCTGTCACACGCTGGTTCCATTCACAGACGGCAGAGCTCTCTGACAGAGGGATACAAAAGTTGATCCCATGATACAACAAGTGTCTCAATTCAGGTGATGGATATGTTGAAAAATAGCTGAAACATTGCTGTACTTGTTGCCAATAAATAGGTTCCTGAAAGTGTGAGTTCTTTTCTTAAAAAAAATAGGGAAACTTACTTTCTGGATGCGCCTCGTATTATGACATTTCCCAGGAAGTAAGTCTAACTAAACTATCCTCTCAACTAAAGATTGGAATTTAATATTGTACAGGAGAATGATTTTTCTTGGAAAATATATGAGTTCAAAATGAGATCTATGTAGATAACCCAAACTAAATTGACAATTAAGAAAAAATATCCAATATTAGATGTGCATCATTTTATGGTAAGTTTTTTCAACTATAAGTTACATATGATCAACTGTAACAAACAGCTCTGTTTCAGATTTTAAATTTAAGTGAATATTATGAGTGTTATTATAGACAAAGTTATTGCTATTTTACGATTTAGTAGGTTTTAAAGTATTTAAATGGATAAAGAAATCACTGTGGTTCTTTGTTAATTGCTATTGGATGATTTAATAGGTTTTAAAGACCTAAACAGATAAATAAGAAATTCTGCACTCCTTCTTTAATTGATATTGGAGAATTAGGTAATTGCTATAAGAGGATTTAGTAGCTTTTAAAAGGTTTAAATGAATCACGATATCTTGCACACTTCTATTAATTGCTATTGGAAAATTTAGTAGGTCACAAAGGTTTTCAATGGATAAAGAAAAAATCCAGTGCTCCTTCGTTAATTGATATTGAACCAAGTAGGTAATTGATATTGGAGGATTTAATAGGCTTTAAAAGGTTTAAATGGATAAAGAAAAAATCCTGCACACCTGTGTTCATTGCCAGTAGAGAATTCAGTAGGTTTTAAATGATTTAAAGTCATAAAAAAGAAATACTGCACTCCTCTTTTAATTGCTATTGCAGGATTGTTAGGCTTTAATTGGATAAAGAAAAAAATCCTGCACTCTTTCATTAAGTGTTATTGGAGAAGTACGTAGGTAATTACTAGTAAAGGATTTAGTACGTTTTAAGGGATTTACATGGATAAAAAAGAAACTGCACATCTTTGTTAGTTGCTGTTACAGCAGATTGCAGTTGCTATTGGGGAATTTAATATGCTTTAAAGGATTTAAATGAATGAAGAAACCCCACAAACGTTTGTTTTAAACATGCATATCCTGTCAGGTTAATAATAATAATATTATTGAATGATTACACACTTACCACTGAATGCAGTTAAGAAGATAAGGCCTTTAGTACCATGAGCAAACCGTTTGAATTTTGAGAGTTTCTGTGAAAATTCAATAGGTTTTGGAGGTAAAAGTAGACTCAGTCCAGACCATAGCATAAGACTATATACAACAAAGGCCATGCCAAGATGAGCAGCCAAGCGATACTGGCTAACTCGGGCAACACCATCTGGTTCAGGCTTTTCTTTCAGACCACTTTTAACCATGTACCAACCAAGCAAACCCTATGAGATAAAATAATTAAAAATAGTTAAGGGTGTTTAAGATGGTAAGGAATTTTAAAATGTTATGATAAATAGACAATATAATTAGTAGTTGGTTGAAGCAAAAGATGCAAGAAAGAATACATAAAATATGAAATTATATTTAAGTTTTTATAACATTTGTTATATTTAAGGGTATAATTTTGTTATTATTAATATTATTTGGCAAATTATATAACATAAAGAAATTTAAAATAGAGCATAAAAAATTTATGAATAAAATCGATTCCTGAAAATGTTGTTAAAGAAAAAAGCATGTTTACAAAAATGGCGTTATAGAAAATAAAGATAGCTATTTAAAAAAATCAACATAGCTTTTGATTCTGTTTTTTAAACTTCTTTTATGAGTATTGTTCCTTATTTAAAGAATAAACTAATAAATCCAAATAAATTTGAATGTAATATTGTACCTTTGAATGTAATATTTGGAACATTTTATTAAATAGGTCTTTTTTAAAAAGACTTTAAAAGTCAACAGTTGTTTTCACAAGGTAGCAACAGGTGCTATAAATTTATAATAGATGTTCGTAAATTCATGGTGCTGGAATTTAGAGTTTTAAAATTTACTTTATCATTTATAGTTCTGAATACAAAGACATTACCTGAAAAGTTAAATCTGTAATATACCTAGCCACCGCTATTGCCAATTTTGTGACTTTGCTCAATTATGATTACGCTTATTTTTTATAAACTTAAGAAAAAAGTAGATAATTCGTTTAGTTGTTTATTTGACTTAAAAACTGAAAAAAAGCATTTTGAACTGTGTACATTTTCATAAACTCACAATTTGAGCCAAAACCCATTTTTGTAAATATGCATTAGAGCTTAGTAAATTTTTGCAAATATGCATTTTGAGCTGTATCTATTTTTGTAAACAAACATTTAAAACTGTATTTTTGTAAAAACGTAGTTTGAACAGTGTCCATTTTAATATACATGCATTTTGAGCTATGTCCAGATTTAAAAACTCATCAATAAACTCTTTTTCAAATTTATAAATTAAAGCACTTTTGAGTACACTCGAACTATTTTGAATGGTATTTTGGTTTATATTCAGTTCTTTTTCATATAAGTCATTAAATTAATTTTTAATAAATATAATAATTTCCCATTGGTCTCTTCTCAAAATAATTGTGCCATTCTAGTCATATCAAAATTTTTAAAGAATGATATATTATTGTCAACATTAAATTATTGGTGCCGTCAAACAATTTTTTACACCACTGCTGCCTTTGAAAACTCTTGCCCCCTTCTTTTAAAAAGGTTTTGCACTGTAGTTCACATTTCTAAATTTTTATTGAATATATATTAAATACATTATTATTACATATTAATATATACATTATATATTAATATATTAAATACATTAATAGATTATAAAACTGTCTGATTTCTGCAATCTCATGATTAAATAAAGAAAGCAAAATAGTTTATACCTAGTACTGAAATCTACAATTTAAACAAGTTGAGAATGTATCGTAATGACTTAACAGTAGTTATATCTATATACCTGTCCTAAAATTAAAGAGCCAAATATCAAAACTCTTTTTTGCATTGGTCCTGAGAGCCATTTCTTTTTCCAAAAATAAATAGCTGGTAGCAGGAAGGCAGCTCCTACTGCCCGTCCCCACATTCTGTGAGTATACTCCATGTACCAGATAAATTTGAACTCTTCTAATGTCATATCACAATTGTTCCTAATAAAATGAATTAAAGTTTAAAATATACAGGGCGTAATCAATATATACATACACTCGATGTATGAAATATACACAATCTAAAAAAGGGAACGTTCCGCAAAAACTTTTATGCACCTCAAAATAATTAAATGTGACCAGCATTGATACAAGACATACCACATGATAACAAAAATTTGATGCCTCAGGCTTTCAATTAAAACGTTGGAAGCTTTTTTAAAGAAGCCAAAACATTAGTTGGTTTTCATTGATCTGAGGGTTAAAAACTATTAAAAAGAGATTTTGGTAAAGTTCTTTTGTTCAATCTTAAAACTATCTATGGAGACTAATATTATTTCCGATTGCAAGATGATGTTCTTTTGCACACTGCAAAATTTGCTAAACATAGATGCCAGAAAATTAGTCTTATTTTTCATTGAAAAAATAAAGGGTTTAAAAAACTCTACAGATTTAAATCCCTTAGATTATTTTGCTTGTTTAATTCGCAAAGATGTTTAATTCACAAATTAGAACCAATTTTGAAGTAATGGAATATTCTTATGGATGATGTATGTGCCTTTGTAGTTGCACATCACCAAAATCAGCAGGGCTAAATCAGGTCCATGTTTTTGTGCACCCTAAAAAAAGTCCAATAACATCACATCACAGGATTGTTCATCATAGCTTGTTTAGTAAGACACAGGGCAAGCAAGGATGTGGTCAGGGAGCACCTGTTTATTGTAGCAAATGGTGAAGGTATCAAAGCATCTGGAACCACACGAATATTTTAAAGTTCTTCAGTGCCCACTGTGATAATGTCTGTGTTGTTTGTACTAGTGTGACATCACATCACCTATGAACACCATGCCTTTTAATTTTAACTCTTTCCCATTGTGTTCATAAACTTTTCCCTTTTTTAATCTCTGGAATGTGTAGCACCTCAAAGTACGCTTCTTTCGCGTGTGAGTGACCATGAAGAATGAGCCAAAATTATTTTAGCTCTAACGGGGTAGTTATAATTGTTTTTACATCGGATGGTGTATCCCTTTGTGGGCAGAAAGAACTTACTGATGACTAACAAGCAAAAAATTTTTTTTAAAAATAAAAAAAATAAGGGTAAAAACTAAAGACTCTATAAAAATGATTTATTTTTGATTCATTGCATGAAAGCAACCTTACTGAATCAGCATTTTTAAAGTTATCTGAAACAAAGCATTTATTGTATTTATAGCTACATTTTTTAAAAATGTTTTCATGTTTTAAAAATGTTTTTAAAAAAGTGAACTAAAATGCAAAAGTTATGGAGACATTGTTTGATTATGATAATCTTTGGCTGCAATCAAAAACATCTTTTTTTAATTCTGAGTATTAGTATTCTTTCTTTTCATGAGCTAAATTTCAAAAATACTATTTTGCTAAATTCAATACAAAGTCTTGAGGAAAGACAACAAAAAAGAATAATAATAAATTTAGATTATTTTAGATTTTTCAATTGTGTTTACATAATGTTAATTTATACTGATTTGAGAACGAGTATTCAGTTAGGGCAACAAAACAATAATAATTATTACGTGAAATCATTTTTGCATTTTCTATAGTGTTCATATGTCTTTCCGTTTTGTGTGTGATAGCATATTGCTGATTAATACTGATTTGAGAATAAGTATTCAGTTAGTAAATTATTAATACAACTCACTTACTGCTTAAACTCTGGAAATTTTTTGTATTTTTCAAATTCTAAAATCCACGCTTCTCTGGACATCGGAGGAAATTCTTTAAAAAGATGCCAGTCAACCATGGATAAACCTGATTTTGTAAGCCTTTAAAACATGAATAAATTAAACAAGATTAAAGAAATATTGAACTTAAAAATTGCTTGAAATTGAAGTCAAATAAACTAAGCAGCCTATTTCAGATTTACCTAGTAACACCACCAAGAATCACTGAACCAATAACCATACCACTACAGCAAATGAGCCATGTTCCAACAAACTGAGAAGCCTTCGCAGATTGTGCTACAACCACAGCCTGGGCTGTCGAAACCGTTTGTCTAGTTGCGGTTAGAGTTAATCGTTTTAGATTCTATGAAATACAATAAAGAACTTAGTTACTTATATCATTATAATAATTAAAAAGAAAACATGCATCTATAATCAAGAAAAATGTGTTGTGTGACTATGTCGGCAAGTCATTAGCTTCTTTGGTAGAGAAGGCACAGAATATTTTTGATTTTTCAAGAAGAGAAGCTGTAGAACTTTTTCGTCTTTTTATAGGTTATGACTGTTAACCTTCTTATCTGCACAAGCCCAAGATTTGGTTAGAACCCCAAATCTTGCCTCTTGTATGGAGAGAAGCAAGTCTTTGATTCTAAAGTACTTGACACTTATGTTTTTAAGCTATAAAGTTCAGAGTTTAAAAAAAAAATTTACATTAAACATGCTGTTATTTATGAGGCAAATTAGTTCTTAAGCCTTGACAATAGTTTAGTTTTGGTTGTAAATGTTACACTTGAGCTACACTAATGGGTTATTAGTAACAAAAATAAATTTAAATGATGAGCGCTTTGAGATATTGCAATAAAATGTTTTTAAACTTTTTTAATTTACTATTATTCAGTGTAAAACATGTTGACCAAATAACATTTTTTCTACAAATGAATAATTATTATAATTTTGTTTTTGATAAAATTGTATTTAGCAAATATCATTAGCTAAAGGCTGGAATTGGATAAATGACATATTTTCTATATCATATATAATTTAGTAGTATGAATAGTATTAAATTTTAGAACCTTAATGAAATTGTAACTGGTGTTATATTAATTAGCAGTTGTAACTGCATACTGTAATTGCTCAAATACTTTTTTTAACGATATTTGTAACTTGTAAAATTATAAATTTTCCGTGGCAGTCATAATTTAATTCATTAGAATAAGAAAAAAATAGATAAAAAATAAGACTCAATATAAGAATAAGATTAAAAATAAGACAAATTTATTCATCAGAATGAGAAAATATTGTAATTTTATATTTCATTATATGATTAAATTACATACTTTTATTATTGATGCTCGATTTTTTGTAGTATTTATAATTTGTTGGAATAAATAGTGTTAAAATTTTACAATTAATGAAATAAAATACAAGCTCTAGAAACACATTAACAATTAAACTTTTTAATATCTACACATAAAATTTTTTCCAAAATCCATAATATCTATGGACATACGAGGCCTGTCTAAAAAGTATCCGACCTTTGGCCAGAAAAAATATTTCGAATACCTGACTGAGTTGGGACCCTAATCCCCTTCAAAGTAGGCCTCTTGTGCTTGCACACACTTAATCCACCGATCCTTCCACTGCTGGAAACACCTCTGGAAGTCTTCTTTTGGAATGGTGTTCAGCTCCGTCGTTGCGTTCCGTATTATCTCTTCTCTACTCTCAAAACGGGATCCTTTCAGTGGCGTATTCAATTTTGGAAACAACCAGAAGTCGCAAGGAGCCAGGTCTGGAGAGTAGGGAGGTTAGCGAACGGTTGTAATTCCATGTTTGGCTAAGAAAGTGTGGATCAATTGGAATGAATGAGCAGGAGTGTTGTCATGATGCAAGTGCCAGTTGTTCGCCGTCCACATGTCTGGTCTTTTGCGCCGAACTGCATCACGAAGTTGCCGGAGAACATCTTGATAGTACTCCTTTGTCACTGTTTGTCCTTCCAGTGCGTATTCGTGATGCACAATTCCACGGACATAAAAGAAAACAATCAGCATCACCTTGATTTTGCTTCGCACCTGCCGCACTTTCTTCGGCCTTGGAGAATCGGGATGCTTCCATTGCGACGACTGTCTTTTTGTTTCTGCGTCGCACCCGTACACCCATGCTCATCTCCAGTTATCACAGTGTTCAGAAAACCAGGATCAGTGTTGGCGGTGTCCAGAAGGTCCTGTGCAACGTCAAAACTGAGATCTTTCCGGTGACAACAACTTGGGTACGAATTTCATGTTCAAATCTTCACGCAAAATTGCATGTTAGAATCTTTAATCACTCCAACCTCTTCTGCAATCTCCCACATTGTCAAACGACGATCTGCCATCACCAAATTTCATAACCTCTCAACATTAGTTGCACTCCGAGCAGTTTGGGGCCTGCCACAAGTCTGCTCACTCTCCGCTGATGTGAGGTCATCTTTGAATTGGTTGAACCACTCCTTAATTTGTGTTACACCCATCGCTTCTTCTCCAAACACCTGCTGAATCTTACGAATTGCTTGGATTTGAGAATCACCAAGCTTTTGACAGAATTTGATGCAGTATCTTTGCTCAATTCGTTCAGTCATCTTGCAAGAAAACTAAATTCGACGAACACTACGAACAGCACCTTACATGGCGACCACCAGCCAGCGTCTCGCAGAAGCGAACGCGCCGAAAAAATTCAAGCATGCGTGTTAAGGTTCCTCCTTCCACCGTGCAGTGTGGCACCGCCTTAGAAACACTACTTTGCGCAGGAAAAATTAAGGTCGGATACTTTTTAGACAGACCTTGTACTCAAAACAAGTTGATTTCATCATTATTCCAAGTGGTTTTATTAGTAGTTTTTTTTTTAAAGCAATCATTGCAAATGACAGTGTAAAATCATTCATTTGCACACAAAAGTTAGTTAATGATTTTAAAGCAATCACTTGGTGGTAATTGGATAGAATAAAAATAGAAAACCCAGTGTTGAAAATTTCAAAACTGTTTGCCCCTCTATGTTGCTGCAAAAGTACATAAAATCAATTCAATTTATTTATTAGCAAACATCTACTCTTATCGTTATTTTTTATTCATTTATTTTTAATATAGTTACAGGTAAGTTGTTTGTCCGTTTTTTTCTTTTTGCAGTGCTTTATGCATTAATTAATATATCAAATATTCAAAAAATATATTTGAAATTTAAGCATGAATAATAAATTTTATAATAGTAATTGTTCAATAATTCAAATGAAAAAGCATTCGTTGAACATTATTCTCAAGACCTTAAACGTTTTCAGAAGAACGGCTCGCCTTGCCCGCCCTTTGATGCACCTTTTTTGTAAAAATAAGCCGCCATCCCTTCAAAACACCACTTTTTTATTCATATTCTATTAAAAAAATCAATTCCCTATTTTAATAATACATACACACTGGTAAAATTATCTGTATTTATAGGTTTAATTTTAATTATTATTACAAATACAGTCAACTCCGTTTAAAGGAATACCATCAATTTCAGCCAAATCTATGTTATTAAGCGGGTTATTCGATTAAAAGGGGAGTGCAATATTCAATTTTAAATTCTGAATATTTGCTAAATTTTACTTTTTAATGGTATTTAATGCATAGTATAGTGTTTTGATTAAATAAACTCAGTTTTATGATCAATAAATAATTAAAATTAAAACTTTCTGCCGTAGTATCATAAAAAAACGTCATATAAAGTTACATAATAATAAATCAATGTTAGTGAAAAGTATCATGTAGGAACTAAAATATTATTTGATCCCACCCAAAAAAATTCAATAATTGAAGACTGTTTTTTATACCCGTTTAATTCATCAATTTATCAAAATTAGATATTCCTTTTTAGTTTGTACTAAAATTTTCATGACTTGTCCGTATTCCTTTCAAACACATTCAGAATTTTTTTTTTTTTTTTTTTTATCTTCGGAACTTGGGAAATTCCTATAGTTGGGAAATTATTATAGTTGGGTATTCTTTTTCAAAAATTTATTGTTTCTAAGATTCATTGTTTTTTTTCAATTAATTTAAAAGATTTTTTTTCGCGCTCAATTTGCAACCAACTCAAAATTATTCAAAGAGAAAGACACTCTTTACACGAGTGAATTCGGTATTTAAAACTATTTTTTATCGAAGCTAATAGTGCATCAAGAGGGGACCACAAATCTTGACCTAAAAACAAATCACTCAATCTTTTTTTTTACATTCTCAATGACGTGTGAGTGAAGTAAGTCAAAGAGGGGTAAAACCTCCTTCGTTTACTTCAATGTATAACTGGCAGCAAGATTTGATTAATTTTTCAACTTAATTCCAAACATCTACTAATGAATAAGAAGTCCCTATTCAAATGACCACATTGTATCCCTATCTTAACTGAAAAAGGGAAATTCCATTTTAGCTGGTGAAACATTTCTCAAAAATAAATTTATTTTTTTTTCATTTCAGTACTACTTCTTTATGCAATTAAACGGGGTCAAAAAGCAGCAAATAATCGTTTAAACATGTAAGTTTAACATTAGTTTAAATATAAAATGATTTGGTTCCATAAAATTTTATTCGTATAAGCGGGTTATTCGATTATCCGAGGGGCGATTAAGTGGAGACGACTGTAGTTATTTTGTTAATATTATTTTCAACTGGTTAAATTTTTATAAGTTTCTCATTTTTTGTGGGGGGAGAGGGGAATATTAATGAATTTGTTCAGTGGTTTTAAAATTATTTTTGAAATAAATACCTTTTTTTAAAAAAGAAATGCAACTTTAAATGTTCATTGTTTCATAATTTTCAGTTTAAATTATAAATAAAAAATTTCATGTTGTTTATCAATTAATTTCTTTTTTGTGTGTATGTACAGTGATTGCTTTTTAAGATGTCTATAGTTATTTTTCATAAACAACAAATTTTTCTCTTATTTTGATAATGAGTGAGTATATTACTAAGTACATAAAATAGTATAAGAGGGTAACTTAAAAATTTTTGAGGATCAAGTCAGTTCTTACATAATATAATACATTTGATAAATTTTTATGGTGTTAAGTGAATGCCCTTTACTGTGAGGAAGCACCAGCCTTTTTTTCGTTCCTAATGAGAACTCTGCTTAAGACATTCGAAAAATATTTCAAAAACAATTCTGAATGTCTAATTTTGTTCTAAAAAAGATTCTAAAGCATTATTCAATCATAAATGAAGCTCCTAAAATATTATTCAAAATTTTTCATGTTGTATATTTATGCAACAGAATTTTTTCTCTATTCTTTGGCTTTTTTTCTTCTTCGTAAAATGAAGATTATCTTGCAAGCTTTTAATTTTTGGAAATTTAAAAAGTTTTTTTTTACAAGAAAAAAATATAATAATAATAAAAATCTTTTGGACAGTCAAATAAAAATTTGTTATAATCATACTTCAAAGAAAATGCTTGAAGTAATATCAGTTATCCATTGCATGGTATTCATACACAAATATAATTATACACAAATATAATTTGTGATCTGTTAGAGAATAATAAAAGAACTACGTTTCATGTACAAGTATCTCTCGAGTGTGTGTGTGTTTTTTTCACTTATAAGGAAATAGAATATTCTTGTTCTCCAAAAATATACTTCAGAGAATACTCTCATCTTACATCTCTATTACAAAGTATCATTGATTTCAATTTATATATGCATAATTAGAGTTAAAAATATTTTATTTACATTTACATTTCATATCATAAAAGTTGAAGAAATAAACTTTACAAAGAAATAAAATTGTAAAAAACCAATATAAGAAAAACACTAAGTATAAATTTATCACACAAAGACTTTCAAATTTATCAACATTTCACTACATGATTAATAAAGTAAGATTCTGAAACTAGGGCACTATTACAAAAAATGCAAAAAGATATGCAATTCTCTCAATATTAATAACAGGATTTAGAATAAGAAAATTTGCTATTAAAAACAAAATCCTCATAAAATTGTTCATTTAAACTTATGCATTATGTAAAAATTAATTTGACAAATTTAATAGAGAAATTTTAGGATTTAAATATCAGAAGTTAAATACCTTGTGGACTAAATTTCCATTATTAAATCGGAGAGGCAAAAATTTGTACAAGGAGACACCAGAAGACAGTGAAGATCCCTGTAAAACGAAAATAAATTAAATAAATTTTAATTTAATTATTAGTACGATTCTCAATGTTGCATTAGTTGAAAAAAATTATTAAAATCAGAAAAAACTAGATTAATTTCAGTAATAATACATGGTATAAACTAAATATTTATTGCAACTAATAAATCAAGCATCAAATATATCATTATATAATGAATAAGTAACATGGTTTTCTAATAAAAATAAATTATGTTTACTAACAAAATGAGTATGAGAGAAAAATTTTGTGGAGTTGTATAGTAAAGAAGAAAACATTTTTGTCTGTTAAAGTCTGATCTTTTTATCAAAACAAGAAATAAAATATATTTTGTTTTATAACAAATGTTAATAAAATTTCATCATTTGTCTTCTAATACTTCTGTTTTGGTTAGAAACGGAAAACGTTTTGAGCTGCTTGTGTTTGCTAAACAGAAAATCAATCGATACAAAATGAACTTTATGAGACATAGTCACTGCCTGAGCTAAAAATCTTTTCCCTTGAATATAAACAAACACTCGTCAATCAGGATTCGAATAATAGAAAAACTTGGAAAAAATATTTACAGAGATTGACGAAACAGGCCACTTTCAATAAATGCCTTTTTTTTTTTTTTCACAAGGGAATAAGTGGAATGCAAACATTGAACTTTATTGGTGAGTTTTTGGCGGGTAAATTTTTTACACCAATCCAAACCTCATACGCATGCGATTCCATTGAAAATGCACCTCCATTAAAAATTGTCCTTTAGAAGCTCAGCTCATCATGTAAAACGAACGGCTGGCTTTGTAATCAATATTTGCCCTTCTTCTTTTTAATTATTTATATTATTAACAAAAGCCAATCAACCAAACCATGAAATCTACCATAATTGATGAGGGGAATGGGAAAAAAAAGAGAGAAATTCAATAATTCAACCTGATATTTTTTTCAACAAAATTGGCGATCGAAATGGGCTGCAGGTGGCGTAGAGCAGAACTCTCTTCCTATGGCAACACTTTACATGCTTTCCCCATTAGCGTGTGGAAAGTCATAGAGGAAGGAACCACGTTAGTTTCTCTCTTGATTTTTAAATAGATTAAAATCTTTTAACTTGGGAAACTTTATAGAACGGAAAACTACATTAAAAATAGTTCTAAAGAAAAGTATCACAGAAATTTTAAAAAATATTTTTATTAAATAAAAAGGAAAAATATTAAAAAAAGGGAAAATATTGTAGCACATTCCTATACAACTGAAAAGAGGAGGAGAGGGAAGGGAGAAGCAGTGGCGTAGCGAGCTTAACTCGCGCCCGGGGCACAATACCTTTTTAGCGCCCCCTCCCTATTCGAAAACCACATAATATTATATGTAAAATATACTCTCAAATTAATAAATAAATAAAGTAAAATAAATAAAGTCATAGGCTCAAGCTAGGCTTTAAATTTGAGACAAAAAATGCAGTTGAGAAAACAAGACTAGATTTTGAAATGTATACGATCCTCTAGAATTAGTTCAAAAGATACCTATTATTTATTTTACATATTTATAAAGAAATATTTTGAAAACGCGTAATTTTAAAACAATAAGAAAGTAAATATTTATTATCTCTAAGGAGATACATATATTTAATAATAATATGATTATAATACATTAATAAAACTAATTACTATTTATAAATTTTTCTTGCTTTTGATGAAGCAAATTTATCAATAATATCATCAAAGTTGGTCATTTCAAATTTTTCTCTTTCCACGCTTAAAAATGTTAGGTGACTTAGGTGATCTTGTCCCTTCGTTGATCGTAGATACGTCAAAATTAATTTTAATTTGCTGAATGAGCGGTCGCAGCTAGCAATTGATACTGAGATAGTCAGGAGTATTTGAAGTGCCACTCTCAGGTTTGGAAAAATACGAGATTATATAAGTAAGAAATTCTAATGGAGTTTTAGGTTCAATTTCTTTTCTACTGCGGAGTAACATTTTGCAGTCACATATTTCGATAAAGAGTTCTATTCCATTGAAATCTGTATTATAAAATTCATTCAAATTTTTAAAATTTTTTTCAAGGTCCTTTTCAAGGTTTTTTTCAGTGAGATTATCCTTGTTCAATAAATTTTCAATGTCTAGTAGAAATCCAAATTTGAAATTAAGGTCACTTAATCGTGTAAATCGTGTACATATTTTTCTTGTTGGAGACTATCAAGAACGCTTTTCATAACGCGAGAAATTTCACTTTCTGCGGAAAGACCAACATCTCTAGCCAATTCTCCAGGCATTTTGCGGCCGTCTTCTTACACGTATTGTTGTATCAATATCTCATTTTTCACAAAGAGACTTCGCTTTTTTCTATTGCCTCTTCACAGAGCTTGTGATGAATTTTGGCAAGTTCAGTCGCTAATGATTCAAGATAATGGAGCGCTTCTCTAAAATTCATTCTATGATCTTGTAATCTGAGCTGCACACAATCAATCCTCCTTAAGATTTCATACCAGAAATGAACTAAAGTTATGAAACTAAAAGTTAGTATATTTTGAAACGGAATTGTAGCTTCACTTCTGGTGTCACTTGTAGTGGTAGTGTCCTCTGCTAATTTTTCTAATAGTTCTACTATATTCTCTAGCCCATCGACGATAACGATAACCGCTTGTATTTCGGCGCTCCATCGTGTTTCAGATTCACGTTTGAAAGTTTTTGTTAAAGCATTTTTAATAATTTCCGTCGTGAGAAAAGAGATATATGTTTTCAATTATTCCAAAGCACGTAACAGCAATTGGATCTTGTTTAGCTGCAGTAACTCCTACTAAATTCCATAAATGGTTATCACAATTTACTAATAATGCTTTATGATTTTTTTCCCCATTATTCTTTGTTCAACGCCAGATGAGGGACCTGCCATCACGGCAGCATTATCGTAACATTGTGATCTGCAGTTTGTTAACGAAATTTCATCGGAATTTAATTTCTCTAAAATTATTTTTTCGATCGAGGCTGCATCTTTAGCATGTATTTCAATAAAACCCAAAGAAGATTTTTTGATGGAAACTTTTTTATTCATAAAATCAACATCTACATACCTAACGACTTGGGACATTTGTTCACGATGAGAGATATCAGTAGTTGAATCAAGCAAAAATCCATAATATTTATTTCTTTTGATATCGTTTATTAGTTGATTTCGAACTGTAGATGCCAGAAGATGAATGAATTCATTTTGAATCTGTGTTGACAAATATGAGACAGTTTTTGGAGTTTCTGTGGCATGTTTAAGATTATTCGCTAGTAGCGAATCAAACTAAGCTACAAGTCCAAGTAAAGATAATAGGTTTCCTACATTTGTGCCATCTTGAAGTGCTAGTTTTTTAACATGGCTTCATTATTTGTTTTATTACTTACCAAGAATGCCTTGAACTTGAAAGGTAGTAACACAGTGAAATATACACTATAATTGATGCTAACATTAAACTTTTAATATATAGCATTTAATATTTAATAACATTTCATTTTTATTCTAAGCAGAGCGCGATGACAAGGACGCAAAACTGAAAAATACACTCACAAAATAACTTAAACGTTAATATTTCGGGTATTTCCCTAATTTGTTGCGGACTTCCACAACCTGTCGCAAGTGTCACGGATATGTACAGTCACGGAAAAAAGTATCCGGAAAGTAACAAATAAAGAATAATTTATTTTTTAATATAGATAATTCTCAGGAATACAACAAATACGGCGTTTTAGTTCTTTCCTAGAAACGGCAAAACGCTGTATTTGTTGTGTGTCTGAGAAGTATATATATTAAAAAATAGACAATCCTTTAGTTGTTATTTTCCGGATATTTTTTTCCGTGACTGTACATATAAGTACAGAAGAGTGTTATTGTTATCGTTTTAAAATAACAAGCGTACGCTACATTGCGTTTATAGAAATAAAAATATATAGTTTTCTGAAAGAAAGAATGTTTGTACTTTGTACACTGCAAATATTTATTATAACATATCATTTTATCAGACAAATCAAGAAAGGAGATAATTTATGTAACCACACAGCGTAGATGCCATTAGGAAGTGCTGTCAGACACAGGTCGAGTCAGCCCTGCCAGTAGAAAAGACGTGCCATTTCTATTATGAATATATTATTACAGTTTGATTTAGACTATTAATGTTCCTTTTTTTCCTTTTTATTTACAAAATAACAATTCATCATATTACACTGGCACTAAATTTAAAATATATTTTCCAGAAATCAATTCGCACTGTCTTGAATGCCAGCCGTTTTATAACCCTAAACTTTGGCGATCAGCTGAAATGGGTGATTGCCAAATGAATTCTATCGCCAAGAGCTTGGATGCCCGATTTTTGAGCGTGAGCGAAAATGGCGAAAACGTTTGAGCGGGAGTGATGTTACGTATACGCTACGAAATACATTTTTTTCATGCAAAAAGATTCAAAGGATACTTGACTTTAGTATTGCACCGCTAATTAATATAAAATAGCTCTTGGTTCTCAACATTTTTACTTGCTAGCCATATATTACAGCTACCTCACTACTGAGATCAGTAATTTTGCAGGTTTATCATTTTCATCAATTTTCGTAGCATTATTGTCGGATCTGTGTTTTTATTTAAAGCAAAAAATTTTTTGTTGTTAATTATAAAAATTATTTTTAGTTTGTGTCTATTGAATATTATTTGAAAGGAAATATGAATGACAAATGAGTTACAACTTTAATAATACAAGGCTGGAAGGAAACTATTTTTTTTGTTTCTTATGAGTAAAAGGATAAATTAATAATATTTTGCACCGTAATTTTAAAGTAACCATTAAAGTTAGCAACTTTCCTTGTATGAATATGCTTAAATGGTATTAAAATAAAAATATTGATTTACATTTTATTAAATTATTGGTTTTAAAAATTAGCTTACATGTATGTTTTCTGTTTACATATTTTATGATTTGTTTGATGCTGCTGTGATAACATTACTACTATAAATCATATTTTTAAAATTAGAATAATATTGAAAAGCACAAATTGTATTGTAACACAAATTGTGCTTCGTGTTTTGTATATATCCAGTTGCAATGTTTTAAGTTTTGTTCTAGGTTATCATCATCAGTTACTTGTGGAAATAAGGCTCCTGCATTGACTGAATTTTTTACAGCTCTGACCTGAGTATTGTATCTGCCAGGTCAGTTCTTGTTGAAAATCCAGTTTTGATCCTTCAGTACGGAAATAGAAATTCTAGGTGACCCAAATGAATATTATGAAGAATGCTGATTGGATTAGTATACATTTTAACTACGTGAAAGTAATGTTGATTAAATTAATGTTTTTAACATTTTAATTTGTTTTAATGATGTAGTTAATAGTACTTGGGTAAATTAGAGTTAATATATTATATAGTTTACATTTCTTATTATTTGTGAGATTCTGCTTATTAAAAATTACTATAAGTGACATTTTGAAAACTGATATTATAGTTTGGAATAATATGAAAGGACCAGAATAAAATTTGAATAGTTGATAGGGAGCACAAATGTGTAACAATTGTAATGATGTGTTGTTTTGTTATCGGTCGACTTTCTTGTCATCAACAAATAAATTGCATCCTTTTAAAGCTCCTTCAACAGCCTCGATGTACCTGTATGTCTTAAGTGGGAGTTATGTGGAATTTGTTGAATGGTTTTTATTAGAAGCAAATGTTTTTTTTTTGTGCTCCTAATTATGATATTGGATATAGTTATAATAGTATGGAAACCTTCGAATTAATTACTTGTTTGTATTGAATACTCTTGAATATTATTTGAAAGGAAATATGAATGACTAGTAAGTTATAACTTAAATAATACAAGGTTGGAAGGAAGCCACTTTTTTGTTTCTTATGAGTAAAAGGTTAAATTAATAAAATTTTGCACAGTAATTTTAAAGTTATCAACTTACCTTGTATGAATATGCTTAAATGGTATTAAAATAAAAATATAGATTTACATTTTATTATATTATTGGTTTTAGAAATTAGCTTACATGTATTAAAGTTTTTTGTTTACATATTTTATGATTTGTTTGATGCTGCTGTGATAACATTACTACTATAAATTATATTTTTAAAATTTAGAATATTATTGAAAAGCACAAATTGTATTGTAACACAAATTGTGTTTTGTATATCCAGTTGCAATGTTTTAAGTTTTGTTCTAGGTTGTTATCATCATCAGTTACTTGTGGAAATAAGGCTCTTGCATTGACTGAATTTTTTACAGCTCTGACCTGAGTATTGTATCTGCCAGGTCAGTTCTTGTTGAAAATCCAGTTTTGATCCTTCAGTACAGAAATAGAAATTCTAGGTGACCCAAACAAATATTATGAAGAATGCTGATTTGATTAATATACATTTTAACTACTTGAAAGTAATGTTGATTAAAATAATTGTTTTGAACATTTGATTTGTTTTAATGATATAATTAATAGTACTTGGGTAAATTAGAGTTAATAAAGTATACAGTAGTTTTTTTTATATTAACTCTATTTTTACATTGTGAATGAGTGTCTCAAATTTTTATGAGAACACCTTAGTATATTATCTAACTTTTCTAATATTAAATGTTTTTAAAAAGTTAATTAAAATTTTTAAAGTGCAGAATATAGAAGTGATGGAAATATAAATATTATTCTATTATAAACTTACTAACTAGAGTTGATTTGTTATAAAAAGCAATGAAAAAAAACCAATTGGGTTTTCTTTTTTTTTTTTTTTCGGGTTTACCCTGATAATTATTGAACAACCCTGATCTCTATGTAAAATCATGGAGATCTTGTCAAATGGCTCTGTTTTCCTCTAACCTTAATGATGGCTCTTTTATTACAATATAAATAGTATTTTAGAATGTTTTGTTTCCTTTTATTACCTAAAGTGTCTTAACATTTAAAAAAAAAATAAAAATACTAGCACTCTTGATGGTTTAAAGGTGCAAAATACGGGTTAAGATTTCAGTAATACCTGCAACAAAATAGCATGCAAGGACTTTTATGCACAGTTTCATAGCAATGTATTTATTTATAAATATTGTCTGCAGCATTCATTTTTTTTCCTCGCAAATCTGTATTAAAATTTTGTGATAAATTTAATAAGATAAATGCCTTTTTTTTTAATGAGTATTTGAGTTTGAATGAATATTGTTTATTTTATTGTAATTTCAAACATCATTGTTCTAAACTGTTTTTAAAATTTTGTCATTTTGTTTTCAAATTTTTGCAGCATGCCTATCATTTTATATCTTGTAATCTAAAACTTTCAAAAGTCAATCGAGGTGTCTAGTAAATATTTAGAATTATGAATGGAATGGATGAATGAATGAAATGTATGACTGTCACTCACATCAAAAAGTATTACTTTTGGTATTTTATTTATCTTAACTGGTTTTAAAAAGCTCCTATAAAAGGAGTATTTTACAATTTGTTCATAGACTAAAAATTTTAAATTTAATTTGTAAAATGTACTGGATTTTTCTTATAATGTAGGTAGCTGTGGTATTTTTGATCCAAATGTTTGTCTAAATTGTTTTCATTTTATAATAAATAAATGATTTTTCTACTGACTTAGTCTCTTTTTTTTTCTCTTTGTGTTTTCTGAAGAAAAAAAAAATGCATAAAATGAAGAGGAATACTATTTTTTAACTTAAATTGAATTTTTTTAAAGATACTTAAAAGCTTAACTTCTTAATTGATTAAATTAAATTTTATGAAAGTAATCATAATTGAAATACACTATGAAAATTAAATTATAACAGAACATTTCATGCACCGAAACATGTAACTGCTTTATAGTAATACATAATCAGGGCTCAAAGTAATCCTTAATTTCCCTTTAAAAAAAAAAAGAAAGCATTTCTGATTACTAAACATTTCAATAGATGTCCTGAAATTTTTGTGATTTTTCAAAATTAAGTTGAAATTAACTGGAAGAAAAATTATTATTTATCTAGAAAAGAATTGAAGAAATTTCATGAAACAATGTAAATAACAAAATGAACTACAAAGTCTTCATAGTGCTCAAGTACAATATTAATCTACTTCCTGTTTAGAGACAATTACTCTTAATTTGATGGCATCTAAAAACATTCGATGAGTGAGAGGAGTGGGATAGAAAAATCTCTTATTAAAAAATTTTTTTGCCCATACCTATTGAAATATTTTACAGTTCTTATTTATTTGTTTTACATATGTGAGCATTATATAAAATAATTTTTGTGTCACCGCATGACATATATATATATAATTTTTTGTAAATACCACAAGTGTTTGCCAATAATTTTTTAGACTGAAGCAGATATATCTACACAATGCCCTCACATCTCCATATACATCACATTTTCTAAATTATTAAGCAATAAAAGGAATTTAATTTTTATAAATAGATTTTCATCCTTAACAAGTTCGTTACCAGACGAGTGCAGGTGATTATACTATATCTATGATTGAAAAGTGGTAATTAATCTATAAAGATAAAATCAAAGTAAAATTGTTTCTCTTTATTTTAGCAACGGTTTGTTTTTAAATTTTATAATAAGTTTATTCTAAAAAACCAAATGTTATTGTCATGAGAAAACATCACCATTCTTTCTACAAAAATAGGTGAATGATAATATGTATTTTGCTATCACCTGACAGATCTGTTTTATTGAAATAAACTGCAGGCGAGAATTTCCTAACATGACATCGCATGATTAGCAACAAAAGTGTTAAGAGTTGTCTGTCAATAATAATTAGTTATCACGTGTGAAAATATAAAAATATTAAGGAAAAGAAAATAAATATTCCAACTACTTTGATTTTTTCATAACAAAATTTTTTTTTATGACCACGTAAAAATTTGCAGATCGAAGCGAACAATTATATTTGCTCGAAATCAAATGGATGTAATAAATTAACATATTTTTTCCTTAAATTCTGTAATAAAATGTTAATGAAAAAATTTATAAATTTGCAGGTAATAGTGAAATAGCAGGACACACAGGCCCAAAAGAGATTTGATTAAAAAATATAACTAAATGAGTTAATTTATATTAATTTAATTTAAAAGTTAAAACCCAATTTTTAAGCTGAAATAGTTTATTTACTTAAATATCTAATTTTAGAAAGAGATTTTCTATCCTTATAACTTTTTTTTTAACATCTAAATTTAATTTGTCTGTCAATTAAATATTAGTTCAAAATAAAATCAATTATATGTTGTTTATATAATCTTTACTGCAACGATCTTATTGTCTTAAAAACAATAATTTTATTTTTAAAATTCAGTAATATTTTTGTAGAAAAAAAGAGGTTATTATTTAGAGAATATAAGCTACAATGGACTTAAATTTATTCCTGTTCTGTTTTCTACTCTAAATGAACTATTGATTATTCCAATCGTATTCAGATTATTAACTTTACTTTATTAAAATAACAAATTTTAATGTTAATTAAATGTATTCAAATTAAAATATTTTTGATGAAGTAAATATAATGGGCAGCATAAAAAGTTCACGAGTTTTCAGACATTTTTGCATTCAATAAAATTGCTAATTTGAGTATAATAAGATGCAACTGCTGATATGTTCCATAGCAATTAATTACTAATACTCCACTTCAATTCCCGAAGATTCCGATGCAATCTTATAAGGAACATGCTAATTCGTACTCAATTGCTACTAAGTTACATCCAGCATAAAATCTTAAAAATTAAAATCACTTATTAAATTTTTAGTCAGCAAGTTATTGAAGTATAAAATTTTAAAATAGAATATATAACATGGAATAGAAAAACTTAAAGAAACAAAAAAATAATTTTGCTTTTAAAAAACAATTGCAATTGAAGATTCACAACTTTCTTAAAACCACAATTATCAATTTCAAAAATTTTAACTTATCACTGCAAAAAATTTTTAAAAAAAAATATATAGGTGGCTAATCTTTATTAATGCGATGCATCTCTCTTCCATAGTAATTGCATCATGTAGCTCTAAAATATAATTGAACCTGCATAAGAATAAATAAAATATAATATAGAACACTTTTGTTCATTGATATGAACTAAATTTTCCCAACTAATGGCTCAGTTTGTTTCAACTTCTCGTGACCCACACGAGCATAGAATTTTCATTCAGAAATTTGCTGACATGTAAATTTATTCTTTCATGCTTAACTTACACGATAGGAACTTCAATTTGTTGTAACCAATGGGGAAAAAAATGAAAACTTTCTTTGTTGCAGCGTATATATATGTCACGGCCAAAGCCCGAAGTCCGGCCACTTCGCGAATTGGTGCAAAATAATTGAAACGATCAATTATTTCGCACTTTGGCCGGCCATTTCGCGAAGTGGCCGGTCAAAAACGCGATGTGCTCATTCAAGAACGCCCGGGCAAATGTATACCGGGCAGTGGCACTTAACTAGACCGAGTATGACTAGACCTTTGGTAAATGTCCGAAATATATACTAGGTCTAGTTAAGTGCCACTGCCCGGTATAACCTACACTGGTGTTTTTTTAAGGTCAAGTGTCACTGCCCGGTATACATTTGCCCGGTATGCGCTACACTGATGTTTTTTTAAAGTCAAGTGCCCCTTTCCGGTATACATTTTCCCGGTATACCCTACACTGATATTTTTTTAATGTTCAGTGCCACTGCCCGGTATACATTTGCCCGGTATATCCTACACTGATGTTTTTTTAAGGTTCAGTGCCACTGCCCGGTATGCATTTTCCCGGTATTTATCTTCTAATCTATCGTCAGTAAGTATTAAAATATCGAATAAATGTAATCTATCGTCAGTAAGTAATAAAATATCGAATAAATGTAATTATATCATCGAATAAATGTATAATTATATCCGGTCAATTCCCGAAATCAAGAAAAAATCGGACATTGGCCAGCTATCCTATGCCACTTCGCGATCTGGCTGGCCAATTCCCGAAATCAAGAAAAGATCGGACATTGACCAGCCAATTTACAGCGTTCTTGGCCAATTCGCGATCTGGCCGAATTCGGGCTTTGGCCGTAACATATATATCAGATAACAATATGGAGAAAACATGGGAAATAATATTAAAAAAAACTAATGAAAAGAGAAGGGAAAAAAAAATTAAAATAAAGTTTTTTTTTAAATATTAAAAAAAAAAAAAAAAAATAGAGCTAGAAAACAAAATAATGAGAAAATATAATCATCAAATTTTTATTATTTTGTTTTCCGGCTTTTTAATATTTTTAAAAATATTTTATTTTAATAATTTTTCTTTTTCTCATTTCGTTAATCTTTATTATATTATTTAACACGTTTCCTCTCTTTTCTTCTTATCATTTTTGTCTTTATTGTGCTATATTTATGTTATTATGTAATGTACTTGTGCTATATTTACATTATTATTAAATAAAATATTATTCATTAATGTTTATATTTATAAAAAATTAAGGGAGTCAAAGTTTATTTTTTAGTCATATTTTATTGACTGCATTTACATCATTATCACCCTCCATACCATACCATATTACTTGCCATATACCATTACCATATTACTTGCAGAAAATTTCAATGCAACATTTTTGTACGAATTAATAAATATTATTATTAAATAAAGTATAGAATATAGAGGATACGACATGTAATAATCTTAATTAAAATGTAAATCTTTGGTTAGATTTATAAAAAAAAGAAATGATCACAAATAAAAATAAACACACGCAGTTTTAAATTTAAAAAATGGTAGCTTAGTTAATTTTTTCAAGGGCAGTTTTTTCGACAATGGTAGAAATTAGCCATTTTTTCAACTAAAAATGCTAAAATATTGAAAGTTTAAAGCTGACATATATTTTTTACACTCTTGAAAATCATTAAGTTCTATTTTTTTATCCATTAGTAATTAAATTGGAAAAACTGAAAATAAACTCATAAGTAGAAAATAAGATAATTTAAATTGTTTTTACACTTGAGTATCATTTTGAAACACAGCATCAAATCATAACTAATTATGAAAGATATTAAGAATTAAGTATTATTTGTGTGCAGGAAAAACAATAGGTTTAGCTTTAATGTGAATAATTTTCAAAAATAAATTTTCAAATTCCAAATAGAAAATTTTTGAACCTTTTTCTCTCTTTATACATAGACACTCTTGATGTTAATAAATTTACTGATATTGTAGACTAACTTTTTAAAAATAGAATAATAGAATATATTTTTATTTTAGCTATTGGGTGTACTGAATGGATATAGATGGCTATTTAGCATTTAGCAAGAGCTGAACAGAATAGTTTATCTCCATTACTATAGCCAACCAAATTAGCAAATACTTATTTACAACCATTACCTATTATTTTTTAATATACTTTGAACCTATAGAAAATTGAAAATTATCTTATTTCCTATGTAACATAAACTTGTTCTATATTTTAAAGAGAAAAAGAAATTGTGAAATGCCAGCAAAATATGATATGAAAGAAAATGATACTGAATTTTATTGTCAAGTCTAATTTGTTCCGTCTTATGACAATTTTGTCAGAAAAAATCTGTTAAAATATTAAAATGTTGCAAGTTATATTTCTCACATTTTTATTTTATAATTAACACCAGAATTTAAAACAATATAATTTGCTTTTCAAAACATACTGGTTAATTGATTTAATAGCCTCTATTTGATTATTTCTGTAGATTAAATTACGCAGATTAAACTTATATTTAACATAGTTAAGAAAAGAAATCGCTACAGTTGGCAAAACTGCTATTGAAATATGTGAAATGTTGCAATAAGTTTTTACTGATACGTTATTGAACTAATAAATGAAAAACAATCAATGTTGTAATAAAAAATAAACTTCTGCATATATCTTGATAATTTTATTTTATCCTTCTTGATTACTTTATGTATTATTTTGAATAAATTATATATTAATGTTTTGTCTGCAAGTCAGCCAATCTTTTCTTATTTAGTCTCTAAGATGATTTAGGGAGAAATTTAAGAAAAAAACAAATGGGTTGCATATAAAATTATCCTCATTTGTCCTGATATTTAGTTTTCAGTCATCTCTACAGAACATCATTTTCTGTATCAATACAAGCAAATATTTTGTAATAACCGATTTGAAAAATCGAAAGATTTAGAATTTTGATCTTCACATCTTTTTATTTTACAAAATAGTGCTAGTAAAAATAGCAAAATCTAATAAGTCAAAATTGAGGACTGTCCACTATTTATATACAAAGTTAATTTAAGTACTTTAATTTTAACCAGTTTATACACAGTTCATCACATTCTTAAATTTACCCTCTCTATTAATATTTAATCCGATAAATGTTTCTTATCTTTAAACATTATAAGTAGCACTCAAACTTAGGAGATAACTTTATTTCATCTTCATCATGTATAAAAAAGTACTTTTTATACAAATTTTATACATATACAAATTTAAAATATAATACATATACAAATTTTACTTAATTAAAAATCTAGTAAAATTTTTGAGATATTTTAGCTTTACAAAAAGACTTTCAAGAACGATTGCAAAATCCACTTTTTGTTTATAGCATATGAGCAGAATACCTGTTTTTCGTATGCAGTGAAAAAAGTAAACAATGAATAAATCAGTGCTTAACTACGCTGTGGATGCACACAACACAATTGAAAAAGAAAAAATTATTTAAAATGTTTTATTTAGTATTTAATATGGCCCTAAAGTGTGACTTTACATAATTATAATGAGCGAAACACATTTTCAGTTGTTCGTTATGATTAAACTTGGTCATGTAATACACGAAAAAGATTTGCTAGATTTTTAAGAAACATATTATTTTACATAAAATGGTTTGATTAAAAAATATAACTTAATGTGTTAATTTATATATCAATTTATTTTAGAAGTTAAAACCCAATTTTTAAGCTGAATTAGTATAGCTGAATAGTACTCAAAGAATATTTGGTAAGAAATTTTTTTTTCTCCAGATATTTTAATATAACATACTAGAATAAGTTATTAGTAAAATAACAAATCATAGGAACCCGAGTATTTAAGTTTTTGAATTTTAACACTGTATAAAAAGGTCATGTTTATTCCATCATTTTGATATTTTCGCCATTACAAATACTATACTATTTGCTCTAATTTCATTCAGATGTTGACAAAAGACAACCTGATGACCCGTCAAATTTTCTAACAGTAATGTGGAAGAGTCAAAAGATGTAACAAGTTCTCATTTTTCACTTAAAAAAAATTGTAAGAAGGAAAGCAGAAAATAAACCAGTTTATTGAATCAAAATATACAGGCAAGTTCTTCATAATTCCAAATTCTTGGCGTATCAGTGTTATAATAAGGCGTTTACTCTGGTTTTTGGAGTGGTTAGTAGTGGTATAAATGTTTTTTTTTCTTTTCTTGCTTGAATAAAAGTTTAAGAAAACAAAGATTTTGCATTACACGTAAAGGGGAACCACGAAAATATCTCTCAGATTGCTTAATTCCATTTAAAAGCTCAGTCATCGCAATGGATATTTTTTATAATGAATAATTTTTTTATTATCTTTGAGAGACTTCTTTGTGAATATACGAGATGTTCTTCATATTTGTGTAGTTTTTAACTCAACCCGAAAATCAAAGTAACTCGCTATTTAGGTATCGGAATAAAACCATATTTATGAAAGTTATAAAAATAATTCATTATAATCAAGATTAAATTGAAATTAAAATTATCAAATTTCGCGTTACACGCTAAGAAAAACAAACTATAATGTCTTTCAGTTTGCTTTTATTGGTATATAAAATAAAATAACTTGCAATTTAAGCTTCGGAGTAAAATTATATTTATGAAAATTAAAAGATTAGTTTATTTTAAATAAGATTAAATCAAAATAATCACATTTTGCGTTACACGCAAAGGAAAACCACGAAAATGATTTTTTTAAAATTGCTTGGTGATAATAGGATTCAAGCTAAATGGTCATCATCATCTCAATGAAAATATTTTTTATAAACAGTATTTTTTTTATTATTATTATCCTTAATAGATAGGGTACCATCTTTCTGAACAGAACAAAAAGCTCTTCTTATTATCTCAACCCAGAAATTAAAGTAAGTCGAATTTTAAGTATCGAAGTACAATTGCTATAAAAATAACCTATTTTGCGTTACACGCTAAGGAAAACCACGAAAATGCTTTTTTTTAATCGTTTTTATCGGTAATATGATTCTAGCTAAATGTTTATTATCTAAAATAAATTATTTTTTAATAACCAATAATTTTTTTTTTAATCCTTGTGAAGCTTATCATCTTTGTGAATGTAACGAAACGCCCTTATTATTTTTAATTCAATTCAGAAATCAAAGTAATTAACACTTTAAGTATCTTAATACAATCATATTCATGAAAGTTACAAGAATAGTTTATTTTAATGAACATTAAATTAAAATAATCAAATTTGCGTTACATGCGAAGGAAAACCACGAAAAATTCTTTTAAATTGCTGAATGGTAATAGGTTTCCAGCTAAATGTTGATTATCGCAATGAAATTATTTTTTATAATCAATAATTTTTTTTATCATCCTTGAAAAACAACCTGTCATCTTAGTGAATAATTCTGAAACACTCTTCTCATATTAATATTTTTTTTCCACAGCCCAGGAATCGAAGTAACTTGCAATTTAAGAATCGGAATAAAAGCATACTTATAAAAGCTACTTTAGTAACCAAATTCTGCAAGAAGGAAATAAGGAAAACCAAAACCACGAAAACGTTTGTCAGATTCTTTGTAATAGGATTCCATCGAAATGTTCATTGTAGCAATGAAATCATTTTTAACAATCAATTATTTTTTTATTATCATCTTTGATTATAGCCTAACTAAGTAAATGTTGTGAAATGCTGTAAAAAAAATTTTTGTACTTTTTTGTATTTTTGTACACAACTAAGATATAAAAAAGTTACTTGTAATTTAAATACAGGAATGAAATTATATTTTGAGAGACTTTTTGAATGAAAATAATTAGACTTTACATTACGCACAAATGAAAACCATGAAAAAGTTTTAATAACAAACTAATTGAACGCTAGCAGACAATTATGACACTCTATCTCAGCAATTATTAACATTTTCCAATTTATTGTTCTTCATGAAATTAAATGTTTTGGGCAGCTTAGATTGCTTATAAAACTGTTCTTTATTTTATTTTATTAATTTCAAGTATATGAATTTCAGAACAATATAAAAATGAATTTTCAAGAATATATAAATTTTTTCATTTTAAATTTTAAAATATACAAATCATAAATCTTTAAAAAATTTGAACAAAAATGTGTTCAGATTTTTCTGGCACAGAGACAGAATGTTCTTATTTATCATGACAATTTATAAAAATCAAATAAATAAAAAATAGAGTAGAGACCAGTGATGTCAAAGTTCACCTTGACATCCGTTTGGTATAGTGATTGATCTTTCTATCTTTATATCTTTGTCTGAGTATACACAAGCAAAGAAGGGGATACAAGCATATATATTCATTGTCTACGAAGTACTTCGATTGGTTTGAATAAATTATCAAACGAGCATGCGCATTAGCAAAATTGCGCCAAACAAAAATGCTAAAAATGCCATTCTAGTAAACCTGACGAAACGATTAAGTGATAAAGATGAAAACGATAATGCGATCGACCAATCAAATGACTCTATTTACTAAAAAGGTGGGCAGCCAAGCAACAGCCTTATAATAAATATAAAAATTATCCAGCAATTTTTTATTTTGCGGACCATTTGGCGCCCCTTTGTGAATAGCGCCCGGGGCATGATGCCCCCCCCCCCTTGCCCACCCCTCGCTACGCCACTGGGGAGAAGGGCTAAACAAAGAGCACGGGGCGAGCTCATATAATCAGAAAGTCGGGTCCCCAATCGTGGTTGCCGGGAGAAAAGTGTTGAACCAAGCAGACTCCTCAATTCTGCTTTTAACATGTAAAGTCTATGGCGGGCTTGTCATACTTTGAATCCATTTTTATTGTTTAAGAATCGGAGTGATCAATTTAAAAAAAATACTAATAATTTTTTCAATCTTTCCTATCCACGAAAATGTAGGTCAATTTTTTTTGTCTTTATTACTTTTTGTAATATTGCCTTTGAAACTCAAGTCACTTTCTACCTTTGAGTAAAGGAGGAAGGCAACTTCCACCCCCAAGTTCATTCTCCAAGAGACGATTGCGGTCTACTCTTCTCCGTAGGTGGTCTTGCTCCCTCCCTCCCAAATACTTTTACTCTGTTCAACTCTTTTTGAAAATCTTTTTCTCTCTCTCTGTCCTTTTGAAGAACTGATATGGGGAGCTTTTATAAGCTTGTAATTTATTATGGAAATTATATTCGCTGATAATTCGTTCATTCTACATACATTTTATTTATTTAGTAGTAATACTTTTTCGTGTTTTTATTCATTTTGAGGGTGGAATTTATTTTTTAAATACATTATTCCCCCTTTTTTTAAAACTTTTTTCCTTGTTTTTTAAAGATGTTTCAGAATTAAAAAATTTAGCTTCTGAATAAAGTAAGAGTAATTAAAATCGAGAAAATGACGTAAAGATATTCCAATATACTATAAAGCATCACAAAACTGTAGTTCTCCTTTTTTTAAAAAAAAAAATATATATATATATCGTACACTCATTTGTAGGTTTAAAAAAACATTTACATTATAAAAATTTAAAAGGTTGCAATTTTTCCATTCCATAAATAGTTTTAATTACTCCAATAGCTGGGATAGTTTGTTTTTCCACGGTAGGGAAGAAAAAAAATAGCTAGTACACAAGAGCACACATCATCCAAACGTGAACAAGCACTTAGCCCTGTGTTTAGGGCTTTAATGTACATACACAAGAATTTTATTTAAATCAGTAAATGAAGAAAAATATGAAAATATACCCATGTATTGTAAAATTCTTAAAAAAAAAGGAAGTAAAAGAACATTAGTGGACATAATTAATATTCACGAGAGAAAAATAAAAACGGTATCAAAATATAATGAACCGCTGCTTAGGAACGCAACACTGAAAATATTGAAACCAGTTTGATTGCCAGATGAAATAGAAAGAATGAGAAATGTGATTATTATAAACACCACGAAATTTCATCACGATATGTTAAAAAATAAAAATAAGTTTTAATACTTAGAGTTAAGTTTCTCTTTGTTACTTCAGACAGTCAAACTGGTTTTGATGTTTTCAGACCTAATTCACCAGATTTTGAAACTATTAGTCTCTTTTTATTGCTTTAACATTAATCTGTAATTCCTAATTAATACACTTTTTAAAACTTTTTTTAGCAATATTCTAAAAATATATATTAAAACTAGTAATTATGCAATATCTTATGTATTTAATAACGAGAAATTTTTCGAATTCCTATTAAAAGTGTGTAATGTAATTTTTATTCATAATTTTTTGCTCTTTTATTTTTTATTTTATTATTATTTTTTTTTTTTTGCTCTTTGTTCTGATAGAACAAAGTATGTAATCAATGTGTTGTTTTAATTTCGCTTCCCTGACCCTCTTTTGCCATTCATGGAGAAGAGTTTTCTGAGTAGAAATTTCTGCACTGCAAACTTTAATTAGTGTAGTTATAGTTAATTAAAATCCGCATTAGCATTACATCGAGAGGAAAAACACGAAAACCTCCTAGGGTTAGTGATAAAATTTTGTAAAGTAAACTTGTCTCAATCAGTTGTTATGTTGTAAGTTTTAATGAAAATCAATAAATGCCTTTTCTTTCAAAAATTTCGGTATCGTACTTTTTTATAAATTAATTTCGATTTTTTTGATAAATTTTTATATTAATTGCAGTGAGCAGCTTCACAAATCTATATATTAAAATGTAAATTAACATAGAATTGTTTTTGTTTGTTGTTTTTAATGATCCATCGAAATGATCTATTAGAAAAATGGTACAATCTTTAAAAAAATTGAAAAAAATTTATTAAAATTAAAAAAAAAAGGTTGTGAAAAATATATGTATTTAAATTGTAATTGAAAGAAACAAATTAAAAAAGTAATAAAAAAAATGAAATCTTGAACTCAAGGTTTTACTTTAACATAAAAAGTTTTACAAGTTAGCAATTAAATTTTTAAAAAAATTAACAAACTTTATTTGATTTAAAGAGAAAATATAAATTTATTTTTAATGTAGTTACTTTATATGAATTACTTTCATATGACTACATAGTAAAATTTTATAAATGTAAATACTCTGGTTATTATTAGTTCTCTAAATAATCAAATCAAAATAATAAATAATTCAAGATATAATTAGAAAAAGTGCATGTTAAATAAAATGATAAAACCATTTTGAAAATAAATAAAGCCGTTTTAGAGTTTAAAAAAATTATTTTTTAAGTTTTTCTTAGAAGGAGAAAAAGCATAATGTAGAGTGAGTCTCTTCTGATATCTTTTGAAATCTAGTTGACCCCTGCAGGTTGCAATTCCCCCTTTTCTGTGACAGTGGTTAGTCGATTAGTTTCGGATTATTTAAAACCCCAGGAAGTACGCGCACCCCCACCAAAAATGTAGGGGAGACAGTGGAACGGGTTTTGGAGGTGCTATATTTTTCGTCCCTATTCGGGACTAGCTCTTACTGAAGGTTAGAAGGGAAATGGAGAGGCCTTCTCACAGTATCCTTTGGCCAAGGGCTAAACGCATGAAACCGGTCTCTCCCCAGATGGCGTATTCGAGTGTTGCGATCGCCAATAGAAAAATTGGCAGAAAAGTTCCTTCTCAGAAGTAACTATTCATCACTATTTTAAGGGGGAAATGGTTCTTGAAACAGTATTTGCAATGCGTAGATGACGCAGACTTTTCGTGCATGATAAGGGCTAAGAAATAGCACACTATCGTCCATTAAAATGAAATCAGAACCTACTGAATCTATAAAAGTTGGACCACGGAACTCCAAGAAAAAATATTGATAGTGAAGAAAAAAAAAAACAGTAACAACGCCTCCGCCACTTTAAAAATCCTGGAGGGAGGTCATATGGCTATTTATTATGATGCCTCTCCCGACCATCAACTGTTCTTCCATAATGAAATGGTCCAATTCTCGAATTGTTGAAAGTAGGTAAATAATGCATAACCCTAGTGTTCCGTGGAAAAGTAACGGAGGCTCTGAGAGTCAGGTTTTATTTATCTATTTTTTTTAAAAAACCAGAAATGGTTTTTGAACCCTGTAATTATATTTTAATCCAACCAATAATACATAATTTAGAGAATATTTCAGTCAGTAAGGCATTTCCCCCTACAAGTTTAACAGTTAATAATTTTTGAACTAACTATCGAATGTTCATCTTTTTTATTCCATCGTACTCTCTTTACATTTTTTCTACACACTTTCGTAAATTCAACTCTTTCTATATTTTTAGCCCAGCAAAACAAAATCTAACGTTAAGTTGAATACAAAAATAATAAAAAGTAAAAGTTCCAAATAGCGACGAAGTGGCCTTGCCCTTGCAATTTTTTTATATACAGAGATATTTATAGCTGAAAATGTTAATTAAATAAAATTAATTGATTAAAAAAATATTTTTTTAAGTTTACATTCATCTAGGATAAATATTTCTAAGTAAAAATCGCTTTTTCTGCTCTCATTTAAAACTCTCATCTCAAGAGGTTAATAAGAGACTTTTCTGCCGATTTTTCTTTTCTTTCTTGTCTTGGCTGTGTTTTAAAATATCAAAATTTCTATTTAGCAAATCAAGAAAGAACTTTTTTGTGCACATTTCTCCGAAATTTCTTGTTTCTTTGTAAAATATGCAAAATAAACAAGTGAACACCGTGAATAATTTTAAAATTAATGATAGTATTATCACGTATCTGGACTTAATCTTAGTGATTCAACAGCCTAACCTTAAATTTGCTAATTTATTAGTGCCAACGACGTTTGATCTTACAAAATAAGGTACAAAAACGAAATTACTCTGAATAAACATATCTTCTTTTTCCGACGGATGTGGATTCTTGACTCTCGAAATAGAGGGGTTAGTCAAAAGAGAAAAGGGTGATCGAAAGTTTAAACAAACTCATTTTAAGCTTATCTTATTTAACTTATTTTAGCGTATTGTTTGCGTATTTCGCTATATCGTGTGAACTTTTTATGTGAATCGAAAATTTTTTGCGCACAATTATACAATCCGTGTATCCAAAGGTAATTCGATGCAAAAAATAATTTTAATAATTATTTATTATTTTTTAAAATTTATTCAACAAAGCTGAAGAATTTGAATATATGGTACACAAATGTTATCCTACTTTTAATATGATCAATTTTAAAGGACAAAATACAAAATTTGACGAAATTGGTAAAATTGCTTCTAATTTATTCAATTTTAAAAAGTCATAATTTAAAAAAATTAATGTCTCGAGAATCAGTCTAACGATTTAGTTCAAATTTTATTTTCTCTCATCATAAATTGTATATCTAAAAATGATATTTGATTTTGTATATCTTACAACTTAAACATTTTTCGACCGTTATGAAATAGTTTAATAATAAATAATTATTAAGAACTATATTTTGAGGAAATTATCTTTAAAAAAATTTTATTGTGCCCAAATATCTTCCAAATCATTTTGAAAATTTTCGAGATATAGCGAAATATTCAATTTGACGAAATTTTTAATGCAATGCATTGAAATTTCACTTTTTTTTTAAAAATTTAGTAGAAAGATATATAATAACGTTTTTTTTTTTTTTTTTTTTTTTTTGGGCTACAAAATGTTCGTATCCTTCACTTTTGGAGTTTCCATTCGCTACTTTTTAATCTTAAATTCTGGAAACACTGCTCTTTCATACATCCACAGATCGTAATTTTGACCTGAACAAGAGAACGATTAACCTCCAATTCAGTACCCCTAGAGGTATGATTTGTTATGGGAACATGGAGGACTTTATGACCAGACAGATTTAACATGCACCAGTCACCACTTACTACACGGGATGTCTTCGGCCTGCCAGGGATCAAACACAAGATCTCTTGGACATAGGTCAGACGCCTTACCAACCAGGCTATACCGGGCATTCCATTTACTTTTGGTGTAACGAATGAATTACGGCCTCGACTTTTTTTTATGTTCTACTACTTGCACACTAAATATTAAGACATAAATATTTTCAGTGAACCTTCGTGTCGAAGGTTAAATGCACTTCAAAAATCTGAGAAACGAGGCTATTTTCTCAGACTTTAACCGCCAAATTTTGCTTGTGCCAACTGTAAATTACTAATGTATATAGGGGAGAGGGGATCTAGTGTGGATATAATGCTGAATTGGAAATCTGGAATAACTTTCTTTTTTACTGGCCAAATCTCTTCAGTTAGATATCGTAAATTGGCAACACTGGTGTGCAAATTAAAAACGGACCACCCTGAATAACTTTTGATCTAATGATTGGATCTTCACGTTTTGTGACTCAATCCTAATGCTTCAGAGAGTGGCCTCAAATATGTTAATTAATTAGTGAAAACGATATTTTAAGTTACGGAATCAGACACAAAAACGTATTTTCTCTGAATTAACATACCCTTTTTTTGTTGCTGTTGATGGGTTCGGATTTTTGACTTCCAAAATATAGGAGGTAACTGCGAACTGGGAAAAATTGTCCTGACAGTTTGCTCAGGAGAACGATTTAAATTTTGGGTTCCTTATTGTCAATTTTACTTTTTCGTATTTCGTCATACCTTGTAAGCTTCTTAAGCGAATCAAAAAAAAAAAAAAAAAAAAATAAATAAAAAAAAATAATAATAATAATAAATAAAATAAATAAAAAAATAAAAAAATAAAATAAATAAATAAATAAATAAATATTGCACACACTTTGTTTATCCTACGATAATCTCATGCAAAAATCGTTTTCAGTAAATATTTATTATTTTCGTTTTATTTTATTTTATAGCAGTCGTAAAAGTTTTAAATTATAATTGAGGTATACGGTTTTTTTACATCATTTTATAGAATGCACTTTTACATGGTAAAATACAGAATTTTGCCAAATAAAATTGAAAATCAGCCGACTAGTTTCTGAGAATTTGAATTTTAAAAAAGTCGTATTTACCTTACAATTTAAATTTTATTTCGAACCTTATGAAATAAAATAATAAAAGTAATAAATATTGACTGAAACTTAGTTTTTGCATGGAATTATCATTTTATAAGTAAATTTTATATTTGTGTAAAAAAAGTTTTCGTTTCGCTTTTAGTTAAAGGTGTATGACTTGGAAAAATGACCACAAAAGTTCGCTATCTATAATGCAGACACTTTTCTGCATGTGAACGTAGCTTTATCTTAATAAATAATTACATTCCGCTTAGACCGTTTTAACGATCTTTGGGGTTGTATCATTATATTAAGACCATTTTAAAATAATTTTCAATAAAGTTATAAGAATTTTGAATTGTTTCACAATAGTTATTTTATTATGAAAATGAAAAGCAACTCAAATGATAACTAATGGTAAAAGTTTTAATGTATTATAACTCTCGATGTTAAAAAAAAAAAAAAAAAAAAAAAAAAAAAAAAAAAAAATTTTCGCTGGACATGTTTTTTTTCTCGTAACTCAAAAACTATTCGAAGGAACGCGGTGATATTCTGCACATTTCTGAAGATATGCTAAAGGATCATTCTCATATTGAGGAATCCTCATTACATTGTAGTTGTTGTTTTAGTCACTTATTGTCTTATACCAACAAACCTATTTAAGGTGGAGGGGTGCGCTTATTTTTGTTTTACAGTTGCGCTATTTATGGTCAAGAATTTAACTTTTACCGCACGCAAACGTCACAGCCCGTTTCACGGGGAGAACACATTCACATACCATCCATCGGCCGATTATAATTTTGACCTGAACCAAAGCACGATCACTCCAATTCAGTACCCCTAGAAGTATTGATTTGTTATAAGAAGGTGGAGGACTTTGTGACGCCGACCGATTTAGCATGCACCAGTCACCAATTTGTACACGGAGAGTCTTCGGCCAGCGAGGATCGAACACACGATCCCTTGGATATGGTCCCAACGCTCTACCAGCCACGCTATCCCGACCTCTCATTGCATGATGCAAAAAAAGAAAGAAAAACTTCCACAGAAAAATGGTGGCAACTACTTTACTCCAACATGTGTAGTGAAACACTAAATATTAACTCTTGGTTCTTGGTGTTTCGGTGTACCAAGAACCAATAATAGTTTCTTGTATCGGGAAACACCAAGGATAATTTTCTTGAGACTACTTGGCGCAAAGTTGCATTTTTAGTATTTGGTAACACTAAAATTTATATTTACAGTAAGATATGATGCATATAAGAGTCAGTAAAGTTATTTTCATGCTACGATATAAACTAAAAATCATCAATTTAGGAAGCATATATTCACTTATTTTAAAAATAAAACTAATTTGTTTTTCTATCGTAAACACAGCACAGAGAGAATACTATGGTGAATTCGAATTAGGCTTAACTGAATAGAATCGGGTACAAATCAAATAGTGTAAATTTTTTTAATGTAATTGAAGGAACATAATACAATTATCCTTGTTACACAATTAAAAACATCATACATTTTGAAACAGCGAACTTTCGTTTCTGTCGATGTTTAGTAGCTAGGAAAAAATTATAAATTCAAGCCATCTCGTATTCAATTGGAAACAATTGCCTGGCTACATTTAAAATTTGCCAAAATTAGGATGTTTCAGGAGAGAAAAAATAATTTAAAAAAGGTGTGAATGCGTGTCAGCTTGGAGCACGACTACTCTATTATCAGTATTTAAATTTGATGTTCATATCTTTAAAGGGCGTATGAACGTTTAATTTTATGTTAATTTGAAGTAGAGTGTTCATTAATACAATTCATTAGATTGTTCAACTCTAAATTCGAAGAGATATCGCTCCACAGTTCTTATAGTGGAGCTTATGAGTTATTCTATGGCAAAATTGAAATCTAGTTTTCGTCAATTTAATTTATTGAAAATTCATAGGCAAGGGAATTATATATATATTTTTTTTTTGCTGTCGTGTATTACCATGTCTGAAAATGAGCTAGACGTCTCACTTTATTTTAAATATGAATTAGTTCTGGAATGAATAACTAAATCGTTTTTATCAAAAAAAAATTTCTTCTTCTTTTATTTAACGCTTCTTACTCTCCTAACTCAAAAACTATCAAATGAAATTTTCCACATTTCAGGAGAGTCTGTTAAAAAAACTTTCCGATCAAAATAGTTTTGAAGCGGTCATTATTTTTTGAGTTATTTTATGTCAAAAGTCAAATTTAATGTTTTTTGCGTTACGTAATTCAATTAAGGAAAAACTAGAGTGCCTAGAGGAAAAACTATTGACAGAAGAATTATAATTTTTCGTAGCTACTATCTGAAAAAAGGAGTGAGGCATCTCTTACTTTGAATTTCATGATTAAATATTTTATATTGATTTTTTTTATGTGAATTTTTTGGGGTAAAGGAAAATTATTTGTAGTAAATTAAATTGCATTGCAGTCAGCAATAATATAATGTGGCCTTGTCAATGTCATTATAACAACTCAGTAGTAATTGCAAAAAAGGATGTCCTCTTGTTTATTAAGGGGTCGCAGTAACCTTGCATCTTTTTTTTTTTCAATAAAGGTATAAGTATTCATTTCGTGGATGCTTTACATGCTCATTTAACTTATAATCAATAATTTATCTTCAAAAAATAGATAAACTGTTTAATTTGTTTTTAAATTTAAAAAAATTGAAAAAATTCAAAATTTTCAAACCCTTAAGGCTTTTTTATTTAAACATATTTATTTATTATTTTTTTTCTAAGTGCTTACAATATTCATCTTAACAATTTTGTGCATTCATTTGTTGATATCAATTAGAACATTTTTTATAGATTATTTGATAAAAAAATAGAAAAAAAGGTTAAAAATTCCTGTTAGGTACATATGACATGCTGTAAAAATTACAATACCTCATAAAATGCTTATTCCATGCACAGTTTAAATAAGTGTATTATACTTAAGATAAAAAAGTTTACTTCTAAGCTTTATCTTAAATAGAAAAAATCCCTTAGGAATTTAATAAAGATTAAAACACAAAATTATCATCTATGAGAAAAAGCACTTTAAAGTTTGTCAAAAAGACAGATATGTAGATTTTTAACCTCATTAGAGTCTTGATGGCTAGGGGATAGAACATTCGTCTTCCAATGGGGGGAACCGGGTTCGAATTCCAGCGATGGCAGGTCGATACGAACTCCACATCCGGTTCGGACCGACCACAGTTCTGACGTAAAATATACTCAGTGGTAGACGGATCATTGGTTAGAGTCCCCTTGCCATCAGACTATCAGGAGGTTTTCGCGGTTTTCTTCTCCATGTAACGCAAATGCGGATTAGTTCTATCAAAAGGTCCTAAACGAAGGCAATTTTCTCCCAATCCAGGAGTTCCCTTGTCTTCTGGATTAGGTTCAAAATTACAAGGCTACGGTGTTGAACATTGGTAGTCGTTAATTTGAAATGGGGTCGGTTGTTCAATGAAGGTTATAAAAATTATAAAACGGTGCTCTATTGCATCTTCTATCAGTACATATACGCACTCTTTACTACGTATATTCTAAGCGTAAGTCGGTCCTGAAGAGGTTAGCTGTGGGGTTGTCGAGTGGTAGCGAGCTATGGATTTCCCTAGAGATTCATTTAAAAACAATTCTGGTTAACAATATTTTTTACGATTTTTGTTCGACGGAGTGTAAATTTTGCTTTAGAATTTTCAATTTGGTTTTAACATGAAAATGTCAGACCCGCTGCTCAAAAAAATTAAAAAAGTAACCGTAATCGATTTTATTACTAATCTGTGGAAGTTTTTAACGAAATTCTAACTTGAAACAATTCCTGAACTCAATTTCTCTTTCTCTCCTTAATGCAGATTAAGTAAACAATCTCTGCGTAATCCTATCTGCCCCGAAGCTTTTATTTTTTCTTCTTCTCGGGAAATGTAGTTCTGTGAAATCGATGACTGTTTTTAAAAGTGTATCCGGTTAAGAAGTATTCCGAATCACCCCCCCCCTCCCCCTATGTCTGGTTGTTACCTCCTTTTCAAATGATGGATATCACCGTGTATCAGGTTTCAGTACGCGGCGGTGCCTGACTTCGTTGCTTGGTTGAGAAGGTTTCTTGGTTGGAACTGTGTACTACATTTCTCCAATCTCGTTAGAGTATTTTGCGTTTTGAAAAAAAAAAAAAAAAAAAAAAAAAGGAAACTTAAAGACATTGGAAGAAATTAAATTTTAAATATTCCCTCTTTCTTTTTTAAAGTTTTCATAGTTTGTAAAAAAAAAAAAAAAAAAAAAATTAAAAAAAAAAAAAAAAAAAAAAAAATGAATAAATTAAAACGTTATGTTTGTGAGCTGTCCAATTTGTTAATTGCTCATTTGATAACATTTTATTCTGTGGTACACTTTTCAATAACAAAAACCAAGTCTAAATAAAAATAGCCATGTTTGCTGTCCACTTAATTACAACATTATAAAGGAATTTTCCGAATAGTTCTCGAGAAATAAAATATTAAAGAAAGACTATTTTGAAGTTTCAGTTCTCAGAAACTATTTAACCATTTTCGTTTCTATTTTGGATTTTGGCCATTTATAGTCATTTATAATATAATAATTTCGTCATTTATAACTAAAAAAATGTTAAAAAAAATTATATACCTTAATTTCGAAGTTTTATCCATTATTATTTAAATAAACAATAATAAATTATTAAAATTATTTTTATATTTTATAACGTTTGTATTTTAACGTTGTTCACTATTTTATACACAATTTTTTTCTTTCGCTTAAATCAGGGATGGGCAAACCTTTTTGGTCGAGGGCCAAAAATCGAGAAAAAAAAGTTTGATGGGCCAAGTGAAAACTTCTAAAATAAAAAAAAAAAAATACAATATACAAGTTTTAATTTAGATATTTAATGAGATAAATGAAATTGCGATTTTATTTCCTTATATTGAGGTTCTAAGTAAGATGCGCTTATTTTAAGGAACGAGGCTAAATGCCTGTCTATTAGTCTACTTCTGAAACAATTTTTTCTAAGGTTTATAGTTGAAAACACTTGTTCACATATATAAGATAAAGCAAACATAGCATTGATTTTCTGGGCATGAGATTAAATTTTCGAAACTAACTTTTGGTAATGATTTGTAAAACTCAAACTTTAGCATATTTAGAAACAACTGCTTCAGATGATTGCTAGATTGCAACTCAATTAATTCAAGCTGCAAATCCGACCTCACTGTTTCACAATAACGTTGAAAGGCATGGTAAAAATATCTAATTCTATTTGAATCTGGAAATCTGCGGTCAAATTCAAAATGGAGTTTTTTCAAGTCATCTTCATAATTCCTAAGCTTTTCCTTATTTAATGAGGGTATTGAATTTAACCTCTAGAAATAAGACAAGTCGTTCTTAGCTAGCTGGCCAGAAAACATATTAAGCTTCAGTTTAAAAGCTTTGAGATGGGCCCAGATATCATCGATGAATTGATTTTTCCCTTGCATCTTAACATTCAAGTTGTTCATATGACGAAGAAGATCTGTCCAAGTCCATTCATCATTGAACACATGGCACTCTAAATCAACTTTGCGTTTTTTAGTAGTTTTTTTTGGGTTAAAAATTTTTACAAATAAGTTAAAAAAGCACTAGCCATTTTCTAAATTTAATAATTTCACCATTATTTACAATGACATATGTGTGCAATTTTTCCATACCCAATAAATGTTAGAACTCGCCCTGGCAGAAAAATCCGCTCCTTGGAGCTTAAAATGCGCAGTCTGCCACATGTGAAGTGCAATTCACCTATATTAGATTCCATATGTCGGCTCCTCGAGAAAGACAGACCCTCGTTGGAGCCATTCTACGGCTATTCTATAAAGAACTTCTGCTTTCAACATTTTACCAATTGAAGCTGTCTGTGCTAACTATTTCCATCAATTTATGCTTTTTAGAACAAAAATAGAGAAAGTAAAAAGGTCATCAAAACTTTGTTAAGAAAGAAAGAACAAAAAATAAAATTAAACAAAGTAGACAAGAAAATGGATGTATAATTTATATTGTTCATATTCGCCACGGATCGGTGTGTTAAAATTCTATCCGCGGGCCGGATGAAACCTTCCTGCGGGTCGTAGTTTGCCCATCCCTGGCTTAAATGTTCATGAGATAATGACGAAATACTAAAAAAGTAAAGTTAACATTGTTGGCTTCAAACTATCGACTGTTCTACTGTCTAAACTATTATAACCATATTTTCCAGAAAACTAGTACATCCCATATTTTAAGGATTAAAATTCTGAAACTGTTAGGGAAGAAGTATTCGTATATTAGTTAAGCAACAGTTAACACTCGAATGACTGAACATTGCTGTTTTACTTTGAAAGTCTAAACGGGCCTGTTTTGTCCCTTCCCTGATTACTTGTGTGTAGATCAATTAGATTAAATATCTGAAATTTTAAAATATGAATAACATTAATTTAATGAAAACATATTCTTGACTTGATCATCAAAATTCTATAGTATTTTATTAGGTTTGGTTAACAAAAATAAACATTTTATTAAACGGAACACGGGTATTTCAAGTATATATCTAATAACAGCGCATCTGCACCGTTATTAATATGGGAAAATTAGTCGCGATATCAGATGAATAATGAGTCAATATTCTGCATAAGCTGTTTATTAATTAAAAGATGGTGAAGTAAGTCTCAACCCCTCTCCAGCGGGAGAGACACAGATTTCCCGTCAAAACAGACGGATTTTATTTAGACAACATAAAACACAAAAGCCACGCAAAAACTATCGGTCTCGCGTTTTATGCATGGGTAAAAGGGCAGTCATATTGCATTCCTTGTATTCCTACGCCTCATCACAAATCATTTAATACTCATAGAAAATCGTTTAATCCTTCCTTATATGGAAGTAAAAGATCTTAAAATAACTTCTCTTTTGAAACATAAATCTAATTACTATTCATTGGTATATTTTTAACCTTGGAGTCCCAAAATAGAATATCTGCATTTTATGAAAATGAAAGAGCTTCAATGCTTTTATTAATACTAAAATATTTTTATAATTTTTGTATTACATATATGTACACATTAACTTCTAAGATAATTGAGTTTCCTTGTTCTCTATAAATAATAATTATAGTTATATTGAAATACTTATATTTTAATGAAACTGTAATACCTTATCTATAATAAAGGATGCCTTATACCCGAATTCACCCAGAGTTATGAGATATATCTTACAAAGGGCTACTCTACGCCCCCCCCCCCAGTCATTTTAAGTATAAGGTTCTATGTATACGCTTCGAAAAGGTTAACACATGAATGGTTAAATAAACACTTAAATGAAATCAAATTATGAAAAGTCAGAAATAAATATTACCATTAAAGTTATATTTTGAATTACAGAGCAACAAAAAACGGGAGGAGCTAAATTGGCCCAATCCTTTTTTCGTGTGATAAGAAGATTCTTGTTATTCATAAACCTGCTTATTGGAAAAAAAATATAAACTGCAAAATAACTTCTGTTTGCAAACATTTCCACAATTTAAAAAAAAAAAAAAAAAAAAAGCTTGCTTTTGTACTAGCTCTGTTCCTGTTAACACTTAAATCGCTCCAATCTAAACTAACAATCTCTTTGTTTCTACCATATACTTTTATTCAAATAACAACATGTAATTGCATATACCACTACAAAAATACAATCCAAATTCACTAGTATATAAGACATGCTAATTCGACTCTATATTGGGTTCCTTTTCATCGATGAAGGTTGACATTGCCTATAATTTCTCTCCCCACATTGGTGACCAGGACGTGATGTGAACACACTTACCTTGAGAGAAGCTCCCACCTTGAGAGAAGCTCCACAAAATACGCCGTATTCAATGGATGGTTGACTTTCTATGTGTGACATTATCAATATCACTGCTGAATGAAAAGGAAAATTGTATTAGTACTTTGCCTAGAATCAAAATAACAATGAAGAAATATGTTTCTCTAATAACCATCCCCAGCGTTTATTTTGGCCCTTTTTCCTCTTTATTTTAATGAAAACCAAGTTTCAGCTCATGTATATTCAGTTTGTGTCTACACAGTCAGCTATGGTCGGCTCGCACTGACCACAGTGTTGACGTAAAATATCCTCAGGGGTCGACGGATCAAGGATTATAGTCCCCTTGACGTCAGGCTAACCGTGGGAGGTTTTAGTTTGTTTTCCTCTCTATGTAACGCAAATGCGGGTTAGTTCCATCAGAAATTCCTCCACGAAGGTAAATTTCTCCCAATACTTGATTCAGGAGTTCCCTTGTCTTCTGGATTGGGTTCAAAATTACAAGGCTACGGAGTTGAGCATTGGTGGTCGTAAGCCCAATATTGAGTCGGCTGTTCAACGACGGTTATAAAATCAAATCAAAACAAATCAGAAAGTGTGCCGCTCTATACCTATAACAGTCTGACATTATAGTATTGATAAAACGATATGATGAAAAAATTTCATTTTTTATTCATTCATTAAATATTTTTAAAACAATCAATAAAATTTTCATCATTAAATATTTTTATTTATTTATAGACTTTTTTATTTAGTCTCGGCGTTCCGCCAAAAGAGGATTGATAATTTAGAGGTTCCATAGCCAAAAAAATAATTTATGAACCACGTCTATTTCAATAATTTATGTCTATTATATGAATTTTATGTCTATTTCATTAATTTAGACAAAGATTCAAAGTTATTCGATAGATATATTTAATAGTGTTGCTAATCTTGTTACCTCGATACTATCTACTATTCTTGGCTAATAGTACCCTCAATGATCCTTTTTTCAAAGGCCCACTTTGCATAAGGCCCCGCAAAGTTCAGGGAGCTCTAATTACAGATTTTAGCTACTACATTGCTTAATTATCTTGATTCAAAGTGGATCTCCGACGAGAAGTATATTTTGTAAATAACAACTGAAGTATGACTGAAAATGCTGAAGTTTTAGCATAAGATATCCCCAAAGAAAGTGCTTATTTCCATGGGCACACGAAAGAAAAACCAGTAGTCATCATACATGAATTGTCACTAAATTTATTCTATTCTGGTTCCGTATTGCTGTCACGTCACACTTCTTAGCCGTTTATAGTCACAACAACAATTCTAGGATTAGTCTTAGAAGTCTGGGATCTCAGTCTGCATGATTCAATTGAATTTTTGTTTTTAAGGATTAAAACTATTATAGTATTCCGAAAAGAAGTCTGTAAAAGGATTTTAACTGTAATTGTGAAGTTACGCTAAGCTGAACGTTAGAAACAGTTAATCTGAAATAGAATACATCTTTTGTTGTAACTGCAACTGCATTATTATGAATGAGAAAAGTAGATATAATCCTTAAAAAAATGCACTAACTCAGTGTGTTATCTTAATAGGAAAGTTCCAACTCCAAGTTAAATTCTAAATTATACCCTTCAAGAAAATTTTGATAAATATACAAGATTAAATGCCAAAAATCATTTATCACAAGTTTTATGCGAAATTACAGAGAATTTAGAACGAAATTTCTTAAAATGGCAGAGAATTGAAACATAGTTACCTAAATAATACTCTGTAAAAAATTCACTAAAAACACAAAATTATATTCCAAAAATCATTAATCACGAGTCTTATGCTAAATTACCGAGTATTAGAAACAGAGTGTATGAAAAGTACAGAGATTTAAAAATAAAGTTTCTGTAAAATTACAGAGAATCAAAAAATAGAGCTTTAAAATTACAAAGAATTAAAAACACATAGTTTCTGAAAAAATCACAGAGATTTAAAAATAGAACTTTAAAATTACAGTGAATTATAAATAGTCAGAGAATTAATAAAAACACAGGAACAAAATGTGAAAGACTGCAAATTTACAGATACAAAATATTTAAAACTGCAAAAATACAAAAATAAAGTTTGTAAAATTTGCAAATTTACAAAACTAAGTTATAAAAACATCTTAAAATTTACTAAAGATTTCGTACAATTGCAAAGTTTTTAAACTGATTGTGCTAATTTAATTAATTTAATTAAATTCAGTTAATTTATTAATTAATATACTATTTAGGAAGATTAAAATCTTATTAATGGTGGAGTAAGTAAACTGTAACAGGTGTGGATAGGATTTTTTGCTGACACGAAGAAATAATATTAAGGTGAAACGAAATTGACACTTATTTTACAAAGTTTGGAATTTCACTTAGCCTGTTAGTGCCAAAGCTGTGTTTTCATATCATTTGGAAATAAAAAAAATAGTTTTCTTCAATGATATGTTCTTCTGCCACGAGGACATTGAAAAATGTATCAAATTTTTGGAGTTCTCGACATTTCGAGTTCCTGGGTACAGAAGATATCATATAGATCAGCGGTTCCCAAAATATGTACCGAGGAACCCTGGGGTTCCGCCGAAAGGTTCTGTTAGATTCAGGGACAGGGGTTCTGAGAGTTAGGAATTTTTTTTAACCACGAATAACTAAAGATGTATCCAATCAATAATCCATAATTCATTTAGTATTTCGGTGGCTTATATGAAATTGCTCGTGTATTGCAGATGAATAAAAAGTAGCAAAATGAAAAAAAATATTTTTTATAACAATATATTTAATGTGGTTTGAAAAAAATTTTCATGTTTAAAAAATTCCATAAGTGTTTCTCAGCAAGCTTTTCAATTCAAAATAAAATAATAAAATTCAAGGTAAAAAAAAATTACGTTTCTTTTCTCCATGTATACTACAGTTCTTTTTTAAAACCCGTAAATCAGCTGATTTACATCATTTTCAGCGCGTGCATAAACCAATGACAAATTTAAAATACTTCATTCATCACATAAAATATTTTCAAAATAATTAATTTATGGCAGTTTAGTAGTAGTAGTATTTTTATTTATTTACTTTTGAAATTATATATACAGTTTTCGATGATTTTTTTTTTTTTACAATGCCAGGGTTTCGCTAAAAGAAGCATGACCGTAGCTTAAAAAAATTGGGAGCGCTGATTCAGATAAATATATTTGTTTGCGCTCCAAACAATTTTAAAACACAATTTTTGCATAAAGTGAAATTCCAAAATTCACAATTAGTACTCTAATACTTACGTCAAATCTGATAGCAGAGTTAAAAATTTCTTGATCAATGCTATTACAAATAGTGCTATTTCAATCCTGATTATGTAAAATGGTCTTAACTCAGTGGCTGGCATAGTTGGAAGGAAAAAAAGAGCCCCACGCATCCAGCGAAATACGGCATCCCAAAGAATGTTTAAAAACTTTAATTTTATTACTGTATTTTCTTTTTTTGTAATAAAAATGAATTTTTTTCAATTGATATATATTTGTAGATATTTTGTGAAGAATAATAGGATGAGTTTTAAGTAAATTTAAATATGGAGTTTTAGAGAACTATATTAATGAAGAGAATGAATGATCCCCTATAAACGGTCAACTTTATATTAAAAAATATAAAAAAACACACGAAAGAATTAAGGAATTTTTTGAAGAGTTAAGGAATATTTTGTTAACGAATAGTTTTTTACGATAAATTAATTTCCGCATATGTTTACACACACAATAAAATAAATAAAATAAAATAAAATAAAATAAAATAAATCAAATAAAATAAGAAAAAAATAAGGTATAGTTTAGTTTTTACCTTGCTAATTTGTTTTCTTTCTTTTTTGTGATTAAAAAGGTTTTTTTCCCTTGTGATTACACTTTCAAGGGCATCTAATCAAGAAGCTTGGGAAAAAGAGGAAATCTTATATGAAAAACATCTTAAAAAAAAAAAAAAAAAAAAAAAAAAAAAGAAAAACTCTTTTAAAGAAAATACCGCGAGTCATTTTCAAACACTTTAACTATCTGAAAAGAGAAAATAGTAACAGAATGAAGCAAAATGCATTAAAAGTTTTTAAGTACGAAGGCCAAACGGTCATTAAAAATTTCGACAAAATATTGCGAATGTGACAATTAAGTATCCCTTTCTCTCCGTTTGTCATCATGTTATTCCATGTATAACCTTATTCATTTAAAAATTTTAATTAAAAACTTATGTTTTCAGTAAAAAATTGTCTGCTATTTAAGGAGATTTTTTTTGTAGTCAATTTCAGGAATTAAATGAATTTATTTGGTTGCATCCAACTATTAATTATAGTGACAATTCACAATTCTTTTGCATTGTTCGAAAAATAAATGTGAGAATGAATTGAAAAGTATAATAGAAAGAAAGAAAAGAACTTAAGCGATATCCCTAAACATCTAAAAAAATCCCTACTTAAGTCACAAGTAAAAATCCCCGCGAAACCAAACCACCCTTACCTAATGGCGGGAAATAGCCGCTGACGATTGATCGCTTCAGTGCACAAATTTACGCAGCGCAGCGCGGAAAGTTAAAGACCAAGATTTAAAAAAAAGAAAGAAAACAAAAAAAGGAAGATGAAGAAAAATGTCTCTTCGACTTCGAACACTGCCTGATTTGGAGAAGCAGGGATCGCTCGCGGTCGTCGCACCCATTCGAAACACCCCCGATCCTGTCGAGAATATTAATTCTTTTGAGAAACAAGAACAGATAATTTTTTGGCCGCCGAAGCGTGAATTTTTTCTCAGACGAATTCCATCGGAAATTTTAGATGATTTGCCAGAATCGTCCGTCGACCCCCTACCAGATGATTTTTCAAGTCCTCAGCAGAAATGGGAGGAGGATGGTGACGAAGAGGTAGTGACCCAGAGACTTGGATCAAAAAAGGGATTTATTATACCGGACGTCCGATATTACGGCCGGGCAATAACCGTGATCGGATCTCCAGGACTTCTTACTGCCAATCGAAGTCGATCCGTGGATTATAGCAGACGATTTTCTAGATGTAAGTGAAAGTTGTTTCTCATTAATTTTTTATTTTAAATTGACAATCATTCGAATATAGTAAACGATATTTCAAAAAGTTAATAATGTTTTTAATTTACCAATTTTAAAAAAAGCATCAATTCTTATATTCTTTATTCTAGGTCATATTGCTATTATTTTATAAATTAGAGAAAGTTGCTTTTTCTTTATTTTATATTATTAATTGATAATTATTTGAAATGGAGTATAATAAACAGGTGAGTGTTCGTATTAATTTTCGAACTAAAAAGTATAAATTTTTAGATTTGAATTGTCATAATATTTTGTTGTTATCATTATTTGCTTATATTTTTTTGTTGAAGATTTTGTTTAAAAATCATATATATCTGTTTTATTTTTACATCTTATTTTTTCTTTAAAAAAAGTCTTCGAAAGAATCAGTTTTAAATCTGTGTACGCTTAACTTATAAAACTGATATATAATCTGTATGTGTTCAGGTATACTTTTATATAGTATGTATATGTTTATGTATACGTTCATATAATATATGTTTAAGTTAACAATTAATTGAGTGTTTTAACTCAATCTTTAGAATGATTTTTAATTTTAAATTAGTGCAACCTTTGTTTGTTAAAAGTTCAAGAAATTGATAATTATAAAATGAAACTCCAAAATCTGAATTTAACATATCACTTAAAATTAATATACATGTTAAAACTACTATATACTAAAACCTAACTTTTATCTACCTAGGCTATTTTATCAATCCTCAATTTTTATTCCTATTCGACAAAACTATAAGGTGTTTTTCTTTAGTAATATATTTTAGAAAATGACCACAACTTTTGAGGAATTTGATACGTTGGTGATTCTACTAACAGTTTTCCTTTATAAGAATATTCACTAAAACCACTGAGAAAAGTATGGTAAAAACTACGAGAATATTGTGAAATTTACCGTGATTTCGGTTATATGATAGCATCAAAAACCACAGTAATTTTTACCTAAGCTTTTTGTTAATGATATTAGTACCTATAAAATATGGTTTTATTATGCGATAAAAGTAGGTAAATGTGGTAAAATTTGGTAAATTTATCATGATACCTTAGAACACTACATAAAAACCATTTATTCGGTCCAATTATTTTTCAGTTTTGTGTTTTTTACTAAATGTGTGGTTATAAGAACTACAATTTTGAAAAACCATAATTTCCACTAAACCGTTACCCTATAAATGGAGAAATTACCAAATGAATTGTTTAAATACCATATATTTTGGTTCAATTAATCAGAATTAGCATTATTCTTTTTTATTCAGAAATGTTATTACCATGCAGTACGGTAATTTTACCAGAATTGTTTTACTCCGTGTAAATAAATAGCGATTTTCAGTTCCATTTTCGGGAAAAGTTACAATAGTGAATGGTGGGTTAGTTGAATTGCCGTTCGAGGCACATATGTTTGTAATATTTGGGGAAAAATTAATGCAAGTTATACTTCAATACTGAATTTTAAATATTAAGCGTTTAATATATTATTATTATCTACATGGATGTTAAGAATCAGTCATATGATTGCAGTTGATGCTTTAATGGCTCTCTCATTTGTTCCTACATTTAATTTTGAGATATAAAAAAAATGTTGTCAAAAATGGTATAGTTCTTTATTTAAATGTTATATATGGGTGAAATGATGACTGAATATCGGAGTTGTGGAGTCGGTAGTTGAAATGTTCACCTCCGACTCCGGACTTTCCATCCATGCATCAACTCCGACTACTACTCAACTAAAATTTCCACCAAACCCAAGAAAAGTATTAATAATTAATATTATGATTACATATATTTATTTTTTTTTATTGAAAATACGCATGTATTGTAACATTCGATTTAAAATTACATTTTGTATTGTAATATATTAGCTTTAGAAAAAATTAAAAATTACATTAAATATATTATAAAATAATAAAAATTTTAAAAATTAAATTTGTATAAAATATTGGGAAATATGTGCAAAACCATTATAAGAAAACAGCTGGATATCAATGTTTCACAGTCACACGTGTAACTTGAAATTTTTTTTTTTTTTAAATGAATATTTACGAAATAGGAAACTATTACGTATGATACATTAATGTGCATATCCTTATAATAAGGTTGGTAACTTCGTTAAAAAAATTTGTTTCGAAATTTATAATAATTTAAAAAACGAAATTTAAAAATCGATAACTTATTAATAATTTATTTATTAATCTCAGTTTTTAAATAGCAAGGTTTGAATTTTTAATACTTAAGCATATTTAAGTATAGTTTCAATATTGCTTTACCTTTTTATGAGAATCATGCTTTTTTTCAATAGTTAAGCATAGGCGCAAACACATTCATGTGTGATTGATTTAGTTAGAAATAAATAATAATGTCAATAATTGTCTTGACTATCAACAATAATGGTGACTCAGAGAATAGAGAACTCGTTTCCAAATGAGGTGCCCGGGTTCGAATCCCAACATTGACTAGTCGATACGAAATATGCACCCTGCTAGCACCGACCACAGTGATGACGCGAAACATCCTCAGTGTTAGATAAATCATGCGTTAAAGTCCCCTTTCCGTTAACCGTGAGAAGGTTTTCATGGTTTTCCTCTACATGTAATACAAATGCGGTTTAGATCCATCAAAATAGTCCTCCACGAAAGCTAATTTTTCCCAATACTTGGTCCAGGAGTTCCCTTGTCTTCTGAAATGGTTTCAAAATTACAAGGCTACGGAGTTAAACGGTAGTTGTAAATTTAAAATTGTGTCGGCTGTTCAACGCCGGTTGAAAAAATAAAAATAAAATAATTGTCATAATATTTTTTAGAGTAATATCTTTGTTTACCTAATAATAAATATTTATCTCAATAATTTTCACAAGATCAAATTGTTTTTTCTCTTAAAATCGGGCTGCGGTCAGTAAGTGGGTGGGTGACCACTTTGATCAGCCTGCTTAGAGACCGAGGATGCACAGTACCGGTCCTCGTTAAACTGTTCTATCTTAAAGTGCAGCAGATCGCAAGTCATCGGGCTAAAAGCAGTCCCTCTATAGAGGATCAAAATTGCGATGCATGTCTTCGGATCATCCTCAGGGAGGTTCCCCGGACCGTCGCCAATAGCCCATTGTGCAGCTCCAATGCGACGTAAATAAAGTACCTACCTTCCTACTTTTCTTTTAATCTACAGAACTAACTTTTAACTAACAGGAATCGATAAAATTTCTCCAACTTCGACACCGACAAAATTATTTTCGAACCCTACTTCTCGACTTTTATTCAAATTTTTTATTATTCCGACTCTACAGCTCTGTAGGTAATCTCCGGAAGTTAGTTTTCCCTCTCAGCGCCTATGCTATGCGGAAAACATAGTAAGTTTTGCAGGAAAGATTAATGATGAAAAACTTCGGGTTCCAAGGCTTAGAGAATTTAATAATAAAATTTTATGTACTTTTGCAGTCTTTTATATTGACTAAGAAATAATCACAATGAAATTAAATAAAAATTATATAGTTATCGTTTCTTCAAACCTTTTTCAAAGTGTGATGATTAATGTTATACATTATTTTTTAACTTGGTGATTTTAACCAATAAAATTTTATTTTAAAATCAAATGATCGTAACCGTGATTTGAGAAGTTATTATTATTTTTTTTATATTTCTAATGGCTTAAACTAATGGATTTTATTATAAAACCAAGCGATTCAAAATTGAGAAAATTTATTTTTATCATTATTTTTTAATACTACTTATTTTTAATGACATTTTTTTTAAATACGAAACGTCTATACTCAGTTTTTTAAAGTATTAGAAATTTCTTCAGCATTATATTTTTTAATTTTAATTTTTTAAACCAACGATTTTATTTAAAAATCAAGCTTTTAATTGTTATTTAATAATTTGATTAAAAATATTTTATTTTTATTTTAATGTTGTTTTTTTTTTAATTTTAATGTTTTAATTTTTAAAAAAATCAAGTAATAAAAAAAATTCGCGATCTAAAAAGGTGAGAATGATCTAAATCATATTAATTTAAACGCTTCAAACCAATGATTTTATTGAGAGGATATGATTTTAATAAGATAATCGTCATAAAATATTGTCATTTAAAAGTGTGAGAATTGATCTTAATCATTATTTTTCAGTTTTAGTTATTTAAACAAATAGTTTTATTTTAAAAGTCAAAAAATTTTAATCGTAATTTAAAACTGCTAGAAATGATCTTTATCATTTTTTTAAACTTAAAAAATTTATACCAATGATTCTATTTCAAAAACAAGTTATTACATGATCTTAATTGAAATGGTTGACTTTATGTTGAAAAGTGTTACTCGTGTGTGTTTCGTTTGTAATAAAACTATAATCGTTATTAAATCTTTTAAAATTTACTACATTCTACTAAAACATAATGCTCAATTTAAATGACCTTAACTGACATCATAAACTTACACAATCATTTACGATTTCAAACACTTTAAATAATCGAACCAATTTATTCGTTACTATGCATTTAGAAGATTAAATGAATGATTACACCCCCTGGTAAGCTCGATGGTTCGAAACAAACACATATTTTCTTCATTTCGTTCCACTGAATGGAATTTGGAAAAGAGTTCTTTAGAATATGCATTTGTTCTAGAACATTAACATTAGGTCAGTGAGTTTTGGGGTATGGTTATTTACCTCATGGAACTTCGGATGAGTAGTTCTTGGAATAAAGTCATCACACCCCTCTTGCATCGATAATTCCATACTCAAGTGGAATACTAAGTTTGTCTTCACGTGTTCTGAGTTTTAGTGCTTCCTTAACAGGTAATAACACTAAGAAATTTTGAAAAATATGAATTTTTAAAAAATTTTATATTTCGTTTACCAATATATATTAAATATAGAAAAATATAGAATATTAAATGTAGAATATTCGAGAAAAATTAAAATTTTTTCTTCTTCTGCAGCTTATATAAGTGATGCAAATACAGCATATATTGCACAGTTGAGCTCCAGCGTGAATTTCGTGAATTTTAAAAAGCTTATTTTTTTTTAATTTTCATTTCTTGAAAAATGATTTTCCAATTTTTTTCTTCAAATTTTGAATTTTATGATTAAAAATTATGTCGTATAAGAAATTGTTACAAACTTTTTACGGTAAACTTAAAAAAAAAAAATTCATTGATCATTTTTGAAATAATAATAAAAATTGTAAATAATTTTGCAAAAAATTTTTTTGCCTTGATTTTAGTTTTATTAAACGAGTTTTTTATAGTGTGTAAAAATTATTTAATTCGCTTTTAATGTTACGAAATACTCAAAATTCCAAATTAATATCAATGAACTAAAACTTTCATCTGTTCTCATTAAGTTTAGAAATTAGTACACGAAAATACGATTGTTAGATTAAAAATTATGACGTCTCTTTTTTTAATTCATTTTTGGTCTTTTGTATACTACTGAAATTAGCATTAGTCTTTGCAATTTTTATGCGTAATTGGTTTTTAAAAGTGCTTAATATTATAAAAAAATTCATATATTTTTTTTTTATTTTCAACGTAATCCTTCAATTCTTTTCGGAAAAACAAAGTCTCACTCGATAGTAGTAAATTTCTTAAATGAAATTAAAAATAAGTTGAGGGTTTTAGATTATTTATGAATTATTAATACTAGTATATTATACATGAATCTTTAATAATATTAATATAATTTATTATATTTAATATATTCATTGATATTATTATGAATTATTTATAGTATACTATGGAATATAAACGTGTACTATTAATAGAACTAGTAGCTTAGAGAATGAGTAATAAATGCATGCAGGGCCTGGGGGTCTTACACTCACTTTATCCATGATTTAATTTTAAACCCAGACAAAACATTATTCAAGTTATTGATGAAAAAAGAATAATTGTGTGAGATGAGTGATTTATAATTACGTTGAATGAGAAATCCCTACAATTTCCCCTTCAGATATACTGAAAAATCCTTGAGTAATCCTAACAAAAAGACTCTCATCTCCTTATTCCACTTATCACTTCCTTTTTTATCTTTTCCCACACGATTAGTTGGCCATGAGTGTTTTTCACCTTTCTTCCTCCCTCATAAGTTCGAAGAATAAGGGAAGGGGGTTGGAATTTTATTGTGAAAAAAAATGTTCGATTACGGTGGCTGTGAAGAGAAAGGTTAGAAGGAGGTTAAGGTTTATGGAGCACAAAACATCTGTTTAGGTAAAGGTTTGAGAGAGTTAGTGAATTCCACCCCCTCCACCTTCCCTAGATGAGTCATAAGAGGGTGCTATAAGATATGTAAAAGAATTACATACATGTACGGTTCATCCCAAATTCACCTTCTTTTTTTTAAAGTTCGCTCTGGTATGTGTGAGAGGGAAATCTTGTAATCGAAATTTCGGTCACTTTACGACTAGTTAGAGAAGCAACGTGTTCCAAGCAGAAGAAAGCAGGGGTTCCAAAAGTTAGAATTAACAAATTATGATTCTTGAAATCTATAATAATATCTATATCTAACTAATAATTCATTCTTTATTGATTATTTTAATTATTTTAAAAAATTAATGCCGGTAAAAAAATTTAAAAGGGAATATTTCGAATATCAATGTATTGAATGAATTACGAAAATGATTGTTCGAAAAATTAATATTTGCAATCGAACTTTTCTATTCAAAATAAAATAAATTCCAAAAAACAAATCTTTTCCTTGTGACTATTCACAGCTTTTATAAAAGTTTTATTTTTGCTTTTATTTCAATAAAAACAATAATTTAGCTTGTTTTATTCATTTTCTGCTTATGTATGCATTCACCGAAAATTAATTCTGAACTATGTCAGGCTAACCAAACCAAACTATATTTAAACTGCAGTATGCCCAATGCCGCACCTTTATTGGTGTTGTTCACGTTGATTTTTTGCTTTAGTCTACGTAGCGCTAGTACACCATATCACTTTTTTTTGTATTCAACTCTCTGGCATAAAATTGAATTTTAATATTATTATTCATAAAATTAATTTCATGCTTTAAAAAATATCATTAAAATGTTTAATACTATTTCTTTAATGAATTTGTTCACAACTGCTAATGAACTTTATTAAGTTCAGGTTCCGCTAAAGGAAATCCACCATTTAGGGCTCCAAAGCCGAAAAGAATTTGGAACCGTACTAAACCGTAACCGTAGTGCTCAAATTCCAACGATCTGTATTATCTAGTGAAAATACAAGTTGCGCTTGTTACTTCGATGTTACAAGTAAAACTTATTTCAATTGGGTATAATATAAAAAAAACACAACTACTTCCACTTCGAAAATTTTAGTAGGAATAACATATACTATCGTGCAATGCTAAATGAATGGAAGATAGTGGTTGTTGTTTAATATTTTACATGCGCTAATTTAATTTGATTTGAAAACATTGATTCTTTTTAAAATATGGATTCTATAGAATGACGTCCTTTAAGTTTAATTGGTTTGATGTCTCACGTTGTCAGAAGAGAAAAAAAAACTTTTAATTTAATTAATAAACTGAGTTTTAAATATGTTTACTAAAAACATTAAATTACTTAGATGAAATAACAAAATCAATTATTACAAAACGAACTGTTCTTAGTAATACAATATAATCTGGCGAGCAGCTATTTAAAAGATCGAACATTCCGTTTGTTTATTTGTGGCTTGAAGTCAGGCTCGCAGAAAATGCCGTTCACTGGTTAAATTTAGTAGGAATAACACAACCTGTGACGTAGGCGATAGTATACCCAATTAATAAGCTTTTTAACCATTTTTCGACACAAACAAAATAGCGCATAAAACTACGATTTATAAGTGAACTTAGAAGAAAATAATTTTGTTTTGGTCACATCTAAAACGATAAAAGTAGAGCGAATCATTTTCGTATTGAAATTTTATCATCCCCAATGATTCTCTCTCATTTATTTCGAGAATAAAGGGTTTTACTTTTTTCGATTTTAGAGATGATTGAAATAGATTTTTTTAAAATTCTTTTTTGTCTACTTGTAAAATGTAGTTTTTGAAAAATAAAAAAATTCTTTCAAAAAAATTCTTATTTAAAATGTTGGTTTTTTTAATTGATTGATTAGGACGTAAGAATGTATGCGTCAAAATGGGTAGCTCTGTTTGTCAATTTATATTTATAGGTTTATACATTTACGCCAGTTTAAGATAAAAAGAAAATCTGGAATTTTTACTACGTCATATAACATTTCTTATGAATCAGTGCATCGCAATGGTGATTATGATTATAAATAATTCTTAATGTAGTGAGGGAAGAATGGAAGTAAAAAAAGCTTTCCAATGAATCTGTGATTAAATTCGTGAGTAGATAAATAAATGAGTAGATGATTGAGTGAAACGGTGATTGAGTAAATCGGTGAATGAGTGAACCGTTGAATTAGTGTATCGACTAACTTATAAGTCGGTGAATCAATTTTTAACGAAATGAAAAAAGAAAAAAAATTACCAATAATTTGTGGTATAGTAGACGATTAAAATTTTTTTTATTGGTCTATTATTTTTTTCCTTACCGAACTGGATTTATGTTAATTTTAAAATCAATTGCTAAAATTATTTTAATTATTTACTTTTGTAAGCTAACATTAATCACATATTTTGCAAGAGTGAGTTGTCACAATTCTTGCAAAATATGATCCAATTCTTGTAAAATATGATATAAATATTTATCCAATTTGTGACCTCATATGATATGCAATATCAGTTACCATCAGAGGTCACATAATGTTTACATTTTTTCATATTAAAATAAAATAATTTTTAAACTAAGGAGGAAAAAAAAACATATTTTGCTCAAGTGATTTTATCAATAGTATTTTTTTAAAATCGTTTCCTCTTAATAAACTTGAAAAATGTTTGTTTTTAAATACGCAAGACTTATCAAATGATTTGATGTTGAAGTCATGAATAAATAAATAAGTTTTAAATAAATAACCAAGATTTGTGTAGAAAAATAAGAAATTTTTGAGTTATAAATAAAATTACATTAAATGTTGGTGAATTATGGAAAATATGAAAGTTGCTTTCATTTTTACCTAGTATAGAAATTATAAGCGCCAAGTTCCACAAGTCTGTAACCTAAGAAGACAAAGTAATAACTTGCCTGATATGTCACGTGACTTTTTCGGTTACACGTGTGTAAAAATATGAGATTAGTAAAGGGAAGGAATCAGGTGCGCATTAGAAGAAGTGAAAGTGAACGAGTTAGAAAAATGACGATTTATTCACGGATCAGCGAGGATAGAATGAACTGTCAGTTCATTGTCTGACAGATAAGATGAAAAATCATGCCTGAATCACCAGTCATTCGAATGAAAAACCATGAAAACTCCGAAAGCGTCGAGTTTATTAGTATGAAGTATAATTTGTTACGAAGAAAAAGAAAAATGTTTCATGGTAATAACAGGGGTGCTATTATTTCTTCAACTACGTTCAAAATTGTTAACTATGGCGAAAGAAAAGGTTTGCCAAACATGAATTTGTTCTAAAATAAGTACTTCTAAAAAAATTAACTCAATTAGAGTTTATAGGTTTCTATTTTCTTTGAAATCATGTAAGAATTGTTTAAAAAATAAAATTTTTTGTTACAAATGTCAAAAATGATGTTTTAGTCTACACGACAGTCCAAAACAGGACAACCTGTGGCCCGACAAATAATTTTGTAAAACCTGCTGATCCCTTTTAAGAGGACGCTAGGGAGAATGTTTTTGTGGTGAATTCTATTTTCCACCTATTTTATTTAATTTTATAACCAGCGTAGAGTAGCTGACCAATTTTGAGTTTACGACTATTGATGTTCAACTTCGTAGCCTTCTGGATCAAGCATCGGGGCAAACTAGCCTTCGTGGAGGGTTTTTTGATGGAACTAATACTCATTTGCAATACATAGAGAGGAAAACAACGAAAACTTCCCACGGTTAACCCGACGTCCAGGATATTTTACGTCGGCACTCCGATTTGTGCGAGTCGGGAAGAGCAGAATTCGTATCAACCAACCACCTCTCGGATGCTGACCTGGGCACCTCATTTAGAAGTGAATTCTCTATCCCCTGAGCCACCACGCCTTTCTTATCGATTGATATTTTAAAAGTTAAAAGTTTAGAGAAAAGTGAATTCAGGTAAACATAGAGTAAATCATGAAAAAATGAGTTTAAAATACCAAAATGCAAGCCAATTATTGATGTGGAACTTCCTTACTGTGTAATCCTACGCAATCATGATATAGATTGTTTGCATTTTGATATTTTGAAAAAGAGAAATCGTGGTTTACTTTAGGGTTATCTGTTCTTACTTTTCTCTAAACTTTAACTTTTAAAATACTCACGGAGGTTAAAGAGAATTAGTCATGAGGGATTTCATCCGCGGTATAATGTCTTATTAACTACATATATTATATGTATATTATAATTGTATATTATTATATATATGTATATTATAATTTTTGGCTTTTTGAACATTTTCCCAAATTTTCAGTTAAGATAAACATTTTTTCTTTCGTTCAAATTCAAACGAAAAAAAGGGGAAGGAGACTGAAGGGGGAAATTCTAAATATGCTTTAATTGTCTTAATTTATTTTTCACAAATGATTTAGTCAGCATCTTTCGTAACATGTTAAGTGCAAGATCGTAACCCACTTAGAATTTGAGAACTATGGCTGAATTGTAAAAAGTAAAAATATAGGTGAGAAAAATTTTTGAGAGAACTATGCCCTTAACAGTTCTTCGATCAGCATATTTTGAAAGTCAGTTTCGTATTATAAATTTGCCTATTTTCAGAATTTTGATAAATGCCGTTTGTGCGTAATTTAAGTTCAGAGATTTTTCCAACAGAAAATAAATAGGTTTCCGTCAGTTTTAATTTAACAGTAGGGAAATTAAATTTAAAAAAACAACAGACAAATGCAAATTATTAAAGTACATATCCAAATTTATTAATTGTTTAAAAGTTATCAAGTGCTTTGTTTCTTAAAATCTATGGAATTAATGCCTTAGACTTTTTCTGATAGATATAGAGCTTTTTTAAAAAGTATAATACTGTCGAGTTTTGTACCATCAAAAACTTGTGATTTTGAGGGAAGAAAATCTAAGCCCTGCTCATGAACGCACATATTAGGAAACTCAATTATTCAAGGATAAATCAATGTAAAAAGAATTGACTATTTGGAATTTTTTGTTTAAATATAATTGAAAGGTTTTCTAATTGTAAGTTATAAAATATTTTACATTACTTAGATCTACGTAAGTTTAAGTGACATAATTCAAAATTTATATGAAATTGTTCGAATTGTTTTTAACCAATAAATCTTTAGAATTATTCATATTTTTAAATTTTAATTTCTACAGAACTATTTGACTGATTGCGTTCTAACTTTAGATTCTGTTATTTAAAATTACATAGTTTAAAATGATGTAAAAGTTTGTGTACGGTTCAAAAAAGTATTAGTAAATTAAAAGCATTTTTCTAAACATTTCTGGTGCATGGATACATTTTTTACTGATTATTTTTTTACTACTTTCATAAATCTCTTCACGACTAAACCTTTACTTAAAAGTCTTAAGAAATCGGTTGGTCTTATACTTTTAACACAATTAATTAACACTAGAAAGACTGAAATTTAGTATAAACCTATATTGCCCAAAAGCAGTAAAAAAAGACTGGATTGTGAAAGAATAAAGAAATTTGTGTAAAATTGATTTTTAATATTTTTTAATATTATTTACAGTTATATAACAAGTTGTTAGTAAACATTAACAATAAAAAAAATTATATGTTGTACAAAAAGTCACAAAATTCTAAGAAATTGCGTCATTATATATACCATTTTTTTTGTAATTTTAATTAAAAAGCAGTCGAAATGACTTCCTTAGGCAATCTAGTGTTAGAAAAACAACCCATTTAATATTTCTTGAAAAATTTGGAAAAAAAAATGTCAAAAACTAAAACATTCTTAGCCTTTGTTAATATAATGTATTTCAGATAGAATATACAATTGCTGTGTTTTCCAATGCTTTCACTATAGGAGAGAACGCGCCCAGGGCTGCAGATATGTATTCAAAAACAACAAAATTGGATAATTATAAATTTTAAATTAAGAAAATGCTTAAATTGTAAATCGTTTGATTTATTAAGAAATCGTTTGATTCAATTTAAAAAATCTTTTGGTTTAAATTTAAAATCTCGTTTCTTTATTTTTCTTATTTAGAAATATTTCTATATTATTAATTCTATATTATGAAATGAAATATCAGCTTTAAGATTTATGTAAGAGTAATTAACTTAATTGTGTATTCTTAAAGCACATATTAATAACAAAAACATTGCATCATATATCCTATTTCAATTCATTTATTTATAGAAGCGTGTATAATTTCAAATCCCATGGACCAACTTCCAAGTCGGCCACTTCCCACCCATGAATGATATTCTTTGTATGCTATTTACACGCCTCAAATGATTTTTTCAGGTTTAGTTTTTAAACAATTGCCGTTTACAAGAGAGCAAAATCGTCTGCACTTCTTCATATGTTTTGTAACTGCAACTTTTGGAAACAAAAGAACAATTATAACTTTTAGAACAAAAAGCAACTTGCTTCCTGACCCAGTGATACGGTATTCTTAACTTTTTAATTGGAACGGGTTGTTTTAACGTCTTGTTTTTCTACCATTTTGCTTGGGATGCCATGAATATAAAGTTTAAGTCATTAATGTTATTTTTTAAAGTAAAATGTTATTTAAATAAACTTTTAAAACAAGGTCATTGCAGGTCAAAAGTTTAAAATAAATTTTTTTTATTTGTTTTGACATTTTAATCATATTTCTGTTATTTTCTTAAAAATTCCTTCAAAAAAGTTTTTTTTAAAAATCTGATATTAATACTTCCGCAAGTCAGATTTTTAAAATTTATCTACAAAATTTCAAATTATAGTTATAAATTCTTTTGTTTTCAACTAGTTCGGTCTTCGTTCGTTGAAAAGAGGTTAATTTCGGATAATATATTAATGACAATTTTGCAACATTTGTACAATTCGCGATCGCAACGAACTATAGGGGGCGTTGTTGTATGTGCCGAATCCCTGCGATTTCCATATGAACAGTCATTCAGTTACACTGGAGACGTCTTTAATGTAGCATTGTAACGTTCCATCTTTATTGTGGCTGATTAAATTTAAAAAAGAAAAATGTTTGTTTTCTTTCTTATGCAAACAAAATGGTATCACTTTTTTTTTTAGAGAAGGAACATCCAGAACACATCGGAAAAATATTTGTAAATAAAGAGAAAAAAATAGGTATATTCTTATAAGAGTTCAAACCTAATGCCTGAGAAATAGTTTTACTAAATTTAATGGTATAACATGAAAGGCCCATTTAAATTTTAACGTAAAATAAAGAATGCTTACGAAACAAAAAGAAAAAAAAGAACCATTCTTTTTTTGTCGCCATTTTTTAGTGTTACGAAAATGCGTCTTTGGGACTTGCCAAAAACAAAACAAGATGCAATTTTATTTTTTTAGGAGCGAAATATTTTATGGAGTGAAATATAACGAAAATGTACCAAAGTCCATAACATGAAACTTTATCTTAGTAAACGTCTGTTTTGGAAATGTTATTTCATTTTGAATCTTATTTATTAGAGTTCATAATGGCTATAGAATCAGGTGAGAGAAAAGTTTGTTTTGAATCTATGCTAAACTTTATATCGGCCCATTTTCCACCGAAATCCGATTAACTACTTTGATTTTAAACAAAGTGTTTCATTTTAAGATTTTTTCCAAAAATTTTAAGTGTAGATTGGCGGCACTAAAAATCTGCCAAATCTGTAGCTGTGGTGAATACGTAAGTACCGAATTTTTCTTCCATACTTTTCTGAATCATATTACTTCAAATATTAGAATATGCAAGAAGTATACATAAACACATAATTTAATACCATTTAAATTTTCAAAAAAAGTATTTTGACAACAATTTTATCAAAAAATTATAAACTAAAAAGCGTAAAATAAAGAATTCTTAGGATAAAAACGATTTTAAAAATTCCTCATTTTTTAATAAAAACTTTCGTATTGTTTTTTTTTTTTTTTTAATTCTTATAGTATTTAATCAGACGTAAAAAAAACATTTTGTAGAGAACGATCATCAAGTACGAAAAAAAATTATTTACAAGCAAATTTTTTATTATAAAAATCATAACACTTACCTGATTTATAAGTCCGGAGAATTCCAAAATGATATGTTCTTTGTTTGAAAACTTTATTCTCAAATAACATATGCATAGTTTATCCCTTCATTACTTTTAGATAACATACCACACATCAAAATTTTATAATTGTAAGATCTCGATATGAATTTTAATATGTAGCTTAAAAACAGAATAGCTGAATTCTAGTTGAAATTCTTTCAAAACTAAAAAACACTTACCAAGAAAACGATAAAAAATTTATTTATAATCAGCACAAAAAAATACTTTTTCAAGTAATTCGGATTATTCTTTATTGTTGCTTTCTGAATTATGTAGATACAGAAATATATACATTTCTATGAAGAAGAAGAATATTCTATAACTATTACAGTTCTGTATGGAATTCATTGAAACACATTTATTCATTGGAATGACGAAAGCAATGTTGACTTCATTTTAACTTGTAATGAATTGAAGACAGAAAAATTATTTTACCGCAATACACACATCTGTAACAGCAAGTGATCAAGAAATCATTTTATGTTGTTGGTAATAGAAAGGTAAAAATTATTGAGAAGTTGTTCTTCAAATGCTGGGCGTGTTCTGCTTCAATGTTTGGCATGTTCTGATTAGTTTTTCAACAAGTTTTACCTTTTCTTTAGGGAAATTTTGCTTCCTATTTGCTGCTAAGAAAATGGCGTCCGTCATTGCCAATGGTTATGTGGGAACTAATGCCCGATATTTACAGTCTCCCGCTAGATGGCATATCGAGTGTTGCGATCGCGAATTCAATTTCTTAGACACTGCATTCGTTAATATTCTTCTTTGTTATTTATGTAACTGTGTAAATTTGTTGTTTCTTGGATCTCAATGCAGGTTTTACTATCTTGAACACAAAAAATTTCTTTTGTATTCTTTCAGTTTCTACCCAGGAAATGATTAAGAAATGTCATTTTATTTTATTTGTTGAGTTATGATATATGATATTTTTGACAAAAAGAATAAGCTGTTGTCTGTCCTCTTTCTTATGAATCTAAATATGAATAGTGAGATCAAATTTAAGGCTTTAATTATTACACGTGCTCCTGCGGAATTCAACCATGTTATGTCTAATTCTTGGCTTAAATTACTAATGGAGTGTACTAATAAAAAATCATGAAAACTTTAAAAATATTATTAATCTTAAAATTTCAAGACGCAATTGCCTTTGAGAGGAGCATTGGGTGGAGAAAGAAATCAAATTTGAAATATACGACTGTTTTTAAAATTTGTAAACTCAGAAACTATTCGACCGATTGCTTTCAAATTTTTAATTTTGCTATTTAAAATTACATTTTTTTAAAATGATACAAAAGTTTATATTCTTTACAATTCAAAATTTTTTCGACTATAATTAAATAAGATAATAAATGATATAGAAATGATTTTGAATTTTTTTTTTATGGAAATATCTCAGGACAAATGAATTTTATAATTGTGTGCAAAAAGGTTACGTATTGCTTAAAAAGTACTTGCGATATAGCGAAATACGCAAAAAAGAAAAATTATATTAAAGGGACAGAAATTTTCAACCTCTCTCCTGGCTAAACTGAACCATATTTCCCAGACTGCGGCTACCCCTCATATTTTGAAAATCAGAAATAAAACCGGCAAAAAAAGCTATGTTTATTTAGAGAGAGCACGTTTTTGTGTCTTGATATCGTCTGCACAAATTAATTTGATATTTGATGTCAAGCCCTTGAAGCATTAGGATTGAGCCCTGGTGCGTGATAATCCGATCATTGATACAAAAGTTATTCGGGCTGTTTTTATTTTGCGCACTGTACGTCCTCCATTTAAGGAATCTAAGCTTAAATTACGAAATCAAATTTGAGGTTGCTTGGCTTAAATTACTAATAAAGTTTTTTTACAACATCATCAAAGCTGAAAAAATACTATTAATCTTAAAATTTCCAGACACATTTGCCCTTGGGGGAAAAAAAACTAGTGACACTTTTGCAACTAGAGTTCTTGTCAAATTCAACTGACTTCCTAGACATTATATTCATCAAAATTCTTTTTTTTATTTATGTAGTTACATGACTTTCTTGTTTCCTGGATCTTAATGGAGGGTACAATCAAACAGCATTTTGTTGCCATGGACACAGAAGACTGCACTTGTACATTCGCAGCAGTTTTGACCCGATCTCTTGACTTATATTACAATTCTTCTCCCACTGTTTGGAATCACAGAGCCGTTACACCCAAAACAAAAGTTGACCCTGATTATGAGAAAAAAAGGAACCATTTTTCTTGCCATGCGGTCCCTCATTTCGCAGTTAAGTTCCCTCGGAATTTTTCCCATCTCAGTCTTGTCGAAGTCGTCGTGGAAGAATAAGGAAGTTTCATGGTATTCTGGAATTCTATTTTGAAATCAGGATGTGATGGTGTCCGAGGATATTTACCAGAGTTGATTGGTTTTAAATGGTTTTATAATCTGTTTAGTGCTGTTGTCGGTGGATTATTTTTTGCTTGATTCCGATGCGAGAGATGTGATTTTTTTTGTCGTGTTATCTTAGTGCAATAGGAAGTGTATCGGGATGTTTTCTATATCGTTATAGGCTTAGTGATAGTATCATGAAATTCGAAAAAGTGGTTGCTGAATAGGAAATTTAAAAATTCGACAAAAATAAGGCTGTGTAATTTGAAAAAAAAATATTATTCCTGCAATATATTCAGGGGAAATATTCTATGGATTTTGCGACAAGGCTGCTAAGGTGGTTTTAATTCTCTTTCAAATCGCTAAGTGCTCAAGATGGTTTTAAATTCAATTGTAGTTTGTGAAATGAAATATTTTCATAATATATAGATAGAGTTTTGATTTCTCGCTCAAACTGATGATGGTAAATGTTTTCAAGAAAAGAAAGAACAAGCTGTTTAATTGACTATTAACTAATATTTATACAAAAAAAAGCTATTTCTGTATGTTGCTTTGCTTGAATATATTTATAAAATATTAAAACCTTTCTTAAAAATACTGATTGGCTTAGTGTGAAAAATTTCAAAATTTATTTGGTATTATATGAAACTCTGCTAATTAAACTAAAATCTTCATTCATTTTAGTTATAGTTAAAACGTGATAATCGAGTGCTTATTAGTGTATTTCCCTTTATAGCATTTTTATTGCTACGAAAATTTTCAAAATATTCTGCTGCTATTTTTTAAAAATGTGTATTAGCTAAGCACAAAATTGGTTTCAAAGTTAATTATATTCTATATAGAATACGTGTACTTTAATAATTTTATTAACTAGACGTATTTTAAATGTAATTTGTACGTTGTTTTTGTTTTCAATATTGGTATTTTCTTTAAGCCTAGAAAATCTAAATTCAAATAAAAAGTATTTGGTTCCATGAACGCTTAACCTACAGAATAACACAATAAAAAATAATAAAATGAGGTATTAATTAGGATTATGAGGTATTGAGGTTATTTTTTAAAATTTAATTTTTTTTTAAATTAATATTTTTTAAATATTCATTTTTAAAACAAAATAAAAGAAAGCTAACGTGGACAAAATCTGGCAAATGTCAGCATTTTGAATGCTTTTATTCGGGTCGGAAATGGCTTCAATTAAGTCTTGAATTCAAAATGCGTGAAGTTTCTTTATTTTTTAATTTCTTCATCCCATCATACCGTTAGTGTTGGAACTTAAATCACATCTTTCAAGCACGCTTGCATCTAAATAAAAGCAAAACTGTTTATTCTTTACACAAAACATAAGGGAAGCTTATTTATGGTCCACATGTTCCCCATGGACATTTGCATAACGATGGAGTTGGAATGGACGCCTAAAAATGTGAAGAATAACGCCAACAATCAGAAAGTCGCCAATAAAAATAATCCTGAATCTGGAAATAATGTGGAAGGTAAATAATTTATTTTTTTGTTATAAAATTGAAAATAGTTTGTTTGTTACTAAAGATTACAACAACTACGCCAATTTATGATCCAAATCGAAATGTTCGATATTTTGAAAGTATTATTTGCAGTGAAATTTATTGAGTAATGAACTCTTTTAATTAAAATGTGTAGCACATCTCTCACAAAAACAAGAAATTTTTTTTGAAATTTTTTTTTATAAATTCAATAAAAATTCTTTTTTGTCTAATTTCGTAACACGAAATTGTAGGGAAGAAAAGTATAAAGAGAAAAATTGTTATGGCCAATCCGTCAAGACAAAATTATGGAAAAGTTAAAATTATAAAAATTTATCATGTTTAACTCATCGCACCTCAGTATCATTCGAAAAAAAGAAACCATATTATTCTAAACATTCATGTCAATGAGACCCTAAATTTTCATATGCTCTTTAACAAAAAATCTTGCTTCTTGTTTTTTAGCCTGATAAATGTAGGCTGTTGTGCATCTTTTATTGTATCTAAACATGACTTACGGAACTGTTTTCTGTAAGGGATCAAGTAAATAATAATCCGATGGGCTAAATCAGGCCTTTACGGGTCTAAACACTTTCCACTTGAAAAAGTTTAAGGGTCGATTGGACCGAATAACCTCACGCACCTTGTTGGACTAATATTAAAAAAGTCATTTCTACCACCTTGGTAACTGTAACGTATGAATGTATCATTTTGGTACCTATAACGTATAAATTTATACCTATGTAACTTTAACATGCAAATATGTCACCTTGGTACCTGTAACTTATTAATCTTTCACCTTGTTACCTGTAGGATTTTTTTAAAATTGGTACCTGTAACATATAAATCTATCTTTTTGTACTAGTAACGTATAAATCTATCACCTTGATACCTGTAACGTATAAATCTATCACCTTGGCACCTGTAACATATAAATTTATCCATTTTGCATATTCCAATATATAAATTTCTATCTTGGTAACTTTAACATGTAAATATATCTCCTTGATACCTGTATCACATAAATCTATTATGTTGGTAATTGTAACATATAAACTATCACGTTATACCAGTAACGTAATAAATCTATCATTTTGATACTTGTAACGTATAAATAACCTATCACCTCATTACCTATAACATATAACATATATATCTATCACAATGGTAACTGTAACATATAAATCTATCACTTTGCTACATACAAAGTATCAATCCATCCCCTTGACATATGTAACATATAAATCTATCATCTTGATACCTGTAAATATAAATCGATCGCTTATATCTTGGTACTTATAACATATAATCTATCACCTTGGTACCCGTAACATGTAAAAAAAAATAATAATTATCTCCGTAAAAACTTTTTATTTTAGACTAGTTCACCTTTTTCAATATATTCTTGTAACTCAATAAAAGTAACTCTTGTAACTCAATCTTAAAAAAGAAAAGCAGACTTAAAAAAAAGGGGAAAATAATAAACAAAATCAGTGCGTGGTGGCTGGCAGACTAACTTTCTCCAAGAAATGTGATCTTCCTACCAAAGGTTATGTTGATAGACTGAGTTCAATGGTGTCGGTGGTTCTTTTTTGACGTCTCTGTTATCTTGATGTAAAACACTCAACTGTTTTATTTTCCTTTTTTTCAAGAAATTATTCAGGAAATACTCTGTCTTTTTTAAAGGGATTTGTTGTCATCGTAATGCATTCAACGCTTTAACGGGTGTGGATGGTGTCACCAAAAAAAAAAACCTATTTGTAGATGCCTTATCAAAGATAAACACTTTTTTAACGATCCAAACAGAGTTCGCCGAGCAGTTAAAAAACATCTGTCTTTAGTTAATTTTGTTTATAGTCATCGGATAGGAAAAATAAACGGTAATCTTCAGATTTTAATGTGAAGTGTTGTTTTTCGAATTATATTTCCATTTTTATGAGTTTTTAAGCTCAAGTTAAACAGTTATTTTTATTTTTTACTTGTATTAAGTTTCTGATTAGGATAATCCTTAAATATAATTTCTTCTCCGAAATCATACTATAATCCCTTTTTTTTTTGTCGAAATTTTGTTTTGAGGATACTGAAAAATGATATGAACTATTATCATAGTTACTTTTGTTAAAAAAAAATCTTCGTTGGAATATTTTTTGAATACAATAGAATTATGAATTTTAGCTTAAGAGGTATTAGACATATCTCTAAAAATAATGTATGAATACTTGTTAGTTTTAAACTTGATTAATTTTAGTAAAAGTCGTAAAAATGCATTAATCCTTAAATGTAATTTCTTCACTCAGATCATACTAATCCATTTTTTTATTTTTATATATATATATATATATATTTTTTTTTTGTTGTCCAAATTTTGTTTTGAGGATACTAAAAAATGATATGAACTATTGTCATAGTTACTTTTGTTAAAAAAAAATCTTCGTTGAAAATTTTTTTGATACAATAGAATTATGAATTTTAATCTAAGAAGTATTAGACATATCTCTAATAATGATGAATGAATACTTGTCAGTTTTAAACTTGATTAATTTCAGTAAAAGTCGTAGAAATGCATGGAATTAAGATAAATTTTTTAGCTGTTTAATATTTTGAATTCTCTATGTAGCATAAATAGATAATGGTCTCTAAAACAGTCTCTCGTTGGTATCCGCGTATTCTTATTGAACAGAAAAATTAGGATCTTTAATTTATGGGATCCTAAGAAGATGCAGAAGCATTTGCCTGTCATTAGTTTAAAATTAATTAAGTAACAACGTTATTTATCTGTAAATTATTAATTTTTCTTTTATTTAACGATAATATCTGCTCTATTTTGATTACAGAGTTATTAAATGTAGACTAAAGCAAACAATAATAATGCGAATAAAGCACTTATTAAATACAGAAATGGACATACTATAGTATCGGTTCTATACTTTAATTTATAACCGACGTTGAACAGCCGACCCACTTTTGGAGTTTACGATTACCTACCTATGTTTAACTCTGTAGCCTTGTAATTTTGAACCCAATTCAGAAAACAAGAGAACTCTTGGATAAAGTATTGGGAGAATTTTGCCTTTGTGAAAGACATTTTGATGGAATTAACCTTCATTTTCGTTACATGAAGAGGAAAATCACGAAGACCTCCCACTGTTAGCCTGACGGCAGGAGGACTCTAACCCATGATCTATCTACCGCTGAGAATATTTTACGTCAACACTGTGGTCGATCCGAACCGGATGTGAAGTTCGTATCACCTGCCATCGCTGGGATACGAACCAGGTTCTACTCATTGGGAGGCGAGTGCTCTATCCCCTGAGCCATCACGGTTCTCTCGGTTCTATTGTTTTTTTTATAACCGCCGCTGAATATCCGACCCAATTTTTGAGTTTACGACTACTAATGAATCGGTTCCATAGACAGGAACCTTCCTCACTGTCTAAACAAAAGAATTTTGTGTTTAGACACAATTACTCACCACAAACTTTATTTGTAAACCGGCCGGTTTCGGGTACCCAGAAAAATTTGGATTTATTAAAGGAGAGTTAGGCACCGGATCTTGAGCCTAAAATACCAGATCTAGGTAACCGGTACCGGGTATGAAACTCTTTTGCCGGATCTGGGTAGTTACGTGAAATTAAATTTTGTCCGGGTACTCGATACACATCTTCTTTAAATTATCACTGCATTTAATAATTTAGCATAGTTAAATTACAAATATAGAAAAGTTTTTTATACTATTTTTTTTATTTTTCATTTCTTCCCGACTTAAAGCTCAGTTCGTATCAGCTTTTCGTTACTCACGCGAGAAAAAAAAATAATCATTCAGAAATTTGTAAACATATAAATATTCATGATTTTGACTACTCACTTACTTGATGTTCAATGTGTTGCTCTAGTGTTTTATACAACAAGAATGCGTAGATTTTTAACATATGTCATTTCAGTTGCTTTTGTTATACCTTTATTAAAATCGACAGTAACAGGTGGGGAAAATCTTATTTAAAATATTCAAATATATAGGCTTCAAATTAAAAGTGTTGTCCCTCCATTAAATTACAGAGTCATTCTCTAATATTATCTCCTTGAAGTCGATGTGGCTCAGAGGATAGAGCGTTCAGTTTCGAATGAGGTAAACCGGGTTCAAATCCCACCGACGACTGGTCGATACGAATTCCGCATCTGGCTTGCATCAACCACAGTGCTGACGTAAAATTTCCTCAGTGGTAGACGGATCATGGGTTAGAGTTCTTTTACAGCCAGGCTGACCATGGGAGGTTTTCGTGGTTTTTCTCTCCATGTTACGCGAATGCGGGTTAGTTCCATCGGAAAGTTCTCAACGAAGGCAAATTTTTGCCAATACTTGATCCAGGAATTCTCTTGTGTTCTGGATTAGCTTTTCATAACGACGGTTATAAAAATAACGTATTACCTCATAACGCAACATGTTTCAAATTATCATTTTGTAATAAACAATAAATATGTTATATTAAGTTTTTGATAAGTTATATTTAGAATATATTTCAAGTACATGTATATGTTTAGTGTATTGTGTTCAGTAAACATATGAAAGTGAAATTATTATTTCAAAATTAGAATTTAAAAAAGTAAAGAAATACTGAAATTTTTTCGCATTGTTAATTAAATAATCTCAGGCAAAAAAACCATTTAGCGAGTTCTTATAGTAGATAAACATTAAAATTGAATTTGAACGTTAAAATAGAATAAAAACGTTAAAATAATATTTGGCTAAGCGAGCAAAATGATTAGGTTTCCTTGGTTAGATATCTCTGGACTTTAAATTACAGAATTAAAATTTCAAATAAGATTTTCAAGCAATAAAATTAATTGTGAAGTATTAAAGTTAATTTACCATAAAATTTTAGTAAATTTAAATACCCAAAAATTAAAATTTTAAAAATGCTTGTGTAATACATTTTTAATACATCAGATACTGCTAAATTGCTACGTCCTTTTATTTTAATCAATTACACCTACATTGAAAATAATTTTAATTTATCTTGTTGTAGTATATCTAATATATAAAATTGTATTATATGTAATATATACTTCATAACTTATCTTATATACAGCTTTAAAACTACTTTTAGACAAAAATCAAACATTTTAATGTTGACACAGGATTTTTTACACTCTGTTATCATAATTATAGCATTAAAATTTTTCTATTGAGTAGGTAGAAGTAAGTCCCATGGTTCCCTGGATGGTCAATTTTTAGAGAAGGTAGCCATTTCAAAAAATTTAATTATATTTGTTGTATTTTAAGAAAATTAAGTTTTTGACAAGGTAATTAAAAGGTTTTTATTCACTTTTTCTTCTATCACTAGTATAATTGTTTTAAATTTATTGTTTTAATGCTCTTTTGGTTTTTTTTAAATGGTAAAATCAAATCACGTTTTTCAATTTTCTCCGTTTCAAACAGTGTAATTTTGACTAGTATGTGAATTGTTTAACTGTTTCTGGTAGTTAATTTTTTTTATTTAAACACTTTTGAAGATTGGTAACAGAGGAACATCTAATGTAGATTCAAAGTTAATGTTTTAGTTTTTTTATTTTATGTTTCAAATCAAAAAGTTCACTGCTGCTTTTAATTTTATGGACAAGAAACTTTTCAATTATAGATTAAACTTTTATAAGTAGTAATTAAAATATTTAATTTGTTAAGTAAAATTTTCTAAATGCCTCTCCATTTCAAAAATTATCCTTAAATTCGATTAGAATCAGCATCTTAGTGTGTGTAATCAAATGTGTATTTATACAATAAAACATTTTGGGATTTTTTATTTGAGTATTTTTCTATTTTTATTTATAAGTCTATTTATTAAAGCGAAACAAAAATGAACGCTAAGCATTCGAGAAGAGGTATTGCGCAATTCTTTCTGGTTCATAAACAAATAATGAATAAACCTGCCTCTGAATTAAATGCCTCAATAAACGATCTCCCAATTTATTTTTTGTACTTTTAGAATCCTGGTAATGAATATCATTTTTGTAGAGCTTTCAATTTCGTGATGGTCTCCGAATTAATATTTTTTGGTCTGGTATATTTCAACCTTGATTGAACTGGAGGTGGAAAGGGAAAAAAATGTATATATATCAGCCAGTTGGCTCATTTTATGCATGTTTCGCCAAATTTATGCTTACTAAGTTTATTTTATGATCACGTGCAGAAGTTACTCGTTGCAGAGTGTCCTTGGGAAGAAAAAAAAGATGACATCATCTCTCATGGATTAGTTATAGAACACGTATGGGAAAATGACACGCTATAAAATTCTTGTCAATCATATTTGATTTATTACACATTAAACAACACTTTAAATCATTGGTTAAAATTAGCCACAACCAGGATCAGATCTATCTTACCGTTTATTTATCTATTAGTTTTATAATATATTTGAGATTTTTCTAAAATTTGGGTTGATGCCATGATTATTTAATTGAGCAATCAACTGAAAAAATAAACTTCGTTTTTATTTTTTAAGCTGGATATAAGATATCTTACAAAATACTCAACATGATATTATTTAAAAGGTTTCTAAATTACTTCTAATTATATATGTCCATCACGATGCTGCAATTTTAAAAAAAAACTATTTTTCTTTAAGTGTTTAATCACAACTATGGCTTTTAGTAACAAGATATGCTTTTAAGAAATACATGTCTAATTAAAACAAATAGGCATGTCTAATTAAATTATATGACACATAATGTTCAAAATATGTAGATAAATAGTGCGACTCTACATATAAATCCTACACATTAACATTGTATCTATTAACATAATATCTCATTAAAATTTATAGTAGACATTATTAGTGACCAAAATTTTAAAAATTTATTATTATATTTTTTAAAAATAAAATTGTTGCTCTGCAACGAATACTCTTTAAAATTTAATATCTCGCATTTTCAATCTTTTTCTTTTATACATTTTGGTACATAATATCTTGTAAGCACACATAAAAAAATAAATAATATATTAAAATTTTAAAAAAATCTTAAAGTGTATCATTTTAACCTATTTGAATCGTATAGTTGTGCGTGTTTTTTTCTATCATTGATTACTAATTTTTGTTCTTTTGAGTAGTAGTAGTTAACTCTATTTTTGGCCACAAAACTACGAAAAATAAAATGCCCTTTGTTCTGCATTAAAATGTGAGAAATCAATAATAATTTGTACTAGTAACAACTGTAAATTGAATATTAAAAATCGAGTTTATTTTTTGTTGATAAAGGTAAAGTCCTAGATTACATAGTAAAGTAGTGTAACTCTTTTCCTTTTTTTTTTCCTTCACTTTTTTAGTTTTTAAGAAATGTCTATATTAAAAATTTGAATCTACGTATCCAGGGCTTTAGATAAAAATACAGCTATAATAGTTGTTTTAATAATTTGACACTCAAAGATAGTAGATTTACCTTAGTGTCGAAGTGTGAATCATAAAAAGCATACATAAGAAAAAGAAAAGCAGACGGTCGTTTTGAGATAGAGAATTATCTGAGCTTTTGGGGATTAGTGATAGTGATTGAGTAAAGGCAGCAAAATAACATTTATTATTTTTAAACTTTTTATTTATTTTATCGTCTTCTTTTCCTCATTGTTTTCTACATTATTATATGTTTGAAATTCTTTTATTTGGGAATTCATAATTTGTTTTTAGTAAATAAATTTAAATTAATCATAATTTTATTTAATTTATTATTTTTAAAACTTATATTGCCTAATTTAATGTTGCAGCAATTAAATAAGTCCTTATAGTTACTGAGGCTAATAATTTCTATCTAAGTAATTATTATTTTTAATACTTTCAATAAATTTTATATTAGTCGTAAATAATTGCCATCTGGTGGTTTGTTAATTTTGATAAATTTGTAGTTTTTAACAGTAATTTGAACTTAATTATTTAATTGGGAATTTCCTTCACATCTTATCTGGTCGCTACTATAATTTTCACCCGATGCTTGACAATGTATCCTCAAAATTGCTGAAATTTAAATTATCCAAGATGAGAAAAAAATTGAAATAAATTTTTCTTTTGATTACACTACAAATTACCAAATTTTTTTAAGCAAAAAATCTATATATATATTTCTCTTACACGGCACCAAAAAAAAGCCTCATTACAACTTCCCGAATGGCAACGTTAGAAAATCGACCAATGATTGCATCTAAAAATGTCACATGCCAAATCTAGCTGAGGTGGCTCAACATATAGCGCTTTTAAAAACGGAAACAATAACCAGAGTGAGCATTATCAGGTTGTTCAATTCAGCTGCGGCAAAAATAAAAATAAACAACTTAAAAAATAAAAATGCTGTTGCCAGCCATAGAATTTTTTGAAAGTTAACTTAGCAACATAAATCAAAATTATGATACCTGAGCGCTTGACGTAAGAAATCCTTCAATTCTATAAGTGTTGTATCGCCAAATGCCCAAATTAACAATTGCAATTTCAAATTAACATTGAAATGTACAGGTTTAGAATTTTCTACAGCGAAAAGTTTTCGGAACTTCAGTATTCAAAAAAGTTTACAAAAGCTAGACGTTAAGAACGTATCCAATGAGCGAGCAAAGCAAGCATTGGATTGCGAAGCAATCCGAAATGAACTGCGAACTAAAGCAGTTCCGGGGGTTGGTGAGCGCCAGCGTTACCATATATTGCTTTTTCGATCTAATTTCCACTATTTGGGCCTACTTTTAACTGAACAAACATTATAATGATTGAAGAAAACAAGTAAAAAAATCGTACCATTAATTTCATACTACATTTGATTTGATTTTTTGCCAATCGTCTGCATATTAGGTAATGCGTGTGTATTCCTGGAGTATTCAACCTTTAAAAAGCCACCCTAAGACAGGAACTTACTTAAAAATCCTTACATACAATACTAAGGATTACTAAAACTATTTTATTAATATATTTTCTATTATTTTCTGTGCGTAGAAAAATTTATCGCAGCTGAAAAGGTGTTAGAAAAATTAAGGTAGATTTTCTCGGGTGGTAGCACAGAGCTTTTATTTCATTAATATGTATAACCTTATTCAACCTTATACATTTAATACTTACCATTAAGTAATTAAACGTGTGTATTCTTTTTAGATTCTGCAGTTAATGGTTCCCAAGGCCCTGATCCTCCAGTGGACGGAGATTCCTTGAAGAAGTTCAGTTATTCCCCTACTAGGTCAGTGGTGTGCCACGAGTGTTCCGGTGGAACACTTTTCAGTCTCTATCATACTCCAACTCTAGACAGGAAGACACACGATACTTCATCTACGAACAATACTTGTAAGTACATGCTGTATGATACAGTTATGAATTTATAGATATCCTGAAACAGATATTGTAATGAAGGGTTAGTTGATGCCAAAAGTAATAGTAATAGTAATATGTATGAAGGACAAAACATATCGTCGTACCACTTTATTCGATGAAGAACAACATAATATATACTAAGTTGTTATTTCAAAATGCAGTAAAATTATGTAATAGGTATTTTGGGGTAAGTAGTTTACTGCTGAATGTTTCTCTGTTTTCAAATTCTTTAGATATGTTTTCGCTGTTAAACATTTTTAATATAGAAAAAGTAGGTACAAAATCCTCTACCCTTAAACCTTTAAACTGCTTTTCGTGTTCCCAATCTTCTTTGTACTTTTGTAAGTACTTCTTTTTTTCTTTATCCTTTGGCGTTATTTCTAAACCGTGCACATTAAAAATTGTAAATAATTTGAATTCAAATTCTCCAAACGTACAGGTTGATCGAGCTAAGTAATAACCTACTACATTCAACAAAGGGGTTAAGTTCTAAAATTAAATCTTAATGTTTTTGTTTTGGTTTAACATATTGATTTTCATATTACCATCTCACACATTCAGTTATAGAATTTGATATTAGAACGTCACCAAAATGAAACTAGTAAAACTCACAAATAACCCTAAAACAAACCCCTAAAAACAAATTCCTCTAAAATACCCACTAGAAGATAAAAAATCCCCCTAAATTTAAGGGGAAAACCCCTAATCTGGCAACACAGGTTATACGTAAGTATTTGTTTACATTTTGTTATGTTGTCTTAAATAATAAGTAAATTTAAATAATTAGTTATTCGTTAAGTATTTATTTAGATTCACTTTGTTAGTAGTCTTAAGTGACAGTTTAAGTAGTCTTGGATAGTTAGTTATACGTTAAGTATTTATTCAGAATACTTTTATAGAAATAAAATCTTTTTTAGGAAGTAATTTAGATTTATTTTTGATCCTTTTTAAAATGGCTGTAGAAAGTTTAAACATAAACGGTGCTATAGTGCCGCATACTGTTGTAGGGACTGGAATGCTGACGATGTCAACTCCTCATCCTTCAAAAGGTAACCCAAGATAAAATCGAGTTGACACGTCTTATATACTAATGAATTGGAATCGTATTATTGTAGTGATAGTTACACTACATTACTCCCACACCAGAATTTTATCGAGGATAGAATTTAATGAATGGATATCACTAGTTGAATCATTGCCGTTTTGCGAAAGGTCGGGTGAGCTGTATTAAGTTCACCCGATTTTGATCGCTGGTGGTGGGAGCTATATTAAGTTCACCGGGTTTGAGCTATAAGAGCTGGTTGTTGTGTTTTGACAAACGCTAATTGCAATTTCAAAAGAGTAAATCCGTTAAAATTCTACAAAATAGATATTATATTTTTCCTACTTTTATTGGGGAGGATTATTAATTTTACATGTTTCTGAAGACAGTGTCGAAATAGTAACAACAGTTTATTTGTGGAAATAAAGTAATTCTCTTTAAATGCATGGATTGAATTCTCCCCTTTAATGACACCCCTTTGACGACTGACTCCGACCGGGAGGGAAGAATGTTCTTTCCATGTAACTTATTTTTCATTCTTGTTTTTAAAAATATCGAATGTCTTACAAAATCAGAATTTTTTAAAAAAAAGTTAAAACAATTATTAAAGAGGAACTGACATATTTTAATCTTTCATAGTTTCATAATATTTGATGACCATTCCCTTTACTTTCAGCCAATGAAAATCGGTGGGAGAGAACTACTCTCCCCCCTCAGTCGACCTTCACTGTACCCCCTTCACCCCTGAGACCTCCCCCGCATCCTCACGCAAACAAGACATTTCACTGCACCCCTCAGTTGCGGTACACGCCAGTCTATTTCGGCGACCCCAGACTCCGTCGCTACAGTTGCGGATACAGTGAACGAAGAGCATCAAAGAGTGCCGTCGTGTCCGGACTTCAGGATTTTTGCCGGACTATGCTAGCTGCACAGACACCGGAAATATCCAGCCATATTTATACGAAGCCCAACAAAAACACCATACCAAATGAACCTGTGAGTTTTTACCTCTTTCTATTTATTTATTATTTTATTAGTTATCTTTCGAATTCAGGAATAGATAATGTGAGGTAGAATAATGATGATATGCAATATCGAAAATTAAATAAATCAATACTGCGTGATGCATCGTGATAGTTTTTAAAACTATTTATTATAATTTTTAAATGGGTCAATACAGGTGAGATTTTCAACAGTTTACAGATTACTACATTCGAAAAATTTTATTTATCGATAATACCCGCTTTATTCGATTTCTAATGTTATCGATAGTGATATTAACATTCTCGAAAATTATCGAAAGACTGGGTTTTCGCGATGTGTCGTGAATAGGATTCTTAAAATATCGTTATCGTGTCTATAAAAATATTGATAGTTCATGATATATTTCCCAGCTGTTGTTAATAAAGGAAAATACGATTAATAAAAAGTACCACAAAACTTTTTTTTAAATACCCCAAAAATCTTGAGAGCGCAATACCATATGTACAGCGGGCAAAAAAAAAAAAAAAAAAAAAAAAACGAACTACTTTGAATAATTTTTGATCTAATGATCGGATCTTCACGTTCTAAGACTCAATGGCACAAGGGTGTGACCTCAAATATGCTAATTAATAAGTGCAGACAATATTTTAAGTTAGAAATCAGACACAAAAACGTACTATCTCTGAATAAACATACCTTTTTTTTTCCTTCACAGATTTAGATTTCCACCCCCCCCCCAAAAAAAAAAATATAGGGGTAGCTGCAATCTGGGAAAAATGGTCCTAGTAGTTTCGTCAGGAGAGTTTTACTTTTTGCGTATTTCGCTATATCTCGTGTACTTTTTAATTGATTTGAAAAATTTGTGCTCACAATTATAAAATTCATTTATCCAAAGATAATTCTATGCAAAAAATAAATTATAGTAAATATTTATTATTTTATTTAATAATGGTCGAAAATTTTTTAAATTGTAAGATCTAGAACTTTTTGCATTCTTTTAAAAAATATGGCAAAATACAAAATTCGAACAAAATCGGTTGAAAAGTTCCTGAGAAATTGAATTTTAAAAAAAAAATCATCTAACTATCCCCCCCCCCGATTTCGTTCAAATTTTATATTTTGCCATGTAAAATTATATTCTTAAAATTGATGCAAAAAATTGTATACCTTACAATTCACATTTTCCTATTCGCTTAAAAAGTTCTCAAGATATGGTGAAATGCGCTAAAAAGTGAAATTAACATTCAGGGTTCCTAACTTTGTCCCTCTCTCTTGACCAAACTATCGGGACCTTATTTCCCAAATTGCGACTCCCCCTATATTTTGGGGTTTAGAAATCCGAATCTGTCGAATAAAAGGTGTGTTTATTCAGAGGAATTATGTTTTTTTTTGTTTGTCTGATTTCATAATTTAAAATATCGTCTGCACTTATTAATTAGTATACTTGAAGTAACCCCATCGAGCCGTTAAGATTGAGTCTTAAAACTTGAAGATACGATCATTAGATCAAAAGTAATTAAGAGTGGTCAGATTTTTATTTTGCTCACTGTACATCAAGCAATCAAAGAAATTTTGATATCTTCATTCTCACTTTTATTTCTGAAGAATCGTTAGATTTTGATGACTTTCATTCCCCCTATCATAAATATATATTTAAGCAGCATTTTACAAAGATTCTAAAATACATGGATTAAAGGATTAAAGACGTACTTCACGGAAAACCTTATAGCGGTATGTTTTGCCATAGTCAACAATTTTCTTATCACCATTCAAAAAATTATCTTAAAAATAATAAAGGTAAAAACCGGACAAAAGATTTATGTTTTTGGATTAAGTGTGATATAAAATTGGGGAACTTGCAACTCGAGAAGAAGAGAAGTGATTAGGCCTAACCATGAGATCTAAATCAGATTTAATTGGATTATCTGCAAGCGATTTCAACATGTGTCAAACCTAATTGGTTTCTTAATCGACAAATGCCACGATTTGCCTACGATAATGTCACTTGCAGGTATCCAATTATGTAAGCCAGTAAAGTTGTAACAATGCATAATTAAATGATTTTTTTACATGATTAAGATAGAAAACCGATAAGTTTTGTAGCTTATTACATGGAATTTCAAACAACGTATCATTTGTGATCTGTTTATTTTGGATACATTTTATTTTATTTTATAGCCGTCATTGAACAACTGACCCATTTTTTTCTTCTTTCGAGTTTACGACTATAAATTTTCAACGCCGTAGCCTTGTAATTTTGAACCCAAACCAGAAGACAAGGGAACTCCTGGATCAAGTATTAAGTGAAATTTGTCTTCGCGGAGGATTTTTTGATGGAATTAACCCGCATTGCGTTACTTGGAGGAAAACTAGGGTTAGTCTGATGGCAAGGGGACTCTTACCCACGATCCGGCTACCACTGAGGATATTTTACATCAGCATTGTGGTCAGTGCGAGCCAGGTGCGGAATTCGTATTGACCTGCTCTCGCTGGGATTCGAACCCAGGTAACCTCATTGGGTTAATTACACTTATTTTGAGAGCCACCGCGGCTCTTTAAATAAGAAAATGAACACGGCTCGAAAATAACATTTAAGTCTATATCCATTTTCCTCAAGACACATTTTGAGCTATAGAGATGTCTAAGCTGACGTCACTTCGCTTTCCTGTCCACCGGCTATCCATCAATTATCAATCTGTTACAGATAGAAACCAATAGATCCGATCTGTGATCCTTTCTCTACATGACCAACGTTTAGTCTTCATCACGTTAGTTTCACACCGTAAATGCTTTCGAATGCTGCACAAATGCGCTAAGTTCATGCAGTGTTTTCAGCATTGATGGTTCCTAAACTACGGCTTTGATGTTCTTCATATTAAGAAATCACATGGCATTCGGTCTAGTGATATTAGTTAGACATGAGATTAAAGGTAAGTCATAGCACCGTCCAAGACAGTGCTTATTAGGTATCGGTGCTTAAAATGTTGCAAGATCTTGAAGAAAATGTTAGTGAAGCATAAGGTACCATTTAAAGCGTTAAACTATAAAATATTTGGAGCAAACTTGATTAAGGCTAGATGTTTGTTATGTCCTAGAAGGGCTACATATTTAATATTTGTAATTAGAACATCGAATATTTGTAGCATTTTTCTTTAAATTTACGAATCATTTATTGTAAAATGCGAAATGGCTTCGTAAATATAAATATTTTAAAAGTGGTCATTCTTTTATGCTTATATCTCAAAATGCGTATTTAAGAAAGTGGAAATAGTTAAAAATGCGTGTGTAAGAAAATGACATAGCTTAAATACGCTTTTTGATCTATGTTCACTTTCTGAAATAAACATTTTGAGATATGTCCAGAATAAAAGGCTCAACAATGATATGTTAAAATGCATGTTTAATAAAATGAACGTTTTTTTTTGAGCAATGTCCATTTTCTGAAATACGCATTTTGAAATATGTCTGGAATAAAAGGTTCACCGATAATTTGTTGAAAAGCGTGTTTTAAAAAATGAACATAGCTTAAATGCGCTCTTTGAGATAGATCTATTTTCTAAATATGCTCATTTTAAGGTATATCCAGAACAAAAAGCTCACCATAGAGATGCATAAAATTGTGTGTTTAAAACAATGTACATAGTTTTAATACTCGTTTTAATCTAGATCCATTTTCTGAAATACGCTTATTGAGATATATCCAGAATAAATGGCTCACCGATGATATGTTGAAATGCATGTTTAAGAAAATGGATGCTTTTTTAGCTATGTCCATTTTCTTCAGTACGCATTTTGAAATATGTCCAGATTATAAGATTCATCGATGGTATGTTGAAATGCGTGTTTAAGAAAACGGACATAGCTTAAGTGCGCTTTTTGATCCATGTCCATTTTCTGATATAAACATTGCGAGATATGTCCAGAATTAAAAGCTCACCAGTACAGCATATGATATGTTAAAATGCGTGTTTAAGAAAATGAATATAGCTTAAATACGTTTTTTGAGCTAGGTTCATTTTATGAAATACACATGTCCTGAATATAAAGCTGACCGATGATATGTTCTTTGAAATTCTGAATTGAGCCATAAAACTTATCGTTTTTAAACTTAAATTATGCAAAGTTAAAAAATAGTATTCTAATCTTGTGTGTTTTTTGGTGCTTCTAGAAACTTGACAAATGTAATGAAGACCATGTGACCATAGAAATTCCACCTCAAAAGAAGTCCACAACGACACCCCTACGCAGTCCAAAAATGGTGAAGGAGGTCTTGAAAAGAATGTCCTCTCATCCTAGTGGAAGGGACCCCCAAATAATCGAATCTTATTCCGATGACGATAGCTCCGATTATTATGTCGATAAAGAAGCTCTCAAGGTGATTGACGATTTCGAAAACAGTCTGGTGGATGCTCCCGATAACAACAAATCACCGATAAAACATGCTGAGAAGCCTGTTTATCAGTTGCAAACATCTGTAACATCTACTAAGTAAGTTCTGATTTTTATGGGATTGCAACCATAATGATAAATGTAGACATTTGAGGATGATGATGAATTTAGACGTTTGTGGCTAATAAATTTAGACGCTTGAGGATAACAATAAATTTAGACGTTAAGTAAATAATGAATTTCGATGCTTGATTATGCTAATGAATTTAGACCTCTGAAGATGGCAATAAGTTTTAATGTTGGAGGATTATAATGATTTTAGACGTTTGAAAGAATGTTGAGGAATTTGGGCTTACGTAATAACAAAGAATTTAGGCGTTTGATGGATAAAAATGGACTGGATTTAGACTTTTGATGATAACAATAGATTTAGACATTTGTGGCTAATAATAAATTTAGAGGCTTGAGGATAACAATGAATTTCGACGTTTAGAAGATAATTAGAAGAATTTATGCGTTTAGAAGAATTTCGATGATTATACGAATGAATTTAGACCTTTGAGGATAACAATAAATTTTGATGTTTGAGGATAATAATCATTTTAGACATTTGAAAGGATATTAATAAATTTAGGCTTTTGAAATGATTATAATGAATTAAGTCGTTTAAAAAGGGTAATAATGGATTAAAATTACAAGTTTAAGTGAAGTCGATGTGCATCTCCCATTTTTTTTTATTTCGTCACATGTTTTGAACAGTGGTTTTTTGATTATCAATAGCTCCTCACCCTTGTAACTTTGAACCCAACCCATAATACAAGGGAACTCTATTAGGAAAGCAAGAAACCCACTCGTGGTTAATCTTATTTTCGAGGTACTTAAGACACATCACCCGTCTAGGGTAGTTATTCCGAATATTTGGAACCTTAAATGATCCACTTTCTTTTGTAGGAACTCCTACTTTATTATAAATAAAGTTGATTCATAATTATAAAAATTTTAATCAAAGAACGCCTGCTGATTATTATAAAATATTTAATCTGAGAATTGAAATTTTCCATGGTTTTATGCAGAATAAATAAATTTTTGTGTCAGACACAGTTGAATTCACAGGTCTTGAGCGACAAATGACGTCTATTTCAGTACTTGTTTTTGGTATATGCATAAGATGAGAAATGAATAAAATACGCTGAATTATATGGTTTGTGTTAAAGTGAAAACGGAAAATAAAAATTGAGACCGTCGAATTTAGTTAGAAAATTTCGAGGGAAGTTTCTAATTCAATTTCTTATAAATGCGCACTATTTTTGTAATTTAATTATTAAATAAACAATGAATTATTGGTTGGATATAAACATAACTAATTGTTTTAAAAGAAAGTATGTGTTAAAAATAACTGACCTAATGCCTGAGATCATGGGATTATCTTTAGACAGACGAATTTTATTATTGCACGCATAAATTATTCGATAGAAGTTCTCGAGATATGGCTGGCGATATACACAAAAGGGAGATTAACATTAAGAATCCAAACTTTCGACCGTTATCTTTTTTATTTATTTATTTATATTTTATAACCGTCGTTGAACAGCTGACCCAATTTTTTAGTTTTACGATCACTAATGTTCAACTCCGTAGCCTTGTAATTTTGAACTCAGTCCAGAAGACAAGGGAACTTCTGGATAAGGTATTGGGAGAAATTTGCCTTCACGGAGAACTTTTTTGATGGAACTAACCCGCATTTGCGATACATGGAGAGGAAGACCACGAGAACCTCCCAAAGAGACTCTAACCCATGATCCGTCTGCCACTGAGGATATTTCACGTCAGTACTGTGTTCGGTGCAAGCCGGATGCTGGGTCGTATCTACCAGCCATTGCCGAGATTCGAACCCAGTTCACCTCATTGGAAGGCGAACGCTCTATCCCCTGAACCATCGCGGCTCTCGACCGTTTTTTCTTTTATCTTGACCAAACTATTAGGAACCTATTTCCAAGATTGCGGTTATTCAACCCCCCTCCCCTTATGTATTTATGTTCGGAAATCTGTATCCTTTGGAGAAAAAAAATAGGAATGTTTATTTAGAGAAAGTATGTTTTTGTGCCCCTAATTTCGTAAGTTAAAACATATCGCCTTCACTAATTATTAAGCATATTTGAGATGAGGCCCAAAAATCATTACGTGAAAATTCGATCATTAGACCAAAAGTTTTTCAGGGTGTTCCCTTTTTTCTATTTTGCACACGGCATCTAGTATCGTCTGTTGAAGCGTGGAATATCTTTATTCAAAATCATAGTTAATTGAAAAATCGGTGACGTTGTTCGTGTTCGTGATTAGAAAGTGGGTCAAATATGACACAGAGTTAAATAATAAATTGATTTGTATCACGTTTTTAATATCAGAAACCAAATCCACCTCCTCTCAACATTTTTATGTGCTCAGGTGTTTAAGAAAATATTCTCTTTTTTTTCTCTGTCGCATTTTATCAGCTCCAATGCATCTTCTTTTACACATCCAAAATTTAGAACATCTATTCCAGTGAAATAATAATTATTTTGCGAGACTGATAGTACCTTCACTTTTAAAATTGTTGATGTCATTAATATTTTTATGCCGAAATTAAGTCTTATAATTTTATCGCCTATTGTTTTTAAATTATTTATTCCACAACACTCAACAACAATAACAACGTAAGATTCAAAAGACAAATTACAAAAGGATAATATAAAAACGATTTCAGTAACAAATAAGGAGTAACTTTTGATCGTTGTCTGTACTAAACTAAAAGCAAAGTATTCATGTAACATTTGCTATGGGGCCAGGAGAGTTACAGTTCATGACCAAATTTTTAGACGCACTATAAGATTCTATGTAAAATCTTAATTATCAGGTGATACTATTCAGCTTTATTGTTTTTATTTGACTGAAACCGGTTTGCACTTGTTTTCGTTCGTGTATCCATTGGTTAACATTGTAATGCAATACGTTAAAAATAAATACAAAGAGGAAGTATATAAAAAAATCTCCTGAATAAAAACCCCATTATGTATGTTTAAATATATAAGTATTGCATATAAACTTGTGCAAAACTTGTAATTATTGTAAACTACAGTGCGTCTAATAATTTGATCTAATTATCAATATAATAATATAATACCTGATATAGTAAATATTTTATATTTATATAATATATCGTCTAATTTATCAGAACGTCGAATTTATATTATATATCGCCTAATTTAACCAATTGATACACGAACTTAAATAAGTGCAAACCGGTTTCAGTCACGTAAAAACAATAAAGCTGCATAGTATCACCTGATAATTAAGATTTTACAGAGAATCTTAGAGTGCGACTAATAATTTGGCCAGGGACTGCATGGTGGTCAAGTCTTGATATTTTCTTGACCAACAGCATAATTGTGGCAATGTGGTCGTTATTGCGCACAGTCCACCTTTACTTTCCAAATAAGCTGTTCGCATAGATCAGAAATTGAGTGGGATTCAAGCCGTCATTAGGGATCCAACCCCAGTTCTTCACAATGACAGTTCAGTGTCTTAACTACTGAGCCATCGCGGTAAAAGTATTGAGACCGAAATTTCGAATTGCGGCATTATGGGTACCCTCCAATAATTTATTTAAATATATCTATTAAAATATAGAATTAGTTTAAAATTAGAATCTAGAAAGTATCTAGCTTACAATTAGACCTAAAATTAGAATCTATAAAAAAGAAGAAAAAAAGTTTTTTTTCAGAAAAAGTAAATTTTTGTGTCTATTTTCGGAACATTTAACTGCCATATTTGTAGTAAGCCAGCTGACAATCGAAATAGCATCTTGGTGTATAAAAATACGATCATTATATCGAACATTATGCAGCTAAAACTTTCACACCTCTCCCGTTTTTCAGTTTTCACACCGTACATCAGTACTATTCTCTGTAACATCTTTCCAAACTCATCGTTTCACTCACTGAAATAAAATTTTATTTATAAATAATTAAATGGTGCATTGATTAATAATTAAAATGAACTCCACAACATGCATGAATTGTTTTTAATTTAAATTGTGCCTAACAAATTTAGCTGAGTGATATTAAGCACAAATTAATAGAAGTGATGCGTTTATAAAAACACTTATCTGTCTATACAGACATGCACTGCGTATTAATTTATACGATTACAATAGCGTTCCAACGGTTTTTTTGCATACACGCTCATGAAGAACCATGGAATTGTTTAGTTGAAGGGGTCTACATACTATCGTGATATCATTAGTTGGTCACGGAAGAATGATGACGTAATAAGAGTTCACGTTAACTACACGCGAATGGGACGATCTGATGTAATTTGGCGCATAAATATTTGACCCTTTTTATAATATTTCGTGTCACTAAAAAGGATGGTGGCATATCATTTGGGTAGATCATTAGATGCTTAATGTGAAATGCTTCACACGTATCTTATAAGGTGTTTATTGTGAGCTGCATTTAGGTTGCCTACTTTTTTTAACACTTCTTTTGATGATCAAGTTCAAAAAATGCATTCGTCCCGCTCGGATGAGCAATCAGACGACTTTCTCGTTGCCATCAGTTGTGTTATTACTTCGGGTGATAATGTCGTTTTCGCCAAAATGTATCAAGCAAATGAAATTTGAAATCAAAATATCCTTATATTTATAGTCAATAACTTTTAAATTAAGGCTTAAACCAACGCGCCATTTTGTTTTAAAATTCTAAAACGTTCTAAAAAATATCGTTTTCTAAAGAAAGAGTGTTATTTGTTTTGATCATTGCTGTGTGTCCTTTGGATTAAATTGGCAAATATTGGTAACATATACCCGTAGGGGATTTTCTGCTTTTCTAGGATCAGTTAGCTGATGCATTTTCTATGTGTGGGAATTTTTCTCGCCTAATAACACGAGATTCTTGTTGTCTATGTATAGAGATCAAGGTCTTCAGTCAGATAATTTAGTGGAAGAAATGCTGCTAAGTGAACGCAAATACGAAAAGCTCTTGCCGTCCTCCAATAATGGAAGTTATCCCGAAAAATACATGGGGAGGGAAGAGATAGAAGATTCGAAGCGATTTATGTCTTTGACTAATGACCAGAAGTCACGTAATCTAACTACCAGAGCCGGTAGTCCTGCGCCACCAAAACCGCCAAGAAATTATGATTCATTACCCAGAGGATTCAAGCAATCAAATGGCGACAGCCACTATGGTAAGTTATGATTTTACTAATATTTTGTTGTTTTTGTATGAACATAAAGACTGATTTGCAGATCTTGAGGTGCCTTAATTTAGAGTGTTTAAGAGATCCTCTATTTGCGCAGGGGGAAATGTATAAGTTAATGTATTTGGCAATCGAAATAAACAATTATTTTCAAAAAACAATTTTTACCTAATAATAAGAACTTGCGTATTATGCCGTTTATCATTTTCGCCAACATCACACCAAATTCATTCGGGAGATTTTGAAATTTATTTTCACACATATAGTAATTGGTTTTAAAAAAAATATACCTAATACAAACATAATTTAATGCATACAAAAATAATAAAATATTTAAATTGAACTACTTCTAAATTTATTTCCACATTGACAAAATACAAAATGAGGAAAAAATTAGGAAAAACAAATTTTCTTACTGCTTTATATAAATGAATACTGTGCTAAATCCACTTACATAAGGCATATACGTGATCTAATATTGTGATATGTGGTTACCCAATATTTGTGCCATAGGGATGTTTTAGCGATCGATTTCAGATCTTGCAATATATATATATATATATATATATATATATATATATATATATATATATATATATATATATATATATATATATATATATATATATTAATATATATTAATATATATATATATATATATATATATATATAATATATATATATATATATTATATATATATATATATATATATATATAAAATATATATATAATATATATATATATATATATATATATATATATATATATATATATATATATATATATATATATATATATATATATATATATATATATATATATTATGTTTGTAGGATTATTTAAAAATTGAAAAAAAGCAGAGAAGAACAATGGCTAGAAATTGAAGAAATTTGAAATGTAAAAAATAAAAATATAAACATGCCCATTGCAAATAAATAAAAGCATTCAAAATTTGATAAGAATTAAAATAACTAACTCCATTTGAAATTTAACAAGAGAATTTTTCAGTTAAAATTCTTACATTTTAATTACAATTCCTTAAAACTTAATAAAATAAATAATAGGATAATAGATACAGATAAAATTAATAAAATTGTTTTTCTATGTCCCCGAGTTTTAAGTCATGTGTATTTCGTTTTTGAGCAAGATAAGAGCATTTGCCGAAACTGTTTTTCGAGATCATATCATATCATAGTTGTCAAGATCATATCATTCGCACTGAGAATGAGATCTGAATTTTTTAAAATTATAAATTTGTTAAAAAAAGAGAGCATCATTATTCAGGGGAGCATCTTTGAAACCCTTGATGTAAGTTTTAATTATGACTTAACAAAAAAAGCAGTCGTGTCCGCCCCACAAGTGCAGTGATTTTTTTAAGCATTGTTCATATATGTAAGAGCATTGTGCTGCATTTTTGTAACAATTTTCGATATTTTTCAAAACATGCAGTATTTTTGACAACGTGCACTTTAACTCGCGAAACTTTTATGTAATTGCGTGGTATTTTCAGCACATAAACTTTGAAGGGAGAAACTTCATTGCTTTTTTTCAAATTGTGTGGGATTTTTTTTAAAGAGGAGAGCATTTATGCTTTTTCAACTTGTGTGGTATTTTTAACTCATAAACTTTAAAGAGGGTAACGTAATTTCTTTTTTATATTATGTGGTATTTCTAACATGAACTTTAATAAGGAAAACTATCATGCATTTTCAGACTTAGTAGTATTTTTAAAGCATGAACTTTAAAGAGGACTTACTTTCACGCTTTTCAAAGTACGTGGTATTTTAACACATAAACTTTAAAAAGGGAAATTTTCTTGACTTTTCAAAATGCGTTATTTTTTTTTTTACAAAAACTTTTAGGGAAGCAACTAATGAAGTTTAAAAAATATACGTTATTTTTAAAACGCAAACTCTTAAATTTGGGAATTTTAATAATATGCAGTAGGGGAAGAGCGGGCAAGATGGACCGCTTAAGGAAACTTGGTTTAAAAAATTGTGCTAGAGCAATTTTATATCTTTTATATTGTAAACATATAGTGGGAACATTGCTCTTACATATCTCATACAGAAAATAAATAAATAATAAAGTTCAATAATAATAACTTAACATAAACAAAATTAGAACATTGCCCCATCTTGCCCGGGCTACCCGGGCAAGATGGGACACATAATTATATTTTAAAAATCACTGAAATTAATGTCAGAATAAAAGAATAATCGACAAAAAAACGTTCCTAAACATCACAGTTACTGCATAAGAAGCGGCCAGAACCGGGATAAGCACTGCACGCTTCATGAGCCCATTCTAAGCAATCTGAAAATTGTCTGTCAATTTATTAATTATAAATTATTTTTATAAATTTTTTTTAAATAATTTGTTAAGTAATATTTGCTAGTTCATTTTTTTTTGTTGTTAATATTACCTTATTTTGTATGCTTTTTGCCAAATCAGGAGAGTTTAATTTTTATATTACACTTTTATTCCACTTTGGCAGTCCCATCTTGCCCGGTCCATCTTGCCCGGATAGTACATTTTTCAAAAACATTATCTGCAAAATTTGTTTAAACAAATAAATTTTAATTTTCACTACCCATTATGTTTGTACAATAATAACACTACAGTGCCACAAATTTGAAAAATTTATTGCAAAGTATTAAACAAATAATACATACCTGGAAAAATATTTTAACACGTTATAAGAAAAACCAAATAATGCTTGCACTTCGATAACACCTTGTGAACTGACGAAAACACTTGTGCGTATTGAGAACAATAATATTTTCTTACCGAAAACGCACTTTAGAAGTCGCTACCGTGATGCGCATAGAAGAAAAAGCGATGTCCCATCTTGCCCTATCTTCCCCTATATATTTTTCGCACTGAAACGAGCGAACTTCCAGTATTTTCAATATGTGATATCTTGCCGAACAAAGAGTATTCTTTGGCCAAATGTGATATACACTATCCTAGAATTTAGTGAAAATCGGCTTTTTAAAAGAACTATTCCCAGTAAAATTTTAATTTTTTGCAGTTTTGTATTCTTACGTCTGAAGATAAGAAGAAAAGAATGAAAGCTTAAAAAATTCTGCTGTTGATGTTTCTTCATTATTATAATCCAATCATTAAAAATAATTGCAGTCGCTAATTTATGATTCGATCAAATTAGGAATTTCATTCGGGAAAAAGGCGAATTTCCATTCTCCCAAAAATAGAAGTTCGCTGCATCCCTGAAACTACTGTTTCATCCCTCTGATATTTCGCTCAAAAAAGTTTATGTATCAAAAATAGTAGAAATTTTTAAATATTTAATATCTTTGCTCCTGATATTTATCGTCGAAAATACCGCAATCGTGAAAGTTTCGTCCGTTTATGTGTCAAATACAGTACCCTACAATATTGAAAAAGACACTTTCAGTTTTTGATATATTTTTTTTATTATTTTAATATTCTCTTAAGAAATACTAAGCGAATTATTTTATAAATTTAGAGATGTTTGGGTCATGCGACTTCCCATATTTATAATAAATAAAAAAAATTAATGATGAAGGATAATATTTAAATTTATTATCCCGTTATTCTTGGAAATATTCCAAAATATGAAATCTTTTGAAAATTTGTTATGGTTCATTTTGTTATGGTTAACACATTATCAAAATGTAAAAATATAAAAATTGCATTAACAACGGGTTTTTAGGAAAAAACAAGGAGAAATGCGAAGGAATAACGGGCGTTGCGAGCAGAAGCGATGCCTTCTCCTTAATTGAGAGAGAAATTAAATAAAAAGTTAATATGTATTTGAATTGCAGTATTAGCAATTTCGAAGATGTATTGCATTTTTATAAATTTAACCTCTATCATCGGGATGCACGGTCTTTTCCGAAGAAGGACCACGGAAAGAAAATTCGACTTTCAAGGGCTGCAATTGTTTTTTTTTTTTTTTTTTTTTTTTTTTTTAAATTTTTTTTATATAACGGCAAGCATTGAACTTTCGTTCTTCGCCATAGAAGATGCCGGAAGTGTTGCTCATTTATCGTTACCCAGTGGGCACCTGCGAACCAAAGTAACGGAGGCAAGCAACGTTACCCACGCCACGCTGCCACAAACTCGTTTATAGGGTGGGCCTCATTCACTCATCAGAAGACAACACAGAAAGATAAACATCCATGCCCAGAGCGGGATTCGAGCCCGCGGCCATTGGCTTCGCATTCAGACACGCTAACCACTCGGCCATCTGGCCATGCCATGAATCTTCATTTTTCTTCTTAAATTTCCTCTTCATTTGATCTACACCTTAACCTCTATATTTTGGAAAACTTTCTTTATAAAAGAGAATGAAATGTCGGAGGAATAAATTTTCTTCGATTACTTGAATTAATTCTTAGACATTTTGAAAATTTTTCTTGAAAAAAATTGAAACGTCGATAGAATTGAATCTTACAACACCTTGAATCTTAATTTGATTTCTTCATTCTCCTCCTCATTTATGCCCATACCTTAACCTCTACATTTTAGATTTTTTTTTAAAAAAAACCCTGATAATCTAATGAATTAAATCTTTTGCTGCTTTGACTTTTACTTCTACATTTAAGATTTTTTTTTTTTTTATAATTTGAAACGTCGTAAGATTTAAATCTTTCGACACCTTGAATCACACCTTGACCGCTCGAAAACTGATTTTAGAAAATTAAAGAATAAATCGTTAATTATTCTTAATTTAATGTTGAAGCTTTAAAAAATATAATTGTCAAAAATATTGTAATTAAGCATTGTTTACTTTGTTGATGCGATACACTCTTACTTCAATCCTTACTGCTTAAATTTTAAAAGGATATTTCTCTAATTAAGATAAGAAACGCGTTGTATTTATGGAAGTAATCCGACGAAATGGAAATTGTCAGTTTTACTTTAACAATTGATTAATATTGCATAATATGAATAGCAGTTATTGTTTTTGCAGTACATTTTTGATATTTTTAGATGTCATTTCGTCCGGCATTCATCCACTGTTCAATGGCCATTCCACGGATGCGTCGAACAGAGCTGGAAGCCAATGCGGCTCATCTCCACAACAGAATTATTTCGTTGTTGTGGCCATCGACTTCGGAACGACTTACAGTGGATATGCCTTCAGTTTCACTCAGGATTCCGACAACATCCATATGATGCGAAAATGGGACGGTAAGTTTACAAAATAAATAAAGAAAAATAAAACGGAGAACTAATTTTTAAAAAAAATTCGTTTTCAGCAGCATTTAAATTTTGAGGGAAAGGATTGAGCTCTGTAAATCATTTTATTTAAGTTCGCAATGAGTATACTTACCGCCAACTTCGTTAATTTTTAAATTTCAAAGCCCATATACGATTTTTAAGTTCATCTATAGATAACTTCAGAAAATACAAAGAAATATACTAATGTGGTAAACAGTGAAGGTTAGTGTAAGGTCTAGATGAGAAACCAGCACTTTGAACCTATTTTCTCTTAGCGTTGTGTGTTCTTTCACTTAATCATTTCTCACTGAGTTTATTCGTAATTATAAACACTGAATTCATAAATTTGTTTATTTTTGATCATACAAAGTCACGTGACCGATTTTTTAAAGTAAGTGAAATCTCACATCCTATCTCATTAAAAAATATGGTCTTAATATTCAAATTAATTTTCGGCAATAAAATTTAATTTCTATTTATAAATCGATCTCAATTCCTAGGATATTCCTAGGATGCATATCCTGTACAACTTGTACTGTACAAGATGAACATCTTGCATAGGAATACAGGATGTTTCATAATGACCACATCACCCTTAATATACATCTTAAGAATTTTCACCAAAAATGAAGTTTTCATATTAGAAGTTGCTTAGTACAATTTAAAATGAGAGAAAAGCAAAGACACTATTGAAATCTGACGAATTATTATTGAGATAGTTGAGATTAAAAACATCAAATCCTGTAAATTACGTTAGAAAACAGCGACGAAACGATAGGCAATTATTGGAAAAACACCTATATATTTCATCAAGCAATGAAACTGGTTTTTACGTTTTGTACTTAGCTTCCCACATAAGTGATTCGCCTGATTTTAATAGCATTTTTGTTTTTACCTAGTCTAAATTTTGATTCGATTCTCGCAATTTGCTATCTTATTTGACAAGGAGTCTAAAAATACATATTAAGGGTTGTGATTACAGAACACCTGTCATTCAAAAGTTTATATATTATTGGAAGTTTTTCAAAAATAAATGTATTTATTAGTCATCTTCAATTTCTTTTTTTACACATGTTTTGAGTGTAAATGGTATTCTTTTTTGCGTATTTGTTGATGGCATCGTGATTGGTAATTGATAAGGTAGACCAAATCTTCGAACACTTAATATAGAATAATATTTGTTTTCACTTCTAATAACATTCGGAATAATATTCAATAATAGGAAAACTGTTTGTTTGAACAATTTTTAACTTTTAAATACTCCGATATGAAAAATAAAAAATTTGTTTAATTTCATATTTCCAACCTTTAACTTTTGAAGTGATAAAATACTCTATTTTCATTTTTTATCCATTACCATTTAGGTTGTCTTCGTCCTGATGACTATTTAGTTAAATATGTATATATATTTTAACCCTTTGAAATCGTATTAAGTTAATACATAAATATCACACTAGTCGGAATTAATTTTTATTCATTATAATATAATGATAAAAAAAAAAAAAATAAAAAAAAAAAAACAATTCTGTTTTAAGAGAGAAAAACGCTATTACACTTATTGTTGTTCCTAATGCTACTTGGCAAAAACTAGCAAGCCTGCTAGGTGAAACCAAGCGAATTTCAAGGCAGAGGGTGCGTTTCGTGTTTTTCATTGGCTATGACGAGCAATACAACTTCAGTCACACACACGTCACAGCCCCTTTATAGGGCGGACCCATTCATACAGCCATTTATTCATCCATAGATCGTAATTTGGACCTGAACCAGAGAACGATCAATTTCCAATTTTGTATCCCCAGATTTGTCATAAAACATGGAGGACTTTGTGACCTGACAGATTTAACGTGCACCATTCACCATTTACTACACGAGAATACTTCAGCCGTCGGAGATCTAATTCATGACCTCTTGAACATGGGCCCAACGCCCTACCAACCAAGCTATCCCGGTCGCTATTAAATTTAAATACAGTATATAATTTTAAAAATTATATGTTTTCAAACGATATCGACTTAAGTGAACAGAATATTATACAATAATTATAAAAGGGTTCTTAGTAATAGATAAGTAGACATACAACCACAAAGGATACAGTGCATGATTCTCCATTACTAATTATAAATGCAAAGTGTCGCAATAGCAAAATTCTTGCACAAAATTTTGATTGTTTGCTGGTATTTGCTTTGACCTAACTTTCCTTTTTTTATGTGTGCTATAGGGGGCGATCCAGGCGTGGTAAATCAGAAAACACCCACTACCCTTCTTTTGGATCCAGATGAGAAATTTCACTCGTTTGGGTACGCAGCCAGAGATTTCTACCACGATTTGGAGCCAGAGGATTCTAAAAGATGGCTCTATTTCGAGAAATTCAAGATGACCCTACATAAGACTGAGGTAAGCAATTTATTTTATTTATAATTTATAATCCTCTTTGAACTTCCGGGTCAATTTTGAGTTTGTTTCACCAATGCTCAACTCCGCATCCTTTTAGTTTTTTTTAATCCTAAGGTTAAGTGAACTGCTGGATCAAGTATTGGGAAAAATATGTTTTAGTGGAAATTTTTTTGATGGAACTAACTCTCATTTACGTTACATGGAGAGGAAAGCAGCGAAACCTCCTATGGTTAGACTGACGGTAAGGTAACTCTTGATCCGTCTACCACTGAAAATATTTTGCGCCAACACTGTAGTCGGTGCGAACCAAGTGTGGAATTCGTATCGATCAGTCATCGCTGGGATTCGAATTCGGCTTTACTTCAGTGGGATGTGTACGCTCTATACCCTGAGCGACTACGGCTCTGATGTAAGCATTAGCACGGAAAAGAAACTCTTCATAAACCTTCACTAATATTTTATTTTATTTTATTGCCATCGTTGAACAGCCGATTCATATCGGATATAGAGTTATATGATTTTTGAAAGTTCAAAAAATCTATTATTTTTCTTTATCTAATGCTTCAACAAGTACCCACAGTTTAATGTAGAAAAATATTACCCACAATTATACACGGAAATTTCTCTCATGGGCCGTGGTAGTTCAATGGTTTGAGAATTGGTCTCCGGGCCTAAGAGACCGGGGTTCGATCCTATCGCCACCTCTACGACTTACCGAGTGCGTACGATATACGTGCTCGTAAAATATGTGGAATCTGTGGAACTCCTGTTTTCGGCTGCCGAGCAATTCCATGGGTTCAGGTATTTGGAGAATATGTCTTCCCCTTTCAGATCTATGACCTCTCAAGTGGATGGTGCTGCCATCTATCCAGTAGTTTCTCAGATAAATTGTACTGTCGCGATGGTCTTTAATCAGTCAAACGAAAGGCTCAGCTTCCTGACTTAATTCGCCAAAGTTAATGACTGGCGTGCTTGTCGTGTCCAAGTATCATAAAAAAAAAAAAAAAAAAAAAAAAAAAAAAAAAAAAAAACTCTCTCGCAGGTTTGATCCAGTTTTGGGAGAGAAAATCGTAAACTAAAATTTTCTCAAAATTCTATTTATTCAATATTCTATTCAATATTGCATTTCTGAAAATTCTAGTTTTGCACATAATTCTGCAAAAAATTGAAATTTTATCTTTAATGTCTTATTCTAATCTCTTTAATGTAATAATTCGTTAAGACTCTAGTCAACTCAATTTAAACAAAGTGATTCTCGAAAAGCCGGAAAAAATTCTAAATGATTTGTGTACTCGTATTTGCAAAAACGTCTATCTTTTCTAACGTGTGTTTTTTTCTAACTGATTTTTTTGTTTTTTTCAAATATTCTTTTCTTAGGGGTCTCCGAAATCACTCCTCCACGGTTATAGTTTCAAAAGCTTTAGATTTAAATTACATAAAATATTGTTAAAATATTCTTTTATACATGGTTTTCTGATATGATCCTCTATAGATTATATTTTTAAAACTCTTATTGTGCGCATTCGATAACTTCGGAATCGAGTCAGTGTGTGATATGTATTCCAAAATAAAACAGAGGACTGTAACTAAAGGTAAACTTAATATTTAATTTATAACAAGTTATAACATTGACCAGCAAGGGTCGAACATCAATGATTTTTACATGGAACGTTTTGTATGTACGTCATGAACTTTTCAATCGCCATCATTTTTTCTACTACACTTTCTTGATCACATGATCAAGAACTGCTGCGCTTGCGCCAAAAGCGACAATCCCAACACTTATAAAAACTGAAATCGGAATAAGTAAATAAAAAATATCCTTATTAATTGCAAATTTTTATTTAATTGTTGATGAGAGAACACATTATCGAAATCTGTCGAACCATTAGTGATTCAAGCAGAATGAAAAACATGAAACTATGTCTGATGAGCCGTGGTTGCTCAGGGAAGAGTACGTTCGCCTTCCAATGAGGTGAACCAGGTTCGAATCGTAGTGATGGCTGGTCGATAGGAATTCCGCAACTGGCTTGCACCAACCACAGTGCTGACGTAAAATATCTTCAGTGGTAGACGGATCAAGGATTAGAGTCCCCTTCCTGTAAAGTTAACCATGGGAGGTTTTCCTCTTCATGTAACTCAAATGCCGGTTAGTTCCATCAAAAAATCCTCCACGAAGGCAATTTTCTTCCAATGCTTGATCCATAGTTCCCTTGTCTTCTGGATTAGGTTTAAAATTACAAGGCTACAGAGTTGAACATCGGTAGTCGTGAACTAAAATTGGGTCTGCTGTGCAACTACAATTATGAAATGAAATAAGACATGTTCGATCTCTGGAAGTAAATTGAAGTAGTTCCTAATAATCACCTCTTAAGAGAACGCTATACCGCGTGTGAAACTTGTCATCACAAATTCTCTTTCACCTCCGTAAGTAATTAAAAATTTATAGAATAGTTCAGACAAACCTGAAGTAAGTCTTAAATACTGAAAAGAAATTTTCAAAATATCAAAATGAAAACAAATTCTGAGAGGATAACTTAGGATAAAACAAGGGAGAAGTTCTCTTCTAATCATTTGTTTGCATTTATATATTTTTTAAGTCTTTTTCAGCAATTGAAACTTCATGGCTTACTTTATATTTGCCTCAACTCACTTTCTCTATACTTAGAATTTTAAATAAGTTATGGAAGTTAAAATGAATTTGTGATGAAAAGTTTCTCCTGCATTATGGCTTCCTCATAACTTCTCTCTTTTCTGGTAATCAAGCCGATTTTGCTGTTTTTCGTCTTGCCTTCCTCAGTTTTGATTCGTTAGACTCTAATATTTTTTTACTCGCTTAGTTATTAATTATTTATCATTAATTTTGCTACTATTAGCATTAGTGCTGTCAATAAAATGAAAGAAATTTTTTTTGTTCTTTTACCTCTTAAAATAAACAGGAAGAAAAGTGCATGAACTGCACTTTTCTTCCGTAATATAAAGATATGAAACTTTCTCATACAATTTCAGACAAATATTTTTAATATAGAGTCTGAGTCTTGAAATAATATTTCCCATAACAAGATTTCTCATTGCAGCACTTGAGCAGAGAAACTATGATCCATGCAGCCAATGGTCAAGGTGTGTCCGCCCTCTCAGTATTCGCCCATGCACTGCGATACTTCAGAAAGCACGCTCTCCAGGAGTTGAGTGACCAATCTGCGACTACCATCCTCAACGATGATGTCCGTTGGGTGGTCACTGTACCTGCTATTTGGAGACAGCCTGCCAAACAATTCATGAGAAATGCCTCATACGAAGTAAGTTTCTTTTTTAAACTTGAAAGATTGTTCAATCAATACAGGAAGCCCACTAAAGCCTGTGTGTCGGTCAGGTGTCCGAGCGGTTTGTGTGTCTGACTGTGAAGTCAATGGTTGCGGGTTCGAATCCCGCTCAGGGTATGGATGTTTCTCTCTCTTGTCTGATGCGACCTGCCCTATGGACGGGCATCTATGGCAGTGTGTAATTTTGCTCGCCTCCGTGACTAAGGTTCACAGTTGAAGCCGGCTGAAGACTCACTGTGTAGTAAATGATGGCTGGTGCCCGTTAAACCTGTCGGGTCTCATCTCAGGTCAAGTCATCTCAATCAGGGGGTTAAATCTCAGGTCAAAATTACGATCTGTGGATGAATACATGGATGTATGAATGGGCTGTGACGTCTATGTGGTAGAAACCGTATACTTGGCCATAAATGGCGTCACTGATAAACAAGAAACGCACCCTCTGCCTTAAAATTCACTTGGTTTTACCAAGCAGGCTTGCTGGCATTTGGCAAGTGTCATTAGAAACATCAACAACAGTTTTGAGCTTAACCAGAGGACGATCCATCTCCAACTTAGTAACCCCAGAAGTATTGATTTGTGATGTGAACTTTGAGGACGTTGTGATCCTTTTAGATTTACCGTACACCAGTCACTATTTATTACACAAGGATTCTTTCTCAGCTTGGATTCGAACTCGCGTTCTCACAAATACGAGTCCAACGTTCTCCCAACCGGGCGCATAAGTATTTGTTTATATGTTTAGAGTTAACTTTGAAAGTTGAAGAATTTAAAAACTTTAGTATTAGTCCAAGCTGAAGACTTCTTCCTGCTAATGAATTTTAGTCCGTTTCGGAACCGGACTGAACTTGCCTCATCACTTATGCATGTGGAAATTAATACATACTTCGTGTTTTGCGTATTCGATTTGTAATAAATGAAAATACGGAGTTTAATGTAATCTAGCTGAAGCATCGAAATAAATGAATTTTCTCGATTATTTTCATATTTCGTTATATTGTAATCATCGTTGAATTGCCGACCCAATATTGAGTTTATGAATATCAATGTTCAACTTGGTAGCCTCGTAATTTTTAACCCAACCCAAAAGAAAAGGAGAGTCTTGGATCAAGCATTGGGAGAAACTAGCCTTCGTGGAAGACTTTTTGAAGGAACTAACCCGCATTTGCGTTACATGAACAGGAAAACCACAAAAATCTCCAACGTTTAGCTTGACTAACTAAAAATTAGGGACATCCACTTACACGAAGGAAAATTATTTTATTGATAATGGCATAATATTTTATTTAATGCAACAGTAGCATGAAAATTTTCTATATATTGATCTCATATTATTATAAATTGTTCAGTAGACTAACAACAAAATCATACTGGGAGCTGCTGAAACTTTTTGTTCTAAGCAAAGTAATTCTGCAACTAAAAATAATATATTGTATTATTCTTCTGCGATAACATTTGCTTGTAGTATACGTCTTTTTAGTTTGTTATTTGCCCTTTTTAAATGCAGTCTGGTACTGTTGAAAAAACTTTCCTGATATTGTTTTTGAAACTTTTGTTTTGATATTTTCTTTTGTAGACTACGAGACTTGTAATATTCCATAACTTTGTTGTAAACTCTCTCCTCCTAGCATATAGCCACTTTATCATATCTTTTTATCAGGTAAAGCCATTCAAAAATTGTGAGCGGGTCTTTGATTTAAACCCTGTATACTATCAGGGTAACTGCAGCATCGAATTTATTACCTCACAACCCACGAATATGTGATAATAAAAATCTTCTACTGGGTTTTCTTTTCATATAGGCCGGCATAGCATCACCAGAAAATCCAGAACAGCTTTTGATAGCCTTAGAGCCTGAGGCTGCTTCTATATTCTGCCGCCGTCTCCGTCAGCATCAGTTGGTGCCTCTAGTCTCCAGTCCACAGAGACTGTCCATGCCAAATATAAAGGAACCCCTGGAAGGAAGTTTGGAACCTGCGGTCATAGAAAATGCAGGTACGCTATTAGTTTGTACCACATCTTTCTGACAGCATACGAGGAACCCATATGTCGAGCTTTAAAATAAAATCTTAGGCTTTTCAAATGAAAATGAACAGTCGAATTAAATAAGTCTCAATGATCTCACAAGTTGTTATTTGCCGTACGGCGTCAATTAATACCTTAACTGTGTCTTTAGTAGCTTAAATTGGCGTGGTGCGTATTCGTGCATTTTAATCGAAATTTTTCAAACCTGTTAAGACACTGGTGTAATACCAATAATCATTTACCTGCAGATCGGATAATTTTCTTCCTGATTGAACAGCAATTTTACCTTTTCGATAGTAATAAAGTAAAATATGCCAAAAACTCTGCTTTTCACTTTCCATATTTGAAAGAGCACGAACCAGAAATTACTATGGAAATTCCAATCGAGCTTTTTCAGAAGCAAGCCTTGCTATATCAGCTGTCAAAGTATTTAATGATTACGCTGCTAAAGTGTGAACTTAGCTATGAAAAATATAGTTGTTAAGTCCTCTGTTAGAAAAAAATGAAATTACTTTCCGAACAACCCAATAAGTGTAAGTTTTCCTAAAAAATAGTTTCTTGCAGACAATATAGCTGTTTCTAAAAAAGTTCAAATATGATCTTGATCTTTGAGAGGTAAATAGTGAGGGAAGTAATGGAATAAACCTATTGTCATTTCTAATCTCATCTGTTCCATTAACAATTAAAGAATCTAGGTCAAGCCCTTAAATTACTTCTTTCCTTAATTTATGGACACCTTTTACAAATAACATTTTAGCATTTGATTAAAGTTTCCCAATTATGTCTTTTTTAAACAGTGCAGATGCTATGCTTTTTTATTTATTTATTTCTTCTAACAATATATTCCAGGTACCAGGTACATGGTTGTGGATTGCGGAGGTGGAACAGTGGACATTACTGTTCACGAAATCACAGATGAAAACGGAACCATCAAAGAACTCCACAAGGCCACTGGTGGGCCTTACGGATCAGTTGGAATAGATCTGGAGTTCGAGAAACTTCTCGGAGAAATATTCGGCACAGACTTCGTGGAACATTTCAAGATTAAAAAGCCGGCAGCATTCGTGGACTTGATGGTTGCATTTGAAGCTAGAAAAAGGAATGCAAGTCCATTCAAAATAACCCCAATCAACATTGCTCTGCCATTTTCTTTCATAGACTACTATAAAAAAACAAAAAACAGCTCGGTAAGTTTCTGTTTTTTTTCGCCGATAACTTTTGTTACTTTGGCACAGAAGCAACAGTTTTAAAATGCCAATGCTAACCTTCCAATTAAAAATCTAATTCAATTTAACAAGTTCTAATGATTAGCAGATATCCATGATATTCATATACAGATAATAACAGATATGCATGAACTCAATTGATTTCAGTGGATGATAATTAAATCTAACAAGTAAGTAGTATACAGCGTGGTTGGTGCGGCGGAAGTGACGTCACAGTCAACCGGAGCTTATTTCTACCCACCTACAAACCGGAAGTTGCTTATTTCTGCCCGCTTGCTTATTTCTGCCCACCTGAAATCGAAACTTCGTCTGCAACGTCATGGGGAGCTTATTTCTTTTTTTTCTTAAGCCTAATATATTTTTAGTTTCGGTTTCTGTTTTTAATTTAGTTTCGTTTTTTAAATATTATTTAATTTATTAGTTTTTTTTGAGGGTGTCAACACTTATTATTTTTAATATTAGTTTTTAAGGATGGCAACACTTATAAACTTTGTTATTTGGGGGAGAAAGACGAAGTTTCGATTTCAGGTGGGCAGAAATAAGCAAGCGGGCAGAAATAAGCAACTTCCGGTTGGGGCAGAAATAAGCTCCGGTTGACTGTGACGTCACTTTCGCCGCACCAACCACGCTGTATACTACTCAAGTACTAATGATTAAAAGATATGCATGAAAATACTCTTTTATGTAAAAATATATTCTAATATTTTACGCTATATTCTATAGAACATAACGTAAAACCGTACGTATTCTATAGAATATTAGGTAGGTTCATTTCTGGTCTATACGAATTCCGCATCCAGATCACACCGACTACAGTGCTGACGTAAAATATCCTCAGTGGTAGACAGGTTAGAGTCCCTTTGCCCTCAGGCTAGCCGTGTTAAATTTTCGTAGTTTTCCCTCACCATATAACACAAATGCGGGTTAGTTTCACCAAAATGTCCTCCACGAAGGCAAATATCTCCCAAACTTAATCCAGGAGTTCCCTTGTCTTCTGGATTGGGTTCAAAATTACAAGGCTATGGAGTTGAACATCTCAAACACAAAATTGGGTCGGCTGCCCAACGACGGTTATAAAATAAAATAACGATATTTTTAATATGATTTTATGACGACACATGAATTACAGATTCGACTAATCAATTCACAACTATGACGTCGTACGTAAATCAACGTCATTTTCTAATCCTTTTCTCGTCATTTGTTACAGTTAGTTGCCTTACTTCTGGCCCAGCTGTTTCCACGCGTTTTTAAAATCTCCTTATTTTAAATATGATATTATTATTACCGATGTATTCAGAATCGCGAGTCCCGCAGTGGACTGATCGTTAAGACACGGTTCCCATCAGATCACCGAAGTCAAGCATCACTGGCTGCGGTCAGTGTGCGGGTGGGTGACCACTTGGATCAGTCTGCGTAGGGACCGAGGGTGTGCGGTATTGGTCCTCGTTAAACTGTGCTACCGTAAAGTGCTCGACTTCGCGTGCAGGTCGTTGGGCTACCAAAGCGGAGGTGCCATCCCCTCTGCAGAGGATCAAAATTGTGATGGCATGTCTTCGGATCATCCTCAAGGATGTTTCCCAGACCGTCGCCAATAGCCCATTGTGCAGCTCTAGTGCGACGTAAATGAACTACAACAACAACAACATCAGAATCGCGCATTTGAGTATTTAAACTTTCACACGCGTAAAAATATTTAATATTTACCATTAAGTGATCGTTTCTATGCAATAAATTACACAGTAACGATTATGTGGAATTCTCTGCATCACATAATATATTGCGATATCACTTATATATATATATATATATATATATATATATATATATATATATTAAATATTTTTATAACCCTCGTTGAACAGTCGGCCCAATTTTGGTTTATGACTATTAATGTTCAACTAAGCATAATCGTAATTTTGAACCCAATCCAGAACACAAGGGAACTCCTGGATCAAGTCTTGGGAGAGGAGAACTTGACGATGGAACTAACCCGCATTTGCGTTATATGAAGTGTGAAACCACGAAAACCTCTCGCGAACCTCCCGCGGTAAGCCTGATAAACCCGTGATTCGTCTACCACTCAGGATATTTTACGTCACTACAGTGATCGGTGCGAGCCGGGTGCGGAATTCATATCGACCAGCCATCGTTGGGCTTTGAACCCTCATTGGACGGCTAAAAGCTCTACTCGCGATAGCACTTCAAAAATAATTGTATGAACCCTGCTTAGCACTAGCAAACCATGCTACTGATTTTGAAAATGAAATCATGCCTTGATTTATATAGAAGTTTCAGTACCATTAATGATCAGTCCTAGATATTCATGGCCACATCTTGTGTGAAAACGCTCATTATAGAACATGCCCCTTTATTTTCGTCTATTCCTTTCAGGTGGAAGCTGCAGTGAAGAAATATGGCAGCAAAGAGATCAAGTGGTCATCTCAGGGCATGCTGAGGCTTGAACCATCTGGCATGCTCCGTCTTTTCCAACCCACCCTGGACGCCATCCGGATACACGTGGAACGTGTATTAGACACCTGCGAGGTGGGCAACATAACTTACCTTTTTCTTGTGGGTGGATTCTCTGAATCAGGCATCCTGCAGAAGAACATCCGTGACGCCTTTTCGGACAGGCTGAAAGTCATCATTCCGCAAGGGGTCAGTCTGGCCATCCTCAAGGGAGCCGTCCAGTTTGGAGTTGATCCTACGGTGGTCAGCTCTCGCCGATCAAGGTTGACGTATGGTGTCGGAGTCTTAAATAGGTGTGGATTTTGTCTTTTAAATTCAATAATTCATTTTTTTTTCTATTCGATGCAATAAGTGTGTCTTTGCATAGTGAACGGCAAAAAGTTAATTATCAGTATTATAATAATTATTGATCTATTCGGAATTTTCTCTAAAATGCAATCTTAGTGATGGTTCGAAGGGTAGGTTGTTCAAATAAGCTACTTATTATTAACTATGCATTCAGTTACGAAATCACACTACACTTAGCTCTGGATAAATATAAATTTCTTTCCTGACGGATTTAAAGTTTTGACTTTACGAAACATGAAGGAAATGACACACATTTGGTTTCATCATGTTATTTTTACTTTTTGTACTTTTCGTCATATCTTTTGTAGTTAAGTATGGAAATAAAAAATAAAAAAATTTTGAACGTCATTATTATTTTTTATTATTAAATTTAAAAATGATGGTAATAATTTTTAAAGAAAACCAAAAACACAACTGTTTAAATTTTTAAAAAAAAAGTTAAGCGTTTAACTATGGCCACAAATTATAACCTTCACAGCTTTAACTTTCAATAAAAAAAGTGTTTATATGTATATTTTTGTAATGTATTAATCTCAATTTCAAAGTATAAATTTTTTTTTTCAAAAATTGTAAACAAAAAGAGAAATAAATACTGTTTGTATAGAAATGTAATGTGGCGCTTAAATAACTTTTGTGACACACTATGTATAAAATTCAGGGTATTCCTTAACGACTTCCCTTAATCTTTAGACTCTAAATATGTTTCAAAATTAAAGTAACAAAAATACGTATATTAAGTGTCGCAAACAAATATTTAAGCGTGGAAAAACTGAGACCATTGCAAAATATAGCGAATCACTTAATGAGGAAGGAAGATGAAAAATCAAAACCAGTTTGATTGTCTAATGATACTAGGAGGTGTTTCTAATAATCTCTTTTTAACTCCTTTTTGTTTCCTTTGGAAATCAAGTTTTGATGCTATCAGTTCCGTCTTTCTATCAGTAGTGTTTTCGACACATTTCGTTGCTTTTTTTTCCGCTTAATTATTACTTTGTGACCCCGTATATGTATTATTTTGTTACTTTATTAATAATGATTTTAAAAATATATTTTAAAAGCGCTGTTTACAAAACACTCTATAAAAAGAGGACAAAAAATTAAAACTACCCATTTTTGTGACGATATTAGACTCCGCTTTCTTAAACTAAAAGTATGATGTACTATTTACTCTGCTTCATTTAATTAACTTGCTATTTATTAATTTTTTTAAAGATTCATTCACGGATCTCACCCTCCTGACAAACTAGTCGTCAAAGATGGCGTCGAGTGGTGCGCTGACGTCTTTGACAAATTCGTCCTGGCTGATCAATCCATATGTGTTGGTGATACTGTCATCAGACGATACACCCCCGCCAGAAGTGGTCAATCATGCAGCGTCATTCATATTTACTGCAGTGAAAGAGACGACGTCCACTTTATTACTGACCCAGGAGTGAAACGTTGCGGAACTCTGGTCCTGGACTTGTCCGATCAGACACAGTCCGCCGATGTCCAGCAGTCCGGAAAACGTGAAATCCAAACCATCATGATCTTTGGTGACACAGAATTAAAAGTCAGCGCCATGGATGTTTTAACAGGGAAGTGCGTGAAAGCGGAAGTGGACTTCCTAAATGCTTGACCAAACATTCTTTTGTCTTATTTGGAATGCTTTGTATTCTCTTATACCGTCCAAAGAATTGTAATTATGTGTAGATTACTTAGGATGCATTTGTTATTCTAAAAGCTTCGAATAGTAAAGTTTTGATACGAGTTGGTAATATCTTTTCAGTCGAAAGTACTCATAGATGAATTATTTAGTAGAATAACTTTAACTATGGACAGTATTTTTTAACAAGAGACACTGGTATATTTGTTTGAATTTATAAGCTACATTAAAAAACAGCAATTATGAAATTAATGAAGAAAACCATAATTAAAAAGGCCTCGCATGTAATTTAGAAATGAAAAACTGAAAACTAATATTACTTTGAAAGTATTTTCCAATGGGAAACATAAACCTTCAATTTGAAACGAAAAACTGAATTCATTTCAGAATAAATGTTATTTAGAAATGAATATTTAAAATGAACGTTGTAGTTTAGAAATTAAAAACTGAACAACTATTATTACTTTCAAAGTATTTTTGCGATGGGAAACATGAACATTTATTATAGACATTTTGTTGCGTATAACTATTCTCAAATATGTGTATATATTCGCAGTTCGTTGGCTAATTAGTTTAATTATAAGCTTATAGTTTCTAAATTTCTTTCTTATTATACTTTGAAGTTATTTACAATTTTCCTTTGGTATCTTGTGGAAGTCCAAAAGAACAAACTCTTCATCTAGCCTGAATAAAGTAACTCTAAAATTTGTTACTTCGTGTATATGGTATTTCTTTTACACCGCCTTTAATATATATTTTAGGAATCATTGTCAAAAGAAAAAGAATATTTTTGAGCTAGGGAAAAACAAAAACGCTTTCGGAAGCTAGTGAATTAAGGTAAACGACATTAAAAACATCAAAACCTGCTTAACTGTAACGAAAAGAAAGTAAATTAAAATAATTATTATAAACACTTTATGGGTGAGCTTTTTATTCTAGGAACAGTATGAAATGCGTGTTTAAGAAAGTGGTAGCGTAAAATGCGTGTTAAAAAAAAATCGATACAGCTTGAAATGCGTGTTAAAGAAAATGGTCAGTTTGAAATGTGTGTTTCAGAAAATGTTTACAGCTCGAAATGCGTGTTTAAGAAAATTGACACAGCTCACAATACGTGTTTAGGAAAATGGCTACAGCTCAAAATGCTCCTTTTTAATGTTCAAGCCATATTTAACAACTAGGCGAGGAATTTTGTACTAATTTTTCCTTTCCTTTTTAAACTTTGAAAATAATTATCACAAGGCTATTCGGGGTCGGATACATTACAGATTTAACTTTTCAAGTATCTCTTCGTGTTCAGAACACAAAACGATAAAATGATTTAAAAAAATTTAAATTTGTACAATGTCAATTTAATACCACTAGGACGCATTGCAAGCTTAAAAACAGAACTGTTGACTTTTAATGTCTTTTCAAAATAGATTAGTTTTAAAAAAATGTTCTAAGTGATTTTGGCGAATGGAAGACATATTACGGATTTATTTGGAACCATTAGTGTATTCTTTGAAGTAAGAAAATTTTTCATAAGAGAAGACATGAAAAACGGAATCAAATGCTATATTTATTTTCTTAAACGTGCTTTTTGAGCTGTTTCTCTTTTTTATTAAACATACATTTTGCTCTGTTTTAACTTTCTTAAACACACATTTTGAGCTGCTACCATTTTCTTAAACACACATATTGAGCTATATGCCCAAAATAAAAAGTAATTTGTGTCCCATAAAAGTATATACTTTTTTTTACATTTCTAACACTGTTTGAAAAAATATATATCAAGGCTGCTGAATACGGAAACTCTGCTTCTTAATTCACTTAAAATTTATTATTTTTATGTAATAAAGTAAAAAGAATTAACTTTGTCATGAATACAATTAATATCATTCGTACTGAGTTTCAGATTTATTACCAGTTTCTATGAAATCGAAAAGTTGTTCTGAAATGTATATTTATTTGTGTAGTAAAAGGAATGAATATTTTCCTTTTTGATGTTCTACTCGGGTGATACCGAAATATGTGCCAATTTATTGTTCAAATTATTTTTTAATCTCTTGTATATTTGTGCAATAAAGATAATTTTCAAATGTAGAGTGATTCTTTTCATTTTTCGCATGGAATAAAATAAACGTGAAGATGGTGACTATACACTGTAAAATAGCGAGGGAGAAACGCATCATGGCGAATTCGGTTTCACTTATGTTTACCTACCTAAACTTTCAAGTCGAGAAAAAAGTTAAATCAGGTAAGCTAAAAGTAGACCACTAAGTTTTTTATAATTTTGAAAATGCAAGTAAATGTTAGCTGGATTGTGTTGGCATAATAAGTTTGCAATTTTATGTATAAAAAATTTCGTCATTTGAAACTTTATAATTTACCTAAACTAATTTATCATATATTTTATATTACCGATGGAGGATAAACAGAATAAGTCATGAAAAGTTTTTTCCGCAGTGTAGCGTACTCTTAACACGTACTTTTCATGGAGATAGCACAAAATGCGTGTTTAAGAAATAAATATAGCTCGCAAATCGCTTACGAAAAAATAAGCATAGCTCAAAATGCGTATTTGAGAAAATAACCAAGCTGGAAAATCGCCTTCGAAAAAATAAGCATAGCTCATATAACGTGCTAGAAAAAGTTTAAAATGTTCAACAAACTGGTATAGGACTAATTGCACCTTTTGTTTTAAATGCGTTATTTTTAGAAAAAAGAGCTTACAAATTCAAAATAAAAGTATTCGAATTTTTATTTTATAAACTATACGAATCATTAGTTTCTGATAAATTCTTTTAAAATACAATAATTATAACTAGCAATATTATTTTTTAAACGCACTTTTAGCGATAAGTTTATGCTTTCAGGCTCGTATTTTAGGCTATGTCTTATTTCCTAAATTCGTATTTTGAATCATTTCTATATTTTGGAACGCGCAATTCAAGCTATGCTTATTTTCTTAAATTCGCATTTTGAGTCATACCCATTTTTTGAAACGCGCATTTCAAATTATATCTAATTTTAATAGCCTAAAATAAATAGATCAATAAAGTATCTTATTTTTAAAAGAAAGCATATCACTTATTGGCTTATCATTTTCTTTTTTTATTTCTTTATTTTTCATTTTCATCAATTGAAGACGAAGTATACATAATTTTGTTTTATGATGGGTCGTTAAAGTAATTTCTGTGCTTTATGCAAAACATTTAATTATAGATTTTTTTTATTTATTTTATTTTATTCATTTTGAGATTTTTATTCATTTTTTTTTTAGAGTTTAATACAGCTGTTCTGAAAAACATTTTTTCCCTTTGTACTTCATGTTACACTTACTATTTTAGAGTAACCAGATGTTTATTTGCTGACCTCATTTTGTTAAGAAACTACTGTTCTCTCCTAGAATCGTATTTTATTCTAGAAAATGAAAGGATAAAAAAAAAAGGTTTTTTTTTAAGCAAGAACGACATAAGTTGAAAAATACTTGAATCCTAAGAAGAAATTTGGTGTTGCAAATTTCTGAAATTAATTATTTGAATATTGTCTTTTGTATCTTTTTAATCCAAGACCCTTTTCAAAATAATTTTGGAATATATTCGGAAATCAATATCTAAAGTGCCCATTGTATTGTTACGATTTGAATCATTTTTTAATGAAAGGTTCTTGAATTTTGAGTGACATTTTTGAAAAAAGTTACAGCTCAAATCCAAAAATTTATGACACCATTTTAAAATATGATAGACGAAAAAACTATTTTTGTCATAAAAATAAAGATTTCGTGGGGCAAATTTCAAAAATTGAATTTCTTACGTTTACCGGTTTTAGGGTAACAATTTTAGTCACTTATGCATGAAAGTTTTTCATAATTTACGTGACACAAGTGAAAAAAGTTACTAATCGAAACAAAATTGAATGTCACAGTTTTGCAAATATAGGAAAAATGACATAAGAAGTTGTTTTCTTTGTGTATATTTCTGAAACTAATTTCTGAAATGTTCTGAAATTCTTTTCTAAAGTGTTCATTTTAATAAAAATTCTCAATTTTAAAATTTTATTTTCGATAAAAGAATAAACTCAAAAGCACCATTTATGGCACCTATTTGATATTCGTAGAAACTTATTTTTTTCTCAAAATAAAAATTATCGTAATATCAATTTGCCAAAATTAAATTAAAAGCGTGTCTTGCATCGTTTCAGTTCTCGCCGCGCTTGTAAAATGTATAAAAATATAACTTATAACTGAAGAATGACATAAAAGTAGCATATTATCCGTTATTTCTTTTGCTTATAGAGAATTTGAAAATCAGCCATTAGATGAATTCCCGCCTTGGCGGTGAAAGTCTTTAATAAACAACGTCGAATTGCCTTCACGAAATAAGCTGTGTACACACGCTGGAAAAAAATAACCGCGTGCACATCTCTCCTAGAAGCCACTTGCTTGTAATTCATGCCAAATCACCGGTACACGTTTCATATTTTCTCTCGCTCTTTGGATAAGTGATTTAAAGAAAAAAGAAAATGTGGTTTTCCCCTAAGATAATCACTATTTTATCAGTGACTATCACTTTTTCCTTTACTAATGCCATTGTCGTGAGACAAGAGAATTCATTGTATGGACCATTTGAAGGTAAATCTTATAAAATTTTTAAGTAAATACAATATCATTCGTTATAATATATCATTGTTAAGTACAGTGCCATACAGTAAAGTACAATTCATTTGATTTCCCAAAGCTATTCGATCGATTTCGCTCAAATTTTGTATTTTGCTATGTAAAATTGCATTCTTTAAAAAAAAACCTTACAATTCAAAAATTTGACTATTGTTTCATAAAATAATAAAAAGTAATAAATATTTACTAAAAGTTATTCTTTTTTAATGGAACTATTTTTTAATTGGATAAACGAATTTTGTAATTGTTTTCAAAACATTTTCAATCCGCTTTAAAAAAAAAATCTAGAGATATGGTGAAACAGGCAAATAGTAAAATTAGGAAACTTTGGACCCTTCACCTGACTAAACTATTAGTACCATATTTCCAAGATTGCGGCTATCCACTATATTGCTGAGGCCAGAAATCCGAATCCGACGAAAAAAGGTATGTTTATTCAGAGGAATTATGTTTGTTTTTTTGTGTCTGATTTCCAAACTTAAAATTTCGTCTGGACTTATTCTAATCTTCACTGCGAGAGGGTGAAGGTTGCCTAAGATATAATTTTAAACCAACTCAGCAAACAAACGGGTTTTACTTACATTTAAATAGCAATAAGTGTGAGCAGTAGTAGTAGTATTTTATTTACGTAGCTCTGCAGCTGCGGACTATTGGTAATGGTCTGGGAAACATCCCAGAGAATGATTTGAAGTCATGACATCACAATTTTGATCCCCGATTCGATAGCCCGACGACCTGTTTGCGAAGTGGAGAACTTTACGGTAGAACAGTTTAACGAGGACAGATACCTTGCTCCCTCTGTCCTTTTGCAGGATGATCAAAGTCACACTGGCCGCTGCGTAACTTCAGTGATCTACTGGGAACCGTGTCTTACGATCAGTCAATAATGGGGCAGTGCTTTTTTGAAGCTACCCAAATGTAATACTGATAAAATATTTCAGAGAAATGAGTAGAATTCAACTTTTTTATAAACTTTAATTTTATTATTTATAACATGATCTTGTGTTTCAGTGCATATATATACTGATATTTTCTGGAATAGGCCTTTTACCGTTAATTTATTACATTTCCGCCAAAATGATTGCTTTAGAGCAAAAGTCGCCAAAGTGGTCTATATAGACCCCCAGGGGTCTGTTTAACAAAAGCGGGGATCGATCTGAGCCAGGGGGTCGAATGGAGGTCGAAGAAAAAACAGTTCTTATTATGCAAATCACACATACCTGATGTTGTTATGTGATGTTGTTAATTTACGTCGCACTAGAGCTGCACAATGGGCTATTGGCGACGGCCTGGGAAACATCCCTGAGGATGATCCGAAGACATGCCATCACAATTTTGATCCTCTGCAGAGGAAATGGCACCCCTGCTTCGGTAGCCCAACGACCTGCACACGAAGTCGAGCACTTTACGGTAGAACAGTTTAACGAGGACCAATACCGCACACCCTCGGTCCCTACGCAGACTGATCCAAGTGGTCACCCACCCGCACACTGACCGCAGCCAGTGATGCTTGACTTCGGTGATCTGCTGGGAACCGTGTCTTAACGATCAGTCCACTGCGGGACCACACATACCTAATTGAGTATGTGAAATTTGTGAATTTTTTTATAATTGACTTAATATCAGTTTCTTTATAGGACATAAATTAATAAACGTATATTTATTCGGGTGAAACAAGTATTTACGTACCAGCGCGCAGTGGCCTGAACTCTGCACTTCCGGTTTATAAGTCACATATGCATATGTGCGCTTGTCCAAATGTCACGTGTGACTAGCATCGACGTTACAAAAGCAAATATCATACGTAGTTTCAGCTATTTTTGCAAACTATGAGCAGTGTTGAATATTTGCAGTGTCATTATTAAAACTTTTTTAGTTTTGGATTATTAGTTATTGTTTCGATAAAACAATTCGTTTAGTTTAGATATCAATTTTAATTATCAATACACGTAAAAAAGAAGTTAAGCATTAATAATATGGATTAGTACAGCCCGAGACAAAACTACAAGATGAGCTTGCTGAATTATTATCGGATCTTGAAGCAAAGACGCTTTTTCAAAATTTAACAATAAGCAAATTTTGGACAAATATAAATATAATGCAAAAATATGTAAAATTTTACGAAATAGCTCAGCCATTTATGCTAGCATTTCCAAGTCCCTATACGGTTAAAGCCGGTTTCAGTCACGTAAATTCAATCTTAACTAAGTACAGAAATTAATTAAATGTAGAGTTTTGAGGGGATTTAAGATTAAAATTGACCAATTTTGAACCCAATATAGCGAAATTTGCAAAAAAAGAAAAAAAAAAAAAAAAAAAAAAAACAGGTACACCCATCTCATTGATTAAGAAGCAATAAATTTGTAGTTAGTTTACTTATTATTTCTACTAATTTATATTTACTTGTAATTTAATAAATATTAAGGTATTTAAATTTCAACATTAATATATTTTTCATAAAACTATTGTTACACAATGTACTATTACTTTAATAAATGTTTAAAATCATAAAATAAATGTAAACACAGTATCTAATAGAGTTTTATTTTAATTAACAGAAAATTACTTTTAAGGGGGTCGACGGGATTTCGAAAAATTATATAGGGGTCGATGATCAAAAAAGTTTGGCGACCCAAACCTTAGTGTGAGTGCTGACGTGAAATATCCTCAGTGATAGGAAGGCCGTGAGTTAGAGATCCCTGACCGTCAGGCAATTCGTGTGAGGTTTCTGTGATTTTCTTCTCCATGTAACTCAAATGCCGCAAATGCCATCAAAAATACCATCAAAAAGTCCACCACAAAGGCAAATTTCTCCCAATACTTAATCCAGGAGTTCCATTGTCTTCTGGACTAGGTTCAAAATTACAAGGCTACGGAGTTGAACATTGATGGTCGTAAACTAAAAATTTATTCGGTGGTTCAACGACGGTTATAAAATAAAATAAATCTTTAATGCGAGAGCCGTGGTGGCTCAAAGGAAAGAGCGCTCATCTCCCAATGAGGAGACCTGGGTTCGTATCCTAACGTTGGCAGGATGATACGAACTCCGCACCCGGCTCACACACACCACAATGCTGTCTTAAAATTATCATCAGTGGTAGACAGATCATGGGTTACAGTCACATTATCGCCAAGCTAACCATTGGAGATTTTCATGGTTATCTTCTCCATGTAACGCGAATAGAGGTTAGTTCCATCAAAAAGTCCTCTAAGAACGCGAATTTCTTCTAATTCTTTATCCCTTGTCTTCTGGATTGGGTTCAAGTTACGAACTTGAGCATTGATAGTCGTAAACTCAGAATTGGGTTGGCTGTTCAACGCCGGTTGTAGAATATAAAATAACACTTTTATATGACCCAGGTTTGAATCCCAGTGGTGATTGGCTGTCGCGAATTTTGATTCTGGCTCGCACTGTCCACAAAGGGACGTAAAATATTCTCTTTAGTAGACGGATCATGTGTTAGTGCCCCCTTTGCCATCGAGTTCCTTGATCGCGGGAGACTTTCGAAGTTTTCCACTTCGTGTAGCGCAAATAGGGGTTTGTTCCATCAAAAAGTCCTCTACGAAGTTTAGTTTCCACCAATGCTGGATCCGGAAGTTGTCAGTTACATGAGTGTTAAAAATTACAAGGCTGCAAAGTTGAACATTAATAGTCGTAAACTCAGAATTGTGTTCTCTGTTCAATGCTGGTTGTAAAATAGAATAAAACTGTTGTATACAACGAATGTGTACAGAGCAAACAAACGATTTCACAATGTCGTTTTCATTGCTTTAACAACTCCAAAGAATTCGTTACTTTAATAACTCTCTTTTACTTGACATTGTTACACTGCCCAAAAACAACAATGCGTAAATTAAGAAATATGTTATAAAATATTTTACTGTTAAAATGGTAGACAAAAGGAAAATAACACATAAATTAAAAATAAGAAAAATAGGTAACATCCCTTTTTTGATGCAATAACTGCCCGAGTTTTTTTTGTCGCACCCTGAAAATTTTCAAAATTAGTATTCTGGAAAATTTTCAAAAGTATTCGCGAATTACGGTCTTTTTCTCCCAATACAAGCTTGCAACTTTAAGTTTAATAACTTGTTGATATTTTATATCTTGTATTATATTACAAATTTATAACTTATTAATGATTTTTACGAATTTAATAATTTTTAAGTTATTAAAATTTGTTTCATTCTGTTAAGTTTTTAAAGAAGATGATTTGGTTTGGAAACAATTGTTTTAAAATACCTTCTTGACCATTCGATATATTCTGAAGACAGTAACGTATGCAGACTTAAGTGCGCTGCCTTGTAAGATTTATAAGTGCGTCCAATATTAGACTTACAATAAAAAAATTTAAAATTATAATATGAAACAAAAACACTGTGGTGAAGAAATATTTATTTATTTATAATCAATTACTTTATTTTAATTTTAAAAAATGAAAATTGTAATTGAGATGAAAGGGTAGATTTAAGGTACTAAATTTAAACAATGATCATACAGAAATCTAATATAGGACTTTTTTAAAAACAAAACTCACTATCTTATCGTAATTATATTCAAAATTTGTCGACCGGTCTGTGTAGGGGGCAGGGAACTGTCCTTGCATCAGAAAGGTTCTGGGTTCGAATCCTGGGCAAGGCATGGATGTTTCTTTCTTTCTATCTGTGTTCTATGTCCTTTCTTCTTTGTGTGTGAATGTGACCCGCCCTATAAACGGGTTGTGGTAGTATGACGTGGGCGACGCTGCTCCACCGCCGTGGCTTCGCCACAGGTGCCCACTGGGTAACGAAAAGAGAGTTAGCAGTTCTGGCACTTTCTGTGGCCAATGGACAATAGCTCCAAGTGCCCACCATTAAAAAAAATATTCAAAATTTAGTTAGGGATTATTATTATTTATAAAGAAAAATATTTTGATTAACTAAAACATACTTTGATTTCAACTCTTAGTGTTATTTTTTGTGGTAAAGTGCTCCCCCCCCCCTGCATCGCAGGAGTTAAGGAGTGTTATTTACCCCGCCGTCTAAAGATGGTTTTCTTAAATTTGCTAAAATGCCGTTTAGCATCTCTTCCAGACAGACTTTCAATTATTATTCACTAAAATTATGTTGATAAACTGGATCAAATTTGTGGATAACTAATTTTAATATATTCAGGGTGCTCTAATTTCCGGAAACAATCAAATAGCTTCGAATTTTTATCAAATATTTAAATATACACACACGCAAATTACTTAAAATGTATTCGATTATACGAAACATTAAGCCGACTTTTCAAGAAATAATTTTTAATGCATTTTTTGAATACAATGTCAAAGCGTTTTTAATTTTAAAAAATCAAAATTGCTTTCAAAATCATTAGCATTATACTTAGAGTAATTATTATTATTATTTTTTTTTTTTTTTTTTTAAATTCTATGGTGCTTTGTTGTACAGATCATATTTGCATACTTTTTACATAGTTTTTCTGAAAACGACAACCCCATTGGCATTAAACATAAAACAAATTTTTAAAAAACATTTTGTCAATTGCTTTTAAACGATGTCAAAAGTATAAAAGTCATAACTGTTTATGAAATCGTTGGAATGAAACATTAAACTTAAAATTTTACAGCACTTTTTTTTTATTATTATTTTTACGTAGTTCATAACCTTTATTCCCCAAATTGGATGTTTTTAGCCCTGTATATTTTTGAATAAAAATTATCCAAAACATGTGTTTATTTCACAAATGCAGGGTTCTTTGACTGGTTTACAAAACTTTTTATGGGTTTACGACTACTACCTCGTAACCTTGTAGTTTTGAACCCAATCCAGAAAACAAGGGAACTCCTGAATCGAGTATTGGGAGAAATTTGCCTTCGCGGAGGACTTTTTTGATGGAGCTAACCGCCTTTGCGTTACATGGAGAGGAAGACCACGAGAACCTCCCACGGTTAGCCTGACGGCAAGAGAACTCTAACCCATGATCCGTCTACCACTGAGGATATTTCACGTCAGCACTGTGGTCGGTGTAAGCCGGATGCGGAATTCGTATCTACTGGGATTCAAACTCGATTCGCCTCATTGGAAGGCGAACGCTCCATCCCCTGAGCCATCGCGGCTCATACAAAAGTTTAGCTTCAATAAACAATCTTCTGTTTTTATAGCTGTTGTAGTAGGCCATTAAGACAAGGGGTGCGATTGTTCTTGTTTTCCAGTGGCGCCATCTAAGGCCAAGAATTCGACTTCTGCTACACCCGTTTATAGGGTAGATCCATTTATTCATCCACAAATCGTAATTTTCACCTAAACCAGAGAACGATCAATCTCCAATTCAGCTTCGAACTCCTGTTCTCACGAACGTGAATCCAGCGTCCTACCATCCCGTTCTTGTCTGTTTTTATTTATTTCGAGCATGAACTTTACTCAAAGTGTAATAAACAGGTAATATAAAAAGGAAGGAAGAAAGTAGTATCAGTAGATACTAAATAATAAATTAAAATAGATAGTGCGAAGATACATTTTTGTTACAATTGAAATAAAATAAAAAACTTAATAACTGACAAATGAGTGTTTTTAAAGGTCAATTTAAACTAAAACAATATTTGGCAGTATTTCTTGTTCTTGAAATAAGTTGTTCCGCTGAGATGATACATTTTAATTCCAATACACATGAAAGTTTTCTTTCAGCTATACATTAAAACCTATGTATTTACCTATATATTATATATAAAATACAATTTTCTTTCTTTCTATTTTCTTTAAATATAGGGAATTTTCTGGTTGTTTTATTATAAATTATTTTTTTATGCCATAAATATTCTTTCTTTCTACCAAAATCTTTTCACTTTATCAATTTTTTTTTTTTATCTAAGAAATATTGTTTTTACTATTATATTATTTTCTAATAATTAACAGCGAAACTCCCTTTATCTCTTTTTTGCTCTTGTTTATAGTTACAATTATACATTTCTAAAAGGATAGGACATATTTTATGCTACTTAGACTAAAGTGAAAAACAACGTATATAAAGCACAGAAATACACATATTATTCGCAGTTGGAATTCTAATCATAAGTTCTAGTTTTTCTTTGCTGAAGACACTCAACACTACTCTTCATCTACCGAACTTGATTTCTGGGAATCACTCCATATTTTGAAAAATTTTAATAATTTAGTTAAGGACCTTTCTAGTATCCCTCCCTTTACGAATGTTTGGAAATCTATTCTAATTTAATTTTTGGGTCAATGGGGTTAAAAAAATTGATAAATACTTTTTTACTTTTGTACTTGATTATAATTTTATATCAATTCATAATCTTTTTACTCATAAGGTATACGAAATAAATTTAATATATATTTATCGAGTTTTAATAAATCTTTAAAATTAAATTTACCAATTAAATTTAAAATTAAATTTACGGGTACAGCAATACAGAGTATTCTGTAATATCTGCCCCTAATATATCACATTAGAGGCTGATAATAATTTATTTAACGAAGAAAAAATCGAAATCGAAATCTAACGAATTACTACTGAAGAAGCTGGGACTAAATAATCAAAATCTCCTTGATAGTAAAAAAGAGGCAATCAGGAGTTAAAAAACGATAATTGGAAGTTTTATCAGAGAATGGCTTTGATATTTATCAACTGGCATATCTCGTTGTTGAATTAACGGATTTTAAAAAGCATTTTTGTTTATCCCTTTAAAATATTATTTGGCGCTCTTTGTTATGCGTGCTTCCGTCATTCATTTTGTCAAGGATTCTAAAAATACACATTAAGAACTATCGTTATAAAATAATACTTTATCAATATACTTGTGCATCTGTAAATTTCTAATTCAAACTAGCAAGAATATTATAATAGAGAGGGACGTAGGAAAAGTGTTGAAGCGAATTTTAAATCACTGGATAATCTAGGTCTAACGAAGAACTTTATACTTTTTGGAGATGTATTCTAAGTTAATAAAAATTTAATAGTGTTATAAAAGTATTTGACATATGAGAGGCAAATATTGATTTTTCGTTGTACCATTTTTGTTTTATCTTCAACAAAGTATAACCTATCATAACATGTCTATTATACATCAAATACTTTTATACAAAAAAAAAGAAAAAAAAAAAAAAACGTCTGGGCACAACTGTTGTACCACCTGGGCACTCTAGTACCACCCATCTGCAAAAAATTAATATTGAAGAGATTTCAAAAAAGAATATGCAGTTTATGCATATTTAAAATTTAGAGAATAATCCCTATTCCAAAATACAGCGAATTCTCTCTAAATTAGCCTTAATTTATCTTCACATTTTCTCAGTATTATCCCGTGGTGTTTGAAGCAGATGTCCAATATTAATGTTATAAGCATAAACAGTGCAATTTCTCGGTAAAAAGAACAAAGGCTTAATGTAATGAATCTCGTTACAAATATTTACTTATTGTACGAAGCTTATAATGAAAGTGCATGAATATGGATGTAGAGCAATCAAAATGAATCGATTTAATAGTTTACAATATAGCTATTTTTGACATAAACATAGCATTTGAATTTTTCAGCCGGAGCACCAAATGTAGCTCATTGGGACTTAACAGGATCTGCTGAATTGGCTCAAACATTTGTTCGTCTCACACCAGATGAAACAGGAAAACAAGGAAGCGTTTGGAACACTTACGTAAGTTATATACTTTTGATTATAGTCGCCATTTTATTCTTAATACAATCAAATTACAGTTTGATTTAGACATTCAAATTAACTAGCCGGGACTTGTTGATTTTGTTTATTGGGATAGAAGGAGGAGTGTCATAAAAATCCCTCTGAATCCTGTGAGGGGTTTCGGTAAGAAAAGGAAAGGGAGTAAAAGGTGAAAAAAAACTTAAATCTTGAGAAAAGAAAGTAATGTGTAACCGATGAAGTTTTTTCGTTGATTCCAATAAGAGCAAACACAAGTCGACAGAATAATCGTTCCAGAATCTGTATTTGCGCAGAAGGATAATCTGTATTTGCGCATCTGACTTTGCTATCTAAACAATTGCATTTAATTAGACCAAACAGGAGTCAACGGAACTAATAGTTTCAAGAATATTTCTGCATGAAATGTACAATTATTTAATAATATTTTGCATGAATTCAACTTTTATAACTTAAAAAAAATTTCTTTTGTGGAATCAGGTTTTGCGTAAAAAATAAACAAAATACAATACCTCACTCCCTTAGATTGTAATTAGAAAAGTGCATGTAAGAACGAATAAAAAAAAAAAAAATTTTTTTATATAACAATAAATTTCGAAACTTATAAGGTATAAAGTGGAGGAGAGTGGAGAGGTAATCGCAAAAGATGCGCTATTATTAGCGATAATTCGAATAACAGAAGATATTATTTAAAATTATGTCGTAATTTTAATATATTAAAAATATTTCAAATTAAAAGTAGAAAAAAAAAAACAGTTTAAAATGTTCAGATATTTTTTTTAACTAATAGTTCAAAAATCAGGAATTTTTCGTTGAAAAAGTATTAGTTTCAAAAAATATTTTCATACATTTTCTCTTTTCCTACCAATTATTTTTTATTGAAAACTTCTTGGCTCCTAAATATTGATATTTCTGCATTTCTAATATACTTTAATTTGAAATAACTATTTTGAATTTTGTTTCGAGTCCAATCGTATTAAAATTTTTATTTTCAACTCGAAGTTTGAGATTTATGTTTTCATACGTAAAATTATTTTATAATTGCATTGAAAAACATCCTCTTTGGCTGCTTGAAACCCACTCAGCTTCACACCGATGCTTACCAGATTGTCTAAGAAGCAAAGGCAGCTTGCGCGCAATGTTAACCACTGTGTGAAATTCAAAAAATTATAGAGCCTAAAACCCCCGGGGTATAGCGGTGTTATTTTACTTCTCATAACACAAATGAAAAATAAAAAAAAAATTCTTTTATTGGTCTTCGTTGGCCACAATCGACAAATCTTTCAGACCACTTGTTTGATATAACTAGTAAATACAATGATAATAAATATGATTGTTATTATAAACATATTTTGTATTGTATGCATTTGTTTTACAGCCAGTTCTGCAGCATGATTGGGAACTTCATATGCAGTTCCACATTCATGGTAAAAATGTAAAACATGGTCAAGGAAATGGATTGGCCATTTGGTACACAAGAGACATCTTGCAAGGAGGTAATATTTCATTTTGTTCATTTTCAAAATCAAATGAGCATTTAAATAAGTCAGTAATATTGAAATTTAAGGTCTCCAAATCGACGACATTTTGTCATTTTCTCCACAATTTCTCCTGATTTTTAATTTTGAACTGACATGCAAAGTAAATTTTCTCAATGTCTATAAACTTAAATGGAAGGTTTTGTGCATCATAAGGATAAGCAGCTACTATCTAAATTTTAAATTATCTAATAATTTTTCCATTTAAATTCTCACTGAAATAGCTGTTTTATTGTAGTCTACTGGTTTGGCAACCAAATTGGCGAGCTCTGGCACTTAATCGCCAAATTAATTGAACTACAGTAAAACAGCTGATTCTGCGCCTATTCGAAGGCAATGTTTTTCACTCATCATGAGAAAACATTAAATTAAAATAATTCATACAAATAAAAGCAACAGTTCAAATGTGCGCGAACAGCCAGTTCGTGATAAGAAGGAAGCATCACCAGTGATGCATGATGACATTTTTGATCATGAATTGCTATTCATTTCTCAATCATTATAATGAGCTCAATCTCCCCATCAAGTATGTGATCGCTGTGAAAAAACACCTCGTTAAAAATTACAGAAAGTGACTGCTTTAACAATGCTTGTGAAGTGGTTTTAGAAGTCCTGCATAATGGTAAAGCCAAATTTCGTAGAATGGAACTATGGTCTGGGGCTGTTTCTCCTAGTTTTTACTAGGTCCTTTGGTCCAAAGTTCAATGTAAACACTTACTGCACTATTAAGAATAACAGCAAGCTTTCTATGTTTGGCAGTCTGACGGATTAGACCCATGTTGCTTACAGGACGACAGTGCTAGCAATCATGTTGCATGGTCCTCCATGGATTGGTACATTGGTATAATCGCAATGGATGAAATCAGGTTCTTTGCATATAGCACAGAGTTTAGGAAGTACGAAATGATTCAACATTGTTCGGCATTATGGTTGAAGCGAAATTTAAATGACTCACAGTTTAAGAAGCCCTTCAGTTTAGCCTTAAACAGAGTTTAAGAAGTACGAAATGATTCAACATTGTTCTGCATAATAGTTGCAGTTAAATTTGAATGGTACCATGTTTCAATACACACTGAACTTTCTAACACTAATTATAGTTAGCATATAGGCAAGTGATTGTTTCATTAAGTGCCCATCAATGCGGTACCACATAATATAGCTTTTTTTTGTCTCGGAACTGATGTTGGTGTACCAATTAGAATGCCAAAACGATTAAGTCACGGTGACTCAGGGGACTGGTTCGGAACCCAGCGAAGGCTGGTAGATACAAATTCTGCTCCTAGCTCACATCGATCACAGTGCTAACGTGAAATATCCTTAGTGGTTGATAGATCATGCGATAGAATCCCCTTGCGGTCAGGCTATTCATTAGAGGTTTTGTGGTTCTTCTCTAAATAAAACGCAAATGCGGCCAGTTCCATCAAGAAGTTCTCCGTGAATGCTAGTTCGCCTCATTGTTAATCCGGAAACTCCTTAGTCTTTTCGGCTATGTTCGAAATTATAAGACTACGGAGCTGAACGTTGATAGTTGAACGTTGACACACACAAAAAAAGAAGAAAAAAAGAAGGAAATGGATCGGCTGTTCATCACAGGTTATAAAACAAAATAACAAAACGATCGTCTGTCTCTGTAAACTACATTTCGTGTACTCTTATTAGTTATTGCTCTTGACCATTAATGTGGTTGTAAACTACATCACTCGACTATTCGAGCATTTTTTAGGGTTATAAACAAATTTCCGCTTGTATTACTTAAAAAAATTCTGCTTAGAATTTCATTTCCTTCATTTCTCAAATGCTTAGAATTTCAATTCTAAAAACAAACAGAATTTGTTTTATTTTTTTCCGTTCACTAAATTTCTTACCATTGTTTAATATGTATATAAATATACATAGTAACAATGAGAAATGATGAATTTTGAATCTTAAGTAATCATTAAAAAATTGTTTAAGTGAATCTTACTTTCCAGTTCTGTAATTTTGATTTATATTATATTTTTTTCTGCGTCAGGGGCCGCTGGAAATATGGAAATTATTACATTTCTAATCCAATATAATATAATGGAAAACAAAGTTTTAAAATTTTTAATACGAAACTTTTTTTAAAAAAAAAAAAAGAAATTTTCATTATAAATCCCCCCCCCCCACACAAATATCGCAGGGGTAAGGCCACCAAAAGTCCTAATAATGCAGAACAAAGAGAAAATGAATCGTTTGCTCCACCCTTACCACCGCTCTGATATGTTGCAACTTTCTTCAACTTTATTCATCAGTTTATTAACGTCGCACAACAGCTGCACAATGGGCTATTGGCGACCGTCAAGGAACCGTCTCTGAGGATGATACGAAGGCATGCTATAACAATTTTGTGAGGCTACTTCCTCAATTTAGACACAGACCTGAAGGGGCAGAAAATTTTTCCTGATCCCTATACCCTATATCCCTATACCCTTATACTGCTCAGCGACCGACCATGGGACTTTCGATTTCACAGATCTTACGAGCACGTATATTGCGTGTACTCGGTGGGTCTTAGTGGCTTCGAGGAACAAAACCAGGAATCGGACTCTCTAACCACTGGGCTACCGCAATATTTTGTAAAAATTGATTTCATAAAAGGTGATGAGTAATTATTTCAATTTCAGGTCCCGTGTTTGGCAACATGGATCATTTCACCGGATTGGGAATATTTATTGACACTACAGATGATTACCTCAGACCACACAACGTGAGTATGATATTTTTGAACTATCTTTTAATACTAAATTGGCATTTAGTTTTATATTGCTAGATGGTCAAACCACAGGGGGTCGGATTTGTGACAATAAATGTCCCTGTAGCTTTTTAACTTCAAACCAAACTAAGAAAAGGAAGGATATTTTGAATCTCGTATTTTTTTTTCCAGACAACTAATGTAGCATATGTGGAACCCTTAATGTTCAACTACGTATCTTTGTAATTTAAAGCCCAATTCAAAAGACAAGAGGACTTTTGGGTCAATTCGTGGATGGACTTTTGAATGTAACTGACTCCTACTATAGTTATCAGAACAACAAAAATTAACACAAAAACATTTCATGGAATTGTGAGTCTAATCCAGGGAGTTAGAGGTTAGTAATTAGAGGTTGATGAACGAATACCTATGCAATTCAATCGTAAATTTATCGGCAGTAACGCATTATACACAATTTTCGTTTGGAATGTCATTTATAATTATGATATAAACTTTAAACTTTAAAAGTAAACTTTTTCATATTAGATTTATGCCTTATTCAATTTCTCATACCAGCATGTTTTTTATTTAATTTTTTTTTTAAAAAACCGTTTCAAACTGATCAAGTTCAAAATATCGACAGTCATTTGCAAATTGAAAGCATTGAATTATTAGATGATCATGAAGATATTTTTAATAATTTAACTGGGAGTAAATTGTGGACGAATATAAACAATATGCAAACTAGACAAAACTTCGTAATGCAGTAGTTTAGGGAGAAAATGACTTTAAATTCAAATTCATTCAAACTCTAGCTATTTACAAACTGATTTTCAGATAATAAGGTAAAACAATCAAATTGCCAAAATTCGAATTAAAAAATTTGGTGGATTGCGAGATTAATTTTCTATAGATGGAATCAATAATATTAGACGGAAAAATACGGTCTACAGCGATAGTTTTAAAGTAAAATAACTATTTTAACACAAACCGCAACCGTTTTGATATACAGTAGTGAGAAATGCATCGCAATTATAAGTAATGATAAGGTCTAAGAATAAAAAAGGTAAATGCGTATTATTTTCTTGTTCAAACGTGAATCTTCACGTTCTACGGGTTATCGAAAAACGCTTGCACTGTCACTTCCCCCTCATAACCCTATCTCTAACCAAAAGAGAGTTGCCTTACGCTCACTGGTTTACCGTGATTCTAAAATTTGTTCGAATTCTCAATGAAGAGCTCCTTTACTTTAAAACTATCGATTTATCTGCAGTAATTACTCTCGCAAAAGCTAATTCAAACTTTAACAATTTGGTTGTTTTACCTTATTATTCGAAAAATCAGTCACCCTAAATTGCAAAGATTTTTAATAAATTAGTTTAAAATCAATTTCTTATCTATAAATAAACTAATTCTTGCCAAATTTAAAGATCCCATTACTGATATTAATAGCTGGGTTATTTCACGCAATTGTGGTCTTGCGTATATTGGACAAATTAAACACATCCTTAAACATCGACCTAATGAACAAGAAAAAAGTGTCCAAAATCAGGTCATTTACCGATCTTCTATTGCCGTGTATAATTGGAATTTTGATCGAGAGTTTAAGTTTTCTTCTGCTAAAATCATTCCGCACTGCTCTTCATCAACCGAACTTGATTTCTGGGAATCATTCCACATTTTGAAAAATTCTAATAATAATAATTTTTACTTAGAGATATGCGGTTTAAAAGAAAGTAAACACTGAAATGCGATAAAATATTTTTTGAAAGAAATTCAACTTTTTCAGTTATATCCAATTAGTACATGAAATATGATAAGTTTTAATTTTTAGCAATTTTCGAATATTGTAGGACATTTTTAGAGTATATTTCTTTAGTCCATATGCCACTAGACCCAAATAATAAGATGTTTATGTGCCATAAGACTATTTGAAAGGTAACTTGAATCTAATACCTAACCTTTCGTGAGATATTTTCATAGTAATTAAAAGCTCCAATCAACTAAGGTAAATACAATTATGTTTTTACATAGACAATCGCTTTGTAAGTTATAAACAAAAAATTATAATTTCAATATGTCTTTTTAAGTGAAAAAATTGTATCAAATGTTGTCCAAGGAAGGTTTATAGGTCAAGAAGTTTCTCTAAATTTCGATATACATCTGTATACATCGAAATTTAAAGAAAGAATTTAAAAAGACATACCAAAGCAGATAAAATTATTATTCTTTTTTTATTTCAATATCTACAGTTCTAACTCTGTGTTCTTTCCTTTGATGTTACAGCATAGGCATCCTTACGTATCGGCCATGGTAAACAATGGAAGCCAGCCCTATGAACATAATGAAGATGGCACTGTCCACCAGGTTGGGGGTTGTCACGTACCCATCAGAAATCTCGAATGGCCCACCAAAATAGCCGTCTCGTACATTAACACAGTCCTCACTGTAAGTGTTAAGAAATGCTCAATGGGAATTTAATTAATGCTCATAATAAGAAGTTTAAGTTATGCTCATAAAGATGTTAAATAATGCCTATAGTAAATTTCATTAATGCTCACTGTAAATGTAACTTATAATCATGGAAAGTTTAAGTAAAACCTGTAATAAATTCCAATAAGGCTCAATGTGAATTTAAGTTATGCTCATGGATAGCTTAAACTCGGATGTCCATATAAATGTAAATAATAAAATAATTGTGTTACTAGTTTTTATCCTTTTGAAAAAATGCAAAAAAGAAAATGAAGACTTTTACCGTTAATGGGTTGGCATATACTAATTGCTTATTTTGATACATGCATTAGACGTGATTAAAATATGTTAATTATAAACTTTTTAAAAATAAATTCAATAATAACTGTGATAGAAATTACTAGGTTCAATACCACTCCTGTAACATAGAAAGCCAGAAGAACAAGTTCCTTCACCTACCTCAAATAGGGGTAGGGCAAATATAAATTACAAGGAGAATTAAAAACTAAAATTTAATGTTTACTGCATAAGATTAACCTTTATATAAAAAAAGTTAAGACCGTTTGAATGAGAGAAAAATAACAATCACTATGAAATGTAGTGTTTTTAAAAATTAATTTACAGACGCGCTATAAGATTCTATGAAATATCTTAACCATCAGGTGACTTAATTGTTTTTATGTTACTGAAACAGGTATGCACTTGTTTACGTTAGTGTATCAGTTGGTTGAATTAGACGATTTATAATATAAATTTGACGAGAGGAAAAATTAGACGATATATTATATAAGTATAGAATATTTATTATATCAAGCATTATATTAGTATATTATAATAATTAGATCAAATTATTAGACGCACTGTAGTTTTTTAATAATTAAATGATTTGCACGAGTTTATACGCAATACTTTTTATATTTAAACATACATGTAATGGGTTTTTATTCAGGAGATTTTTTATATACTTCCTATTTGTATTTTATTTTTAACACACAATGTTAATGTTTATTGCATTACAATGTTAACCAACTGATACAGGAGCGTAAACAAATGCAAACCAGTTTCATCCGAGTAAAGCCAATACAGCAGTCTAGTATCACCTGATAATTATAATTTTACATAGAATCTTTTAGTGCGTTTAATAATATGGCCCGGGACTGTATGTGTTTAAAATTATACTAAGGGAAAAGTTTCAATTTGAGTTAAGGTGCAATTTATTAACTATAATTTTTTTTATTCAATCACATTTTTTTTACCAAATAGAACAAAAAAAAATATTTTTTTTCAGTATGCTTTTCATTATGATATTACTTATACTGCAGGTTGGAAAGTTGGAGGTAATGAGTTCGATCCTAACTGCTGACAAAATAAATGGTTGTCTATGCAGCAAGATGCACCTTAAATCTGCCGTGACTAAACCTCCTCTCGTTGAGCGTGGTATAGAAGTTCGGAGAGAGAGGTATCATCTCAGGTTCTGTCCACGTCGTCTAATAAGGGGCACTACCATGTCCCTTAAAAATACAGCCCTAAATATGGGACTGTGTGCTTAGCCATGGTTAGGTGATGATGATAAAAGTACTTATAGATTACAATAACTTATAGGAATCAATACACTTTTCTTTTAAACTTTATACTCTTCTCCTCCCCCCTTTTTTTTGCTATTATAAAATTAACTTACATTTTGAACTATATTATAGGTAATGTATAAATTTAGTTTAAATTATATCTTAAGAAAAAATTCGATATTAGTACTTATACATTTTATTGGATTGAAGAAGAGGTACCAGCTCAGGTGTAGTCTACATCGTTTGTTGGGATCACATTAACGTGGCATTCCTAACTTAACCGTTAAAAAACCCAGGAAAAAGGAACGGAACTAAGTGATTAGCAATGGTTGGGTAATATGTATGACTAAAATCATTGTTTTTTAAGGTACCAGATATTTCTCAAAAGTTCAGCATATGTGCGTAAATTATATTCAAATAATCGAGTAAAGTAAAACATAAATGAATCATTTTTAGGTTTTCCTTGACGTAGAAGGCAAGGAACAATGGATTCAGTGCTTCAGAACAGAAGGAATCTATCTTCCTACGCATTACTTTTTTGGTGTCAGTGCTGGTACAGGAGAAGCAACATCCGGTACAGTATTAAAATTATTTTAATTAAATTGATTCTCTGCTTTTGTTCCTTAAAAATTATAGATAGAACAAAAGCAAAATTTAAACACATGCTTATTCTGATGGAGTTTAATTAGGATGTTTAATGCTGTTTATCGAAGTTCTGTCGCCAAGGAAAATAAAAAAGCCATAGTTTAAGTGCCTTACACTTGAAGCAATGAGATGATTTTAAACCAAAACATATAATCTTGCAATGAGGAATTATCTGGGCTTTAGAACAGACAAATAACTCAAATATCTTTAAAGTCATTAAACTTTTTTAAGAATTGCCAATTTGGCGACATTTTCCTATCTAGATGAAAATTACCAAACTCACTGTTGTATTCTCAGTTTTTGCAAACATTTATGATCCCAGGTAATGCAGCATTGGAGTAAGTTTTTAAATATTAAAAAATTAGACCACAAAGGCTTTTCATTTTCTCCATATTGACGTTTTGAGCCATTTTCAAAATAAGCTTAGATAGCGCTGACTTCAGATAGACTAAACTTGATCTAACAGTCATAAGTTACAACTGCTAACTCTCACAGTTATAAAAATAGCATATTATTCGCAAAAAAGCATCATCTCATATTACGATGGAACCTTCTAAAAACATCCTTAAAGAGTTTATCATGAAACAATGACAAGTCATGAGAAAAAGTAGATAAATTATTTTTCTAATATTGGAAAAGGGGAAAAAATTACGATAATCTGTAATTTGGAGAGTACTTTTAGGTTGTACTTACAAGTAATTATGTTTTAATTTTGTTTTTCAATTAATGATAGTATAAACAAAAATATTAACTTTAGAGAATTCCATATCCAATTGTGGAAAGCTTCATTCAGAATTTTTAAAAAATCGAAACAAACAATATTTCTAGTTCCTATTTCATTTTACAGTTCTAGTTTTAAAATTATTTTGACGCTCTGAGTATGTAAATATATTAGAATGAAGTGTAATTAAAAATCTTGAAACAATATTCCATTACTTTCATTTCAGATAATCATGATATAGTGTACATAACAGGTCTCGACATGAATCAACCGGAAGTGGTATGTTATTTACAATTACATAAACAATTTTTGTAATTAATCAAGAATTAATAGAAATTATACTTAGTCAATTAAATTTAGCTATTAAAATGCATATGTAGAAGGCCTTATATAATCATTTAGGTTTTCAACAATGTATATAATTACGACTTTATGATATAAAATTTGTACGAAAAGTTATGTCAGTGACTTTATTGTGATGCAAATACATGCCTCAGCATGCTGAGACCAGTTTGAATCAGAATTCGTATCGACCACGAATCGCTCTTTCACTTTATTGGATGACTAGTCACTTATCCATTGAGGCTTTGACATCAAACAATTAACCGGTGTAGCGTTGCACCGTCCTTCAGGAAATGAACTTAAACAGGAAATTAACTGATTCCCTTTCTTCATATGAAGAAACTGATGTTTATTAATCACCGCATATTTTTGTGAAGAAAAAATAGTTTGTCTGTAGAAAGAACTCCCCTAGCCACAAGGCCTAAGGTTGTCTGCTACTATTAAAACAAAAAGCAGCGTGTTTGAAAGAAGGAAGCTTCTCTCGCCTCCGATTCCCTTTCTCCAGTGGACCCGAACCAAAACCTGTCAAATATCGACCCAACACCCCTACTTGAATTAGTTAAATCTTACAACTATAGTCACTGCTCCAGACGAATGACAAGGGGAGTTCTTTCTATAGACAGACTATACATACCATGGCATGCTCGAACCAGTTGGTATCGGCAGAGACAAAGAGGTCTTCAACATCTCCTAGAAAAGAGAAGGCCTCAGCACGGGTTACCATAAACAAAAAATTTGAAATCTTAAGTAGTCCAAATGTAATGACATATTGTGCATTTTCCACCACTGCGTAGCTTAATAGCCCGAACGTAGTGACATCTTAAGCATGAAACAAAGTGACATCTTCAACATGAAATTCAAACATAACTTTTGTGGATGATTTCTCATCGGAAGTCAAGAGCATTTTTTTTGAAGTCTGTGCAGAAGTCAGCAATGAGGCTTTAAGAATATCAACGCCTAAAATCTGAAACGTCTCATTGAACTCTTTTAGATCGACATTTGTATGTTCATTTAATTGCATGAGACATTAAACATTTCAAATAGTACCATTCATGAGATTGTGGTGAACTATCTGTGTCTGAGAAAAGCTTTTCAGTCCAGACGTTGTTCCCTTAGACTTCGAGTTCCCGTGCTTAGAAATTACCTTGAAAATATCACACCGATCAGAGTCCTGACAAATATTCGGACAAATAGACGGATCATGTGTCCCTTTGCCGTTAATGTGTTGTAATGATCGGAGCAATAAATATTTTTTAATCGACCGAATGGCATTACATTTTGTACAAAATCTGTATCTCTACAAAACTTTTGAATTTATGTCAAAAAATAATTGTGTTTTCTTTTTCACAGCCATGGGAAGACAGAAGCTTCATCATACCATTCGCAGAGAACGTATTATTACACCCAAGTGAGTGTTAATTAAAAACATTATTTTACAAATGCATTACATAACAAAGAGAAATACTAACATTGTTTGCATTTCTTTTCCTTTTATTTCAGATACGGGTTGTTCAGCAATGAACACCCATAATAGGTATTTTTTAGAATCCGTATCAAAAATGAAAAAAAAAAAAAAAATATCAATTGTGGGTCGCAAATTAATACTTCAGCGGAAAAAAAACGCTATCAAAATCTGACAAATTACAGTAAAGGAAAGAGAATGTAATGAACATCAAAACAAGTTTATCGGAAGTTACAACTTGATGGTGCTTCCAATAACCCTCTCTGTTTCCTCCATAGCAGTCAAACCTACTTTGTTGTTTATTACTGTGGATGAGAGTGTGTGAGGGATATGTTTGTTGGTTGCCGGTAGGATTGAACCAAGGAACCATCATAATATATATATATATATTTGTTACGGCCAAAGCCCGAAGTCGGCCAATTTGAGATCTGGCTGGCCAGATCTCGAATTGACCAAGAACGCTGTAAATTAGCTGGCCAAAGTCCGAAATTTTTCTTGATTTCGGGAATTGGCCGGCCATATTTTTAAATTAGAAGATTTATAAGAATTATTTATATAATTATAGAAGGTCGCCAAAGTAAAATTATTTTTGAGAAATGAACGTCTTATAATTTTCATACTTTGCCTTAAGATTATCTGTCAGTCGATAAATGCCTAGGAATTACATATGATGTCTAAGTAAAGCAAAGTTTGCATACTTCATACTTTGTCTAAAATTTGGCAGAATTCCATAAAAAGTTGAGATATTCTATAGAATAGCGTTTCACACATAGTCAGTAATAATATTTGAGGAATATATAAAAATATTTGAAGTTATTTTTACAGCAGTTCTGAATTTCCCCCAAAACTTATGACGTATCAGATGAAAAAAAAAAATGAAAAAATAAAGAAAAAGTAAAAACCTCTTGCATCTTGAAATGACATAGTTTTGATCGACACATCCATGATATTATATTTTACGATATTGGAAAGTGGTTAATACTAAACATACGGAATCATCTATTTTTTATTTAACATATTTTTTTTAAAAAATAATTTATAATTGAGTGGCAAAAACTGGAAGGTGAGGTTAATGTTCGAAACAGTCCTAATTTCACACTTTTTTTTAAAATGTGTAATTCAAAATAATGATTCAAACCCATAAGCTATTTTACATTATTATAAATCATGTAACTATCAAAAGTACATTTTCTTAGCATTAGATATTACTTATTTCATGTGATCTGAAGCCTCAGTAAACTAAAAAAATTTCTTTATTTCAGAGCAATCGGAAGTGAAAGAAACTGTTGAGCAATTACAACATGTTGAAGAGCAACAGGAAAAACTGGAAACGAAAAGGGAAGTAAAGAGGGAAGCACCTAGAACTGAAAAACAGAAAGAAGCTGAAAAACCAAAGCAAGATACGACTCCAACTCACAGAGCGAGCATCGTAGTCAAGGGCATTTATGTGATTGGAATAATCATTATTCTTTATGTTGGATATTCGTTATTCAAACAGTACAGAGCTCGCAGACAAGAAAGAATTCAGAAAAGACTCTTTTAATGTAGGATAATAAATATTTAAAAAAAATAATAAACTTTAGTTTTATAAACTACTTTTTTTTAAATAAAATTATACCTCGAATTTTGTGTTAATTAACTGTGTTTGAAAAAGTACTTTTATAAACGACATGCAGGGGGACTCCACTCCCTCGGGAACTGTATATATATTATTTTCTAAGGTGCCTAAACGAGATTTCTCTAGCTTTTGACAAAATTTCCAGAATAACTCTTCATAATAACTTTTATAATTTATTACTACTCATTAAACGCTATAAAATCAGTCAAACTTAAGCTGTAATCTAAGACTACACAGTTAAACAATATTAACTTTTTTCTTACTTTCACTTAAAAGATAAATATTAAAACTAAAAAAATCCAATTAGGTCAGACATATCTTTTATAAAATAAATAAAAAAATAAGCATAATGAATACTGAAGTGGAGTTACTGCTATACCTTTTGTGTCAAACATTTGGAAATCCTTAATTTTTTTTAAAAATCTTCTGTCATTTTATATTCTAACTGGATATTTATCTCTTTAGTATGACGAAACTTATATCGGATTTTAATCATCTCTGCTTTTACAATACTGATGCAGGTATACCAATGCGATACCAAAATGTGTATAGGTTTTTAATAAAATTTAATTTCATCATAAAAGATTACCATCATAATTTTATAGATATAATACAACTATGTAAGGCGGATGTTGTTTTTTTTTTTTGTGTAGGAACACCGAAGATAGATGGAATGGCCCAGAGAGGAGTGCCTTATGCTTTCCAGTGATCAGAAGAAAAACTTGTTTTCTTTTATTACATTTAAACAATAGAATTACTCCTGCAAGTTAAATTTTTTTTTTTTTTACTAAGCTATAAAATCCCAACAGCTTTTTCAGAATATCCAGTACTTTCTAATATAAATAGAAAATATACAACAATACAGAAATAAAATGAAACATAAATTTATTAGATAACTTATACAAATATGAATGAATATTATTTACAAAACACGAGTACCATACTTAAGTGCAATGATATAATTTTGTGTAAAATAAAACATAAAAAAAAGTATTTTTTGCTCATCATACATTTGGTTAGATTTCTCCAAAGTTTAAACTGAAAAAATAAAATCTTTGTGAACTCTCCTTAGGAAAGAATTTGATGCAGCTGTTCTTTGACATCTTCAATCAACAATGCACTGCAAGAAATTTTTATCATAATATCTCTGAACTGTTAAAAACACAATTTACATTTGCAGGTCAATAAACTATATAGGTATTTATTTTCAATGCGTTTTATAGGTTTTGAAAGATAAAAATAATTTTATAAAAATAGAACAAAATTTCAATAAAAATTTTTATACTAAAATGCTGCAAGTGATAAAAATTACATTACATTGTCCATAAATAAGATAAAATTTTTGTGTTAAGATGAAAGTCATTTATGTAAAATAATATAGATTTATAAAATGAAACTGAAAAATATTCATCATTACAGATAACATCTGTACAGATAATGTACATTATAAAAACTGTTAAACATTACTTCTAAATATAGAATATGAGTTTTTGTGTAGGAAGACAACTATTTTATTAAAAGAAAATGTTTTTTTACTTCTTTGAACAAGCATCAAAACCTGTTTAATTCCAGTTCGAGAAAGAGTTAAAAAAACTTCTCACTGTACAATCGATTAGACATCTATATAATAAATATATCTGCGCAATATATTAAACACTTAAAAGTTTTTTTCTGAAATCAAACAGGTTTTGATGTTCTGTTTTTCTCAAAAGTAATTCCTAAAATTTCGATAGAATTTATGTCCTTTTCTTATTCAGTTAATTTTAATTCATAACATCCTATTTTTTTAACTTCATTTTTAACAGGAATTTAAAAAATATGCAGCAATCATCAATCACCTTATGTAACACAAACTGTTACACCCATTGTTCGACTGGGAATTCGAGGCCATCTTTGAAACGTCCTCAATTTTTTGGAAATGTTAACAAAGCGTTATTGATTTTGCTTGGTAAAGTGATTTACATGATTGATAAGAATTTTCCAGCATTCTTTAATAATCTAAATACTTTATATTTAACTTTAGTACACTTACTTTTTAGTCGACTTGGTTTATTTTAAAATTTATTGAAATAAAACTAGTTTTGTTAGTCATTCATTTTACTATCCTAGTTTATACTGTTTCCAAAAATATATATATTTTCCAACAATAGGCTGTAGATACACCTTCAAACTATTGTAACCAAAAATTTTTTTTGTTGCTTTTTGCTTTAACTGAACTAATATTTAAATTCCATGAAACAAAAATGTTAGTCATTGTACCGGTACTGCTGGGTATAAAAAAACTAAAGAATTAAATTAATGGGTTTTCAGAAGAGATATGACCAAATTAATATCATGCATTGGGTTACAATAAAATATTGTGTTCTGAAAACGTCCAGTAACACTAAAAAACAAAATCTAAAAGATGGATTGACATACCTGGAGTTGAGATAAAGTTACAGAATAAAAAAAGATCTTCTACTACCTATGAACAAGTCACTAAACAGACAGTCACTTAAAACCAAAGTTCCTTATTATGGGGATCCACAAGAAAAAGCAAAGACAGTATCAGCTACATCGTCATGGTGGCTCTACTGTGTTTCACAATAACAACAATTTAAAAAAACAGTGAGGAAAAGCACTTATGTCGATGAGGAAGTAGGAATCTGGAGTGAATGGCAGCTGAACAGGCATGTTCATGAAGAAAAAAAAACGCATGTAAGGAAAGAACGATGACCTCACGAGTAGCAGATGATGGGGGTTGGGAACCATAGTAAACCTTTTTGATGTAAGAGTTTCAACAGCGTTTTCTTTTGAAGACAGCATGATAAATACGATGAAGTCCAGAAGAATCTCATGTTCTGCGGCACTGTATTCAGCAACGTTGCAATCATTTAATTCTATTAATTGTCAACAAACATAAACTTGAGGTGCCATTATTATAGCAAAGGCATTAAATAAAGTTTCTTGTGAATAAAACATGATGAGCATTGAAAACTGTTTATAAAGTTGTAGAAATGCAGGGGGGAGGAGGGGTACCTTTAAGGGCCCTTTGGTTTCAAATACTTTGCAGGTGGGGACTCAGTTTGTGAAATCAAAAGTCAGTTAACTCATCATTTTATGAATATTATGGCACAATTGTACCCCTTTTTTGTATATTATACGGCAATTGTACCCCTTTTTTGCATATTATGCTGCAATTGCACCTTTTTTTCGTTTCATAAATCATCATTGTGTAGATAAGGTATAATTTTGTGTAGAAGTATTTTTTTGTTGCCATTTTTTAGTTTTTTGTTGCCACTTTCAGACGAAGCTGATTTGTAAGGGACCCCATGGTCTTAAAATTTTGCAGGTGAGACTCCAGTCCATGCAGACCCTTCCTTTCAGGAAACCAACCAATTTGACTGGGGTCCAGAGGGCAATAGATTTTTTAGGTCTATGGTCACACCTAGTAATAGCCCCGGTCACACTTAGTAATAGTTTGCATATCTTTTGACTACTTTAATTTTTTATTTTAACACTAATCATAATCAATATGCAAGTCAAGAAGTAATTTTTAAAATATAACATCAGTTCTAGAAAATGTGATCAGCTTAATGAATGCAGAGAAAAATTTTCTTACCTCTTTTGAATGCTATCTAACCTAGAATTAAAATTTAAAAATTTGAGAACATAAAAAGTTGTAATAAAATTGGTTAGAAAAACAAAACAAAAAAATTATATAATAATTTATTTATTTTTATTATGCACTAATTAAAGAGAAAGAAAATTATTGCAATTACACAAAACTATAAATTATCAGAATTGAAGTTAAATAGGTAACCTAATTTACAACCACAAAAAAAATAAATAAATAAATAAATAAAATTAAAATTTTATATATATATATATATATATATATATATATATATATATATATATATATATATATATATATATATATATATAACATAAAAAGCTTCAATTAATTTATTTATGTTAGTTCTTTTCTGAATATCCTTTTCTTTTATTTCATTTATTCTAATCGAAATGCTTTCTCACACATTTAAATTCACATCCTGTCTTTAAATCTATTTTTGGCTCAAGTATGAATATAATTAAAAGCAAGATATTTCCCCCTTTGCTCTCTGTGGGAATCACTTGACCTATTTGATAATCCAATTACAATTACTAAGATTTCCCTCTTTCCCTAAATTGAAACATTGTACGGATTTACGTTGAAAGATTTTCCCTAACATATAATGAAGAAATACAACTTTTCGTGTCCACTTTTAAGAACTGCTCTCTGTCTAATAATTAATAAATAAATTTTGTATCCTCCTTGCCTGCCTAAGACCTGTTTTAATCCTTCCACTAGGCAACGACTATATATATATATATATATATATACTTGAGGATATTATAATAGGTTGTAATAAAATTGTTCAATTGTTCAGAAAAGAAATGGGGGAAATATGTACAAAAGGATGATTTTCTAAATTTTTTTTTTTTATATGCACAAATTAAAAATAAAGAAAATTGTTTCAGTCAGATATAAATAAAGTATTATCAGAAATAAAATTAAATAATTTTTCACGAAAACCTTTGATTTGAGACTATGATAACACATTGTTGTAAAATTGTTCAGAAATAAAAATGATACAAAAATATACAATGTGAGAATTGTTTAAAAAACTTTTTGCATTAATTAACACTGAATTCAAAAATTTTCATATTAACAGAAAAAAATAAATATTTGTTACAAAAGAAATTATAATAATAATGATTTTAGATGATATTTAAAATAAAATAAAAATAAATACACCATTCAAAATAAAGCCACATTTTAATAAAAAAGAATAATAAGCACACTCTTGTTTATCAAAAAGAAACAATATTGTGCAATGTAGAATTGAAATCTTTGTGCAGGAAGATATAAAGAATTAAAAGACATTTGAATATAAAAACAGAACACAATTGTTGCTCTTATTATGCCCTTATTAAATTTATTTTTATTTACAACTATATTATTAAACAAAATTGAATTACATTTAATTCTGTATGTTTGAGAAATTATAAGTAATAAAGACAAATATCAGTGGTGAGTGTTTAATTTTATTATTTTGTTAACTAAGTATTTTTACTTAGATTAATATATCCAACACCTGAATGATTAATCCAATAATATATTTAGATAACTAAAAAAAAAAAAAAAAAATTTAAAGGCCTCTATATTTTCTTGAGCTAATTATGTGTATAAAAATTAGCATAAGGATGATTTTAAAAGTTATTCTAATAGATTTCTAATAACCTGTTAGTATAACATCTTATGAACATGTCTATTTATATATGTTAAAACATATTAAATTTACTTTAAATATAAAAAAGCTAGAAATTAATGTTCTCATTTATAAGAGAATGTTATTAAACAATTTTTATTTATTGAAATGATAAAGAAAAATTGATAAATGATTCAAAACAGTTTTAATTCAAAGATATTTTATTTAGATGATCATATAAAAAAATAAAACTATTTATAAAGTGTTAGTTAGACAGTGTCAGTGCAGAAAATTTAAAAAATAAAGATTCCAGTAGTGAAATTTTTGGTGTTAGAAATAAGTAAGTATTTGGCCAAAAAAAAAAAAAAAAAAATTCAAGATTATATTTAAACTAGAAAATATTGTATCAAACAATCTACAATAAAATTTTTATGCCTATATTTTTTTTTGTCATAACGCAGAAGAGTATTATATACCAGGGGCGCCCATATGTTTGAATTTAGGGGGGGCTCATGAAAGAAAACGACAAATAACTTAATGAATTAAAAAATTAATGAAAGGAAATTTTATCTATTTAAATATTTTTAACTTAATAAGCTGAATAACTAATTAATTTCACTTTTAATTATACATGATTAATCAAATTTTAAATACACTAAATTCATAATCTAAAAACTTATCAAATAAAGGTCGACCCCTCAGTGCATCCTTTAAGCAAGTGATAACGAAAGCAAACATGACCTTGAATTGCTTTAGAAAATTTTGATTTTGTTGACTTGAAAAGGACTTCGATTAAAAAGGCTTTATGTTAATTTTTTTTAGAAATGCCAAAATTTCATTTTGTCCTATTTTGATTGGGCTCTAGTGAAAATCTAGGGGGGGGGGGCTTCGGCCCTCCCCTATCGCCTATGCTATATACTCTTTTATATATAGTAATTTTTAAATTCTTTTCTAGAAATTACCAAAGAAAGAAAACCTATATGTTATAAAGAAATCAGAAATTTAATTGATGATATTTATATGGCTACAAATACTTACTGCAAATTCAGATGACTGGTGAGCAGTTGCATTCGTTTTAAATTCTATAATATAGAAAATGTTGTGATCAATACAAAAATATACAGCTGCAATCAATTATTAAAGAAAAATTTTGAGGAAGAAGATTTCCATACTAGCACCTGCTCCAAAATTACTAAGTTTTAACCACAATTGGGCAACGCAAGTAATTTTTTACTTTTTTTTTAATGGAAGAAAAAGGAAACAGAAGAGGTTTAAAAGCGTAAACTCGTAGCTAATACAAAAACCATTTGGCGCCTTGACGGAGATGGTTGATTTGTACAGGTACCAATATGGAAAAATTCCCAACAACTCTCTTAATACCGTTTGCGAATTTTCGACTGCATATTCCTGCAAAGCAAAGTTTCTCGCTGTATGCATGAGAGTCTGCAAGACAAAATTATATTACACATATTTCATATTAATGTATAAAATATTAAAAAAGTATCACATTAAATAATTTCAATACATTACTTCATTAGATTTTGATCCTTTAACGATTTGCTTCGCTAAAGAGCCAGTGCTGTTGACATTTACTTGAATTCTATCCGAAAGACGTGCTTTAGATTCACTGAACAATATTCTTGCGCTAGAAGCTGAAGTAGGAGCAGACATTTTCTATTTACATTAAATTATTTAAGAATATATATTTGTTTCAAAATACAGCTGATGTTTGATTATTTGTGTTTTTGTTATTTAAAGCGAACTCTTCTGACTGCTTATTTTTGTTCCAAAAAGAACTATATACTTTATAAATAAAACTGCTTACGTAGCCCAAATAAACTGAATTAAGCTTACTAACTCATGTTTTCAGATCAAAATTTTGAAATTAATCAGATTCAATTTGAAGAAAAAATAAAATAAATAGTTAAGGCTAGACTATTAACATCTTTCTTGCTGAAATTTCAGTACTTAAAATTTAATATTTCTGCTGCAGGCAAATTACATCTAAATCAATTACTGGTCACGAGTTCCGATTTAGCAGACGGCATGCTTATGTTTACATCATGGATTACATAACATATTACCGAATAAGTAATGTCAAACATTTAAAGATAGGAATATATGACTTATCGACACCATCTTTCCTGCATTTTCTCTCAGTATTTGAAAACTTTCGATTTTGAATAATGCAACTGTAATATTTCTTTTTACTTTTTATGAAGTTATTTAAAAAAAATGAAAGGAGTATTGCTGTTTGATAATTTAAATGATGTTGCATTCTATGATATTGATGTGGAGTTATCACAACATATTCAAAAATTAGCAATTAAAGATGGTTTAATCGAGGTAACTTTAAGTTTTCTTTCCCTATTTTTGTTATTGTTTGAAAGTGATGGAAGATGAGAAAAAACCATTCATCATTCATAATTTTCTGTTACAACGCATTGGAATCGATTGCGAATATTTTCTGTTTTTCGTTACAAATATATTTCAAACTATCAAATATATGAATTGTTTCTCTACCTGTAAAGATTGAAATGGTATTCGTGACAAGCTGTCCGGCTATGTCCGGCAAAATAGAGAGTTTTTCGGTAGCTTTTCATTTGGCAAAAAATTAGTTCAAATGTAGGTTGTTTGTTATTTGGTTATTCATAAATTACATTTGTAATTTATCAATGCAAATGTATTTTTAGAAACATTTGTTTCATTTTCTAATGTTATTTGGTTAATTCATAAATTACTTCCACATTGAAAATATAGTAAAAGAAATGGATCAGAACAGACAGAGACTTTTTCTCTCTCTTTTTTAAAAAATTAAAAAAACGATTAAAAAAATTGTCTACCTTGTCCCCTCTCGATCTCTAACGTGTATTTTATCATTTATTTTTTTTAATAAATATGAAATTTTTATGAACATTTTATAATATTCTGAAAATTACTTTATTTCACTCTCCTAAACTTTTTTTTTGTTTTAGAAATGAACCCTGCAATGCTCATTATTTCGAGAAATGCTTCTGAAGAAATGCCTAAAATTTTTTAATATCAATAGTTTTTGAATTATTCAAATTTTTTAATTTTCTAAAAAATAATGGTCTTATGTTTTAAAAAATGGCCACTATTAAAAATACTACAACTGGTCAGAAGTAAAATTTCCCAATTTTTTCCCCATATAAATATAATAAAGACATAATAGAAAAAGTCTTGTAATTGCATATCCCTAATATAAATTATTCAACCAAAATATTGATGTAACAACGCATTTATTAAATAATGACATTTATTTTCCTTTTAAACAAACAAATTTTCAAAATAAGTTGTTTTTTTTTAAAATAAATTTTTTACATAATTTATTGAAAATTTTCAATGAAAATAAATATTCTTTGATTTAGGTCTTCAGCATAAATCTTCTAACAAATCACTAATACAATCATCTAAATCAACTAATTAAGATATATATATAGTATACATATATATAAATCAATTCATTTTTTAAAATTTAATCTTTGATTTAAAAATTAACAAAACTTTTTCCTCTGTGATAGTTTTAATTTTTTATCAGTTTTAATAATTTTAAAATTTATTTTTTATAAATTGCTGTGTATTGAATGTGGATGCCTTTGTAAAACACATGTTGGTTATGAAAATAATATCTATCAGTTAATTTTTTTTTATGCACAATATTCAAAATATTTTATTTTAAAGACCAAAAAAGGCATTAAAAAGTTTTGATTAAATCAAATCCAAAAACCTAATTTTAATCCAAAAAATTTGATTAAATTTAAATAAATTAGATTTTTGATTTTTTCTCATTTATATAAATCAATCACCAATCCTGGTTTAAATAGCTTTTTTCAAATCCATTAATGAGAGTACTAGAAGTTACCTATTAATCAACTTAAAAACTGAAGTTTGGTTTAATAGATTTATGAAGGTCATACACAGTGCATTTCTTTATTATTAACGTAATAATGAATTTTTTATTTCCAGACATTTTCTGTCAATGAGGAGAAGAGGATTGACAAAAATGTTTTGATGCAACTTTTTTCACCCTTAATTGCATCTTATAAAGTGATGCAAGGACAATTTGGAAATAAATATAGATACATTGAGTCTGAGGATGGTTTGCTGTTGGTGTTTGATGAAGTAAGATTATTTATCGTTTTTTCTTTATAATTAAAGTTGAAATAATTTTTGAATTATAAGTATATATAAACTAGCTAGTTTAGGGTGAAAAATGTTTCTTTATTAGTAAATTATTGTTTACTAATAAATTATTTTATTTGTGTAAAGAAGATAATGTATGTTAGCTGTTCGCATGTGTAAATTCTACTTATTAATTTATCATTTATACAGGTTAGAGAGAAAAAAATTCTCATAAATATAGCTATTCAAGATCTACTGGCGTTGACATTTATTTAACTTTATAGTTTATAAGATTGCTTTTAACTCTATTATTTGCTGGTTACACTGATTATTTGGCTTCTGGACACTGCTGGTTACACTGATCATTATATTTACAAACAAATAAAATACTGCACATACTTGTAAAATGTATTTGGTTTTATTTAAAAAAAGATTTTCTTATGTGTTTAGCCTTAAGTATAAAAGTATAATTGATATCAACAGAGACAAAATATTGCAAGCTTAATGTTGGATCAGTTTGAGGATCTAATAATATATATATATATATATATATATATATATATATATATATATATATATATATATATATATATATATATATATATATATATTATATATATATTTATATATATATATATATATATATATATACTTTTTTAGAAATATTACTTTAAATTACATTTAGAAAAAAATAAGAAAAAGAAAAATTAAGATAATTTATTCAAAAAACATGTCAGAAAATATGACCCGATGAAAACTTTTAAGACACACCATATAGCCATAAATTTAAAGATCGCTGAACATAATCTGTGTCGGATGCAATAACGCTAGTAGTCTTTTTCCTACGGATACATTCTGCAATAAATTCTTCTTTATTCTCATTTGCTCCACAAAGTTATGTTTCACCACTCCCTTCAGAAAATTCGAAATTCTACTCTTTTTAAAAGATTTAATGTGTTACATCTAGATAAATAATATTCAATGCATTATATCCATGTGAAATATTTTAACTTAAGAAAATTATATAGCCTTAATATTTCTTTTAAGTTTTTGAAAAGTTTATATTTGTTTTTTTTTTTTTTTTAGTAGTAGTTGCCTTATGCACACGACATACCAGAAATTTGCTATCTCATAATCAAAAATGGTACACTGGGATATATGGTAGCTTGATCCAAAATCCAAACTTATTCTATGCAATTTTTAATATTTATTTAATAATTTTTAGTTTTTTGAGCCTGGGTAAGGGATAATATACCTTTGTAGCCTGACTATTATTTTAATAAAGTCAGGTATGTATAAAATGTTTGCTTTTAAATATGAATGCCATTAAAAATTACTTTAAAATTATTGTTGAAGCAATTTTGGGTTTAAAATAATTTTTTAATGCATGTTTTTATTATTTATTGAATGCTTTTCAAATAATGATTTATTTTATTATTTTATTAATTACTATACAAAAATAATTTTTTTTTATTTAGGAATAAATAAATGGAACAAAATTGTGATTGTAAAAAGTTTATTTTCCTACATTTAAGAAACAATAATATTTAACTCATTTTAGAATTTTTTTAAAACTTAAGTTCTATAATTTCTTCTAATTTTAAAAAATAATAACAGCATTTTAAATAATAATTTATTTTTAATTCAATAAAAAAAAGAGATGTTTCATATAATTAAAAAATATTACTGTAAGTTATTTATTTCTTCAAATTTTAAATGTATATTGGAGGTTTTTGTTATGTCTTAATTTTATTTTTTAGGTGTTGAATTACGTTGCTGTAAGTATTTGTCATGAAGACGAAAAACTTGAAGAAGTTCAAAAGGAACTTAGCTTATTTTTAATTATAGTAGAAATGTTATTTGGACCTACACTACACTTGTAAATATACTTTCTAATTTCATAATTTTAATAACTGTTCTTTGTATTGCTAGTTGCATTTGACTACTTTTCAAATTTTCGAGTTATTTTAAATAACAATATTTTTTTTATAAATTCATCTTATGGCAGTTTCAGAAGAAGAAAAACTATAGAAAGATTTAATTTGTGCAATTGTACGCTATATTATAAAAAACTTGAATAAATTTTTTTTTGAACTTGTTTTTTAACCAGTACCCTGATTTTGACCATTAAAGACTAGCAGGTATTTGTTAGACCCAATAATTTAATTATGATTGTTTCAAATAATTTTATAAAAATTTTTCATTTAATGCTATATATAATTTGTATAGGGTGTTGCATAATTACCTGATTCATTTTTAATAATTATTAGGGAATTTATAATAACATTACAAAAATGTGTTTAAATCCTGACCAAAAATGTGTTTAAATTCTGACCAAACATTATTGAGTTTGAGAATAGAAAATCAAGGTTCAAAATCATAAAAAAAAACCAGTTTGTTTGTCTATTGATATGATTTTTGTAAGGAATTACCTTAAGCTTTTTGTACAAATAAATTGGTTGTCGAAGCTTTAAATTCTTTGTTCTTATTGACCTCACTAATAATTGGTCAGAGCTAGAAAACTTATTTATACTTTCTCAATTAAATGTTCGTTTGCAACGATTATTGTAAATACTTTTAAAGGTACTAATCTGAAAATATAGATTAAAAACAGTTATTAAAAATTTATCAATGTTTTTTTTAACATAAACTTGTCAAAAATGTGTGGATGGAACTGTACAATAAGAATTTTAGAATTTTTTTTGTACCTGATTGTGAAAAATTTATCTTATTTTTTTTTTTTTTAAGAAGAGAAAAAAATCTCTGACATATTAAAAGCTTAGGAAAATGCATAAATACTTTAAAAAATAATTTTTATCTGACTATCAAAGTAATTTGATTGTGAACTCCTTATAAAAAAAAAATAATTCTAAATTTTTTTGAAAAATAACAGTAGACTCTCTTTAAGTTAGCTGTATAAATTTGTTTAAAGGTTTTTATACTAAAAAGACTTGCTCTTAAATTGCAAAGAGAGATCTATTTGCTGTGGTGTGAAAAAGCAGCCTGATCTTATTCCAAATTTAGTTTGGTTATTATTTCGTTTTACCCTCTGAGTTTGAGTTCTGGCTTTTTCCAAAATTTAAACTGCAAACTTTAATGCACCGTAAAAATTCTTTTTGCGGTGCAAGAATCCTTTTTCTCTTATATTCAATGGGAAAGTGTACATAGCTAGAAAAAATTTTCTGAAAAATTTTGCCCAAGGATTCATCCCTTGGAGAGTTAACAATTAAAAGTTAAATATAATATGGTGTGTTCGTAAAGTCACGGTGCACCATGACTTTACCGATAGACTACTATTACAAATATGAAAAATATGTCATAGAAATTAGAAAATATAAAAAATTAGGGTGAATAATAATATAAATTGCTTTATTCTTTTAGGTTGAAAGGTGAAAATATTCCTCTTAATGATTCTATTTCAAGATCTGATCTAATTGCTCTAATTTTGAACAAATGGAGAGTTTTAAAATCAGAACAGCAGATATATTTGGTTGAGGTAATTTAAATTTGTAATATCGAGTTTAACAATCATTTCATTTTAAGATGTCTAACAACTCAATATTAAAAACTTTTTATATTGATGTAATAAAAAAAATCAGTATTCAATGTATTTTTATTGTCCAAGTTCGATATTTTATCCTAATTTTGTAAATGTTTTCTGTGAATTTTTTCTTCATAAATGATTACATTTTTATTTAAAAACTATTTTAAAGCTCTATTTTTTCTGTTTATGTATATTTATTTTACATAAGTTAATTAAATGACGCCCGGTGGCTGAGCGGTAGCGCTTTGCACTCTTGTGCCACAGGTCCTGGGTTTGATCCTCAGACTGGGCAAGATTGACTCAGCCTTTCATCCCTTTAATGGGTTGATAAAATTAGTATTAAATATACTTCGGGACTAAACTCTGGGGGATCTGCATTTCGTGATAACCCAACCAAAACATCTGCTCCTGCACCCTAGAGCCCAAGTTCAAGAAAACTGAAATGAGCACAGTAAGAGTGAGCTTTCATGCCACTGAGTTTTTTTTAAATAAATAAAATTTTCTAAAATAGAATGACTTTTTGATAAATATAGAATGACTTTTCTTTTTCTGAAATAGAATAACTGATGAGCAATGTTTATAACTGTAAATTTAAGTTGAATTAAACTCGAATTTATTCTTAAAAAATATTTTCTCAATCACTTCATTGAGCTAACTATGAACACAGGTTTATGTAGCTGAGAAATAACAATGATTAGAAACTTTCATGCTATATTTAAAATTTTATTACTTTACCGATTTCAACACTTATTTATCTGTTTATTTTTCATTGAATTTAAAATTATGTTTATCTATTTTATATAGTTAGCTTATTTTATTATTTTTTTGGAAAGTTTATAAGTATTGATGATAACGTGATAACTATTTTTTGTTATTGCTACAATTTTCATTTATATAATTAATTAATAGCTACAGATGATATTTGAGATTTTATTAGTTACAGTAATTTTTATTACCAAAAATGAACTATTATTGATTTATTTCTTCTTTTTAGACAGCTGTATAATTTATAATTACTTGCTCTGTATTAATTCTGATTCGTTCTGTTGTTTGTAGGCAGTTGAAAGACTGATAATTAATCAAGACATTACAGCAATGTGTATAAATTTACTACAAGTAGTTCTTGAAAAAGTTAGACAAACCCACAAAGATGGAACATACTTACATGCCTTTGTCCTAGTAGATACTAAACTTTTAGCTCTCTATTCTAGGTTTGTTGTTTTTAAGATTTGCTCAAAAATGAAATTTTTGTTTAATGTAATGTATATGTAAAGTAATTTTTTAAAAATTACATTTTTAATATTAGTATTTAAAATACAGCTTGCCAAAAAGGATTGATCCTTTTAGGATATTTGTTTTGGTGCCTTTTAGACTATTTTAATGAGGCATTTAATTCAACCCATGTTTCTTCGTCTTTAAGCACTTTACAACTTACTACAAGCGTAAGCCATCTCAATAAGCTTCCACCAATAGATTTGATTGACTGCCTATGATTGACTTTTATTGTCTTAAATCTACATCTACACAATCCATCTATCTTGAAGTTTTTCCTACTTTTTCTTTTATCCTGTAGGCTTACGTAGATGACCTTGTAAATAGAGTTCAAGTTGTCAAAAATGCCCAAGATATCTAATATGATAAGCTTTGATGGCTCTGGCAATATGAGATTGTTTGTATTTTCTATAGATTTTATGATTAAACAAAATTTTCTATCGATCGTTTTTCTAATTGAGCCAAATATTTTACAAAGAATTTTTGTTTCAAAGATTGAAAGTCTGTCTTCACCTGTTTTTGTTAATGGACAGCCTTCCTAACCATATAATATGATAAGTAAAAAAAGAGCTGTATAACTGTTTGTTTTTTTTCTTGAAATTTAGAAGTTTAGTTTTAGAAATTTTTAAGCCATGTTATCATTTATTAACCCTAAATAATCTATAATCAGTTAAAATTTTTATATTATTATCCATGAAAATGCTAGTACCGAGGTATGTTAATGCATTGAGCACTGTATAGCATAAAGGAATGCTTCATTGACTACTCCACTTTGGCCGACCTGTCGTCAATAAATGTCTCACCTCATACATTCAATTAGAGTGTGGGACTCTATTGTGTGCACACTAAAATGTCGTGCACATAGAAATCTAAAATCCACTGTCTGTGAGAACTATTTCAATTAGCTACATTAATAAAATTGCTCTACATCTCTGCTCAGTGTATTAATTGATCAATGCTCTTGAAAGTATAGTTTATTAGTAGTGGAAGAGAGTTATGTGCTCATGTTTATTAAAATTACGCTTGTTTAATAAAGAAATTTAAATTTATGTTCAGTGTTACTTAAACTTCACACTTTATGTAAAAGTTATGTTTACTCTAATATATGGCAAAATTCAAGTAAGCATGTTTAAAATTTTTGTGAAGAAATATGTTGTGATTGAAGAGTTTTATTTAAAATGTTATTTTTACTCAGTTATTATAGCGTAGTACAGCACACCAGCTGTACAATCAATTCATGTAATTATGAATAAAGTAAATTTGTTTCTACATATTTTGAAATATTTTTTTACACATTTCTTTATCCTAATTATTTTTTAGAAAATTTAATTTCTTCTTATGTTTGCAGCCGAAATTCAGGACACTTGTCTAAAGAGATACTTCTGTTTTTAATTCTGATTGTACAAGTTTTGAAAACCCCAACAACTACATCGAAGTCTGAAGAAATCGAAAACCCGCTCTCTGATGATGAGGTAAGATTTAAAATGGTTAAATGGATTTTTAGATTTTTACTTATTCTATTCGCATACACAATGCTTCTTTTTTTTCTTCTTCTTTTTGCTTTCAATGTATTTTCCTTCCCTGTGGATTTTTTGTTGATTATTTGTGTCATCTCTCTTTTTATTATTCAATGTTTTAATTCCTTAACTGCTTAGTTTGTAACTAGAAGGTATTGGATTATGTGGCACCTGTCCATTTTAGTATACCTTGCTGACGTTTAGAGTGTGCGATTTATTTGAATTAAAGTGGTCATAAGTGATCACTCATTACCACCATTAAGTTATTACGAACATTGATTTTTGGTAAAAATATTTCTTTTCTATAACCCCTATCCCTGTTTTGCTTTAGAAGCCCTTTTTAAACTCTAAAGAACTAAATTTACAGCTTAAAGCATATTTTTTTAAAAATTTTACTAATAATTTCTAACAAATTCTCTTTCCTTAAGAAATTATTTTTCTAGATTTGTTCACTTAAAATACTTGCTAATTTAAGTTTTTTTTATAAATAAATATGTGATAAAATATTGTTTTTTTTTTTTTTTTTGGTTGCAAGTTCATTTATTTAAAGTTGATTGTGATGCATATCTGGGCTTCAAAGTCAATATTAACAAAATTAATATTAACAGATGTATTACACATCTGAAATATAAACGAGAGTCATCACTGTTAACAGATGCTTTTAAGGATTAAGGAAGTATTTGAAATCTAGCTAAATCAAAAGAAAAACTAAACTATTAATTAGACCTATTATTATTCTTAGACCTATACTCACCTACTCATAAGAAACTTGGGCAATTATACAAAACAATGAAAAAGCTCTTGGAAGCTCTGTAAATGAATGTATATGTTTTTCTCAGGCATACTTTTAATATTTTTTTAAAATAAAAATTTGCTTTTTAATTCAGTGCAATTTATTATATAATTATATTAATTATCCTGGCAGTATATTATTTACCTTTGCATATTTTAAATTCAGATGAAACTTTTTTCTTAAGTTTTTTCATTGACAAATTGAAATAAATTTTGAGATAAAATTAAAATATGTGTTTTTATATTTTTGTTGAATTACCTTGTAATCATTTGAATGTTTTTTTTTCTAGTTTTTTATCCCAATATCTAATGTTACCAAAGCAGCTTTACTCAATGAAGAAATTCAAACAAAAAGTAATGTTTCTTTTTTATATACTTATATATTCTTAAGTTCTGGGTAGTGAAATTTTTAAATATCAAAACTATACTATGTTAACTTATTTATTATAACTTAAATATATATTAATAAAACCTTTTCCAGAGTAACCATACCGAGAAAAATTTACAAATTGGTAGCAAAAGGTTGAGGAAACAAAGTGCTTTAACTAATTATTATCCACCAAAAATAATTGTAAATTAAATACCTTGTTACTACTGACAGACTGAGTACCTAAAATTGAAGGGAAGTTAATGCTTATAAAATTTATAATAAGTTTATAAAATTTGTCATCGCCTTTTAAATTTTTCCAGAATGTTGAAACCTAGTTTTATTTTTTTCACATAAATACTCAATGAATTATAACTAAGAACAAATTTTGTTTTTCATAAAATCTTGTAATCCTAAAAATTTTGAAAGCTCATATAATAAAATTATATTTTATAACAAAAGGTTGAAATATAAGCCTATTTTATTCATTAATTAATTAATTTTTTTTTTTGAAATTTTCTTTCATATTAAATACAATTCTAAAAATTTGAATTGAATTTTATTTTTATTTCAGAATCATCCCGTTTCAAAGAAGTAAGTGAAATGTTAATATTAAATCATTTTATTTATTGAATCAAGTATCACTTTAAGTCCTGTTTTATAATTTACTTAATTTTTTATCAGATTTTTTGTGTACTAAAATGCTACAGTTTATGGTTTGAAGAACATATTTTAAGCATGCTTTTTATGAAATTGCATTCAAAAACATTCTTGTCTGAGTAAACATATATTTTTTTTTTGTAGATTAGGGATCTTAATTCTCAAAATATAAGAGGGACTGTTATTTTCACTTTTTAAATTTTTTAAAATTATATTTTTGAAACTAATACTGTTAGTAAAAAATTCTTGTACCTATTCAAGAAATTTTAATCTCGTATTTCAGCAAAAATTGGATGTTAATAATCATTAATTGTTATCAGTTTAATAATATTCATCGTTTTAAACAATCTATTTATTAATAGTAAAATACAAAATTTGGACAAAATCACTGATAACAAGTCTTGATAAATAAAAATTAGTTTCTAAAAAAATTGAAAAATACTGATTTTAGATTTTTATTTTAAGTATAATGTCAGTAGGTTATGACATTAGATCAATGGCTATTTAGGTGATAGTGATTTTTTTTCACTCATTACATACTCTGTTAAATTTTTCAAAAAAAGTTTGTGTTTTTTAGGAAGAGAGTAAAGTTGGTGCCCACAGTTTACTGATCTATTTAAAGTCACGAGCTGGCTTACTTGTGCCCCATATTCTCTACATAATTGAAGTCACAAACAGAATCACCCTTACAATTCTGTATGAGGTAATATATATATTTTTTTTGCATGTGTTTTCATTAAGAATTCATTTATTCATGAATTCATTTCATTTACTAGAAATCCTTAATAACTTTGTAAGATCTGTTAATAATATATCTACTGGGTTTTGTTTAAAAAAAACTATGTGAGTAGAAGATTTATACGATTTTCTGCATTTTGTTTAGAAAATTAAGTTATTTATTCTGATGTTTCAAAATTAAATGCAAAGTTTGTCAAATAATGGCACTTCTGGCAGAAGGGAAAGATATTTTTATTTTCTGCGTTTTGCTTTGAAAAACCAAGTAATTTATTCTTATCAAGTTTCACAATTATTTTTAAAGTCTATCAACAGATGGTGCTGCAAATTAAGTAAAAATGAAAAAACAGTGTTTCCAGAACTAATTCTGAATTGGGGAAGATAAATTATTGTAATTTGTTTTTGGAAAATCACAAATTTTAAATTTTTATTTAATTAATTTTTCAAATTGTTCATCACTTTTGAAAAACCTATAAATCGAAAATATAAATAGACTAATTTTATAAATAGAATCACTCTCACAGTTTTGTAAGAAATAGTAGTTGTTTACATTAATTTATCATATGTTTTTCTGTACATTAGAATCTTATTATAGTAATACAGCATTCTGCAATATTATTATTTCCATCCGAATATAATTAGTTTATAAATTTCATATTTATTGTTTATTTTATTTTATGTGTGCATTCCATTTTATATGTTTGTTTTAATAAAAAATTTTTAATTCTTCATTTTTTACTATTAAAATTCTTTAATGCTTTATTGCTGACAATCTATAGCTTCATTCATTATATTACACTAAACAATTGCATTACTTACAGTTGTTTCCTTTTAATTCTATGTGACGAATTTTTTTCTATGTAGGGCATTTTTTTCTAGATTTATTCTGTTAAATTTTTTAAATTTAATGTTTTTATTTTGAAGGAAAAAGTTATGTATGGTTTTCTGTTATAAACATTTTGATAAAAAGAAGCAAAAAGGTTATGTTTTAAATACCTTTATAGTTATTGTTGTCGTAGGCTATTAAAGCAAGAGGTGCAATTGTTCTTGTTTTCCAATGGCGCCATCTATGGCCAAAAATTCAACTTCTGCCACACCCATACGTCACATCCACTTATAGGGTGGGCCCATTCATACACAGATTTTATTTTATTTTATAACCGTCGTTGAACAGCCGACCCAACTTAATGGGTTTACGGCTACTAATGTTCAGCTCTGTAGCCTTGTAATTTTGAACCCAATCCAGAAGACAAGGGAACTCCTGGATCGAGTATTGGGAGAAATTTGCCTTCGTGTATGACTTTTTGATGGAGCTAACCCGCATTTGCGTTACATGGAGAGGAAGACCACGAGAACCTCCCACGGTTAGCCTGACGGCAAGGGGACTCTAACCCATGACCCCTCTACCACTGAGGATATTTCACGTCAGCACTGTGGTCAGTGCAAGCCGGATGCGGAATTCGTATCGACTGGGATTCGAACCCGGTTCGCCTCATTGGAAGGCGAACGCTCTATCCCCTGAGCCATCGCGGCTCTCATACACAGATTGTAACTTTGACCTGATCCGGAGAACCTCCATTTCTCTACCCCCTGTAAAGTATTATTTGTTATGGGAACATGGTGGACATTGTGAGCCGACAGATTTAACATGCTCCAGTCACAAATTTCCAGATAGGCAGACTTCGGCCGGCTGGATAATACATTTATAGAAGTCACCAATATATCTTGTATTTGATAGATAACAAAATTTCTTATGCGCAAGTTACAATGTTCTATAGACTATAAACTTCATTATCAATTTGTCTTTTACAAATATTTAAATGTATGTTCTCTGTGTCAAGAAACAACTCAATATTTAATAAATTTCTTTTTAATTAGAAATAAGTACAATAATTTTTCAATATATAATGAAACAATATGTAGTTCATATTTTATTGTTTTGTATTGTCCATTTTTTTTTTCTTAAAAAAAAAAAAAAAAAACTTTTTCTTTTTGCTTAGTGATTGATTTTTGTAATTATGATTATCTTAAAATCTTTGATGTCTTATTAATAAAGTAAAACTTTAATACCTGGAATGGATATGAACTTTTATATAATTTTGGCTTGGAAAACTTATAAGATCAGCACCATTGTCAAAGAAACATGCTTTTTCAAGATGTTCTTGCCAAATTCTAATATTTATTCTTAAATATTTCACGAATTATTTTAAAAAAATTTTTTGAGCCCAGTGCTCTCTAAGTTTTTGCTTATTCACAGTTGTCATGCCACATAAAGATAACTAGTTATCTTTTCATTTTTTGAAGTAGCGAAGTTAACTGTTAGCTAAGCGTACAATTAAAATATAAATATTTGCTTCAATTTTATCAATAAAATCCGAACAAACATCAGTTTTGAAGTAATCTCGCCCTTTTCCAAGCAGGGCTCGTTGCATAACAGACCTGCTTTCTGGCTTTGAATAACAATAAAATTTGAAGCAAGTATTTTTATAGAAATTGAAATAGTTAAAGTGTCACTATCCTATTCCAATCATCTATTCTATTAAAAAATTGCTAATTATTTGAAAAATCTACTTTAGTGTAAATGATATAAAAGAATCTATTTATTTTCTGTAGTTTACTGCACAAGGAGTTCTATCTGGGAATATAGCTTCACTTATAAAGCAGTTAAATAATTTACTCTATCATCCTCTTCAACGCCGTCCTATGGGCAATTTTGTAGATCTTGAAAGAGACTTCAAAAAATTGACTGATATGCTTTGGAAAATGAAAGTATGTGATTTCATATTGTTATGAATGATATTTTGATTTTTTAGCAAACTTCTTTTATTTTCTCTGCTAACTTTTCCTTTTTTTAAATTTTATTTTATGACCAGCATTGTATAACCTTACCCAATTCTGTATTTACGATTATCAATGGTTCAATTCTGTAGCTTTGTAATTTTGAACCCGACCCAGAAGACAAGGGAACTCCTGGTTCAAGAATTGGGACCAACTAACCTTCATGGAGGGCTTTTTATGGAACTAACCCGCATTTGCAGTACATTGTGAGGGAAACCATATAAACTGCTCATGGTTAACAGGACAGCAAGGGGATTCTAATCCTTTGATTGGTATACTACCACAAATATTTTACATCAGCACTGTGGTCAGTGCTAGATGGGGAAAAAATTCATATAAACCAGACATAGTTGGGATTTGAATATGGGGCACCTCATTGTGAGGTGAACACCCAATCTCCTGAGTCTAGACGGCTCTTGGTTTTTCTTTTGAGGAAAACATGGGAGAAAGCTAGTTTTCTGTGCATCATTATAAAATTAAAAATTTTGGTCAAATTTATAAAATTAATAATGAAAATTGTTAATGAGTAATCTTTTTGTTTTCTTGATATAATGAATGGAAGTTTTAGTTAAACTAGAATTATAAATAATTTAAAAATAAGTGTAGTATATCACATGCTCTTGCGGTTCACTATTGCATCTGAAGATAAATATATATATATTATATATATATATATATATTATATGTATATATATATTATATATATATATATATATTTTATATATATATATATATATATATATATATATATATATATATATATATATATATAAATACAAAAAACCTGAAGAAAATAAAGAAAAACAATAAGTTTTATTTATTGCGCATAAGCTGCAAATAAATACAATTCATAAAATAGGTTCAAAATGTAGAGAAAACAAGCGAAAAATTACCGAACAGTGAAGGAAGGGGAAAAAAAAGAAAAATAATAATAAAAATAAAAATAACAAGAAACCGGAGGGGGGAAAAAAAAAGAAAATAACAATCCGAAAAAAAGGACAAAAATTTTTAAAAAATCTGGAGAAAAAATCAGGATTCAGGATTTTTTTTTCAATTTTTATTCTTTTTTTAAGGATTGTTCCCCCCCCCCTCCGGTAAATCCGGACAATCCGAAAAAAAGGACAAAAATTTTTTAAAAATCTGGAGAAAAAAAATTTCTTTTCAGTATTTTTTTTTTCAATTTTTATCCTTTTTTTTAAGGATTGTTTTTTTCCCCCCTCCGGTTTCTTGTTATTTTTATTATTATTTTTCTTTTTTTCCCTTACTTCATTGTTCGGTAATTTTTCGGGAAAAAAAAAAGAAAATAACAATCCGAAAAAAAAGACAAAAATTTTTAAAAAATCTGGAGAAAAAAAATTCTTTTCAGGATTTTTTTTTTCAATTTTTATCATTTTTTTAAGGATTGTTTTTTTTCCCGTTCCGAAATCACAGAACAATGAAGGAAGGGGAGAAAAATAATAATAAAAATAACAAGAAACTGAAAGGGGGAAAAAAAGAAAAAAAAACTCCGAAAAAAGGAGAAAAATTTTTAAAAAATCTGGAAAAAAAATTTCTTTTGCCGATTTTTTTAAAATTTTTGTTCTTTTTTTTTATTGTTTTTTTCCCCTGCCGGAAAAAAGAAAAGAAAAACAATCCGAAAAAAAAGACAAAATTTTTTAAAAAATCTGGAAAATAAATTTATTTTCCGGATTTTTTTAAATTTTTGTACTTTTTTTTCGGATTGTTTTTTTTTCACTTCCTGTTTCTTGTTATTTTTGTTATAATTTTTCTTTTTTCCCCCCTTCCTGTAATTCCCCTGTAATTTTCCCCTTGTTTTCTCTACATTTTGAACCTATATATATATATATATCTTCAGACGCAATAGTGTACTGATATATATATAAATATTACATAAATATATATAAATATTATATCTTTTTTTAATTCTAGGCAAAGAATATAATTAGATTTTAAATGCTAGTAGTTGAAAAATGTTTTAAATTATTAATGAGCCGCAGTAGCTCGGGGTAGAGTGTTTACCTCCTAATTAGGTGATGCAGGTTTGAATTCCCGGTGGCTGGGTGATACCAATTCCGCTTACGGCTCACAACCATTACACTGCTGGCGTAAAATATCCTCAGTGGTTGATGGACCATTGGTTAGAATACTTTTGCTGTCTTGTTAACCATGGGAAGTTTTCATGGTTTTCCTATTCATGTAACGCAAATGCAGGTTAGTTTCATAAAAAAACAACTCTATAATGACTAGTTTGTTTCAATGCTTGATCCATGAGTTCCCTTGTTTTCTGGCGTGAATTCAAAATTACAAGGTTACAGTGTTGAACATAGTCGTAAGCTCAGAATTGGGTCAGCTGTTCAATGACGGTTATTAAATAAAATAGTATTGGTTGCAGGTTTATTCTGTTTAAGTTTTCTTTTTTTTACTTCCATAACTTTAAATGTTACCATTTTAGTACTTTTCTGTTTAGCTTAATTATTTTTTGTCATTTAGGCTCCCGTTGATAGGGAAAGGCATGTTAAAAGGTTAATAGCAAAATGGGATCAATTAAAGCAATCTGACCTTGAAGAATTCTTCAAAAACCCCAAAAACAAGATAACAAATCCAAGGTAAATGATTTTAGCTCCACAATCATTACTAGATATAACTCTATTCAGGATTTGTCTTATAATAATTGTGTTGCAGATTAGAGTCTGGACTCTCTTCTTGTTGTGAGCTGCTCATGACAGTCTTTGAGGACATCATTGCCCGACCCTGCCTTCAATATGAGCAAAAGTCCCACATGCCAGATCACCAAGAAATATTTAAAGTGATTCAGAAGCTCAGTGTTAAACGCCTCAGTGATGTTGCCGATTTTCTTGAAGTCAAATCAGTGCAGAACATCACTATGGCATCATATCCTTTATTTTAATTTTATTTAATAGAGTGGTGTTTTAAAAGTTTAAATCATAGGCTCTCTTAAATAGTTTGTTAATGCAATCCAGGGTGTTTTGAAGAATAGTATTTTAAAAAGACTAAGAGGATCCACCCTCATGCTCGAATCACTTACCAATCCGTGTGGTTATTTCTCATTCATCATTATATTTATTCACTTTAAAGTCAATGTTTTTTCTTCTTCAAAAAATGTTTTTTTTTTTTTTTTTAATTATTATAATTTTATGTAAGAATATTTTATGAATACATGTTAATCATTGCAAAGTGAAGGATTACCTGGAGCTGAAAAATAATCAACTGTAATTTTAAATAAAATATCCAAAATTAGTAATACTGAATGTGGGCAACAATATGAAGTAGTAAATGAAAAGTTGTTTTACTTGTTAACAATGGAAATAATAATCTTATATCATGTAACTGTTCAAATTGGAAACTGTTCTTTTTCCATTTGAGCCTTTCGTGTTTTCAAAAATTTCGTTATAAATGTTAAGATTTATATTTGGCAATATTTTAAACTCTCAATTTTATTATTATTTTTTTTTATTTATTCAGTGGTTTTGTTACTTTCTACGTCAAGCAAAATTATAAAATAAGGATCTAGATAGAGATGAACTTTTCAAAAATAGTTAAATAGTCATTGATAAAAACTAAAAAAAAGTGCGAATTAAATACTTTAAATTGCGATAATTTTCTAACAAATCGGAATTTTGAATAAAACTTGTGTTCAGATTGTAATTCTTTCAAATTTCAACGCTTTTGTTGCAATTTTGTGGAGGGTAGATCACTCTCTATGGGTTTTTTTTTTACTGCAAGTTTAACAATTGATAATTCTTGAGCATCCAATTTTATTATTTTTTTTATTCCCTCTAACTTCATGAGTATTTTTTACACACCTTTTAAATTATAAGTTTTTACGTCTTAGTTTTTGTGCTGCGAAACAGGATGTGAACACCCAAATCAGTCGCAATGGCTCTTATGATTTTTTTTATTTTATCTAGAGAGAGAGTTTTGCTGGTATAATTTGTTTTGTATAAGTTGAAAGCTAATCTTTTCAGTGTTTTTATTCATTTTTGGAATTTTTTTGTTGATGACTGAAGGTTAAAAACAATTTTCTAGAGAAAATGAATTACCAAGATGAAGTTAGATTTAAGCTAATCAAATCAGATATTTAAATTTGTTCATTATACAGTCAATGTTATGCTCATATTTATTCTAATAAATAGAATACCCCTAATACAAAAATTCTATCTAAAATTAAAATCTGTTACAGTGATATTATTTTTTTACAAGCAGGGCCACTCAACAGTCTAAGGTAGTAGTTTGTAAAATAGTCTAAAAAAAAATGCCTAAAATTAATTTTTAAAATTAAAAATGAAGAGAATGTATATTTGTTGTGTACATAAACAATCTAATGCAAAATTCCACTGAATAAAATGGTTAGCAAAGTGTAATTTCATTGATACTTGTATCGAATCTATGTACAGTGCGCAAAAAAGGACTAACCTAACTAACTTTTGACCTAATGATTTAATTTTCCTGTTCTAAGATTCAATCTTAATGGCTCGAGGGAGTAACCTCAAATATGCTAATTAATAGGTGCAGACGGTATTTTAAGTTACAAAATCAGACATAAAAACCTACTTTCTCTGAATAAATAGGCATTTTTTTCGACAGATTCCGATTACTGACGCCCAAAATATTGTGTATAGCCACAATCTGAGAAATCTTGGTTTCAGTAGTTTGGTCCCCAAAATGTTGATTTTACTATTTATGTATTTTGCTATACCTCGAGAACTATTTAAGCAAATCGAAAAATTTTTACACACAATTATAAAATTCGTTTATCCAAAGATAATAATATGCAAAAAATAACTTTTAGTAAATATTTATTATTTTGAATTATATTATTTTGAATTATATTATTTTGAATTATATTATTTAAGAATGGTTGCAAAAATTTTGCATCATTTAAAAAAATGTAATTTTGCATGAATTTACAAAATTGGAGCGAAATCGGTCTTCAGAAACTGAATTTCAAAAATGTCAGATACTTAAAATTCGATTTCTCACAAACTAGAATACCAAATTTTTTATTTTGCCATGTAAAATTACATTCTTTGAAATGATTCAAAAAATTTTATTATTTAAAATTTTTTCGACTATTCTTAAATAATGTAACAAAAAGTAATAAATACTTACTTAAAGTTATTTTTTTGCATGGAATTATCTTTGGGTAAATGAATTTTATACTTGTGTGTAAAATTTCTTCAATTCGCTTAAAAAGTTCTTGAGATATAGCGAAATATGCAAAATGTAAAATTAACATTAAGGGGTTCAAACTTTGGAACGTTTTCCTGACCAAAGTATTGAGATCATATTTCCCAGATTTCAGCTACTCCCTATATTTTGGGGGTCAGAAATCTAAATCTATAAAAAAAAATTATGTTTATTCAGAGAAAATACGTTTTTATGTAATAATAATAATAATAGCAAATAATAGTGTTTTGTTATATATTTTATGCATAAGAATAAGGCATAACTGAATAATTAATAACTAAATTTGTGCCAATGATTACAAAATAATTCGATATCAGGGAATTTGTTTATGTTTACCTTGTAGCTTTCACTTTTGATCAAGATCCTAAATGTATGCATTAATGTAAGTGATTAGAGAACACCCTGCAGTTGATTTGAATATGAATTTGTATTGAATTCCTTAATTGTATCAAATATATTGCAGAGTATCCTGGTCTTATTCATTTTATTTACATAGACAGAAACTGTGATTGCATGATTGCTCCCATTATTACTTTGAAGAAAACTCATCTGAATGGTACACCCTCACTCAAGTTAAAAGTAATTCCCTACCCTAAGTAGTAATTTGTAGTAACTATATTTTTATTGTATGCTAAAAGTGTTTTCAATTACCACACATCTCTAATTCTGGGTGAATATATTTCAATTCTTAATATATTAAATTTAGTCTAACAATCTTCATGAATTATAATAATCTTATTGTTAAACTTATTGGTTGACTAGTGAAGAAAACCATCAAACAAATTATTTTGTCATCTAACACTTTTTTATTTATTCAGTTTTTAAATTGTACATTAAAATGCAAATAAAACTATTCGAATAATAAATGAAAATATTTTTGTTACCTATTACTTTATATTTTGTTACCTTATTATATATTTGTTACCTATTACTTTATATTTTGTTACCTTATTATATATTTGTTACCTATTACTTTATATTTTGTTACCTTATTATATATTTGTTACCTATTACTTTATATTTTGTTACCTTATTATATATTTGTTACCTATTAGCTAATATTTTGTTACCTTATTATGTATTTAATTATTCCCAAACACAACGTAAAATGGAATTGTTTAAGATTATAATTTTTTGTTTACTTCATAAATTTAGATATGAATTATTTTAAAATTAATATTCAATTTTCGAAGTGATTTTTCATCGTTATTGTCAAACTGTTATAACTGGTGTTTACCTTCCGGGCTCTGGTATTGTAACATTTTACTGTATAAATTACATATTCTATTTTATTTAACTTGTTTTAGATTATGAATATAAATAATACATCTATTCAAAATAATGTATTCAATAATTTATTCAAAATAAACTAATGTCAATTAGTTTAGTTTTGATTCAATTATTTTAGTTTTTTTAAATAAAACACTTGAAATACATCTGAAATGTAAATAAAGGAAAATTTATTTTTTCAAATTAAGAATGTGGGGGAATTATCTTATACCAGTAGAAGGGGAGGGAAGGAAGGGGGCATAAGGGAAAAAGCGTTGGAAGTCCCAATTTTAAAACACCTTAAAATATAAACAAGTAAGCACTACTTATATATAACAAGTAAGCACTTTATAATAAGCGCTACTTAAACAATGGCAACTCAAATGACATATTAAAAATATAATAAAGGGACATAATTTTTCTTTATTTTCCACTGATATCTGATGCAATTTTTGTAAGTTTAAAAATTTATATTTTATGAATAGAAGACAGTTTTTTGTATTATTTTTTTGTAACATAAATAATGAACAACTTGGACATTAAATACTGTTTTTTAATAGTCTTTCCTATTTTGAATTTCAAAAATGATCATTGAGTATTGTGAATTGCTTAAAATAAAACAAATATGTTTTAGATATGGAAGATGGTGTCTACTGGTAGAAAGTACATAGATGGTGCTGAGAATTTTTGTTGTCTTTGGAAAGATGGAGATCTGAACTTTTTCTACCATGTTTGGTTTGAAGACTCAACGGTATTCAAATAATCCTTTTCATGCTTTAAATTATGAGTGTCAAACAATTTATGCCCAAGAGCCGTTTCAATAAATGCTACTTAATATATAGCAACTAGATTCATTACCATTAAGAAAATGATAGTTAATTTCAAGTTTTATGATTTCTAATATTTTGTTTAAGATTGAGTAGCATAATAGTAGTATCTATTTCTTTATTACTGTCTGAATTATCAGCAAAATACAGTAGATTTGTAAAATGTAATTCTTTGAACTTGATTCTCCATAAACCACACTAGCTTAGGGAGGATAAAAAATGAAATTTGCAAATAAAAAATTTCCATAACTAAGCAATAACTATTGACTTTTTACATTATTTAATTATCATTATTAATTTATTGGATTAGCTTAGCTAATTAAAGCTAAGCTAACCCAAATTGATTAATTTGTTTGTTACTAGTTCTAATGCTGCCGAAAAATCCAATTTTATTTTCCATAAATAATAAATACTTAGTGCATATTTTATGTATTTAAGTATTTGTATCAAAAAATTATTTTAGAGTATTTTAAATTTGATCTGTTTCAGACTAAGATTGCCGTATTTTATAGATAAATTTGAAGATAAATAAAATGATCTATTTAACACAAAATTTCATAATCAAAACACAAAGGCTCAGGTTTCAAGGTTTGCATTATAAAGATCTTCTACTGTATGATTATACTGAAATTCTACTGTACTACAGTGTAAAAGGAAAAAAAACTGACATTGAAAAATGGATGTTTGCCATTTCAGTCATAAACTCCGGAGACCCAAGTTTTAAATAATAACAGTAGAAAATGTATCTTAAAAAAAAAAAAAAACTCATAAAGGCGAAAAAAAAAATATTTTTTTAAAAATTGAATTAACTAAACTTAATTAACTTTATTATATAGAAATTATTATTATTGTATAGAAAATTAACACAAGTTTATTTATAGTACTTTTTCTGAATATTGTAAGATTTTTTTATAGTATAATATCCATTATACTATATTAAGATATTTTTTGCTCATAAAGCAAAATATACTAGATTCAAATATTAAGATAATTATATGCTATAAAACTGTCATACTTGAATTGAATTTCTTACCTTTCTTATGATTTTTCACTGTAATTAAAAACTCTAATACACGAGGGTAAATCCAATAATATTTTTACAAAGAAAGAAATAGATTAGGGCAGTGGTTCCCTATTTTTTTTTTTCAACTACGGAAACCTAAACAATCTACCTTTTCTTGACGGAACTCTGATTGCTAAACTACCCTCTTTGCCCAAAATGCCACCAACATCAGGCTTCAGCTGAGCATATTTTAAGCTGCTTAGGACTTCCTCAAGAAGAAATTAACACGTCTCTCCTTGTTTTTGACTTTTTACTCATCAACGGTTTTATGACCTGGTCTGACGCCGTCAGACCTTTGGAGATAAGAAATAATAACAACAAAGTAAATTAGCAGATGTGAATAAGCTAAAAAAACTTGAAATTAATTTAGAAACATTTCATGTGAAGAACAAAATTTTTTCATTGTTTCATCAATACCAGTCTTAAAATTAGGCTGTTGAATTTGCTAGTCTGCTGCAACTTTTAGTCTATTCGTTTTTGGCGTATGCGTAAATCAAATTGAATAAATTAACTGAATTATGTGTTTTAAGAAAAAAACCTTTATAAAATGTGAGAAGGGTTACAAGAGAAAAATAATTATTAATTTTTCAATTAGGTTATTTTATTTTGAATGTGAAATACTGATATAGTCATTTGTAAATGTGTATCCTTTTAGTAATTTATTCAATATGTTGTTAGTGGCAGAAATATAAACATATATTTTAAAATTTACATTACAAACATATATTTTTTATTACTTAAATGATTTTTAAAAACAATCGTTATTGGTTAAATAAAACCTATCAGATTTCAAAAATCATTTTTGGTTAAAAAAAAATCTAAACTCATTGGTTTAGGAGGACAGTGAAATATCATCAGACCACTAGTGGACACGTTGGTTGAAGACAGTTTTTGATATCATACATAGTAGCTGAATAAGTTATTGAAGAATAAATTATTGATAATATAACTGAATAAATTATTGATGAATTAAAATGCTACAAATATTAAAGTTTGATTAGTTATTTTTATTTCTATGTTAGTATTTATTATAACTATTTCCTTTTAAAGTATGGGTATGTTTTAGTTGTTATAAACCTGATTTTCATCTGTTGTTGTTTTAAATTCACTCCTTTTTTAGGGTAGAGTGATTAAGCCAACCGTTCAACCATCTGTAAAGAAACTTCCAAAAAAGGGAATAATGTGTGGCAACTATTATAAGTGAGTCTTTATGAAATATTACCTTAAGATAATAGTTATGTCTATAGTATTTGATTTTAAACTTTCCATCACTTGACTATTGTAGACTTCAAAAATACTAAATAAAAAAAACACATTGTTTAACAGAGGGTGGAAGCTATAAGAAATAATTACAATTACTACAAAATAATGATAAAAGAAAGACTTTCACACAAAAAAATTTAAATATTTTTGTATAAGATGCTCCGTTGACTTAAAACAGTTTTTGAAAACAATCTCATAGTCACTCTCATAAATCAATGTTTAAACATTTCCCCCATAAATGAAGTAAGTAATGTAAATTCTCATAACCAAATATTTGAGTTCTTGCTTATGTCAACTATAATAAATATTTATATCTATTTCTTTAGAAGAGGAAGATTGTTTGTTTCAATTATTAAATTTCCTAATTGTAGTTGCTTGTATTCAAATTAACATATTAAATAATTTTACACTCACTATTAAAAATTAAACACTATAATTTGTTTTATACCAATGCTGATGTAAAATTTTCATAATAAACATTTTGCTTGCATTGGTGTCTTTAATTTTCTTCTTGAAACTAAATGTATGAAAAACTATTCATCCATGTATAAAAAAAAGGTTTCAACTTTTTTTTTATATGTAACTATATTACATGCGTTATTTTTGAAGTTTAAATTTCCCCACAAGTTATACCATTTTACTATATTTTTATTTCATTTGTCAGGAGAAATCTTGCAAACGAAATTTTGAACACTCCCTGACAAGCTAGAGCACTCAAATCTTTCATATCTGTACCTGATTAAAATGCAAGTTTCAATTGTTTCTTAATCAAAACTAGCAGCATTTATTGGAAAATAAAATTATCTTCATTAAAATTCTAACTAACTGGAGAGCTCATATCTCATCTGGACTGATGATTTAGATATAGTTGTTTTAATTATTCCCTCAATGCTGCAAGCAGAATTAATTGCTATTTTGTATAATAAGGGAATCTACCCTCAATTTAATTTTCGATCATGGGAATACTAGATTGATATTTCAAATAGACCTAAGTTTCTGATACCAATACAAATAACAATTATTTCCCAAATTCATGTTTTGTGGAAGCAAAAACACATGAAATATAATAGACACAATAAAAATAAAATAATTTTTTTTTTTAAGTAACTACATTTTTCAAGTAAACTCAAAGCGAGTAAATTTTATTGTTGTTCAGACCTAAAACGTAAAGGGTATCACTTCAACAAAAAAAGTTGAAAGGGAAATTTCTCTCAATATCTTTTAAGCATGATGCACCTTTAGTATTAGCCCTCGAAAACAAAATTTTGCCCTTTTTAGCCAACTTTTAATTTTTTTTATTTTATTCTTTAATTAACATTAACTTCTACTCTTAATTAATTAGAATCTTTGATGATTTAGCTTCGTACCTAAAATCTCATTTTATTTCCACAGGAAGCTCATAAAAGAATGTTTTCCTGGAGCTGCTCATAACCATATTCATTGCTACGAATTCTTCAGTGCTCATTTGAGCTCCACCGATACAGATGTCATTATTGAACACAGCAAAAAGCTTTGCGCACAGCTATGGAATTTCACAGGAGCTTATAGAACTTCTTTAGATTTACTGTAAAAATTATGAGATTCTTACACTTTTATTAGTTCATATGGGCTGTTACTTACCTGTTGCCATATTTTTGTAACATAATTGTAAATTTTTAATTTTGTTAAGGCTTTTAACGTTTTTTAATATTGTATTATACCAGTGTTTTTTCTGTTTTTTAAAAGAGAACTATATTTTTTATGCAGGTTTTATATTTTTACTTGGGTAATTTGTTTTTGATATATACAAAGTTATTAAATGTTACTAATATATAGTTGAGTTCTTATTCAGTCCCATATTTTGTTTCGTTTTTAAATATTCTTATACTTTTTCTACTATAGATACATTTGTACCCATATTGATTTACTGTTTCATGTTCATTATTTAGTTTAGTTTACTACAGAATGAAGCAATCTATTTTTAGTGATCCAGCCACATTAGAGGCTATGAATGATATTCCATATAATTTTGTTATTAATTAAATCAGTTACTACTTTAAATCCATTACTATTAAGAAACAGATGACATAGAAATGGATTTAACAGGCAGCAGAGATGACAATCACATTTTGTTTTAAAAAAAAAATTTTATAAATGCCACTTTAGGCCACCAGCTTAGTTGCCATCACAAACTTTAAAATTCTACTCCCCCTCATTTTAGATGGTTTGTTCAGGTTGTTCTAACAATAATTCATAAAAAATACTTTAAATGGACCGTTACAGGAAGAACTAGAATATTGAGCAAACATCCTTGAATTTTTAAAAGTTTTAACTTATGAAGCCATAACAGTGCCTGAATTCTATCAAAAGTAAAAACAAAAACAAAGAATCTTACAGAATGCAGGACACTCGCGATATCTGATTTAAGTGAATAAAAAAAAGGATTTGTTGTATTTTTTCTTTAAAAAGTACATAAATCTCCTAAGGCACAAATAGAAAGTTTGAATTTGAATGAAACAAAATCAGCTAATGAAATGATCGCTTGATCTTCCTTATTTGACTTCAAAAATATTAACAGTAAATGTATTTTTTTTAACTGAATCTCGTTTGTCTTGAATTTTGTTTAAAAAATATCTATCTTCTCTACAAAAAAAAAAAAAAAAAAAGAATCTGAAGAATACATGAACAAGAGTTGAGTTGCCTTATTTAGAAACCTGCAGCACTTTTAGATTAGCTTTTCAATGGTAAGCAACATGCCTATGAGAGAGATATAAATAAGCAAAGCATGTCTACATTTTTCCCAAACCAGACACAAAATACAATATATATATTTATAATTGAATATATAAAATTGATATATATTCAATTTTAGACTCTGGGAACAATTTTTATTAATTAAAGAATATCCTTTATACTTTTTAGTCAGTTTAGACATTTTTTTGTGTCTTTAAATGGTTACACATTTCGCACTTAGAATAGATTAGAAAAAAATGTCAGTGAAGGGAATATCAAGCAATTGCCGTTTGCCTAAAAAAAAAAAATTCGTCCTTTACTTATCTTGGCATTGTGTTCTCTTACAATTGTTTTATTTATTAAACATTATGATTTTAATTTTGAGTTTTTCTTAAAATAAATCCATGAGATAAGAGTTACTATATATGCATATGATAGAAAATTTAAAACAATATGTTTAAGTCTTTTTTTTTTTTAAATAGGGACAGCAGAATTTGAAAATACGTTGGGCAATAAGAATGTTTTATGAGAAGAAATATAAACACACAAAGACTAACATAACAGTATTTAATTCAATACAAAAAGTTACAATTTTTAAAATACTAAAATCAGCACAATTCTTAAAAATGTCTAAAAAAAGGGACATGTATAAAACACCAAAAACATACAAAGATTTGCAATATTTTGAAACAAATATACATTTTTACCTGAATAATTTTTTTAAAGGAAGTTATAACATAAGTTTGATAGATAATTTTTCTTTATTGATGAAGTTATACTGCTTGCACAATTTTAACTCTTTTATATTGCACATTAGACAAAGTATATATTGATTAGAAAAATAGCAAAATTTAAAGTCCTAATTTTAATATTTAAAAAAAGAATTTAATATTTTTTTTATTCTTATAAAACAATTGTATTAATTTATTGGAATTAATTGATTATGATTGAAATAAATAAGGTTGCTCCAGATGAAAAGGATATCTTTTTTTAAAGTACATTTTTTACTGAAAAAAACAATTTTCTTTTAAAAAAAATAAAATATATATTAATTATAAGATTATTCATCAAATGAAAAGCATTCATAAAAAAAAATTCCCATCTTCATAACTTAGAAATTAATTGGTAAAAATGATTTCTGAAAAATTTTAAAATTTGTAGAACTAAAGATGACTGAAAGTGGGAAATATAATTATAAAAGTTTAATAATTGATACTAAGCATAATCATGAAGTTAATTTATCCACAATTCAATAAGGATGCAAATTAGAAAATAAAAAAAGTCTAAGGCAAGTTTTTTTTTTGTTAAAATATATTTTACAAAAAGAAAGGAATGTTTTTCATTTTTCAAAGTATCTTTTTAGGTGCAACTATTCGATTGAAAAAAAATTGCTATAATAATAATGTAGTCTAATTCAATGGGAAAAAAATCAAAATCCCAGGACAAAAATTGTTAAACAAAACTAACTTGTAAATAAAATCACACGAAATTTGAGCGTTGAACTAAATGCAATGTATAAAAAATAATTCACAAAACAAGGACTTTTCATAAAAAAGTGAATTCACAAATTTGTGACTTTAAGGAAAAAATAAATAAAAAGCACCTTTATATAATTGTAATGAAGCACTATTAATTAAATAAAATACGTGTATTTAATGAAATTGAAAAGCAACTTATGTAATTTAAAACATAATTTCAAAATATAAAAAATATATATCTTTAAATAAATAGTATGGGTTAGAGTCAAAATATGAAAGAACCCTAATAATTTTGATTTTTAGCAAACATCTAACTTAATTCTGACCAACAATTTCTTTTCTTCACAGAATGAATGATAAAAATAAACATTTTTTTAATCATCCAAATTTTAAAGATAATTTTTTTAAAATTATATTTATGATAATCATATGAATTACTTATCCTAATCTTTATAGCTAATATTTATATGATACCAAATAAAATTCAAAAAATGTTTAAAACTGAAAAAAAAAAAAAAAAAAAAAAAAAAAGAGATAAATAAATTCACGATAAAAGCAAATCCTAAAATAAGTACCAAGATTAAGCAAAAAAAAAAAAAAAAAAACTGTTTGTAGAACCCTGTCTTCAAAGAAAGTATAATTCAATTTTAAGTTAGAGAAATCTCTAAAACTTATATACAAGCAACAGAACAATACATACAAGCTACAGAAAATCAAACCTGAATGAAAAACCTTAGTTTAACAAAAATAAGTTTTAATTTTGAATGCTAAGAAAAGTCAGTGATTAATTCAACTTTAAATGCTAAGATTCGCTCATTTCATAACTCAACTTCAAATGCCAGATTCACTATTATAATCCCACCTTTAAATGCTAAGGTTTATTTGTTCAGTAAATCATAACCACAAATGATATTTCTTTGCTTAGATTCACTCATTCAATAATTCAACTTCATTCTTTCCCTCAGTAATTCAACTTTGAATGCAAGATTTACTCGCATGCTCTCACCTTAAAATGCTTGGATTCATTCATTCAGTAATTTACTTCAAAATACAGGTTATTAAAAATTAAACTGCAAATATTCAGGGGTTTGCAACAATGGTTTTACTGAAGACCAACATGTCACCAAATTAGAATAAAAAACACAGAAATGGCCAATTTATCAGCTATATTTTGAGTTTATACAATTACATAAAAAGATAATGAAAGCATTGCTCTAAAAATACCGAATTCATAAAAATAATGAAAAATCATGTCTCTGTAAAAGGTCCCAGTAAATGCAGTTGAGATTTTAATCAGAAAAATATAGTTTGGAGTTTTCATATAGATGGTGCTGTACTGTTAAAGAGTACATGCAAATGTGTAGCTTAAGTAATTTACTGTAAAAACTAACTTGGCCAGTAGGATTACCAGGTCTGAAACCCTGTGAGGTTTTATGCTTATCGAGAATAAAAGAAATGTAACTAGAAAAATGTTTAAATATAACTTAAAAGGCCTTGAAAGCCAGCATCATTCTCCATACCAATGTTGATAATTCAGTGGCACCATTTTAGCATATTTTTGTATAAAAAAGTATGCACAAACGTATGTAAATAAAATATTCAGTTTTCTTTTTACTTGATTACAGTGGAAACTGATAGTAAAATTCTGTATAACTTTTTGCGACTACTACTTAGACTACATGATTTACATATTATATATTAAAATCTTTAGTTTGAATCCATCTAGTGGAACTGGAGCTAGTAGTTCGTGAGCATTGTCAGTTTAATTTTAACCATCCTGTATTTCTTCATTCAGGTTACTATAAATTTAAGTTGGATCTTTTAGCTTTCATTTAATAACTTTTTGATATTTAATACTTTTTTTCATAAATATATATCTAGTAGGATTTTAGCAAACAACAATGCATAATACAATTTATATTTATAGGAATGGTCAGCTAAAGAGAGAAGGTGAAAAAAATGACTATTTTGATAATTATCCTTTCATCACAGATAGTAAATGAGGGCATAAAAAAAAAGATCTTATGAGTCCAGCAATTCTACATAATTTGCAGGAAAGAGACCATAAGCACCGTCAGGAGCCATACCCTGCCACCAACCTTCATCAATTTGTTCTATCTGGGTGATTATGTCATCAGGGTCAAATGAAATTTCAGTCTCATCAGCTGAAATAAAGAATAATAATAATGAGCTGATGCTTACACATTTATACTTCAAAAAGTTCTATTTTATCAACAAGCACTTTCATATAATTGACTGCAGATATAGACAGTTATTATTAGATTTTTTTTTTGCTTCACTATCTTTCTTTCATGCTTGGATTATACCATTTACTTATTTTTATATTTGTGATAAATATTAAAGCTGTAATCCTTAAATATTTAGATGTATATGCGCTATTTAGTTCTTTAAAACATAGTTTCTATGTTCTTACAAACTCATATCCAGGCATTAATCTACAATATCAATAAAACAATAATTTTGTGTAAGCTTATCTGTGTACTTCTCTATCCAAAACTGTTTGTACTAGAGTCCTGAAAATAAGACAGCGGGAGCAAAGGGACAAATTTAGCTTGCTATCCTAAAAATCATTCATAAATTTCAATTACCTTAGTCTGGAAGGATGCTCGAAAAACTTATTCTCCTAGGTAAATCATAATTGCATATAATTTCTTTTTAATTATTTAAAGAATAATCTCCTAGATGTTTGTTATTATCTTACAGCTTCAATTATAGAAAAAAGAGTTACATTGAAAGTTTATTATGTTCTTATTAATTTACTAATTGTTTTACTTGTTATTACAGGTAATTTATGTATGTATATATATATATATATATATATATATATATATATATATACATGTAATGTTAAAAGAATTATATTTTAAATCTAATCCATAAATAGCGCTTGTATCTAACGCACAAACGTTTAAAACCTTTCTCGCAAGAAAGTAATAATATTGAATCTAATTATCTCAAAAAATGTGATGATGTGGCTTTAGTAGCTTGGGAAATTGATCAGTCCCACGCTACTGAGACCTATTAATTTTTAAATATATTGTCCAGAAAGATATAAAAACCCTCTTTCCAAGGTCAATCGTGCTCTTCTCTATCTATCCACCAGCATGTAATGTTCTCATTCTGGGGCTCTGGCCCTTACTTTAATAAAATTATATTATTTTCTCCATGTTCCTGTATATTTTTCAATAAGCACCGGCCTCACTACGAACTTAACAGGTGGGCTGAAAAGTTCGTAGGCTGCCACATAGATGGCACTATTATTTTTAAATCCATAGGATTTTTAGTTAGTTCTAACCTTTGAAAGACACGTGTATAAATTTGACAACTGTCGGACTATTAGTTTGTGAGATATAGTATTTTTAGTGAAGCAACTTTTGTTAGTTTAAAAACAATGGATATAAAGGAATTTCGTGTGTTAATAAAGCATTGCTTTTTAGCGAAAAAAATACTGCTGAAGCCAAGACTTGGCTTGATAAACATTATTCGGACTCTGCACCAGGAAAATCAAAAGTTGAGAAGTGGTTTGCTAACTTTAAACGAGGCGAAATGAGCACCGACGACGATGCACGCAGTGGACGCCCCAAAGAGGCTGTTACCGACGAAAACATCAAAAAAGTCCACAAAAGAATTTTAGATAACCGTAAAGTGAAGTTGATAGAGATATCTGAGACTTTAAAGTTATCAAAGGAACGTGTTGGACATATCGTGATTGAATATTTGGGTATGCGAAAGCTCTATGCAAAGTGGGTGCCGCACGAGCTCACAATCGACCAAAAACAACAACGAAATGATGATTCTGAGCCGTGTTTGAAACTGTTTAAATGTAATAAACCCGAATTTATGCGTCGATATGTGACAATGGATGAAATATGGCTCCATCATTTCACACCAGAGTCCAATCGACAGTCAGCTGAGTGGACTGCACGAGATTAACCAACTCCAAAGCGTGGAAAGACGCAACAGTCAGCTGGTAAAGTTATGGCATCAGTATTTTGGGATGCGCATGGTATAATATTCATAGACTGTCTTGAAAAGGGAAAAACCATCAACAGCGACTATTACATAGCGTTATTGGAGCGTTTGAAGGACGAAATCGCAGAAAAACGACCCCATTTGAAGAAGAAGAAAGTGCTGTTTCATCAAGACAATGCACCTTGTCACAAGTCAATGAAAACGATGGCAAGATTTTATGAATTGGGCTTCGAATTGCTTCCGCATCCACCGTATTCTCCAGATCTAGCCCCCAGCGACTTTTTCCTGTTCTCAGACCTCAAAAGAATGCTCAATGGAAAGAAATTTAGAGCCGATGAAGAAGTAATCGCAAAAACTAAGACTATTTTGAGGCGAAAGGCAAATCGTACTATAAAAATGGTATAGAAAAACTACATGACCGCTATAACCATTGTATCGCCCTTGAAGACAGCTATATTGAATAATAAAATCAAATCTTATGAAAAAATTTTTTTTCTATGTTAGCCTACGAACTTTTCAGCCCAACTGTTACAATGTTTATGCTTTCAAAGCGTAACACACACACACACACACACATATATATATATATATGAATGGTATTTGAGGATGATGTTACTTAATTAGCATTCTTAAAACTATTTGAAACCAAATTTCTATTTTGTTTATAGTAGTTACATTTTTAAAATGTGCTATAAACTGAAATAATATGAAAGCAATCATAATTTAAATAAAAAAAGCTAAGTTTTGTAGTAAAAAACATATTTATCACAAAGATTGTTTGATGGTGGAAAATTTAAGCTATTATAAGCTGTTTGTGACAATCCATAATTCATTTTTGGTGCCAAATAATGCTGAATATAGTTAATTTTTTTGTAGGTGAATTAAACTTTTAAGAACATGTTTTATAAATTTACTAATTGAAAATTATAAGGAAGAGTAATATAAAATGGATAATTACGAAAATTTTTTGATAAATGTCTTTTAGTTTTGTGGATGATCAAATAGTATTGATTTCATTTTTTTACCCATTATGAAGAACATGCATTTAGATAATATGTTATAAAAACAGATTTCTTATAATATTCACATTGTACTTAGATATATGTGGGATAAAAAAATTCCCACATATACAAATCTAGATGTTATAAAAAGAAAATACACTAAAAAAAAGAAGCGACAAACTATATTATGGTTTAAGTTTACCTTCCATTTAACCAGGGTGGCCACTCAAATCAGATTTCAAATTTCCCTGATTTTTCCAGGTTTTCCAGATAGAAATCTTAACATTTCCAGGTTTTTGTTTCTTTTTTCTTATTAAGTGTTGGATGTGTACAAGAAAAGTGTCTATTTTATAAAATATCTTATTCAAAATGTTATTTTTTTAACATATCATCTTGAAAAAAATAATTTATTTTGACAATTTGGCAAGATTTTTTATTTATTTTTTAATGTTTTGGTACAAAATTTTGAATCAAAAATCATATATTAACCAACAAAAGAGTAAAATTAAATATTAATATATAGTTAGTTCTTAAAAAAACCTTTTTTTTTTTATAAATTAAAATATGTTATAAAAGGTTAAGATGAAATAGAAAAAATTAGCATTAATGCAACAGTTGTAACAATTTGTCGACAAACATTGCTGTTAGCGATTGTAAAAAAATGTGTGATTGGTTGGTTTTCTGAGAAAAAATAATTCACAGACTTCTTTGAATGAGAGTAGAAAAGCTTTCAGAAAAAGAGTGCAATATGAAATCTATTATTATTATTAAATTATAACCAACTAATTTTTGGAGAATTTTAGAAAATTAAAAAACATTTTGTCAAAATAGAAAAAAATTACCACCAAAGCATCGGAACAAACTTGAGCCATAAATGGATTCAGCCGAAGGACAGAATTTAAAAACAGAAGGTAATATCCCAATCCCTTCTTCCACCTCCACCAGAATCTTTCCTAAATTGCACAGCCCCATAGCGGTCAAAGGTTTCTACATTCGTTTAGCAAACGTGGGAGAATTTTATGTGGCATTCTAATTTAACAGAGCTGTAATGGAGCAAATTTTGATGCAAGCAAAGTATCGCTAAGTTGATGATATTTCAACTGTTTGGCGATACATTTCCGTCTAAAAAAAGTGGGTATAATGGATGAAATAATTTAAATTAAGAAAATTAGTAAATAATTTAAATGAATGAAATTAAAAAAATTATCAAAGAAAAAATTTCCAACTTTTCTTTAAAATTCCCTGATTTTTATCCAAATTTCCCTGATATTTCCAGGATTTTTATTCCAGTATAAAAAAAATTCCCTGATAATTCCAGGGTTTCAAGGTTTTCCAGGTGGGTGGCCACCCTGTTAACAACTCATATCAAGTTTAGTTTTTCCTATTAATTAATAGTCAAGAATCTCTGACTCAAAATCAATTTTTACACTGAAAAAATTAAAATTTATCTGTACTTTAAAAAGTAAATAACAAATTTTATTGTTGAAATAGGTTTTAATGCAACAAAAAAAGGTAACTTAAGAAAATAATCAATTAAAAAAAAGTTAGTTTTTTTTAGCTTCTCTAAAAATGAATCTGACATACCAGCTTGGTAATCATAGAGGGCACGGGCTCTCAATCCATCTGAAAAAGTGCTGGATGAAATGACCTGAGTGTTATCCACTGTTTGGCGTAGTATGCCATGCTCTGCCATCATTTCTACCAACGGATCTCGGACATTAGGAGGAGCTTCTAGAGTCGGTTCTGAAATTATACGGGCAAACATAAAATACTTACATACGAATTGGAATAAAGAAGCAGTGATAGGAAATCAGGCCATTTTCTAAATGTATATAGTTTTTTTTTAAAAAAAGACTTTACCAATTTTCATTACAATTAGTTTACGTCATTGAAAATAAATAAAAAAAAAAAAAAAAGAAAACGTTTTGATAGCTTCATATATTTTTGTCTTTCTTATTTTCATTAACCTAGATCTACAGAAAACTTTCCTATGTTAAATTATAGGGTGTTAATTAAAATTTGTTATTTAAACCCATACTTTCTTTATGCATTATTAATCTTATTTTGCTTTTAAAAGAAAAACTTGGTCAGTTAGCAATTTGATTGTGCATAATGTAACAAATCAATTTAATGGTGCAGAATGTAATAAAAAATAGAAATGCTTACATGCAGGGTATCTGCTACATTTTAGATTTTGAAATCCATGACTTTCCAAGAATTTTTCATGACTTACCAAAGTTACTATTCTCTCTGACAAAAACACAACTATAAATTTAAAAAAGCATTATAATAACACTAATTGAAAAGATAGGTATAACCAAAACTGTTATACTCTGCATCTTCATATTTATTGATTTTAAACTTAAAAAACAGAGAAAAGAAAGAGTTAAAGCAATAAAATAGCTAAAAAAAAAAAAATTAAAATAACTAACTGTTTTATTTCTTCTTAAAAGTGTAATATAAAAGGCCTAAACTAGAAATTTAAATTGATAAAATAAAAGATAATAAATCGATAATAAAATTCTGAAATCACGGAAGTTTAAAAGATAATTCGCTTTAGAAATGATGTCCTTTCTTTAATTTTTTAAAGACCAACTTCTTGGATCTTCACGTATCACGTGATGTAACATATCCTTAAGTACTCGATTCCACCTTTCTACAAGGCCATTCGCAGCAGCATAACCCGAACAGGAGAATCTTGGACTCGAGCCAATGCACTTTTGAAATTCTTGAGTTAGGGCAGACTTAAAATTAGTCCCCTGATCACTAGCTATAACGTTGGGTATACCAGTTCTTGTAAAAATTGTAAGTAAAGCATCGCAAGTTGTTTTAGCAGATAGTGATTTTAACGGCACAGCTTCTGGCCAGCGAGTGTTTTGGTCAACAAGACAAAGTACATATTTGTGTCCTCTGCTAGATGATGGGTCTATAGGACCAATTACATCCACATTCACAATTTCGAAAGGAAGTTCGGGACGAACCACAGGAGTTATGGGCGCTCTATCACCAATTTTCTCAGTTTTTCTAAGTTGGCACCCTTCACAAGTTTGGACAAATTCCGTTATATCTTTCCTCATTTTCTTCCAGTAAAAACTATATTTTATTCGCTCTTTAGTTTTCCTAACCCCCATATGACCCCCAAAAACGGATTCGTGTGCCAATTTTAAAACTTTATTTATCCTACATTTTGGTAAAACTAACTGCACAACTGATTCATTGAGAATTTTATCCTTATGGTAAATTAATCCATCCATTAAAATAAAATTGCCCTTATTTTGTTTTAATTCCGCACGAATTTTTTCTAATGAAATACAATTGGTTTGCTCTTCTTTTAATTTATAATAATCCGAAAACAATTTAGAATCTTCATTTAAAATATTCGTCTCACTCCCACTCAATGAGCAACCACTCTCTTCCCCCTCTAACAAAATATCCTTTCCATTAATTTGTTGTAATAACACGTGTGCTGATTCTTTTTCCAACACGCACCGATTTTCACTGCTTTCCCCCTTGGAACAACTCTCAAAGTCTGACGAAATCAGAGACTCATAAAGAAACGGTGGTATTAACCCATCTACATTTAACTTATCTGTTAATGCAATTATACATTCTACGGGATAATTTAATGCAGAATCTCTATTTAATGAGACCATTGTTTTTATTAACTTAGCCTCAACATGTTCCCCAAACGCCGAACTCAAAATAATCTTTCCACATTCCTCATTATCGGCGCCAGGAATCAAATTCGAATTACAAACAAAAATTTGAGTTCCAGAATCTATTACACATTTTAACTTCCTCCCCCCTCCCACGTACACTGATACATACTTCAAAGGGTGAAGGTCAGCAGATGGATAAAAATGTTCGGAGGAGATTTTTGCAATGACAGCATTTTCTTTGATTTTCATTTTCGAATATTTATTATCACAATTTTTTGCTAAATGATTTTCTCCGCAAATGTAACATTCTAGTTTTTTATTTATTTTATTTTTTTTTTACTTCGGTTTTATTTCTTCGCGTCGTAACTGAGGCGCTATATATTTAGAATCATTTCGAGTGTAATTTTGATTATAGGACTGAGGTTTTTGATAATTAGAATATGTATCAGAAAAAGATTTTCCTTTTGACGCAAAATACATATCGCATTCTTTACCCATTTGTACCGGTTTAAACCAATCTTGCTCTTGTTTTATATTTATATGCATCGCGGTTTCATGATCTAACGATTGATATAATTTATCGCTTACAATTAATTCTTTCAAAGTATTTAAATCCTGTACCTTTCTTAATCTACAATATTGCTCCAAACTAGTAGATAATCGAGATGCAAATTGTACATGAGTTTCGTTTGACAAACGGCGCGCTTTCTGAAAGTTTTGTAAACAAATTAGAGGTGTCGGTTCGTACTCTTTTAAAATTGCACTTTTCAATTTCTCATAATCGTTTATTTCCTCATCTTTAATATAAACTAAAATATTTATAGCTTTTTCTCCGAGGAGGTTTAATAAAATTTCTCCCTTAAATTCCTGAGGTACATTTTTGCTTCGAAAGGCTCTCTCTAAAGAAGAAAAGAATAAATTCCAACAATCTGTTCTTTTCGGAATAGGTATAGTTAAAGCTCGTACACTTTGAATATAGTTTTCCACTGATTTCGTCTGATTCGTGACTTCGCTTTCAGTACTACATTCTCTCGTACTCGCTAGTTTCGTTTTCTCAAAGTTTATTTTTTCTAACTCAGCGTTTATTTTTGCTTTTTCTAGATTTATTTTTTCTAATTCTATCTGCGCTTCCGCACTTAATCGAGAGCTGTCTATCTTAGCTCTTTCGAATTCAATTTTCGCTTGCTGTTCTTCTCTCGACTTTCGCTCAGAAATTATCGAATCAGCAAATTGTTCTACAAAATCTTTATCGTTTTTATAATGCACACTATTTAGAATTAAATTTCTCAAATCAATTACCTTCATATCGGGATTTATAGATTCCCCAATCTCTTCTGCAATTAATTTAAGATCCTCTTTTTTAGCCCCTTTAAACATTTTTAAATTCTTATATTTACAACTTTAAAATACAAAAAATTTAAAAACTTAAATGCACGAAATATGTCCAAACAAGTGATTGAAGCAAAAAGAGTGCCTACCTCGTAGTCTTCAATGCTTTCGATTTATCCATGATCCTGTCGACTGCGCCAGTGTAGTATTACTCTAGGAGTAATGTGGTTGGTTCGCATGAATAACTGTCACTTGTATGGACAACACTTTTTATTGAAACATATAACATAAAATTAACGTGAGATAAATGTAAGTTATAGACATAATTTGTTCTGACTTCACAAGCCAGTTCCGAGAACGCTTCTCTCGTTTTTATTTAATTACTTTTCGGAGGTGAGTGAGCGAAGCGCCCTCTGGCGAAGATGTCCACACACTACAAACAGGATAAAAACATTTTATATTTTAATAAAATAAGACTATAAGTGGGGATTTTGTTACAATTTAAATATTTGGAACACTGCAAAATTAGGAGGGGGGGGGGGGAATTAGATTTTTTGACAACCTAAATTCATGACTATCCATGATTTTTTTTTTTTAAAAATTGTTAAAATTACATTCCATGGTAAATTTTGTTCAATACTGAAATCTATGACTTTCCAGGTGCGCAGATACCCTCTGTACATGAAAAAATTGAGATAAATACATTATAATACCTAATTTAGCTTTTGAATCACACAATGCAAATTAAAATGATCAGCTTTGAATAAAAATATTAGACATATGCTGTGAAAAAATTTCACCAATAATGGAATAAACAAAAGCTATAAGATTTTTCATTCCAGTTCTGATAAAAAAAACAGAGCTAGTTTACTGTTGCTACCCACAATTGGACAGTTTCAAACAACTAATTTTGGTGCAATGAAAACATAAACAAAATGATAAACTTAAATTTGTTATGTTTCATAGAATATTCATAACTTTATTTGATTTGGATATATAACTACACACAAGATTACTCAAGAGAAGTACAAAGTTTTTTTTTAAAAAAGAAAAAAACCCCAGGATATGGTTGTTTGTATTGGATAAAAACTTCTTAGTACTGCGTACTGAACTGGTACTTCTTCATGAGTACTGCATTGATAAGTATGTTTGTATAGTTATAGTTAATTTTTTTTGTCAAATATAATATTAACTGAACAACAATGAGCCCATACAGCTAATAGAATTGATAAAATAACCCAGAAGTATTACAAGATTTTCCAAAAGTCAGTTTCAATTCAAGAAATTCATTAAAAGTTTAAAAGGAGAATCTCTCAATGTTCTGAGGCAGCTAGTTTTTTCTTCTCAATAAATTTTAAAATTAATTATAAAGAGATGATAATGCTAACTGAAAAAAGCTAAAAAACTACCTTAACCACAAAAATAATTCAGCTGAAATGGTCAGCAACAAAAAACACAGGTGAAATTTGGCAAAGAGAAATTCTTTGGCTAACTCAGTAGAAGGAAGTATATTGTACAGTTCGGGGAAAAAAAAAAAGAAGGCTGAATAACATTTGAAATCAAATCTAAGGACTCAATCTTAATGGTTTAAAGGTTTGACCATCTTTAATATTCTTTTTTCTTTTACAGATTTAGATTTCTGATCCTCAAAATATAAAATGTCACAACAAACTGGGAAGTGTGGTCCTAATAACTTGGTCAGGAGAACAGTCGAAAGTTTGATCCCCTTAATGCTAATTTTACTTTTTGCGTATTTTCCCATATCTTGAGAACTTTTTTTTAAGATAATTGAAAACTTTTTACACTCAATTATAAAATTCATTTATCAGAAGATAATTCTATGCAAAAAATAATATTTAGTAATAGTTTATTATTTTTTATTTAATAAGAGTCGAATAGTAAGGTTTACTAATTTTTACACTAAAAAATGTAACTTTATATGATAAAATACAAAATTTGAACAAAATCAATCCAATAGCTTCTGAGTTATCAAATTTATAAAAAGTCGTAAATTTATAAAAAGTCGTAAATTTAAAATTTCATTAAGATGCAGTCCTGGAACCATTAAGATTGAGTCGTAATATGTGAAAATCATATCTTTAGATCAAAAGTTATTAAGGGTATTCCACTTATTTATTTATTTTTTTACTTCCTGTATATCTTTAACTTATTCCATGTTTTGAAGGTTTTTTCTTAAATTTTTTTTTAAAGGTTTAAGGTTTTTTCCTTAAAGTTTTAATAAATCAAATATGTAGATTAAAGTGTATTCAAATATTTGTGTGAGGCTCTCATTTAGAAAGCTCTTTTCAATAAACTCTGAAAGAGATCTACAACCTTATGTTCCAGTCAGGGTGCACTAAGGACAATATTATCAATTTTTAAAGTTGAAAGTTAAATAAGAAAAAAAAAAGTCATTAGAAAAAACTAAGCGCCTCAAACAAACAAGCCTTAAAGCTAACTATTTCTTATGATTATTAAACGCAAACTTCAAAAACCATAATTGTGTATTTATTTAAAATAATTGTGTATTTATTTAAAATAATTCTATCTTTCACAATTGCGTTTTTACACATAATTATATCAGTTGGAATCATATTTATTGATGCTAAAGTATATTCATCAATCTAGTTTTCATGACGTTTACAGATGTGACATTTTCATACAAAGAAAATGACCTTGACTAGTATTAAAATTGTTTGTAAAAATTCATGTGTCATCAATAACACTTAGAAGTGAATGGAGGTAACCCAAGAACGACCCACCTCCATTAACAACCATTATACTGTGGAACAGAGAGTGGTCGCTCCACTGTAAATATGATTGAAATATAAGCCTTACCATCCCAGTTTTGCTCTTCTTCTTCTGCATTCAACTCCATTTCTGAATCTTGCCGTGGAGGCAAACCTTCTTTGAGTAAATTTCTAGTATAGTTGAAATCTTGAGGTGGAGATACCGCAGAGGATACTTCTGCAGCAGGCACAGGCTTTGCTTCTTCTTGTGTGGGACTAAGGTGGGCGCTGTTTGGTTGATTTTCGTACCTCGCTTGGTTTTGCTCAAATTCCTGAAGAACTTTAGGCTGTCTGGAGGCATTTACACTACTCATTTGACCAGCACATGTATTCTGCTCAAAAATAGCTCTGGCATTGATTGTCCTCTGGGATATCAAGGACTGTGCTTCCTGTAAAGCACAAATGAATAAATGTAACAAACTCAAAAGCTGTTATTTTGTGAGATAAATCTTTGAAGCCATAAATGATAAGAGAACACGGAGAATTAGAAACAATTCAAACATTATGGGGACACTTGTATTGTCGCCGCCATAAATATAAGGAGATTGAAGTAATCGGGATAGTGGTAGTGGAGGAAGAATGGAAATTGAACTGTGAAGTGGTTCTCTGATTAAAAACCTGATGGTTCTATTTTAGCCCTATATAAAGACTAAATAGTTACAGTTTCACGCTATAAGTTAAATTTATTTAACAGGCAAGAAAAATGAATGTAACTGCAAAATGAACCAAAAAATAGTGTATATGTAACAATTGCATTTAAAAAAAAATTATCTTTCCTCGTTAAATTAATCTTATTCAAGGTATTCCAGGTAAGGGCAAGCAAATGATTTAAAATGCCTGTTTAGATAATTATATACATTACTAGGGTAGTTAAAAGTCAAAATTCATTTAAAGCACTGTTTCCTTCAAAAGAAGATGAATTCAGTTTTTTACGGTTAATGTAAGACAGAATTCAAACATTTAATTGTTAGAAGAATTTACAAAGCAACTAAATTTTCTTTAGCAATGGAAGGAATGAAAAATTGCTTGTTTTTCAAGAGCAATAATATTTATTAGAATTCTGAGCCTTTTCAAATATTTTAGAACTAAAGCTTATGCTACTGAAAACTTTCAAGGTAGCAATCAAATATTTTTTCTATCCATAAATAAGTTTCAAGTCAAAAACAAAAACTATAATAGTATCAGTATAGTTGATAAGCGAAATGCATGTAATAAATTATATATTGTCAAAGTAGCAATCTAATGCTCATATATATAGTTTTTTTTTGTAGGAAAAAAAAAAAAAAGGCATAGTAATTTTTAGTACTGATTGGAAAAATAGCTATTGAATAAGATATATATGCTTTGTTGAAAACAATAAATAATATATTTCAAACAAATCTTACATGACTTCTTTCTCTTCTCAAACTTTCACTCTTTGTTCTCCTTTTTTTCTCATCTTCAGCTTCATCCTCTAATTGTTTTTCCTAAAATTGAAAAAAAAGTATTAATTTCATGATAAAATTTTTTTTTAAAAACACATAGATGTATTTATTTTTTTAATTAGATATTAAAAATTATAAGAGGTAACTATAAAATAAGGCACAAAAATAAAAACTAAATGATTAAAGGATATAAAACTAAAAGAAATGTAAAAAGAAAAAAATGCCTGGCTATAGGGTTTTCAATAATAATCTATTCAAATTTAAGGTTTATTTTGGAACTTTTCAAGGCTATTTCTCAATTCTTTTAAGCCTTTTAAATCAAGGAATTTTAAAAACTCAGTCTCGTCAAATAATTTTTTAAAAACTACATTATTTTATTTTTGTTTAGATTCAATATGTAATTACAGTCAACTGAAGTGTGAAAGAAAATAAATATTGGTGTATAAATTTTCATTGGATGAAAAAATAAATGAATATATATATATATATATATATATATATATATATATTTATTTATTTATTTAAGTTTCTCAGTTTTGTGTTATCTATAATCCAGCGAAATTATAAGTATATCTCTAATATTGAGAAAGACTTTTCTGAAGAAAAAAAAACAACAACAAAAAACAGCATTTGAATGTTTGAAAACAAATTTAATAATATCTAAATTTTTATTAAATATATACTTTTAGATTAATTTAGAAGAAGTTTTCTATTTTCTTTTAATCAAAAAATCAACAATAAACCTATCTGATTACAAAAAATTAAAAACTGCAGACAGAAACGTAACACCAAGACATGAAACAAATTATTAAAAATCTTTAAAAATTTAGGTTTACTTATTGAACTTTTTTCTGTTTCTAACAATTTCAAAATATTAAGGGAGAGGGGTAGGACCAGGTAGTGAGGTGAGGCAGTGTACCTCAATTATGTCAAAATTAGTTTTGTTTCCTAGCGGGTAAGCTCTGAATTATACTTCGCTAGTCAAGAAGAAGGAGGTACCATATTGGCGGGTTGTTTTGAGTAATTCTTGGTGCCTGTGTAGATAAGTTTGTTTTACTATGTGAACTCCCTGTTGTTCTTTTGTTTTTAAATTAGCTTTATTTACCGGTCATTACAGTTATAAAAATTATCCTTACTCCAGATTACTATGTGTTCACTAAAGATTTATATGCTTGCAAAGAAAAAGGATTTAATTCAATAGTAGCACTGTTCTGTTTTGATAATCTCTGCTCTTGGGATAAGACTGGGTACTACCAAGTTTTGCCCAAAGTGCAGCGGAGGAAGAACATCCAAAGCTGAACAAAAGTTTTACAGGATCTAGTACAAAATTTATTGCAGGCCTCTTCTTCAAAGCTCAGAAAGCCTTATTTTCATATTTTGTAGAATTTTTGAATACTCTTTATACAAAATTGTAGTTTGTTTGATATGAATAAATTCCCTGCAATTTTTTTAAAAATTAATATTTCGATTCAATCTGACAGTTTCTTGGTTGAACAGTTTGACTCAAACAGTCCTTCGAATTTTAACTACCGCGTTTTACCCCAGTTACCGGAATAATTACAAAACGCTTATTTCTATATCGATAAATTTAAATGCAAAACCAAATTTACTAGACAAAAAATTTATAAAAAGCACTGTTTCATTTTATATTACCTTATTTTTGTTAAATTAAAAATTTTTAATGAAAAATTCAAATGTTTCTTTATACTTTGCTTCCTTTAAAATAAAAAAGAAACAATGCATTAAAATTATTTTAAGTTTTCAATTAAAGATTAAGATAAAACTAATCTTTAATGAAATTTTTTTAAAAATTAGTTTACCTGAACTACATCAGATAGTTAATAAACTTTTACAGTTTATGATGACAAGTAAGTAACAATTTTACAAGTCTTAAATAAAAAAACTTTGATAAATTGCTATACTTTCCAAACTAGGGCACAATTTTTTTAGTTTGAAAATTTAGCAGATATTTTCTATAACCCTGGGAAAATTTTTCGATCAGATCTTTATTAACAGAAATTTTAATTAAACATTTTGTAATTTTAATTTTTTTTAAAAATTACAACAAATGTAAAATGCAATTAGTTATAAAATGCATTAATGCAATAAAAAAGAAAAATTTTAACATGCAAATTATGTCTTTAGAATTAAAATTAGTGCCTTATGAAGATTTTAGGAGATAAATAAAGCTACTTTAGATGCTTATTAAAGCATATTTAATTTTAAGGACATTTTTAAGGCAGTGGGTTAAGAAAGAGCCCTTTGTTTATGCTTATTATACATACCCATTGCTTTTTTTCCTGGGCAATATTTCTTGCAGAATTGTTTGCATTCCTTTCAGCTTCACGCATCTTATTTATTGATCTAGACCGTTCTGCAGACCATTCCTCACGAGCAGTGCAATCTTTGATCTGAACAAGGATTTTTATATATCATACAGTTTTTAGAATATTCTTCAAAAGTATAAATATTTTTTTTTAAATCCAAAAGAAAATTTCATTAATAACTTTTAACCATGATTTAGTAAATAATTAATTCAATATAAAAATTAGACTAAAACTAATCTAGTTATGAAAAAAAAATTATTAAGGTTTTATTTTTACTTCAATATATTTTTGGATCATTAAAGAATATTTTCACTTCTTGAAAATTGGTCGATTCAGTTTTAAAGTTAGATAAAAATGATAAGGGAATTGACTTTTACTTCTATCAAAGGCTTCTATCTATGGTTCAAAAAGAGAGCTTTCATTACAGAGAAAAGACAAACAATATCATTACAGCAATTAAAATATTGCAATTATTTTTTTTAAACATTGTTATTTTTAAACACATACTAGTTGTAATGTACTTTATCTTATAATATAAATAATTTCAATAAAACATTTTAATACAGAAGAAGATAGAGTGGAATATCTTGTTACCTCTCTTTCTTTTCTTTCTTCTTCTAACCGTTTTCTTTCCTCCTCTGCCTTTTTTCTTTCATCAACTATCCGTTTCTTCTCTTCTTCCTGAGAGGGTAATAAACAACAATGTAAGTAGTAATAAAAAATCAATTTCTCCTGTGAAATAATTTAATATTTTTTAAGCATTTGAAATAGTATGCAAATATATTAAAAATTGCTAACATATTTTGGTTAAAAATAACAATTTGAACAGAAAATACTTTGAGTGTATAAGCCATTGCTCTTGAATACAGGACAGTGAAATACCTAAAAGGACAAGTATTATAAACTAAATCAACCGAAATGGGTTAATTGTAGGGGAGTTAGTGTACAAAATACATGTCTGAAAGAGACTTTTATATGCCCAAGCATCTTTTTTGAATGCATATTAATGTACACAAAAGAAAATATTGAGTATTAAATATGTCAAAAAAATGACAAACAACATATCTACATTAACACCTTTAAGTATGCAGGCGGCACTGAAGTCATCCCTTGCAACAGCCTACAGAGCTTTTTTCAAATAACTTCACGATCTGAACTCACTACACTCTCTTTGTACATTATCTTTCAATGACTTTCGCATATATTGCAGAAATACAATATTTTTATTTAAAACTAGCCAGCTTCAGTGATCAGCTGTAGAATTTCAGTATTTTGTAATTTACAATGGTACAGTCAAAAATCAGTAAAAAAAGTAAAGTATAATAGAAGTAAAGTAAAGTATAATCAGTAAAGTATAATAAACTCATATTGCTCAAGTAAGAGTGGGTTTATTTTTTTTCACTCACACGCTTGCATGGTATAGGAATTTGTTGTTAAAATATTTAGTTCAACGGATGCTAACATAATAAAATTTTAAAAAAATGCTAATTATTTCAATAGCACCTTTGATGTCAAATAAATCAACTTAACAACTCTGTCAAAATCACTGTATTTGAGATCATTAATTATTCACTTCAATGCATTTTCTTTGTAAGAGTGTTTTGGCCGAAACAAAACTTTTTCTGAATATTGAGAGCCAGGAGAAGAGACTTAACTGATCTAAGTCTTAAATGTGTACACTAACATATAATATAATTTATATAAATTTAAGGCATCAATCCACTGTTGGTACCCAAAATCTCATCTTCTACTTATCCATTATAAGAACCATGCGTTGGCAACTGCTTTTTTAAGTTGTCACCCACATATATATTAACACCTATGACTAACGTGCAAAACTTTTAATATCATGATGCATTGCATTGTCCAAAATACATAACATTTTCCCAATTAATCTAATTTCTACATTAGTGTCAATATTTTTGTTACCCAAATAAAATTTATAAACATTCACAATAATATCGTATTCAATTATTACAGTTTTGTATAATATTCATGATATTTTCATATTCGATACACTCATGTTGTCCTAAATTTTAATTCCTAAACTTTAATGCTAAAAATAATATTTTCAGAAAACAATTATCCATTAAACATGAAAAAGAGATAATGTCTATTAGAAACGCTTTTAAAAATGCAGGACTTTCATAAAAACGCATATAAAAGCAAAACAGAAAAAATAATTTATCTTAATTTTTGAAAGAAAATTTTATAACTAAATATATCACTTTTCCAATAACCATATTTTCAAGAGAAAAGTGAAGATCAAAGTCTAAAAGAAACCCTCTTAATTGCCACATCATAATAAAAACATCGATAAAAATATAAGTTATAGAATAAGAAAATGCTAGATAGAAATCAAAGCAAAAATCGTTCTCAATTTTTAACCAATAGATATAACCCTAAAAATCTTAATTTAACTCTTTCACGATGCTATATTTTTAGAAAAAGTGACCATAAAAGAATAATGTTCATTAGAAATGCTCTTTGAAAAATGCTGTCATAATAAAAACACTGATAAAAAGCTAAAAAAAAAAAAAGAAAAAAAAAGAAAAGAGAAATTTTTTTTCTTTCTTAGTTCCGAAATATAAGTATAACATTGATAATCACAGTGTTCTATGCTAGTTATCTGTTTTACCGTAAAAGAGAAAAGTCACAATAAAAGAACAAAGTCTAGTTGTTAAAATGCCATGTGCTTTAGTTAAAACAAAAAATAAATAAATAAAATAAAAAAAGTTCTTAATTTTTAAAAATATAAAGTGTTGAAAATGACAATGAAATTGACTTTTCCTGAACATAATTAAAAAAAAGAAAGAAATAAGCATTAAAAAACTCATGGTTCTGTATAATGTAATTCAAATTTTTATTTTCCATGTGTCTTTCAGAACATCAAATAACAAGTTTTAACAAATGTGTGTAAAAATTATTCTGAATAATATATAATAAAACAAACGATTTTAAATTATTGTTATTTAAATCTATTAAAATTTCCCCCCAATAAAACTTTGTTGAAAAATAATTTTTCAAATAATACTTTGGCCCACTGAATATTCGGCAAAAGAGCTGAATAGCAAATTGTGGCTGAATATTTGTTACATCCCTACTGAAGAACCCTATCTAAATCGGGGCTCTGGTTCAAGTTATTATTGAACATACACCTAGCTTTTGCCTTTATATATATATATATAGATTAATACCATAATTATTGATTTGTAAAAACAATTTAAAATATAACTGAACAATAAATAAGGACAGTATATTTATTAATATGATATATATTCTATCATCAATAATATAATTTCTGAAAAATATATCATTTGATTTTATTCAACTTGGAAGCCAAATTGGAAACTTAAATTAAAAAAATTTTAAAGTTAAATTTATTTTTAATTATTACCTTGTAGTAAGTACATTTCAATTACCAAATTAAACCAGAAGAAAAAATTTAAAAAACCCATCTATATAAAAAAGAGAGGTGAAGATAGTCTGTTGTCAGATATAGGTGACTCACTAAGGCGAGGAGAGGAAAAGAAAGAGAGAGAGAGACGATTAAAGATATTTTGTGAGGATTTCATTTTCAAGATATAAATTTTTTTTTTTTTTTTTTTACAGATATGAAATTTCAGATTTTTCAGAAAGATCAATTTAATGTGAAGAAACAAACTGAGGAGAGATTCAAATAATTAAAAAAATATAAAAATAGGTCACTCTGAATCTTTGAACGTTATGTGAGAGAATTGAAGATGTGTAATGTACTGCATGAGTTTCTAAATTTTTTAGCTTTATAGCAATAGTTTTAGTCTCTAGTTCTATTTAAAAGTCAAATAAATGTTCACATCGATTTGTTTTCATTCTAACGACCTTTGCAATATGGTATAAAACCCATATATCAAACATTTGAGTATGTGGCTATAAAGTAAATCTTAATTGAACTGGTAACAGTTATCACTAAATTGAAATACAATAAGATTTTGATATTGAATGTTCTTTAAATATTATTTTAGAAAGGTGCAAAATTAAATATTTAAAATATTTTTTTTATCAAATACACTAGTTCCTAATCAGAAGAATTTCCTAGTTTCAAGGGGTAATGAGTTCAGGTCTAATTACAAATGACTTCTTTGTATCTTCAAAAAATGAAATTAGGGCATGTTTTCTCAAACTCTCAAGAAAAAAGTTAAATTTAATTAGAAATTAGTGCAATTTAATTTAGTTTGATTTTGGAAAAGACTTAAAGTAAAAAATGATTCTTAATCACAAGAAAGAAAATATTATATTTACAGACTAACACATTATTATAAAATAACAAGAGTAATTCTTTGTGATAATATTAAAATTCATTAAAAACATTTAAAACCACGAATAGTAAAATTTTATTAAAACCTACACGTTTTTGTGTCACAGAGAGTGGTCTCTGTTTTTACTATTTATCTTTCATTTTTCTACATCTGTGTACAGTTGTGTCATTAAAACGTGTATACGTTTTAATAAAATTTACTTTGTTTTTAATAAATGTTATCATATAATTAGTTTTTTGAATAAATTGTAAAAGACATGGAAAGATATCAGTAATAAAACATTGTAAAACAATGACAAGTCAGATCTCATTGTACCTGTTCTTTAACCCAAAATTTTTCTCTTTCAACTGGATTTATCTCGAGTGTTGGCTTAATCCTTTTATAAACACTCCCCTGAGAAGAAAAACAAACATAATTTTAAAAATGCTAACATATAATTATTGGATGCCAAAAACAACATTAAAGATCAGCAAGACAAAAAAGTTTTTAAAAATTCTTGTGAATGAGAAGATCATAAAGCATTCAATGTTTAAATTTTTAAAATGGTGTTTGGAGCTTCCTTGAGTTTTTTTTTAAAGAACTACTAAATTAGATTTTAAAAAAAAGCATATATGTGACCATACTCACTACTGGTGTTGTGTTTTCTACAGGTTCAGATCTATCTTTAAAATTGAATTTAGATGCAGAAGCCTTGGAAACTTTTTCTAATACCAGAGAAGGTTCCACGTCGTCTTCCATCCTTGCATTTATGGTAACATGTGCTCCCTAAAAAGGAAATAAAGCAATATATATTTTTTTTAATGATCAATTTCTTTTAAATTACATAATTTGAAATTATGATAGAACTTAAGGCTATTCTCGAAAGCTTTTTTTATGACACGAAATAATGTCTTTCAGCAAATAAAATACTTCAGTTTCATAACTGTTGCAAGTTCATAACAGTTGTTTTTAACTGTCTAGTTTAGTTTTGGAACACACCCTCTAAGCTGAAACTGAAAGCAGAGCAAAATTTCACAGCTTTTCCAAAAATGGAAAGCACGTGACCTTACTTTTGGAATATTTAAAAGTTTACAGAACCACAACATTGTTTAGAACCAAACTTAATAGAGTGCAAATAATATGAAGTTGGGGATTTTTTAAAAATGATTTTAATAATCATCTGTTGCAAGTAAAATAATTTTCATTAGTAAAGCTTTCAAAAACAAACTTAAATTAAATAACTGGAATAGATAGGACAGTGACACAAATACCAGAATTAGTTGTATTGTGCCAAATATATAATTTTCATACCTTAAAAAAGTTTGAAACATCTACAACATGATTAGCACAAGTTCCTTTTCGAGTCAATGGAGCTCCTTCTCCTTGCTAGAAAGAATGTAAGATATAAACATAAGATTGAACAAAAATTTATGTTAAAGGGCAATTCTACTCTTCACAAATATTGTATTTGCAGACTTTAAGTTATAATCCAGTTGACGAAAATTCTAACATGTCTAATAATTTTTCAGAAAATAACTCTTAGTGTTTTTCACACTAATTCCAATTTTTAGAAACTTAATTTTAGAAAAATTAAAATCTGGATGTCATAGATCTAACAAGTGTGTTATATCTGTAGCATTGTTTTTAATTTTTAAAAAGTCTTTAAACGAATGAAGGGTACTAAAAATTGGAGTAAATGCATATGGCACCAAGACATTGTTTTCTCAAAAATTAGACTGCTTCGACTTTTTTCAACTGAGTTAAATGCTTTTAAAGTCTGCAAATATGACATTCCTAAATAGTTGAATTGCTCTAGTATGTAAAGATTTTTTCAAATATCAAATAAATGCAATAAAATAATGAGCAACACAGGAAATTAATTTAACCATTCAATTATGAAAGCATCAAAATGTCAAGCGAAAATTTCAACACTACTATAAAATATACACAAGCTAGCTTAAAATTAATTTACTGTTTTTATTTTTATAAAACTAAAAACAAAGAAAAATGTACAAATAATGTGTTTTAATTCTTATTATTGTTATATTAAAGATTCAGTACCTGAATCCTTTTCTAAATATAATTTACACTGTTAATACACATTTAAAAAAAAAAAAACTTAATTTAGGAAACAAATTGAAAAAAAAGAAAAAGAAATTTTTTTTATCATAAAATATATTCTCATATATTAAATAAACCAGTAGAAGCATGAATGTAGTTTAAAATCATAACATACCCAGTTGATAAATACATATTTTGGAAGTCCACTGTTAGGACAAATAACTCTACAGAATGCATACATAATTTTTCCACTGTTCAATTCATCCACAAGCTCTTCTAGTCCTCCATCTGGAAAAATTAAAATGTGCATAAATTTTTTTTTATTACTGAAACCAAATTTTTATAAATTTAAAAACAAGTTTTCCTAAATCTACACAACACAAAGTACAATAATTTCAAGAAATATAGAAAGCAAGTTTCAACCAAGGTTAAGGAACAAAACAAAACTTGCAGAAGTAGGAAAATTTATGCAACCCTGCCTCAAGTGATTAAAAGTTAGGTCCTATAGATCAGAAAAATAAACGAAGTTTTTAATATCATAAATATTATTTAGACAAATATTTATAATTTGTCAGGGTACAAAATATGAATGAATATCATAACAATCATTTAATTTATAATCTATCAAATTTTTCACTGTGATCTGAGTCAAATTTTAGTGTTCTCGACCAACGCAGATTCATTTTAAATAATGATTGGGAAGATTATAGATAATATTTAGCCAAGGTTTTTCCTTTCTTCTTAATTTTTAATAGTAACAATTCCATGACCTTGAGTACCAGGTTCATGTAAACTAAGCAGACTTGAAGCTAATTTAGATATTCAGAATTAGATTAACTTGACATTCCCTTTAAGCTAGAACATCTGTCTTTTCCTTTTTGAGGATGCTGTAGGAATCGGGATAACTAACTTATGTTTTTAAGCATTTCTCGTGGTGGGGATTTACAAATTAGTTGAATCTAGGGAATAGAATATAAAACAAATAACAGTTGTGTCAAAATTGAAAAAATTAAATGAACTGAAATTTTTTTTCAATAAACATTAATTACAAAAGAAGGCACGAAAATGGGGCAGTAAATACGTAAACAGATTTTGCAAACATGACTTAAAAGCATGTTTGCCATTCTGTAACTTAATACTAGTCTTAACTGGTAAAGCCATCAGTAGTCATGAGTTTTAATGTTAAAGAAATCTGACAATTGAGCGTGATGATAATTGGTTGAGTATAATTGTGGGTTACACACTAAATGTTGAAATGTAACAAACAAGTTTTGCTTTTGAGGATCTGTTTTGTTATTTAACAAAATATCAAATGGACAGAATACTGCTAAATATCAAACTTGAAATAATAAATTTTTCTTTAACAACATAAGATTTGGCTACCAAATTGTAGAAAATATGATTTCTTTCTAAAAGAAAGTGAAAATAATTTGAACAGTTCATTTAGTGTTATAATATTATGAAAAATTACAAATACTAGATAACATTAAATTTTCTCTTTCTTATGAATCATGTTCTGAAATATTAAAACAGATGCCTAAATTTTCAAAGTTGAAATAATAAATAATGTTTGAAAAATAACTATATTAAAAAAATTTGCACATCATTATCTTATACCAAATTTAAATTCATCTTTAAAAATGATAATTTAACCTTTAAATAAAGTTGTTGACAGGAGATGAAAAAAAAGCAGGGTGCTTCCTCAGAGAAAATGACACTTGAGTTTTGAAAGGGTCATAACTTATAATTGTTAAAATTTATCAAAATATGTAACATCCTCAATTTTTAAATTACGCTCTTACACTATTTAAAATGTATATTTCACAAAGTAATTCTCCCTCATGATCAAAATTACAGAAAAAGGTTCTTTGGCATTATCCTGTCAATGCTCACGAAAATGTGCAAATCCTTTGGTGCCATCATAATGAAAAGCAATTTCCAAAAAAAAGTTCTATACACATTAAATTTATCAAATCATAATAACAAAAAAAAAAAATGTAAATCTAAAAATACGTAATAAAAAAGTGTAATAAAAATAATCAAAACAAAGTAAAAACCTCTATTTTGTTATAATTACACGTTGAATTATTCTTGAATCTAACTATTATTAAACTTACACTATTTTAAGTGTATATTTCACAAAGTAATTCTCCCTCATGCTCAAAATAACAGAAATAGGTTCTTTGGGATTATCCCATCGACTTGTCAATGCTTGTAAAAATGTGCAAATCCTTTGGTGCAATCATAATGAAGAGCAATTTCCAAATTTTTTTTTTTTATACACATTAAATTGATCAAATAATAATAATAACAACAAAAAAAATTAAATCTAGAAATACGAAATAAAAAAATATAATAAAAATAATCAAAACAAAAATGTATGTTTTTTTATAATTATACACATTGAATTATTCTTGAATCTAACCATACATATTATTATGAATCATTTTGGCAGCCAAAAATAATTAATAGCTTTTAACGTTCAAACGATTGCCTAGCACTCTCTTTGATGCTAGGCAAATCCTAAATCCCAGAAGAGTTAAAAGAAAAAACAGTATATTTCAACTAGCTAAAGAAAACTAACTCGCATAGTCAAGGAATACATAGTAAATATGATAAAATTTGCAGTTATGGGCGCAGAAGCTACCTTTTGGCGATATCGGGATTGACGAAAAGTGTCGACAGGAATAACCCTGAAGTACATAGAAAAATTTTGAGCTTTTGAAAAACTAATTAAATCTTGGTGTATAAATTTTCTTCAATAAAAAAGTAAACTAAGAAAAGGATTAATTAATGAACAACTTTAAAGCTTTTCTAATAAACTGACAATTCTGAGAAAATAGGGGATATTTCCGTATCGTGATCTGTCGCGCTAACTACAATCGCAAAGGTGCCCAATAGATCTTAAACTTGCAAATTTTTTAAAAAAATAAAGAAATGTAGATGTTTACCTGGTGGTTACGAGATATACCTTTTGAGCTGATCGCTTTCTGTGATGTTATTTTCAAGTTTCTAGCGAGCCGCTGCTCGGAAGTTGCCAAGACTTGGCGATTATTCTGCCACAGATCTCGATACGGAAATCTCACCAGAAAATAAACATTTAACGGTACCTTTTTAGATAAAAGGTATTTATTTAAAAACTAATGGTAAAATATTAGATCACTGAAAAATTCATTCATGTATCCTAGCCCCAATAAAAGATCTCAATATCTCTGGGGCCAAATATCATGCGAATTTCAACTGTTTAACTAGAAAGCATAAAAATCTTACTAAAATTAAATCAATAATTAAACTTTAAACTATTATCAGCAACTAAATAAATCAGAAGCGGACTTTTAGAACAGGCGGTTAAGGAAACAACATTTTACTAAAAAAAAAGAAGCTGCATTTTTAAGGGATGATGGCCTATTGTTATAAAAAAGGCAAGGAGGGCGTATTTATTGGGATCAATCGTCAGGCGTGGTGGACCACCTTCTGAAAATGCTTAGAGAGAACACTGTATATACGTATTTGTTATGTTAATATCTAAATATAAACTGTCTCAGTTGGTTTACTAAAATGTTTGTACTTATCATGAACAATATATTATTTACAAACCTTTGAACAAAGAAAAAGCTTTAATTAGTTTTTTTATAAATATACATAACTGCAGTGATTGTTTATGGGGAATTAATTGCAATCCTAAATTTTTACAACAAAAGGAAAGGGACAAATAATGCTGTCAAAATAAGGAAAACTCAGAGCTATTTATACATAATATTTGTAACCAGAAATTAAACTAGTTATAAATAATTATTCGTACGTTTGATTAGGATAAGAAATGAAATTAAAATTGTTTTTTAATCAAATTAACGAGTCATCTTACCTCCTTTGCCAACCACATACAAATCATTGGATTGCTTCTCATAACCAAACAAAGCCCTGAAAATAATAAATGAAAACATTCTAAATTATGTTAAGAATAGTTTTTTATACAAGAAATTATAACTTTAGTTAAAAAAGCTTTAAAAGAAGTAGATAAAACACATAACTGGAATGTTTTGTTTACATAATACAAAGAGCTTTAGCTTACCAATCCGTCTCAGATTTATCATCCACAACATCTTTCATGGCATCAAGTAAAGCATTTTTATGTTTTGTTAAATTAACAGACATAATGAAGGCTAAAATTTAGATTGATAAACACAGGAAATCAAAATTCCCAAAATCTCCACACTGACGTCAATCTGTATCTGTAACTTTGCTTATCATGTCCTGATGTGAAATATAAATTTATTTTATATTTCTAGAAGTATATGAGAATATAAATATTGTTATTAAAAACAATTTAACTTTTCCTTTGTTTTTTTACTACAACAATAACACCAAAATTCCGGCACTCCTGTGATCACAGAATGTTGCAATGGAAAGTTAAAATCGCCTTTCCATATCAATCATTTATCGCTCTCTTGGCTACTTTTATTTTCAATTTCAATTTTTTTTTAACTCATTCAAATTCTAATAGAGATAATGTTTCGTTTAAAGAGTTTGAATAAGCATACAATATATATATATTTTTAATATAAACGAAAAACAGTTATGAAAAAATTCCTAGAATCAAATTTTAAAATAGTTGCAAACGAATAATAAAAGATGTTAATGCTCCAAAAAAAGATGCCAAATAGCAACAACATCTGTAAGTAAAATGGCAACCCTTTCGTTCGAGAGTGAAGGATCTGCTCAGATTCAATCCTATTAACAACCTCTATCAAATGCGTTCTGCAGTACAGTTATGTAAATATCATTGAACTTGAAAATTGTTTTCAATTTTATAAGTGAGTAATCATTCCTAGGTTTTAAAAAAAACTTATTTGTTTTCAAATACATTTTATGTGCTGTTGTGTATGCAAAATGTATATTAATATATTTTTATAATGAATTTTGAACGTAGTTTCGTTATTACGTTTTATCGTCTGATTCGATTGGTTTCGGTATTTACATAAATATATAAACAATGGTTGCAGTGCTGTGTTATGACGGACCAGCTGTATTGTCGTAATGTTTTCGATCATATATTATAGAATATCAATCAGATATGTTTTGCTTGTGTTGTTGCATTTAAAGGTAAAAATTATTTCGAATAGTAAACAATGGTTGTCATTATTTGAAATTAGCTTAATTGGAATATTTATGAATTTCTGAAAACAATATTTACGATTTTATTTAATTTGTTACTTTTTAATAAATAGTAATTTTTTCTTATTATTATTTGTTAACTAAAGATGAAGATTATTTTAAGTAAAAAATTTTAATGCATTGATTGAATAGAGGTAAATTATAAATAATTTATTCTTTATCAATAAATAATTACCCATGGAAATTTCCCCCATCTTTTATTCCAACTGTACATATCAGTTGTTTTTAAATGATATTTTAGAGTGTATGTTTATTATTTGTTACCTATAGATTTAAGATTATTTTAAGTATATAATTTTAATGTATTGATTGAATAAAGATAAATTATAAATAATTTATTCTTTATCGATAAATAACTACCTATAGAAATTCTCCCTCTTTCATTCTAACTGTACATGTAAGTTGTTTTTAAATTATATTTTCGAGTTTATGTTTTATATATTTACTGGTTGAATATACGCGTTCTTCATGCGATTTATTATTTATATTCATTTTATATTATAACATTTCATATAGTGACATTATTTATTATATATTACAGTCTTTGGTTGAATCACAAATAATTTTTTCATCAGCTAATGAAGAATAAATTTTTCATTATTGTTTACTATTAACAATCATTATAACTGAAATAAATAAATAAGAAATATTTATTATTTCTTAGCTTATAATTGTCATTTGAATTTCTTTTTAATATAAAAATGTTCAGTTATATTTATTGTATAGATATTAAAGAAAATACATGTTGTAAATATTTTCTGTAATTTTCAGTTCAATTGAAATTGTGGTTAGAGAAAACAGCTTTTCTGGATGTTATGAAGAAGAGGGAAAACTTTTGTTATTTTGGTGAGCAATAAAACAAATAAGTTTCTTCTTTTAAATTACCAAATTTGCTATGAATATTGTGTAGTTCATCATTATATACTAACTTATAGAATTTCTATATTTTGCTCGTGTAAATTGTATGATAATATTTAAAATTAAAAATTGTTAATCTACAATATTTGATGAACTAGTTTGCGGAAAAATGATTCAAAATGTTTATTCTTCATTTGTTACTTGATCATCAAAATCATGATAGCTAAAATTACTAAGTTACTATAATTAAAGTAAATATAAACCATTTAATAAATTTTAAAAATTATTTACTATTCAGATTTGAAGTATTTTCTGAAAAACTTACTTATTTATTAAACTTATGAAGCTTATTTGCCCAAATTATTGTTTGTTATCTATGTTTTTAACTGTTTTATTTTATTCATAACAAAATATCTATTGGGAATTTATTTATTTAGCAAGATAATTATTTTGAAATAAAATATTATGTTTATTGTAGTAACATTTGATATAATTCTTCAATCTTTTGTTGTAAATCATTAATATATTTTTAATTGAACTCATTAATAAATAATTACAAGGATATTACCCTTTTGGATTCTGTATTGAACTCAACAACTGCAACACCGAAGTGCCACAACCACATACTTGTATTTACATTAAGTTTAAAATGTATATATCGCTCTGAAGTAGCTTTGGTGTTGCGAAAACTTAACAACCATTTTGATATAGGATCCTAAAAGGAAATCTTCTCATATTTACATTTCTTAGTACACTGTTTAAAAACTTCAGGAATTTTTTCCTTTGAATTTCCTAATTTTTTTAAGGCTTCTAAAAACTATGCTTATTATTAAGCATAAGTTGGGGTTATTATTAAGCATAAAATTTTGAATCCATTACAATTTTTAGGCTAAAATATGATAACCAGTTCAGGAATTTTTTCCTCTAAATTTCCTAATTTTTCTAAACCTTCTAAAAACTAAGCTTATTATTAAGCATAAAATTTTGAGTCCATTACATTTTTTAGGCTAAAATATATTTCTGAAATTCGATAAGTCAACAAATATCTATAATTAGTTATTTAAATTTTTTTTTTCATGGCGGTTAAACAATAGTCTTAAAAAGCATCTTAAAAGCAAAGAATGTACAATGGGGTAAAAGGCTAGTTTCCATAGACATAATGTAAATCTCCCCCCTCCCCCAAGGATTGGTACGGCCCCTGAGTATAAAAGTAGTAGCAACATTTAGGGGCACAGCAGTAGAGGATCATCTTTAAAACGGGTTTTTACCTACCTGTACCCCAATCACTGAGAGGATTGGGAAGAAGAAGAAATGTTCTTTCTTTATATTTATGGTTGGTCTGTTGTTGCATTTTTGCACTATATATTAACAGTAGTGTAATATTAGGATATTTCTTTGAGAATTCATTTATATCATCCATGTTAATTTTATCTGCCAGCATGTTTTGACATAAGTATTATTCATACTTTATTTTTTGTTATGTATATTATTAAGAATAAAAATATTATATTGAATTTAATATGTAATTCTTATTATTATTGCAATACATATTAAACTATACTTTTATTATATGTTCAATCCATCAAATTAAATAGGCATGAATGGTGAAAGCTGTAAATTTTTTCCCATTCCTTGGCACCTTAAAATAATGTGGACATTTTAAATTTGTCTCAGAGCATTGGTAAAATTAGACTTAGGTGTTTAAAATTTGTGAAACTAAAGATAATATAATAGTAAATGATTTGAATATTTTTTATAGTTTATTGAGAAATCAGTGCTAATATATCAAGGTGATTATGTTAACTATATTGATCACTTGTTATGTTTAATTAGAAAAATCTAATAAATTTAAAACATAAATATTAACCAAATGGAACAACTATTGCAACTACAAAGTTGTAAATACAATTATATATATATATATATATATATATATAATCACTATAAATACATATTATACACTTATAATACATATAATCACTTTCCCAGTGGTGGCTACGAGCTTTATCCTACAAGAATGTCTTTTTCTGGGATGTTTTTTTAGTCTCTTATGAACCACTGTCACTATTGTCGCCATAGGCACAAAACTCAATACTACAGTTATCTTTCCCCTTAACTTCGCCCGAGTAATATTCATAACAACAGTGTGTAGGCTTTTTATTTATGTGAAATTTATTTATTATATTCAGGTCCATAAATCAGGATTCACAAAAAAGAAATTTAAGTGTACTGCAAAAATGTTCATACTTTTAATCATAAGTTTTTCAAATTTAAAAGAAATGCAAAATATGAGTGCAAGAGATATGCTTATATGTTTGTTAATTGGGGATAGTGACCAGGTAACTCTGGATCAAAAACTGGTAGATCTGTTTTCTCCTCGATTAGGATGTGCACTTTTTTCTATAAACAGTAAAGCGTCCAGCTGTCTGCTCAGGTTTTGACCAAGACAATTTTATTCTAATATCTCTCTTATTTCTCCTTGTAATGTAAAACTTTTTTATAAAATTAGTGTTAATTCAGGACACTAAACTGCATATGTTCATCACTTGAGAAACTGTGCTTGGTAAGAAAATTTATATTCAAGTTTGCCAAAGTAGTGCAGTAATTAAAGAATTGGTGCAAAAAATTCTTTTAAAAAAAATTTCATCTCTAAATTTCGTACAAATATTTTAAAAATTTTTGTAATTGTTGATATTCAAGTTTTGTGATTAAGAATAAATGTCATTGATGTAATAGTTTTTTAACAATGAAAATCTAAATATTTGTAATTTTTGTCCAAGTAATTCTGGTGTTTATAGTACTAGTAATTTTGTAGTACTTTTAGTATAGAGTCATAGCATATTACAGTAGAGTACAGTACAGTTACAGTAGAACATGTTAAAGGGTATTTATTCCTTTTAGCATAGAGTAGTGAGTTTATAAAAATTAGTAGATAATTTTTTTAATCCTTAAAAACTCAAGTTTACAAAAATTACCTCGAGAAACAGTTTTTTTAAAATTCAATAATGTTGAAAAATAAAAAATTGGTATAGTGTGTTGAAAAATAACGAATTATACCCCAAATTGAACTCTAGATCAATAATTGTGAGGTTAACATTTTGAGAGCTTAATTTAAAAACAATTTATGTATTCCTGATGAGTATGTAATTTACATATGCATATTTTTGTTTTCAGGTAAAAAACCTTTGAGATTATGCTAGACTCAAGAATAGTTTTTGTAGTGTTTAATTATGTGTTGTGAGATTCACAGACAGCTGCTTTCATAAACGTAAGTGCTATGTTTAAAAAAAATATTTTTTTTCTTAAATGAAAAGAATTTATGTATGTATATATTCTACAAATGTAATTATTTAGAAATTTTTTTTAATATATGAAGAGATATCAGTTGTTTTTAATTATTTGTTTAAGATTGCTTATTATCAATAATATTTGAAAAATTTCCACTGCAAGCCACTCTTTCTTGTTTAAGTTCCTGCACTAATGCGAAACTGTTCTTTAAAAATATTATGAATTTTTTAATGAATTATTTTTAACTGATTTAATGTTTTCTTGAGACTATTTTTTACTGATTCATCATAATGTTTTAGAACTGTTTTCTGAAGTCTAAACCTTTCTAATTCCTAATTAATTAAATTACTTTTGCTCCTTATATCTCTTTTTGATAGATATTTTTACAATTTTTTACTTTTATTATGTGTTGAAATTTAAATTTCTCTTTTTACTAATGTACTCAGTTTGATTATTTTTGTCAAATGTAAACCATACTGGCTCACTTACATGTTGGGTATGTTTCTCAATTTTGGAAAAAATGGAATTTTTAAAGTGTATTATTTTCTTTTGTCCTTTGAAAACTAACTTATTTAAATATATCACTGAGTAATCAAATCTTCTGAGCTTACAGCCAACTAACCATAGAGGCACTGAAGCTTGTAAATTTTTTTTTATTAAAATGCTTTTTTTCTCCTGAGGTGTTTTAGTGGAAATTAAGAATCTATGCTAGGAATCTATATTATATAAAACGCTAATACGTATGTATCACTAAAACCGATGATATTTCTTTTCTCGCGTTGGCAACAGTTTTCATTTTTAACGAATACAACTAAATAAGATTCTTTTCACAACGCTTAAATATTTACTTTATTTTCTTCATTTATAGAGAGAACAGTCGGCAGAGAATTCTGTTAGGTTAAAAAACATTTTGCTAAAAAAAGAACGAACTCTAAAAGAAATAAAAATATACAACTTAAAAAATAAAAATGCTGTTGCCAGCCATAGAATTTTTTGAAAGATAACTTAGCAACTTAAATCAAAATGACATAGAAGCGCAACTAGATCAAAATTAAGATACCTGAGTGCTTGACGTAACAAATCCTTCAATTATATAAGTATTGTATCACCAAATGCCCAAATTAACAATTGTGTTTTTAGAGAAACTCTCTCTCTCTCTCTCTGTGTATATATATATATATATATCTATATTTGCATTTTACAACTTCATATTAAACTTCTGTTGTGTGTCTGAATACTGACATTTAGAACAAAATTAAGGTTTAGAATTGCCTCAGAGAATTTTGAATTGTTAACAATGACTTAAGCAAAAAGTTTTATTTTAATTGACAAATGCTATATTATAATTTTAACTTTTTCTATGACTATACTCATTTTCTTACTCTTTTCTTTGTTTTTTATACATTTTATATTTTTGTGATAAAATAAAAAACTTATAGTTGTTCTGCTTCTGAACACTGATGAAAACACAAAATGATGAGCTTCATCAACAATCAAAATATATACATTTATTTTACAAATTCCATATTATTAGGGTGGCGCCCTTCAGAGAATTAAAAATACAAAATTATCTTCATCGAAGCCGATGCTTTACATCCGGCGTTCAGTGGCAGACTACTATTTCATATTGTTTTACAACACATGGCTTTAACACTCTGGTGGGAAAGACTTTAAAACAAAACTTACAACAGTTACTTTTCTCAACAACTGAAATTTAGAATAGTGTTATTAAGAAAAATATGTGAACTGTTTGCAATTTCAAATTAATATTGAAATGTACAGGTTTAGAATTTTCTACAGTGAAAAGTTTTTGGAACTTCAGTATTGAAAAAAGTATACAAAAGCTAGACGTTAAGAATGTATCCAATGAGCGAGCAAAGCGAGCATTGGATTGCGAAGCAATCCGAAGTGAACTGCGAAAGCAGTTCCGGGGGTTGGCAAGCAGGGGGCGAAGCCTCCTAGTTGTATTTTAATTATTTATTTATTATTTTTATTTATTTATTTTTGGTAAATATTTCATCTAATACCTGTTTCTCAGGACACTAGTCAAAATTGAGATAGCACCTTTTTATGACATTTGAAAAAGTTATTTTATTTTTGATATTTTGCTTTAAGAGAAAATATTTTGCCATCAGAATAAAATTGCTTGATCTCCTAAAATTATTCAATAACTTTTCCATAATATCAGAGCCAGATTTTTTAATCCAAATGAAAGGTTATCTAATTTTTATTAACACATATCCTTATCTTATTATTGACCTAACATGTTTAAAAATTAGTAATGATTAATCTTTTTCTAGCTAAGTCTAATTAATAGTAAAAATGCCAGTAAAGCAGGGCTACTGACTGCTTTATCAACAAAAAATGCAGCTTATTTAAAAGTACTGCAATAAAGACTAATTTTAAAGCACTGCAATAAAAGCTAATTGTTTATTTAGCAGTGTTCTGTTATGTATTTAGCAGTGTATTTAGTGTACTGCTACTTTTATAATAATTGTGATTGAATTTGAAAAAAATTATATGTTGATGTCTACTTAATAACTAAGTAATTTTGATTTCATTTTAAATCTGATTAATATTAACAAAAAATGAAAAAAAATTCTGTTGTATCAATCATCATTTACAGGAGCTTAAAAAAAAGTTATTACAAAATTTAAAATTTTATTTTAAATGAAAAAGTTTCTATAATTAGGGTTGAATTTATGAGTCACAATTTCTGAATGACTTGCAAGAAAAACTTTGGACAAAATTGACTCTAAAAGAAATTAAGTATTTAGTTAGCACAGAATTAACAGAAATATAGAATTATAATATAGCATTTGTCAAAAAAAAAGTTTTTATTATAAATAATGATCTTAAAATTTACTAAATACTTATAAATTTTAGTTGTTTAACATCTAATGACACACAGTCATTACATACGTGCCATAATTTGTAAATCAATGCTCTAAATCTGTAATTCACTAATGGAATAGATAAAATTGTGATTTCTTTGTTAATGCAACCTCTAAGGTCTCTGAATAAAACTGTCAAAATGAATTTGATCTTTGTTTTTCTGCATTAAAACGAATAATATTGTTTATTATTTTTAAAAAAAAAGTTTATAAAATTTTTATAGCTACTTGGTTTATTTTTTAGAAAAATTATTAGTGCTAATTTTTTATCTGGGGGTTTTATTTACAAGTAAAATTTGAATTTAAGGTCTTAAAATACGTCTTGAGATTTATTCCTGAAATTTAAAAAATTAGCTCACATTTTAAGCTAAATGTGTAATGTTTAATTCAAAGATGTGTTTGAGCGTATAAAATCTATTGAAGTTCATTTTATATTTCCCTACATCTTTATCTTTGAGCTTTACAGATTATTGTGTTGGCTTTCCTTTAATGAAATGTATATAAAATCAAATTTATGGATCATTCACTGTATAAAATTTATAAATTATGAAGTTGAATTTAATCAGAAACCATGCAGGTTTGCTTTTTCACCATATTACTATTTTTTGGGGTACTTTTCTTGTAAGTAAACTGTTGGTTTTTCAAAGTCTTGGAATAAAGTATTTAAGAGATATTCTTTTTCTCTATATTATTCAAATTTTGTTCAAAGTTCAGGAACAAAATTCAGATGCATTCATTTATTCATTCCTTCTGTTATTTTTGGTTATGAAAGTAATTTTATTTTTATGGGTGTATTTTGGAATAAATTTCATAAATTTTTCAAATAAGTTTAAACAAAAATATTTCAAAACTTTATAATTTTTCAATTTGTTAAACTTTGTATTGAGAATGGTTCGATAGATAATGTTTTGTTTTTCAAATCTACATTATATAATCAATGTGTAAGATTTAACAATTTAAATATAGATTTCGTTCCTTTATTTTGTCAATGCATTATTTAAAGGCGTTATATTAAGTTTGTTCATCTATACATTCTTTCTCATTAATATTATAATTCCAATTTTACAAACTTTACCTCATAAAGTTTAGAATGAAATTTAAACAAATAATGTAAAGTTTTAAATTTTTAACTAAACAATTTGTAATATTTGATAATTTCTTGCTTGTAAATTTTCTATTTCTAAAAAAAAAGAATTTAATGCTAAAAATGTAACTATGTTTAAATATTATTTTCTCTATTTTATCAACTTGTTCACGAAATAAATCTATTGTTTGAATAATAGTTACCTGATTATGAACATTTCGTTTTTCAAAATCACAAAGTATAATGATAAAGATTGAATTATTATGGAGATTTCTCTGTATTTTATCAATTAATATAAAATAAAGATATGACATTGAAAAAAAATGGGTTAAGATTTATATGAATAATTTTTGTTTCTTTATTGCATCAACTTATTTACAAAATAAAGAGAAATGGAGTAATATTTATTTCTATATTTTTTTCTATTGCATATAATAATTTTATGGACTTTTCTAACTTTCAAAAGGAAGTGAACAAATTCAGTAAAAATGTAAAAGAAGAAAAATGTGCCGGATGATTTTTTAATTTAAACTGAATTTTACAATATGTTATTTGGTGTTATTTTTACTATGGTGTAATATATTTCAAATAAGGCTACTAAAAGTGCAAATAATAAAGGTTAAGTAATTTTGTATTAGTTAATCACAAAAATTTGTATGAGTTGATTTTCAAATTGAGTCAAGCATTTTTGATTAGAAATATATAAGTAAAAATATTTATAAATTGTTATATTGTAAAAATAATAGAAAGTGCGCAAAAACGACAAGAGTTAAAAGATTTATTCTGATTGTTTAGTTTCTTTGCAAATTTAATTATTATGAGTAACTTTGTTTTGAATTCTGTTCTTGCGAATGAATTTTTCCACATAATTTGTAAGTTGATATTTTTGTTGTTGGCGAAGTTTTTTTTTAATATTTTTAACTATCCTTATTAAACAACTTACGTAATTAGACAAGAATATTTTTTCTTTGTTTGTAACATCTTTTTTCGATAAGAGTGTTTAACTACAGCATGTAAAACTTTTTAAGTTCATTTCAAAATTTTATTTACAAAATAGTTTTTATCACTTTATATGCTTTCTGAAGAATATTTTTCTGGCAGTTGGCAATGCTTTTCCCCTAAAAAGTAATCTGCCTTAATTTCAGTGTTATTTGGATCCAATATAATAAATAGTCTGTCAAATTTTTAAAATTAGCTTTGACTTATTTCGAAAAACAGTGATGAAATTATTTGTGAATCTACCAAACAGTCTTACTTATGACTTTCTTTTAAGTTTAAGTTTCACTCTTTTATATAACGCTCTTCTTTTTTAATGAGTTTGAGTTTTAATTGTAGTTGAAGTAAAATATCGGATCGAAGTTCTTATATACTATTAAATATTATCCCCCCCCCCCTATCTGTTGTGACCTTTTACAGCTAAAATAAATTTGGCGGTTCTATAAGCAAAAACTCATATGTAATGCACATCAGGGTTTATGTTTTATTTTAATATTTTTAAAATGAAAAAAAAAAAAAAAAAAATAGTTGCTTTAATCAGATTTTTTTTTGCCTATTTTAAAAATTCTTTAAAAATTTTGTTTTTAATTAGTTTAATTTTACAAATATAACCATAATTTAAATATGATTAAAATAAATCATCACAACACGGTATTAAAATTTGTTTTTTTAGCAACGCATATTAAAATTTATTGAATATAGAGTAGAAGTGTATCATTATTACTAAAAAAAAACAAGCCTATTTAAGGGGAGGGGGAATCACGAATTTACTTGTTTTTTTAATTTTCTTTTTAAACTTTAGGAATAGCATAATTGTGTTGCCACCTATCTGAGTATAACTGCAGGTTGATAAATAGTTTTTTTTTTTCAAAAATTAATCGTAAAACTTTTTTTTTTTTAAATTAATGGTTTGAAAAGTTTTTTATTGCTAAGAAATATATTTAAAGAAGTTTGATAATTCTTTTTAAAAAATATACTTTAAGTATAAATTCAAATACGAAGATTCGTGTGTGCATATAGTATTGCAACTACCCAAGATCTAATCAATTCTTTACGAAAAAAAGTTATCCGTTTTTTTTGGCACCTAAATATCCTGTAGGACTATTACTTATGACCGAATCAATTGTTTTAAAAAGTTTTCAATATAACATACGTTTCAATGTAACATGTTATAAATAAAGCTATAAAAGGGAAGGAGGAGGGAAAAAAAAAAAAAAAAAAAAAACGAAACTGGGAAAGAGAAAAATAAATCGATTCTAAGAACTGTAAAACTGTTTTTCCTTCATATATGTAGGTTTGCAGAGAAAACAAGTTCCACTTTCGAAACAAGTGAACGCAAAACGATGACATTACGTGATTTTTATGTTCCTTATAAAGTACAGTCGTACTTTTTATTGTTACGAAATAAATTTAATTTAGATTCATGAATTTTGAAAACTTTTAATTTAGTGCAATTGTTTTACGAATGTGCATCTTTTTAAGTTTTAATCATTCTTTATTATAATACGCCATTTACAGTCTGCTTGTTAAATAACTTATTATTTTAATAAGTCAAATAATAAAAGTATTCTTGAAGATGTATGGTACATTACGTTGCAAAACGCATTCGTTAATGGAATTTGTTTTTACAATAAATTATACTTCACTTATTTTATTGTGAATTCGGCGAGAATTCTTTGATTGTTAAATTTTGCAATTAAGTTTGATGACAGTGGTAAAAATTAAGCCACTGGTGCGTATATAATTGTGTGAGCTGATGAAGAGATGATATCTTTTCATTACTTTGTTTTCCGGCTTTTTAATATATTTTTAAAGTACTTTTTTTAAAAATATTTTATTTTAATAAATTTTCATCTTCTCTTTTCATTAATCTGTATTATTTTCCATGTTTTCTCTATATTCTCTATATTTTTAATATATATATATATATATATATATGAGAGATAGAGAGAGTTAATAATAGTTAAATATAATAATTAAAATGTTTAAAAGATGCTAATGAATTTTTATATGAATAAATATTTTATTTTTAAATAATTTGGTTAAATATTACGTATTTAAATGTAATTAAGCAATTATGTTAAAATGAAATTAGCTTAAAAAATTCTGGGATTGTGTCATGTTTAAAATTTTTATGAAGTATGCTATTTTGCTGCGAATTAGTAAGAAGAATCGCTGAGTATTTTTTTTTATTACTGTCGTTGAAAAGTTGACCCTATTTTGGGTTTACGACAACTAATGTTTAACTCCGTAGCCTTGTAATTTTGAACCCTATCCAGAAGACAAGGGAACTTTTGAATCTAGTATTGCGAGAAATTTTTCTTCGTTAAGGACTTTTTGATGGAACTTACCCCCATTTGCGCTATATATAGGGAAAAACCATGAATACCTCTCACGGTTAGCATGACGGCAATGGGATTCTGACCCATGATCCGTCTTATCACTGAGGATATTTTACGTTAGTACTTTGGTCGGTACGAGCCGGGTACAGAATTCGAATCGACCAGCTGTCCCTAGGATTCAAACCTGGCATTACTGAGTATTATCTTATTTTTGCCCGGGTTACATTTTAGTGACCATGGGCCAGCATTAATTTTGAGCCATGAAGGATGTCTACATTTTAACTAACTCTAAAATGTATGAAAAAAAAAAGAACTTTAATTGTTATTTTATCATAATTTTTTTGAATATTTTTACATTCTAAAAAAAGTAAGCTTTAGTTTTTACTGTAAAATTTCTCCAAGTGCAGGAATTTACTCCAAAAATTAATTTTTTTATCCCATTCAAATTTAGACATGCGGATGACAATTATTTTGCATTAAATCACATGGCCATCAAGATATACAGACATTTTACACCACGTGTCTTTTTTTTATTATCTAAAGTTACATCCAAGACACTGTCTATGAATCATTGATACAGCAAACAGTGCAAGAGCTTAAAAGCAGAAAAGAATTGTACAGCAATAGAGAATTATTGATTATAAGTAGAGCCCGGATTTTGATGACCTAAAAAAACTCAATTAATGCCCTTAAAAAGTGCAAAAAATGTCCTTTAAAAATGCCCTTAAAAAGTGCAAAAAATGCCCTTAAAAAGTGCAAAAAATGCCCTTAAAAAGTGCAAAAAATGCCCTTAAAATGCGAAAATTGCGCTAAAAATGCCTTATGACATGACTTAAATAAAGTAAAAATATTGAACTAAAACAATTTTTTAGAGCTTAAAAGCAGAAAAGAAGCTTAAAGTGAAAAAGAAGTGCAAGATTGTGATTAAAGTGAAAAAGAATTGCAAGAAAGAAGTGCAAAGAAGGAAAAGAAGTGCAAGAGCTTAAATGCAGAAAAGAATTGTACAGCAATAGAGAATTATTGATTATAAGTAGAGCCGGGATTTTGATGACCTAAAAAAACTCAATTAATGCCCTTAAAAAGTGCAAAAAATGTCCTTTAAAAATGCAAAAAATGCCCTTAAAATGCGAAAATTGCGCTAAAAATACCTTATGACATGACTTAAATAAAGTAAAAATATTGAACTAAAACAATTTTTTACTCTTTAAAATTATAATGAGTCATTTAAAAAAATATAAAGCAATGCAATACTTGTTCTACGTTCATTAAAGTTTGAAAAATATGTTTTATATCCTAAAGTAACAAAAAAAAAAAAAAAAAAGGAAAATATATTGACTTCTTTTCATTTTGTATAGAAACTTTAATGAATATAACAACTTCCATCTCATAATATTACTAAATATCAGAATTACATTGGATTATTAATTTTTTTTTAATATTTTGAAATGTAAACGAGCGTCTCCTGTCTGAAAGTTAATTTTTATACCTGAAGAAGCTTCTTTCAACGTCTACTGATGTTATTGGTGCGTACTTGAAAAAAACGATCTCATTTACTGACAATTCTTCTTCAATTTGAAAAGATGTTGCTTCACCTGTTAATATCCTAGAGATTTTCTTCATTGTTTGGAAGCAATAATGAAAAATGATAAAAAAATAATAAAAATTGGAAAAAATTTAAAAAATGCTTTAAAATGCAAAATATGCCCCAAAATTTCAAGAAAAATGCCCTATAAATCTAAAAAAATGCTGTAAAGGACAAAAAATGTCCAGAAATTCAAAAAAATGCAAATGTCATCAAAATCCGGGCCTTAATTATAAGTAATCCTAAAACAAAATACAGTGAAATTGAAAAAAGTTCACGTTTACCTTGTAACTAAAGACTCAATCACCGGATCTACGTAACTGAGAAGAAATTTGGTTTATTTTTCTTTAATTTTGTAAATTATTTATTGTATGATGAGAGATGAGTAATGGGTTCAAAAGTATAAAGTTCGATCATTCGTTTGTACTGACTTTTCATTGTTTTTTGAGCAGTTGTTAGTGGATTGATAGAACTGATAAGATCACTTTTACCTATAACTAAAAGCACTCCCCCATTTGTTTGCATTGCTAATAAATCTGGAAGTTAAATTGCTTTATTTTCTTGAGGCATATGGCAAATAGCCATAGTCATCACCGTAAAGACATGCAGGTTTATTTAATGCTTTTTCTTTTTCCGTGTACTTCTGAATGCTGTAAATATTGGACGCTTTATGGATGGCCCAATTCCAAGGTGGTCATTACTGTTTCCAATAGCAACACATAAAATGAAATAAATAATGAATTTAAAGCTATCCAGAAAGTTGTTATTTTTTCTTTTGTGGTGGAATGCCAACCATTTGAAGTGATAAAAGTTCTCTCATTCTCGCCAAGAATACAAATGGATTTTATAATGAATAACTTTTGGCACTAATTTTATCGTTTTTTTTTGTTGTTTTTTTTTTGGGATTATTGTGAGTTTTTTTTTTTTTTTTGTTACAAAAGATAATTTGTTGCTTTATCAATTAATATACATTAAATTAAGCCTTTAATACGTAACCAGAACTTGCATGTTAAACAAATTAAATAATCCAGGAAACTAAAGCGGTATGATATTCATTGATTAAAAAACTTCACTCGCTTCAAAAATATTCATATTGGAAATAACACTTAACATGCTTCAAGCGCTCAAAATAGGCGCCCATTTTCAAGACTCGAAAGACGTGAATGTATAATCATCTTGAATACCTATTGATTATTATTTAGGAACTAATTCCTAATTTATTATTATTTAGAACTTTATGCACTTCTCAAGTTAGTGAGATTGGAGTTCTGATTAAATTATTTTTTATTTAGTTCGATTGTATGATAAGTTTTAGTATGAACTGAGGAAAGAAATATATAATTTATTGAATATCATTTTTAATGTATGTAGGTTTAAACCATAATACCCCCTCCTATTTATTTTTCTATTTTACTCTGTGGTGCAAAATTACAAAACTAATCTACTGCATTGAATTGTGGTGAACGATGGCTCATGAAATAGAATGCTCGCCTCTCAATCCGCTGACCCAGGTTCGAATCCCAGGATTGACTAGTCGATACGAATTTTGTTATCGGCTTGAACCGGATCATGAGTTAGAATCCCACTGCTGATGGGTTAACCGTGGGAGGTTTTGATAGTTTTCCTCTCCGTGTAATGTAAATGTGGATTACTTCGATCAAAAAATCCTCCTCGAGAACAACTTTGTCAGAAGGCTTGAGGAGTTCTTTTGTCTTTTTGGTTGGATTTAATATTACAAGGCAACGGAGTAGAACATAGATAGTCGTAAACTCAAAACCAGGTCGGCTGTTGAAAGACGTTTATAAAATAAAATAAGACAACTTGTGATATAAAAACTAAAAACTCCAAGAAAAATAACATAAATTCACAATGTGAAGTGGTTATATATGGTCAGTTTTCTATGCTAAAAATAAATATAGATAAATGATTGTTTATATGAGTTAATTATTGAAATGAGTACAAAATTTAATTTTCTTTCATACTTTGAGGTTATAAATCCACATACTTCGAAAAATTTATTGCCCCCTAAATTATTAAATTCATTTATAATTGAACTCATAGTTGACAAAAATCTGATTATTAAATCAAATCTTATTTGCAATTATTTCTTTCTTTCCTAAAAGGTGTTTTTCAGGAATTGAAAAAGGAAACTTAATTCATTCTTGTATTAAAGTGACCTTCTAACCTTGTCTTGACCTTCACTTATTATGTAACTGCCTGTTATCTATTTCGTCTATCCTTTTCTTTGGTTTTTTTTTTATTGGGTACATGTTAAGCACATCCGTTGCCTGTTATGTCATACATGATCTTGTTATGTAGCTTTTGTATTCACTTTTTACTGCTTCTGCCGCTTTTTTATTTTATTTGTCCGACAATCGCTATTCTACAAGCTGATTTTAGAACTGTTAAACAGGGTTGTGATTTTACTCAACCTAAAGAAATATCTAGGTAATATTACTTGACTAAAAACTTTATTCGCTTCAAAAATATACAAAGTGGCAATATCAGCCGAGATGTTTCGAGCGCTCAAAAACAGACACTCATTTTCAAGACTTGCAAGACGGGAATGAGAAGAAACAGAAGTAATTTAAAAATATAAAACGTAAAGTTGCCAACGAAAACTCGAAAGAGAAACATAGAACAACAAACCATAGAACAACAAACCATAGAACATAGAAACAACTAGAAAAACCACTGTAGCCGAGAGAGAAAAAAAGTTGAAGAAAGAACAAGAAAAATCACAGTTGCCGAGAGGGGAAAATCAGTGTAAAATGCATTTTCCCGGGCCATGGAGAGGGTGATAAGGAACAAATGTCGTTAACAAGGGAATTGGCATTCATAAAAATAAAACAAGATTCCAGAGTATCAAGATACGCTGAGGTAGAAATAATTTTGGTCTTGTCGAAATTTAATTTATGCCCTAACAATGTGCAGCAATTTATATGAGTAATATTTTTAAAAATAAAAACCCCATTTGAAAGGTCAATCCGCAAATCTTTGAAAGGTCAACGAAAATGATGAAAATTGCCATTTGAAAATTTAAAAGTGTCACTTTTAATAGAAGATTTTCTAAACAATCGATAGGTAGACCAACTTGTCTGGTAAGTAAAGACAGCCCGTGTGCAATGCTGACCACATTGCCGCAATCATGACTTTGTTAACGAAATAGCGCGGAGACTTAACTTTCATCCCCCCCAGCCCACAACGGGCAGTCGCGGGATTATTATACTTTTTTTTAATCACAGAATCGTTAAAGCGGCTCAGCCCACATGTAAACCTATTGCTGGGTCTGGGCTCTCGAGTAACCTCAATCATAAAGGAGCCTTTGCATATATTTACGGTAGAATAATCTGAGATAAGCGGGAACATTCAGTGGAGCATGAAGACTACATAGAATTTCGCAAAAATACCTGAAAAGCTTTAGTACAACAACTTTAGTTTTTACAGAAAAACTTAACGACGAATTAAGATATGTAATTAAATTTCATTCATCCCGCATCTATATGGTTTTGGGGGGGAAAATCCCGATAAACACGAACACCTGCTACTCAATAGTTAACGCTGTAATTAATTGTACGTAAGTGGTTCGTGAATGAAGCTGATAATAAAAAGTAATTGTATTCTACTACAATAATTAATGTTTTAATTTTCATAATAAAAAGTCAAGGTTGTTTTAAATTAATTTGTTTAAAACACGACACGATATATTCTCAGCTCTACATTATGTAAGTGTTGGCAAAATTGAAGGTCGCTACCAGCCACAGTTTTTGTTTATAACCGTCATTGAACAGTCGACCCAAATTTTAGGTTTAAGACTGCTAATGTTCTAATCTGTAGCCTTGTAATTTTGTAACCTTGTATCCCAATAACTCCGTAGCCTTGTAACCCAATCTAGAAGACAAGGGAACTCCCGGATCAAGTATTGGGAGAAATTTGCCTTCCTGTAAGACTGTTTGATGGAACTAAACCGAATTTGCGTTACATGGAGCGGAAAACCGCGAAATCCTCTCACGGTTAGTCTGACGGCAAGGGAACTATAACTCATCATCCGTATACCAATGATATTTTATGACATTTTTGAATTTATGAGGCACAAACTCTGAATAACTTTTATTGGATATTTTTATGTCAGCACTGTGATCGGTGCAAGCCGGATGCGGAATTCATGTCAACCAGCCATCTCTGAGATTCGAACCCCGTTCACCTCATTGGTAGGCGAACGCTTTATCCCCTGAGCCATCACGGCTCACCGGCCACAGTTTGACTAAATATGACAAATGGCGATTAAAATAGGGTCGGCTAGTCGTCATCCGAACGCTACTTTTATCATCAATAAATGCAACCGGGGCCATTTTATTCTTAATTTTTTTTTTTTTTAAATAAATATAGAATTATTATGATTATATTATAATCTGCTTATGCTGCCTAATCTGAATATTTTAATACGCTCATTTCTTAAAATTTTTCATTGTACCTTGTAATGTTTGCCATGTTTTGAGAAATGTTTCAAAAGAAATACTTTAGATTATTAATATCTACAGTTATTATAGTAGCTTAAAAATTTGTAATTTTTTGAAAATGGCTACAGTTAAAAATGCTACAACTGGCCAGTAACAAAATTTCCTAATTTTGCCCTATAAATGTAAGGTTACATTTTTATAATTATCTTAATATTTATTCTATTATTACTTTTAACAACTTATTTTTTTTATTTATTTAATGGAAAATATTAGTAGGGCAATTTTCATGCGTATTACTCTCTAATATTGAATGGAATTAAACAAAAAAGCTTCATTACTGAAATATTGAAATAAATTTGTTGGTGATGTTTTGTATGATTTTCCAATGAAATTACGTCTTACATTAACAATTTTGTGCATTTTTATCCGGTTCTGCTGACAAATAATTGTTTTTTACTCTTTGTCGTTTCTTGTTGTTTCGGATTATACTAAGGTTGATCTAATAATTTGCTTCAATTTTGTTCATCTTGTCTGCATGTGAAATTTTCCTGCTGATGCAAGATGTGTTATAATGAAAACCTACGCATTGTACTTGATTAGCTTAAAAGTGAGATTTGTTTTCATAAAACACAGGAATTATCAGCTGGTCTTCTTGACCAAAAGCTGTTTTTGGATGAATATTGAATTTGGTATTATCCATAGCGACATATGAAATTTGGAATTTATTTGGTGTAAAATTGCAGCGGTGTCATGTCAACTATTACGATTCATCCGTCATTATGATTTCGTAGTCAAAATTACGGTTTTAAGATGGGAATTAAGAATTAAGGTTATTAAAACAAGTTTGCCGCTAATTTAAGTATAACCTTTTCTACTCTTTAAAAATTTTTAAAAACTATAAATAAAAATTGATGGTTTTGCCATTGTTTCAAAATTTGGTTTCATTGCTTTTTTGTATAGCAGTGCTGCATATAAGAGGGTTTTTCAATTTGGTGAGAAAAACAAATCGAACTCATTTTTGTTCGACTCCAAAAATTATAACTTAATCGTTCCTCCTCGAATAGAAAAAAAAAATTATTAACTCAAATCTGAAATGTGTGCAAAATATTTTAGTTTTTCTAATAAAATGTGCAAAACAGGCAATCGGAGCTATTTCTAATTAAGTCGAAAACTAAAATAATGATTCTAAGTAGTCAATTTTATTTTATCATTTTATAAGGAGTTATAAAATTTCAGTGTTGTATATTTTTCAGTTTGCTACCTTTGAATAAATGTTACTTTTTTATTTAATAGTAAATTCAAGCATAATTTTATTAATATTATTCACTTCTAAGCAATTAAGTAGACGCATCTTAAAAATACACTGATTTGAATTTCCTAAACTCGAACATAATTACATTATTAGTCTATTATATTATTAACCTATATACAGTTAAGTAGATACACCTTTAAAATACTTTGATTTGAATTTCGTTAATTTGAACTGTCCAATATTTCCGTTTTTTTGTACTTCTCATAGCTAGTTTGGAAAGCTGGCACCTCTGAAATTGGCACTGCTAACCTTGAATGGACGGTGATTGGCGAAAATCTTTCAATAAAATTGATATTTTAGTCCCAAAAAAATTTTGTTACAAAAAAAAGAGGAATTGTTAAATTAAAGATAGTTAATTGGAAAGTTGAATCATCACTCTTCGGCACTTTTTCTTTCATTAGTCCTTCGATTTTTTCCTTGCGCATTATTGTTTAAGATCATAGCATTGTTCTTATTCCTTTAAATAAAAACATTTGAATTAAAGTTCGTGGTAATAAGAGGGATATTGTTTCAGAAATTATGAATGATCGTAAAAATGTATTCCAGTAGATTTCGCTCGCTACTAAGTCTCTTTGCATGTTTAGAACAATTTCTTTTTATGTTTTAGAAGAAGAAAAAAATTATGATGGCTATATATCTCATTCAAGTTTGTGATGGAGTTATATTTTTCAACTGTTGTGTGCATGAACAAAAATATGTTATACCTTCTTGATTTATTAACATTTTTCTTTTCTACTCGAGTAGTAAGATACTTTGTTTACTGAAACTGCTTTGCATCTGATGCGGGCTTTTGTTCTATTCTGAGTTCTAGAATCTTTCGCTGCAGGGATGATGGATTTGGAATTTCTGCCATTTCGTTGGAACTTACAAAAGCTTCCAAGTTACGTACATGCATTTACATTGCTCAATAATTCTCTTTTCTTAAGTGTCTTTGACATGACTTCTTTGAATTCTTTTCTAAATCGAGCACAGATTTTTTACCCCCTTTTCCCTTACTGACTCGGTTAAAAAATGGATTTAATTTATTTAAGATTGATATAATTTATTTACTATTAATAATCTATTTAAGATTGATATATATATATATATATATAATTTTTTTTTTTTTTTTTTTTTTTTTTTTTTTGAAATAAGAAGTAAGAATGAATTAGTGTTAGAAGTTAAAAGAAGTAAAGAAGTTTAATTACCTAAAATTGCGTTATAAAAACTAATTAAGGATTAAGTCAGATTTTTCGTAAAATATTTCGCCTTAACCAAATAATATATTAAAAAACTTTATTTCCGCAATAAAATTAATAATAACGGTTTTAAGATTTTACTGTCCTTAGTCGTGCATTGGATGACCCCTTCCGCTAGATAACCGCGGCGCAATTTTCCAATTCAGCGGTTTTTGACAATCCACTCTCTTGTTTTGCATTTTTTTTAAATAAAATTAAAAATAAAATTTGATTCTTAGCTCTTTTTTTAGTTCAGGTAAAAATTTTTAAAAGAAATAAAAGCTTGCATTAAAATTGCGACAAACTACCGCCGAGACGAAAATCTCCTAAAAAGCAAGCAAGTCGTTAAAGATCCCTCTCTGAACGACATTAATATTTAATTTATTTGTATTTAATTATAACTGCAACATGTTGAGGTTCTGTCTAAATCGTTAAGCTAAATCTTTCTCTTGGGACAACGACGAGGAGACCTTGATTTTTCGCACATTACATTTTTCATAAATTATTGATTGTGACTTTGAACTTGAACTATTGCGTGAAACATTAATTCCAAAACATGCGTGACTTCTCCTTATTTTTCCTTTTAATCTTGGAGGTTTAATGAACGACGTTGCTTTGTTTCCCCATCTTTTATTCATTCCGTTAAAACGGTTGAAAAATCTCTGATCTTTGGACTCATTCAGAAGCATTATGGTATAAATAAATTAGAATAAACAGTTTTTTTCTCCTGAAAATAAAAGGTCTGGATTTTATTTTTCACTTGTTTACAGGGTGCGTAGCGTTTTTAAAAAGTGCTTATTTTCGTTTTTTAAAAGTCCTTAAAGGTGCTTTTTTCATTGGGTGTTTTTAAAAAGTGCTTAATTTTCCCTGTTTCAAAATGAGATTTTTCCGTTACTATGTTGATTTTCGCTTCGAATTATGCAAAAAGGCGCAGTTCAGATTGTTCTATTCAACATTTTTACAATTGATTCAACCCCAATCTATTCCGGCATATTATCAGTCCGTAGCGTATGAAAACGCCATTCTATTTACATGTTTCAAAATTTAATGATTTCTGACAATTGTCAAAAACAATACCAAAAGTTTTTTTTTTCTTTCCACATGACGGTTAAAACAAGATAAAACCATCAATTGTCATAAAATTTCCAACCCTGCCTAATTATGATATTTTTTTAAAGTGCTTAAAATTATTTTTGGGTGCTTGAAAAGTGCTTAAAAGTGCTTATTTTTTGTTGCATAATTTGGCTATCTGGTTTAGTTCTGTCTCGATTATTTATAGTAAGTGCATTATGCAGCATATTTATGTTTTTTTCTTTCTTCAATCTGTATCAATATATTTTTGTGTTACGATGAGATGGTTTATTTAGTTTTTGATGGAAGGTAAATAAACAATTTGAAATATGCATTTTATTCTTTAAATCAAATCAAATAAGTTTTTCTATATCTGTATCAACATATTTTTGTCAGGTGATGGTCATTTAGTTTTCGATGGAAGGTAAACAGACACTATAAAATTGTGTTACGAGATGGGTATTTATTTTTTGATAGAAAGTTAAGAAAGACTATAAAATTGGCAGTTTGCCATTGAAATCAAGTAAAAATAAAATAAAATTTGTTCACGTAAACAGCGTGATAAAACACTGCACACTGTCCTTACGAGGAAAATGTGTTTTTTGTTTGTATATTTTTGGCTGAAAATAACGAATTCGTAATTATTTTTTTGTTTCCTAAAAATCGTCATTTTAGTTTCATGATTTTACATAATTTAATAGCACACAATAAAAATTCACTGGCAAAAGAAAGGCGCTCTTATTGGTAGTGAGGCCAACGCCAATTTGGTGACTATTTTGATGACTGAAGCTTTTTCTACGGTTCTATATGCATTAAAAAGGAGTTCACTAGAAGCTTGGCGTTTTTTCTCTTTCTATTTTCTAAATATTTGTGACCTTTTATCATGCAAATAATATGATAAAATTAGATGGATTAGTAAATAAACAGTAAAAAAATTTAAAATAATAATTTTAAAATGTGATAAATAGTGATAAATTGTATTTATAAATAAGTATTAAAATTGTAATTAATAACAGTTTTTGTTCCAGCTATCTTATCCGTATAATAGAAATCAGCAAAGTGAAGTTATAAAATCTTTATGTATGAAAAACAATGCCTCATCATACTTCTCTTCTTTTTTTTTTTTAAATTCTTTTTATCTCTTAAGCTGCATCGCTTCAGAAGAGGGTAAAAAATGATTTAAGATAAATCTCATGTATATTTATATCAGACGTAAATAAACTAGATGTTTAAAAAGAAAAACGTTTACAAGATAAACACACGACTTCTAACCGCGTGCGTGCATATTAAAAAACGCCTAAAGAAAACGTGCGTAGTTAACTGCCTGCACGTCTTCGAAAAAGATTCATTTCTTTAATTGGCATCATTTAATGAATGTTGAGGTTATTTAATGAGGGATAAAAAAAAAAACTTCCTTCTTTCAATCTTGCATATATGACATCAGGTAAATTATTCATTGTATTTCATTCTTATCCTTTGTCTATATTATGTCTGCATGAAAAATGGTAACTCTCGGTTTTTAAAAAGTACTACTACTGACCTAGTTCACATTTTAATTATATATTTACGTAAGCCATATTTTCACTGCTACAGATTATTTTTCTTTTATTTTTTTAATGTAAACATTTTACGATTTTCTATATGCAGATAGAACTGTAATGAGTCTTGTTGGTTCATATCTATTGTATTTAAACATCTGGTATAACTTCAGTTGGTGGCGCCGTGAATATTTTGTTTTGGAATAGCTGAACTTGTTAGTCTGGAGTTGTTGTTTAATTTAGTTTAGACTAGTGACAATTAAGCTTTGTTAGAGTTAAGTGGTTGTTTTTTGGGTGAGTATTAAAAATAGTTAGTTAAAAATAGTTATATATCGTAATTGCAAAATTTTTTAGTGTAACAGTTTTTATACTTTATAAATACAACACATGCTATGTTGGCTTTAAAATCAAAGGTGTTTTTGACTAATATTATTTTATTGTTTTGTTTAATTAATATACAATTCAACTAATAATCGTTGTTAATTAAAATCGTGTTCCAAAAAAAAGGAGCAATTTTGATTGAAAATGCCAATGTTTTTTAAAGATTTATAAAATATTCCAGGGGTGGCCAAGCTCCTTGATAGTCGAGTTATTTTTCAAAATCTGAAATTTTTCTCGAGCCGCAATTAAATACGTATTTAAAAGGTAGGCAAAATTTTTTTTTACGGAAATTATATTTACTGAAAACATATAAATAAAAGTACAAAATATGTGTATTGAATTTAAATATTAAAAATTAAGCACATTTATTTTACTTCTCTTGATAAGTCTTTAAAATTTTGTGAATAATTGGTGACAGCACTTCTCAGTAATTCTTTGCGCTGCTGGTTAGTTAATACTGATCATTATTTGGATTTCATAAATTTTAAAGTGGGATAAAATGATTCATATAAGTACGTTGTTCTGAATATTGACATAATTCGAGAAACAGCCTTTTTAATTCAAGATACTTCGATTCTGGCACAAATTTCCAAAATTCAGTAATCGACGTCGATTTATATTTTAATTGTAGAGCTTGATCTTCTTGCATATCTATTAATTCTAATTCTCCAGATGCATTTTGAGTTATAAATATATTGGAAATGGAAAACTCACCTTGAATTATGTTGATTTCAAACAGATTCAGAAAAAAATCAAGAGACGATTTAAAATATTTCAAGTCTTGAAATCTATTTTGGAATTCCGTCAATATTCCTTCTAGCTTTTTTATATACTCTTTGAGTTTTTTTTGTTAAATATTGGAACAAGTTTTTTAGTTCGAGGAAAATGACAAAATGTTTTATTTTTAATATCCTTTTTAAAAAGTTGTAATTTAGTTTGAAAACTAAATATACACTGTGAGAGGTCAGATATAATTTTATCTTTCCCCTGCAATTGTAAATTCAGTGTTTGCAATTGTTCTATGACATCAGTTAAAAACATTAAGTTTTGTAACCACTCGCCATCGCCTAATTCTAAATAGGTTAAAGTAAAACCTTTTTTTGTGCGGTGGATAGGGACCGCATAAAAGAAATCGCACCAAAAAAAAATTCGAAAATTTTATAAATTCTTACATGTATTAAACAAGTTTGTACGATATACTTACCTAAAACTTTTTTTATGCGGTGGATAGGGACCGCATAAAAAAAAGTCGGACTTAGAAAATACATCAATGATTTATGAAATAGAAGAGAGAATGCTTTCAATTAAATGAAATAATTAAATTAGACCTAAAGAAATTGTAAAAATATTTAATTTTTCATTGTACATATAGGGGAAGAGCGGGCAAGATGGACCGCTTAAGGAAACTTGGTTCAAAAAATAGTGAACTAGAGCAATTTTGTATCTTTTATATTGTAAACATATAGTGGGAACATTGCTCTTAATATCTCATACAGAAAATAAATAAATAATAAAGTTCAATAATAATAACTTAACATAAACAAAATAAGAACATTGTCCCATCTTGCCTGGGCAACCCGGGCAAGATGGGACACATAATTATATTTTAAAAATCACTGAAATTAATGCCAGAATAAAAGAATAATCGACAAAAAAAACGTTCCTAAACATCACAGTTACTGCATAAGAAGCGGCCAAAACCGGAATAAGCACTGCACGCTCCATGAGCTCATTCTAAGCAATCTGAACATTGTCTGTCAATTAATTAATTAAAAAAAATTTTTATAATTTTTTTTTTAAATAATTTGTTAAGTAATATTTGCTAATTCATATTTTTTTTGTTAATATTACCTTATTTTGTATGCTTTTTGCCAAATCAGGAGAGTTTAATTTTATATTACACTTTTATTCTTCTTTGGCTGTCCCATCTTGCCCGGTCCATCTTGCCCGGATAGTACATTTTTCAAAAACATTATCTGCAAATTTGTTTAAACAAACAAATTTTAATTTTCACTACCCATTATGTTTGTACAATAATAACACTACAGTGCCACAAATTTGAAAAATTTATTGCAAAGTATTAAGCAAATTATAACAGCATACAAACCTGGAAAAATATTTTAACACGTTATAAGAAAAACCAAAGAATGCTTGCATTTCGATAACACCTTGTGAACTGACGAAAACACTTGTGTGTATTGAGAACAATAATATTTTCTTACCAAAAACGCACTTTAGAAGTCGCTACCGTGATTCGCATAGAAGAAAAAGCGATGTCCCGTCTTGCCCGGTGGTCCCATCTTGCCCGACCTTCCCCCACCTGGAGAAGTTTTCAAATTATACATTAAATAGTAGAATTGTCTGTCTTTTTACTTTCTTTTGGCTATAATTATTCATTTTAAGGGAGTACTTATGTCTAAAAATAAAATAAAAATCATAAAAACTACATATAAATAGAAACAAAAGTAACTAATTTATTTATCTTTAATCTCACTATAAAATGAATCCTTAATCACGGGAATCGTGTATAAAACTCTGAATACGAAGCGTATACTGTTCTCGCGTGGAGCGACAATATGTACGTAACTGACTCTGCCTTGTCAGGAGATTGTTTAAAATAAATGAACAGAGCATCGCGAAGTCCAGATACATCGTTGTCAAGGAAGCCACGTAATCAGAGTTCGTCCACAACATGTATATGTACATTGATAGTAAACATAAACTGGTGCTACACCGCTAAGATTCATATACCGCATAAAAAAAATCGCACAAAAAAAGAAATCGCACAAAACCAATCGCACAAAAAAAAAAAAAAAAAATCGCATAAAAAAGGACCGCACAAAAAGAGGTTTTACTGTATCTCTTTTCTTTTAGAAATGCAGTTATCGGATCAAACAAATCTACAAAACAATTTAATACGCTGTAGCTAGATAACCATCTAACAATACAAACGAAATTAATGCCATTTGGAAGTTCTTCGTCCTTTAATTCTTTAAAAAAAAATTTTGAACTGTCGCTAATTTTTGGCATTTGTGCGAATGTAATTTGCAATGAGTAACACTGTTTTCATAACATCAGGATATTTTAAATATTTTGTAACGGTATGTTCTCGGTGAATTATGCAGTGAATCGGTATGAATTGTAGAATTTTAGAGTCATCTCTTAAAATCCCAATAAGAACGATTTTTTTTACCCAGCATTGCCGGAGCTCCATCAGTTGCAATGCTTACAAGTTTATTAAGAAGCACATCAAAAGTTTTTATTATGGAATCTAATGCATATTTAATATGGACACCGCGGGTTGACTCTTGAAGTGCTATTGAATCTAATAATTCTTCTTTAACAACGAAGTGAAACAAAACGTATGAAAACTGCTAATTGCGGAAGATCCGTGATATTTGTCAATTCGCATGGAACGATAATATATTTTTAAAAATATAATAGCACAAAAATGAAAAGTGAACTTGGGTACATTTATCGAGAGCCACAAATATTCCTTCAAAGAGTCGCATGTGGCTTGCGAGCCGCAGGTTGGCCACCCCTGAAATATTCAGTATAGGGTTTTGTATAAAATGGCGTATTCGGTAGTGGGAACTTCGGTGATAGCTGATTGCGCTAATGATTTTCTAAAATATGGTGGACTGCGGGAGCTTTACTGTCATATTTATATAATATGACAGTATTAATAACATAAATTTGTCAGGATTTCGTTTATATGTCTCTCAATTACATTCTCTACTATCGTGGGTTTTTTGGCATAAAGCCCTTAAAGTTGAAGGGAAAAAAAAACCTAAAAGGAAAAAAAAAAAATATCCAACTGAGTTAAAGCGCGTGATTTGAGCGTCCAATTCTGATAACTAAACTTGAAACTTCTCTTTTAATACATCACTGTCTTTCCTTTCTATCGATCCTACTTGATATGTATACTGCAAAATATCCCCAGATGTAGACGAAATATGGTTAACAACGTATTCGCTGTCCGACAAATGCTTGATATAGCTACTCTCCACGGCACTCAGTATAAAAAAAACCTAGGTTAGAACCTAATTTCCGTCGGAAACTTTTCATTCCTATACAGTACAAATGCTGGTCAGGAAAAAATAAGCATAATAAAGGCGAGTTTTTCACTATCTACGCGAAATAAATTTTGATGTTACTGTGTTTGCCACTGATATTTTTCGATTAAATTATAACCATTTCCTGCATGCAAACGCATTAAAATGTAAAAATATTGTTTTAAAATCGGGGATTAGTGAAGGAGTCATCTCTTAATGACTCAACCCGGATTTTCCAGTGGCTAACTGAAAAGGGAACAATATCTATTTTCCCCTTTTTACTGCGTGCTTCATAAAAATTGCGCCATTTAAAACCACCTCCATTCGTGTGCGTTGTTTTTTAAACAAGGTCTTCTTCAATTTCAGTTGAATGCGTTGTTTCACTTGAAATTGTTTACGTCATTACTTTAGTACCAGAGATCACTTTCATCCTAGGAAATGAACTCATTACGAACGGATATTGTTTTCAGAACCCTTGAATTCTAAATAGAATTCGATTATTTTTAATCACGTAGATTAGTTCAATTTCTTGAAATTTAATAGTACATTTAAATATAAAGCTTTTTTTTATTATTTTAACTATTTATTTCTTGTTATAATGATGATGGTTTAAATTGTTTTCTATTTATTTTTTCTAAAGTGTAATCAAAGAAAAAAACACTGTTTTTTTTCCTCCGTATACTGTTAAAAATGATTGTATCGTTAATATTTCGGTATAAATTAGGCGATTTTCTTCGAAGCTTATATCTGTGTATAGCAGAAAGTAAATAATTATGAGAAGAAAAAAAAGGAAAGGGATGAGATTATTTTGATGTAACATTAATTTTTTTTATTATTCAATAATTGAATTTTCTATTATTCAATATTTTTCTATTATTAAGTGTCAAATAAAATATAAAACAATTATAATTACCCTTAAGTATACTTTGATTCTAACGTAATGACAATCGTGACCTGATGAAAACGTTTAGAAACCAGTTAAACATTATCCCTCTAAAAATATTTTTAATTCATTTAACTCATTTCTATGGTAAATATGGTTGCCATGTAAAATTTTCATTTCAGGAAATATTTGAATCCCGACTTATGTAAACGATAATTAACTAAATTCTACTTCTTTAGAAGGGAAAGATTTCTTTATATGTCGTCATATTATATATTTTGTTAGAAGGGAAAGATTTTTTTATACGTCGTCATATTATATATTTTGTTAGAAGGGAAAGATTTCTTTATATGTCGTTATATTATACATTTTGTTATAAGGGAAAGGTTTCTTTATATGTCGTTATATTATACATTTTGTTATAAGGGAAAGATTTCTTTATATGTCGTTATATTATACATTTTGTTATAAGGGAAAGATTTCTTTATAAGTTGTTATATTATATATTTTGTTAGAAGGAAAAGATTTCTTTATATGTCGTTATATTATACATTTTGTTAGAAGGGAAAGATTTCGTTCGAAACAATTTTTCTTTTGAGTTTTTACTTTCACCAAGAACAGTTTCTACATATCTTCTTTGCATTCTATATATTCTTTTTCCGAAATTTGTTCTCCATTAAAAGTCAAACACTACATTTAATATGAGCTATTTTATACTTTCTCAGTTAAAGTTTGTTACTGGGTTAAAAAAAAAAGCTTCACATTTGAATATTTTTGTTATTGCCCAGATTATTTTTGTTTTTATGATTAGTAAGGGCAAAAGCCTTTGCATTGTTAAAGCCGCATCTTCGCCTAAATAATTGTATTTTGCGGCAAAAGAAAAAAATGGACATTACAAAAAGACAGACATTAGTTTAAAAAATTTGAGGAAGTGTTTGTAATTTTAAGACCAGTAAAACATACACTTCTAAAGCTAATTTTAATTAAATGTATGTTTCACTAAAGTGGCGTGTTTCTAACAACGTTATAGACATTATTATTTTGTTAATTAATTGTTCCGTCGCCTGATTGTTAGTGTCAGCTAAATGTATTTCTATTAATTGATTTAAATACATCATTAGCTTCAAAAATGTTCAAATTGGAAATTACAGTCAAGCGCTCAAAAATAGATGTCCATTTTCAAGATTTCTTTCTAGTTCAGACTCTAAATTAGATATGATTGAGATTATTATGAGACTCCTAAATTATATTTTTTTTCTTCTAATTAATATAGTTTGTTGTTAACTAAGTGTGCTATTACTTGAGCATTCGTGTCAGATAAATGTATTTAAATTTTTTTTCTTTTTCGACTTCTAGATGTTTTCTACCTGTTGTTTTTAATCCGTTCCATTCGCTAAATGCTTTTCAAAACAAATATGATAGATTTCCCCAAAAGGAATTGTATCAGCTAAATGCCTTGTTAAATTAATAGTTAGCTAAATGTTCTTCTGAATAAGTTTATTGTTCATTAAATGTCTTATTGTCTCAGTGTTCGCTTCAGCAAATATCTTTTTGGATAAGTTTATGCTCTTGTCTCTAATGCCACTTGCCAATACCAGCAAGCCTGCGTGGTGAAACCAAGCGAATTTAAGGCAGAGGGTGCGTTTCTTGTTTTTCGGTGGCGCCATCTATGACCAACAATGCGACTTCATTCGCACACACGTCCTGCCCGTTTATAGGGCGGACCCATTCATTCATCCACACATCGTAATTATGATCTAATCCAGAGAATGATTGATCTCCAATTTAGGACCACCAGGTGTATGATTTGTTATGGGAACATGGATGACTTTGTGATTCGTCAGATTTAACGTGTACCGGTCATCGTTTACTACACAGGAAGTCTTCTGCCAGTGGGTTTCGAACTCACGACCTCTTGGGCATGGGCCCAACTTCCTATCAACTAGGCCATCCCGGCGGATAAGTTTATTGTTTACTAAATGTCTTATGGCCTGAGTGCTCGTGTCAGCTATTATCCTTCCGGATAAGTTAAATGTTTACTAAATTTCTTAAAACCTAAATGCTCATGCCAGTTAATATCCTTCTAGATAAGTTAATTGTTTACTAAATGTCTTATTGCCTGAGTTCTTGCGTTTGTTAAATGTCCTTTCTAAATTTCGATCTTGTTAGCAGCTAAATCTCCTAAAATATAAGCTTATTGTAAACTAAATGTCTTACTGTCTACGTATTCGTGTGAGTTAAATGTTCTTCTTCATAAATATCATGTTAGATTAATATCTTTGTGGATAAGTTATTTTTATTTAAATGTTTTAATGCATGAATAGTTGGGTTTACTAAATCTCTTACCATATTAATCTTTTGTAAGCTAAATGTTTTTCTAACTTAATCTCTTTTTAGCTATAGGTTCTTTCAGTTATGGTGCGCTGAAAGTCTTATCGCCTACGTGCTGTTTTCAGCTACTATGTCGTTCAGATTTTTTTTTTTTCTGCATGAATATCTTGTTTGCTATATGTCCTTCAGGATAAGTTTATTGTTTTCTAAATGCCTTATTGCCTGAATGTTCGGTTCAGCTAAATGTCTTTCTAGATGAGACTCTTGTCACTTAAATTCTATCTAAATTCATCTCTTGTCTGTTATATGTTTTTTCTTGTGTAGTATTTTAGCAGTTATATGTCTTTCGAGTCTATTCTTAGCTGTAAGTATATTCCCAGACTATTCATGTCGGATTTGGATGAATCAGTTGTCACGTTGGTGTCGTAATGTCTGTGCGGTCAAATCACATTGCTTCAAAGCCTGCACGTTTAGTTTATAGTTTGTTTTCATCTTTGTTCCCTTACACGAAGTGTTTCCTAAGTATAAACACATCTAATGTATAAATAATAACAAATTTTCAGTTCTGAGAATTAATCTTAAACCTATCTTGTCAACTGAGGACAGTTATCTGCCCAAGCCGGAAATTGGACTGACATTGAAAACCTCTCAGCACCTAAGATGTGTAACTTTTTTTCCCTCGCTGGTCGTCTCCAATGAAAAGATCTTGCTTTCTTATATTTGTCTGTTTGTGTCGATGTTTTTTTTTTCCAGAGAAGACCCGATAACTCTTGTCTTATCGTTCTGATATCCTATTTCCTTATTAAGGTTACTTTTTTTTTAAAATTTAAGGATATTTACAATTATTTTTTCAATTCAGAAATCGGATATTTTGAGCACTTAAAGATTGATTGCCGATAAGAGGTTTGTTTGCTACTGTTTTGTTAGTTGAGGGTTTGGTGATTGGTAAGGTTCGAGGTTTAGATTATTTTTTCATTAGCGCCCAATTTCTAGTGTTGAACGAAACGTGATTGTGTTTCTTTTTCCCAGATAGCAGCTTTTTTATGAAACGTTTAGTGTTCTGATATCATTTCGGTAAAATATAATTGCGAATCATTAATTTTGGACTTTTTTACTTCTTATTCTTAAAAAAATACTAATACATAAATTTTGACCTCTTGCTTTAATGGCCGGAGTTTGATCAATGTGTTCTGTTATCTTGAATATTTTGGCTACTAAGTTCTTTTTTATTTGCTTGATATTGAGCTGTAGTGACTCATGAGAGAGAGCCCTCACCTCTCAGTGAGGTGATCAGGTTCGAATCCAAGCCATTAGGTTCGAATCCCAGCCCAGGAATTCGTTCGAGCCAGACTGGTCGATACGAATTCCTTACCCTGCTCAGACTGACCACAGTGCTGACGTAAAATATCCTCAGTAGTTTATGGATCATGTGTCAGAATCCCCTTGCCGTTAGACTAACCGTGAGTGGTTTTCCTCTCCATGTAACTCGAATGCGGGTTCGCTCCATCAAAAAATCCTCCATAAAGGCAAATTTCTCCCAATACTTGATCCAAGAGTTTCGTTGTCTTCTAGATTGAATTCAAAATTGCTAGGCTATGGAGTTGTACATTGGTAGTCGTAAACTCAAAATTGGATCGGTTGTTCAACGATGGTTATAAAAAATTCCTGGGATCTTCTTTGGCTTTTTCAGGAAGTTTTCTATAAGCTAATCTCTGAGATGCTAACTTGTAGAGTCTTTAGGAAAAATTTTGCACAGTTGTAGTGAGTAAAGTAGGAAAAATTACCTGAAAATCAAAGCTGATCTCAAAGCTGCCAGCTTTTACAGGTTTTGGAAAAGTTTAAAAAATGAAGTAAGAAGGATTTCCTAAAAATTAATTTACTTCTAAAAATTTTTAAAAAAAATAATTGTCTAATTAATATATCTTATTCCGTATGTTTAACATGATAGGTAAAATAATTTTTTTGAAACTTAAAACACAAAATATACTACTAAGAAAAATATTCTTTAACGGCCATGCTATTTGGTAGGTATGTGAATTTAATTAGCAGTAATTCTCCACTTAATAAAGTGGTATTTTATTTTCAAAAAAATTATCATAGTTATCTTCCAAACATTGTTAAATTTCAAAATAAGTAATGTTCAGACAAGCACGAGATACAAAAATGAGTTATTTTGAAACTGAATAACGTACTGTTATCGACTCGATGAAAATTCTCTTAATTAAGTGATATATATAATATATATAGGGATGATATTGAACAACAAGTCTTTTTATTATTAAAATCCCCCGCTGTGTTGAGAAGATATTTCCTTTAAAGGGTTTCAAAAATGATATTTAATGCGCAGCGCCATGTCTGTTTTTATTGCACTTTAATATCTTTAATAACCAACAAAAGCTGAGGCAATATGCTTGCTCTGGACTAAAAATAGGTTTTAATGTCCCTCTAATATTAACTACGCCATGTTAGAACAATAAATCCAAACTATGGTTGGAGTCATTGTCAGGTTTGATGTTGCGTTATTGTTTGATCAAATAAATGGCAACCACTCACTCGTATTGCTATTTGCTTTCGTTTCAAAATTAAAAGCCTCACGTATCAGCTCTCAAAGTGCTATAAAATGAATCGTAATAAAAGTGAAATAAAACTTCTCGTGCGTGCTTTGAAAGTGATGTATACTGTTCGGATATTATCTTCTTATTTGTTACCGCATTGTTTTGTATTAATTATAAAAGATATTTTGTCATTGGTATATACAATATTAGTCACGATTTCAATTTAGGCTTTTCTCAGATTATTCCGAATAAAAAGCTGGATGCCCTTGATATGCTGATGTATGTTGCTTACTAGAAATCATTTAAACGTAATTTTTATTTCACACGTAGCCATAAATTTCTAAAACCCTTACATTTATTGTCAGGTTATTATAAGCATGAGGTTTTAGTTGAATGTATTCATTAGTTAGTATAAACACAAATCCGATCTAGTATTCATATTGGAAACATGAGGTACAATTTGAAGGGGGACTTTGGATGCTTTATGATTATTGAGGGTGTCCCGTTAATGATGTTTATATATATATATATATATATATATATATATATATATATATATATATATATATATATATATATATATATATAACCGTTGTTGAACAGCCGACCCAATTTTTGGGTTTACGACTACGAATGTTCAAACCCGTAGCCTTGTAATTTTGAACCCAAATCAGATTTAAGGAAACTCCTGGATCAAGTATTGGGAGAAATTTGCCTTCGAGGAGGACTTTTTTGATGGAAATAACCCGCATTTGCGTTACATGGAAAGGAAGACCTCGAGAACCTCCCACGGTTAGCCTGGCGGCAAGGGGACTCTAACCCATGATCCGTCTACCACTGAGGATATTTCACGTGAGCACTGTGGTCGGTGCAAGTCGGATGCGGAATTCGTATCAGTCAGCTATCGCCGGGATCGAACCCGGTTCACCTCATTGGAAGGCGTATGCTCTATCCCCTGAGCCATAGCGGCTCTCCCGTTAATGTTACGATAAACGTCTGGGAGAGGTAGGGCACATTTTAGGGATTAAGAATTGCATAGGAACCCTTGTCCGGAAACGTTATCATACGCCGCCAGGTGATGTTGTACAGGAGGAAGGTGAAGATAGCCTCATTCGGGGGTGGATGGAGCGGTAGGCAGTATGGAACGATATACGAACGGAGAACTTGAAGACATGCACTTTGTATATGGATTTGTTGAGGGTAATGGACGAGCCGCTGCACGCCTTTATCGAGAACGATTCCCAGACAGACAGCAACCACACCACAGTTTTAGTACCAACGCATTTTATCGACCCAAGTTGCTAACCATGATAAAAAAGGAATATTAAAAAGAGTTCTCTAACTAAGTTTTTTATTTGTTAAATGGCGCTTATTGAACATAAATTTAAACATTCATTCTTAATAGAGTCTTTGGTAATTTCGTTTTAAAAGATATTCATTTATTAAGTTTTTGCTTTTTTTTCGATGCGAATGATCCGAATGAAAGGTTTCTACTGAGGTTGCCGGTAACACGATCATTTTTATGTGTTATGGAATAAATATCGAAAAATTCTTGACTTATTTTGAAATATTTTTTGTGCGTCATTTCCAAAAGTTTAAAACGAATTTACATTCTTTAACACATTATATTATAAGTGCGCAGGGTGTGTTTGGGGGGGGGGGGTATAAACAGGGCAATGGCTCACGAGCATCCGGTAAGTAACCATAAAGACACTAAATTCTTAAAAAGTGTTATTTTTATTTTGAAATTAAAATTTTTAATATAAAAATGACATTTAGCTCAAATAAAATGTTTAATGAAGAATAAAACCTGATTTTCAAATAAATTTAAGAATGAAGTTTTATCATTAAAACTTAAATATTGTTTAAATTTAGGAAAACTTGATAAATTTTTTTGTTGGCTAAAATCATAAATTTTTATTATGTAATAGTTTCTGCTTGAATGTGTGTATAAAAGAGATATAAAAATATTTAGATTTTCATATTTATTTCTAGCTTCTTTTTTTTTTAAAAATTTTACTTATTTATCTATTAATTTTGCCCTCTCCAGTGGGTTACATTCTTTTCAGGGGTATCTAATTTGCAATTTGCCCCGAGCATCCTTACACCTCTGGTTAGCCCTGTAAGTGTTAATATTTTATTTAATAACCGGTGGAGTTTATCGTCAATGTTCAATTCCTTATTCATATTCACCGTTGACACTGACTCAAAACGATACACCCATCCGATATCCCGGTTTGGAAATGATGACCACGAGTCGAAAACCGATTTCTTCATTATTTTTTGACTGTTTGTTTTTTTAACTGCGTGTTATTGGACCCGCTGTTAACTTTCACTCCGGTGATAGATTTATAGCCTTATTAACGGTGTTTTCAATTTCCGTTGCTATTTTTAAAACAATTTTTGGGTGGAAAAAAATGATTGCTTTGAGAGATTAAATTTGAATCACTCTTTTGCTGGAGAAAGGAAAATTATGTTAAGTTTCGTTTTTCAAACTAACTTGTATTGGTAAGCAAAAGACTTTGAGGTTTATTAGGATTTATAACACAAAGCCCCGCATAAACATAGAAATATTACTGAAGTTCAATGAGAAATACTTTTATTTCACACTATTTTTTAATACTTTTATTTTTTACAATAACCCAAGAGGATTGCGCTAACATCCTTCGCATTTCTTCTCTTATTCGCCTCTCATATCTTCATTTCCTTCTCATATTCGCATTTTTAATAGTTTTCCCCTCATAACGAATTATAGATAACTTACCATTGAAACTTAACAGTTCAGGTTAGTGTTAACCAACACATTCGTATTATCCAGAAGTCATAAACTCCTTTTAGTGTGCTGCTATTTGCCCGATAGAATCATCGCCGGGAATATGGTAAAGATGGTATTATAATTTTTTTTTAAAGGCAAATGACATAATCTAAAAAATATTCCAAAAATTTAAAAATTTTAAAAAATTCATACATTGAAAAATTTAAATAGCTATAAAAGGAAATATATCAGTTTTATTTGCATCAAATTTCCTGAAGTAGCTAGGCCAGATATTGAAAAAAAAAGAAGGGCAGTTCAACTTCATATAGTTTTAAGCAAATAATATCTCCTAAATGATTCTTTTTTTTTCGTCCAAATGTTCAGTGTCTTATTTTATGATTATTTGCAGACATCTCCAGGTAAAATTGGAGACATCTCTAGGTAAAAGTTATAGTTTGTCTACTGTAAGAACTCCCTTCGCCACAAAGTCTGAGGCCGTCTGCTGCTATGGAAACAAGAATAGCTCATTTCAGGGTGGGTAACGTCTCTTCACTCTTGGGGTCTCTTCACAATGGACGGAAGAAAAAAAAATTCCCTTTCTCTCCCTGACCGAGCTAAAACCTGAACAGTGATCACACACCCCTACTTGAAATAGTTATACCTCGTTATTATAGTCACCGCCACTGATCCAGACGAATGGCTAGGGATTTTTTGCTTTAGACAAACTATAGTTAATTTTGTGTCCAAGTGACACGCAGTTCTGTGAATTGAAATTTTCGAATCTAACCTGCTGTTACTCTCGTAAAATTAGTTTTGAACTGTGATTTGGGGTTAGTTTCCATCGTGAATTCGGCCGTAAGACTTGTAATTTTAAACCTAACAATGCTAGACACGAAATTCAACTAGATTCGCTAGACAATGAAATTTCAAACTGGCTTTCGTGGAGGTCTTTTTTTGGTGGAAGTAAATCCACATTGAAAGGGAAATTACGAAAACCTTACTTTCTTAGTGTGCATTAATTGAATTCTAACCCATGATCTAATCCATTACCTCCTAGAGAGTATCTAGCAGGTATTGTCTGATCCAACTATCATTGAGAATATTTTTACGTTAGCACTGTGACCGATCACAGTGCTAACCGGGAGAATTCGAATCGATCAGCCATCGCTGGGATTTGAACCTAGTTCACCGCATTGAGAGATGTGCATTCTATCCCCTCAACTGTTATAAATGTTTTGCTTTTGATATCCGTTTTACTGTGGGTACTTACTTTGGGTATCCAGATACGAGAGCTTATCCGTTGAAAATAAAACGGCAATGATTTTAAAGAAATTTACAAAAAGTAATAAGTAAGTTTTAATAAAATAAGTTTTTATAAACTCTTGCTAGGACACTCAACCTTTCGTCTGGTTTTATAATCGTCGCCTGGTGTTTAAGACGGCCTTTACTTTTGCAATAATATCTTTTTAACTTAATTACACCAAAATGTCAAAAGTTAAAACTAACATTATACTTTAATTTTTTTTTAAAAAAAATAATAACTTTGCTCTGCTTGTCATATTTCACAGCGGTTAATAACCTTACTAAAGTTATGAACTAGTAAATTTTTCTTTAACATGCTCCTATATTTATAATATTGTCGTGAAAAGTAGCCATAGAGTGTAATGAATGCATATATTTGCTAATGAAATAAGTTTATAGCTTTCAAAACTTTTTTTTAGACCATCGAATGTGGGAGGATTAACTTTTTAACTCATGTTTAACGATTTTTCTTACATCATTGAGTGTACACAGTTACTCTTTTAGATTCGTCTGGGGAATTTTGCCAATCAATATGGCTGATAAAATTTTCTTAAGTGGAGTCTGGTGGTATTCTTTTCTTACTTTTTTCTTTCGCCCTTCATACAAAAATGTCTCTTTTATATTGTAGATATAATGTATCGGCAGTCTCAAACAGTTAGAGCAAAGCACAGATCTGAAATTTAAGCGGGGACAACAATTAAGTTTAAATTTAATTCTTTGTAAAAATCCTAGATTAACTTTATAATTCTGTCTGGTGACAGGAATTAACATTAATTATTGCAAAAATTTCTATAAATACTTTAAAAAATTATTTTTTTCCTACCAAAGGGGCCAGTTTCAGACATTTATGATATTAACTGAGTTAATGTAACACCGAAAGAATTTATTTAAATAGTATCTAGAAGTTTACATATAAAAATAAAGTTTAAATAATGACGGTTGCTTTATTATAATATCCTTAACAAATGCCAACAATAAGTGTTATACATTGTAAACTATATTTTACTGCGTGAAAGAATTTTTAAAAAATCAATTTAGCGTTTGGATGCATGTCCAAAAAAATAGATTCGAGTAAGTTAACTTATTTTTATCCATCTTTCAAATAATTTTTTAGGTATTTAAGTATTTGTTTAATGTTTTTATGAAATTGTTTTGCAATAAAATATTATTTTGTTTTGCGTGATGTGATTATCTTAAGCATATATCGATAGTTTTTCCTTTAAATTTACTGTTAAAGATAATCAAATTTTTTTAAAATTTAATGAGAAAAAGTTATTTTAGTGTTCATTTTATTTGAATAAAAAGTATATTGCGTAAGTATTTAATATTTAGCGTACAATAGAATTCAGAATTAGCTGCTGTTAACATTATTGTTTCCATTTTTTTGAGAAGTTTCTATAGATTATGTATCAGATATTTTGGATTTTTTTTTTTTTTTTGGTACTGCATCTGGTCCGAAAATAATATGACAGGTGTGAAAAGCCTTGGACTGATGGATAACCTGGATTTCTTTTGCCACAAATTAACTAGTATATATACTCAGTCCAGTATATACTCAGTCATAAACCAATGGTTCTTTTAAAATATAAAATTTCAGTTATGCTTGTTTTGCGTAATTATTAAATGAAAAAAAACACGCTATTTTAAGGTTCTGAAGTTTTTCTAAAAAATCTTAGTTTTTGTTCCTTTAAAAATTTTTGAGAAGTTTCTATAGATTATGTATCAAAGTTAACTAGTATATAGATTAGTATAGAACTAGTATATAGATTAGTATAGATTCTATAGATTAGTATAGATTCTATAGATTAGTATAGAAATTAACTAGTATATATACTCAGTCCAGTATATACTCAGTCATAAACCAATGGTTCTTTTAAAATATAAAATTTCAGTTATGCTTGTTTTGCGTAATTATTAAATGAAAAAAAACACGCTATTTTGAGGTTCTGAAGTTTTTCTAAAAAATCTTAGTTTTTGTTCCTTTAAAAATTTTATTTATTAATATTAAATTAAAATTATATTTATAAAATTATTTATATGTTAATTGCACTGAATGCTGAAAATATTTCAATTGTTAAACGTTATACTAATTTTATAAATTATTCTTCTTTTGCCCGAAAGTTTTTTATTTATTACAAATATTCTAAATATCCACTTAGGTAGTTTTATTTTCATTTTAACTCTTAACTTTTCAAAGAAGAAATAGGAAGAAAAAAACACTTAAAATGGAAGAAAATGCCTAAAGTTAGATAAAAAATAAATAATAAAAGAATAAAAATAAAAAAATAAAAAACGCAGAAAAAGGAACAAAAATTTGTCAGAAGATATTTCTATAGATAAAGCGAAAAACTATGAAATAAAATTAGTATTATCACCTTTATAATAAACTTATTATATTGTTACGATCTTATAAAATTTGAATTGTTTCGTAAGGCTGTAGTTGCAAATAGTTGGAAAGATCCTACTGTGACTTGAAACAACACTTGGTAATTAATAAATTTAGAGAATCGGGAGGTGATAGTTGCGAAAATTTACGTCACACATTATTGTCTAAGGATTTTGCAATAACTTCCAACTTTTTTCTATTTCTCTAAATTTATAGTAAAACTCTGCCTTCCTTAAAATTTGAGTTCCTGGTAGGGCCCTAATATTTATGGATTGAATGCCTATTCTTTTAATCCGGCCATTGGTTGGAAAACAATTTTCGATATCCCCTAAACTTACTTATAATTATCATATAAATGCGTGTGCACGACGTTTTGAGAGTTCCACTTTAGGAAAAAATAACCCTATGAATTACAACTAAATATTTTTTTATTTATAAGACATTTTTTAATTCAATTTACTAGAACCGTGGTGGCACAGGTGATAGAGCGTTCGGCTCCTAATAAGGGCATCTAGAATCAAATCCCAGCGGTACCTTTTTATTTTACTTTATTTTATAACCGTCTTTGAACAGCCGACCCAATTTTGGGTTTACGCCTACTAATGATCAAATCCGTAGCCTTGTAATTTTGAGCCCAATCCAGAAGACAAGGGAACTCCTGGATCAAGGATTGGGAGAAATTAGAACTTTTCGATGGAATTAACCCGCATTTGCGTTACATAGGGAGAAAAACCTCCCATGGTTAGCCTAACGGCAAGGGGACTCTAACCTATGAATTGTCAACCACTGAGGATATTTTACATCATCACTGTGGTCGGTGCGAGTCAGGCGCGGTTCACCTCATTGGAAGGCGAACGCTCTACCCTGAGCTACCACGACTCACGGTGGCTTGTTAATGCCGTCGGCTAACTGCGAGCTATTTCTGTTGATTTCCTCTCCATATAAAATCAAATGCGGATTGGTTCCACCAAAAAGTCCTCTACGAAAGTTAGTTTGTCCAATGCTTAAACCAGGAGTTAACCTTCTGGGTTGGGCACAAAATTACTAGGCTACGAATTTCAGCATTGATAGTAGTAAATTAGAATTGGGTCAACTGTTCTACGCCGATTATAAAATAAAATTCACTTTATGAATAATAATGAATCCTTTACTAAACTTTGAATATAATTATTTTAAGATAGCTATTTCCTCGTATTATTTAGATAAAATTCATTTCAATGTGGTCAGTGCTTATAATATTTCAATTTAGTATCTTTTCATGGCAATTACAATTTTCAAAATTTATGGTTATAAGTACCCGAATATCTCTTCCCCTTAGCATTTTTTTTTTTTTCTTATTATAATTGTAAATTTTTTGCATGTTAAGTCTCATCTGTTGGGGTCACGTATTAAAAATGAAGGACGATGATTTTACCTTCCTTAATCCGTGATTGAATTCACGTAATCAAAGCCACGGAAACGTGCAGAATTGAAGGTTTTCTAAAATTCCTTTTGGGAATGACCCCTATTCAAAACGCTGAATGAAAATTTTCCCGAGAGTCGATGATGTTGACAAACCAGAAACCTCTTTGGCGCATGCGCCGAACATCCCATCCTCTGTTATTCTCTCACTTTGGCGGGTTTTAGAAAAGATTCCAAACATCCTCAAAGACGGATGGTGGATGATGAGATAAAGTTTTATCTCTTTTTCTTTCCAGAGCTTTGTTCTTTTGTCGAGCTTCATTTAAAGCAACCAAGTGCCTTTCTCTGTTTATACAAAATTTTAAATTATTTTTACGATTTCCTCCTGTATAGTTAGAATAAATGAATAGCGTTGATATTTATAGAAATTGAAATACATAAGATAGTTATTGAGGGTGAGTATTCTTTTCCCTTTATTTACTTTCCTTTTGTTTTTAATGTTATAGTTTTCACTGTAATTCGTAAATCTCATAAAATTTCTAAATGATAAGGGTTTCTTTTAGTTAATAACTTTTATACGGTTTTCATTTGTACGATTGTGTGTATTACTTTTTTAATAAAACTTGTTATATTTTTCGTAATTAATGATCGTCATCCAATTAATTTGTAAATATTTTTCATCTCATATTGTGCATTCTTAAAAATATTATTTATTTTATTTACTTTTCAATACAAATTGTTATTACTTTTACTTGTATTTATTGATGCCAACGGACAGCAATATAATATTCGGCAATGATATCCGTATATAGTTGATCATTTACTAACATTTCACATTGATAATAATTTAAATATTATGTACATGAACGTTTGTAAATATACTACCAAGTGTATTCTTTCATGTATTTACTTTTTAAAACAGAATATTATAATTGTTATTATTTATTTTTCCTAAATTAAGTTATAATTTTTAATAAAATTCGTAATCTTACAAATAGTGGTTTAAATTTTAAGTAAAAAATTCAGTACGAAATCTTTATATTTATCCACTTTTTAAAGGTTATTGCGGCAATTTTAAGGAGATGGTTTATCAAGTTTGTCAAAAGAATATAGTTTAATATAGAGGAATTAAAGAATTTATATATATATATATATATAAATATCAACAAACGGTCAGTTTTTTCTTTTGCGAGTTGTTTACATAGCACCAGTGAGGGAAATATCACTAGGCTATTCGGTTCATTTATCATCAATTAATAACTAAGGTGACTAAAATTTATTCCACTAACAATTTTTTCGGTGTTTTCAAATGTATTGATTTGAGTTCAAAATGTCTTTTTAATTAAAATGAAATTTTCTATTACAAATAAGTATTTTAATTAAACTATTCTCCGAAAAAACTTAGATTGAAATTAATTTCAATGTGACTCTAGATATACCTTTCCGAGTTGTAATAAACAACTACTTAAAAAATTATTAAAATTGTAAACAAGAACACTATTCCCATAGCTTGTCCATTTTTTTTTCAATTATGGAAAAAAAATAAACAATGCTATTCCATACGTAAACCAGAAGGCAAGTAAACGTCCAAATTATTATTGAAAAATTCTTCACGATTTAAGAATTTGAATAAATATTTTTAAAAAAATGTCCACTATTCCGCTTCTCCTCTGTCGATTTGCTAAAAAAAAGTCGTGATCTGAGGTTTAACTGATTTGGAACCAATGAACAAATATGAAATAAACAAATAATGTTTTCCAAAATATTTTTTTAAAAAAATCTGATAAAAATTTTTTTATTATAAAATTGTTCAGGTAAAAAAAAAATTCTGACAACGAGGCACTATTCAGGGAATTCTTGTAACAAACCTACATCATTAACCTGTTTTTAGAAGCTTTTAAAATCCATTTTTAAAGTCTGGTACATTCTAACAACCGAATTGTAGTTATAATAAAATTTTTATAACAAATAAATGATTTTTAAAAAAATATGATTTATCGCAATATAAATTCTATTCTGTTTATCGAACCTGTAAATACAGTGGAACCCTTAAGAAATAAGAAACTTATTTAAGCTTAATTCTAATAGAAAACATTTTTGTACTGTAAATTGAATTTTATTACTAAAATTTAAGTTTTAGTGGAAATAAAGCAAATTAGAAAATATAACTCTAAAGGTATAAATGTATTATTTCCATTAAAAAAAAAGTGTTGTAATTTTGCTTCTGGTATAATTTAATTTTTCATAAACCATATATATTTTTTTCAAATTTATTGATTCTATTATAGTGTTATTTGTACGTCATTATTCTTAAAAAATATGCTATTATAATTTTCAAGTGTAATTAAATTTATAATTTCGTATGATTCTGTGTCAGTGGAAATTTTCTTTTGATTTGCTTTGAAATTAAAATCCTTTCAAAAGGGATTAAAATGCTTTGAAAAATGCTTAAATACACGAAAACTGGATTTTTCTTAAATTTATAAACGTAGGGGAAGTTGACCCCTTTCCTTCTAAAAAAATTTCTTTTAGTTCGCTTGGAATTAAGTGGAAGAATGTTTGTGGCCCTTAGATCTGCTACCGCGGGTTAAATCGGTGAGGCTAGGGGGTCGTAATTTGGAGATCCTTATTTAATGCTAATACGACATTTTTAAAAACAATTTTTTCCAGGCAATTTTATGCCAACTCCAACTGTCTTGTCAATAATTTAAAAAATTGAAATGTAGCTGTCGGATCATAAATCGTCACTTACGAAAAGGTGTCTGGCGAGTCACTCAAAGTTGATTTGGTGTGTTTATTATGACCATTGGCTCTTCGTCAACCTTGAAAAGTCTGCCTTCTTTTTTATTTCGCATCTGCAGAAGAACACATTGTTGTGGCTTTGGTTCGCATTTAATAGTTGAAGTGTTGACCTTGGAACTGGTCAGTTCTCTGCGTTTCTTTGGAAAAAAAAGAAAAGGCGTCACGTTAGCCATTTTGGCGGCGTTAAAAAACTCTTGCGTAACGTATTGTTACTAAAGTATACTAGGTTATCGATCCCTTTAATGAAGTGAAATGTTGGTTTTTTTTTTTCAGAATTATTCATGGAGATTTTTCGGAAATGTTTCATATGTTCTGACCTTACCGATTTCTGTTACTAGCATGACAACATCGTTCTGTCTCTAAATTTCCCTTAACTTTTTCTTCTTTTTAAAAAAAATCTTGTGCTAGGTAAAATGATATCTAAATTATACATACAATGAAATCGACGACAAAACTTTAAAGAGGAATTCAGGAATAAGAATTTCGTACGTTTTATGTTAAGTCACCGCCGCCGCCATCTGTATCTCTTACTATAAATTATATCTCTTAAAAAAAATTGAAGCGAAAATAAAACATAATATTAAGTAAAAAATTTATATAATATTAAAAAGCACTGTTTTTTGCGGATATATTCGTGTGAGCTAATGACGAGATTATATCTTTTCGTACTTTGTTTTTCAACTTTTTAATTTTTAAAAAAATAAAATAAAATTCCTAAATATTTCAAAATATTTTATTCTTACAATGTCTTTTCTTTTCATGAATATTTGTTATATTTTTTCTATGTTTTCTCTATATTTTTAACTTATTTCATGAGTTATTTCATATGCAGTAAATAAAACTTATTAATTTCTTTAATTTTCTTCGTTATTCTCTCTTTTCTTATTTCCTTTATTATATATATGGGCAACATTTTGATTGCAAAAACCGAAACTTTGACGGCTAATATCGCTATAATCTGGATAGCCGTTTTCATAACTAATTACTATCGACCAAACAATAAATATCTGTAATTAAATATCTGTGTAACTACTGACCAATTGAATTTCTAAAAATGGCGTAAAATTAATGCCCATTGAAATTACGGTTATGCCATGAAACAGTTGTTACTGCTTTTTAAGTTTTTGCAGACTGTTGCCACCTTGATAATAAAATAAGTTTTCATATCAATATTCAATGATGATTAATAGTAATTATATATGCTGTAAATTACTATTTATCATTAATAGTTGTAATTATACAATCAGTTGTAACTATACAATCTGTTGTAATTATACAATCTGTTGTAATTATACAATCTGTTGTAATTAAACATGTATACATGCTGTATTGTAAAGTCTGGCTCTTAACAAATGCCATCATCATTTTGCAATGTTCCAGGCCAAGTCTCTAGGATTAGAAAAGTCTCTAGTATTTTCTATTAATACTGATTTTTTCGGACTTACTTGATTAGTTCATTTTTTTTAAAAATTTACAAAAGTTTAATTATTAAGCCTGGATTTTCTAAGATTTATAGCAATGAGTCTTGTATTATCTGTTTGAATAGAGAAGTATAGTAAATCTAACTAAATGAGAAATAAAGGATACATTTCTAACTAACCTAAAAGTATCAAAGCTCACTGCAAATGCACTTAAAAAAGGTCTGGCTAACTAAGCAATTAATTATATATTTTCTTTTTAGTCTAAAAGCATGTTATTTCATTGCAATATGCTTAAAAAGTGTTTATCCGATTAGAAAATAATTCAGACTTTTTTTTAAAAAATTATTCTGGTGATTATTCTGGTCGGATATTCTACGTAATAAACAAAAGATATAAAGAAATAATGTAACAACCAAACAATAGTGTGTAACAAAAAGATACAAGCTATTGTGTTAATATACTTTGCTTTGGCTATACTGATACAATATTAGCACTCTAATTTGCGGAAATAATTGTGTGAGCTGACAGCAAGTTTATATCTTTTTTTTTTCATTTTGTTTTCTGGCTTTTTATTTTTTGTAAGATTTTTAAAAAAATTTTTTAAATAATTTTGTTTATTTTGTTAATTTTCTTTTCCTTTAAAAATGTTTTCCCTTTTTATTTATTCCTTTGTTTCTTTGTATTTCTATCTTATATGGGTTCCAAGTTCTTGCAGCTTATGCACAGTTAATAAAACGTAATAAATTTCTTTGTATATATATATATATATATATATATATATATATATATATATATATATATATATATATATATATATATATATATATATATATATATAAATAAATATAAAGGATGACAAAACATTTTCAATCTTTCGAATATTTGGACAACTCATCATTTATTGTAATGATAATAGTTATTTCTATTAAATTTGGTGCGTAGACAAAAAGATGCAAAAAAAATTGTTAAAGAATGCATTTCCTAGCATTGCGAAAGCATTACTAAATCTGCACGAAGATGCAATATTGACGTCGTGATTTAAGATTTCTTGAGTACAAGGTAATCCAAAATCTATAATAAAAACAGCTGCAAACGTGATCACATTCCTCGTTTTCTCACTGCTTACCTTTTCTGTTCACGTTGGAGGGGGTGGTTTTACATCATGATTACAGAAAGAAATTGATTCCTGCTCAATTCTTCCTAATGCAAGTTTTGTTTTCGGTATTTTTTTTTATTCATATAGAAGTAGACTTGTTTTGTTTTCAGCATTTTTTCTGATTCATATAGAAGTAGACTTGTTTTGTTTTCGGCATTTTTTCTGATTCATATAGAAGTAGACTTGTTTTGTTTTCGGCATTTTTTCTGATTCATATAGAAGTAGAATTGTTTTGTTTTCGGCATTTTTTCTGATTCATATAGAAGTAGACTTGTTTTGTTTTCGGCATTTTTTCTGATTCATATAGAAGTAGACTTGTTTTGTTTTCGGCATTTTTTCTGATTCATATAGAAGTAGACTTGTTTTGTTTTCGGCATTTTTTCTGATTCATATAGAAGTAGACTTGTTTTGTTTTCGGCATTTTTTCTGATTCATATAGAAGTAGACTTTACATACGGTGCTTAGTAAGTTCAAATGATATTTTGATTTCCTTTTCTGTATTGTTTTGTATTAAGTGTTCATTTTATCAGCAACGGCTTCGGAGGATAAAAATAAAAGAAGCATTTTATATAATTTAATATAACTGACGAAAACAAAAATTTGATGAAAATGAAATGCTTTTCTGTGATTAATTGGATGCCTGCGAACGACGTCATCGTTGGTATCGATCCTGATTGGCAATTGAAACGTGGCATTTGCTTATGTTTCAAACAGTTATTTCAGGATATGACTTCCATCATAGATAATTCGATATGCGATCTGGTAAACGATTATCGTATCGAGTGATAATCTCATAATTTGTAAATAGATGATGATGTATGTAATTAATACTTAGCACCAAAAAAATGAGCTATTAATTTTCCTTTATTAACGAAAAGAAGTTAAACAGCTGTAATGTTAATAAGCTATTTTGTTTATAAACAACCAGCTGGCGCTGAGGTTATTGGTCAGGTGGTTGTGCATCAGCGGTCTTCTTCTTCATGAGTTCCCATTGTATATTTCTATCACTATTAAGTCAAATAATAGAACAATAATAAATGCTTTTAGTTTATTAGTTTCAAAGAGTTGAGCTTGAGAAGCCTGACCAAAAGACACCCTCTCTCCTGACTAAACCAAAACCATATTTTCAACCTCGTAGTTATTTAAAATGAACCTAAATTATCACTCGCTGTTTGAGCCCAATTTTTTTTACAGATAGTTTATGTTCAGAAATTATATGTAATAAATTTTTTTGCATACTTGGAAGTAATTTTAAAATTACAACGTATCAAGAATTACGATTTTTTCTTTAGTAGTTTTCTCTTGATTAGTGTTTAATTTTTCCAAGTTATATAAATCCTGCAGACAAAGAGCACAGCTGGCTGTAGAGAGTTGCATTAATTTAATTTGTGCTTTAAATTTGCTATAAAATGCACGAATAATTTACGAAATTTACACGGTTTTTTAAAATCCAGGAAAGTTTCTTAATTTAGTAAACTGTTGGTTCTTAAGAAGTTATCCTTTTTTTCATTTTTGGTTTTTAATTTTTTTTACGGACTTGCAGATTCTTTTATAGTTTGTCTTTAGTTTTCAGTTTTTTTTTCTTTTTCATACTGTTAGGTTCTTAAAATGTTCAATTCTTTGTTCGTAATTTTTTATTACAGATTTTCAGGTTTTGAAAATGTTTCATTTTTTAGCTCTTTATTCTTTTTTTAATATTTATTATAGAAGGCGCTTTTAGGTTCTAGAAATGTCGCAATTTTGTTCATATTTTTTTTTCTTGCGTACTCTCAGGCTCTTAAAATGTTTCATTTTTACTTTTAATTCTTTTTTCTTTTTTTTACATGCATTAAGCTTCAAGAACTTTCTTATTTTTAGTATCTTACAGAAATATTATCTGGTATTTTAAAAATATCGATTACATCGATTTTTATAGTTTTTGAGAAGTTCTCTTTTTTCGTCTTTCGAATACGTACCCTAATTTTCTTTATGCTCTAGTATTCCTTTAATGCTCTATGAATTTAACTACGACTCAACAACGTTATTGCTAGACTAAAGTTTTTAATTAGTTTATTCGACAAAGGTACTCGTTATCTTCGCATGAATTATTTTTATGATAGGACATAAAAAGAAAAAAAAAATATCGTCTGCATTTCACGCTGCTTCAGAAACACGCTCGCTATTTATATTCCGTAGACGGCAAGGTGTTCTAAGCTCTATACCAGTCAATCCAATTATATCATTCTTCAATTGACTATGCATTTTTATCGCCAAGGTCGCCGCATGGATTTTATAGCGGAAAAGCACGAATTTGAAAGAATGTTTGATAGGAATCAAGGATGGCTTGTTAAAAGCAATTTTTTTTCCCCGCCTTCTTTTAACCGCCTTCTTGTTAAAAACAGATTTGGAAAGAATTCAAATCACAGTGAGTGCACTTGTCCCCAGCTGATGTTATTTTAGTACCCTCAACATTGTGTATTTAAAAGAATTGTTTGTTTGGAATATTCTGTGGTAAGAAGCGTTGCTTAAATCAAAATAAGCTTTCTTTCTTTGTTTGCCTTGTAGTTAGTTCCGAGGTTTAAATAGAGCCGTAACTGGCTTACAGTTATATCTTGTAATCAGGGCGCGCGATTAGCAACTAGCGAATTACTTGTTAAAAGAATCGAATGCTAGTGTTACCTTATAATAGTTTTAGACTAGAGACTGAATTATTTGTTTGTGCCCATCGTATTTTAGCAATTATTTATTTGTTTTCTGGCCATTTCTACATGGCTTTTCAAAGTTCGGCATTTCAATGTGATATTACGATATGAGAATTTCATATTTGAGTAGTCACTTTCCGACGTACCCAGTTAGTGATCATTTTGCCGCAAATCCTCTTAATTTTCGATTTTTTTTAAAAATATTTTTTATTTGACAATTATTAATTTTTATTCATCACTTCTATGTGACTTTTCAAACAACTTACTCGTTATTACGACTCACAAAATTCGAATTTTAGTTATTACTTGCTGATTGGAACAATTTTCAACGATTCCATCATAAATTCACTTTGTTATAGTTTTATCCGATATTTTTTTAGGCAGTTATTCAATTTATCACTTTTTCGGAGTAACTACTTTTTGTTGTAAAACTCATGAGTTTTGTCAAATGTGGAAAAGTGCATAATTTTTATATAATTTAATAAATATAATGCGATACTATAAAACAGTGTCATTTATACTCTACGAACGAGTAAACATTTAAATTATATATAATTTTCAATTTGTCGTACACTAATATTTTTGTTGCATTTTCTGCTTTATAGAATAGAATGAAAATGTATTGTCACTTTGAAAATTCTAATATAAACCCTAGTTTTGTTACTTGTTTTTTACAAACTTTATTATCGATTTTAAAAATGAAATCATGTCGTGCTTGAAACTAACACTTATAGATGAAAAAATGACGGTACTTTTTTTAAAAATGCATAAAAATTTAATTTATGTATGATGACATTTTATATATGACTTTCGAAACTATACTTATGTAAAATTAATAAAAGACATTCTAAAAATAATTATAGTTTAAAATATACTGTTATAACAGTTTTATTTATTTATTTTTTTTATTAAACGACTTAAAACTCCTCATGCACCACAAAGTATAACATGAGGCTTACAGTTGTAAGTAGAAAACAAAAGAAGAAAAATTTACAAATTTAAATTAAAAACAAAATTCCGCAAGGCAGCAAGACTTTCAATACTTTTGACCAGTTCTGATAAGACAGGAGGCCAACAAATGGAAAGACGCCTCAAATCAGTCTTTAATTTCATTCGGGCACTCGCAAACAGATTGCAATGAAGAAGAATATGTTCAGCATCTTCATCAGCATCGCCACAAGCACAAATTCCACTGGTCTCCAGATGGAAACGAAATAAATATCTCTTAAAATTTCCATGGTTTGTTAAAATTTGGGTTAATTTAAAATCAGTTGCAAAGAATTTACATTGCAAACGGTGAAAAATGGATGGAAAGAACCTTTTCGTCCAAAGCGACCGAGGCGAAGCAAGAAATTCAGCATTCCAGTCCGCAATGATTTTATCTCTAGCGATGCGCTTCCAGTGAGAAGCTGGAACAGACACCCTTAAGTCTATTTCACCACACGTAGCTTCCCTAGCCAATTGGTCTGCTCTTTCATTGCCTAAAATACCGCAGACAGTTATAACAGTTAAACAAAAATTTACATATTTTTAAAGATGCCCGTATACTTATAATATTTCTTTAAAAATAAAGCATATTTTATTATAAAATGGAATTCATGGAATTATTACTTTCACAAAACTTATCTGCTGTCACAATTTACATGATCGAAAAGAAAACTTTTGCCTGTAACAGACCAAGGTGTGGGGAAACAAATTTTTGCCACATTTTTTAGTTGCTGTTCTCATTCCTAAATGCTACTTGCCAATATCAGCAAGCCTGCTTGGTGAAACCAAGCGAATTTAAGGCAAATGGTGCGCTTCTTGTTTTTCAGTGGCGCCATCTATGGCTAAGAACACAAATTCAGCCACACACGTCTCACAAACTGTTTATAGGGTGGACCCATTCATGCCTTCATTCATTCGTTCGTAGATCGTAATTTTGACTTGAACCAGGGAAAGATCAATCTTCGATTCAGTACCCCCCGGGGATTTAATTTGTTATGGGAGCATGGAGGACTTTTTGACCCAGCAGATTTAACGTGTACCAGTTACCATTTACTACACGGTGAGTCTTCGGCCGGCAGGGATCTAAACCACGACTTCTTGGATATGAGCCCACTGTAAATATTTCAAGAGATATAAATATTGCATCAGATGTTAGCTTGGATAAAGTAAGAGTTAAGTGGCACTGGTAAAGTTTATTCCAGCAATTTTGGAGACGAAGGTATTAAACCTGGGAATAATCACTAAAGGAAATGCGCTTTTATTCCGCGTTCTTTCACTTTCCCTTTCTGTAAGAAAGGGTTTCTCAAACTTTAGTAAAAATGTGCTAAAATTGCTCTGAAACAAGTATTGTCGAATTTGAAAACCCATATAGTCATTATCAAGTATAGTGGCATGCTCAAAATTGAAACAGAATATACTCAATTTTGATCAAGATGCATTGTCTCAAAAACGAGACATCATGATGAAATGACACGTCATCATCAAATGTGACTTAAGTTCAATCAGAGGCGTAGCTAGAGTTTACAATGCCTGGGGACTAACTCAGATTTTTCTGCCTCTTGCATCATAATTTCAGACTTCGGAACCATTTTATGTTTTAGATTACGTAAAAATTTGAAGTCCACCGTTCTTGGCTTGGGCATTAATCGGATTTTTTTTAAATAAAAAAAATTATTTTAAGAAAAACTTTGTTCGATAGAAAATTATACGGTTTTTTGCATAAATGCTAAATACCCAGCCGAGTACTGAGATTCGGCCGGTTAATAAATCAAAATTATTCCGGGTATCCGGAATCAGGCGGGCAACAAATAGAATTTTTGCAGGGTTCCCGGATCCTTCTAAGTAAAAATTCAATTTCACTGGGTATAAGGTACCTGGATACGGTAAAATTTAAGGATCCGATACAACTCTATCATTTCGTCGCTTTTATTTTTCGCATTTGTTCAATTTGTTTACACTACGAGAGGTAATTTTGAATGTATTTTTTTTTTTAAACCATATTGTTATTTTTTGCATTTGATTCATCTCTATGTAAGTTATAAAACTTTTGAGTAAAGAAATTATTTAATAAAATATTTATGATTACCACTAAATAGTGCACAGGCAATATCAAATAATTTCATAAAGTTTTTTCATAATAAAAATTTGAATTCTTAATATAGAAAGTTAGGCAGAAAAATAAATCAAAATTGAATTTATAGTGTCAAGAGCAAAATGATCGTGCCGGCGAAATAAAATGTCAGTGAAGTGATCTTGTTGGTGAAATGAGCTGTCAATGAAGTGATTGTGTCGGCGAAACTTTTCGGGGTGAAGTGATTGGGTTGGCGAATTGAGCTGTCGGTGAACTATCAGAGAGGTGATTGTGTCGCCGAAATAATCGGGTCGTCGAAATTATCATGTCGATGAAGTGGGAACAACGATATGATCTGTCGGTAAATTGTATGTCGGTGATATAAACTAAACCCGTTTGTTCGAAGCATATTAAATAATTATGTCATTCGCATATTATTTTCAAGATTTAGATCAAGCAAGGAAATTAAGATCAATCCTGAAAATTAAGATCTATCCTGGAAATTAGATGAATAATGGAAATTAATTACGATACGGCAACCTTTTGTCTATCATTGTGTAAAATCTATTGGATTTTAGTTTTGTTAGCTATGCTTTATTCCTAAGTCCAAAAAGATTTATACATGGTTTTATTGATACTGAAAAATTAGACAACATACGGCTATATCTCTTATAGCTTTTCTTGTTTACCTGGTTGCGCAAAAGTCGTGCACTATCGCGTGTTTACATTTAATTTATTTAGGCCGGACAGTGTTAACGAAAAACAACTCCAACGTTGATATATTAAAAGATCCATATCATTTCGTCGACGCCAGTGCTTGTCAGCAATTAATCTGTTTTCAAAGAGAGCTTTATAACCCTGTTAATAATTTATTTCTCTGACTTAGGCGACGGATTTAAGAGAGCTATCTGATCGAAATAAACTGAACACGTTGATTAATTGGGAAAGAGCACTTAGTCCTTTCCTAATGCTTTCAATGAAGTTTTTGCTTTTCATAAACAACTTTTGGCGGATTGAGTATTCGAACGGTGCTATAGTTTTTTGTTAGAAATAATGAAGTGGTCAGTTTATTTTTGTTTATCTAATTATTCTATTTATTTTTCATTTCTTTTTTTTCGATCTGGGAATGATTTTTTTTTGTAACTTTATCATAAGTTTGTATATATACATGATATCATTTAAAATACTTTTTTGTAACTTATAAATTTTTTTTTTTTAGAAAACACGTGAAAAAATAATTTAATAAGTAAAATAATGACCACAATGAGTTTAACTTTTGTATCAACTGATCAATATCAATTTGTCGTAAAATCTAACAATAAAGTTTATATCATTTTTGTTTTATGAGCTTCTTTTTCTTAATGACAGGTACTGAACTTATCGTTCTTCACCATTGAAGGTGACGAAAGTGTTGCTCATTTTGCGTTACCTGGTGAACACCTTGCGGCCAAAAGGCGAACACATTGCCACAGATACCCGTTCATGGGGTGGGCCACTTTCACACTTTACACAAAACAAATAACAACACACAGAGAGAAACATCCATCCCTTGAGCGGAATTCTAAATAGTATAAATTTAATTAGATATTTCATTTTTAAGCAGTACAGTATCAGAAAATAGCCAAGTGTTAAATTTGAATATCGATGAAAAAAATGTGTGCACTTTTTATACCTCTTATTATATTATTAAATAATACAGAACATGAACATAACAAATTAAGCTTTTATCAAGTTAATCATAATCAATTCATGCAAATATCTTTTATGAAATTATAAGTGATAAATTTTTTGTATGAAACAGCAAGCAACTGAAATATTGTTTTCCCTTTAAAATTGCTTAAATACTGTAGATTATTTAACTGCTTTCTTTCTTGACCCTCTTGTATAGCGGGATCAAACATTTAATTGATTTTCTGATTTCAAAAATTATTTTTACCAAATTAGTTTACTTAATTGTATTCTTTAGGTTTGATGCTACTGTAGTCACTGCTGAATGTGATAATTTTGGGACACAATGATTTGATAACATTAAGTGATTGATAACTTTAACCAATTGATAACATTAACTGATTGATAACAATAAACGAAATGCGAAAATATATAAATTTACTAAATTAAGACACACATCCTGAGTTTGAAAATAAAGAGAAAAATTCACCTTATGTTTATATAATGTAGTTTCTTTTCACTTATAAAAATTATACACAATAAAAAAATACCAATTATTGATTATCTGCATTTTTTATTCAGAAGCTCATTTATAAATCATTCATAATCATCATGCTTTTTTATGTCATCGACGCGGTATTGTATTCAATGCTTGAACACTTTTATTGTATTCTTCATTTCAGCCAGGAGTGAAGGGAATTTTCAGTGCCTAATATTTCCCCAGAACACAGCTTATTTGGTTCGAAATTTCCCCTAAAATTATAGCGCATTTGTTTTCATAAGTTACAGAAACTTTTTTAAAATATTTTTAGAAAATAAAGTTTGTATATTGTTAATATATTTTTTTTAATAATTTTATCTTTAATTAAGTGAAAAACACAATTCTTGAATTAACTGTGAAAATTTTGTGAAATGACACATTTTTTTTACAATAAAATTTTTTTTGCAATTTTATTTATTTAATCGGATCAAAATTTTCTCACAAACATCGTTCGTGCGATTAGACACATTTTTAAACAACGTCAGAACATTCTTTATTAAAGCTTGATGAATTTATTTTCTCTTTGTAGGTAGTGAATGAGGTGATAAAGAGTGGGCTAGTGAGGGATATGGAATGCGATGGATAATGAGCAGCCACATCAAGAGCACGTCAAATGCGTGGTGGTGGGAGACACGGCAGTGGGCAAGACACGTCTTATATGCGCCAGGGCATGCAATGCTCGGCTCACGCTCAGCCAGCTCCTAACCACACATATACCCACCGTCTGGGCTATCGACCAGTACCGCATCTACAAAGAGGTGAGTTCTACTCAAAATATCAAATACTGTTTTGTAATTTTTCATCAACTCTTTCTTTTTAAAAAATCGTTTAGTCTTACTGTAGATTGATCGTAAGACACAATTCCCATTAGATCACCAAAGTAAAGCATCACTGGGTGACCACTTTGATCAGCCTGCGAAGAGCCCTCGTTGAACTGTTCTACTGTTAAGTGCTCGACTTAGCGCGCAAGTAGCCGGACATTGCAATGTGGGGAAGACATCCCCTTTGCAAAGGATTGGAATCGAAGACTATGAGGGAAGAACGGTTTATATCCATTTTTTCGCAAAAATAACGATTGGATCAGAATCTATTGCATTTTGTGGATTACTAACTGGGTTCGTAGCGTTTTTAAAAAGCGCTTAAAGGTGCTTATTTTCGATTTTTGTCTTTTAAAAGCCCTTAAAGTTGCTTTTTTCACTGGGTGTTTTTAAAAAGTGCTTAATTTTCCCTTTTTCGAAATGAGATCTTTTCTTTACCCTGTTGATTTTCGCTACGAATTATACAAAAAGACATAGTTCACATTGTTCTATGCAACGTTTTCACAATTCATTCTACCCCAATCTATTTCGGCTCATTGTCAGTCCGTAGCGTATGTAAACTCCATTCGTTTTACATGATTCAAAATATCATGATTTTGTCAAAATTTGAATAATTGATTTGTCAGAATTGTAAAAAAAAATTGCTAAAAGGTTATTATTATTATTATTTTTTTTTTGACATGATGGTTCAAACAAGATAAAAACTACCAATTGTCAAAAACTTTCCATCCCTGCCTAGTTATGATATTTTTTTAAAGTGCTTAAAAATATTTTTTGAGTGTTTGAAAAGTGCTTAAAACGTGCTTGTTTTTTGTTGAATAATTTGGCTACGCACCCTGTACTAAGTTTTGAAAAATAATAACTCAAAAAATCGGTTCTTCCTAAGAGTTATTGCTAACTGAAGATAGGCTGTACTTGGAAAAGCCCTTTTCGCCCGCAAAAACGTTTTTTTTTCCTCCAAATCAGCTTTTATGGGTATAAACCGTTCATCCCCCCTGTTGCAAAATAAATTCATTGAAATAAAGAGTCATAAAAGTTTTAAATTTTTGTACTGACACTGCTTTAATTAACTTAACAATTCACAAAACATTTCTTAATTAAAATCGGAAGTTATTCTGGACTTTTTGAAAAAGGTTCTGTTTTTTGAGAAATAGTAAAAAAATCTACTCGTGATAATTGGAATGTTTGAAAATAGTTTACTGTTTCTGTGAAATATGAAGAAACGTACTCGCACTATTTTAAATCTAAAATTAACTCGGGTTCTTTCTGTCTGGTTCCTGTTTTACTAAATGTGTGGAAAAAAACACAGAAACTAATTTTTTCAAGAGCTGTAGTTTCAAAATTATGTTGAATTAAAAACATCATATTTTCCTTTTTTAAAAGAAACATTTTGCTTAGAAGTCTCTTTTAAAAATGGAAAATATTTTAAAGGGCCCGTTTTTAGGAGGAAATATTTTGTAAAAGATCCATTTAAATTATATTTAAAAAAGAAAACTATGTGAATGATCCGTCAACGGATCTAAGTTTTTCTATAAACGACTCCTGAAAATAAACGAATCAAACCGCGTATCAATGCGACAAAATATGGGATTGTTATGTACAGCAGTACATAATTAAAAAAAAATTAATTCAATAATAAATTAATTCACAAAATAAAAATTCAATAATTATTTCTCATCAAATTCATGACTAAAATTTTATTTAAAATTATAAAAAAAATTATGTTCCAGTTAGAAACATAATAACACAGGTTATTATAAACTGACGGTTAGGCATTAAATAATGATTTTGTCACAATTTCCACCAAGAGACAAAAATAATGTTTTTTTTTTTCTTTCTTCTTTTATTTTTTATTTTTTTTTAAATTTATTTATTTTTTATTTATTTATTTTTTTTTTGTAAAATGCTTAAGGATTTATCGCCAATAGTGAGCTTTATTTTGCTATTAAATAAATAATAAGTACAGTAAAGTTCAGATTAAGTTAACCTGGAAAATTGAGCTATGTTCATCTGAATAAAATAAACGCTAACAGGGAGTATTTATCTAAAAATTGAATAAATGTTTTATATTAATGACCGTCTAATATATAAATAAAAAAGGTTTTTTAATAAATTTTATTAATAATGTAGTCATTTGCATGGCTAAATTATCGAATCAAGCTTTATATTTCGGAAGGGATTTTCAAAAAGCCAAACATAGTCCCCGTCGAACGAAAGCAACTGACATATGTAATCTCTTTGTTATATGTCATATTTTTTGCATATGCAATTTAAAAGAAAACAAATGGCTTCTAGCGTTTGCCAACTTGGCCAAATTATCAATTAATCCAATCAAATCCGACAATATTTTTAGGTTTAATTTATCTGAATTTTATTGCACTTATTATTTATTTCATAGCAAAATTAAAGTTCACTATCACATTTCTTGCGCATAAAAAAAAAGAAAAGAAACGATATAAGTAACTTTTGAAAATTCTTGAATTTTACCATGATTTGACTGCGAAAATCGATTTTCGTTCCTCTATGAACCGTAAGAAAAAAACCTCTTTGTCACGTCTTGCTTTGTCTGCCGAAAGACTGTTCTTGTTGGAAAATTGGTTTTAAGGATTTCAAGAGTTTCGAAGACAAAGCTATAATTTTTAATACACTATAAATCATCCTGTCTGAATTATCTGGGCTCTATAATGGATAAATTACTCAAATATTTTAAAATGTATAAATTTTTTTTATTATTATTTTTATTTAGAAATTGCTTTATTTGTCCACTTATAGAAAAAAAAACAAAAAACATTATCCCTATGGAGAGAGCCTGTTTCCATCTAAGTGCATGCCAAATGAATGCCAGGCTCGCAGCGCGAACGAATATCGATATTGCCAACTCTTGAAACGACGTTGCGCAAACTTCTTTTTGTTTGCTTTCTCAAGTCGTAAAAAAAATGAGGAAAACAAAACTTATTGAATAATCAATTAACAAGTAATAAGAATTAATAAAAATAGTACCTAAAAATCGTAACAAATAAGCGGCTTTCCTTTCGCATTTAAAGAAACTGATAAAAGATTAATAATTATTGTTTCTTGTAGACGATTTTCTTCTACAGCGAAACAAAGTAAAATTTTTTTATTTGTTTAGGGTATGTCAGCATAAGATGCGCCATTTTTAGTGCTCCAATTAAATCTAAAGCTCTTGCTACGTCATATAGTTGTTCCTTTTTCAAGAAAGAATATTATCCTTATGTATTGAAATCTGTCACTAAATCTAGGATTCCAGTAGGAATACGAAACTATAACCTTTTTTTTTTAAAAAAAAATTATTCTATGGTATATATCGTAAATGATAGCACGAATTAAATTTCTATCGGACGTGTTTAACTTTGTTTTGTTTAATTTTTTGAAACCTTTATATTGTCTTGAAAGCTTATAGCTTAATTGTATAATTTGATAACGAAATAAACTATATGCAGTCGCGGATGATTACTTTAATCCCATACCGCAATGGTCTTTTCTTAACTTGCAACGGAGTGTTGATAAAAACTATCCAAGTCAGTGAATAATTTGTTTTGAAAAAATTGTATAAGCTCTGATAATGCAGCGTTGGAGTCAATTTTTAAATATTTAAAAATTATGTCTCTAATACTTTTCATTTTCACACAACCGTCACTTTTTCTTAAATTGATGTTTTGCGCCATTTTCAAAATAAATATAGAAGATGCTGGTTTAAGATAGCCTAAACTTGACGCAACAGTCATGAATAACTGTTGCGATCTCACAGCAATTATGAAAATAGCATCTTATTCGCGTAAATGTCTAATTTCATGTAAATTTTTTATTTATTTGAATGACACATTCTTTATGAAAGGTTAAGATTCCTTTTACGAAACAAAATTTCTTCTAAAATGACCCCTGAAAATAAACGAATAAAACCACAAATCAAAATTATATATCTTATTTCTCTGGCGAAATATCCGATTTTTTCATAAAGCGCCACTAACCAATATCAAAATTCATTAACTTTTAACTAACACATTCACGATTGAAAATTCACATAAAATTATAAAAGAATAAATTTAGATAACACTTTTAAACATCACAATACCTTGAGATATAATTAAAAATTGATGATCTGGCATCAAATGATGACTACGTCATAAACTTTTTTCAACTGTTTTTTTTTTCTTCTTCTTTTTTCAAACCGAAGTCAACATCAAGTATATTTTAATTTAGGATAATAGGATTTTTAATAATCCGTAATTCTAAATACCAATAAATACGTACCCAAATGTGTAAAAAAGAAAGTGATGCTTTGTCTGCTGAAAGACTGTTCGTGCTGGAAAACAGTTTTTACGGACATCTAAACAGAAACACTTTTCCAGTGGAACCTATTTCCAAAGATACATTATTGGTGTTATATAATTTATTATGGTGTGTAATTTATTTGTCTAATGATATTTCTTTGATTCACTTGATTACTTCGAAAAATCGTTTGGTGGTAGTTAAGGAAAAATAAAATTTTCTGGTTCTTGCAATTGTTAAAAGTTGTCGGTACCCTATTAAAAATTTCTCCCAGCATTTCATTTTTTTTTTTTTAATTTCAGTTTATTTCTATTTTGTTTAAAATAATTTTTTTACTTCTCGAAATTGTATCAATTGTAATTATCTTAATTTTTGGTATTGGTTATTTTATTTTTAATTGAAAATCATGAGGAGAAATATTTAAAGAGAGTTTTATAAATGCGCATATTTTTCATAATTTACTTTTTATGTTATTGAAATAAAAAAAAATTTATTTAAATTTCGCTTTCTTTCGTTGGCATTACATAAATAATTTCATATTAATAAACGTATTAATAAATTATGGATTCTTGTATTAAAAAATTTGGATCATTGATTGGATATAAATATTTCTGGTTAAAAAAAAAACATCACTTTCAAAACTCCTGTGATCCTTCATTGGAACCATAGGGTACCGCGGAACACTTTATGGGAACAGTTGTGTTAAAATATATTTAATCCCCAAAAAAAATTAACAGAATTCGAAATTTTACTTCTTTATAAACGGCGTAAATCTGCCTGATAATATTATTTTTTTAAACTCAAGAAGAAAAAAAAAAGTTATACCTAGATATAAATCTATTATTTTTCCTCTAGAGAATCAAAATTTAAAATGATTTAGTGGGTATATCGATCTGTTTTGGTTTTTTGCAGACTTCCTCCTTCGCTTCTGTGTAAATATTTTGACGAAAGTTCTTTTATGTCGAGTGTAAATAGTGTAATGAGGACAAAGTAAACCACGTCTCGACAGTGAAATCCTAGAAAAATATATATTAATCCTTTATTTTGCTTAATTCATATTCCCATAGCAACACCTCCCATGTCATTGCGTCAAAAGTTAAACGGATATATTCTTAGATTTACTTATGACGTCAGAAGATTTCGTCATGCACTTACCCACAAATCAGGTGGCTGTTTTTAATCGATTTGGATGTCCATTTCCGTTGCCATCCGTCAAAATAAAGTAAAAAAATAAAATAAAACATATTCTTCCGTTTTTTGTTTCGATTCCTTAGTTTGAATGTCATTATTTTCCATTGAGTTGGAAATGGTCGTATCCGTCTTCGCCTGCCATTGTCTTTTGCTAGCAGGAGCAAAGAACTTCTCTCTGATTTGAAACTTATTCTCGTCTGAGAGTTTATGGTTGATAACCAAAAATTATTCAAGATATTTCTCAGAAAACGATGTCTGGGGACACTAGTTGGACATTTATTGGAAGAAAAGATCAGTGACCAGAGATTCTTTGGAAAAAAAGTGAAACGTGTTTTTTTTTTTTTTTTTTTTTTCTTTTTCTAAAAAATTAATCTTGAGACCAGTTTTTGTATTCAATAGTTCGCACATTTTTATGGTATCATAAATGAGTCTCGTTTTTTTTTTCCAATATTGTGTGACACATTATCATATACCTTCATATCATATACCTTATGTGTCGCTAAATTACATTAGCGTATAGTTACAATTCCGAAACAAAAAACTACAAGGTCCCTTGCAACACAATTTCTTTTTAAAAAAAGTCTTTTTCTTTAAATGAAATTTCAAATTATTATTATTTTTTATCAAAATGGTTTATAGTTTTTTTTATTAAAATTATTATTAATTATCATATTATTATTATTAATTATTTAAGATTTTTTTAAAAAATCTATTTTTTGATAGTTAGAACATTTCATTTAGGAGTTACTGATTGAAATGCAATGTATTTTAGCACTTTTTTTTTTAAAAATTTAATGGAAATTTGAGTTTTTATTAAGGATAACATATATTTTTTGAAATTTCTTCACTTAATATCTATTTTTGTCTCATTTGCGGTTAAAATTTAAAAAAAATTTTTTTAAAAGATTTTTCAAATATTGTTTTTTTTTTTTTTTTCAATTACGTATAGTTGGATGAGTGTTTTTAATTAATCTCTCCTTAACTGACGATATTCTTTTTTGAAACTTGGTTCAGATAGTACCATATAAATGCATAACTGGCACACAAAAAGCATAGGGTATCCTAAATGTTACTGACGGATTTATTTTACGACTCTCTTCGCGTTAATTTAGGGTGCAAAGGCACACACTTAGGGAACACCAATCCTATTGCTAATTTTTTTATTGGTTATATTTTTGAAAACTTGAACGATGTACCAAAAAGTTTATTAAAGTCATTTAAGGAAATACAGAATAAGTTAAGGAAATATGACTTATCTTTTTTATCATTTAATCTAGCGACTCCTAATACGCGTTCCGAGAAAGGGTTCCGCGAAAGGATCCCAGCGGTTCCGAGATTTAAGACAATTTATTTAAATTGGTAAAAATTTTTGAAACTTGTAACTATCCAATTATTATTTATTTAATATTTCGTTTATTTCTATTAAATTATTCCAGAAAAATTTCAGTGAAAAAATCATTAAAAAAAAAAAAAAAAAAAAAAAAAAAAAAAAAAAAACAATAATTGCACTAATGTTTTCCATCAAACTTTTATTACAACGGAACTAATTAAATTCTACTGTAAAGAAATGTTTCATTTTCGGTGTTTGAAACAGTACTTGTTAATTTCAACAAAAATCACAATTCAGTCAATTTTATTCATGTTCAGTTTATGCATGTACTAAATGCAAATTCAGAAATAAAACAGCACCCCGCGAATTCAACTATCTGACATAATACCTACTTTTTTAAAACCATTACTGTTGGAACGATAAAAAATATACTAGTTTAATTCCTCACCTCAAATAGTTTAAAAATTATTGGTAGCCTTTCTTTGATTAATATGTTTACAACAGCTAAAGAACTTTGTTTATTAAATTTACTCGGGGTTCCGCCTAAAGAAGGTCGATCATTTAGGGTTCCGTAGCCAGATTTAGTCATCAATACGCATTTCAACAATTTTGTTGTGTACGGAGCGAATGCCATAGCTGGAGTAATAACATGTAAAGTTTAAAAATGGAAATTTTGATCTCAAAAATGCACCTTTTCTGACTGTCCAGTTGAGTTCCATGAAGTGCGATTCAACTAACTTTTGCACGAAAACGTCAAAGGAAACAGAAAGCTTAAACGCTTTAAACCGGCGGGAACTTATTTGCCAACCCATCACTAAACATGTTGTTTAACAAAGAGTGGTTGCTTCCAAACAATGGATAGACTTAGAAGCAAATACTTGTACGTTTCTAGTGATTTGTAATTTTTGGTTCTTGACAGCGTCAGAAAGGGTTAAACATCATATGATCAAAACACAAATCCTTCTCTACCATACGTTATTGTTCAACGTTTGTAGTTGTCTGATATTTCCAATTTTCCAGCAAAAATATTATGTCCTTATTTGACCCGACTTTTAGCTTTTTGTCCTGATATTCCTAATTTTTGTATGTGTTATTTTCTGATGCGAATATAAAAATAAATCAATTTAATCAATCAAAAAAATTTGAATTTTCCATCCAATTCTTTTTATTTTAATTAATAATGCTTAAAGAAATCACAAAATTATAGATGGTCTACATATGGTTCAGGCTTATAGCCTTACTTGCAGGTTTCATTGTTTCAAACTTCTTGGAATTCAGTAATTTTATGAAAAGAAGCTAAATTAACAATTTTACAGTATCGAATTTTTATGGGGATTAATTCAGGTTTTACACGTCTATTGAGTTTTTTCAGCAATTGCAGTAACGAATGTTGTAGGCTGGAATTTTATAGTTTCGCAATTATTCATTCGTCTCTTTGATTTTAAAAATGATCGATTCGAATCAACAGTACAGTAATCATATATAATTTTTAAATTGTGATTTTTTTGGGATTCTCCACTCAATTATTTTTATTTTAATTAAATATCGGTATGTTGGAATTTTATCTAACTGATATTGGTTTAATTTTTATTAATACAACAGTTCTATAAAAACTTTCTATACGTTGATCTCAAACTATTATGTAATGTTATTACTGAAACAAAATAATTCAGAAATAAATAAACAGTATATTTTATTATATTTTTGCGACAAAACTTACCCTTATTATACTTTAGTAGAGCAAATTATACTTTTCTTTAATTTGCTCTTATTAAAAGTAGACTTCTATATGTATGCTGTTCCGAAAAACGTCTTTGTTTTTTTTTTTTTTTTGATAAATTTTGTCCCAATTATTTTTTGCCTATCACGAACCCTGTTATGTTATAAATTTGTAATACACTCGTGACAGGTTTTTTGGCTTAGTCATTCGTTTTAAAAACACTGACTAGTTGTCACTAATTGAGCAGCGTTCCCTTCCTTTTTTTATTTTTAAGAAAAAAAAATGCTGAATTCCTGACTGAATTTTTTTTTTTCTGTGTACCTTTGTATTTTTACAAGAAAAATGAGTGAAATAGAAAGGGAGAAAAAAATCGAACGGAAATTCCTTTCGACGCCAAAAACGGAGAAGAAGAATAACAGTGACCTAGAGGTGTTCTTTGTTTTGACTGCGCAAAAAGTATCAAGATCGGGCCTTGGCGCGTCTTTGGAAATCTGCCAATATCAAATCGGCCTTCAAACATTCACATGCAGCCGTGTCAACAACCCGAGGGAGGGAAAACCTTCACGGTTGCAGTTTTTATTTTATAGGTGCGATTCCTCTTTGTGTTTTGTTGTTGACAAATCTCATGTACAGATGAACTGAAAACAACTTCTTTGTTGACAATTTAGAGGCTTCAAATTAGAGAAAAAATGAGAATAAAAAAAGTGCAATTTTATTAAATGATTAAGTACCTATCACTTAATAAAATTTAATAACCACGGTTAAAACCGTGGAAACTTAACCCAATTAGGGGTTTGTTTGCGATCTAATTTTTGTATAATTCGTTTAATAGTGTGATAAATTTTCTGAATTGTTTTTCAACCAGAATATATGTTTTAAATATGAAACGAAAAATATTTTAATTCTGTTGTCCGAACTTGATGTAAGTCGTTTATTTCTTTCGAAACTTAATTATAGTTGTTTAAAGTCATTTATATAAATACTAATTATTGCGACGTTTAAACCCAACTGAGTGACCATTCTTAGTTCTTTTTTCTCGTCAGACATAGTTTCTATGATCAATGTTTTGGCTAGAACTTATCGCAGTACAGATTGCATTCAACACGTATACCTGTAAAATCAATTTTAAATCCATTGTAATCTCGAATTTTGCTCATTCCAATCGTCACTTGAAATAGGGCCGAGAGCAACTGGTGAACCGAGTTCGGGGATAATATGTTGGTGATTGCAACCCTTTTCATAAAATATTTATATAAGCTTCTGAAAAATCATGACTATCTAATTTCTTGCAGTATTCTAAACTTTTACAGTCAAAATCCATTCAGAAAAAAAAAAAAAAAAAACATGCGTTTTACGAAATTTTAATAGAAATGCGCATAAACGTAATATGGAGATTTATTTATACCTATTGAAACCGAACCTGTCAACTCTCAAACAGTGAAACAAACTTTTGAAGTCTTAAGCCGCTTTTGGCTAATTTACAACCGGTCTGTGTATTAAAAAAACTCCGGGACCGTTTTTTAGATACCCGCCTGATTCCAGAAACAATAATATTTAACCACATTAAACACTCGAAAATGGAAAAATGGCTGAAAATGATGAGCAAGCGGCCAACATTTTGGGATTGCATTATCAGGAAATCAGTAAACTGAATTTCACTGTTGAAGATAGGCTTGACAAAAGTGGAGCTAGTAATATTGTCCATGGCTGCCGAAGTAATATCCGAAGTGGAACATCCATTTTTAGTAGGGCATTCGAAATGAATGAACTCGAGACTGCAGTCAGGGATACTAACCTAAATAAATCTTTTGGACTTGACGGTATTCACGGTCAAATGATCGACCATCTAGGCCTGTGTGGAAGACAAAGGCTCCTGGACATTATAAACTGCTCCTGGAACAAGGAACAGCTTCCTAGGGACAGGAGCAGAGCGACCGTCATTCCTTTTTTAAAAAAAACTGGTAAAGCAGACGGCACCCCGGAGAGTTATCGGCCCATAGCCTTGACCAGCAAAGCCTACAAAAATAATGGAGAAAATGGTTCTAAGGAGACTCATATTTCACCTATATTCCCACGATCTTCTCCCGGAGGATCAGTATGGTTTCAGAAAGGGCCATAGCACTACTGATCAGCTACTTTACTTCTGTCAAAGGATAAGAGACGCTCACAACAAGAAACCTACTAACCACATTGTCGCGATTTTCCTGGACTTATCCAAGGCCTTTGATAGATTCTGGAACAATTTACTAGTAATAAAACTTTATGAAATTTTTGGAATTTGCGGAAAAAGCCCTTTTGTGGATCTATGATTTTTTGAGAAATATACTAATCAATGTAAAGTTTAGTCATTCTCTCTCCAGGAGTTTTAGGATCTTTCACGGGGTGCCTCATTGCTCAGTACTGAGTCTAACTCTGTTCTCACTCTATTTGTCAGGTATTGAGAATATTATTAATATAATGTGAGGTCGGTGCTTTCGCGGATGATATTGTCCTGTGGAAGTCCGATTCTGACTTGTCGATGTTGGAGAAAAACATTAATCTTGTCCTTGTGAACATTCGGAAATTATCTGAAGACCACAAACTACGTTTTAACCCAACTAAGTCTTCTGTTAGCTTCTTCACAACCAATAAAAGGCTATATAATTTCCATCCTTATATCTCATTGAATGATCAACCACTGGCAGTGGATAAACATCCAAAATATTTGGGTTTCGTATTGGACCCTGAAATACTGGGTAACAAACATATTGATCATCTTGTACTGAAAGCAATAAAAAGACTCAACATCTTAAGGTATATCTCAGGGCGTGATTGGGGTGCGGATGAACTCTTAGAAACACATCTTGTAGTATGGCATTCCAATTTACGGTTGTGCCTCTGCTTGAAATCTTCAGAAACTTAAAAAGGTCCAGCTCAGCGCTGCTCGGATCATCACTGGTCTTAGAAATACTTGTCCCAGGGATATATTTCGAGGCTGACCTGCACGGCACCCCCTTAACCTTAGGAGACGTGCATGCCTAACAAAATATCACAGCAAACTTAGTGGACTGGGTTCTCAAAATCGTACTCTACACTACTTCAATGACTGGTGTAATAACCAGAGACTCGGGAGAAACAGTCCCTTCAGCCAAATGGTATCTTTTAATCCAGTCGATAGTGCTGTAGAACCACATCACCTGGCACAACGTCTTGACCCATCGGATGGTCTTGACGGTGTCTTTTTCCATTCAGACTTGCCAGTACATGTGAACAAACAGACCTATCTTCCTTCCTATCTAAGGCAACTAGCTCCTGAGAGAATTGGAGAGATTCCGGGTGATGCTGTTCAGGTTTATACGGATGACAGTAGAGACGAATGTATCCGATCTGGCACCGAAATTCAGAAGAGAAATCCCGACTACTACTCAGTATTTCGCAGTGAGCTAATAGCCATTGATGAAGCCATTGATTCTCTTGTGTTTCTTCCCCGTGGAAACGAGATATGGGCTCTGTCTGATAGCAGAAGTGAAATACAGCACTTGACCAATTGGCAAAGCGTGAAAGATAGTGCTGGAGTGTCAATACTCAAAAAGTTAAAACGGCTTTCCATTTCACATCAGATTCATCTGCAGGGGATTCCTTCCCACGTCGATCTTGAAGGAAATGAGATTGCGGACACTTTGGTTAAAGCTGGTGCTTGCGAGGCCTCTATACCGTCGGCACCTTTCACCTTTTTGGAAATCTTCTCAAAAATAAACACAAAAACAAGACCACTTGGAATGTTCCCCCAAAGCACCCATGGTATCAGTGTTCTCGACCTGGAGGATCCCTGGCCCAAGGTTCTAACAGACAAGGACAAACTATTCTTGCCCGCTTTCGAAGTGGCCACCTTAAATCACTGAAATTTTCGGAAGGATCCAAGAACTTTTAAATTTGTACCAACTATTCTTTAGAGCAGGCTTCGCCTCACCACATCCTCGCGTGCCTGGGGCTCACTAAACAGGATTTAGCAGATGATCCATTGACGGTGTTGGATTTTTTGAGGGTGTATAACGTCATGGACCTGGTCTAGCACTGCTGGCCAATGGGGGCGTGTAACAACAACATTAAACACTTTTGGTCATCAAATTCTATAAGACTTATTGGAAATTGTCGAGTAATATTTGCATTATATTTCCAAATTTACAATAAATAATTACTCTTTGAACCTTATTAACCCTAAAATGGGTTGTTAGTTAATAAATTAACGCATTGAATATCTGTTTTTATGTATGCATCATAAAGAAATAGTAAGAGAGAAAGAGAGTAGCTAGTAAATAGAGAATAAAGAAATGGAGATTATAAAACTATAAGGATTACACTGTAAACACTGTTCAACCAATTGGCAGGTCCGAATGTTAGCCCCGAGTATTAATCTTCATATACTCTTCACAAATTTCCTTATTAATAATCATGATCAAACATGAACATGCACTTCACAGGATTTACTGCATTGCATTAGTACTTCGTCCACCTTACTTCCTAAGTCCAAAATCTGGTACACTATATCTGACCAACTAGATGGCAGAACTACAGTAACGTAACTCCACATTTTAGCTACCAGTTCTTTTTTACTCTAGAAAATTTATTGTCACATAGATTCCCGACTTTCTCCTGCTAAGCGAAATTGAAACGTTTAACACTTATAAAAGATTATAAAGTAACACTTATAAACGACAATGAACGCTAAATTGTTTCACTAATCTATGTTTTGATAAAAGTCTTCGAGTTTTTCCATTAAGCCTATAAATAAAGGAACTATAGAAACTTATCAAGTTTTTTTTGTATTCTATGAATTGAATGAATGATAAGCAACAGAGTAAGACTGATTAAGTTAAGTAACTGATTCAGTGTTAACCCAGAAAATGGAAGCTCTCGCTAGCTACAAAATTGTTAGTGTTTGGTGACAATCCTAACGCTCATAATTAACCATCCGATTTCTTCTCTGAGGAGGGGAATATTGTAACCAATATCGTACATAGAGGCTTACTTTTCGAGGTTGGATGAGCACTATAGCTAAGAAAACTTTTGCATCGTATTACAGTTGATGGCAGTTCGGGTTTCTGTCTTTATTGCATTAGTATGATCTTCCTTTCCTGTCTTTGGATAGTTTATTTATTTTTGTGCCTACTAACCTCTTGTTAATGAGAAATGCATTCATTATTTTTACCACATATGTATTTTGTAGTATGATATTTTCTAATTATTGTAGTAAACGTGATTTGGTAGTAATACAGAATTGTTTTTTTTTTCAGGTGTTGGAACGATCATGCGAAGTTGTTGATGGCGTCAATGTGTCCCTAAGGTTATGGGACACATTCGGAGATCATGATAAAGACAGAAGATTTGCATACGGGAGGTTTGTATACGTTCATTGTTTTGCTTACTTACGTGTACTGAACTCAAGATAATGTAACGAAATGTGTCTTTTTGCAGGTCGGATGTAGTGCTCCTTTGTTTCTCCATTGCAAATCCAATGTCATTAAGAAACTGCAAGGTGATATGGTATCCAGAGATTCGCCGATTTTGCCCAAGTACTCCCATCGTACTAGTGGGCTGCAAAAATGACTTGCGTTACATGTACAGAGACGAACAGTTTCTCAGCCTCTGCAGAGACCGCAGTCCATTTTTCAGGTACTATTTTTTTTTTTTTTTTTTAATCTGTAACTCTATTTTGTGTGGCATCAATAATTTAACTGGTAAGCGTCTCTAGTTGAATGATTTTTTTTCCATACTAATTCCTTAAGTTCTGGATTTTAAACAGCAAGTTGAATGTTTTTGCTCTATTAATCAATTGTACTAATTTGCGCACGTTAAATAATTTTCAAGCATGCGAATTTCTCTAATTTTGACATTAAGAGCTACGTTAATAATAATGTATCTCATCAATCATACCAATTGTTATCCTAAGCACTAGGTTGAATTTCTCAGTTCTATATAACATTTACCAATAAATGTTAAGTTGGTTTAATTTTGTGCGTTTTGCCTACAAATTTTGATGCGTTAAATAATATGGATTCGTTTATCAATTTTGCCTATTATGATCTCAATCACTAGATTGAATTATTGAGCTATGTATAAAATTTAATAATAAATGTCACATTGATTTAATTTTGTGTGCTAGATTACAAATTTGGAAATCACCGTGTTGAATAAAATTGTTCGTTATTCACGGATTGAATGCTTTTGATTTACTATTAAGAAGCTGAATTATTCTACTATTGTACTAATCTCGATACTAAATGCCTTAAGTTAATTTTTTTCCTACGACATTTAAATTGTGATACAGTTAAGAAATCAGAATAATCATACAAACTTAAAATATTAAATTTTTATACAAATGCACGTATGACATATCTTTAATCAATGCAATTGATGAATCAATCAATGCAATTGCAGCTGTTCGTTTCAGTAGATTATTTTAATGCAACATTTTGCAATGCAAAACTTAAAGACCATGAATATTAATTAGACACAATAAAATTTCTCGAATTTATTAAATTAGCAATAATTTTGAATGTACCTTTGCAACTTGAATAGCTACATACTACTGTAACACTGTAATGAAATGATTGAATTATAAAATAAAAAGGAACAAAAAATTCTTTGTCGTAAAATTATGGATCAGTGTACTAACTTACCGTTGCAAGAATACCAATATGTGTACCGTGGTAAAAGCACCATTTAGTAATATTGCAAGACTACTGCTATTAAAATGGATCATATATATACCTCAATGAGCTTAGCAAAACGTCGTCATTTTGACTGGCAAACTGTGAACTATAATTACGCTGGTTACACAAACATCGTTTAGAGGAAAAACGTCTATTTTTAGTCATTGAGAAAACGGGTGTTGTTTTAGGTTTTTCATGTCAGCAAACATTTCGACTGGATCAACTTTATCGATTTGACTAATTTCAACATCATAATTGGGTACTTGCAACTTGAAAAGATGACGGTGACATAGTACCTCAGCGCCAGCTGATCATTTATAAACAAGATGGCGTGTTAAAGTCGAGCTACGTCTTTCCGCATAAGTTGGAATGTTAATACAATTAAATTAAATACAACGCCGTATCGCACATCGAATTTGTTAAAATATAATTCTTTCTCGTCTACGTGTTTTTAACAAGATTTATTATTTGTTTATGTATTTTATTGTAACCGTGATCTATTTTTGTTTTTTGTACCTGACAACTTCGATGCATAAATAGTTTGTTTATGTTCTACATGGCTTCGTTCCTGTCTTTGTGTTAAGTAAGAAGTCTATAGTGAAAGAATATAGAATGTGTCACTTAAAAGAATTGATACTTGACGGGCTTGGTTTACTCGAAATAGAATGGAAATAACAGTTTCTAACGTAAACGCATGCCACGTATTTCAACAAGTAATCAGGAGAGAGATATCCACTCTACGTCACTTACAGGTATCCCATTACAAATACGAGTTGTAAGAGTCATATAATATCAGGCTAGCACAAACATTAATAAAAAAGCAGCTCAACTAGATCAAATAAATAAAAGCAGATGATAATTTTAGAACTTCTTTTCATAATTACTGTCTTAACCGGTGATTTTAATATAAATATTTATAAGAAGAAGGAAAAGAATTGTGTGAGCTCTTAAGAAAAGAATATTGGCTGGAATTGAAAACCAATCCAGCCTATTGGACGACAGGAAAACAAACAATGTAATGTTTGCAACCCGTGACTTGAAATGTTGTGGTGTTTATAAAAGTCTATTCAGGTACAACGTACCTTTAAAAAGGTTTTAAAAGAAAAAAAAATTAATGACCAATGAATAACCTGTGATCGAACAAATGCGATGAAAATTTTCTTTCTTTTCTAACTTATCATCTTTTTTTTAAGTTATTTTTTAAACTGAAAATACATTGCTAGTAAAGTCACAAACTCATACTTTCTATAAAATAAAAAAAAAAATCGTTTTAATATTTTTTTTTTTTTTTTTTTTTTTTTTTTTGCGAGTGGCATCTACAGTTAAACGCGGGTGTACTTTTTGTAGCTCCGAAACAAACGAGCAAATAATTTAAGTGTATACAGAGTTGATAATTATAGAGTTTTGAATATCATAAGTCAAACAACGTATTTTCTGTTCCTTTATCATTGATGTATTCATATCACTTGTCTTAATGCTTAAGTTAAGGCTGAAGCTCCATCATCAGTGAAAGACGATGCGACTATGACGGATCGTCTTGTTCTTGTGACTTTGACGGATGAATGAACACATAAGCATTTGCTTACGCTATGGTTTCAGAATAGTGTTATGTGTGGGTAAGTTCTATGGACTCGAGAGTTTTTGGAGATCGCTTCAAGATGTTGCCATTCGAAAACAGACAAAATAAATAAATAAATAAATAAAACGGTTTTAATCTTAAGAGAAGAAGGGAAATATTTTATCTTTCTCTTTTTTTTATATATTGACAGACGATTTTGTGTTGAATTAAAATCTTTTGGTAACAAATCGTTCATTTCAATGCAAAATATTTTTAGACGCTGCACGGATTGTATTTTTTATTGTAAATTTTCCGACAAAATAAAAGTTCATGTGAAATATATATTTAGAAATTGAGACTTGATGCATTTTAAACACAACATATTAATTCAATAAGCATATTCCCAAAATCGTTGATTGTAATTTTATTATTCTTTAAAATTAAAACTTTTAATTGTAGTTTTTTTTTTTTTTTTTTTTTTTTTTTTTTTTTTTTTTTGATAAAATTAAATGTTGATGAAAGAATTATTATAAAACACAAAATAATGGCGCCACATTAAAATTATGAACTGGATCGTTCGAAAATTGACCGTCTAACGATTGTTTACTTTTCAAAAGTAAAGGAATTTTAAGAGCGCTCCAAAAGCTCTGTGTCCTGGAACTCACCTATTGCTGCCTGTTTAAGGAAAAGAATGCTAAAGGGGATGATGTAATGATTTGTGTGTTTTACAGGGGAAATCATCCATGTGTCTCAAGCAGATTTCCAGAATTTGGAAGGTATCTAACTCTTAATCAGTTGGTTCTCAATCCTTATTTCTGGGGCTGCCTCTGGTCGGCACGATTCCTTCCTCCTTTTTTTAGATTAGAATTATAATTTTAATAACACAGTATTTGACTATTTATCGTCCTTATACTTTCTCATCACAGCAACATACAAAGTGTCCCAAAAAAGTAAAGCCGACTTGAAAAGTCAATAAAAATAAAACGGATGTTAATAGGAACATTTCGCTTGCTGTATTCTCTTTCTAATTTTTAACCTGTTTAGGACAGGCGAAAGAAGAAAAGCACTTCTCGGGGTTTGCATGCTTTGAAAGAACACGAGCGCATGTGATCGGGTGATTTTTCCCATTAAATCTAATTTCATTTAATAATTCTTATAAAATCATTGCAATTAAATTCGCTGAAATTTACAGTTATATAATTGATAGTACCTGATATACTGTAATAAAATGCTCGTAACAATTGTAAAACTGATCGAAAATATAAAAAAACTATCTAGCAAACTACAAACGATAAATTAACATCAATCACCATTATCATTGTTTCCAAACAGCCCAATGTGGGCCAATGCCTTCCTCTGAAGATCCAATTCTTCTCTGAAGATCTTTATCTACAAATTGGACCTGAAGATCTTGATCTTCAATTCTTTTCAATAATTGGAGGAAAACCAGACTCCACCGAGTCAGCCCATCTCAACCGCGGCCTTCCCCTCTTTGTGAGTCAAAAAAACAATATATTTTTTATTGTTTTGTCATCACCCATTCGAATCACGTGGGCCTTCCACTGCATTATATTTATTTTTATTTATTTAATAATATCAGGTTATTTATAAATCTTGTTCAGTTTAAAGTTAAATCTCTTTCTCCAGCTATTGTTTACATTTAGACCACCAAGAAGTATACTCCGCAAAATCTTCCTCTCAAATATTGCGTTACAATTTTCCTCCAGTTTTGTCATTGTCCAAGCTTCAGAAGCATATCAAATCTACATCCACATAAACCAATAAGCATTCCATCCTTTTCCCATTCCGTCAAAAATAAACAAAACACAAGAGTACGGTATATCACGTATCCAATCCTCTCGAAAAAGTCAAACTCATTCAGTTGTTTAAATGCTTAAATTCTCCAGATCAAATAAATAATATTCAGAATCGAAAACGCATATTGTAGTCCAAAAATTGATTCGAAATTATAACATGCTTCAACCGCTATCTGGTGTCGTTTAAAAATTGAAATAAAACGTTCCAAATTTAAATCACATCCATGTCGTCATGGGCTGCTGAGGTCAGAAAGACTCGTGTCATATATAATATCGTGAGCCGTTAAGGTAAAATCACGTCATCACATATATGTGATCACAGCACTGAAGGGTTAAAGACCTGGTTTCGTACATTTCTATCCTCTTCTTTCTATCTTTAAATGTATTTTCAAATCATCGGATATTTCTGGGTCACCTGGTAGCAGGGTATAAAATTGTATAAAAACTTTACCAATACTGATGTGAGCAGAAAAGAATTAGAGAAGCACTGTCATTCATAGTAGCTTTAGTCATAACTTTATTATTAAAAGTAGGGGACAGGGTATTGTGTTTTGAGCCAGTGTGTTTATTTACGCCATTTAGTGAAGATATTTTGTATTCAGTTTATGTAGTTGATAATTTTTTACTCTTTGTAAATAGAATAAGTGTCTCAAAGACGAGCGATTTTCCCTCTCTCCACACTTTCCCCCTTTCTCTCGCCATAGTTTCGATATATTTTGTTTTCCTCCACGGCTTTCCGTAAAAAGTTATTGAATTTAGGGAAAAACAAAATTTGTCGAAACCGTGGTAACGGAGAGGGCAAAAGTGTGGAGAGTGGGGAAATCGCGTAACCTTGAGACGCTTATTCTATTTACAAAGTGTATAACAGAAAGTATTATCAATTGTATTGGTGACCATTTCAGGTTTCCTAGAAATTGCCGGAAAAAACTAGATATAAAATTATAACTTTTTATTTGGAGTTAAAATTTCTTAAGTTCTTTTTGTATTATACTAAATGTTCTGCTACATGTTATTGTAATTTTAATAAAAATTATTTATTTTTAGCTTTTAACAACCTTGTCAAAGCGATACAAAATAAATGACAAATTCGATATTAAATAAATTATAAATATATAAAGCGAAATTAAAATTTCGTGTGCATTTTTTATGCCTATCAGATAAACAAATTCAATTTGGAATATTTTTGATTAATGTTTGAAAACGATCAATGTCACCTTAAATGTTTAACTCAGTATAACTTCAGTTGTTAGTCAGATAAAAATAGCTGGTTGATGAGAAAGTCTATTTTTCCCCAAAAAAAATTGGCCGGTCAAGTACTGTATTAAATGCTGAATGATTTCCCACCTGTCAGTTACCAGTCAGTGTTAGTTAATAATTTGTTAATTAACTTTAGATGACCATTGTAATAGAATGACTAATACATTTTTGTTTTACCTATTCATTTGCTTTGTTATAGACAGAATGCGTAGAATGCATGCACTTCAATGTTTTATGTTTGATATGCTGTTATGAATATCTTTTGGAGGATTGAAATAGGATAGAACTAGCAACATGTCTCATTTGAATATTTGTTTTATTTATATGCAATGTACAAGATGTCCAGCAGATGGCTTACTAACTTCAAAATTGAAATTCTCGGACACAAAGGGGGATGGAGGAATGAAACAATCGCTATATCTATTAGGAAAGCTGTGAAATTTTATACAGAAATTTTGGAATTAAGTTACAATAATTACTAATAGCGCCAAAAATTACTATTGCGCTGTTAGCCATCGATGACAAGAGCAATTAGTTTTAGCGTATTAGAGGGTGACAATTATTGAACTATATGAAATAAAATGTAAATTATTTAAAATCTGCTGAGTGCACAAACTTTATTCAACTTGTAAACGCCACTGCAGTTATTCGAATTTAGGTTATGACATGTTCGATATGTCTGCCATCATAGGCTGCATGACCCGCTGAAGTGTCGATACATTGATGCTGTCGATGACCTTCTGAATGGCAATTTAATGCTCAGCAATGGCTTATTTCTGTACATTGTGTTTAATATAGCGCTACAAAAATGAGTCATGTATGTTCAAATACGGAGAATATTGCGCCAAGCGAGACCTATTCTAATGGTTCTCTGGGTAACCCAAAGTGCTCCCCCAGGACATCAAACACTCTCTTGGTACGATGGGGTCGTGTTTCATCTTGCATGAATCACATTTGTCGAAGTCAGGGGCAGGTATGAAATCATTTTCTAAACCCTTCACGTATCGTTCAGTTATCACCATGCGTCTACGAACGTCCCGGTTATTCCGCGACTGGACATTGCATACCACACAGTCACCCATTGAGGGTGGAGAGACTTATTGATCGCGAAATGCGGATTTTTAGTCCCTAAACGCGTCACTACAATAGTGTTGGCGAAACACAACCGTTGTCCCATATGGGGCTTACTGGCTGATGGGTTTGAATTTTGTACGGGAAGAGATGCTGGTCTTCAACAACAATTTGTTGCAGGGTCTTCCGTTTGATTCTCATCTGTTGTGCAGCTCATCTGATCGATTTCCTTGACCTGGTTTGAAACACAACTCATGTGTTTTCTATATTTTCAGACGTTTTCACACTTATTTGTCGACCGGCATTGCCAGCTCTCCCTAACTTGCTAATCAAATTCTTGATTGTTAGCACACTTGGACCGGTTGTGTTTAGCTTGTACTCGATCGCAAACTTCATTTGAGCTACAATTGGGCTGTTGTTGTGCGCGCAGTAGGCGTTCACCAGCGATATACATTCCGGCACATTGTGACACAGGCACTTACTTGCAAATGACAGACAGCAACAAGTGAGATACTAATTCGCTTTCCTTGCGACCAACCACGAAGTTAGAACTTCATCACGCAAACCGTTCAAAAGTTATCGCGGTTTTATTTCATATAGTTCAATAATTATCATCCTGTAGGTAGGGAGTTTTAAATTAAGCATTCTATCAAGTAATGTGTGTTTCTGGTACTGGAATATAACATGTGAGAGTATAGTCCTACGGCATTTATATTTTTTCTAGAACTCTATACACAGTACCACGCCATTTGTTGACAACTTTCTCACAAAATTTCAAATTTTCTGCATAAAATTTTCCACTTTTCACAATAGGCACTTCATTTATTTCCTTTATCCCCCTTTGTTTCTGAGATTTTTAATTTTGAAACTTAAATGTCACCTCTGGAGGCTCTGTATAAAAAATCAGTTCTTGTAGGAGAATTGTGTATTTCTTTTTCGTTTTTGTTATGTTCCAAATGACCATCTTGAGGTAGCAGACCACAAAAGAAGAAGAATACTACTTTCATATTTTCTTCTTTTTCTTGAAGCTGTGCAAAAGAATTTTTTTGAAAGAGTTGGTAAATTAAGTTTTTAACAAATTACCAATTAAAATTTAAAGAATAAATTTAATTTAAACATAATTAAGAATTACAAATAAAAATACAGAAAGTTAAATGAAATTAAGATTATTGCAGAGCCATGCATCACCGACCAGCGCACGAGGTAAACTGCAAGTAGCGTCGGTTGCTGGTAGAAAACTGGTTTCACATGAGTCACTGCAAGTTGAAGTGAAAGTGCTTTTTTGCATCACCAAGTAAAGGTGAAATTATGGGAGCAGGGCACCGCCGCAGATTCAAGTTGTTTTGAAGCTCTGCTACAAGACAGATTCTTTACAATGTAGTTTTGTTTTTTAATGTCCATTTTTAATTGTTTTTTGAATGAGCCATTCAAGATTTAGCAGGAAATAAACTTAAAGAAATTATTGGAAAAAGTTTTTATTAGAATTTCAAACATTTAATTTCCTTTTATCTTCTGAAATTGAAAAAAAAAATGTTTTATGAATAAAGTTCAAAGAAATTACAAATTATTTATCTCCTTAACTTCCTTCTATAAAGTTATAATTGTTTGGCTAGTCGAATAAGAAATGCGTGCAAAAAATTACAAACTGTTATTAATACTCGTACCTTAAACACTTGTGCCTTTTTTCACACCGATAGCCAATTCGGAACGTGTGACCTCAATATCTTACGTACTTATTGCAGCCTTAATACGGTGTCAAAACCATTTTTAGACGATACTATGGTCTGGAAACGTGGTTACTTTTACCACCTGGTCGCAACAAGTATCATGGCTTAACATTAAAACAAGATTACAATAGAATTTGGTGCGCTAGTGAATGGGACAGTAGTTAGTGCATTATGTTTTTACTATATACAATGGAGGCTGATTTATTTCGTATTTTATTTTGCAGGCCACTGAGGGAGTGTGATATTCTTTCCCCGGAACAGGGGAGACAAGTTGCCAAAGAAATAGGGGCACCTTATTACGAGACCAGTGTCCTCACTCATTTCGGTGTCAATGAGGTATTTGAGAATGTAATAAGATCAGCGTTGCTCTCAAGACGGCAGCAGAGATTCTGGATGACGAATTTGAAACACGTGCAGCGTCCCCTTCTACAAGTAAGTTAGAAAGACGAATTGCTAAAAGAAGGCGAGTTGAATTTAAACACTAATTATTCATAAATAATTAAAAAAAATTGTGAAAAAGATTCGATTTATAGAGTGTTTCTTAATCGCCATCCTTATTATTATTTTTTTAGTAATATTAATTTTATCCACTTAATATCAATTTTATTTTTTGCATATTTCGCCATATCTCAAGAACTTTTTAAGTGAATAGAATTTTTTTCCCACACAATTATAAAATTCGTTTATCGAAAAATATGTAATGCTGTGAAGAAAAAAAAATTTTAATATTTACTTTTTATTTTTTATTATTTAATTTTAAACTAGTTGAAAAAAAATTATAATCGAAAGGTATACAAATTTTTAAAGTATGTAATTTTATTAAATAAATAATCCCAAGATACTGAAACGGTAAAATATTACCTGTTTAAAAACTTAATTCGCTTCAAAATTACATAAATTTAGGATAACTATTTTAAGTAAGTTTTTTGCAAGATAAAGTTTTGCAAGACCTTTGCCTTCAATTTCCTTTAAAAAAATACTGTTGTATGTGTGCAATCAGAAATATGTAGCAGGGAATGAATTAAAGAATGATTTTCACTTTACTTTTTTACGTATTACTATTACAATCACACTTTAACCTATTCAGGATCAGCGAAAGAAAGGGTGCTCATAGGGATGCGTAATCTGAGAGAGTATGTATGCATGTGACGAGGTATTTTTTCCTGTTAAGCCTAATTTCATTTCAGAATTCATGTAATATAAAGGCTTTGTAATTAACAGTTTATTATATTTGAATATATTGTAATAAATTGTTCGTGACATTTAAAAAACAATTGCAAAACTGACTCAAAAAGAACAAAATATTATCTAGCAAACCTCAAACTGTAAACGATAAATCTACATCCACGTAAAGCATTCCATCTTTTTTCTCACTCCTTTAAACAAAAACGCAGATTGTAGTAATTTGCGTTCCCAATCCTCTCCAAAGAGCTGAACACACGCAGTTCTTTCCATGCTTAAATACCTCGATCAAATAAATAAATAAAAACTTGAAACCGAAAGTGCATATTGAAAGTTAGACCACTGTCAGGCTTTATTCCAAATTTTAACGATCTTCAATTTCTCTTTTGTATCGTTTAAAAATTGAGATAAAACGTACCAAATCGAAATCACGTCCTGTGATCATTGGCTGCTAGAGTTGGTAAGGCTGGTCTAATATATGATTCTGTGGATAGTGAAAGGTGAATCTAGGTTTGAAGAAAAAATTGATGTTGATTGAGATTGTTGTTTAGGTTCCTTTCTGCCCTCCTGAGCCAAGACCACCGCAAGTGATTGTCCCCCCTCCACAGTTTGAAGATGACATGTTGTCTTTGCTACACAGCCAAGCTTACACAGACGTCATCTTCCTCACTGGCAAAGTAGGATTTGCTGCACACAAGTCTGTACTCTCTGCCGTGTGTAGTTCCTTGCACAAACTCTTCACCATTGATGTCTCACCTGAAATGACTCTCAGTGGAAGAAGTGCCAGTGATTCTAGTGTAGTAAGTGTCTATTATTTTACTATACAGGAAATTAAATTTTAAAAAATAGGCTGGGTTTTTTAAAATCATTGTTTTCAATACATATTCTTTGAATCCTTTTTAAATGAATTTTTAAAAAATAGATAGGTTAAGTGCTTCAAATTAATGTATAAGTTATCAAATTGTAACTAATCAGAATTAAAGAAGGCTGGATTAAAAATTAGTTTGATTGCAGAAAGCAACTTAAAGGTGTTTCAATTAATTGCCTCTCTGCTTTTTCTGGCAATTAAACAGGTTTCGTTGTATATAATTTTTCATTCCTAAATAATGATTCTGTTTATTTTAATAACATTTTTCAATTTTACTTTGTTTGAATTTTATTTTACAACTCATAAAATGGTTTTTTTGACCAAGACTCTAAAAATGTAATGGGTTTCCTGAATTTCTTGCAAGCTCTTAATTTTGCAAGATTTGTGCTATAAAACTGAGCAATATTTTAACATTTTTAGTCGTGTAATTTCTTTGTTTGGTGATCAGCAATAATTGCTTAGAAGAAAGATGTCTAATGGCGACTATAGGCCATTAAACTTCTTTCTTTGGAGATGTTTTAAAGTCTGTGGCTCACACCAGGAAGCACATGACTACCCATGTTTTGCTGAAAAATTTAAGGTATTAACAAAATCTAGTGACATTTATGCAAATCAGTTAAAAAAAAATTTTTTTGACAGAAAATTGCAAATAAAAGCGCTTGTTAGCTATGTTGTGATGTCCATTTATTTGTTGTATTATTCCATACACTAATCTATGTGCTATACCTTCTGAATTCATAAAACATTTACTACTTTAATTTATAATGAATGCTTTCTATATGAAAAAAATTACTTCTTGCTTGAAGTGTGGGGTATTCTGAATGTCAGATTACTCACCTCTGGAAGTTATTTTCTATATGTAGCTCATATTTAAGTTTTTTTGTGACAAAATAAAAGATAGTTTAATGATATTTGGAATTTTTTTTTTAAATTTCTGGTTGCTTATTTTTTTACTCTGGTCACCATAAAAATTAGAGTTGATCATTGATATCAGAAAAATTGACACATACATACATTTACAGATTGTTTTGTACGCCCACCTGATAAATCCTTTTACATTTCAGGTTAGCTCATCGGATAGTTCAATAGGTAATTTTAACATGGACACTGAGCAGTTGATTGCTGAGAGTCCTCATTCTGTTATCACATGTGCCTCTTTCTGCCTTTCTCGCAGTAGCAACCACCACAACAATGCTAACCAGAACAACTCAGAGACTCGCCACGGATCTGTCCGGCGGAGATCCACCACCTGCCAGATCCATCCTGAATCCACCCACAACATTACGACAGGGATCCGACGACTACTCGATCATCGCGCTTATCAGTGCATAAGTATAGAACGATGTGAAGGTCTTGATCACCGGGGGAGGGTCACCTCCTCTGTACAGACTATAGTCACGCTCACCAAAGTCATAACGCCTGGTGCCATGCAGAATTGTCTTAGGTGAGTAACTTTGTTTAACCTGTTATATTGGCAATTCAAACAGCTTATAGACAAACAGCACTTAGAAGACTTATTTAAATATGATAACATCTGGCAAGCTTTCACCATTGGCAAGTGGATAGTCATGATAATTTCTGTCTTGATTTCAAAATTGATTAAAACATTCTAAGTTTAGAAGCTTTATGGTACTCAAAACTCCGTTGAACATTGTGTCTTAAGTAAGAATTGCTGAAACTTAATATATATTCTACATAAATGAGAAGCATTATAATGAAAGGATGACATCGGGATACATTCACATACAACTGAGGAGAAGAGAAATTGCAACACACACCACAGAACTGGTCCTCACCTTGATTCCATGTAAGCGTCTCAATCGTCAACTGTCCTAAATATTACTAATGCATTTTGAAAATCCATAAAAAAAAATAAAAAAATTTCCTATTTTTTATATCTGGTATATACAGGGTTTAGCCCAGTCAGTTTACAAGATGCTCCCCAGAATAATCACCAGGTTTAAATATGTTTTAAGAATCATTGGAAAAAATAAAGTTAAAAAAAAACTATGCCACAAATTAGTATTTAAATGACCAAGTATAAAAACCTTTTAAATCCTTGATTATCCCTATCTTCCCAATGTATAATGAAGGACCAAATTAATCTAAAATCAACTATTATGAAGATGAAGCTTGACTGTATTTTTTAGCAAATGCTATCTAGTTATACTGCTTGGTTAGACGTTAGAAACATTTTTTTTTTTTATAAATTAAAGAATAAATGTTTTGATGCCCTAATGTGAATAGTTTTGATATACAGTAGAGCGCCAATTATCCGAACACCTTATTATCCGAACTATGTCGAATTCGTTTTTTTTTTTAAAGCTTAGAATACTTTTTAACTTATCGACAATTTTTCTAATTTTAAAAGAATAAATAATATCCACTACATCTGAAGACCATATTTAATTTACAACCTTAAAAAATCATTGAAACCTTAAAACGTCTTTATAGAAAGCAACTTTTAAGGAAGATTTTATTATCGGATGAACAAAATGAGAGGAATTTTTGAGACTCAATCAAAGCTATTGATTTAAAAGAATGCTGCATGATGATAGCGGATGCCAGGAATTTAGTAAAAATATCGACGTGGAGAAAATCTTGGAATAAAATTCTTAACAGAAAAACAAACGAAACTGAAGTTTCTGAACCAGTAGACCTTCCGGATGAAAAGATGTCAGATTATACAGCAGAGGAAATAGAAGACTGGAGTCGAGACACTGGAAAGCACCCAGAATTTAAAATTTTAAATGATGATGAAATCGTTGCTGAAATTTTAAATGAAAATCTTAACTCCATTAACGAAAAGGGAGAAGTAGGTGATCAAGTTCAAGATAGTGAACCTTCTCATATAGAAGCATGCAATTCATTAGATATTGCAATGAATTGGCTAGAACGTCAAATTGATGTTGATCCAGTTCAGTTGATTTATTTAAAAAGAATAAGGGATATGGCTGCTCAAAAGAGAGCATCTTTGAAACAAAAGTCTTTGCTGGATTTCTTTTGCAACGGAAAATAAAGAAAAAATGTGGTAAAATCAGTAATTGACAAAAAAAATTATAAAAAGTTGAAATATGATTTTTAAAAAATTCAACATGAAAAAAAGTAAAAAAAAAAAAAAAAAAATATTTAAAAATTGAAGAAAAAAAACTTTTAAATACAACAGAGCTATTTTAGATACTACTGCCAGTCGTAAGCCTGGAAAAAGTGTGAAGGGAAGTTAGTGCATAAATAATAATAATTTGAACTATATTTTAAAAAACTTTCCAATTATCCGAACTTTTCATTATCCGAACCACGTTCGGTCCCAAGCAGTTCGGAAAATCGGCGCTCTACTGTATATATATATTTTTTCGACCATGAGTTTTAAAAAATGTGTAGAAGTGATAGCAAGAGACCCGGTATCTATTGTTTTGAACCAAAGCCATTGCAAGACTGCAGGACCTTTCAATTGTGTATCACTGAGAATGTAGATTACTTAAAAACTAAAATTATGTTCGCCTAAATTATAATAAAACTGATTTTTTACAAAAAAATTTTATGCCTAAAAGCAAGCTACTCAACATATTTTTTCTATTAATATTATTTTTATAAAAATTTTATTTTCAATTTTTGATTGCTGTAATTTTAAAAGTCTCACTTAAAAAATGTTTAAATATATCTTTTTTTCTTGTTCTGTGATTTTTATATTTATGATTAGTTTTCTTGTGGCTTGGAGAGGGAAGCTAATACAACTGCATTTAAAATCCTAGTTAATCATGTATATTGTTGAAATAGAAAAAGAAGCTTTCGAAATTCTAATACAAAAATCAATTTAAAATTTTATAACTATCACAAAGAATTAATTTATTTTATTTATTTATTTTTTGAATATCTTTGAGACCTTAGATCTTTAAAGTGTAGGGCTCTGTATATACATATCCTGCTTGCTCCACCTTTATGCCTGCTGGCAGAATAAACCAGAAGTAATGCATTTTGGAGAAAAAAACGCCCTGTTTCCCCAACACACATTACTTATAGTTCATTCTTTCTAATCTCTTCATAATTATTCTCAAACTAAAACTTGACTTTAATGTGGTATCCAAATTTTTCTATTCATTGTGCATAAATAAAATTAAAGGTATAAGATAATTAAGTTAAGTTTTCATTTAAAGATTTCTGTACACTGGGGGACTTGACCATAAAATGTGCATGGATATGACAGAGCTGCTAGAGGCAGCGGAACTCATGGAAATACCGGAACTTCAGGTGAGTTGCAGCATTTTCAGTTTATTACTGTTTTTAAATTCTTGCATATATTTTATTTTGTGTATGTGATGTTGGACTGAAATTGTCATTCAGACTTTTGACTGGGACTCTCCTGTACAGTTACTGATTGGCAATGGACAACATAATCAGAAGGAATGCAACACAGAAGTGCAGAAGAAATTTGCTCAGAAAGTTAGGAATCGGATGAGAGAGGTCTGTTTGCACCAGGGGCTGTTTTCAGGTAGATTTTTTTCCACTTTTTATAGAAATATTTCTCTCCTTTTTTTAAACAATTAATATATATGTTACGGCCAAAGTCCGAAATCGGGCGATTCGTGATCTGGCCGGGCAGATCGCGAATTGGCCAAGAGCGCTGCAAATTAGCTGGCCAAAGTCCGAAATTTTTCTTGGTTTCGGGAATTGGCCGGCCAGATCGCGAATTGGCCGAGGATGGCTAGTCAAAGTCCGAAATTGCTCTTGATTTCGGGAATTGGCAGGCCAAATCGCGAATTGTCCGAGGATGGCTGGCCAAAGTCCGAAACTGTTCTTGATTTCGGGGATTGGCCGCCCAAATCGCGAATTGGCATGGGAAGATCAGCCAAAGTTGGAAGAAAAAATAATTATACCGGGCAAATGTATACCGGGCAGTGGCATTGAACCTTAAAAAAACATCAGTGTAGGGTATACCGGGCAATGGCACTTGACCTTAAAAAAACATTAGTGTAGGGTATACCGGGTAAATGTATACCGGGCAGTGGCACTTAACTAGACCTAGTATGACAAGACCTTTGGTGTATGCATGACAATTAAATAGACAATTTAATAATGATTATTAAATTAATGATTGTTTAATAGACAATTTAAATCTTCTATTTTTTATATTTTTAAAGTAGAAGATTTATAAGAATTATTTATATAATTATAAAAAGCCGCCAAAGTAAAATATTCACTTCAATTATTTCGGACTTTGGCCAGCCATCCTCGGCCACTTCGCGATCTGTCCGGCCAATTCCCGAAATAAAAAAAAATTCGGACTTTGGCCAAGAGTGCCGGCCAATTCGCGATCTGGCCGGACTTCGGGCTTTGGTCGTAACATATACATATATATTGGTACATTGAATGTGATGCTTGACTTCTGTAATCTACTGTCTGGATTCATATCTGGAAGTCATGTCTTATGATCAGTCACTCCTTTTTGGAAAAACATGTTATTAACAAGATAACATTCAAATATTAAATTCACATATATAGTAGGATGTTAGCCAATTTAAAAAACCATGAAATTTTAAATTTATAAATAATCATCACTGCTTTATTAATTTAAATTTCTAGAATGCTTAAAAATTGATGCAGCTGATTCTGTTTTTAGTTTTTTTCTGCATCATTTAATAAGTGGAACACAATTGTAGCTTCGAGCAAATTGATTTTAACAAAAATTTCCATATTAAAAACTAAAAATTTTGAATATTTGCAACGTATTATTTTCTGTTTTTTATCGTTTGTAATTTTTTTTAAATTAATCTAAATATAAAATTTTTATATAGTAGTGGTTCTAGTTTCTTTAATGAATTGTGTTTTAAATTTAAAAAGGGAAAAAAAACTTTTTTTACTTGTATGTATTGCATAAATTATAAATTAAAATATTATTTTTAAAGATGTATATTTCCAACTGGAAGACGGCCTTTGTTGTGCGCACAAGCCTATTTTGATGGCTCGCTGTGATGTCATGGCTGCCATGTTTCGTGGAGATTTTAGAGAGAGTTCTGCCAAAGTTGTAAGTATATATATTGTTTAAAAACATTTATATGGAAGACATTGAACTAATTTTAATCTGTTACCCAAATTGTCCAAATCTTTTACCCAATATTTATACTTAAGTAACTAAAAATTCATTCTTTTTTACGCCAGTTCTTTCGGCACTCAAAAAATAAATAAAAATAAAGAAAAGAAGAAAGAAAAAAAAATCAATGTGAAAATGATTTGGGAGAAAGTTGGAAATCCTTTTAAAAATTGCGTTTTATGTGGTTTTAAAAGTTTTTTGACCCAATATGGATGGAAACCTATATTTTCCCCTTCCCTAAAATGATTTTCAGCTGCCATCTTAAATTAACTTATGGTTTCTTGAGAAGAAATTTTAATTTTACTATATAGACAAGTGAGGTATTGTTTCCTATGTATCTATTATTTATTTAATTTTTTGTGTTGAATTAAATATCAAATGAAATCAAGTCTAAAAGAATAGAGTTCTGAATTTAAATTATGCCCATTTATGGAGCTTAAATATCCATATTGGGTCCAGACCACAACTTATAAACAATTTCCAGCATATCCCTATTTATTTCTGCTTAAGAACTCCTTCCATATAAGTATTCCTTTCCTAGAACTGCCCTATTCAGCTTTTGTTTTTAGTAATATATTCTTTTATTTTATATTTGTTTCCTTTTATTATTGTTTCCTTTTCCATTATGTTTTTGTTTTATCTCATTACTGATAGTTTATTTTTTGACTATTCATTTATCTTATAAGCACTAATAAAAAAATATCAAATTCAAAGATAAGAATTCAATAAATTCTTTCATTACAATCAATAAATTTTGAAAATTTAATAAACTTTCTTATTTGCGCTTACAATTTGTATTACTACTTTATCCTTGATATCTATTGCAACTGTACATGCAGACATTTTTGGCTGTTACTGTGTTTTTAATGAAGAAAAAAACAGTATTAAAAGAGCACAACTAATATCATATACATAGTCACATTGTCCTTTCATTTCTACGAGGTAAACATTTCATGTAATATTTTTGAAAATAACACTGAATTCAACATTTTTGTCTGATGCTGAAAAAGAAATTTCACACTCATAAATTTAGTCTAGTGGGCTTTAGTTTGAATTTCATATAACAAACTTTTTCACTGATGTACTAGATTATTAATTTCTAGGGTTTATTTTTTTATATTGATTAATAATTCCGTTGTCTGATTTTCATTTCATTGAAACATAGATGCAATTATAAATGAATCATTTTTATTATTACTTTGTTACTTATATATTTATAATGTGCAAATTACATTTTTAAATGTTAGTGCTATTAAAAGTAATAGACTTATGTAATTTGATAGTAAATACAGCATTGCATAATTTCACTGTAATTTTTGGTGTTTTTCTCATTTGAATGCTTATTAAATGCTTATTATTGAACTTCATGTCTTATGAAAACTTGCTTGTAAAGTAGAAACTACCTTTCAAAGATCTCAAATTATTTTTGCCTGACATTAGGAATTATTGAAAGGCTGTAGAAAATATACTCAAAGTATAGTCAAACTGTTTAATAGATTACTACGGACAAGCTTTTGAGAAACTGCTGATAGTCTGCTAGAATCTTGATTTTATCTATATGTGTAAGACATTCTTGCAAATGCAAGTTCAATTAAAGCACCATAATTTCATGACCAACGGCAATGTGATCAGCTTTGTGCACCAGCTGCCTTTACTTTTCTTACACGCTGGTTTAGCTTCAAGCTGTTTCCGGGGATCAAACCCCGGTTCTTCACAATGACAGCTTAGTGATTTAACCTCCCTGCCATCACAATTTTTCATCTCTATGACCCTCAGAAATTTCTATGTGTCAGAGTTAAGACAATATTCTTATAAAAGTGATTTTTCTATGAGAAATTTAAGATTTATTAATGTTGCGTTTATCATAATGTTAAATTATACTTAATTTTATATTGAAATAAATGTCTGTTATTCAACTCAAAGAAATTTTACAGATTTCTTTTTCAAAGATTGAAACATAGTTTTATTCTATAAAATCCAGTTTATTATTAGAATGTCTTTCATAATATAAAACTTGGTAATTGTATCTTAATATTTGTTGTGAGTTGGCTGTGGTAGTTCAATTTGATTCTATCATTTAGTAGTGAGAAGTTAAAATAGTCTTATGTGGTTTGAGAATATTAGAGAGCATGTTTTAATGAGTATTTTTGAAAGATAACTAACTTTAAACATCTTCCAGTTCCTTTTTCTTGCGCATCAATCAGAAGCAACTGTATTATACTCTTTGGCTTATTGCTAGCCCAACCTGTAAACATAGTAGAATATTTTAACATGTTAAACACCATATCCAAAAGGTCAAGTTTGCGAATTTTCTCAGGAAATAAATGCCCAAGTTCACTGGATATCTGTTTCGAATTTCAAAAAAGTTTATAAATATATAGTTATTTTAGTTTTTTGATAAAATATTAATAACTGTTGTAATTCACCTATGAGGTGTTAATTAACAAAGTATTGTTTTCAAAATATCGAGTTTCTAGGTTTTTCCTTTGTTAGCAAATTTCTGAAAATGCTTCTGTCTTCTATAGTGCCTATGTACTGCCTTCTATAGTGGTTTCTATAGTGCCTATATTTAATAAATAAATCAAAGCTGGTATTTTTTGTAGTAAGGCATACCGAAAAAATATGTGTTTTTAGATCTGCAGTATTATTTCTAAGTCTTTAATGCTGAGTAAAGAGGTTTAAAATATACTATGAATTTAATTTTTATGTTTTTGTTTTAACTAACTAATTGTTTTCAAATTAGAGATCATTTTCATATTTACTTCTTGTTTTGAAAACATTTGCTTATTGATGTTGTGCACATTTATTTCCTGATAAAGTATTTTGAATTTTTAAAACATGCAAGCATATCTATTTATTTTTAAAATTTCTATTTTTCTTGTATTTTTCTAATAAAGAATTTGATACAATTTTTGTTTTATGACCTACGGTTTATTTTCTAATTATGTACTGTGGTTAACATCATTAATGCGGGAATGATTTCTCCAGGTGCATTTTCCCGGTATCAGTAAAAGCTGCTTCCAGCAACTCTTGGTCTATCTGTATACAGACGAAGTGGACGATTCCGTGAATCCAACCAACTGTTTAGAGCTGCTAGAGCTTGCCAACCGACTGTGTCTCTTAAGACTGGTCGGACTTGTTGAACAGAAAGTCATCCATGACCTGGTAAAGCTCTCTGATGTTGGAGTGGACTCCACAGAACACGCCCTCAGATTACTCGAGCCTTGCCAAGTAAGAACGTATTTAAGTCAGTTTCTATAAAAAAGGATTCTTTCTTCCTTTGATGTTTTTATTAAGGAAAATAGTGATTTTAAATTATCACCCTTCATATATTTATGTGTGTGGTTAAAATCTCTGTAAAAATTGTTTGAATATCAAGGGTTCAAATTTATAATTAAGTAAGAAAAATAAAATTATTTCCAAATAATATATACTAATCAAGATTGAGGTGTGGTACAGGGTGAAATTAAGGTTTTCGTTAAAGTTGTCTGCCAGTCGCCATCTAATTGCCTCTTGTTTCGTCCAAAATGCACTCCTTGTGTATTTTTCTTATTTCTTCAATTAATATGGAATTATTATGAATATTTTATAATGTTCTAAAAGTAACTTTCATGCTTGTTTCTTTAAACTTTTCTTCTTCTCTCTCTTTAAAAAAAAAAAAAAAAAACTTGTAATGCTTACCATATATTGAGAAATGTTTAAAAAGAAATGCTTAACATTATTAAAAATAATTTTTTATTCGTTTAAAAGTTTCGATTATTTAAAAAGTTGCCTCTGTTAAAAATGCTACTACTGGTAAATAGCAAAATTTCTTAAATTTGCCTCTCAAGGTCTCGTTGAGCAGAAGAAAGAATAAACCTATCAGATACCAGTTTAGTATTTGTGTTGTGGAATTTTAATGCATTGTTTTTTTGTCAGGAAAAAACTACTTTCCCTTTTCATACCTTCAATTTCACTGGTTTTAGATTATTTTAATTCCTCTATTGTCTGACCTCAATAATGGTTGATCTTAGAATAGGTTGAATGGTTGATCTCAATTTTTTTATTTTATTTTTGTTCTTGTTTTTTTTCTATACATTTTCTATACATGTGTTTTGCTCCTTTTTTTATTACCCTTTTGTTTCATTTAAAATATTTCATACTTCAAAATGATATTAACATTAAAACATAAATTGTGGAGCATCAAAAAATTTGTTTTATGATAATAAACGCTATCCTTTAGTAAACCAAATATTATACTGAATATATAACTGAAAAAATATTTTGTGAAAATAATTATATAAAATTTGCCATCTTTAAAAGTTTTTGCATAAAAAATTATAGTTTCTTCATTCTATTTCTTGCTTTTTTTATTGTTATAAAGTGCTATGATGTAATGGAATGCATTGGATTTTCTCAGACACCTTTTATAGCATTTCTTAAAAGTTAAATTTGATTATTTATTATTTCAGATGCATAATGCAGACCAGTTAGCTGACTGGTGTCTGTATCATATAACTGTTAACTACAACGAGATTTGCCGAAAGACACCAAAGTTGCTAAGAAATCTTCACCCTGAGAATCAAGCCTATTTAAACAGAAATCGTTGGCCTCCCGTTTGGTCAGTACCTTCTGTATTCATTTCTATATAATTCAATTCAATTTAATTTTAATAATAAATTTCTCCCTTTTGTATATTGCATTTTAATATTTGTGCACTACTGAATGACTCATAGGATTATTAATCAACCAAACAAAAAATAAAATTATTTTGGTGTGCTTTTTTGACAGTTTTATTTAGTTAAATCTAGTGCTTTTTATTTTTTTTAAACTAGATTGCTAGCAAAAAAAAAAAAAAAAACTGTATGTAAGCATGAAAGTTAAAGTGCATGAAAATTTAATTTATTAAAAAAAGGAACAAGAAATTTAATCTGAAAATGCTAGTGCAAAAATTTCAAAACAAAGAATCTTAATCCTTATAAAAAGGCTATTATTTGGATGGAACGTACTAGCTAAATAAGGAAGCTCTGTTTTTTTTCTATATGTTTGCCTAATAAAAATTATCAAATAATTAAAATGTTTTCCAAATAGTTAAATTATACGTGCATATATTTTAAAAATATAAATGAAATGATTTAATATTAATTGTATTAATAAATATAAAATAAATATACATAAAGAATTTTCTTAATAACTTCTCAATTTTTGCTATGCCTGTTGAGCAATATGTGATGAAAAGTAAATGTCTTTTTAATCGAGCAAAACAGGATAGATTGCTTGTAATTTAATCAGGCTTGGCTTTTTAAAGTCAAAAACCTGATGCAACAGTAATAATCATAATCCACGTTTTTATAGTAAAATTTAAAACATTAAATCAATATATCAATATATTCTAATAAATAAATAATTGCAAAAATTGAAGGGAAAATTATAGTTTTGAGCAGAAGAAAAAAGATTCACATTACATTCATGTTTTGTTCAAATGTTTTTTTTTTTTTTTTTTTTTTTTTTTTTTTTTTTTTTTTAAATTTGAGAGTTTTTATCTTTTTCAAGAATTTGTTTAAGAGATCTTGAAATCAAAAATATAGTGCTATTAACCGTCTTTGGCATCTAGCTTCATCACCTTTCAAAATTATTTTGTACAAATATAAATGTTAATGGTAACTAATTTGAAATGAACTAAACTTAATTTTAAGTTTGAGACTTAAATGGAATATGGTAACCGACTTAAAAAAAAAAATTATACCTTTTTTCATTCTTATTATTATAAGCATTTTTTACACACTAAAGCATTTTGAAATTAAAGAGTTCACCTTTTTGTCCCACTCTATTATAAATAGTGTTCTATTTTATATAGTGTTATAACTATATATATAGTGATATTTAAAGCATATTTATTTTATAAAAAGTGCTTTTTTCAGCACAAGCATTTTATTTAAAAAATGGTTGTATTTATTATTTAACATTAAACACTACATATAATGCGCTTTTTAAATTATTAAATCAATACATAAATGTATTTGTTTAGTTTTTTGATATGGTGTTTTTATGCATGGATAAAACTGTCAAAAAACTGACACATGTAAAGTACCTGCCTACGATGATTTCAACATTGAGTTAATTACTTACATTTAAGTATTCCTTATTAACTATTTGTTCCTGTATTCTTCTTGTTCTTCTGAAATCTCCCTGACTCATATAACAACACTTTATTCATTTTATAATATTTGGATCAGGTATGATCAAAAGTTTATTTTATGTATTATTTTTAGATCTTATAATTGGCACGTTTTTTAGTTGTCCTTTCCTTTTTCAGGTATTTAAAAGAGATTGATCACTATGAACGTTGTGTGAGAGAGCGCCAATGGGAGGAAAAGCCGCCAAAACTTTTTAAACGCCATAGAAATAACAGTACAAGTGGATGTCTCTGTTTCTCTGGAAGGAACAGGAACAGTGATTCTAAACGTGCCTACCGTACTGTTTGATTGATTTATGAGGGTCTTTTAACTCTATAAGCGCATGTTTAATTGAAAGTCTTTTAATGAAATGAAGAATTCAAATAACACACGTAATGTGCTGCGCATTTTAAATAAGCTAATACGAACTTATTGTATGCCCCCAACTTCTCTTTTCTGATGGTTTCTGCTTTACTTGATTCATGAGCTTTGTTTGAGAGAAACAGACCTCTTGTTGGAATAAAAAGTTTGAGAAAATATGTCTTATTTTCGCATCACGCTTTAAGCTCTGTTAGTATACATGTAAAAATAATACCAATGTCTAAAATTGTTTACGATACTAATCTTAAGCATTTTTACTGATGAATCTTACCGCTTGGCTTAAAACTAAGAGCATATTTAAAGGGAAAACATATGGTTTTTGTTATTCGTTCTGGGTGCATTGTTTACTCTATATTGGAAATGTAATTTTTTTTCTAATGTTTAAAATTGTGCTAATTATGCATTGTGATTATAACTGGCTTTTAAAAACAAAATTGTCATTTAAATTGTTTTTCTTTCTGTATTTTTGTTAAAATTTGTTAGCATCATGGGTGATCTGCATTTTCCATGGAAGTTTTAAAATATAAATTTCTTTACGAGGCCACTATGATTCCAATTAGGAGGTTATCTTAATAAAGCTACAAAGTGTGTCATAAAAACTGCCCCTAATATACATTTTTTGAATTTTTTTCCAAAATTGACCTAAAAAAATATACACCATTACGAGTTGTAAATTAATATTTAAAAGCAAGAAAAAATTACTACTTAGAGAATCAAGACTGAAAGAATCAAAACCTTTTTGATTTTTGTGTAGAGTTAAAAAAAGATTTTTAAAATTATCTCCAGGTTTCATCAGACAATCAAACTGGTTTTGATATTATCAATGATTCTACAGATAGTATTTTAGTTTTTCTTTGCTTATTTGAACATAAATTTGTGACCTCTACTCTGTAAACTTTTTTAAACTTTATAATTGACAAGGTTTCTAAAACTCTATATTAAGAATAATCATAACGGATAACCCTGTTAAGAAAATAGGATTGATTAAAAAATTATTTTAAACTTTCATGGATCGTATATCAATCATATAAACTGGGATAATTTTAAACTTATATAAATTTTTGTGTAAATTTCATGGATTAGTTTCTCTAATGTGTTTAAAAGTCTTATAGAGATGATAAAGTTACCTCTAATTTGGCTTCACTTTTAGAAATGTTTTGTTTAATGTTGACTATAGTAGTAATATATATTATATGAATCTGCTTAATGTTTTTTAATTGTACTTTCATGCACTGCAAACATTGCTTCAATGATGTATATATGATCTATTTTTTAAATCTTCACTTTCAAAACCACATCTAGCTATATTTTATAACACACTATTTTATTAACCCTGGGACAGCTTGAAAACCTTTTTTTTCTGTATCAAACTACAATACCTGGTCAATAATAGGAGTAACAGTTTTTCTAACATTTTTGACAACTTTGTAAGAAACAAAGGTTTCTGTCAAAACTCCTACAAATAAAAAGGCCTATACTTAATGAATAACATGACCTATGACTTTCTATGAATTTGATTTTCGTCTTTGCGTCAACTTTTTATTAATTACTTTTTCAATAGAAAATGTAACTATTTTAACTTTGAATATATCACCACTTATGACAAAAAAATATTTTATTTTCTGTCAAAATAACTAGAACAAGAAGCTTTTTTTCCTTTAAAAAAATGTTTAATTTTCAGTTTTACCTATATAGTTTTTTTAATGCTTTATTCGTAAAATTAAATTTTTTTACTTATTTGAACAAAGCCCTATCCTTACATCCAGTTGTTGGTCAAGGGGATCATAGAAGTAAATTATCCGAATTTAAGGCAAACAGCATGATAGTGACCATGTGTTCAATATTGCCTCTTTGAAGCCTTTACTTTACGGACAAGCTAGTGCCCAATTAAACTGAAGTTGGATGGGCTTCAAGTCACCAGAGAGGGTCGAATCCCAATCCTTTACCATCATGAAAGACCAATTCCTTAAGTACTGTATTTAGTTTTGAATTAACCGAGAAATCATAAAATGCTCTAAAGCTTCTGTTTTTTAACAATTCAAAATTGTTTACAATTTATATTCTTTTTTCACTAATATATTATGTGATTGTAATAAATGTGAGGAAAAGATTTTTTGAATTAATAAGTATAAATTAGATTGTTCAGTAGTTTATGCAAGTATCATGAAAATGTCAACGTTATAAATGCTGCTGCTTTTAATGTTGTGTGAGTGTGATGTATGGTTAGACCCTATTAAGAACTGGCTTTGTTTTGCTGGTGAAGAGGTCGAAATTGAAATCCATGATCGTTATGCTAACAATGAAGTTTCTTAGCAATGTGTGTTAATTGTATATTCGTATTATTCCTAATGCTGACTCACTCCAGGTGAGTTCACAATATTGCACTATATTAGTTTTAAAAAAAAACTTTTGTTTTAGTTTTTTCTAATTTAGAAAGTAAAAAAACCCACACAATTTAATTCTTAAGTTATGAAAAAGAGAAAGGGAGGCATTACGAATTTATTTTTCTTATGTATTTATTTTGTGTATAGCTATTTATGAGCTGTCTGCTTTTAATGTCCAACTAAACTGCTGGTCAGTATTGCTGGACATTGAAAAATACAAGGAAAATAATAAAGATTGCATTGCGTTTTTTATTTAAACACTTAAGTTTGTACTTCATATGAACTTTTTATGTGTTCAAATCTGAACTGTGATCTTTTCATCCGCTTGTTCTTTATTTTTCATTTTACTTCATTAATTTTATTGTTACTGTATTACTTTTTTTTTTACAGAAACATGTTATTTTTCTAATATGTTTGATCAGGTTTCTATTTTAGTTCGAACAATTCTTTTAATAAATATTATGTTTGTTTTATAAATAGTTGCATAGCTGTTAACAGTTTTTTTTTTTCCTTTAAAAAAAGTTCAATTCTTTTATTTAAGTTAATGAATTCTTTGAAGAACTTGCAAGATAATTTAACACTGTAATAAGTTTACAAGTTTCTATAAATTATTTAAGAATAAATTAAATTTTTTGCATAATAAAAAAATTTAAAACTTTTTTCTCAGTTAAATTCTTGAATTATTAGAAGATTGACATTTTCTTTCTGAAATGTCTATAAATAGAAAACTGTATGTTTTTATTATTTCGCTTTTGTTTTGTAGTATAATATAAAATATTTACATATTGGTTTAAACTATCTACATTCATTATATTTTTATTCTTTCATAAATGACAAATGTTTATTTATACAACATGCATTATTATTATGATTTTTAAATTACTGAGCTGAGAATTTAATAAAAATGTTTCCAATTTTGTTGGAATATATTAAAAAACAGTCTGTGTTTCAAAAATTATTTCTATTTTATTACTACCAAACACTTTCATTGCTTCATTATGATTTTTCATGTACTTGAGACAACTTCATTTCACATCATAATCTTCTGTCATTTTTAAACTGCATAAAAAAAATTTCCCATTTAATTAACATTTAAGAGAGGTGCTTTTTAATTTTGGCTAAATTTTTTTTTTAAAAATTTTATTTCTTCTTTAATTTCTTAAATTATGTTCATTTGAGAAGAGTTATAGCTTAATTCATTAATTTAATTTTGAATTATTATTTTTACATTTTAAACTTTAAAAAAAAATAATTTACTAAGCTTTCAATTTCTTTGTCTGAAAAAAATTATTTTAGTTGAGCATAATTTATTTACTACTTTTAAGGTAAAACTAATAAGTTACATAATGATTCACTGAATTTAAAATTCTTAACTATATTTATACTTTTTTTTATAAAAATCATTTTAAAAAAGTTTTGAAATGTACTTCAATAATTTAAAATCCTGCAAAATTTCAATTCAACTATACTGTCCATTTGTTTTGCATTTTGATATTTTAGGCTGTACTTTTACATGAAACGTCAGTATATTGTAGTTAGTTTCTTTAGTTTTTCTTCAAGTGAATGAAAAGCTAGATCTGTAGCGATAAATTTTTATATTTGCAACTTCTTTTTCAGTATAAACTTGACATTTTTCTCTTAAGAATGATCTATAATACTTTCTAGAACTTCTGATTGACCCTTAAAAAGTAATTTATGAATATTTTTGTGTTAATTAATGAAATATTACGTTGTGATATTAACATTTACCTATCTGCACATATATGATAAATCTACATAGATTCGCGTGTAAAGCAAGATTCAAATTGCTGTGTCAAAGCAACTCATAGTCTGTTAAAAAGTGGTAGAAATGTTGTATGCATTATAAAAGAGCGTAATTGCTTTAAAAAAGCGAAAAAAAAAAAACACACACACCACTGCCTCTTTACTCTCTGCATGTATTCATTGTTCACATGCTGTATTCTGCTCAACATAAAAATCATTTGTAATAATATTCATTGGATGATAACATTTAAAGTACTTATTCATTATAGCATTTTGAAGTAATAGCTTTTAATGTGTCATTATCATGAACACAGTTACGAATTTATCGTTAATCTCTTGAAATTTAAATCTGTTTTCTCTTAAATGTTTATGAAAGTAGAGAAAACTCTACATTCTTATTTTATATAAGATTCCTGTTGAAAGTAGTTTTCATATTTTGAACAACTAGGGGCAAACTAAAGATTTGAAATATTTTTTTCTTCTCAAAAGTAATACTTTAGTTTAAAAACTAATGCTTTTTTTAAATAAGGAACAAAAGTGATAGAAAAATAACACAATATTATAATCAAACAATTCTGAGTAGCACATTTTCTAGTTTTTAAATTCCTTTTTTGTTTACGAGTAAAATATGACATATTAAAATACATTTATGTATAAATAAATTCTTGGTGTTATAAATAAGCTATTTCTTTTAAAGAATTACATTTGAAATTAAGAAAAAGCGCAATTTTGTTATCAAACAATTTTATGACTGGTACAGTTTCGGAATGGTCTTCTAGTTTTTAATTTTACTTTTTGTTTCCAAGTAGAATATAACATTTCAAGACACAATTCTATATATAAAAGTTTTTGGTATTATAAATAAGCTATTTTTTTATAGAATTACATTTGAAAGTTAGAAAAAGAAGATAATTTTGTTATCTAACAATTTTATGACTGGTACAGTTTCATAATCGTTTTCTAGTTTTCAATTTCATTTTTTGTTTTCGAGTAGAATAACTCATTTTTGGTTACAAATCTTTTGTATTCTAAATAAAAAAAAATTTTTTAAAGAATTTATTTTCAAAGTCAGAAAAAGAACAACTCATTTGTGTGTAAACAATTCTAAGAGATGCACTTTTTTGGAATAATTTTTTAATTTCATTTTTTTATTTCATATTTCGCATTTGAGTAAAATATGTGCCAGAAAATATTTTGAGTTATAAATTATTTTTGTTGAAATATGCTAATAGAAAAAGAATAATGTTTTAAAATGAGTTTAAAAAAAAGCAACACTTTTATTATGAAATGCTTTGTATAGTTATATTTTTTAATTTATGTAGAATTTGAAAGCTAACTTTCACTTACTGCTTATAGAAAATTGGAATCTAGTGTTTGTCTTTACCGCAATACAAGAAAACATTAGTCTTAATACTGCTAAATTTATTCACATCTTTTTATGGAATGATAACAAATTAATACAATTCGTTTAAATCACTAAGAATTAACATTTAGTTGTTTTAGTTTGTAATCAAATTCACTAATTTGAAAAATTGTGATTTTAAATTAAATTTTTATTGTCTGCTATTCACATATAATTTAATTCCTTTTATTTTATTATTTGAAAAATACCCGTTTTGAAGAGTATTAAAATTTTTTCTCAAGTATGAATTTTAATTCAATTTTAGTCTAAAATTATATTAAAAATGATGTAGAAAAAATTTCTTTGTGGTGTTAATGTTACTTGGTTGCTTTTAAAAATTAATTTGAATGTATTATAAATGTTAATGCTATTCAAATAATGTATATATGAAGAAAAAAAATTTCATTTTTGTATGTATCTAATATTCTTTTTTAATTAAGTGTTAAATTGTATAAAACCGTTGTTCAAAAAATTTTTGAGTCCAGTTAATAGAAAATTTTAAACCAGTTATTCCAGTTAATTTTTGCTGTAAATGCCAATTACTTTTTAGTAGATTAGTTGCACTTTGTGAACATGAATATTTTAAACCTTACCAGAGTTTTTAAATTATGTTTTTTGGAAGTAGATTTAGTGCCCTCAGGTGCCTCTATGTGTTGACAGTGATAATTCACTCCGCTCTATGTGATAATAACTGCATTGGAATAGTATATAATCCATAGAAGATTTATAAATTACCGTTTATAGATTAAGTGTGATATATATATGTATAAAAAAATGCATTTCAATAGATGTGCTTTATTTTTGTTTTTTAGCGCACTGTATTTTAAATCTAAACATCAAAAAAATAATTTAATATATGGTAAAATTTATTGTAGAAATTCTGCTTTTCTTTTCATTTCTAAAAAGGTTTTGCTGTTAATGAATATTGAACTATGCTAATTTTTTATTAAAAAAATTGCGTTATTTACTATTGTGTTTTAACCAATTAGAGAAGAATCAAATTTTTAATGATCTCTGAGTATTAGCCCCAGTTCTTACGAACTTTCAGCTGCAGGCTTTTCTGCATTATATACCAGTTTTCTTCCTATTATTCAATAGCAGAAAAAGTGCGTTGTCAGAAACTTTTTTGTACAATCTTCCTTTAGAAGGTTAAGGAATTAATAAATTTATTTATGTCATTTGTTTATATCTTACTAAACATTTGCTTTGAATAAAAGTTGAAAGGAAATCAATATGATAAATTATTTATAGTGTTCAAAATTTACAGATTCCTGTTTTGTAAGATTCTTCATTCAGAATTATAAACAAAATTAAAGAATCATCTTTAAATTTAATGTTGATAGTTTTGTTTTAGTCTCAATACCAAAACATATTGCTTCCGATGAAGGGTTTATATTATTCAGTGATTATTATAAATATTGAGTTATAGAATTTCTTAAAATACTAGTGTATTAATAAGCAATGTGACATGTATGCAAAATATTAAGTTTACAAAACTAACTATTTTTGCAATTACATATTTCAAAATTTATTCTAACTTTCAGATACTTTTATTAAATATAAATTATCACTAATTCTTTTATTATTCAATTTTTATTATATTTTTTTGTAGTTTTTTGTTGACTCATGAAATACTATTTCTTTTTTGGGATATTCATGAATATGTTTAAGCTTAAACTTAAATTTTGACCCTTTGGTCCCACTTATGGATATTTAGTTTAAATCAAAAATGTCATATTAAGGTTATATGACAATAACAATAAAAAAATTTCTTTTTTTCTCTCAGATACATTGCTTAATTTAATTAATGTTTTTAATATGAAAAAATTAAATGAGTAACTGAGCAAAATATGCATTATCGCCCAATATTTGAGATTTCTAATTACCTCTTTTGAAAATGAAAAACTTTTGAGCTATTATCTAGCTGTGCTAACTTTACGTGTAAATTTTAAAGTGCCACGCAACTTTTCTCAAATTTTGAATCATATTTATTAAATATATTTTGTAAAAAAATTTTTTAAATACTTCACACCGTTTAGCAAAGTGTTGCCTGCTTTTATGAACACTTTAGTAATTGCTACTCTATAACGATATTTTAATACTGATATAAAATTTAATTAATGTCAACGAATTAATTGTTACAAATTAATAATATATTAACACTTAATTAATTTAAAATAAATAAATAATTTTTTAAATGATTACTAATGCAATTTCAGCGATTAATTTAAATTACCTGGTTTAAATTAATTATTTTAAATAAAATAAATTTATAAAATTGTATTAATATATTTTACATTTGATGGTTCAATTTAATTATGAATTAAAAATAGTCTTATTATTTTTCAAATTTCAATTCATAAACATATAATTATCTGAATAAATAGTAAATGACTTTATTTAAGTAAATAATTAAAATTATCGAATTGATTAACTTCAATTAATTAATAAATTAATGAACACTAAACAAAGAACAATGTTACGAATTAGTTCACATAATACAGTTTAGTTCTTTTATTAAATCTTTTTTTGCTTACTATCAAATAAAAATTAAATCATGAAATTAGTTGCTTTTATTTTAAACTATATACATTAACGCATGTGTGTTTTCTTTTTTAAACATTGATTTAAAAATTATAATAGTGAAAGGAGAGGAGTAGAAGTATTTAGCAGACTTTATCTCTGAAATTAAGGGTCTGTTCTGAATGCTGGAACTTAAAAATTTGAAAAAAAATTCTTAATAATACTATGAGATGTTAATCCATATTTAAAATTTTCTCATTAGAATCCTCGATATTTTAATATTACCTGTATAAGAGGATAACTTTTGAACAATAGACTATAAATTCGATAATTGAAAAAAAAAACCATATTTATGGTGAAAAACGTCTTTTATCTTAAGAAAACACAAAAAAAAAAAAAAAAAAAGAATTTGTTCTCTGGTCTAAAAATCTTATTCATTTTTTTTTTTGAATATGAGTGGTTGCTATAGATACCATTAACGTATTTTAAATCGTTTGCGTTTTGTAGAAACATTGTCATGATTTTGTCAAACAATTCTTTAAGATGTTCCAAAATAAGATTCACTTAAAACTCCAATAAATAAATATTAAAAGCGCAAACACATTTTCTAAATTTAGATAAGGCCTTGATTTTGAAATAATTATTTCATTGATATAATACGATATATTGTAGCTAAACTGTTAGAAAAATCTTTTTGTAAATCAAATTTGTTTGACTAATTTATGATTATGTAGTTAGTATTTTATTTTAATTTGTTTGTATAATATAAACCTTCTTGTTTTGTTAAAGGTTTAGTAGTTGCAATGAATTATTTTAATATTTCTTTTGTTGTTTAAGGTTACACAACGTCTTCACAAGCATCAAGTTTTTAGAAAACAATTTTTTTTAAAATATATTTATTATAAAAATATTAAAATATAAATATTAGTGTTTACCAATGACATTTTTAACAATACAAGGATTTTTAATGGTATAACAAAAATTATATTTTATGTTAATGTTTTCAAAATTATGATTTTTTCCTTTAAAATATATTAATTTATTTTCTTTGCTCCCTACGTGTCCATTTTTTATTAATTAACCTAAACGTTAGACATTATCTTTTGTAAATTAATAAAAAATGGACACGAACTTATAATTATTAAAGAAATTATTTTGTGAAAAAAGTTCATTAAATCAAAGTTAATTGATGCAAAAACTGATACTTGTCTATTTATTTTCTTATTAGAGTCGAAAAATAATTGGGTAAGATATTTTGTTGATGTTTGAAACAAGAAGGATAATTTCTATATTTTTTTTTCTTTACATATGTATTTTACGAAACTTTTATACAACTTTATATAATGTATTAATAAAAACCACTAAATTTTCTTAAATTTTAAAATGAAACAAAAATTAAAAAAAATAATAAAAAATTTCATTTAATTAAGTAAAAATAGCTTCTAAAATCTTTATCTATTAAAACTCCTAGGTCCCTTTTATAATATACAAAGAATGCCGTTTTTCTCTTATTTATCTCAAATGTTTATTCTTTAAAAATTCTAACGACAGTTTTATTATTTATTATATAATTGCTATTTCTTTTATATAGCATAATAAATCACAATTGAAATTTTTTTAATGATAAAATTTCATCATCTCAAATTAGGATTTTTTAACAACTGTTTAAAATATCGTTGTAATGTAGCATTATTTAATATTTTAATGTAATATAAGATTTTTTCTTCTGAAATAGAATTATGTTAACATCTAACTGTACTAAACTTTATCCTTTTGAATATATGTCTTATCGATGTGTATTTCTACTATGATTGTAATATCATTTTTTATTAAGTATGTCTATGTAATTATAAATAATGCTTTGTGTGATAAAAACTATTGATTTCGTTTCAAGTTAACGTGTTTCAAAATGTAGAAATATTTCGATTGGTTCGATTAACAACCTATTTAAAGGTTCCTAATGATTTTTGTATTTAAACACATTCATCGCTCAAGACGATCTGTCTCGTCTTCTAAGGATTTTCGTTCACTGTTATTCTGTTAACAAAATATATTGTTTTTAATAGAACGTTTGAAGTTTAACAAATAAAATTTAATTTGGCGCCAAGAGTTGAAATAGATGCGTCATAGAAGCGTTGAATTTAATACTGTTTTAAATTTCAATATATTTATCACTGTGAATGACCGATATTGGTGAATTTGTCAACAATGACAAAGTCGGCTTTGGAAAACGTCCGAAATATATGTTAGACCTGATTTGATATTAATATATTTATTGCTTTTTAAGTATTTATTAGATATTTTAATATCTGATCAAGATATATGGAGAAAAAAAAAACCATCTGTGTTGGAATTCCAGATAGAAGTGTGAGCAATAACCTGTATTCTCTACCCTCATTATTTTTATGATAAAATCTTTGTCCTGTACACACTTGCCCACTTTTCCCTTCTCTGATTTTCTTTATTACTGCCATCCCTCGGTACACCGATATCACGTAAGTTAAGTGCCATTGCCCGGTATTCCCTACATTGATGTATTTGTAAAATGCCATTGCGTGGTATACACTTGCCCGGTATTTCCCACACTGACGTTTTTTTTCTACTATTTCCTAATCGGATATTGAAACATCACATAAATATTAAAATATCAACGAATAAATTTATATCCAATCGGACGTAACAAATATTACGGGCTTTCACCATAGCTACTATGTGATTGTTGGCATTCTCCGGTGAAAATCAACATTCTTCAGATTTCGGTCATTCACGATAACATAAACGGTTTGTGTATGAGATTTATCTCTGTTTCTAATTATAATGCTAGTATTTTGTGAAATTTTACGTTTCAAAAGAATTACGGACCCTAAGCTTATGTGCCAAAGATATTTGTGACAAATCATCTACCTCTGGAATTCGAATGATGTTCTCACTCTTAAAATACTTTAAATTTTTTATTACCCTTTTTGGAGGAGGATGTAAAAGATCAAAACAGATCCGGCTATACTGCTAATAATAATTTTCATTACAATACTACTGTCCTACATCACGTGTAAAACTATGCTTTCGATTCCTGTGATTATTATTCAGAGTTAATTCTATCTAATTTTTTTATAAAACTATTTTTTATATCAAAAAAATTAAAAAAAATAAATAATCATCAAACGATCTATAATGAAGAAACTAGTTTTATTTAAAATCAATCAATATGTGAAAAAGGCGTCTTTGTCTTTTAAAATAAATTAAAAAATAAATTAAAATAAAGTTTTAATTCATTCTTTAAAAACTAATATTCACGCCGTACTTTATAAAATTTTGATTTTTATCTTGTTTACAATTTTTGATTCGAAATTCATATAACGTCAATCCTATAATGGAAAAAATGAACAACAATGATATATCCTGGACCCGAACAATAAAAATATTTTTGTTTGCTAAAAATTACTTAGAATTTTTTCGTGATTTTTTTATTAATCGAAAAAATTGTATTATATGGTAAAGAAATAAAAATATTTTTAATTGGTTTCTATAAATGATAACTTATTTTTATCAAACAGGGATAAATCTCACGAATAATTTACGCTGTAATTTGATTCCCAATTCGTGTGTGGTAAATAAACTTTAAAATCATTTAAGAATTGTTTTCAATCAAGTATAAATCCGAGATATGAGCAGTGAAATAATTCTTTCGCATTTTTAGCTACTATTGTCACTTCTATTGATCGCGTGTTTTTACACAAACTATCTTCCATTGAGTTGATACTCATTCTTTGGTAGTGAACAAAATAAAGTAGAATACGCACATGACAAATTCTATTTGTAATAAAAAATAAAAAAATCTCTAGTTCGAAACTAAGCCAAATCACAGTTTTACTGTTCAATAGTTTTGCTGAAACTGTAGATTGATACACTTTTATTGTGTTAATTGTTTATTTATAATTTGTTCAATAAATATTTCTTAAAGAAATGGTGTCTTCTATTCATTAATTAAACTGCATATTTCACGCTAAAATGTCTCCCATTCATTAAACTGCATGCTTCATAAAGAAATGATGTCTCCCATTCAGTAAACTAAATATTTCATAAAGATATGATTTCACCCATTCATTAGCCTACATATTTCATAAAGAAATATCTTCCATTCCTTAAACCGATTTCACAAAGATGTCTCCCGTTCATTAAACTACATATTTCATTAAGAAATGTTTCTCTTTCATCAGACTACATATTCATAAAGAAATAATGTCTCTCATTCAGTTATCTACATATTTCACATAAAGAAATGATGTCTACTATTCATTCAATAAATTACATATTATATAAAGAAATGTTTCCCATTTATTAAACTACATATTTCATTATGAAATGATGTCTCCCATTCATTTATTAAACTAAATATTTCATAAGGAAATGATATCTCCTAATCATTAAAGTACTTATTTCATAAAGAATTGATGTCGTTCCTTCATTCATTTACATATATTATTTATAAAGAAACTAGGAGGCTTCGCCCCCTGCTCGCTGGCGCTCACCAACCCCCGGAACTGCTTTCGCAGTTCATTTCGGATTGCTTCGCAATCCAATGCTCGCTCATTGGATACGTTCTTAACGTCTAGCTTTTGTATACTTTTTTGAATACTGAAGTTCCGAAAACTTTTCACTGTAGAAAATTCTAAACCTGTACATTTCAATATTAATTTGAAATTGCAATTGTTAATTTGGGCATTTGGCGATACAACACTTATAGAATTGAAGGATTTGTTACGTCAAGCGCTCAGGTATCATAATTTTGATTTATGTTGCTAAGTTAACTTTCAAAAAATTCTATGGCTGGAAATAGCATTTTTATTTTTTAAGTTGTTTGTTTTCATTTTTACCGCAGCTGAATTGAGCAATTTGATAATGCTCACTCTGGTTATTGTTTCCGTTTTTAAAAGCGCTATATGTTGAGCCACCTCAGCTAGATTTGGCATGTGACATTTTTAGATGCAATCATTGGTCGATTTTCTAACGTTGCCATTCGGGAAGTTGTAATGAGGCTTTTTTTTGGTGCCGTGTAACAGAAATATATATATAGATGCTTCGTTATTAAATTCGCGATCGCAACGCTCGAGAACGCCATCTAGCGGGAGACTGTAAATATCGGGCATTAGTTCCCACATAACCGTTGGCAATGATGGACGCCATTTTCTTAGCATCAAAAAAGAAGCAAAATTTCCCTAAAGAAAAGGTAAAACTTCTTGAAAAAACTGATCAGAACATGCCAAACATTGAAGCAGAACACGCCAAGCATTTGATGAACAACTTCTCAATAATTTTTACCTTTCTATTACCAACAACATAACATGATTTCATGATCACTTGCTGTTACAGATGTGTGTATTGCGGTAAAATAATTTTTCTGTCTTCAATTCATTACAAGTTAAAATGAAGCCAACATTGCTTTCGTCATTCCAATGAATAAATGTGTTCCAATGAATTCCATACAGAACTGTGATAGTTATAGAATATTCTTCTTCTTCATAGAATAGTATATATTTCTGTATCTACATAATTCAGAAAACAACAATAAAGAATAATCTGAATTACTTGAAAAAGTATCTTTTGTGCTGATTATAAATAAATTTTTTATCGTTTTCTTGGTAAGTGTTTTTTAGTTTTGAAAGAATTTCAACTAGAATTCAGCTATTCTGTTTTTAAGCTACATATTAAAATTCATATCGAGATCTTACAATTATAAAATTTTGATGTGTGGTATGTTACCTAAAAGTAATGAAGGGATAAACTATGTATATATTATTTGAGAATAAAGTTTTCAAACAAAGAACATATCATTTTGGAATTCTCCGGACTTATAAATCAGGTAAGTGTTATGATTTTTATAATAAAAAATTTGCTTGTAAATAATTTTATTTCTTACTTGATGATCGTTCTCTACAAAATGGTTTTTTTACGTCTGATTAATTGCTATAAGAATTAAAAAAAGGAAACAATACGAAAGATTTTGTTGAAAAATGAAGAATTTTTAAAATCGTTTTTATCCTAAGAATTCTTTATTTTACGTTTTTTAGTTTATAATTTTTTGATAAAATTGTTGTCAAAAAACTTTTTTTGAAAAATTAAATGGTATAAAATTATGTGTTTATGTATACTTCTTGCATATTCTAATATTTGAAGTAATATGATTCAGAAAAGTATGGAAGAAAAATTCGGTACTTATGTATTAACCACAGCTACAGATTTGGCAGATTTTTAAGTGCCACCAATCTACACTTAAAATTTTTGGAAAAAATCTTAAAATGAAACACTTAGTTTAAAATCAAAGTAGTCAATCGGATTTCGGTGGAAAATGGGCCGATATAGAGTTTAGCATAGATTCAAAACAAACTTTTCTCTCACCTGATTCTATAGCCATTATGAACTCAAATAAGATTCAAAATGAAATAATATTTCCAAAACGGACGTTTACTAAGATAAAGTTTCATGTTATGGACATTGGTACATTTTCGTTATATTTCACTCCATAAAATATTTCGCTCCTAAAAAAATAAAATTGCATCTTGTTTTGTTTTTGGCAAGTCCCAAAGACGCATTTTCGTAACACTAAAAAATGACGACAAAAAAAGAATGGTTCTTTTTTGTTTTGTTTCGTAAGCATTCTTTATTTTACGTTAAAATTTAAATGGGCCTTTCATGTTATACCATTAAATTTAGTAAAACTATTTCTCAGGCATTAGGTTTGAACTCTTATAAGAATATACCTGTTTTTCTCTCTTTATTTACAAATATTTTTCCGATGTGTTCTGGATGTTCCTTCTCTAAAAAAAAGAGATACCATTTTGTTTTCGTTTGCATAAGAAAGAAAAAAAACATTTTTCTTTATTAAATTTAATCAGCCACAATAAAGATGGAACGTTACAATGCTACATTAAAGAGGTCTCCAGTGTAACTGAATGACTGTTCATATGGAAATCGCAGGGATTCGGCACATACAACAACGCCCCCTATAGTTCGTTGCGATCGCGAATTTCTAATCCCCTTCATTTATTAAACTACTTATTTAGTTAACGCCTCATTACATTAAACGACAAATTTTAATAGATGAACACTATTAATGAAATACCTCGTCTTTTAAGATCTATTTACTTAATGGTATTTTTTGTGACAAGATATATCATTATTTTATTTTCTAAGTCTGAATTGCTGAAAAAGGTTGAGGTCGCCTGTTCGAATCCCGATAATATCTGATTGATTCGTTGCTTAAGGCGAGTACTCCATTAACTACAGTTGTCTATTTTAAAATACCTACTTTTTCACTGTAGAATGATATAATTTTCTTAAATTTAGGAGCCTAAGGAATGTAAGAGTTTCTTCTGCCAATCAAATTAAAGTTTTAAAAAAAAATACTCGTATGAATCTTACATGATTTACATTTATACACAATTTTTCGTTTCTATTGGATTATATGTACTCTGGAACATGAGGTATTTTACTCATAGTGCATAACGAAGAACTCTTAGAAGATGAAGATGGATTACATAGAGATGAAAGCCACCCCGGACTAGCTTAACAGAAAAGAGAAGTTCATCTGTCTACCACTAGGGATATTTTTTCGGGTAAACTGCAGTATACGGGTTGACCGTTTATCGCTAAGATTACAAACGTGCGTCTTGGCATTGTTGCTAACCCTCTTTCCTCGGAGCTTTTCAAAGACTTTATATATATATATATATATATATATATATATATATATATATATATATATATATATATATATATATATATATATATATATATATATATATATATTTAAATTAGCCTTTTTATGAAAAGACAATAAAAGTCAAAAAAATTTTTTATACAAGGTTGACACTAGTCTTATAAATGTATTATATTGACATTGTACGAATTCAGATTTTTTAAAAGTAATAAGTATTCTTCGTACGAAGAGACGCCTGAAAAGTTCCATTTGTAATATACCCAGCCACCCCAACCCCAAAATCCAATACTTTGCCCTGTAGTGATTATGTTTAGTGTTAAAAAAGTAAGTTAGAAATTCCTCGCCTAGTTGTTAAATTTGGGTTTAACGTTGAAAAGCCGCCTTTTTTCCTTGACATTTTAATACAACATACATTTTGAGCTGTGTCCATTCTCTTAAACATGCAATTTGAGTTGTGCCCATTCTCTTTAACGTGCAACATGAGCTGCGTCCATTCTCTTGAGCATGCATTTTGAACTATGTATATTCTCTTAAACATGTATTTTTAACTGTGTCCATTCTCTTGAACATGCATTTTGAGCTACGTCCATTCTCTTAAACAATTCTTTCGAACTGTGTTCCGAATATAAGGATCACTGGCGATTTGTTTTTAATTTTTAAAATTTAATATGCAATAAATTGACTTACGCAAAAAGAAGAGAACTCCCCTCTTATGGCAATCACACCTACTTAATGATATTTTTAAATTTTGTTCTAAATTTTTCTCTAACTTAAGACTGTTATATTCACTGCTCAAGTTAATTAATTTGTTTGATTTCTTAATTATTTAATCAAAATATTTTGAAAGTCGAATGTGAATGTTGCTTTCAATTTAATGAAACTATTTAATTAAATACAAAGCAATGCTTATATTATTAAGATGCTACATCTGAATTAATTTTCTAGACAAAATAATGACCTTTGTCGATACAATTTACAAACAAGTTTAAAGACTTTAACTGAAAATCGTGTATCAGAGTTAAATATTTAGAGTGATTGAAAATCGACAATATATTAAAATTTCATTGAGAATTATGACGTCAAACATTTTCATTTTCTTTTTCCAGTGAAATTTTAAAAAAAATGATTTTAGTAAAAGAGTAAAAAATTGAATACGAAATTATGTTCGATTAATTGTCCCCTTGATTTGAACGCTATAAATTAACGTAGTTTTTAAAATTACGATTGCGCAAATTTTTTGATTTTATCCACCATGTTCAGTGCGCTAAAAGAGCTAATGCACTGAAAAATGTTTGATCCAAATTAGTGGAGTTTCACATATTAGGACTTAATCGTAATGCTTGACTGCTTAAGCCTTAATATGCTAATTAATTCTTGCAGGCAATATGTTACGATATCAAGCATCAAAACGTACTTTATAGAAAATTTTTTTTCCAGAGGTATAGATTGTTGATAATCAAGAAAATATGGCTCCAATAATTTAATTAGAAAAGCTGTGGAAATATTGATCTTTAAATATCAATATCGCTTAAAATACAATATTCCAGAAATAAAGAAGTGGATCAAAACTTTTTTGCACATGATTATAAAACATCGTAGGTGAGGTTTTAAATCTGGACATAGCTGGAAATGCGCGTTTACCAAAATGGATATACCTTCTCAATATGTGTGTTTACGAAAATGGACGCTACTTGAAATGCGTATTTAACGAAAATGGACACGGCTCGAAATGCGTATTTAACGAAAATGGACATAGCTCACAATACATATTAAACGAAAATGGTCATAGCTCGAAATTTATGTTTAGGAGAATGGTCAAACCTCGCAATGCGTAGCAAAAATACACGTAGCTCAAAACGCGTATTTACTAAAATGAACGTAGCTCCAATTGAGTATTTAAGAAAATGGACTCATAGATCACAATGCTCGTTTACGAAAATAAACGCATTGAATTGCGTATTTAACGAAAATGGGCATAGCTCACAATGCATATTAAACGAAAATGGACATAGCTCGAAATGCGTATTTAACGACGAGAAATGGATACGACGAGAAATGCCTATTTATGAAAATGATCATAGATGTTTGAAATTTATTCATTTTAAGCTATGTCGAAAATGGACATAGCTTAAAATGCGTGTTTAAAAAAATTAACGTGGCATTTGATTCTTCTTTCAAACCAAAGTTGGGCGTCGATTACAGTAATCGATTACAACTGTAAATGATTACAGTGAAATACTACTATACAATTGATTGCGCAGGTAATTACGATTCGAAGTTATCATGATCTCTGATTATATATGGCCATCAATCCCTGCAATAATAAGGAGAAAGGATTATCGGTAATCATGATTACAAATAATCAAAATATACAGAAATTCGAATTAAACAAGCTTGGATTAAACCTTAAATTTATTTTTATGCAGCTTTTAACTTGCTTGTAAAATATATTAAAAATGATATTTCTTAAATTAAAAACTAGCTTCAAAATTTCATTCCTCAGACTTTCCTTTTATAAGGGTCAAAAATCTGATTTTTTCTTCAAATATAAAAAAAAAAAATTTTTTTTATTTATTTATTTACTTTTTTGAAAGCTTAAATTTTTTTTACATAAATTATTTAAATAATGTAGCCAGAAAGTCAATTTGATTTTTTTTGCAGTTTGTTTTACTTGCAAAATACGGAGAAATACTTAAGTTTTCCTGGAACCAACAGTAAGAGAAAATTATTTGGAACAATCATCGTGTACTGCCAAATATAATCTACGGGAGCCAAAAAAAGGTTTTTTTTTTCTTCGAATGATCATCCAGAACGCATTTTCTCTAGGAAAACTATTATTCGTAGAAGGATTTAATGGCTACATTATTCTATTGGCGCAGATACACTTCTGCTCAATTTGGGCTTTTAGTTCAGAAATCCCCTATTTGGAAGTGGGTGCTCAAATGAATCTACACACATTGTCCTTGGCGTATGACTTGGCGATAAAGTAAGAAACAATCAACCGTCCATTAAAAGTGAGATCTATGGCTGAAAAGAAAGGGAAGCTTGCAATTTGATTTATACCGGAATGTTCCGGATCGTTTATCTCGGGGTAAATTGGGTAAATGAATGCATTGAAGGATAATGAATCTGAACTACACTCAGACACCTATAATTGATATAAAATTGTCTGAAGAAATAGAAAAATTTCTCTGAGTTTTTCTGGCTGATATCAGCAAAGAATTTTAACGAAATTTTTTTTATTGCATCGATTCGCCTCGAGGTAATTAGATGCACAGAATAATTTTTATTGTTTAATTTTGGCGCATGACGAGGCCATAAAATGAGAAATAAACATTATTAAACCATTCATTAACAGTAAGATAAAAGTAACTAAAAAGTAGTAAGATGAAAGTGCGAACCAAGCGTTCATGCACACTTTAAAAGGTTTAGTTGAATCTATGTTTTTCGAGCACGCACAGTAGTTAATAAGTGTGCTAACTTATATGAGGAAACTTGTAGATTTTAAAATTTTTTTTTAATTACATACAGTACCATCTCGATACATCAAACAACTGAAAATAATTACTTATACAACTTAAAAAAATATGGTACATCATCTCCGGACACAACAACATAATGAAGTGAAACCTACTTTTAACAATCTTATATACAAATTCTGTAATGATATGCACGAATGATGTCACTTACGTTATCTGAAAAGAAAATATCTGTTGACAGTTGTTTTTAGTTGTATAATAAAGATAATTATGTTCCCAAAAGATGATTTGCATAAATCTATCTCAATTGTATTAAATAATGCTATAATATTTAATTTCAATCTCCCGCTGTTTTGTTAAGCCATGTTCGAATTCTTATAAATATTCTCCCTATGCTGTGTACATGTATGATTAGCCAACTATTAATTTTATCAAAGAAATTATTTTTTTTTTTTTTTATATATGTATCCAAAATTAATAATTCTTGTTTTATATTGTGTCTTAAAAGTAATTTTACTGACTCTTATGTGTATTATATCGTTATGTGATGAAAAATTTTAGTGTTTCTGAATAAAAAAAAAAAAAAAAAAAAAAAAAAAAAAAAAAAAAAAAAAAATGGCGGCTACTTTACACAAAGTAGGGCAAAAGAACATTCTTTTTCTTGGTTTGGTGTGGTGAAACACCAATATCGGCGAGTTATGTATGACGTTTCACTACACCACTCCGGTGTAAAGTAGTTGCCACCATTTTTGGTGTTAAAATTCACCATATTTTTTTTTCCTGCAGTGTAAGTAAAATTGTTTCTCCTCTTCATTTTTGAAAATAAATCTCTATGTCTTGGCTTTATATTGTTATAAAATGCGCCAATTTATCCTCCCGCTCTTAGTCATTTGACTTTTCCTAATGGGTAGAATGTCGAAATGTAATCTTTAAGGAAAATTTTGTCATCTTCCAAGAGGAGATTAACTCGTTTCAATTTTTTTTTTTTTTTTTTTTTTTTTTGTTGTTGCATACAACTTAAAAGGTTGGAAGAACATGTTCAGTTTAGTTTTAAAAATCATTTACAGCAGTTAAGATAAATATTAAGAGAAATATGAGTTTTTCGTGATGATTGTGAATAGAAGTGTGCATGAAAGATAAAAAAAATAATTAATTAGATACATATGGTATATACATATGCATGCATGCATATGCCTCATCACTCCGAATTAGAAAATGGGCCTTCTATCATAGCTTTTCAGCTATTTGTGGCTAGATATTTTGCCTCTCTCCATGTCTTTCCTATTGTTTTCAATTAACTTATAATTGTCCTGCATCAAATATTTTTAGGTCTTCCTCCATGTATAGTACGACGTAACTTTATTTTCCCACATTATTACCAAATACGTTGTACCACTTGTCGAAAAGCCGTTCAGGAGGAAAACGAAGCTCTGCATATAGAAGAAGCAGTGACAGGATTGAGTCACTTCTATACTGATTCCAAGAAGTTTTGTTGCTGGACTTAATCGAGGTTAGAGCAAGTAATGTTTCGTGTTACGGTCACGCACTTTCAAAATCCCTGATTTCGAAAATGCTATTCGAATAAAAGTGGCCTAAGCTTCTCATTTACTGGCGTTGGGTAACAATGTGAGGCCATACAAGGTGACATCAGCGCATAAACTCTTGGTTGGGAGCATCTTGACTATCCACCACACAGTCCTGATCTCGCACCCTGTGAATTCAATCTGTTTTTGTCTTTGAAGAAAAATCTCGATAGAAGCTTTTTGGAAGGAATGCTGAAATAACATAAGCCATTCAATGCCTTTTCTGTATGTAGAGCCTTGTTTTTTTGCTGGAAGGCTTTTTATACCCATAAAGAGGTATGATAAATATCTTAATATGAACCGTGGTAGTTCAGCCTAAAGCCTTCACCTCCCAGGTTTAAACCCCAGTGGTGGTTGGTTGATACGAATTCTGCTCCCGACTCGCATCAACCACAATGCTGACGTAAAATATCCTCAATGGCAGACGGATCATATGTTAGAATTCCCTTACCCTTGGGCTAACTGTGGGAGGTTTTCCTAATCATGTAAAGCTATTGTGGGTTAATTTCATTAAAAAGTCCTCCAAGGAGATAAGTTTGTCCGACGTAAAATATTCTCGGTGGTCGATGGATCATGGGTTAGAGTCCCCTTGCCGTATCCTTTGGAGGCCTTCGTTGTTTTCTTCTCCGTGTAACGCAAATGTGGATTGGTTCCATTAAAAAGTCCTCCACGAAGGCACATTTCTCCCAAGACTTGATCCTGGAATTCTTTTGTCTTCTGGATTGAGTTCAAAATTACAAAACTACGGAGTTCGGCATTGATAGTCGTAAACTCAGAATTGGGTCGGCTGTTCAAGGTTATGAAATAAAATGTCTTAATGTACTCGGTTATTATGTTGAAAATTAAAATTGAGTCTTATTATAAAATATTACGTTATATTTCTTGTATTTTATGCACTAACTTCCATCTTGTATTTCATACACTCCTTCGTCCATTCGGATTCTCCATTTTTGGATACCACTTTGTTATCCCCCTTCAGTTCGTCTCTAATAGTCTAATTTAAACTATTAACGAAACAAATCTATCAACAAAAAGGGAAATATTGTATGAGAGACGAGAATACCAATAGTAATATACCACGCTGTTTAATTTTGAAGTAAATTGCAAGAAAATTGAAAGAATGCGTGCGTCGATTTGGAAATATGTCTTTCAAATTTTTTGTAACCTTATTTAATCTATACACGCTTCGTTTAAAGAAGAAGAAATTTTCAGAGTGAAACTCCTTTATTAATTATATTTCAGATTTTATTTATATATTAGTAAATATTTATTTGATATGATGTGTTATAATTAATAGAAATTTTCAGTTAAATAGTTACGACTTTCGCTGCTTTTATTCCATTCCGTTGCTCTAATACTCGGGTTAAACTGCGATTTTTAAGGAGGAAAACTATCATTTTAATATAAAATAAATAATTAGTTGGCAACAGCCAGCTGCTGCTTTTGAAATTAATGAAATGTGAAAGAGAGCTTTTCAATAAATGTCCCGAAAACTTGTCAACACCTTGGCCGATTAAAAAGTCATTTTTCTTACGGAATTTTCGAAACGGTGGCAACACTTCGAAATGAATCGACCACATTGCTGAAGATAAATGAAGTAATTAAGTGTGCGTAATGCAGAAAATCTTGGCGCTGATTAAAATTTCTCATACTTGTAATAGAGGCTGTTATAAGGTTAAAAAAAAATATAGAAGAACATATTTAAAAAAATCATAATAACTTCATAAAGAGCCGCGATGGCTCAAGGGATAGAGCGTTCGCCTTCCAATGAGGCGAACCGGGTTCGAATCCCAGTCGATACGAATTCCGCATCCGGCTTGCACTGACCTCAGTGCTGACGTGAAATATCCTCAGTGGTAGACGGATCATGGGTTAGAGTCCCCTTGCGGTCAGGCTAACCGTGGGAGGTTCTCGTGGTCTTCCTCTCCATGTAACGCAAATGCGGGTTAGCTCCATCAAAAAGTCCTCCACGAAGGCAAATTTCTCCCAATACTCGATCCAGGAGTTCCCTTGTCTTCTGGATTGGGTTCAAAATTACAAGGCTACGGAGTTGAACATTAGTAGCCGTAAACCCATTAAGCTGGGTCGGCTGTTCAACGACGGTTATAAAAAAAAAAAAAAAAAATAACTTCATAAAGTAAATTTTTAAAGCTGACGTTTGAACTCATACAATAAACTATATATAGATATTGAATGTATTATATTACCATTTGCTGAAATAACTTTCTATTGCGATCAAGCGAAGGAACCGAGACTAAAATTTTTAGGAAACAGTGATTTTCTAGAGTTATTGATTGAACCATCATTAAAAATGAAGTTTATAGAAATGTTTACTTTATAGAGCAAAATAACAGTCGCTACCAGCTCTTGAAAAAGTTTCCATTTATTTATTATTTATACTTCATAAAAAATTAGAAATTCTTCTTAATATCATGTCTGGTTTACCACAAGTGTTGCGAGATTCTATTAGAAAGTTAATATTCTGTCGATCTCTACATTACTTAATTAAAATAAAAAATCCGACTCCACTTCGTGAAGAATAAAACATAACACTTTTTATTTATACAAGCTGTTCCATCATAGCAGCCTGAAATCCACATCATTTTCTTTTTAAAACAAAACAAGCCGACTTTTGAATGGTGGCAAAAACGAATGCTATGATTTACCCATCATGATGTCGCTTTCATGTATCCAATTGTGTATATAAATTTTCACAATGGCTCACTTTTATGGTATTTATATTGAATGATGCTGTTTAAATTCTAATCAAATTTAAATAAATATTTTTGTGACATGACACTTAGATCTATACTTGTGAAAATTAATCAAAAGCAAATTAATATTTTAATCATTCTTTTAAATTACTATAATATTAATATCGTTTTTTCAATACAGATAAGTTATATGAATAATTTTTATTTGATTTATTTTAAATACAACTAAAATAAATATGAAAACTTACTGAGAAAGGAGTTTTGCAGTAGTAAAACAATAATACGTAATATCCTGTTGATGCCAACACTCATCATCAGATGGATGTTATCAGCAAGGAAATTTATTTTTTAAAAGAAAGCAAATGGGATTACGTTCTATTTACTTAATTCAGTATATTTTTAAATAAATGAAAGTTATCGATATTTACTTTAGCTATAATCATTGTTAATATCAGCAGTTCCTATATAGACAACGCGGATGTTTCCAAAAGTCAGAACCATGGATCACCAGTGGTTCTAGTGTTCCATGGAACTCTAGTGTTCCGTAGAAGGCTCACATGGGTTACGAGAGTTCGAATTCCTCAAACCAGAAAGAATTTTTGAAACCTGTCATTATATTTATATCCAAATAACAAACCATCATTTATTTGATATTTTCGTTAGTTTTATGAAATTATTTAATTAAAAATAACAACAACAAAAAAAGAACTAGAAAAATCTTTCAGAGAAATATTTCTTCCAATAACAATATATTGAATAAATTATGAAAATGATATGCATTTATAAAAAAAATTGCATTATAATTTCTCATCGAACTTTTCGACTCAAGAATTTTGTTTCTCTGAGAACTTATAGCTCACACACAATTAAATAATAAATAACTTGTATCTACTTTTAACACCAACCATAGGGCAGCTAAATATAACTAATAGCGATTAAAAAATTATTTATAATAATTTTAATATATATTTAATATAATATATAACTAAACTCAGTGGCGCGACAGCCCATAGAGGGCCAAGGCCTATTGTGCCCATCTCAGTTTTCTTGACCTTGGGCTCTGGGGTGCAGGAGCAGATGTTCCGGTCAGGTGGTCAGCCGAACGCAATATAATATATAAGTCACTATAAAATTTTTAATTATAGTCATAAATCGAGTTGCCACTCGATTGTCACTTTTTACGTTAAAAATACATCCCGTGGGTATATTTTATTATTATTACGTAATAAGCATGGGATTATAATGAATATTTTATAATATTCGGAAAATTGGTTTGTTTCACCCTTGTTTCTTAAAAATTCTCTTCATTTTAGAAAATGAACATTATAATATTTACCATATTTTGATATCAACATACCATATCAACAGTTTTTTTTATCGCTAAAACTTTTAATTTTTGAAAAAATGTCCACATGTTTTAAAATTGGGGCACTGTTAAAAATGCTACAACTGGCTAGAGGCCATTAGAAAAATTAACGGCATTTTTCGTTATAGTCAAAAATACATTTTTATAATCATAAATTTTTTATAGACATGAATATTTTTATTTCTCATTTTGTATATTTTTTATTTAAATGTGGTATAAACAGATATGTTCTGGTTTATTTTTTTATTAAAAAATGCGCTTTGCTCTATTGGTTGCTATCGCTGTTTTTAGAAATTTTCTCAGCGTGCTTCTCTCAATATTATATCGCGAAAACAACTGAATGAAAAAATATTAAGTGTTGCCCATTTTTAGAGAAATGTTTAAAGATTCTGTTATTAAAATAGTATTGATGTGGACATTAGTTTAAGTTGAGGCTGAATGCATCCTTATTTATTTTCGTTGAGGATTACACTTTGGTGAAAACCATTCATTACCTGTAGAATTTTGTTTTTTTGCAACCACGTTCTCTTCTGCCTGATGATCTTCCCGGTTTTTTTTCCCTATGACGAATTCCGAGTCTGAGACCCAGCAATCGATGGTCGATGCAAACTCTGCACCCGAATGACTCTGACATCAGTACTGACGTACAATATCCTCAGTGGTAGATGGATCATGGATTAGAGTTCCCTTGCCGTCAGGCTAACTGTGGAAGGTTTTCGTGGTTTTCTTTTCCATGTAACGCTAATGCGGGTTAGTTCCATCAAAAAGTCCTCCGTGACGGCACATTTTCCCCAATACTTGATCCAGGAGTTCCCTTGTCTTGGATTGGGTTCAAAATTGCAATGCTACGGAGGTGAACATTGGTAGTCATAAACTCGAAATTGGGTAGGTAGTTCAACGACGGTTATAAAATAAAATAAATTTCAAATTAGTATTGGAGTTATTAAATTTTTTTGTTTCTTTTTTAATACAATGGAAAGGCTAGCTGAAGTAGAATTTTAATTTTCGTTCGGCCTCGTACTCTTATGCCTGAAGATAAATAAGATGATAGGCCTTTTTTTAAAAAAATATTTTAAAAATTTTATAATACTTTGAAGAATGGAGAGTAAATAGCTATAAAAAGCAGGTGGCGGAACTCTAAAATATATATTTAAAACAAACTATTACATGAATTTAAATATGAAAGTAAAAATATTAAATATGACTTGGATGAAGCGAAGCGAGGTCAATTCCGAGAGTTGGAGAATGCCAGCAAGCAGGATCTGGTATTTGTTTTCATAAATATAGAAAAATCAACGCTCTTCAATATCTTTGAGTTAAAAAGGAAAATGGGTGAAAATGGAAAGAATTGGAAATGAAAAAAGAGAAACCAAAATTTAAACAAAAGCAGTTGTAATACTTAATAGAGTAGCGTTTGATATCAAAACTCCAAGTCACACACTCTTGGAAAAAATGACATTTTTCGAAATAGTCATTTGTATCGTTATATGAAGATTAAAAGTTGGATTTGAGACGGAGGACTATTTTGTCACATTGACAAATATTTTCCCTCCAAAGGGAATTTTGCTCTTTGGAATTCTTCCCGGTTTCTATTTCGATGTTGTCTTCTAGTTTGATATACTTCTCTTACAAAATCTCTTTGCCAGGTTGTCCTTTGAGATCAGGATTATGCCGTATCCTTCTTCTTCCCTGTCAGATGCATATCATATATTCTATTTGTTTATAATACTGAATAGCATTAAATGGGCTATACGTAGTTATGACAATACGTTTTTCGTCTATGATAAAATTGTTGCTTTGATCTTTGAATGCCTGAAAAAAAACTTTAATTGGAACGGGCCGCAAAATTTCTGACAATTTTAAGATTCGTTATATTATTTAAAAATATAATAGCGCTAATACTCCTTCAAATGATAAAGACGTGAAGCTTATAACTCGATGCGAAAAGGAATTAAGTTGTTGCTTTGATCTTTGAATGCCTGAAAAAAAACTTTAATTGGAACGGGCCGCAAAATTTCTGACAATTTGAAGATTCGTTATATTATTTAAAAATATAATAGCGCTAATACTCCTTCAAATGATAAAGACGTGAAGCTTATAACTCGATGCGAAAAGGAATTAAGTTGTTGCTTTGATCTTTGAATGCCTGAAAAAAAACTTTAATTGGAACGGGCCGCAAAATTTCTGACAATTTGAAGATTCGTTATATTATTTAAAAATATAATAGCGCTAATACTCCTTCAAATGATAAAGACGTGAAGCTTATAACTCGATGCGAAAAGGAATTAAGTTGTTGCTTTGATCTTTGAATGCCTGAAAAAAAACTTTAATTGGAACGGGCCGCAAAATTTCTGACAATTTGAAGATTCGTTATATTATTTAAAAATATAATAGCGCTAATACTCCTTCAAATGATAAAGACGTGAAGCTTATAACTCGATGCGAAAAGGAATTAAGTTGTTGCTTTGATCTTTGAATGCCTGAAAAAAAACTTTAATTGGAACGGGCCGCAAAATTTCTGACAATTTGAAGATTCGTTATATTATTTAAAAATATAATAGCGCTAATACTCCTTCAAATGATAAAGACGTGAAGCTTATAACTCGATGCGAAAAGGAATTAAGTTGTTGCTTTGATCTTTGAATGCCTGAAAAAAAACTTTAATAGGAACGGGCCGCAAAATTTCTGACAATTTGAAGATTCGTTATATTATTTAAAAATATAATAGCGCTAATACTCCTTCAAATGATAAAGACGTGAAGCTTATAACTCAATGCGAAAAGGAATTAAGATTTACTAGGAAACAGCTCTAAAAATGGCGACAATTAGGAAATTTTGTGACCAGCTAAAAAATTCAAAAATTAGAAATTTTTAACAATTTAAAATTTTTTTATGATTAATAAAACTGTTGATATCAATAATACGAGGTATTTCGTGTGAAGCAATTATCAAAAAATGTTTAAAACTACAAAATTAATTTCTTAAATGGAGAAACATTTTACAATACAAACCTTGAAATAAAGCAATTTTCATGATGTTATAAAATAAGCATAATAATTCTATACTTAATAAAAAATAATAATAAAATGCGCATTATTGATGATAAAAATCAAGATTTGATATCTGAGATATTTGGTAAAAAAACTTCGGTATATTTTACGTAATATTAATGGAATGGATTTTACCACCTACTTTCGAATCCCAGCGTTGATTCTACAATCTCTCTTTCATTCCTCCAATACACGAAGAGTTTCCATTGCCCTGCTTCTTCAGTGGGTGACCATGGACTATTAGAATACGATTCATGCAGAAATGGCGCAGCACCCATTGAGCTCCTATGCTCGTGTCATTTTTATGGTTTAGAAAAAAAAGTTAGCTGTAAATGATTCCAAAACCGTATAGTTTCTTTTTCACGGTTTTATAACAGTAAATAAATTTTATGGTTAATTGAATGAATATATTGCTGCCGGTTATTTTACCGTAATTTTAGAATGTAAATTTTAACGTGCATAAAGTATTTCAAGTGTCATAATAAGATACCCCAGTATAGCTATACTTACAGTATTCAAGTATATGTATGAATCAGTGTAACAAATTACACTTTCAAATGGAAATGACTACGTTGTTCCACAAAATGAGACAGTCATATAATTTTTAATATGATGGGTATTCGGGTAAACTCTACCGGGCATAATATGACGAGGAGAACTCCGGAGTTTAGGAAATAATCATAAGATTCCTCGGGTGGTGAGATATTCCAGGAACTTTAATGAACATAGCTTAAATGGCGCTCTACGGCAGATTTTTCTAGAACAAATCGTCTACACCAAGCATAGAGCGGTGTTTTAGAACTCAAAGCAATGAAGTGAAAGCCTTTGTGGAGCTTTTTACGAACCGTTTAAACATCAAAAGAAGTCATTTAAAATTCAGATAGAATGGAACAGTTTTTAACTTAGTGTATTTTGTTAAATTTCTGGAATGCCCGGGTATTTTGGAGTGTATGACTTCTGCTTCGGATTTCTGAGTTTTATAAATGAATTATTAGAAAAAATGGTTTAAACATAGAACTTTCTCCTGGAATGCGAACCTTTATTTTATTCTTTTAAAGAATCAGAAAAACAAGATAAAATATTTACTGTTGAGTATTTTATTCTTTTTAAAGAGAAAACATTTTTGAGAGCTTTTGTAAAATTTCAATTCCTTAATAATTATAAGAATCCCAGAATGTTATGATAACAAAGAATCTAAGAAAAGCAATATGTTTATTCTGTAGTGTGTTTTGTTATCACCACCCGTAATATATCAAAATCTTAGTTAAAAATTAATAAATAGAATATGTATAGACCAAAAAAGAATATTAAGGCAAAGAAAAAAACAAAAAAGCTATCAGAATAAAACTGTCAGACCAAAACGGAGAAATGGTGATTTATAAAAATGTTAGGACCAGTTACATTGTCAGGTGATACCTGGACGCATTTTTAATAATCCTCTATCAATTTCTCTCTATTTCATCAGAAACTCTAACAAAGCTTTGGAATTTCTGACCCGCCTTACTCAGTAGTCATTCCACAGATTTCGATAGTAATTCTATAGTTTTATTCTTGCTTAAACTTTCATAAATGACTCCTTATTCATATACATTTAACTTCATTTGTGATAAGTATTCTTGAAAGTATTCACTAGTATTCTTGAAAGTATTCAAATATTGTGATAAGTATTCACGAAGCTCATTAATTTAACATCTTGTATTTTGAAATTTTTATAAAATAAGAAGTTAAAAAAAAAAAAAAAAAAAAAAAAAAAACGTGTCAGCCTGGGTAACTGTTGGTCGAATGATTGGTTTTTTACCAAGACAATTATTCTTCCTGGAAAGATAATATTTTTGCTGGAAATATACAAACATTTCAATTCCTTAAAAAAACTCATAAGGTGAAATTTTTTTTTAAATACAGGACCCCTGACCCCGAAGTTTTCTAGCAATCACCCCCCTCCTTTTTATTCTCATCAAAATAATACCCATATTACTTAACATCGTTAGTTTAGGTCAACATAATCGATTCTAACTGAGCAGAACACATTTTTAAAATTTTACTTCGATATTCACTTCAGTTCATAATGCTTGAACTGTTAAAACATTCATACAATAAAATCTAAATTACGAGTGAAATCAGTTAAATGATTTTCGACAAGTAAAAACTCAAAATGTCTTTTTTTTTTTAAATTTTGTTACTCAAAAACCATTTAACCGATTTTATTCGCATTTTAAGTTTTGAAATTTTAATTATTACATTAATATGTTAAAATTTTTTACATTTATCATAGCTAATTAGATGACTCTTAAATTATTAATACATCTTGTTGAGTAAAATACTACAATTGATTCTAAAATAGAAAACAAGTGTTATAATTTTTTACTAAACTACTATTATGAAGAGCAAATTAGCATTTGTCTATAATTAATTACACAAGAGGCAAAAAAAGATTTTATTTTTAAGGAATTATATTTATATTTAAATATAGGTTACATACACTGCTCTTAGACAGAATATTTCATTTAAAATAAAATGACAAATTATTCAAGTTTTTTTCTTTAAAAAAAAAAAAATTTCAAAAAGGAAATGCATGCTCTTAGATAAAGAGACAATTTGCAATAAAAAGCAGCTTTAACAACAACAAAAAAAAAATCCAATTGAATAGAAATGAATGCAAAATTTCAGTTTTAAACATCATTTTGAATGCAAATGCGTCTGAAGCATTTTCACTTCCTTATGGAAAATAAAGAACAGATTAAAAAATCAATGAGTCGTTTCAAATTGTTGTTGGAAATATGGTTAATAGTAAATGAGTTTTTAGAAATCTGCACAGTCTACGATTTGATGAATTTTCAATAATTATACCATTTATCATAATTTTTTGGACGGAGATTTCGTAAACATATCATTATAGGCTTAGTTATTTACTATAAAGTTATAAAGTCAAAAAAAATTTCTTTTTCATTTTCCCAGTTTAGCAAAAAAATGATGAATATGTTCGTTCATCAATTATCTATTAACGTTCTTAGAAGTTGAAAGTACTTAAATTAGTCTTCAGTGAGGCAGAAATAAATGATTATTTTTGAAATCAGAAAATAAACAAAAATTAAAATTACACATTCCATTTAAATAATAAAAAAACCCAAAACACCTTAAAGTGTAATGCTACTTTCTAATTTTCTGAAAATAGAAATAAAAAAAGTTTTTTTTCTCATTTTGTTATATAAAAAATGTCTCGGGAAAACTTCTATGTGTGATGTAACATGAATTCATTACACGCGTTATTTAATACTTAAATGCATTTTTCTCTCATATTTTATTATTTTTTTTAAGACAAATTTAAGTAAAAATGTAGTTTTTCTGAAAGTTAATTAAATATTACGATATTGTGCATGGTATATTGAAGTTCATTAACTTAGATTTATTAACAAAGATTTTGTGTTTCTTTTTCTAATTTTTTATTATAGTAATTTAAACTATGGTTTTTATGTCAAAATTTCGCAAGCATTTTTGAAATATCCAACTATTATTTTTTTTTAAATTAGTTTATTTTAAGACTGGTTGTCAAAATAGATTCAGATTTTAAAAGTGATATTCCTTTTGCATATATAAAAATAAAAAATCGACTTCTATAAAAAATTCAGTGTTGTTTCCCTTTATATCCAAACGTAAAGTTAATTTCATATTCGACATCTTAGTCGAACATATGGTAACCATAACCAGTGCTATCTGTAATCCTCAAATATACATTTTTTAATACTCTTCTCAAACACGTAGACAAGAAATAATTTTAATTGAAAATCTTCCAAAACTTCAGGCGGAAATTGTTTTAATCGGCGTTTTTTTGAAATATGTAGACAAAGAAATTTTTTTTTATAAAGTATCATTATGCTAGAAAGCTTCATTGAAATAAATTATAGAATAATAAGCAAAAATGTACTCAACAAAAGTATGAGCTAATTGAAATAGTTTTTATTTACTGTTAAATACAAACATACGTACATCAATTTCAGCAACAATAAAAAGAAAGTTTTTTTAGATCATCACTTGTATGCTTTATCAAAAACCTAACAAAGCTAGAAGTTTTGTTTATTAGTACATCATTATATACGGTGTTGAAAAATATCATAAAGGACATACAATAACAATAATTTAATGATAATTTTCCAAGATAACATTTTCCTTCTATCTGGTTGATGGAGTCAATTATTGATTACAATTTGATTTTAAAAATAAAACGATAACTTTGTAAGATTCATATATGTCAGCAATCCACATTAAATGGAAATAAAATTACTAAGACCTGCAAGTAAAAATAATTAGTAAAAAAAGGTTTTTTGAAACATTTACTTTTAAAAATAAATACGTAGGTCTTTTTCCACCGATTTTTGTAGAACACAGAAAATAGACATGGATTAACAACTAAATCAATTCATTCGCAAATAATGCGTACAAGCGTGGCTACTTTATGACAGTATTTCATTAAAGGCATATGGAATAGGATTACAAGAGGTTTGGAATATTCTTGTTCAAAAAAAAAGAAGAAGAAAGAAACGTTGTAGCTTTCAGGCAACTAGTAGGGAGATTTCGTAAATTTACGTTAGCTTCCCGACGCTTCCGTACGTAAGGTTTTAAGTAATTGCGCATGCGCACTGCATGCGTCAGTTCTGCTGAAGTACGCATGCGCCCCTGAAAAAATATAAACCTTACGTAAGGGAAAATAAGAGAGTTAGCAAAACTTTGTAAGTTCAAAACGTTAACGTATTGGAATATCATTTAACTCTGATATAAAAAAAAAATATAAATAAATAAATAATAAAAAAAAGAAGAAAGAAACGTTGTAGCCTTCAGGCAACTAGTAGGGAGATTTCGTAAATTTACGTTAGCTTCCCTACGCTTCCGTACGTAAGGTTTTAAGTAATTGCGCATGCGCACTGCATGCGTCAGTTCTGATGAAGTGCGCATGCGCCCCTGAAAAAATATAAACCTTACGTAAGGGAAAATAAGAGAGTTTGCAAAACTCTGTAAGTTCAAAACGTTAACGTAGTGGAATATCATTTAACTCTGACATAAAAAGAAAATATATAAAAAAAAGCATTTTTAATGAGCGTAGACGATCTCTGTGAAGCTGTGGCATACGACTCAAGATGTTTTGCTCAACGTTAAACTGTGAATCTATGAGCAGAAAAAAATTTGGTAGATTTCGATGAATTTAGCGATAAAGAATGAAGTTTATTATTTAGATTTGTGGTCGAAGAATGAAGAAATGTAGTTTATGCATGAGGTCCACAAACAACCATTTATAGTAGTTTTCTTTAAACTACACAGGTAAGTTAGTAGTAATACAGCATGATTCATTTCCAAATTTCATCAATACATTTCTTCAAAGTCGCATTTCATGTCCATGTTTTTAGTTTGAAAGTCGGCTTAAACAGAAAACAGCATTTCACATATATAAACATCGTGCTTCTATCTTTGTCTTTGCAGCGTTAATTACGCTAACAGAACGTAAAGATACGTAGCATCTAAAATTAAGGCGAGCATACGCAGTTGCTTCAAATCTTGCGTACAGGAGAGTACGGAAGCTAACGTAAAAGTATGAAATCTCCCTACTACCTTCAAGATCTCAGTCTAACGTGAAGATTGGCATCTTCTGGCTTTTAGCTCTTTAAAGAACTGAAACATTTGGCCTGCATGTGCATAAAAACTATTTCAGATCCATATGACAACACAGATAAACTGATGTCTTCTGAAGAAGAGGTGTAATTTCTTATTAATATGGCGTAGAGGTCAAAGCTTCCAGTTCAGTTAATGGCTTCAAGATCTTGGCATAACATAAAGATAGGTCTATGTTTATTTCAAGCTCTTCGTAGAGCTGGAAATTTTGGCTTGCAGACGCATGAGAACAACGTGAGGCCCATGTGATATCAATAAGACGGATAAACTAATGTCCCCGGTGAAAAGTCATGGTTTCTTATTGGTATAGAGACAAAGCTTACAAATCAGTAAAGGACTCAAAAGACCCAGACCAAATAATGATATAGGCGTTAAGAATTTGTTATCAGCTCATTGCACGGCTGGAAAGATTTGCCTACAGTTGCCTTCAGGCCAATGTGATACCAAAATAGTGTCCAAGTTGAAAAGAGGTGGTTTCGTTTTTGTCTGGTGTAGGGGTTCCCGATCCAATGAGAAGGTTGTTCTTGACTAGCTTAAAGACTGTTGAATGAGTTGTTGTTTTTAAAATGACCATATAAAAAAGAATTAAAAGTAAATAATTTTTAATCTAAATATGATAATAACTGAAGTAAATCTGTGTGAAATCATAAAAACTATAAGTTTTAGTATACTGAAGCAGGAAAGCAATTTTAGGCCAGTCTGACATCGCAGTGATATGTGCGAACTAGTGTCACAACGAAGAAAAAGAATGTCTTCTCATTGGTATCTGGTATTGAGAAACAAACTCACAGACTTATAAGGAGCTTTAAGATTCTTTAGGATGACAACTTGTTTTGAAAAGAATATTTCAAAGTTTCCTTTAACCACATTTGATTGGGTCATTTTAGCATTTAAATCAAAAAGTAACCATGCATGTACAACATCATTCGTTAATAATTTTATTTTATTCATTATTATTGTCTTTATGGTTGCATGGAGACTGAAAATTATGTCTGTAGTCGTACCAATTTGTTAAACAGCTAGAAGTCACTCTATACTTAATATGATTAGCAGTACATGAGTATATTAAATCCTGCTTTAAATTCTTCAAATTTCTTTAATATTTTCGATCCATTCTGTATAAATTTAAAAACACAATAAAATAAAGGAGATCAAATGGCGTGCTTAATCGAAGTAAAAGTAATCATTCGATGAGGATCTTTGTACAAAACTACTGAGGAGAGAATTCTGTGTACAGTTTTGGAGGTAACTTTGTAGCGACTGCAAATCTAATTTGTATTTACATAGGTTGAGAAGTGAGTCCTCCAAAAGTAGAATTTTATTTTTTTCCTAGCTGTAGGATTATTAAAGAAGTAGTTTGAGTGCAGGGTTACCAGAATATTCATATTATCTTTATCGAAGCACATTTTATTAGACGACGTTTTTTAAATATATTTTTCGAAATTCTTTCACCATACGAAAAAAAAAACAAAACACCATAGTTAAAGTGCCTTAAACTCGAAGCATAACTAGATTCTTATTCTACGTCATTTTGCGTAAGAAATTATCTAGCCTTCATAAATGACAAATAGCCTAAATATTAAAAAAAAAACTTTTAAAATATCAACAAATCGGTGAGATTTTTACACTTAGAGTTAAATTATGAAAACTTATTATTTTGAGTCTAAACAATGCAACAATGAAGTAACTTTTCTTTTATTAAATAATTAGATCACTAACTTTTTTCTTATTGGAATTTTGAGCCATTTTCTTAATTGTCATAAAGAATGCTGGTTAAATATAGGCAAAACTTAAGCTATTTTTTATTCCATGTTGCAAACTCAATACAGGTGAGAAAATAGCTTAAAAGAGCTTTATTTCATGTGATGACAGAACTTCGAAAAAACAACCTGAATATTAAAATGAACTTCAAGACATTAAGTAACTCAAATTACATAACAATAAATGATTGTAAGTATGGAGCAATATGCATTTCTTACTGTCGAGTGTATATATTGAACATTTTAAATGCAAAATAATAATAATAATAAGTAAATAAAAAAAATTCATGAACAGTATTTTTCTTTTAAAAAGATAGAATACAGACTTGTTCCGTTGTTTTCTTTCTGTTCGTAGTCCAACTATAAATCCTCATTTAACTAGTTAGTTAAGTTTTCTTTTGACAAGTATTGAAACTATATATTTTTACTTATGAATGAAAATAACATTTCCCTTTGTTTGTGTTCATTCAGACAAACTCTACATGTTTTTAATTCGATCCTTCTGAATTTTGAAATTGATGAAATTGTCCGACATCAGGTAGACATCAGGACTATTATAAATTATTGCTGTATTTTTAGATTGTTTTTTATTATTTCTCAATTAATAATTTATTTACTTTCTCTTCTTACTGAAGTTGAAAAAAATTATCCGTAATAGAATGATATCTTGCATGGGACTTGAATTCGTGTCAAACGGCTAGCTGAATTATTAATTTTAATCATTTCAAATGAAGCATTTTTATAGAACTCTACCATAAAAACATGCTTGTGTTTAACTATTCATCAGATTTAGGTGAATAAATTTCAGAAAACTGAGACCGAAAATATACTCGATAAGGTTAACATTTAAATTGCTTCATAAATTGAAAAGGTGGGAAAGTAAAAATCCAAAAGAGCTCCTATTCACAAGATTTACCTGTTTTTTTATTGACATCTATCGCGTCTTGAGATTGGGCGTCTATTTTTGATCGCTCGGAACAAGTCGACTTTCCCATCTTTTTAATGTGAGTTATTTCCCCCTAAAAGTCCTCTACGAAGGCTAGTTTATCCCACTATCTAGGAATTTTCTTGTCTTGTGGTATGGGTTCAAAACTACAAGGTTACGGATTTGAGCACTAAACTCATTGATATTAAATATTGATACTCATTGATAAACTCATTGATTATTGATAGTACAAAACTCAGAATTGGGTCGGTTGTTCAACGCCGGTTAAGAAATAAAATTTGTGAAGCAAAAAAAAAAAGAAGAAGTTTACATTATCAAGTATATTCACCAAATTATTAATAAAAGGCATCTACAAAGATTTCAACGTGAGCAAAATTTATTTAAATGATTTATCGAATATTCTACACCCTTTAAATAATCCATGCATAATGATTATCTTAGATTTGCAGTTTTGAAAATATGAACATTCTGAAACCAATGAAATCTTCATTCACTTTTAAATATAGGCTAGATGATTCTAAGCTATATTATGGAAGCCAGGTGTGATAATTGGTTTAAGAAGAAAAAATTATGATATAACTTTTCATAGTTTTGCGATTATAGAAGATCTACATCATAGGCAAGCTACAGATAATTATGTTACAATAAATTGCAAGCTTGCAAATGCAAAGTCTGTTCAAAATGCTCAATTAAATTCTCATTATTGACGAAACCCGTAACCATTAATTTCACCATTTATGCATACGAACCACTCTATAGTTTTTAACTAATCGCATTTAGTATGATTATTGTCATTTTTACTATCTAAAACAATATTGTGAAACATTTTATTAGAAAAAAAAAATGTTTTGTCATTTCTCATTATTATATTTGGAAAGAGGGAAATGTAATTTTTTTTTTCTGCCTGAAGAAGTAAGAAAAATAGTAAGTTACTAAATTTAATATTATTGATGCTGTAAATAGTTGTATCAATTTGTTTATCTTTAATGAAAGAATGTACATTTTTTCGCATTAATAAAGTTGAACATAAAATAAGTATTTATTATCAATAAATTGAAGAAGAATACAAATGATTTAATTTGTCATTAATGTAAATAATGAAAATTATTTATTTGAAATATTTACTATTGTAATAAAAAAATTAAAATCTTTTCCAATTTTTATTATTGTTATTTAATTTTTTTCCTTTTAATGAAATTTCCTTGTAATTGTTATTTAATTCGTTTTTCTTTAATGAACGATTGCACATTGTTTTATGTTCGCGTTAATGAAGTTGAAAAGAAAAAAAAATATTTATCATCAATAAATTGAGGAAGAATACAAATTTTTTTATTTGTCATTAATGTAAATAATGAAAATTATTTATTCAAAATAATTGCCATTGTAATAAAAGGAATTGAAATCTTTTCCCATTTTTATTATTGCTATTTTAATTATAAATTAAGCTAGAAAGAATTTGCATAAGAACCATTATTGTTTCCTTTAAAACTATTAAAAAATCTTCTAGAAATAGTTACTGAGCTGAAAATAATAATTGATAATATACAATTGTATAATAATAGGAAATTCGAAATTATATTTTATTTAAAAAATCTTTTGGATAAGTTTTTTTCTCGTATGGCAACACTAAGTCACATTCATGTTGATTATTCATGATTTCTAATCACACATTCTTTCAGGAATCACATCAAATTTCTTCATTTACGATGCTTTTAATTTAATAACACTGCTAATAATGATTAAATACTTCGACATTAAAAAATTTATACTTATTTTATCAGTCTATGTATGATTGTTAACGTATGACTCTAGAGTTTCTAATCCTTGTCACGCCATAATTTGGCACCGAAAAAGCTTCCATTGGAGCCTAGTAAAAACTAAAATATATGAGTAAATTAATGTAATCTCAAAATGAATTTGATTGAAATAATTTCTTCGCCAATTATTCCAATCGAAGCATTCTCACGTGAACAAAATCCTTTAAGATATATTCCATATGAGTCATGAATTTCTGATATTTGTCACTTTATAATTTGATATGAAAAAAGAATTCTTTAGAGCCTTATTAAAATTAAAGAATATAAATAACAATAAGACAAATAACAATAAGACAAATATTATTTCCATATGAGTCATGAATTTATTATATCTGTTCCCTCATAATTTAATAGCATAAAAGTTTTCATTGGAGCCTTATTAAAATTAAAGAATGTGAATAACAATAAGAAAAATATGGTTTCCATATGAGTTATGAATTTCTAATATTTGTCTCTTATGTAAATTAACAGCATAAAAGTTTTCATTAGAGCCTCATTAAATATAAGGAATATGAATCACAATAAAACAAATGCAATCACAACCAGGATCTGATTTGAATGACTTATTGGTAAATTAATCGAACCGAAACTGCTTGAAGTAAATGCTATTGTGCGTAATCGTAACTATAATTCTTTAGAATAGTTAATGTGGTAAATTAGAAATATAAATTTTCAGAACTGTTTGTGAATTTCTTAGAATTATAAAACTTTTCATACATTGAATTTCAACTCATCACTATTATAAGTTTACTAGCTCTGAAAGGAACTTACAACACGTTGACCAGACTTTGCAATCACAAGAAATTAATATCAATCTTACATAACTGCCCTTTTTTTTCTCTTATTCAATCACTGTCTGAGTAAAATATTCACATTCTTTACGCGAAGAGAGAAAACTCATTTTTTTTTTAACCAGGCAAAATATATAAAATGAAAAAAAGTGTAAAACAGAGGAAAGAAACGGTGGCACTTGTGCAACGTGAGTTATGTTTTGCTTTGACCATTTTTTTTTAATCATAATGTTCCATTTGGCTCGATTTTTCAAAGTTCGATGCTCATAAATCGCATCAAGAAAGTGAGACCAAACGCGAAAGCGATTGTCCATCCGTATCTCTGGACGCTAGCAGTATTACAGCCATCCTCTTCGCAGCAGAAAAACTCAGAAAGTTCCTGAACTGAAAAAAAAAAGTTGAATTAATAATATAACTTCAAAATATTAACTGTAATAAAAAATTATCTTATTCCAGAGTTAGTGATGATGTATAAGAAAGGGAAAGGTATAGGTTAAAATTTACGGTCGCCCTAGCCACAGGGCGACTATATAAAAAATGGCGATTAAAAACTTGCACGCCAGTCACCATCAGAATACAACCCTGTTTTTGCCAAAATTGCCCGTCGGAATTATCATGTGAACATTATTATCATTTATTTACTAAATATAGAATTGTTATGAATGTTTTATAATATTTTGTAAATTACATTTCAATCTTTTTTTTCCTCTTTATTTTAATGTTTCTTCATTTTAGAAATGAACATTGCTATGTTACCATATTTTAAGAAGTAGAGTGCCGTAAAAAAAGAATTAAAAAAAAAATTCTTACATTATTAATACAACAATTTTTTTTTAATGTTTCAAAATTTTCCATTTTTGAAAAAGTGGCCATTGGTTAGTAGCTTCGTGAAAATAAGAGTTTAATAAATTGTGTTGACTAATTGGGAAAAGTCTGCTTAGAATAAAAAAGTCTTTATTTATAAAGATCTATTTACAATTTATAAATCTTGTGCAGCCTTAGTAGGTCTGAGAAAATATTATATAAACATTTATTAGTTATAATTCATTTATAATTAAAAATTAAACACGATTTAATAAATAATGGCATTGTGAGCAATTTATATATATAGCCCTGAATAACTTTTATTTTAATAATTAGATTTTTACAAAACTAAATGTTTGTCTTGATGGTGTAAAACGGTGACTTCAAAATGCTAATCAATAAGTGCTGACTACTAACTAAGTTACAAAATCATTAGGGCCGTGATCGCTCAGTGGTTAGGGCACAGGGCTGTCGCAGTGAAGAACTGAGGTTCGATCCCCAGTGACGTCTTGAAGCCAACCCAGCGTCTGATCAAGGGATAACAGCTTAGCCAGATTTGAGTCATTGTTGATCAGGTGATAGAGTGCTTGCCTTCCAATGAGATGAACCGGGCTCGAATCCCAGCGATGGCTAGTCGGTTCGAATTCCGCAACCGGCTCGCATCAATCACAGTGATGCCGTAAAATATACATTGTGGTAGACGGATCATGGAATGGATTCCCCTTGCCATCAGGCTAACCGTGGGAGGCTTTCATAGTTTTTCCTCACCTTGTAACGCAGATGTGGATTAGTTCCATCAGAAAAGTCCTCCACGAAGGCAAATTTTTTCCAATACTTTATCCAGAAGTTCCCTTGTCTTCTGGATTGGGTTCAAAATTACAAGGCTTCGGAGTTGAACATTACTAGTCATAAACAAGAAAATTGGGTCGGCTGTTCAACGACGGTTATAAAATATAAACAGTTAGACTACAATTTAGTTCGTGAAAATCTGCATTCTCTTTATTTTTAAGATATTAAATAGTTCTCTTTTTTCATTTTCCATATTTTACAGCGCGCAAAAAGAAAACATCTAAACTACATTCTATATTTTTTGAACATCTATAAAACTAGAATATCTTTAATATTTGTTTCTCCAAATATGCATTCATGTAAAAAATGAATTATAACAATTACTTATTAATTTTTATTCTTTTATTTAGTGGAAAACTTTGAATTTGCATCACTTTAAAGAATTCCATTTTTAAATTTTAAATAGCAAAATACAAAATGAAATTGATCGAATAGCTTCTGAGTTATCAAGTTGTAAAACATTTATGCATTTACAATACATTCTTAATGGTGATTGAGTTTCATTATCACTGTTTTGTCATTTACGCTAATTATCTTACTGGAGAATCATGGTGACACCGAAACAGGTTAAGATTTTAATTAAAAGTTTTACCATTTGTGGTTTTTAAAACATTGTTTTTTAAATGAAACTTAAACTCTCAGTATAGAAATTCTGCTAAGACCTACGCTCATGAATTCAACTCATCAATACTGCCGCTTACAACTCACACATCACCGCTTACGAATCGCTTACAAATCATGAATATTATTGCCTTTAAAGACAATAGTCATGAACTGGTAAAACAGAGGAAGAATTGTTCGACTAATATGGCGAGTGCGTCAACACAAGTGTTCTAAATTTGAAAAAATTTTCAAAAAATTCCCAATTTTTAAACTTTTAAAAACTTTTTATTTTTCCATATTTTTTAAAGATAATTTTTGCGTGATTACAATGATCTGCGCATTAATTTTCTTATTTGGTAATTCGCAACTTTTAAGTATTTATTTATAAGCAAAATTAAAGAAAAAAGCTTAAAAAATATCTATAAAAAATATCCATGTCTACAGAGTTATAAAAAAGCTGTAAAACTTTTAAGAATGTTTAAGGTTCAATTCAATTCACAGTTCTTATCATACTGCTTGTAAAACAGAAATTTTTATCTTCAATAAAAAAAAAAATTCTAAGTGGTTTATATAACATGTTAACACCAGAAAAGCATATGTGAAATATAGGAGGTTTAACCTTTTTTAGAACCGTGATCACATGTAGCGAGATCACGCGATTCTCCTTTCAAGGCCCACAGTATATACAGCCTTTCTGACTCGTCCCTATTTGGACGGGACGTGATCCCTATTTGGAACGTACTTTCGGGACGGATGAATTCGGAGTATGTATATATAAATTTATATATATAAATTTATATATATATATATATATATATATATATATATATATATATATATATATATATATATATATATATATATATATATATATATATATATATATATATATATATATATATATATATATATATATATATATATATATATATATAGCCATGTAACACTCAAAACATCTTTATTAATGGTAGTAGGCTGGTATCGATAACACTTCACATCCAAACTCCGCAAGGGAGGGGGTGGACAAAACTTTGGACAATTCCGGAACAATTTATCAGGAACAGAACATGATGAAAAAGCCATGCGAAAAGCATTGCTCTCGCTTTTATACTAACACAGATTTGAGTAAACAGGCACAGTCGTTGGCATACTTGTATCCTTACGCATTAAGGAAAATCATTTCATGCTTCCTTATATGGAAGTGAAAGGGGGAGAGATTCTATAAATAACTTAATCGTATGTTTATCAGCCTTGACTTCCCAAAATAGAATCTCTCTACGCTTATTCTTTAACAAAGACATTTTATTAAAACGAAAGAGATTTAATTCTTTTATTAATACAAAAGTATTATACTTTTTGTATTACATCCCCCCCAAAAAAGATTTTTGGCAAGCCAAAAAGAAATCATAATAAAATTTAGAATTCTCTGAACTTTTAAAATTTATGTTGGTACGACTGTTCCTTTTCACTACTACAAATAACATTTTTTCAATTATCTGTTAAAAAAAAAAAAAAAAAAAAAACTATATACAATGACAATAATAAAAACATGATAATACACTTTATCTGTTTAGGCAACTAAACAGAAAGAAAAATGAAACATATTTTTATAACTAATCTACTAAAATTTTCAAAAAAATTATTATTATTTTTTTTTTTCACACAAAAATATACATAATTTTAATGGAAATGAACTGGACAACAAGTGTCTTTAATCAGAATTTAAGATTCTGTATGATTAAAGGGGTTATTTACTTTATGAAACAACTATTCTACTAAAATTTTCAAAAACATTTTTCATATAAAAATATACAAACTTTTTATGGAAAATAATTCAATTTTACTATTCATGATTTAATTTCAACATTTGTGGGTTGTTATAGTTCCTAAGATTTGATACATGAACTATTTCAAAATTTTGTTTACTTAAATTTTTCTATTTATTTCCTATTTTTTCGTCGATGTTAACCTGATAATGTATGCACCCATTACCTAGTTCTATCTTCGAATCATTTGAAATGTTTGGCCTTTCTTTCTTTTTCCTATTTTTCCTGTACTTTTTGTTATTAACTTCTTGGTCATTCTTTCTTTTTCCTATTTTCCTGTTCTTTTTATTTTTGTTACCCCTCACATTTTTTTTTCTTTCAAAATGTTTACTTTTACTGAAATATCTTAAACTTTTTTCAAAATGTTTACTTTTGTTGAAACATCTTAAACTTCTATTTTTTTTTTCAAAATGTTTACTTTTATTGAAACATCTTAAACTTCCATTTTTCAAAATGTTTACTTTTATTGAAACATCTTAAACTTTCATTTTTTTTCACAATTTTTGACCTTAACATTATGAGAATTCTGTTGTCTAATGTGCAAGGATAAGTTGTCATTGTTAGATTTAGCAGAGATGATCAGTCTCTTACCAACTTGAGTAACAACTGGCCCGACACAATTAATAAACAAACAAAAGTCTTTGCAAGTTTGCAACCCTACTAAAGCATACAGTATCTCAGTATCAAGTATAAAAAACTTAGCTGAGTTAACAATTTCGCCTATCGTAATAAGGGGAAACTCACAAATTTTGTTAAGTGTGAAATGTCTTTTTGTTTGGGTAACATTTAATTTTTCACATTTTTAATAGGAATATTTAGTTTTGACCAAGTCCGAAAAAGAAAAAGCCTTACAAATTTCTTTTAGTTTTGTTTCTGTTTGAAAAGCTGAAAAATTTTGAATTTTGTTTGCCGTCACAAATTTAATTGACGTTTGAAACACATTTATTTCCCTCAAAAACATTTTAAATGCATAAAAATACACTATTATATAATAATTTTAAAGAAAAGCAATCTAAACACAAGAAATGCAATCTAACTATTCATAATATAACATACTCAGTTATTCATACTTTATAAAGAAAAAGCAATATAAAAACAAGAAATGCACTTTAACTCTTAATAAAATTCTATTGATTAAATTTCATTATAAAAAGTTTAGAGCACTTTCATATCCAATATCAATAAACTATTTAATCATGCTAGTGAGAAAGAAACATAAGAGGATAAAAAAAAATATATCTACAGTACTTTCTTTCCTGCGCACTGTTCTTTGACCTTCATGACTTTTTATGTTGAAGAGAAACAAAAAATATTATCCTTTTTTTTGTTTTTAACGCGTACATTCACTTTTGTTTTCTTTTTTCATTTGCCAAATTTTTCTCCCACTTTCATGAAAAAAGGAACTTTTAAGAAAGAAGCAAAAAGCTTCTCTCTAAATTTAATATAAATCGCGCACATTCACTTTTGTTTTCACAATTTGAGCACTACGGAATTGTAGGGTCATCGGTCATTTCCAGATTGGACACTGTAGGGTCATCTCGATCAACATTATGGGTTTCAGAGAGCCATGTGACGAGCTCGAGCCAACGTCAGCATTCTCACTGCGATGAGGTGTACAGGTAGTGAACTCAATCCTTTCTGCCTTCATTCTTTTTTTCACTGCAGAATAGGCAACTTTCGTCCTTCGTCCGGGATGGGCGATTCTCTTTTTTCGTTCCCCGGGGGATGATGGATGAGGTTTTCGAAACACTGGTTTCCTCGACCAAGCAAAAAATCCTGCTAGGCTTATAATAACAGTGCTTCATCTCTATTATCAGTGGTGTATTTAACTTTAATAATGCAGTCGTAAGCCATGTTACACTCAAAAAATCTTTATTAATGGTAGTAGGCTGGTATCGATAACACTTCACATCCACACTCCGCAAGGGAGGGGGTGGACAAAACTTTGGACAATTCCGGAACAATTTATCAGGAACAGAACATGATGAAAAAGCCATGCGAAAAGCATTGCTCTCGCTTTTATACTAACACAGATTTGAGTAAACAGGCACAGTCGTTGGCATACTTGTATCCTTACGCATTAAGGAAAATCATTTCATGCTTCCTTATATGGAAGTGAAAGGGGGAGAGATTCTATAAATAATTCAATCGTATGTTTATCAGCCTTGACTTCCCAAAATAGAATCTCTCTACGCTTATTCTTTAACAAAGACATTTTATTAAAACGAAAGAGATTTAATTCTTTTATTAATACAAAAGTATTATACTTTTTGTATTACACACACACACACACACATATATATATATATATATATATATATACACCGAAGAGCCATTACATTATGACCACCCTGCTAATAACATGTAGGACCACCTTTAGCCCTCAAGACTACTAGCACCCGCCGTGGCATTGATTCCACAAGGTGCTGATAGGTAGTCTGAGGTATCTGGTACCAAGCGTTCACCAACTGGTCCTGCAATTCCCTCACTTTGCGACGGGGTAGCGTGGCAGCACGAATTCGGTTTTCCAAGTAAGACCACAAATGCTCTATTGGAATAAGGTCAGGTGAATTTGGGGGCCAAGACATGACTTGAAAGTCACTGGAATGATCCTCGCACCAATCCATGACGATTCGACCCTTATGACATGGTGCATTATCCTGTTGGTAAACACCATCCCCCGCAGGAAAAACTGTTGCCATGAATGGCTGAACCTGGTCTGCAACTATGTTCAAGTAGCTTACAGGCGTCAGGGATTGTTCTATGAGTATTATGGGTCCTAATGTGCCCCATGAAAACATTGCCCACACCATACTAGCCCGCAACGAGAGGTGGGCATAATGTAATGGCTCTTCGGTGTGTGTCTATATATATATATATATATATATATATATATATATATATATATATATATATATATATATATATATATATATATATATATATATATATAAATATATAAACTGGTATAAGAAATTATTATGAGAATTTGCCGACTTGGTCGATTAACTCTAGAACCACTGTACTGATTTTAATGAAATTTGATATGTACATACACTGATACAATGCAAAACAAATAGCTATTCAACAATTGTAATACACACGCTTGATCGTGCTTAACACTTGTTGGAGTCGGAAGGTATGAAACAGCTGTAGCAGAATTTAAAAAAAATTGGTTAATAGGGGATATGGTTTCCTCTTACATACTGGCCTTGCAGCGTGATTTCATATTTGAAAAAAGGCAGTTTATCATTTTCTCTAGCATTTAGCCTGAATCGTCTAGTGGCAATTGTATACCTTTTGATTACCTCCCCATTGTTGCGCACGATTATGCAACAATTGTTGAATGGTTATTTGTTTTGTGTTGTATCAGTGTATGTACACATCAAATTTCATTAAAATCAGTACAGTAGTTCTAGGGATAATCGACCAAGTCTGCGAATTCTTTTAATTTCGTACACCAGTGTACATAAAAGTCGCTTACAACTTTATAATCTGGAGCTTTACTGCGTATAGAGAAACACATATATTTTATTGTATTTGGAATTATTTTGAGTTTTAATATAAGCAATGTAAATATTGCCGATACTTTTGTTATATTCAAATAATGTAACAGCTGGAAACATATATGGTAGACTTAAATGTAAGTTTATGTTACTTTTGATTTATATTTATATATTTTTTGTTATAGTTAAAAACGAAAAATAATAATCCACATATTTTTAATGATCTATATAAAAACCACAGCAGACGAAGAAAAAAAAACTTTTTCTCAGAAACATTTAACAAAAATGCAATCGAATGGGATGGTGTGGCCAAAAAACGGCCACAGAATGACCCACAATGATTAATGGCCCGAAGATTGATGCTGGCAATTGTGAGAGAAGAATTCCCTTTTGTGTGAACACGTTTTTGTTCGTTCAGATCTCCACTAGTCAAGGCTTTAAGTTCAATGAAGGAATGTAAGTAGTTGATAGGGAACAATAAATAATACTGATGGGTGGTTATTAAACAGAAAGATAGGAAAATTATTTATTCCTTTTTTTAGTCCTATTTTCTAAAAGAAAAAGATAAAGGCCAACCTTTTTGAAAAATTTCATTTACATGAGTTTCTATTTGGAAAGTTAAATATGACAACATTTCGTGAAGTTATTTTATTTTTTTTATGCAATTTTCCTCCTAAAGTCTTTGGCAACACTATTTTACTCATTTTAATTTTATTTTATAACCGACGTTGATCAGACGACTAAATGTTTGGGTTTACGACTACTATTGTTCAATGACGTAGCCTTGTAATTTTAAACCCAAGCCAGAAGACAAGGGAATTCCTAGATCAAGTATTAGGTAAAATTTTGCCTACGTGGAGGACGGTTTTGATGTATCCGCATTTGCGTTACATGGAGAGGAAGACTACGAGAACCTCCAACGGTTAGCCTGTCAGCATGAGTACTATAATCCATGATCTGCCTATCACTGAGGATATTTTAAGTCAGTAATGTGGTCGGTCATTTGTGGATTCGAACCCGACTCACCTCATTGGAAAGCAAACACCCTGTCAAATAACAGCTCGCACTAATTTTTAACGGTGATTTTTGTAATCATTAAACAAAATGTAATTTTAAAAAATATAAAAAAGTATGTTATAAAACTTAGAAACTTAATTGTAGCTAATGATTTCTGAAATTTTAAAAGATTTGGACAATATTATTACTTTTTAATAATAAATTATTGATTACTACTTAACTGTGCATATGAAACTGACAAATATGAATTGGAAATTTTTATTGAACTAAAATTCTTTAATGCGATACAATAATTTGATTAATTTTGAACACGTAAATTAAAATTAAAATTGATCAATCTGGAAGAGATGAATCCTGAATTATTTAAAAATTTATGTATAAAATTATATAATTTTATTATTTTGTATATAATTTTGAATAAAATTTTAATACGATATAACATAATATTTTAAAAATATGAATTAAAGTGAAAATGAATTTAGATAATCTGGAAAGTTTTGGAGATTAATATATGACGAAAAGTTTTTAATACGACATAATATAATATTTCGATTAATTTTGAACATATTAATTTAAAAATAAATTAGGATTTATGTGGATGAGTGAGATAAGTTTTGAATTAGATGGAAATTTATACGTAGTATATATATATAATAACTAAATATTTTTTTATGCGATATAACATAATATTTCAAATTGATATAGAAAATAGGATTTGATAATTTGATAATCGAAAATAAATTTTGATTAATCAGGAAAAGATGAGTTTTTGAGTGATTTAGAAATGAGGAATAATTTCCCAGTTGAAATATTTTAACATGCTAAAAAAATAATAACTCAATTAATGTTAGCCAAATATCAGTTAAAAAAAAAAATTTTATATTGAATATATATAGTCTGAACATTTATCTTTATTTGACATTTAACACATTGTATAGGAATAAGATATAATTAATATATGAATAAAATATAATCTAAATAAAAAATCCTTCTTGAATGGTTAGAAAAATACTGTACAATTTTCCTTAAAACATAATAATGCAATATATTGGAAAATTTGAAAAATATATATACTTCCTGGTTTGCATTCCTGCACACAATCTCGAACGATAATTCCTTCATTCAAATATTTCTAAAAAATAAAACAAAATCACCAATTAGAATACTATATCATTGCAAACAAACAAAGCCTTAAAATCTAATATATCTTATTTAGAGGTTGGGTACTGCGCTACTAGCAAAGAAACTTCTTATTTATTTGAAGTTACTTAAAGGTGAAGAAAGAATTTTAAGAGGAAACACAAAATTATGTTATTAAATAACTTGAAACCGGGAACTTGAGGCTATTGTAATCCAATGTTAAACTGTCAAATTGATCTTCTAATTGTTTAAAAAATGTCTTTATTTTTCATAAGTTAAGTATTCTGAATAATCATAGAAAAATGTCATTAAAATCTCGGAATACGCATTTCATATAGAAATGTCTTTAATTGTTTAAAAGAAAAGAGTTAAGAATTTCTCTTTGAAAAAAAAAAACATTTAAAGAAGTAATTTTAAAAATATTTATAATTAAAATTTTCACTCAATTGATTTAATTTTCAGATTATTAAATATTCAATAAAACTTTTAAATAAAACTTTTAAATAATTTTTTTTTTGCAGAAAAACTTTTTTTTTTAATTCCTTCTAACAAAAAAAGGCTTTAAAAGTATACTTTTTCAAAAAATAATATGTTTTAATTTTTTTAATACTGTTTTTAAAAAAATATTTTGAAAATAAAAATTTAATTTTTAGAACTTTTGTTTTTATTTTTTTGTAAAAGATAATAACTGAAGGTTACAAAATATTTAGAAAATTAAATCCATTAAGAAAATATATAAATTAAAAAACTAAACTAAATTTTAATATTACATAAGAATTTTTAGAATAATAATTTTTTTTTCAATTTTTTTCTTAAAATCTGTATTTATATTAAAAAAAATTAAAATACCCCTTAATGCATAACAAATTTTGTAATTCGTAAAATATTCTTTATAATTCAGTCATAAACTCAATACTTGCGACTTTATTCCCCTTAAGAAAATGAATAATTTTCTTTCTAAATCTTTGCCAAAGAGTACAAAGTGTAAGATCGAACCAAGTTAATTTACATCTGATATCTAGTTTGTACGCTGCGTAAAATTCAAAAATCTAATTTTAAAGTATTTTTCCTCTACATAAGCTCAAATATTTTAAAAATCCAATACAAAATTTAAAATGAAATGTTACAATTCTACGTAGTAATGGCATTCAGAGAAATTTTAGCTGAGCCATTTACATATATTTCTATTCCTCTGGAAATGTCAGCTCTGGACGAAGTTTACTACGTGTGATGAATGAGTAGTTTTAAAGTTAGAATAATTTTAGAGATATCTTTTATATGATAGCAGCTTCTTGTGATTTATTATTAAGTGTTGCAATTCTAATGCCGTCGTCTAACCTAAAAGTCCCGTGGATGGAATACAGTGGCGTGCACAATTCAAGAAAATGCACTATTTTTTTAATCCATAAAAATCGCCATTTCTTTTCGCTGCACACAGACATGGAATATTTTGTTCGTCGGAAATATTAAGATTATTAATAGTTTCTTATAAAAAAGCTTTAAAAGCTCTTTGTGTACAAAATGGTCTACAAAAATGGGAATTAATCTGCATAACTTTTGATCTACTTACCGGATTTTTATATGTGTATATTTAAAATCTTTGAAGTTCCAGAGATCCATAAGTAGATTATATAATGTAAATGTATATATATATATATATATATATATATATATATATATATATATATATATATATATATATATATATATATATATATATACAGCAGCAGTTCTGTAGGATAAAGCTAGAATTGATCGTATAGGAGTTGCTTAAAAAGCTAAATAAAATGTACATGCAAGAGAACTATATGAAACAGTGTATAAATTTTATAAAATGCATTTTATTTGCACAAAAAGTGAAGAATTTGCGGCACTCATGTAATAAGGCAGGAAAGAAAACTTTTTAGTTTTTGACACAGGGTTTAATTTGTACAGTTTTCTTCTAAAAAGAATAAAAAGCCAAACAATAATACAGCAAGGCGTTAATAACGACTTGTTGATAGCTTTGTTTAAAAAGTAAAATTATACAATGCTGTTCTTTGTATTCATTTCAGTTGGATGAAAATTATATGTGTACGTCTTCTTAACGCGTGTTCATTTAGATTAGTTGAAAGCATGTCTCCAAATCATCTTATTCTGTGCTCTCATTTCGGTTAGATTAAAAGAATATAAAGATATTCTTTTAACCCATAATGTCCCAACATTGGAGATGAATTGAAAGATTATCTCCATAGCAACTAGCTCAACGCGTTTCTTTCGGTTGTAATGAAAACAAATTCTTACGTCACGTTGTTGTACCCGTTCGTTTCAGTTGGATTGCAAGCAATATCCCATGTCTTGTTCTATGCTTTCATTTCGGTTAGATTAAAAACATATAAAACTGTTAGATGAAAAGCGTATCCATTTTGTTCGGTAATTGAAAGTATATTTTCATATCGTGTTGCCACACTTAAGTGTTGTTACGCATAAGTTAGACTTAAATTCTAAGTTCTTTTTATCTTTTAATTCAAAGAAAAATGAATTCAAAAGTACATCAGATACTTTTATTAAAAGACTTTTTTTTTCAAAAAAATATGCGTGGTCACTTTCCACACATATTTTTACTAATTGTATATCACGTATTGCGTAGTAGAATAACAACTTTTTTTTTTCGCAAAAGAATGTTCCAATTGTTCCAATGTCCAATTCATTATCCCCAGAGGTATTCATTTGTTATGGGAACATGGTGGACTTCGTGACCGGCAGATTTAACGTGCGCCAGTCACCATCTCCTGGAGTCTTCGACCGCCTGGATTCGAACTCCCGTTCTCCCAAACGCGAGTCCAGTGCCCTCCCAACCGCGCTATCCCGGCCACCCTTGTTTTCTTTTAAAACATATGTGCAGTAGTTGGACTACTAACGTATTTCTTTGCTCTGAGTGTTCAATATAATAATTGTTTACGTAGTTGCCAAAGCGCTATGTAGAAAATTAAAACTGAAAATAGAAGTAAAATTAGAAAGAACCATTAATGAAAACTTTTTTTTTACATTTCTTTTAGAAAATCAAATACAAAATGCTTTTTGTATTCGACCACTAGATATTGCATTTAAACAACTGTTCACTACATATAAGAAAAACTACTTTTGTATTTTTAAAACAACAAACCAATTACTTACATAACATTATTTTTAGCATCGATTTCAAACCAAAATCTCCCTTAGTTGTTTGTTTTTTGCTGGAAGTATTTTGATCATTAATTCTGAATATATAAAATGACTTTTAATGACTGTTAATTAAGTGTGATCGAGAAGTTTATGGTAACATTTTCTTTAGACTGGGACTAATTAAACAACAAACGCATTATAATGCAAAGAAAAACACTTCACCTAACATACTTAATTAAATAACTCCCAGGAAAAACAAGGGATTAAAAAAAGGAAAACGAACGAAAAAAAGAAAAGAATTCTTTCGAATATATTAAAATACGCTAAATCACGCATACGCAAAAGCACGCATGTATTTACCGTTTATGAATTTTTCGTTATGAGTTTCTTTTTTTTTCTGTGAAAAAGAAATTCATTATTTATTAGTTTACCCTTAAATTAATAATAAATAATTTATTCATAGTTTTACAAAAGAAATTCTATTAACGCATCAAAATTTTTTTTAATGTTGTTCGCTTAAATCAGTTTTGATGAATTACTTTAGTTTGAATTACAGTAAGTTGTAAATATTTGTGGTTCTGTTTGAAACTTTAGAACAGCCATACAATCACTGTAAATTATTCTGGTTTCACATAAGCTAGTTTCGTTTATTTCTTCTGTCTCAAACGAAATCAATATGCCAGTTTTTCTGATTCATATTATCTCTTTTTATATCAATGTCCTGATTTTATATAAATTCAGTGTGATAGTTTTTTCTGTTTCTATACAGACTCAATAGTGAGTTTTCTGGTTTCATATATATAGAGGCCAAGCTCAACAAAATTTCTGCAGATAATTTATCAAAAATTATTTATTTCATAAACAGAACTATATACACCATATACATTGTCTCAGCTTAGCAAAAACAATTACCAAATTTAATCTATATAAATATAGCTTATACGGACCAACCAAATTTACCAAATTACCAAATTTAATCTATATAAATATAGCGGAATACGTATCTTACATGTTAGTTCGGTCTGTGTAAGCTATACGAATGCATAGTTTATACAGGCCGGGAAAGCCTGGTTGGTAGGCTGTTTTGCAAAAGTCCAAGAGGTCGTGGGTTCGATCATCTACGGATAAAAAATCAAACCTCTGGGGATACTGAATTGGAGACAGATCGTTCTCTGGTTCTTAGCAAAATTACAATCTGCGTATGAATGGATGGATGTACGAATGGGTTCGTCTTATAAACGGGTTGCGACGTGTGTATGGCTGAAGTCGAATTCTTGGCCATAAATGGCACCACTGAAAAACAATAAGCGTACCCTCTGCCTTAAATACGCTTGGTTTCACCAAGCAGTCTTGCTGGATAGGCAATTGGCATTAGAAACAACTACAACATATAGCTTATACAAATCCGGATTTCTGAGCTGATCCTCTCTAAATTTGGTGTAAATAACGCATACAGCTTAACGAATTACTATTAAAATAATTTTTAATATTAAATTGTAATTGATCCGAATTGATCAATGCGACTTAGTATTCCAATAACAGAACAATATAAACTTATTATGATATTTTCCTGGTTTCATATAAATTTAGTATGCCAGTTTTTCAGATAGGATATACAATCATTGTGCAAATTTCTGGTTTTATACAAATTCTAGTTTTTGTGATTTCATACAAACTGATTATGCTAGTTTTTCTTATTTAACTTATCGAACTAATAATAACTAGAGAAAATTACTTTCAATAGCCTTTTTGAAGTTTTAGCTGCACATAAGTATCAACTTTTAAAAGAAAATTATTTATTCATGATGTTTGTTGCTTGAGTTCTAAAAACATTGAAGATATTGAAAAATTATATTCCAAAGAACATTTCTAAAAATGTCATTGTTGTGATTGCATTTTTAAAATAATTATAGTATAAGAGTGCATTATATCGTATAATAATGTATTTTATAATTATGTAGTTGCTATACTAATAATTTCATTTTATAAGAATTGAAGTGACTTGAAACAAAACATTGCAAAGATGCTCAAAAAAAAAAAAAAGGTTTAAGTTTTACAGGCAATTTAGGTAGCCTATCATAAATAAGAACGAATAAATTATTGTATCTTTGAAAGACATCTTTAAATAAAAGATAAGTTTATTTATAAATGAACTATGTAAACCAAAATAATGATGAATGTAAAGTCATTTTTGTTGCTCATCCTTGAAAAAAAATATTTAAAAGAAAATGAAAGAATAAAGTACGAAAAAGGAATTAAACACGATTTTAAATATTTAGTAAAAAATATGGTTGTCATTAAATTATGAATCTATCTCTCCCTTTCTCTCTCTTTTTCTCCCTATCCTTGTCTCTCTCTCTTTCTTCCTCTCTCTCTTTTTCTCTCTCAAGATAATGAATAAATAGAGAATGAGTGAATGGATAATGAATGAGGGGAAGGTAAATGACAATGAACGAGTATTTTAAAAAAATGTTCTTATAAGTAATACATAAAAATGAAGAAAGAATAAGCAAGTTTATAAAATATTTTATTTGCTAAAAATTTAATTTATATTTTTATATTTATATATTTTTCTACAGTTTTTACTAATTATTCTTATTATTGACTATTCTAAAGAAAAGGAATGATGTTTCAAAATATTAATAAAAGATTCATTAAATGCTGAAATAAAATATATGATTGGCGGAGAAAAATGAATGATTCCATTAAAATGTTAAAGATAACATAAATTAGACTAAACTATTTTCGGACAACTTAATCCATAACATAATGTTTTAGTTTTGTGAGATTAATACTGAAGTAATACTTTATATGAATTAATTTTCTATTCAAATGCCTTTCTCCAAATACTGAGACTTATTTAGAAATTCCAACGATAGCAAATTAATTCTCGATTTTCTCTATGAAATATCATATTCAAGACAAAGTTCTTTAATGGTTCATCTCTAAAATTTTGATAATATAACAAACGTCATAGCAAGTAATTAAAACTTAACAGCAGTAAACGTCTGGAATATGTAATGAATACATTCTAAACGATTCGACGTTTAAACCTTTTCATTTCGTTTTATAGCTTCGTATTTAAGAGGATCAATGCACGTAAATGCAGTCGCGTTTAGAAACCTAATAACACATTTGAGATATATAATGGCAGATTTTGACTTCAGATAAATGAATTGTATTTTTAGATAGAAACGTTATTTAATGGTTGAATCGAGGAATGATAATGTATATCTATAAAAGCTTTAACAAATAGCCAACTGGATTTTTATGGGGCATAAAATGACAAATATATACTTTATATTGCGTAATTAATGTTTTTAGAACAATTCACATAAAATAAAGTAGTTTATCATTTAGAAACGAAAATATCTGTGACAGTTAATGTATAAAAAAACGAAATTTTTTTTTTTCTTTGGATAACTAAGGATATTGATCAAGGCTTAAGTTTATTGCTTCTAAATATATCGTTTTCACTTTAATAAAAAAGAATATTTAGAAGAATTCGCTTTAATTAGGAGAGTTTAGCTTTTAATAATGAAGTTGAAAAAAGCAAACTATTTTTAATTGATAATAAAAAAGATTTTTAATACGTAGAATATCAGAATATTTTTGGGCATAATATTTATAAATTTAGCTATATGAGTCATTAAAAGCGTAATTTAGGTACGGTAATTATAAAAAATTTAAACTTGAATTGTATTTATGATTAATATCAAATTACTTATAACTTTAAATATTTAATTCAGAGTTTTGTGGTTTTTCTTTTTTGACATGCGTTAGTCTCAGTGTTTTCCGAACTTTCAAAGGCTGGTTTCCCTGCATCTGATATATAACTTTGTATAGTAATTATATATAGTAAATTATACCTTTGCTTCGAGAGCTAGGCACTGTCAACTTTGGCGTTTTTTAATTTTTTATTTTCCTTGGTTAACAGAGCCTCTTCTGAGTTTCACCCGGCAATCAAATTGGTTTTAATGATACGATTCCAGCTTTCCCCACTTCTAATTTTCTAAATATTGTTAACGTTTTTGTTTATCTCTTGCTTAAATATCAAATTGATAACTCAGATTAACATATTTTATAATATCATTTTTAACAAATATCTTTAAAAAATATACATTAGACTAAAAGACACCCGAAATGTATTTTTAAGAGTGAGAATCCCAAAACTTTTTAAAATAAAAAAAAAATCCTTTAAATAAAAAAACTTTTTAAATAAAAAAAATTTACTACCTACAAAACACACCCTGCCTCTTTTAATGTTTTACTAGACAAACACTATTTTTTTAATGCTTTACTTCATAGGTATGATACAAAATTTATAGTAATTTGCATTAAAAAAAAATGTTTTTTTTTCATGAAAATTTTTGTTAGTGTAAAATTTATACTTTTATTACTTACTAGACAGTACCTGTCCCACGTGTGACACTCTTTAAGGTCAGTTTCGTTAAAAGTGTAGCAAGGAATCACAGAGCCTGCGCCATCTGGTGTGTACTTTCCACATCTGAAACACTTCAGTGCTACAGTCATAGATACTGCAAAAAAAAAGAAGAAACAAAATGAGTTAAATAAGTTTTCATAGCTGAATAATATTAAATAACACTTGTATATACAGTTGAAGCAGAATATATGTATGTGTATGGATGGTGTTTTCTACACTAAGGTGCACTGCAAGCTCTTTGCTGCCTATACTTCCGGGTGACTGTTTCCGGCCTATTTTGAAGCCATTTGGCTCACAACGTGATCATTATGTTTTGATACTCTCTTGAGTAGTATTTCTTACACACGTGTATTTGTTACCTGATTTATTATTTGTGTTTTAAAAAAAGAATCGTCATTTGAAGACCTGTCATTTCAAGATGAAAGAATCATCACTTGAAAAAGGGAATCATTATAAAAACACACTTTTTACCTTGTCAACAATATACCAATATCGAAATTTAAAACTAAATGATAATTTGTAAAAGAAGGTTAATCTCGTTGCTCAAACAATACGCTAACACTAACGTATGAATGTACACGGCTTACAACAGGAACAAACAGCAGTAACAAGCATAAAGAGACCGAATTGGGACTGCAAAAAGCGAGTTCCTTCTAAATCTGGCAACCATGTCACCTTTTTTGCGCATTATTTTTGAAACATAAGTTTATGTTTATTTAATATTTGGTGACATGTGAAAAGTAAGGTAAAGTAAATTGTGACACTTTGTGAGAAAGGGAAGGAGGGAGTCAATATTGAAAATGAGTTACATCATGTATGGATGACTTCATAGAGGAAGCCATCCACCGCTTAGAAGACACTCCAAAGACAGAGGATGCTATATGGCGGGAGATATTTTCCATATCAAATTCTGTCTCGCCTCCATTGGTACTTTAACACTTAAAATTAAGAGAAAATGAGTTCAGGAAAACCTAGGGTAAGCAATGAAGTTTAAAATGAAAAATGTTTTCAAAATATGAACAAAAAATGGATACTCTCAACCGGAGAAGAAGAAGATCTCTGTTACAGAACCACCTGACCTATGATCTCAGCGCCAACTGGTTGTTCGTAAACAGGATGGTATGTTAATATTCTAGATATTGTTGTCTTAAGATCGATATAAGTTTTTCCACACAAGTTGGAATATTATTTAACGTGAAGTTAATTACATATAACGTCGTATCGCATATCAAATTCATTAAAATATAATTCTTTCTTGCCTAATTTTTTCATTTAACACAGATTTGTTATTTGTTTATATATTTTATTAATATTAAACAAATAACAAATCAGTCTTTAACAGTGACTATTTTTGTTTTGCGTATTTGGCAACGTCGTTGCATAATTACTTTATTTATGTTATACATGAATTCGCGCCTCTCTTTGTGTTAAGTAAGGAATGAACCAAATCTTTCTTTGGAAATGAATATAGAATATGTTACTTAAGAAAATTCATATTTGACTGACTAGGCTTACTCGAAATAGTTAAATCAAACAGCTGCTAATAGAAACAAATACCATGTTTAAATAGCCAATCAAGAACATTATCGCATTAAACAATTATTATCGTATTAAACAGACAATCACCAATCAGGTCTATATTTGCGCTTGCATATTTTCAATTATGGTAGAATTATTCCCCCAATGCATAGTCCTGAATACAAATTCAGGGCTCCCCCTAAGGATTTCAAATTATTAGCTAGTAAATTAGATAAATATCAAACGCATTTCTAAATTCTCGACAATTTCGAAAGTCTTCTGCCAAATGAAAATCTTAACAAAATTTTATGATACATTTTTCCCCACAAAAAACTATTTTACGGTAGTTTGTTTCAGACTTAAATTATTTGGATCCATTTCTGGATCGAATTCTAACTGGAAATGCGGCGCATCTACCGAAAATCACTGTAATGGAATAAAAAATACTGAATTGTTTGGAAAAATTTATTTTGACTAAATTATGTGGATCCAGTGGAAAAAATCATTCGCCAATGGTTTCGCCAAAACACAATTTTATTCGCCAAATTTACTATTTTATCGCTTAGGCAAGGTGGCGAATGTTTAGCACGGGCCCTAAAATTATGGAAGGATTGCTTCCTCAAAGCGTAGTCCTGTCTAACCTTGCCGTTGATTGTTTGCATTTTTATGTTCTAAAAAAAATTTTCAGCATTTTAAACTTCATGGTTTACTCTAAATTTACCTGAACTCACATTTACCTTGACTTTAAATTTTAAATTACTTAAATAGGTGAAAGAGTGTTGAATAATATAGATGAATAGAATAGAATAGTGAAATAGATGAATAGTATTTTTCCCGCTGTTAAGCGTCCTCTTTATTACTCCATCTAGTAAAAAAAAAACGTGACGTCATTCAGAGACCACTCTTGTGGAAGATATTGATATCCTAATAAAGTTAGATATCCACCATTATATATAGATAATGATTAAAAGATTGAAAAACAGTTGAAGTCGAACTTTCTTTAATAATAAAGTTTTTTAAGATTTTCATCTTCATAATTAACGAACTTAAAACTTTTAAAACGCTTCATGACAGTTCTCGAAACAAACCTATTAAGATTTTTCATTCTCATAGTTACACTCATCAGCATCATACACACGATACTGAATATTCCTCGAAAATTATTAAAACTCGAGAAATCAATGGCGTCGTTAAATTTCGGTGTTAAATAAGATTAGGTTAGGCATTTTTCTAAACTAATTCACGCGAAACCATTCAAAAGTGTCACCCTCACACGAGAAACTTTGCAGCTATTGATCTTTCCAACAACTATCTTCACTTCATTTCTTAAATTTAATGGAAGACGTATAAATTATTTAATAAAAAATAAATATGTCGGAGTTTGGGGAAAGAGTAACGTTTTCTCTTTCGATGAGAATTTGCCGCTCAAATGAACACGTGACGGACGCAGAAATATTCTTCGAATTTACTGAAAATGTTTCGTGCGTGTGAACGGCCTCCCCTCCCCACCTCCCATTTTATGCACAGAGAGAAATTTAATTTGAATTTCAAGCGATATTGAAATAAAAAAAACAAGTTTACAAACTAATGATTAATCGCTAAAAGTAAGATTAAACTAATCTGTAACAAATTAAGGGTTTTGGTTATAAACTTCAAAGTCTAGTTAAATAGTTTGAACGTTATGTTGGCTTGAAATATGAGTACTATAAATATTACTAATAGTTTAACTAGAAATATTAATGTGAGAAATAATTATGTAAGAAAGTTTTTATTTTTATTTCATGTTTCTTAAAGTTTCATAAGTGAATGAGGAAAATCTATATTTGATTAATTAAAAAAATAAACGCATAAAAAAATTATATTTTTATAAGCCAGCAAAACGTTTTACTCTTTGACGTTTAATACTATTTTTATTACACGGAATTATAAGTTTTGGATGATTTTTTAAAAAATGTTCATTTAGCAATTTTTATTTTAAAGGGAGTCGGTAGGGCATATACCAATAATGCTAAAACTGATCTTTTTTTTATGTACCTTTTCTCAGCATCTAAACAAGATATTGCTTTAGTTTATTTTCACAGAATATTTACATAGATATATTTACTCTGTGATAACTGTTAATACATATCTTTGGCAGAAGTGTTTTTTAAATAAATTATGAACGGAGAACTTTTAATATTTCAAAAAGTTTAATCATTTTTGAGCAAAAACCTTTCATGACTTATAAAGTATTCCTTTTAACGCTGAAATATTATCACAGCATGCAACTGATATAATCTCAAATATCCCCACAAAAATTTTAAAGTGACATCATAAGTAGTTTCTTAGGAAAAGTACATTGAAAAAAGTCACTTTTAGCAGTATTGATTTATGCCTCACGGTCTCCTTGATAACAAAATAATTTTTCTCCTATATTAAAATCTTAACTTGAGTTTTTTTTCATACCATCTACCACATCGGCACCCAATTTTTCCCAACTACGGAACCCTAAATGATCGACCATCTTTTGGTGGAATTCTCGATTTAGTAAAAAAATTTCATTAGTAATTGCGAACATATAAACTATAGAAACTAGTAACTACTAATAGTTTCTTAAGTACTTAATATGAAGAATTAAATGAGTTTTTTCATTGTTTTATCAATAATAGTCTTAAAAGTAGGTGTTATGTCAGACGGTTGAGTCAGTCGGTTCCTAGGTCTGGAGTAGCATCAATTATAATTCTGTATTTGTTTTTGGTGTATGCATTAGCTTCAAATGAATAAGCTGAATTATGGTTTTCGTTGAAATGTCCCCCAAAAAAAATTTTTTTATTATCAGGAAAAACACTTTTCTTTTGAAATAGGTTACTCTCTTTTAAGTGAAACGTTTGATGGAAAATATTCGTGCAAATATTTTTTTTTTACCTCTTTTTTACTACATAGAGAGGCCAGGACCATGTTCCCAAAGCAAATTAGACCTCTTGGGATACTGGATTGGAGATTGGTCGTTCTCTGGTTCAGATCAAAATTACGATCTGGTATGAAAGAATGGGTGTATGAACGGGTCCACCCTATAAACAGACTGACGCATGTATGGCTGAAGTCATATTCTTGGCCATAGATAGCTCCTCTGAAAAAAAGGAAACGCAGCCTCTGACTTAAATTCGCTTGGAATCACCGAGCAGACTTGCTGGCATTGGCAAGTGGCATTAAAAACAAAAACAACTTCATAGATAAAAAAGTATGGCCAAAAGCTATCAGAATTGGGTCATAGTAACAATTTCCCTTTGACGCCGATAAAGGCACCACCGAATTGAGTAGGTTTCGTCTCACAAGGAAGGTATCCAATGCACCACTATTACAATTTTCTTATACGCCGAACACCGAGTATTTCATTTCACTAGGAAAGTAATCGAAGTGTCACTCGCAAATCAAGATGATTTTTTTAATCAGTTTTTTTAATTTTTGTTTATGAATTAATGCATATAAAGCATTTTATAACTTCCGCATAAGTGGTGGAAACATAAATTATTAAAAATTTTAGCAACAATTTCGCAGAAATTTTGTAAAATGTACGATAAATCATAAAGATGAAAAAATTACGTCTAAGTTACTTAAAAAAAATAATTTCTAATGAATTTTCCTTAGAGTTCAGATTTATCTCATAAATTGTTATTATAACTTTTAAACTACAACCTCAAAGCAGTAGAGTTTTTATTCTAATATTTAAATCTAACTTTTTAAAACACAAATATTAAAATGTACGCCTTAACTTATCTTTTAAGCCTTAAGCCTAGAGAGCTTTAAACTTATCTTTTATTGACTTCGACTACGAAATGAATTTAACTTGGCGTTAGGGTAAAAATTATAAAATTCGATTGTTTATAACTTAATAATTACTTCGAAATAGTCAAAAGAAATTTTATATATGATTTTAGAAGCAAAAGAGTGTCTTTAAAAAATATTCTGTCCGATTGACTAGTACGGGTGTTTTCCATGTTAGATTGATTTAGTTGCTGTATCGAACAATAAAGATGTAAATGAGATATCAAAGCAATAAATTAAGGAATTGAGCAGATTTCGTCTGAGTTTACCAATGTTATGGATATCTTTAAATCTTTTCGACATTCCAAATTTTACTACTTTTTAACAATAGAAGAAATTCTGAATCTCGACAAATACAAAAGAGTTCGAAATCTTTTTTATCGAATTCTTATCTAGAGCCAATATCGACAATCGCTTACTATCGAAGAAGATTTTTTGTTTATTTCTTTTTTCGAGCTTTGTCTTCTCCAAGTGTCGTGTCATGTGTGCCAGACTGTGCCAGTTATTTTCTGCCATTCTGTTAACATTAATCATCGGGAAATCATTCAATCTACTTCGGTCAGAAGTATACATTAAATGTGATATTGTATCTGTTGCCATAGGATGCTCATGAATAATAATAAAAATGTGAGATTTATTCTTAAATACTGAGAATTAAGAGGCTGCCTTTCAATGAGTATTAACACATTAATTAATGTTGATTGGTTGGTTTTACTTAGTTGAAATTCAAAGTTATATTTTTCTTGTTTAACTTATAAAAAAGTCATGTTTCTCATTCTTTTTCTTCTTATTTTTAAATGTACACATATTGTCATTTAAGGACTTGTTTTTTTCTTTTTCTTTTCATTCTTTCTTTTTTCTTTTCCTTTATTTATTTTTTTTTTTTTTAATCAAATTTGTGCAACGTTTATGAATATTATTACTTTTTATTCCTCTTTGCTCTTGTTGAATGGAAACATAAAAATAATCACTATAAAGACAAAATTGAAATGACTTTCATCGAAGAAATTTATGTCTATGACACCTGCTTTCCTTCAACATTGTATAAAACTTTATGGGTTTTTAGACGATGGCATGTGGTTTTATAACAACCAAAACTGAAAGAAAAAAATACTGAATATAAAGGGGTGGACAACAACGCACATTTTAGTTCTTGTAAAATACTGCATTTAAAAATCAATTTTAATTTGCAACTCTTCTTTTTTTATAGCGACATATCAATTTTTTTTACAAAATTTTTGCTTCATGAAATTTAAAAATTAATTTAAAAATAAATCTAAAATAAAAATTTATTTTTAATACAAAACTAGGTTTCATAATGAAATTTTTTTTCAATCGGCTGAAACGAATTTTTTTTCTTTTTTTTATCGACTGAAGTGGAATCCATTCATAGTTCATTAAAGCATTTTTTTCCCAATAGTTCTACTTAGAACCGCGGTGTCTCAAGGGATAGTGGTTCAAATCCCAGCAGTGGCTGGTTTATACGAATTCTGCTCCCGGCTCGCATCGACCGCAATGCTGACGTAAAATATTTTCAGTGGTAGATGACTTTGTGTGGATTAGAATCCCTTTGCCAGTAGGCTAATCGTAAGAGGTTTTATGGTGTTTCTCTCCCTGAAAATGCAAATACGAGATAATCTCATCAAATTGTCTTACGCGAAAGCTAGTTTGTCCCAATGCTTGCTCCAGAAGGTCCCCTGTCTTCTGGGATGGGTTCAAAATTACAAGGCTACGGAGTTGAACAATGATAGTTGTGAACTCAGAATTGGGCCGTCTTTTTAACACTGGTTAAAATAAAATAACTGCCCTTGATAATATATTATTATCATAGTTTTTATTATTAAATACCATTACAGTCCAACAAATATTTAAAAATTTAGTTTTAACGCGAAAATCCTCATGAGCTTCATTTCACAATTCATTCAACAACAAAAAAAGATTTTAATTCATCTCTTTTCTTTTAATTTGTTATAGTTGGTGTTTTCATTTGATTGTCTACTTGATATTCTATTTTATTTACCTTGCAGTACATTTCTATATTTTTCTGAATACTTAAAATACGTTAAAAAACACATGTTATGAAGGTCAACGACGTAAAAAGGTTTAATAGAAGAAATATGAATATAAAATTGACCTATAATGCATCCCACTTCAATGTTATTTAGCTTCATTTAGTATCAGTTTTCATAATATAAAGATAATAAAAATTTATATTTACTTTAAATGAAACATTGTAAATTTATTTATGGTCAAATATTGATATATTACTTCATTCTAATCATGTAGTAAAACAAAAATATCAAAAGGGCTAATAGAGTATGATAAAAATAGCTTCACATTCCAAATGCTAATTAATTAAAGCAGAGATATTATTTTACGTTATGAAATCAGACACAAAACAAACCCTTTTTTTGTAGGATTTGGATTCTTGACTCTCTAAACTTGACGGTAGCCGTAATCTAGAAAATAAGGTTCCAGTGTTCAAGTAGGAGTGCATTCGAATGCTTGGACTTCTTAATGTTTATTTAATTTTTTGCGTAATTCGCTCCATCTCGAGAACTTTTTAACGCTTTGACGCAGATGGAACAACGGTGTCCCGTTTATACATTTTTTTTCTTCTAACGCTCTAATTACAGGCAAAAATATATTTTGGTATTTTTTTTTTTCAATTATAAAAAAGAACAGTCTAGTAGTTACTAAAAATCTATTAGATTATTGGAAATATATTTGTGCTAAAATATAATAGTAGTCTGAAATTCTTTTTTTCATTAATATTCAAAAATGTATTAGTAATTGATTTTGTAAATTATACAAATTTCAATGATATAAATAAATGAAAATAAGCGCAAATTTGAAAAATTATTGTTTGCAAGTTTACGATTAACGCAGAAAAAAATATCGATGTTTCATGCTGTATTTCATAACCATAAATTATTAAAATTCTAGATATAATACTTTTCACTTATTTTGATTTAAATTAATATAAAAATAAGGAAAAAAAGTACTAAAAATACTCTTATCAAAAATTCTGCGTTAAATAGTTAAGCGAGTCGAAAATTTTTTGCGCACAGTAATAAAATTCATTTTCTTAAAGATATATCTAATAAAAAATAATCTTTAATAATTATTTATAATTTTATTTAATAATAGTAAAAACATTTTAAGTTGCAAAGCGTGTAAATATTCATGGAATGCTAAAGTGTATAATTTTAAATGATAAAATGCAAAATTTGGACGAAATTGATCAAATAGTTCTCGAAAAATCAAATTTTAAATATAAGAATTTTTTTTCAATTGAATAACTTAGAAATTATTCTACCAGTTTCGTAAGCTAAAATATTGCCTGCTGTAGCTAATTTTATTTAAAAGTAGCTACTCGAAGCATTAAGAGTCAGTATTATTGCTTAAATATCCGTTAAATAGATTAAAAGTTATTCAGGGAGTTCACTTTTATGCCCACTATGCACATTTTAGAAAAATTCTTAAAATTAATTTGGATTTTTCACTGAACTTAAGTTACTGCAGATTATAAATATAGATAAGTGTTAAAAAATTTTCATCATCTCTGTAATTTTAAAATAAATCCTGTTAGTTAAAGCAGAACTAATTTACATTGTAGAAATTTCAAATCTTTCAAAAATTTAAGATTAAAATAATAAACAAAATAACAATTACGAACAGTCTAACATTCATTATTCTAAGCATGTTTATTGAGGTGCAAGAATTAAAAGTTTTAGTGAATCCTCTATAATTCTACAAACATATACCTGATTTCACTTACCAATTATAAAATAATATCTGTTATATAAATTTACAATGTAGAAATTTTAAAAACCTTCCAAAAGTAAGATAAAAATATTAGACTAAAATTAAAATTGCGAACAGTCTAACATTTATTACTCTAAGCATATTTATTAAAATGCGAAAGTTAAAAGTTTTGGGGAATCCTATATTATTATACAAATCCTCTGCAATTCTACCTGATTCTTTTTTTCTCCATATCCAGTATTTTATATATCTTTTATCTCTCTAGTTTTAAACTTAACCAAATTAAGAAATCTCCGGCGGCAGAGGAAGATAAAATCGCTAAATCTTCGAGTAAATTGACGCTAAAATTCAAAGCTAGTTTTTTCTATTCGGTAATTGACAAGCATTACTGTTAAAATACTCAAGCTATTTATTTCACTTCTTTTCATTTGTTTTAAAAGTCGTTCGCAAAGCTTTGAGTAAAATCGGGGATTTCACTTAACAACCGACCATTAAAATAATGGAGTAGTTTATTTCGAAACTTTTAAGGATTAGAATGGATCTTTACTAGGTGATGTAATTTTTGATCAAAAGCAGTGCATTACGTTAATCTTGGTAGTTCAAATGTAAAAGGATATTCTTTTACTTAAAGTGATTTTTTTTCTTTGTTTTACGTTTAGCTGTAATCAAGAAATTAAACCTTCTGCGGTGTAACTACCACTATAAATATTAAATACCAATTCACTAGTATATAAGACATGTTAACTTGATTCTACCTTGAGGTACCTTTCGATAGAAGATGGTTGACATAGTCTAAAATTAAATCCCCTTCATTGGTAACCTGCGGACGTGATAAGAACTTGCCAATATTGATGGATGATCCACATTAAACAGTTGATTTGCTTAAAAATATACTGCTCAAAGAAAAAGAAAATTCGGTGAATTAAATAAAGTCTCTCGGTCAATAAACAAAAATGAAGAAAAAAATAATGAGTGAAATGCTATGAAAAAAAAATTAAGAAAATATAATGAGCAAAAAATTTCTATAAATAAAAATAAACAGCATGAATCAACTAGTGGTAATCGTTCATCGAATTCTGTCACAGATAAAATTCTGGAAAGGGAGTAATGTGGTGTAACTACCACTATAAATATTAAATACCGAATCACTAGTATATAAGACATGTTAACTTGATTCTATCTTGAGGTACCTTTTGAGAAGAAGGTTGACATTGTCTAAGATTAAATCCCCTCACTTTGTTTGGTTTTTATTCTTAGTGCCACAAAAATGCTCCTTGAATTTTTTTTACTTTATTTAAACTTATTTTACACTCATATCGAAAAGTAACGAAACGAATACATACTTGTGGGTGACTGAAAAAAAAGTGAACTAAATCAAGTGAAATTTTAGAATATCCGATTTAGTCAAGATTGGCAATGTTCTAGTCAGTAAGCGGGTGGATGATCACTTTGATCAGCCTACATAGGAACCGAGGATGTATCAGTCTTTGTTAAACTGTTTTACCGTAAAGTGCTCGAATTCGAGCACAGGTCGTTGGGCTACCAAGTCTGAAGAGCCATCTCCTCTGCAGAGGATCGAAATTGTGATGGCATGTTTTCGAATCATTCTCAGGGACCGTCGCCAATAGCCCATTGTACAGCTCTAGTGCGACGTTAATAAAATACCTACCTACCATATTGGAACTTTAGTTCATTTTCTTTCCAAGACCCTTTAGGATTTTGATCTCCAAGTTTTATAAATGAAGTTGAACTTCCTTTTTCGTATGCTGACAGACAAAATCAAAATCGGAAATCTTTTTATCAATAAATAATTTTTTTTAATTTTAACCTTTTATTTGAACAAATTATATCCTTAGAACTAATAAAACTCATTTTCAGCAAATAATTTTCGATTTAATAATTTCTTTGGCGCCTGAATTTTCTTGCATTTTAGATGCATTTTCTGAAAACATGGTCTTGGTGGAAATTTATTTACGCTTTACATAGAATTCTTTGAAATTTTGTTAGTAGATTTTATATAATGATAGCGATGTTTAGAAGAAAAAGCTAAGGTCTAAGCCTGAGTTTGTTATTTTTATCTAACTTTAAGAATGAATATTTAGAATTTTCTTTAAAAATTCAATATTAAACAATATATTTAGTTTAATTTAATTGTCTTTTTGAATTTTTTTTTAAGATTTTAGTTAAACACAGGTAATCACGTTTCAAAATCATTGCTGGTAAATCTCAATTCTTGGAACTCCTTTTAAACATCAGCGGAACACCTTTTGGGGAACTGATGGCTCATGAAATTATGGCTAATGAGCAAGTTGGCGATGTATTTTCAACATCTGCATAAGGCGTGTGAAAGTTGCAGCTTGTGCAACTTGCTTGTCGTGACTGACGTATTTCAGAATTTTTATAAAACAAAAAAGTTGCAACTGATTCAGATTTATTCAGATTCTAGTATTTGCTCCTTTTTAACGTTTTCTTTCAGCGAAAAAATTGCTTATAAACAAGGAAATTCACACGAGTTTCTAAGAACAAACTAATGCTGTTTGTGGTTTCAAATAGAACATTTTTCACACAACTCCAAGACATAAAACCTGAAGAGGATACTAAATCCATGCATAGAAAAAACGATTCCCAGAAAAAAATAAATACATTTATCTCTTCCGTTTCGTAGACTAAATTCAAAGGAAAGCGAAATAGAATAAATATATAAACCTCTTACGAAACGAAGTCCCCTGAAACTTTCTTTGCAAAACTTTTTTAAAGGGAAAACTTGGACGTTACCGTTTTACTGCAGTTCATCTTTGAAATACTATTACTTATTTTTTGTTTTGTTTCAGTTCGTTTTAGGCTTTAGAAGATAATACGAAAAAAAGTTAATTCGAAAAAAAAACGAAATCAACTTTTTGAATTCAACTATGTTTCAATGAAATACTAAACGGATCGTGATATTAGATATGTTTTAATGTTTATTTATGACAAATATAAAGGAAGGAGCTCCTGAAAAAGGAAGGAGCGTACATCAGGGAGTTTTGAGTAAAGGTATCATTTATAATAAAATAACAAAGCCTTACTCCGAAGTCTACATCAAAAAATATCTTGGATTTTAATTTTTCAAAAGATAAAGTTTAATAGTACTGAACGACAAGGTACTTTAGCCGCAATATATTTATCACTATTATATAAAGGGGAACTGGCCTGGCATCAAAAATATTCTAGGTTCAAATCCCGGACAAGGCATTATCTGTATTATCTGTCCTCACTGTGGCAGCAACGTTGGCCCACCTAATATGGTGTCCCTGAAAGAGTGGCCAACAAATCTGCCCTAATACGCCTGAGTTGACGAAATATCAACACAGGTGGGCATTGGAAAAAAACTTCAATGTAAATATTTTTTAAACAAAAGCCACAGTAAAAGTTTCTCTTTTAAAAGTATAAGCAAAACTAATAAAAAAGGAAATTACAATATATACAGAATTATGGAACTAAAGATGGCTACAATATTTATGCTATGCACGTGCTTTGATATATTTTATGAGTGAGTTATGGGCAAATATTGAAAACAGTAAATCTCGTTTTGCGAAGAAATTTTTAAACAGAAAATAATATAAGCAAGATTGACACCCATAAGCTCCGAGACTTTATTTTGCATCGGTGAATTTGAGTTTATTTTTATATTACGGACTTGATAGTTAAAAAAAAATCAGTGTTTTCAATAAAATAGAAGAAAAAAACACTTCAGAGTAGCGGACACGATAGATAATGCCGTTATCTTTAATCTCAATGTAAAAATAATACTTTCTCCTGTCTCTTACAAAAATAATAAAACGGCGAATCCCTTTAGAAAATTTCACACTAACTTTATGAGAAATAATAAGATTATAGTTTCAGCTTTTTCCAAAGACCGTGTTATCGGATCTCCCGGCTTTAACAACGCTTTATTTGGAAGGATTAGAAGGTGGATCCATCGTCATTATTTTATGCTGAATATTTAGAAAAAAAAAAGTGTCCTTTGGGGTTTTTTGAGCCCTAGAAACAATGTCTGCATCATTTAGTTCATTAAACGTAGTTCTTATCCTTCATAAATTTTTGATATATTCCATAAAGAGTTTTTTCCTTTTTACTGCGTATATACTTCTACGGATTGTTTTGATAGAAAAGATTTGTTGGAAGGAAAGTAAGGAAAATCCTTTTATCTCGTATTTTAATATTCTAGATCACCGGTTCTCACAGGTTCCCCCGTGGAACCCTTGGGTTCCACGGAGGCAAATGCTCCATTAATTTTGACTTTAAGTACATAGTTTATTTCAATATGCATACATTGGCTAAATTAATTTAGAATTATTGGCGTCATTATTAGTATGGCGATTTTTCACTTTTCTCCTAAGCGATTCAGTATAACTTTTTCCATTGATTTTGGCTTAGAATACATCACTAATTATAGTTAATTTTAGTTTAATTATAGATGATTTTAAACTATTTACTTTAATAGAAACTCAGTTTAAAAGTGTAATATGATATAAACAAAATAAACACATAGTATCAGATAACTTTTGAAATATTAATTTGGTTAAATAGTGCACAAATGGCACCACATTAATGTTTCTCATTAAATTTATATGACATGACGAGTAAAAAATTATTAAATATTATAAAACGTGCAATAAACTTTTGCTTTCATCAAATAGAGCTATAAGCTAGCAAATATCACTGATGTTATTTTTAAAGCACGTGAGAAATTTAATTTATATTTATGTTTAAAACAATGGCTAACAATAGCTAATTTATATTTAAAACAATGGTAGTCGAATGTTCTTATGTCGATAGTGACCTTCCTTGTGCTTCGAACTATCTCTATGCCAAATTTCATTGCTTATAGTCTAGTGGTTTAAGAGTCTATAAAGGACACATACTGACAGATATTCATTTTTATATGTAAATAGATAACCCAAAAACGTAATAGCATAAAAACGTTTTTCATGGTTGTTGCACATTCTTATTTGTCTGAAAATTATATGATATAGTTTTCTTACAAAAGATCCAGTGTTCTCTGATTGTAATAAACATGCGATTAACGAAAATGATTTTTTTTTTTTTTGCCTGCAAAATATTTCTTTATTCTTAATTTAAATTTATTTACTGGTAGTAATAAAATAGTTTTCATCCTTTTTCAGTATTTCCGTTTTACATTTTACATAACAACGTTTATCCGTTTTACATTACACTGTTTTTAATTTTGATCATTGTTCCAAATTAAAAGCTTCAAACTGAAAGTGGTTTAACTGAAGTTAATATAGTATTAATTCAATATAAATTAATACTATATTAACTTATTACGTAAAATTTTATGATAAATTTAAATCGTGTATCTACACTTATAAACTGTTTTTCAAATATTAAGCACTAAATAAGTTATATTTAGTTTTATTATAAGCTTTGTGTAAAGCTTGAACCATTTAACTTATTAAATTTAAGTAATGAATGAAAAAGTGTAAAACGTTATTAGGAATTATCCTTCCAAATAATTACTAAATAATGTCATACCATTCCTAATAACGTTTAGAGAGTTTTTCAAGTAATCAAAAATAGGAATGTAATCATAATGGTAACCGACTAAGGTTACGTTACCATTAAACTTAGGTTTAAATTTTACCCCCAACAAAATCGGGAATTAAATCTGTGAAACTTAATGTGTGCTCATACAATTAAATTGAATACTTCCTAACAAAATTAATAAAAATTATCTTGATATTACACTACAAATGAGTTTTTATTTATTATCTATTTTATAACATTACTCTTTTCTTATTATAACATTTTCAGTTTTGTTTATTAATCAATATAAAAAAATAAAAATGATCTTTGCATTATTTTTACTATAATATAAAATTTGACTGTAGTAAATCCGTAATAAAACTTTAGTAATTATTCCCCTGTAAACGTAATATTTAATGATAGAACTTTTTTTTAAAAACATTAACTATAAATTCGGGTACAATGAATTTAGAACCCAATAAAATTCAGGATATTTTTTAAAACTAATACATGTCTCATAATAATGCTAGGGTTACTAATAATTTATTTTAACCAATACGAAAGATAAGGATATTAACGAATCAACCATTTACGTAGATTTATTTCATTAGTTAAGGTGGCAGCGAATTTCAATTTACAGGAAAAGTAATGGGCTCTGCTTTTTTCCCATTTAATCATTAACAAGCATTAAAAGCTATTCCAAAAGTTTACTGTTAAGCTTTTACGGGAAGCTTTAATTACATCCTATAGATTTTCATTCCATATAAAAGCCTCTTTTAAATAGGATATTAAGGTTTAACCAGACACTTCGTAATCGAAGTTATTGCTTCTGTCTCTATATCTACACTGAAATGAAGTCTTTTATTTTTATTTATTTCCACTCATTGGTGGCAACGGCTCTCTTAGAAACGAAGTCTTCCATTACTTTTGGCTTTTGATTTGTTCCTTTTGTTTACTTTACTTCCTCACCTTTTTGAAGTGTTACTAAACAAGTAAACTCTTCGAAAAAGGAACTTTATCTTTCAGAAGACGTTCTAAAAAAGTAACTTTACTGCTTCAATGTCTCTGAGTTGACTTTTTTTTTCATCTTTCTTATTTTTGAGAAGATTTATCAGCAGCTGAGAATGATTTCTATAAGAGAAATCGCATAACGCTTGAAGTAAGTTCGAAAAGTGCAAAATCGCGTTGAGTTCCCAATTTTATCAGACGATCATTCGTCATTAAAAAGAACAATAAAAATCTAGGTTAAGAACGTTAAAACGTGATTTTGTTCTGGAAGAAACAGCAATTTTCTCAAAATTGATTTTAAAACGGTGAAATAAATGATTCCGTATTATATTTATCGTTCTAGACGTAAATATCTATAGTTCAAGACAAATTTATAGACCTGGAACAGAACAATGATTATAACGGAAAAGAATGATTTCATCATATAGTAAGTTTCAAATAGTCATAAAATGCATTAATTTATAACTTTTAAGATAGTATGCAATTTATCTAAATTGGTAAATTTTTTTCAAAAGAAATGAATGTGACAAAAAATTTTTTGTGTTATAAAAGTTGAAGTTGGAAGTAGCTTCGAACCTTTCAAAAAACCTTCCTGACCTTCCCGCATCTTGTAGGATTACTTATATCCTTCTCAGATCAAAATTTGTTTTACTTAGCTGCATGAATGCATAAATAGTGGCACCCAAAAAGTGTTCCATGGAACCCTAGGGTTCCGAAGAAAGGTCTCAGGGATTCTGAGAGTTTGGACTTTTTTTTAAAATCGGTAGTGAATTTTGAAACTTGAATTATATGAATATTCAATTGATTATTTAAGATTTATTTAATAAATATTTCAGTTATTTTTATAAAATTATTTAATCGGAATACTAGTGTAAAGAGAAATAACAAATTGAAATAAGTAAAAGTCTGACACATAATATATTGAGGAAATAAGAAAATAAAAGTACATTTGTAAAATGTTGCACAGTTATTTGTAATTGAAAAAAAATACAACTTTAACAATAACGAAATATGTTCCTATGAAAATCATTCTCAATGTTTAGATCAATGTTGTTGTTTTTTCTCATTTAAACAATAACCATGCTCTGTTTAGTTTATTAATTTTCAATTAATGCAAATGTTACCGTTAAAATGTATAATTCAGTTATTTCATAGAATAATTAGGTATTTTTACGAAATAACTGGACAAGTCAGTTAAAGTATATAATAAATAAAAGATTTCATACTTTATGTAGTTATTTTATGGAATAATTAATAACAGACCATTAAAGTGAAAAATAAACAATTTCAAAGTTATTTTATAAGTTAATTGATCATAAATAGCTAAAATCTTTCGAAAAATACAGTTTATCGATATTGCGAATAATTAATTAATTAAATAATTAGGAAAAGCAGATGATATAATTTACAATAAATATATAATTTATAAATGCGCCGTTTAAATTCGACGTCTAAAGCAACGGAATGAAGCGTACGCACACACGTTATTGTAAAGCAGCTAAGAGAGGTATAAAACTGACTAAATAACCGGTTTAAAGAACTTTCGAGTGCCGTATTTCATACTTTAACAATCAAGTAATCGTTATTCTATAGAATACTAATATTAAATCGTAGAATTCAATTATTTAATATACCTTAACTGACTTGTCTAGTTTCATGAAATACTTAGTTATTCTATGAAATAATGGATTTCACACTTTAACCGTAATATATACACCAGAAGACAAGTTCATAAATTGATCAGATGCCATTCTAGATCTAAGAATTCAACTGCCAGACTTAAAATCTAAAACAATAATTGACATAAAGAGAAAAGAATTACATTCTTTTTATTTGATTTTTTTGAAAATAATTAGTTATCTTTCATTGATTAATGTGTTCACAATTGCTAATAAATGTTATTTCCAGAGTCAGAATTTCATTAAAAGAATGACGATCATTTAGGGTTCCGTAAACGAAAAAAAATTGGAGACCGCTTAAAAGAAATTAAAATTATAAATACTGAAAAGAAATATTTTATGGAAAAATTTAAATAGTTTAATTTTACTTTTAATTTTTATTTATTACCCAAAATCATATACATTTTTTTCCATATCTTGTAGGGAGGTTTTATTATTATTTTTTTTCCTCATATTTTGGACATGAAATGAAATCCACTGGACTCCAATAATAATATATTTGTATGCCCAAAAACTTTCTAATAGGTTACATGAAATTTTGTATCTTTCTTATATTTTTTCATTGCAATTAAATATTTTATAGACAATCGCTTTGTAAGGCATACAAAAGAAAAAATATTCTTAAAATATTAAATTTAAGTGATACAATTGTACTAAATGTTGCTGAATATATTATACGCTAGGTTTTATGAGATTATTAAAAAATGTTCTGTCTGTTTTCTGGTAATTCATAAATGTAACTTTATTGATATTGTCTGAAATGTTAATGAAGACCATCGAATAGTGAGCGTAAAAATAAGAGGATCTCCCTGAATAACTTTTAATCTCATAATCAGATCTTCACGTTCTATAAGACCAAATCTGAATGGTTCGAGGGGGTGTTCTCGAATATGGCAGTTAATTAGAGCTGAGGATATAAAATTACGAAATAAGGCGCGAAATTGAACTTTCTCTGAATAAACATACATTTTTTTTCAACGAATTTGAATTTCTAATTAACAAAGTATAGAGGATAACCGCAATCTGGTTCAAATAGTTTGGTTAGGAGAGCTGCCAAAAGTTCGGAGCCCTTAATATTAATTTTATTTTTTGCGTATTTTGCATCAAGAATTGTTTAAGAGACTGGAAAAAATTTTGCGCACAATTGCAAAATTCGTTTATCTAAAGATATTTCCATGCAAAATATAACTTTTAGTAAATATGTAATATTTTTTATTATTTTATTTAATAATAGTCAAAAAACTTTCGAACTGTAAAGATATATAATTTTTTACACCATTTTAAAATACGTAATTTTACTAACTTTAATACAGAAATACAAAATTTGAGCGAAATTGGTTGCATAGTTTCTGATAAATCATTTTAAAGATGTCGTTTATTTAAAATTCGATTTCTCAGACAATAGTCCAACAATTTCTTTCAAATTTTGTATTTTGCCATGCAAAATTCCATACTTTAAAATGACGTAAAAAGTGTATACCCTGCAACCTAACATTTTTTCAACTATCATTTAATTAAATAATAAAAAATAAGGAATATTTACAAACATTTATTTTTTGTATAGAAATTGTTTTGCTTTGGATAAACGAATATTATAATTGTGTGAAAATATTTTTATTTCGCTTAAAATGTTCTAGAAAAAAATGACGAAATGCGTTAAAAGTAAAATAATCGCTCTCCTGACCAAACTATGTGGACCCTATTTACCAGATTTGCGGCTACCCCCTATATTTTGGGGGTCCAAAGTCTAAATGCGTCGGAAAAAAGTTTTGTTTATACAGAGAAAGTGCACTTTTGTGCTTGATTTTGTAACTTAAAATATCGTCTACGCTGATTAATTAGCATGTTTGAGGTCACCCTCTCGAAATATTAAGATTGAGTCCTTAACTTGAAAATTCGAAAATTGGATCAAAAGTAATTCAGGGTGGTCCGTTTATTTTTTTGCCCACTGTACATAAATATAAACATAACTTTTTTAAAACACTGACTGATGGGTTCTAGATTGAATCATAATTTATATATATTTTTTTCATATACTTTTAGATAGTGTTTGGCATCGCCAATGAACAACTGAAGAAAACGCGACAGCGGTGGAAAAACTTCCATGGCAAATACTCTTTCACCTACGTAAGTTACGAAAAATTTAAAAAAATAGAAAAAAAGGTGAGTACTGGTAAACTTAGAATAAACTATAAAGATTAAAACTGAAAAGATGTTTTCAAAATATCAAAATTCGAACAGTTTATGACAGGATTAGGCTGTGGGGTAACAATTCTGCAATAATTTGTTTTCAATTTGAAACTTGGATCACAATTTGAAACTTTCTGATTTACACTTGATTTACCTAAACTTACTATTCTCTAAATTTTAAACTGTGAATAAATGAAACAAAATTTGCCATGAAATGTTTCTCTAGGGATAAAGCGTTCGCTTGACTGAAAAGTGAGCTTACATAGCAGCTAAGTTCTTCATAATTTTAAGCACAACTCAGATAGCAAACGAACTCATCCGAACAAGCTTACCTAGGTGGAGCACTCTTTTGAGTGGTATTAGTTTGCATTTGTATTACAAGAAATGAAAAATGACAAAAAACTACCACATTTACAAGGGAACCAAACTCATCATTCGTTTTCCTCTACGAATATTCCATTTCATCACTGTCGTACGAACCTGTGTTGACTATTCTTAAGCAAGAAAGAAGTCGAAGTATCGGTTTAATTATGGGCTTAAATGCTTGTAACTTCGTTTTTTTTTTTTTTTTTTTTTTTTTTTTTTTTTTTTTACTATCGTAGTATTTTGATTTAAACTGTGCTCTCAATCTAACCTGGCATTTAGTAATTATATATATTCTATAGTTAATTTCATTTTTTAAGTAATTCTTACTGTTTACATTGTTTCCCAAATATTTAAACTAATCGACATTTTCAAAAATATAATGTTTTGTTTTTAGCGGCAATGAGTATTGCGTTTTCCTTTGTATTTCATTAATTTCACCATCAAAATATGAATCTTTTTATGAAATTTAATATTAGATTATCCCTTACGAAATTCCAGGATGAAACGTTACTAAGCTGTTCAAAACAATACGTAGCTATTTTCCCACTTTAAAGGTAAATAAATTTAAAACTTAAATCAAAAAATAATGCAGAGCCAATCAAAAAAGGAAATATACAGATAAATAAAAATTGTGAAAATAAATGCTCAATGAAATATCTATTATAAGCATTAGATTTTTAGTAACAAATAAAAATTATTTTTTTTACTGTGATAAATGTTTCAGTCAGTATGTTTTTTCTCTGATTTTAAAATTTAAAATATAGACTTTTTTAATTAAATAGCATATTTAAGTTTACCAATCGTCTAGAGAATCGTGTTACATTCTAAATCAAAAATTTTATACTGAAAATTGGAGAACAGTTTTAAAATGCATCATTTAAAGAATCGTTTGCTCAAGAAGTTTCTTATTTTGAGTTTTCATTTTGAAATATCTTTCGATAATTTATTTTTTCTTCTCTTCTCTACTCATTATATTTTTGTTAGGTTTGTTACTTAAACCAGTGTTAATTTTCAAGCATTTAACAATATTCAACGAAAAACTATGTAAAATGACTTAACTTTTTTATAGTATTATTAGTACGAAAAATAGAATAAAAGATTGAAAAGTGTGCAAAAAAAAAAAAAAAAAATCGGATTTGTAATTCTAAATTTATGCATAAATATGCAAATATAACATAAATGCTTTTACGTATGTGGCCACCAGATGGATAAAATTTCTAAAACTGCTTTTGTATGTCAGCAATGAGCAGATGGAACAAATTGAGCTAAAGTTGAATAAAAATAGAAAATTTAAAGCGCACTGTCAATAGAAAAACAAACAAATATTGCTATATTTTTGTTTTAATTATGCTTATCAGCTATAACTCTTTTTAGATTCTCAAAAACTTTACAGAAGATAGAGACGTTTTAATGAAATTGCAGAAAAATAGAAATATTTATTAATATGTAGATATTTATGAGATAATCTTCTTTAATTCCGTCTGAACTGCCCAGTTAACAATGACGTATGTAAAGAAAGTTTATAAATTTTCAAGATAGCCTAAGATAGTAGATTTATCTTTAATGATGTTGCTTATCAATTCAACTTAAATTTATGTTTCAACATTGAATTTTTACCACAGTTTTATTTTCTTTGTATAGAAACGTAAGTAACTTCATTTTATTCCGATAGATGGTGATAGATTTGGTTTAATTAAGTTGAATGTAAGATGTAACACCAAAGATTGTATGGAATCTGCTAAGTACATTCATTCGACCATCCGAATGCAAAGGGATACCCTCAAATGACGTAGTGGGGGTATCTCGATCCTCATGAGTTGTTGAAACACGTCATTTGTTTACGTTAGCAACGGTTCTTTCCACTCTATTTAGAGCAAGCCAAGCCCGTCAAGTATCAATTTTCTTAATTGACACATTCTGTAATGTTTCACAACGATTCATTCACAAAAATTTTAATCCTTTTACTTTCTTACTTAACACAAAGACAAGGCATGAAGCCATGTCGAACTTAAACAAACTAATTATGTATCGAATTTGCCAAGTACACAAAACAAAAATATATCACGGTTACAATAAAATGTGTAAACAAATAATAAATCTGAGTTAAGTAAAAGACGCAGACGAGAAAGAATTATATTTGAACAAATTTGGTGCGTGATACGGCACTATATTAAATTAACTTCACGTTAATTAACATTCTAACATATGCAGAGAAACTTAGCTCGACTTAAACCAATATCTCCTAGAAGAGAGAAGGCCTCAGCACGGGTTACCATAAACAAGAAATTTGATCTTTTAGTAGTCCAAACTTAATGACATTTATCCTATTTCTCCCACAGCGCAGCTTAGTAGCCCGAACATAGTGACATCTTTCTTTCTTTTTCTCCAATGCGCAGTTTCACTCGTTACGTCGGACTACTAAATTGATCCATGCTGAGGCCTTCTCTTTTCTAGGCTTTAACACGACCTTATAAACGATCAGCTAGCGTCACAGGCAAAAAATAACTACTGTCTCCAAATGCTGAAGCTGAACAGAATAATTTGTCGCATATTTTTAGAGCTTTGCTTTAAAAAAAAGTACTAAAATTTATACAAAACAAGATTCAAACAGTTTAGCTTCCTGTGAGTAAACTTGAATTGCATAAAAATACAATAAAAGCGATGGTAGTAGTTTGGGGAATTGACTAATGCAGCGAACAGGGGTTCGAACCTTTAATTTACTTTATTTTTTTCCATAGATTTAATTCTTCATTTTTATGAATTTATAAATTTCTGTAAATAATTTTTTGTAAAAATTTATTTTTCTCTCATTGAGTGAGAAGAAATTGAGTCAATTACCCGGATAAAGCAATAATAGACGAAAAGTTCACTTGAACATGAAAGAAATATATTTTGTTTCAATGACTATATATTAGTGCGCATTTAAAACTACAGTATGATTCAATCTAATATTAAAATAAACACTAAAATGTGAGCCAAACGTCCGGGAAAGTGATAAAGATACCCAGATTCCAAATCATACTATCGCGAACAGGAAAATGCTGTTAAGTGAAAATTATCAGTTCCTGAATTTCCGTTTTACACCCTGATCATTAATAAAACGTTGCCTTTTCAGAAAATAGCGAAAGTTTCTCTTTTTTATATATCTATATAGAAATCCTGGCGTTTTTCCAAGCTTGGATAACGATTAGGAAGAAGTTGAAACGAAATGAGAACGAAATGAAATAACTTGTGAAACTTATTCGTTTTACTATCGAAATGAAAGTTAATTTAGTATCTCCTATGCCTATTGCTAACGAATGTGTATATTTTAAAAGCAAATTACTCTATAAATATTCGAAATGTTAATAAGAATGTGACTAATTAAAATTAGGTAAGTTTTTATTATAAGTTTCGTGGAATAGTATTAAGCAGGAACATAATATTCTCGAAACATTTAAATGCCTGCTCTGAAATAAGTACTTTTATTTATTTTAAGGGAAAAGCATCGTCTTGAATTTTTTTTAAAATTTCATAAATTGTTAAAAATTGCTTCTTAAAATTAAAACTTTGGTAGAAGATACAGTGACCAATACAATGCCACAACGCATCATACAATCGTTTTTTAAACGTCCATACTTTTTTTTACAAAATTATATTTTTATAACTTATTTTATCAATATTTCAAAGGCTATGAATCTGATTTCCCAGTTTATTTTGAGACTTAAATATTATAATAATTAAGCTGAATTCACATTTCGTTTTTACGCCATAAAAATTATTGAATTATTTGCAAAGCATCTGCATATATTATGTCTGTCTATTTTTTAAATGTCCACAAGCTACAGCAGTTCATTTTTCTACTTTTTAGGTAAAATAATACTTTAAAGCTTTAAAAAAACAAGCTACTCATGATTTTAGAGAATTAGACTATATTATAATTTCATAAAAGTGTAAATTGGTAGAATAGTTTCTGAGATTAAAATTAAATATGATTCAGAAAACGCGCTGCTGTTAAAAAATGCGTAATTTCATTTTTAATAACTCTAAAGTTTTTTTTTAATTAACATGAGGCATATTAAACTATATTTTCAGAAATCTTTTCAATTTTGTGCAAATGTTATAATGTATTATTTTATTTCTACAAAAACGCAAATGCAAAAATGTATCGATCACAATGTTTAATGGCTATTACATTGTAATCATTAGATGACGATATTGTAAATAGAGAATACCAAAATAATGTTAGAATAATTTTAAAAACATACTTAACTGTAAGTGTTTCTTTGTACTTTTCTCAAGCAATTGCGTTAACTATATACTTAATAGTTATCTTAGTTCTAATATAAAGGCGCATCATTTACTTATAACAATGATCCTGTCGTTTAAACTAGTTAAGAATACCTTTTTGTCCTATAAAATATAATATACATTTTATCGAAAATCTGACCTTTAGTGCAATATTTATATAGATAGTGATATATTTAGATAGTAAAATGTTTTCTCTACTATAGAACAGATTACATACTTATAGGAACAGTAGTAATTACAAAGAATTGAGTCATAAGAATATAATATCTTTTCAATTTATATTACGAAGAAGTTTTAAAAATGTTCTTTGGTGAAAGAAATATAAACTAGCTTTGCGAACTTATTCGCATGTATCACTTCCAGACACATATTTCTACTTCTTATATTTGCCCAATTTTTTGCCATAAAATACAGTAAAAAAATTACTTTTTTGAAAAATTCGGGAAATTTCCATACAGTTTAATACTTCACTCACAAACTAAATTATAATAGTTTAAAAACTTTAACTCGATAATTATTTTTACGAATTTAAGTATTTCAACTTATTTCCTCCTACACTGTTAGAATCTTTCCTCTAAAATGACGGTAAAATAACCGGCAGCAGTCTGTCCATCCAGTCAACCGTAAAGTTTACAGAAAAGAACATTTTTTATCTTTACGGTTTTGAAGCAGTTTACAACTGGTATGGTTAAAAAAACATTAAAAAAAACTATACCGTTTTTAAACCATTTACAACTATCATGGTTTCAAAACCAAAAAAAAAGACATTTCAACTGGATTTGGATACAGTTTAGCAGCTTTATATTACTGCCATCTATGCATAAATGAGAATATTGTTCTCTAATAGACCAGAGTCACAAATTGGTGAGTGCAGAACACTGGAAATTCTTCATTGTTGAAAGAAATGGAAGAAATATAGTAGTATCGACACTGGGACTCGAACCCCTGTCCTGTCGGTCATGAGATGGACAAATTAGTCATCTCGGCTATAATTTGTACCCAGCTGCAAGGAACTAAGTGGCTTCATTGGGTGGGGTGATAAAATTCTGGTTATTTAACTGGTTTCACATAGTTAACAATTTTAATACCATCTTATTTATGTTTATTTGACTGTTTTTCTTGAATATGGTAAAATAACAAATAACTAAATTATTATTTAACCATTTTAACCGAAACATTTCTAACAGTGTACAAACGTCTCGTAGCAGACAATAAACGAAAAATGAATTGTTTTTTATACAGTTTATGCTTTGTCTATGGTGATACGGTATTTGAGCGATTGAGTAGCGGTTCTGGCGAATAAATGTCTCTATTTGTGGTTTGAAACTCCCTCATAAGCAAGATTATGCCCATTTCAGAACTACTAATCATATATTTTAATTCTTTTTATAATGAATGATTATGTTACGGATAGTAATTAACAACTCCAAACTACTCATGAATCCAGAAAAAAAAGTATGGTCAAAATTCAAAACTATCGGAATATGGTAAAATTTTCCGTATTTCTATGGCTTTATGCGAACATAAAAAAGCTCTGCAATTTTTACCAAAACACTTTAGTAGAATGAAAAATTAAAATATGGTTGTATAATGTGTCGTGAAATTTGGTAAATGGGATAAAATTTGGTAGATTTATCATTGTACCATAAAGCAAGGCATAAAAACCATTTATTTTGCGAAATTTACTTTTCAGTTTTGTATTTTTTACTAAATGTGTGGTAATACGAACTATTATTTGAAAAATCAGAATTTCTGGTCAACTGTTACCATATGAATGAAAAAATGACCAAATGAAGGGTTTAAATACAGTATGTTTTGGTTTTTATAATCAAAATCATGTTGTTTTTTTTACCAGAAATTATATTACCATACAGAATGGTAGTTTTCCGGAATTTTTTCCTCTGTGCAGCAACTGCAAAAATAAAACTTTTTTTTTTATCAAGGTCCTGTTTTAGGGATGATTTTAAAAATGCATACTAAGCTCATAGGAATTAGTTTCTCTGCATAAATTTGACACAAATTATTACATAAATATTCTAAAATTTTGTTGGTAGTGGCATGCATTAGGGGAGAGCGGCTCACCTTGGAACACTTTTTTATTTTCATTTTTTAAAATTTTTTTTATTTTGATCAATTATTGTCAAAATTTTACCTGGTATTCTAGTAACATTTGAAAATATTTTTAACTAGGTTTTGATTTTGTATCTGTCATAGAAGAAATTTAAAACTATTTTTAGTTACCTTGTTATTTGTCCCAAGGTGTACTACCCAGTGTGGCACCTTGGGTCAATTAAAAAGATGTGAAAAGCTAAGTAGAAATTTTCTAAAAATAGTATAACTAAATAAATTTACATTTTTTAATTTTGTTAATGAAGTTTTATTTTGTAAGTTTCAACTTCTTGTATGCAAATCCAATTGCTCAAAATCAAATACTAGACCTAAGGAACGTTCAAAGTTTTGCTCTGCTTAAGTTTTAACGAAGTGTCACTAGAATCTATGTATGTTTTGTCTTCTTTTTCGGGATAAATAAATGTTGCAGATTGATTCACTCTTCTCAAAACTGATTACTCTTACTCTTCTCCATCAACTCTTTCAACGCAACCTACAAAGGCACCAACAGATCTTTTACCAGCAAATTTGATATGAGCAAAATATTAAATATGTAATATTGTTTCACTACTTTTTTCTAGGTGTACTTTTTTCTTATCGTCAAATATTTTGTTTTCACTTTCACTGTTCGTTTCATTTAAGCTGCAAGCATCATCATCATTGCATAAATCACTAATTACTGGTTTTCTTCTGGATGTATTTCTCACTAATTCTGAGAGCATTAAATCCTCATCTTCCCAGATTTTTTTTTTTACATTCTCCCAGTTTGGAGGAAAGTTCATTTGGTTTGGCGAAGCACACTCATATGCAAGTGAACGTGCATCACATATTGCTAATCTTTAATGGTATTTAGAGGTTTGTAACATATAGTGTACCAAATTTGTTTCTTCTTCATCTGTGAATATTTTGCGACTCTGTATATTTAAAATATATTTAAAGTTAGAATTTGACTGCTCTCTTTTTTTAAAGGCAATAAAATTGCGGTTCAGAGTGGTCTTATAATACTGTAGAATTCAGCAGCTTTCTTACAAGTCATTTCTAATGATAAAATTTGCAGCTGCTTTTTCAACATTGTTAGCACAAATTGCTGTATTATTTTTACACTTTTTGCTTCCAATTCTTGTGATTCGTTAAGTCTAATGAGTTCCTAAAATAAGAAATAATAACTATTAATAAACACAGATTATATAAATTAAAAAATACTTTGCATGCACAATATCTTTTTGTTAAAAATCTATTTTTAATAAGGATTAATTATGCATATCTAGTATCCCAAGACCTCCATCTGTCCCAAGGTGCACTATATACTTAATAGGATATTTTAAAAGCTTAGCATTAGATCAATTAAATTTGATAACTTCTAAAGGCAAAGCTTTATACTTCATTATATTACCCATTATTAAAAAAAAATATTGAAATTTATTTCTACAACTAATTAAACTTTTATATAAAAGTAAATAAACATGCTTCAAAAAAAAAAATTCTAATAAATTCTTACCTGCTTAATCAATAGAATCAAAATATGTTCCAAGGTTAGGTGATGCTGACATATATCTGAATCTAAAGGAACTAAAAGATAATTTAAAATTTAAGACCAAAAATAAAAATGTCCCAAGGTGTACTGTGTTCCAAGGTGAGCCACTTTCCCGTAAGTGTTGGCTTTATAAAGAAACCTTTTTATTTCCTAGCTTGTTCCGAAAGTATTGGTTAGTAATATCTAGAAGAAATATATTAAGTTTAATTCTACTTAATTAATTAATTAGTTTACTTATTTATAAATTTGTATTACATCAATATTTCGGTAAATAAAATTGCTCGCAAACGCTTCTACTTGGGATCATATATATTTTTAGATTTTAATAATTTATAAAATTTTGAATCGTGTGCAAATGCAAAAAAAATTTCCGCTTTTGGGTAATAAAACAAATCATTTTCATGCAAATCTTTGTTTCAAAAATTGTTCAATTTTTTGAATTATTTAATATAAAATATTCTTGAAAAATATTTACTTAGTTAGATTTGCGTTAAATATCACTAAAAGCTACAAAATTTAATTTGAGTATTTATTTGTTCTTTACATTAAGTTTTCCAAATTTAGAACTTTAAAAATAGCATAATTCTAAATAAAAATACGAGAAGAGGGTACTTAAAATAAAATTTTTCGCTGCTATCAATTACAGTGTTTAATTTATTGATTACAAAATCTGAATCCATTGCAAGTGACAAATATTTAAACATGTTAAAACAAACTATAAATAGTATTTTCGAAGAAAAGTAGCTGATAAAATTTCAAAGAGCTCTTTCGTCTATCCCTAATAATTAAATAATCAGATCCTAATGTTTAATGAGGATATAATCGATCAGAATATATTTAACTTTGAATGAGTTTCAGGTGTGGCTCCATTATCTAATTTGTAAATGCCAACGAAGACATGATAAGCTTTAAATTTTCATCGAAACACAAATATATCTTTCGCTAAAAATAAGTAGCTTATTGAATAACTAAGGAACGCCGCATACTCCTTTGAGATGGTTATTAATAAATGTTTAGTTCTGGCAAACAAACAATTCGATTGTTGAGTCAAGTTGTATCGATGAATGATAACAGTTATTTTTGAAGAACCTTTACATGCATTCAAAATAATAAAGTTTCTAGAATTACTCTTTGTGTAAAATTTTCCTACAGATAATAATTTTACCAAATTTATTACCATGCAAGCATGATAATAAAACCATAATTTGTTTGTAATTTTATCAAAATTCATTACCGAAGTGCTGTGGAGCAAATCACTGCACTTCTCATAGAGCAAGAAAGCGCGGTAAATTTTACCATAGTCTGGTAATTTTAACCACAATGTAAAAAAAATTACGGATCAAATTTCGGTAAAATCAATACCACAAAATTTTATGGCACAAAACAACTGGTATACCGTAATTTTTACACAGCAATATTTACTGCAAAATCATTGAATCACTGCAATTAAATAAATATTATTGTAAAAATTAAGGAATAAAATATTACGGTAAAATCCATACCACAAAACTTTACGGCACAAAACAACTGATATGCCGTAATTTTTATACAGCAATATTTATATATATATATATATTACAACCAAAGACCGAAGTCCGGCCAGATCGCGAATTGGCCGGACCTCTTGGCCAAAGTCCGAAATTTTCTTGATTTCGGGAATTGGCCAGCCAGATCGCGAAGTGGCCGAGGATGGCTGGCCAAAGTCCGAAATAATTGAAACGAACAGTGAATATCTTACTTTGACGGCCTTCTATAATTATATAAATAATTCTTATAAATCTTCTAATTTAAAAATATAAAAAATAGAAATTTTTAAATAGTCTATTAAATAATCATTAATTTAATAATCATTATTAAATTGTCTATTAAATAATCATTAATTTAATAATCATTATTAAATTGTCTATTTTATTGTCTAGTCATACATACACCAAAGGTCTAGTCATACTAGGTCTATTTAAATGCCACTGCCCGGTATACAATTGCCCGGTATATCCTACAGTGATGTTTTTTTAAGATCAAGTGCCCCTGCCCGGTATACATTTGCCCGGTATAATGATTTTTTCTTCCAACTTTGGCTGATCTTCACATGCCAATTCGCGATTTGGTCGGCCAATTCCCGAAATCAAGAACAACTTCGGACTTTGGCCAGCCATCCTCGGCCAATTCACGATCTGGCCGGCCAATTCCCGAAATCAAGAAAAATTTCGGACTTTAGCCAGCTAATTTGCAGCGTTCTTGGCCAATTCGCGATCTGGCCGACTTCGGGCTTTGGCCGTAACATACATATATATATATATATATATATATATACGGATATTTTGTTTCATAAAATTTTATGGTATAGATTACCATAAAATTATAGTATAAATTATATATATATATATATATATATATATATATATATATATATATATATATATATATATATATATATATATATATATATATATATATATATATATATATATATATATATATATATATATATATATATATATATATACAGCAAAATAAATAAATACAAAAAAACCAGAAAAAAATTAGGAAAAACAATAAGTATCATTTATTACGCATAAGCTGCAAGTAAATAGAACTCATAAGATAAGTTTAAAATGAAGATAAAACAAAGGTAAATTACAGACAAATGAAAAAAGGAGGGGGGGGAATAATAATAATGAAAAACAACTGGGGAAAGAAAAAGAATTAATTAATTAATAATAAAAAAAAGGATAAAGATTTTTTAAAAAACCGCGGAAAATAAAAGATATAATCTTTTCATCAGCCCACACGATTATATCCGAAAAAGAGTGCTTTCTAATATTGCATCAATATAGCCAAAGCAAAATATATCAATACAATAATGTGAGGAGCACTCAAAAAAATTTTTTACAAAAATTACGACCAAAAAAAAAATAAACACAATAATTAAAAATAACACGTAAAAACAGAAAATAAAATATAAAGGAAGAGCAGAATAAAACAAAACCTATAAAGCGGGCAGTGAAATATAGCGAACTTACATGAACGGGAAATTTTTCAAGAATGATTTAAAATGTTTACGCAACAAGATTGCCAGATTGCAAAATATGAAAACTATGAAAACAAAAGCGCAAATTGAGTGTAACTAGAGGAGTTTAAAGTGCGTTCTTGCTGCATTACTGAAGTCCGTTTGATTTGTTAGTTACCAAGGAGGGGTCAGAAAACGGATGTACGCGAGGTAATATTATACTGGATAATTTAAAGAAGTTGACTATAAATAATTTTAGAAAATAAATATTTATTTAAGAAAAAAATATAAAATAGAAAAGAGAAAGAAACATGAATTGCCAGTTTTGCACATAATTTTAGCCACGGATTTGCCCGAAATGGATTTGCACATGGAAAAATTATATAAATTGACAAAGAAATCTTTTTAGTAAATAATTTTACCCACGGATTTGCCCGAAATGGATTTGCACATGGAAAAATTAAATAAATTAACAAATAAAAAAGAAAAACAACTTATTTTAGTAAATAATATAAGCCACGGATTTGCCCGAAATGGATTTGCACATGGAAAAATTGTATAAATTAATAAAGAAATTTTTTAGTATATAATTTTTGCCACGGATTTGCCCGAAATGGATTTGCACATGGAAAAATATTATAAATTAACAAAGGAATTTTTTAGTAAAGGAATTTTTTAGTAAATAATTTTGACCAAGGACTTGACCGAAATGGATTTGCACAAAGAAAAATTATACAAATTAAGGAAGAAATTATTAGTAAAAATTTTTTTGGCCACGGATTTACCCGAAATGGATTTGCACATGGGAAAATTGTATAAATAAAGAAAATTTTTAGTAAATATATTTATAAAATATGCGATTAACTCAATGATTTTATGTAGAATTTTATTACTTTAGTTGGGTATCTATTGTTTTTTTATCAAATTTTGAAAGAGTTTATAGATTTGTTTTTTGGATAAATAAATATTACAACATATTCTTTTAATTCTATTAATTTCATTAAAAGTAGTATTTAAATAGATGCTCCTAGAAACATTAGAATTCCAAGTAATTAGAATTCCATGTGCAAATCCATTTCGGGCAAATCCGTAGCTAAAATTATTTACTAAAAAATTTATTTATTAATTCATACAATTTTTTCCACGTGCAAATCCATTTCGGGCAAATCCGTGGCTAAAATTATTTACTAAAAAGATTTCTTTGTCAATTTATATAATTTTTCCATGTGCAAATCCATTTCGGGCAAATCCGTGGCTAAAATTATGTGCAAAACTGGCAATTCATGTTTATTTCTCTTTCCTATTTTATATTTTTTTCTTAAATAAATATTTATTTTCTAACCTTTATTTTTTAAACCTTTTTTTTTTAATTAATTAATTCTTTTTCTTTCCCCAGTTGTTTGTCATTATTATTATTCTCCCCCCCCCCGCCTCCTTTTTTCATTTGTCTGTAATTTACCTTTGTCTTATCTTCATTTTAAACTTATCTTATGAGTTCTATTTACTTGCAGCTTATGCGCAATAAATGATACTTATTGTTTTTCCTAATTTTTTTCTGGTTTTTTTGTATTTATTTATTTTGCTTTATATATATATATATATATATATATATATATATATATATATATATATATATATATATATATATGATTTATGCTATAATTTTATGGTAATCTATACCATAAAATTTCATGAAACAAAATATGGAACAAAATATCCGTAAAGTTTTAAAGTGCATTCTTTTTTCTCAAAATCGATAAACAAAACAAAAAAAAAGATTTTTGTTATTGCTGTAAGTTTCATGCGAATTTTTTTTAAATTGATTAATCTAAAAATAAAAGGGGCGGGGGGAATAAAACCTTCTACTGATTTTTTTAATTTTCATTTTTGTATAAAATCATCGTCAGTGCCATCTTCCTTTGTACACTAAGTAATCTATACATTACGTGAAAAGTTTGTAGAAAAGATTTTTACGTATTCAAAGATTGAATTCTTAAAATCTAAAAGATCAAAAAAAAAAAAAAAAAAAAAAAAAAATCAAATTGAATTGAAAATTACATTTTTATTCATTCTTTATATCTAAGTAAATAGCGAGGATTTTGAAAGGAATCCGTACAGAAATACTTCAAGCGTAGAATTATTTGACTTAAAATCATCAAATATTCTACAACGTGTGAAATAAGTAAATATCACTAACAAAATATGCTCGAGATATTCTGAAGCTCTCCTTTAATTGAATGTGTTTGAACAATTCGAAATAAAATAGAAAAAAATAGATACCTATCTCTTAGGAATAGAGAGTTATAGAATAATTCCATACGTATTGCTGAGTAATTTCGTAACAACTCAACAGGAAAATATTTTTCTGAATTATTTAACATCTTTCTGATTTTGAAAGAAAAAGTAAATTCAATTTTCAGATGAATTACAGATGCAGATGAAGATAAAGAAAAAAAAAGGCATTCCTGAAATTTAATATGATTACAGGATTTTTTATTTAATTTATCATCAGTTTCAAATGTCTATTACTGCATAAGTCTACTGCATTGAAATTAAATATAAATTTTTAACTTGGTTAATTATTATTATCACAAAAAAATATATTTAACTAATATACAACTATTATATATAACTTATATATAATATACAACTATTATAATATATTTAACTATATACAACTATGATTGTATGCAAAAACTAAACTTTTGAACTTAAATCAAAATTAAGTCAAATATGGCACAATATAATTTCAAAATTTGTCTTTAAATAAATATAAGGAAAGATTTGGGAATTGTGATTAAATTGAAGCAAAAAGAATTGAAATAGAACTAAATAAATATGAATCCAAAAGAGGATTTTGCAAATGCAGGTTATACGATGTTTATAACTGAATAACTGTTTCACAAAGCAAAAATTTTAACCGTTTTGCATCACTTTTGTGTTGTTAAAACAGTTATTCACAGAAAATATCCCTCATGAGGGTATCCCTTGATGAAATCATGATTTGAATTCAGTTTGTTTCAGTTCTTTTTTAATTTACTTATTTATTTCATTTTAATTATAATTTCTCCTTAATCATTTTATAAATTTAAACTTAATCCTAATAGAACACAGAACCAAATCTCTGTTAATTCTATGTAAACGTTTAAATCTTTAAATTAAGTAGTTATTAATTTTGATGTAACAATCTGTTTATTGTCAAGAAATCCCATGATTGGGAAGCAAGTGAGAAATGGTGTCCACACGAAAAAAACATCTTCTCTGTTCATCTTCTTAAAATTCAAACGGTTTTAATTGAATTACCTCAATTACGTAGAAAATATTTTATTTAGCGTGTATAATTTATGATGGGTCGGACAGATGAATATGATTGGTTTCTAATGTTGCATAATTTCGAACCATATTTATTTAAAAACAGTTCAACTTCCAAGATGAAAAATGAGTTGTAAATTTTTTTCTTCAACAATATAATGCATCTTTCATTAATGCAAAAGAAAGGAAATAATTCATTTGAAGACTACATGATTTAAAGTAATTTCAAATTAATCAATAAGAAGAAAAATAAAGAACAATATAAAATCTGTCATTAATCATGAACAAAGAAAAATTACTCGTTCGTTAAGTACCTAAGTTTTAAAACCTTGTATTGAGCAAAAAGTCTCAACACTTTCATTTGGATAAGATAAAAAAAATTAATGCATTTAACTGTCTGAAATTTCTCTGAAAATAGGTCAAATAACAATTTATTTAATTGATATTTTACTGTATTCAACCGAAACTGTCAAATAACCTTGAAAAAAAGATGGCATTCAAACTACTAACTGAGAGAAAAAGCTTTTATTGACTGTTTCTACCTACTACGGTTAACATAAAGAATTTCATCTACACCAACTACTACCTAAACCAATGAGAATGGAGTGCACGTCTTCCAAAAGCTGTTAGCTAAGTCATGTGATAAGGATAAGGAATTCAAATTGTTATTTTCCCATCATCGATTGTATATCACAACAAGGATGCCTAATATTCTTATAGTAATAAATATGTGGTGAACACTTTAAGAAGCCACTTAGTTCCTCTCCGCTTGGTACATTACTTTAGCTGATAGAGCTAATCTGCTAATCTAATAGCCAGCCGAACACGGGCTCGAATCCCAGCGTTGATACTACAACAACTTTTGTTACCTTAACGAATGAAGAGTTTCCAGAGTCTTGCACTCCTCAATTGTATACGAAATTCTTATACATGCATAGATGGCAGCAGTAACACAGAGCTGCATAACACAACTAAGTTTATTTTTTTTTTATCTTCAGAACAGAAAGCGCCACTAGTCACGTACTACAGTTTTTTTGACGAAACACAACTCAACCACAAACTAACTCCAATATCCATTTAAATTTCATATTTCCGGTTTCGAAACCATACTAGTTGTAAATTCGTTTGTCAAAGAAAATAAATCCATTGAAAATATAATTTTTCGTAAGTATTTTTTTTATTTTATTTAATAATAGTAGAAAAACTTTCGAAATGCAAGGCATTCACTTTTTCCCATAATTTTAAAGAATGCAAATTTGAATGGCGAAATGTCAAATTTAAACGAAATCGGTCGAATATTTCCAGAAAAATCGAATTTTGAAAAATTCGTATTTTTAATGATATTTTTAATCAAAAACTATTAACTCTCATCACACGTTAATGTGTAGTTACAAAACCACATTGTTTTGTATTCAGAGTTGTTTAACCATACCTATTGTAAAAGGTAATTCACCCACTGTCGGTTCTACACATAGTAAAACTGATTAGACAGGAAGAAACATTTTCTCAATTTTGCCCATTTTCTAAACCACCAGTTAAACCATAAAGATAAAAAGTTGTTCTAAATGCAAACTTTACGCTTAGGACTATAGCTACAACTGTTTAAAAATTATGAAGTTTCCAACTGACTTATTGTAAAAAATCTGTTTATTAAGTATAAAAAAATTTTAATAAAATAAACAAAAAGATATTATAGAAAGATTTATATAAAATATATAAGGGTCATTCTCACAAAAAGGTGATTTTCTTAGTCCCTTAGTAATAAATACTAGGAAATACACCAGATTTCTTAATATTTTTCTACATCATTTTTCGTAAAGGTCTAACTAATCAATCATATGCATTTCTGCTGAATGCATTTAATATTTTATTCTTATTTTTTAATAAACATAACTTCAAAATCCCCTCCGTGGTCGTCCCTACGTCTGTGACACAAAATAATTTTTAATGGCTGTTAAACATTTTAGATGTTATTTTAATGATTTTTGTAGTTTTAACTAGTTAAATGTTTATAGTAGCTTTTTATTAAATAATTTTTTAGAAAAGTTTTATTTTTATAAAATAAAAGGTTAGTAAACTTTCTCCATCAAAAATGAAGTCTCCCTCCGTGGACAATTAATATAGCTCAATACATATGTAATAGAGAGCAGCATATGTGAAATCCTTATAAGGCAGCTGGTGGGGAAGGTAAAGATTCTATTTTCTAGTGTTAACTATCAGTTGCCTTTGTTCTCTGTGGTGTTAGTTTTGGATTGTTGTGTTCAACTGAGGTTTGGCAAAGTTCTCAATGTATACTCCGTGGTCATCATAAAGAAGGTAAGATAAAACTATTTTATATATGATATATAAATTTTGGATTGCAAAAATAGTATATTTAATAAAAAGAACTGCGCCATTTTTGTAACTTGAAAATTAAAAATCAAAAAAATTCAAGAACTAGTTTTGTCTCCTCCGTGGACTTACCCTCCGTGGACAAAAAAGTTCCACGGAGGAGATGAGACAGTCAATGGAAGAGACAATGTGTTAGACAACCAATAATACATTTTTTATTAATTAAAAACTATTTTCTTTTAATTGATATTTTTTAAATGGAACAAATGTGTTAATTTCTTTGTATTTTTAGAGAAAATCAATTAAGTGTAACTTTTTTTTTATCGGAGAAGTAAGTATTGGCAATTTTTCCAAATAATTTCTGTGATGTTTAACATTTTTTTTCTCTTCAAATTTAAGGAAAAAAATGGCAAAATCAAAAAGCAAAAAAAAAGAACTCAATCAAATGTTCAAATCTAACAACGAATTAACTAACAGAAAAAACTTAGCATAAGACAAGTTAGACAGAAATTACATCTCCTCCGTGGACAAGACAGAATGAAAAATATTTTAAATCTTGTAAAAAATAAAATAGAAAACTTCACCATTATTATAAGGACATATAACAAAAATAAATAAAGGCATTTATGTAATTTTTATCACTTTTTTAATTACTTTAAATAGAGAAAAAATTTTAGTCTATTTATACCTTTTCAGTGAGAATGACCCATAAATGAAGGATATATACAACCGTTTTTTTCTGCACTGATTCAAATCAATTCTGTTTCCAACAGAATATTGAAAAACTAAAATATCTAACTTATTTTTATTTCGGAAGTTAATAAAATTAATTATTTCTGCTGTTTTGCAAATTCTATTTAATTCTACACGTCTGACTTGTTTCAAATTCCATTTACCAGAACACCTCTAAAATACTACTTAAAATTTTTGTCTCAAAAACTACCTGGATTTTTTTTTATTTTGTTTCCGTTAAAGTCTAAGTTTCAGCTGCATAGATATTAATGTTTAGAAAAGTGGTTTTTAAGTTGTAAAAAATCCTAATTGGATTAAGCTTTACTTCATAATTCATTTTATTTCAGAAATCCATATCCCTCGACTAAAAGTCTTTTAATAAGTTTAACAAAATGACGATTCGCAGATACCTCTCAAGATAAATTATCTAAAATGTTTAAAAAGAAGAGAAATGATGTTCGAAAATATATTCAAGAAATTTTTTTTTTTGTCGTTTCTGCAGATAAGATACTTTAGTTAATCATAAACGACGGAATATCATTTAATCACAGTCATAAGATAATCTTTAAAAGAAGCTGCATAATTTTAAACTCGATTATTGCAAAAAGAAAATTTACCTTCGTGTATTGAAAATAGATTTTGTTTTGTGTTAATAATCTCTTACAGCAGGTAAGTCAGTAGCTGCGATACATTTAAATTTAATTGAATTTGCGTGATCAGTTCAATTTCTTGATCACGCATGAAAAGTTTGTTAAACCACCTCATTAACGTAACATTTGAATTTCTATGTTTTATTTTTAACAACTTTCGCGCAAATTGTGGTTTTAAAAATATTTATTAAATAAAGCATTTTACGCTTATTAGGTTTAAATCCCAAACACGGTTCATTTAAAATGATGCTTATTTTTAAAGTTAATTTGGTTTAATGCATTTTATATTTGATTTTATACTTGTAAAAGCCTTAATTTTTTTTTTTCTCATTTTGTTCTTATTGCAATTATTTTTCTTACGTTATGATTTGCGTTACGTTACAAATTTTATTAAAACCCAGTAAGTCCTTTATTTTATGGAAATGAGTAATTTAAAAATGTAATATTTTTTTAACGCGTGCTTTCTTTATTCTAAACGTGTGAACTGGATTATTCTAGGAATTACGGAAAAAAAACTTCACCGAGTGACAAAAAATAGCTTGGGCACATATAATTAGTGCCGTGGAGTCGGTGTTTAAAATGTTTGACTCCGACTCTAATTAATACTCGATTAAAAATTTTCCTCGATTACTCGAAAAATATTAATATAGCTAATTGAACAGAAAAAAAAATTTTTCGGTATTGATCAGCATTACAAAATCATGGATAAAACTGAGGAACATATACACTAGAAAAAATTTTTCGTGTACTTTAACATAAAAAACGGTGGCAACATTTTTACACTAAAGTAGTGTTTAATGGGATACCAGCAAGTTACGTAGTGTGGATATCTCCACCCTGATTGGTTGCTGAAAAGTGGCATTTGTTTACGTTAGCAACTGTTCTATTTCGAGTAAGCCAAACCCATGAAATATCAATTCTCTTAGATGACTCATTCTGCATTCTTTCACAATAATTCTTTCAGAAAGATTTAAATTCTTTCATTATATATTTCTTATTAAGCACAAAGACCGGCATGAAGCCATGTAGAACATAAACAAACTAATTATGCATGGAGGTTGCTAGATACACAAAGCAAAAATATATCACAGTTACCATAAAAGACGAAACAAATAATAATTCTAAGATAAATAAAGGACGTAGACGAGAAGGAATTATATTTCAACAAATATGATAAGTGTTATACGGCTCTGTATTTAATAAACTTCACATTGATTGACATTCTAACTTATGTGGAGAAACTTAGCTCAATTTCAACACACCATTTTACTTATAAACGAACAGCTGACTTAACATCATAGGTCATATGCGTGGATATTCGTGATCTTCTTCTTTTTCTTGAAGTGCAAGTACATTAAGAATATTCTACAAGGTCCGGCTATTAATTTCCAGTACTCGTGGATTAATTCAGAAGAAAAAAAAGTTTAACACATAGCCATTTAATATGATTCGAAGTAATCCCCATCGGCCGTAATGCACGTCTGTGCTCGGCTGTATAAATTTCGGAAAGAAGTTTTAAAGTCCTCTTTTGGAACGCTCTTTAATAGTGACGTTACAGTTTTCTTGATGGCTTCGACATCCTGAAATCTTGTTCCCTTCAGCGAATTTTTCAGCTTAGGAAACAGGAAAAAGTTGCGGGTGCAAGGTCTGGAGAATATGGTGGATGCTGCATCTCAACAACACCATGCTGGGCTAAGAATCACCTAACAGGCAACGCAAAATGTGGGCGGGCCTAAAGCAGCAGCCAACTCCCATTTTGTTGAAAATGAGGCCTCATTTTACGAATTCGTTTTCGAAGTCGGTCAAGAACTTCTGTGTAGAACTGTCCATTGATAGTCATGTTAAGAGTAAGAAATTTATGGATGAATGAGTCCATCGCAATCGAAGAAAGCGATTAACATGACCTTGAGACCATAGTTAGAAGTTCAACTCACCAAAAGGAAGATAAACTGTTTAGTATCATTTAACCTGTTATGTTTAGAATTTACGAAACTTTTTCCATGGCTTAGTAGATAGCTTCAATTGTATTTTATTAGTTCTTGTTGAGTTTAAGGACACGCTTTAAAAGTGTAGTTATCAACTTAAGGAACGCGTTCATATATCTTTACGTAAATACGAATTTGATCACCAATTTCTATTGTGATATCCTAACATCGAAAACTAAAATAAAATAGTTCATTAAAACGAGCAGAAAAACGAATTTTTTATTGTATTACAAGTCTAAGCTAGCAAATCAAAGGTATTATAAAACATTCATCAAATGATATTTAAAATTTTTTCTTATGGGATGTGGTGTATCAAATGGACAGTGTTCAGATTGATCATAGGGAATTTTAAAGTAGACAGTTCGGTCCGCTATGTCTTCAAATGTACATACACCAAATTCGGTGCGGATCGGTTTAGAATTACCATATCGCTGGTTCAAAACTAAAACGACACATCTGCAGGCATAATACGTTTGCAGATGTGTCGTTTTAGTTTTGAACCAGCGATATATACTTGCAATTTATACAATGTATTTTATAGAATTTGTATACGGCACATACATACACACACTCATGCATCTAAACATTCTGCTTTATTTATATAGATTTTTAAATAAATATTAATTTTAAAAGATATATTTCTATTTCTTTATGTGTGATTAGAGTTAATGGTTTTTGATTAAAAATATCATTAGAAATACGACTTTTTTTAAATTCTATTTTTCAAGAAATATTCGACCGATTTCGCTTACATTTTACATTTCGTCATTTAAATTTGCATTCTTTAAAATGATGTATAAAAGTGAATGCCTTACATTTCAAAAGTTTTTCTACTAGTATTGAATGAAATAATAAAAAAGAATAAATACTTACGAAAAATTTCATTCTGTATGGAATTATTTTACGACGAATGAGTTTTATAAACTGTGTGTGAAAATTTTTCAATTTGATTTAAAATGGCTCGAGATATGGGAAAATACTCAGAAAAGTACCATTCACATTAAGGGATTCAAAATTTGGACCACTCTCCTGACCAGACTATTAAAGTCCTATTTCTCAGATTGAGGTACCCTATTCCCCAGATATTTTGGGGATCAGAAATCCGAATGCGTCGGAAAAAAGGTATATTTACTAAAAGAAAGTACGTTTTTATGTCTGATTTCGCAACTTAAATTATAGTCTGCATTTATTAATTAGCGTACTTTAGCTCACCCTTTTAAACCATAACGATTAAGTCCTAGAACGTGAAGATCCAACATTAGATCAAAAGTTATTTAAGGTGGTCCGATTTTTAATTTGAGCCCTGCACAACAAAATATCACACTCTCCCTCACACATTTATAAACATTTTATGGCAAGAAGATTTTTAGAGAATATTCTGTATCTAAGAAGCTATTGGACTAAATATGATACATTAAACTCATTTTTATACCTGATTAACTTTTCAACTGAGGTAAATTGATTTGTTTTTGGAATTTATGCACTTTTTAATAGCACTTTTTTAATAGCTCTATCTAAATTTTCAAAAGTGATAAAAAAATTTAATGTGATAAGTTTAATTTGTAATTATAATTTAAATAATTACCGCACTATTCATTTGAGGGTTATTTTGCTCACGTTCTAATTATAAATATTTATCTAATTCCCATTAAGTACAACTAATTCCTTTTTTCTTTTACATTATAGGACCTAAATTTTAGGTGGCCGGAGTCTAACTAATTTTTCCGACATCAGCGAAATCTTTTTCGACTCCAACTCCAAATTCAACTGTGCATCCCTGTATACAATACCAAATATAATGTTTATTAAAATTTCATAAATTAAATTTTAATTGGACTTAATTTGACTACTACTTGTCACATATTGGTTTGGTCACTAAGTTCTTCCCCCCACCTTCTTCTTTAAATCTTAAACATTCCGCTTGTCATTAAAAGGATTTGATATGAAGTCTTAGACTTGACTTCTTTGTTTACGACCAGTTTTCGAACGACAGATTGATAAAAAACTAAATACGTATTAGAAAATAAAATAGTCTATATTTTTAGAAAATACTATTTTGTTACGCTATTTATAACGCTTACTAGGTACAATGAAACACTCTTTGACTCAGAATTTTTATTAACATACATTTCCTACTTTTTGAAATATTATTTGAAGAGTATATATAGAGAAATATTTGAGTGAAAAATATTATATTTAGCATATTAATAATTTATGGTTATGAAATATCGGCGTCTATAACACCGGCGTCTTTTTCTGCGTTAAAGGTAAAATCTTCCAAACACGGCTCACTTCTGAACAATGATTTTTCAATCTGCACTTATTTTGATCTAAGATAAACAGTTATTCATAACTTAAATTTCCTTAATTTACAAAATCAATCATTGATAAATTTTTTAAAATGAAGGAAAAAAAATTCAAACTACTTTTTTCGATTTTATATTTTAGTACAAATATAATTTTGATAATCTAACAGATTTTTTAGTAACTATTAGACTGTTTTTTGTAATTAAAAAAATACAAAAATATATTTTTTGATAGTAGTTAGAGCGTCAGAAGAAAAAAACATAAAAGTGTCGTTGGTGTTCCATCTGCTCCAAAAGGTTAAACAATTATTTTTTGCTACTTTTAAAAGATGAAGATATTGTTTAGAAATCGAGAAAATATAATGAAGGATTCCTTTCGATGGGGAAAATGCAAAACAGAAAATAGTGTAAAGAAAATACTGAGGAAAAAAAAGTAAATTTTATTTCATTGCACCCCACGTTCTCCTATTCCATAAGTATTATTGTTATTTACTATACCAAAGTACAAATAAAACTGGAAGCATTCACATAACTAAAGATAGCATTCTTTCAATTTTAATAATTTCGTTAGATTACGTGCAATAATAGTTGGCGAACGGAGTACTTCTACACAATTAAAACGATATCTTTTCTAGCAATGATAAATGATATAGGATCGCCTAAATCCAGAACATTTTTAAAAATAGCTATCACACTCGCGAAACTAAGTTCTTGTTTCCATTTAGTACATTATTTCAATCCCATTCGTTTCGAATAAATTTGCATCCGTACCTCATTATAAATATTTCGTCACGAAATCGGTGTATTGCTTCATTTACAACAATCACCATTTGCCATATCACGTTTACTCAAACGATTTCGAACATTCGAAAATTCCTCTTTCACACGTTTGAGGGGCATCCGTTGGAAGTAAATGATCAATAATTGTTCGAATGGAATTTTGAGCATGATATATAATAAATTGATCATTTTAACTAATAATTGGATTCAAAACAGATTGGGGCTCTATTTTATTCCTAGTATAGCATTATTTCATTATTCGAAATTTTCCTATGGAACTCTGAAAATTCTGATTAGAAAATTATTTGAGCGTCAATGTTTGGTATTTTTAACAATTCGTGTATCTTTTTTTTTCTGTTCAAAGTAAAAGATAAACGATGATTTAGGTAAATTCTGCTTTTATTTTACTTTTTCAATAATGAAAGCTATTTAATTCCAATTTTTACTTTAAAAATATGACTAAAGAAACCCTTGTATTTTTTATTTATTTATTTTATTTTTATTTATTTATTTGTTTGTTTTGATAGGCATGTTTTGCTGTGGATTCAAAAAGAATTTCCTTGTAAAAAATATAAATAAAAACGGCAATTATTATTGAAGGGTTTTATTGTAGAATTCAATTACACATTAGTAAATTTTATGATAACACTTAGTAAATTGCTTTATGTATAAAATTTTCAAAAAAAAAAAAAAAAAAAAAAAAGGTCACAATTATTTGCAACATTTTAAGAAAGAGGTAATAGTGAAATGGTGTGTATATCACGTAATTGAGGGGAATTGTGAGCAGTGTCAACTGTTCATAGCTCTCTAACTTTTGTAAATGGTGCGTACTAATAAAAAAAGAACAGTGTCTTACTCAGTTGAAAATTAACTGACTTTTTATATTTTATAACAGTCGGTGAACAGTTGACCCAATATTGAGTTTGCTACTACTAATGTTCAACTTCGTTACCTTGTAATTTTGAACCCAATCCAGAATACAGGGAAGTTCTTGGATCAAATATTGGGAGAAATTTGCCTTCGTGGAGTACTTTTTCATGGAACTAACCCGCACTTAAGTTACATGGAAAGGAAAATTACGTAAACCTCCCACGGTTAGCCCCACGGCAAGGGGACTCAACCCATGATCCGTCTACCACTGACGATATTTTAAGCCAGAACTGTGGTCGATGTGAGCCGGGTGCAGAATTCATATCGACCTGCCATTGCTGGGATTCGAAACCGATTTACCTCATTAATCAGCGAACGCTCTATCCTCTGAGCCCCCAGGGCTCAAGCCTGACTTTGAAAATAATTATGCAAAGAAGGAAAAAAATTGACTAATTGTGAATACTTAATTTTGGAGGTAAAATTATGAAAATGGGTCATTTCGACGATCATGAATTATTCTATTTCGACATGACCTTTAAAATCCTTAGTATTTTCCTCATTAGAATTCACATTTACTTCGAAATAGTGGGCAAATGTGAAAGCTATCTGCATAATGGAATACTCTCAACTCGAGAAAAAGATGACCGCTGATACACTACCACCTGCCCTATAACCTCAGTGCCAGCTGGTTGTTTTCAAAGAAGATGGCGTGTTAACGTTACACCTGTTTAGTTTGTTTTATTGTCGACTTCTTCTCGTTAACATAGGAAAATTAATAGCTCATTTCCTTTCCTTTGCTAAGTATTATTTACATTTTTTATTAATTTAAAAGAACTAATTATTATCGAGATTATTGCACGATACAATAATCGAATACGAGATATATCAAATTCATATTTGTCGGGCTGTGCTTACTTGGAATAGAATGGAAAGAGCAGTTGCTAACATAAACAAATGCCACTTTACAACAGCCACTCAGACTCCATACCCACGATGACGTCACGTGCAGGTAAGTATTCAGATGTGAATGATAACTAACTCTGTTATTAAAGACTGGAGTAAATTATTAAACATCTAATATACAGCTTAAGATATGTAGAATTGTTTTTTAATTTTCTGTAGCACTTTCCGTTTCATAATAAATTAATATTTTCTGCCAAATAAATGCATTTCTAATTAAATGCATTAATTCTATGATAGTTTAAAAAATCAAAAAGAAATGCATCTTTCAAATTTAAAAAAACTGCCTTAACGATTTCGTTTTTGTTTTAGCACATGAAAATTTTATCATTCGAACTAAAGTTATGCGCGTTTACGGTTTTTTTTTTTTAATTTTTACATACAGTACATTTAAAAAATGCTTTTTTTTCAAGATTTAAAATTGTGTACCAAAAGAATTTGTTTCAATGGGCTAACATCACACAAAGAGCTTAAAAAACTTCTAATGATACGAAATACAAAAGTAACAAAGCTCTTGAAAAGAAAAATTAACAAAACTGCGCTTATTAATTTTTCCGACAATTTTATTACTGTGGAGTTTGCTTTCCATTCAATAAATTCAAGAAAAAATTTATTGCATTTATTAGGCTCCAGCTTACTTAATTTTAAGTACTTAGAATATTCGAGAATTTAATAGTTTCTAGGCTTTCCTAAACAAAATTCTTTTATTTAAATGAAAGAAAATGAATTACCTACCTTGTTCACTCTATGCTTCGTATATATTTTACTTACTGGTAAGTAAAAAATAAAATTAAAAAAACTCACACTAATTGTACAAAATAATGTAACTTGGTAACTTATTACAGTATGCTAAGAAATGTTTATAGCTAGTTATTTTCCTAAAAACTTGGTTTTTCCCCATTTGTAGGGAGACAAAAAAAAAAAAACTTTCTGTTCTAAATACCGCCATGTTTTCATTATTTATGTAATGAGGCAAAAAAAAAAAAAAAAAAATTCTTCTCCAAACAATAATGAGAAACAAACAGCAATTATGAACTGAAGTAAATTCAGTACAGATGGTATTCTGAAGAAAAATCATTAAAAATTAGGAAAGAAAAAGGAAAAGCAACTTTCGAAAATTCATTCGCAATTTCTGATTCTTTTTTTTTTTTTCGCCTTTGAGAATTACTTGTTACCATTAGAGACAGAAGACGATAGAGAAAAATGTAATTTATTTTCTGCCTTGGCAACACAGTTTCATTCTATCTAAAAAGAGGGAAAAAATGTTCTAAAAGAAAGAAATTTACACTTCAAACGATATCTGATGCTAAAGCATTATGTTAATGTATTACTTAAGGGAATTCTTTTCGAATTTAAACAGACAATTGTTTTTTTGTTTTTTGTTTTTCTATGGAATGGTCGGCCAATCAGGAAAAGGAAAATGTAATACTTAGTGAGATACACTTCGTTATTTAATTGAAATAAAAATATGTTTGTTTATTAAATAAAATAATATTTTATTTCTGTAGGGAAAAATCAAAGTTTATACTTCCTTCACGAATTAAGCAAATAAAGTTTTAAGGGTTGATGTTTTGAAGAAATATTTTTTTATTCTAAACAAATGTATTCGTTATGTATGCACATATTTTTACATTATTCTTCAAATTATGAACTATATTTGATATACTTAATAAAATTAATTATTATTTCAGTAAACTCAAAAGTATATGTTTCCCCGATTATGTAAAAATCCTCTGTAAAGACTGTTGTTGGATAAATATCCGATTTCTATATGAAAAAAAATTTAAATATTTATTACTAAGCTTATTGCTAATGTAGTTTCTGTTAGGAAACTATAAGAATAATCTTTAACTACCATAACTGGAACTGTTCACAACAAACAAGCATGAAATATTTATTCTCCATTAGGAAACTGTAAGAATAATTTTTCTCGATCATACATGGAACTTTTCCCAACAAATAATCATAAAATTTTTATTCTCTATTAAGAAACTCTAAGACTAATTTTTAACGATCTTACCTGGAACTTTTCACAACAAACAATCATAACATTTGTAAGACTAATTTTTAACAATCATACCAGGAACTTATCACAACAAACAATCATACCTTTTTTATTCTCTATAAGGAAACTGTAAGAATAATTTTTAGCAATCATACCTGCAACTTTTCACAACAAACAATCATAACATTTGTAAGACTAATTTTTAACAATCATACCAGGAACTTATCACAACAAACAATCATACCTTTTTTATTCTCTATAAGGAAACTGTAAGAATAATTTTTAACAATCATACCTGCAACTTACCGCAACAAACAATCATAACATTTGTAAGACTAATTTTTAACAATCATACCAGGAACTTATCACAACAAACAATCATACCTTTTTTATTCTCTATAAGGAAACTGTAAGAATAATTTTTAACAATCATACCTGCAACTTTTCACAACAAACAATCATAACATTTGTAAGACTAATTTTTAACAATCATACCAGGAACTTATCACAACAAACAATCATACCTTTTTTATTCTCTATAAGGAAACTGTAAGAATAATTTTTAACAATCATACCTGCAACTTACCGCAACAAACAATCATAACATTTGTAAGACTAATTTTTAACAATCATACCAGGAACTTATCACAACAAACAATCATACCTTTTTTATTCTCTATAAGGAAACTGTAAGAATAATTTTTAACAATCATACCTGCAACTTTTCACAACAAACAATCATAACATTTGTAAGACTAATTTTTAACAATCATACCAGGAACTTATCACAACAAACAATCATACCTTTTTTATTCTCTATAAGGAAACTGTAAGAATAATTTTTAACAATCATACCTGCAACTTACCGCAACAAACAATCATAACATTTGTAAGACTAATTTTTAACAATCATACCAGGAACTTATCACAACAAACAATCATACCTTTTTTATTCTCTATAAGGAAACTGTAAGAATAATTTTTAACAATCATACCTGCAACTTTTCACAACAAACAATCATAACATTTGTAAGACTAATTTTTAACAATCATACCAGGAACTTATCACAACAAACAATCATACCTTTTTTATTCTCTATAAGGAAACTGTAAGAATAATTTTTAACAATCATACCTGCAACTTACCGCAACAAACAATCATAACATTTGTAAGACTAATTTTTAACAATCATACCAGGAACTTATCACAACAAACAATCATACCTTTTTTATTCTCTATAAGGAAACTGTAAGAATAATTTTTAACAATCATACCTGCAACTTTTCACAACAAACAATCATAACATTTGTAAGACTAATTTTTAACAATCATACCAGGAACTTATCACAACAAACAATCATACCTTTTTTATTCTCTATAAGGAAACTGTAAGAATAATTTTTAACAATCATACCTGCAACTTACCGCAACAAACAATCATAACATTTGTAAGACTAATTTTTAACAATCATACCAGGAACTTATCACAACAAACAATCATACCTTTTTTATTCTCTATAAGGAAACTGTAAGAATAATTTTTAACAATCATACCTGCAACTTTTCACAACAAACAATCATAACATTTGTAAGACTAATTTTTAACAATCATACCAGGAACTTATCACAACAAACAATCATACCTTTTTTATTCTCTATAAGGAAACTGTAAGAATAATTTTTAACAATCATACCTGCAACTTACCGCAACAAACAATCATAACATTTGTAAGACTAATTTTTAACAATCATACCAGGAACTTATCACAACAAACAATCATACCTTTTTTATTCTCTATAAGGAAACTGTAAGAATAATTTTTAACAATCATACCTGCAACTTTTCACAACAAACAATCATAACATTTGTAAGACTAATTTTTAACAATCATACCAGGAACTTATCACAACAAACAATCATACCTTTTTTATTCTCTATAAGGAAACTGTAAGAATAATTTTTAACAATCATACCTGCAACTTACCGCAACAAACAATCATAACATTTGTAAGACTAATTTTTAACAATCATACCAGGAACTTATCACAACAAACAATCATACCTTTTTTATTCTCTATAAGGAAACTGTAAGAATAATTTTTAACAATCATACCTGCAACTTACCGCAACAAACAATCATAACATTTGTAAGACTAATTTTTAACAATCATACCAGGAACTTATCACAACAAACAATCATACCTTTTTTATTCTCTATAAGGAAACTGTAAGAATAATTTTTAACAATCATACCTGCAACTTTTCACAACAAACAATCATAACATTTGTAAGACTAATTTTTAACAATCATACCAGGAACTTATCACAACAAACAATCATACCTTTTTTATTCTCTATAAGGAAACTGTAAGAATAATTTTTAACAATCATACCTGCAACTTACCGCAACAAACAATCATAACATTTGTAAGACTAATTTTTAACAATCATACCAGGAACTTATCACAACAAACAATCATACCTTTTTTATTCTCTATAAGGAAACTGTAAGAATAATTTTTAACAATCATACCTGCAACTTTTCACAACAAACAATCATAACATTTGTAAGACTAATTTTTAACAATCATACCAGGAACTTATCACAACAAACAATCATACCTTTTTTATTCTCTATAAGGAAACTGTAAGAATAATTTTTAACAATCATACCTGCAACTTACCGCAACAAACAATCATAACATTTGTAAGACTAATTTTTAACAATCATACCAGGAACTTATCACAACAAACAATCATACCTTTTTTATTCTCTATAAGGAAACTGTAAGAATAATTTTTAACAATCATACCTGCAACTTTTCACAACAAACAATCATAACATTTGTAAGACTAATTTTTAACAATCATACCAGGAACTTATCACAACAAACAATCATACCTTTTTTATTCTCTATAAGGAAACTGTAAGAATAATTTTTAACAATCATACCTGCAACTTACCGCAACAATTAATCATAACATTTGTAAGACTAATTTTTAACAATCATACCAGGAACTTATCACAACAAACAATCATACCTTTTTTATTCTCTATAAGGAAACTGTAAGAATAATTTTTAACAATCATACCTGCAACTTTTCACAACAAACAATCATAACATTTGTAAGACTAATTTTTAACAATCATACCAGGAACTTATCACAACAAACAATCATACCTTTTTTATTCTCTATAAGGAAACTGTAAGAATAATTTTTAACAATCATACCTGCAACTTACCGCAACAAACAATCATAACATTTGTAAGACTAATTTTTAACAATCATACCAGGAACTTATCACAACAAACAATCATACCTTTTTTATTCTCTATAAGGAAACTGTAAGAATAATTTTTAACAATCATACCTGCAACTTTTCACAACAAACAATCATAACATTTGTAAGACTAATTTTTAACAATCATACCAGGAACTTATCACAACAAACAATCATACCTTTTTTATTCTCTATAAGGAAACTGTAAGAATAATTTTTAACAATCATACCTGCAACTTACCGCAACAAACAATCATAACATTTGTAAGACTAATTTTTAACAATCATACCAGGAACTTATCACAACAAACAATCATACCTTTTTTATTCTCTATAAGGAAACTGTAAGAATAATTTTTAACAATCATACCTGCAACTTTTCACAACAAACAATCATAACATTTGTAAGACTAATTTTTAACAATCATACCAGGAACTTATCACAACAAACAATCATACCTTTTTTATTCTCTATAAGGAAACTGTAAGAATAATTTTTAACAATCATACCTGCAACTTACCGCAACAAACAATCATAACATTTGTAAGACTAATTTTTAACAATCATACCAGGAACTTATCACAACAAACAATCATACCTTTTTTATTCTCTATAAGGAAACTGTAAGAATAATTTTTAACAATCATACCTGCAACTTTTCACAACAAACAATCATAACATTTGTAAGACTAATTTTTAACAATCATACCAGGAACTTATCACAACAAACAATCATACCTTTTTTATTCTCTATAAGGAAACTGTAAGAATAATTTTTAACAATCATACCTGCAACTTACCGCAACAAACAATCATAACATTTGTAAGACTAATTTTTAACAATCATACCAGGAACTTATCACAACAAACAATCATACCTTTTTTATTCTCTATAAGGAAACTGTAAGAATAATTTTTAACAATCATACCTGCAACTTTTCACAACAAACAATCATAACATTTGTAAGACTAATTTTTAACAATCATACCAGGAACTTATCACAACAAACAATCATACCTTTTTTATTCTCTATAAGGAAACTGTAAGAATAATTTTTAACAATCATACCTGCAACTTACCGCAACAAACAATCATAACATTTGTAAGACTAATTTTTAACAATCATACCAGGAACTTATCACAACAAACAATCATACCTTTTTTATTCTCTATAAGGAAACTGTAAGAATAATTTTTAACAATCATACCTGCAACTTTTCACAACAAACAATCATAACATTTGTAAGACTAATTTTTAACAATCATACCAGGAACTTATCACAACAAACAATCATACCTTTTTTATTCTCTATAAGGAAACTGTAAGAATAATTTTTAACAATAATACCTGCAACTTACCGCAACAAACAATCATAACATTTGTAAGACTAATTTTTAACAATCATACCAGGAACTTATCACAACAAACAATCATACCTTTTTTATTCTCTATAAGGAAACTGTAAGAATAATTTTTAACAATCATACCTGCAACTTTTCACAACAAACAATCATAACATTTGTAAGACTAATTTTTAACAATCATACCAGGAACTTATCACAACAAACAATCATACCTTTTTTATTCTCTATAAGGAAACTGTAAGAATAATTTTTAACAATCATACCTGCAACTTACCGCAACAAACAATCATAACATTTGTAAGACTAATTTTTAACAATCATACCAGGAACTTATCACAACAAACAATCATACCTTTTTTATTCTCTATAAGGAAACTGTAAGAATAATTTTTAACAATCATACCTGCAACTTTTCACAACAAACAATCATAACATTTGTAAGACTAATTTTTAACAATCATACCAGGAACTTATCACAACAAACAATCATACCTTTTTTATTCTCTATAAGGAAACTGTAAGAATAATTTTTAACAATCATACCTGCAACTTACCGCAACAAACAATCATAACATTTGTAAGACTAATTTTTAACAATCATACCAGGAACTTATCACAACAAACAATCATACCTTTTTTATTCTCTATAAGGAAACTGTAAGAATAATTTTTAACAATCATACCTGCAACTTTTCACAACAAACAATCATAACATTTGTAAGACTAATTTTTAACAATCATACCAGGAACTTATCACAACAAACAATCATACCTTTTTTATTCTCTATAAGGAAACTGTAAGAATAATTTTTAACAATCATACCTGCAACTTACCGCAACAAACAATCATAACATTTGTAAGACTAATTTTTAACAATCATACCAGGAACTTATCACAACAAACAATCATACCTTTTTTATTCTCTATAAGGAAACTGTAAGAATAATTTTTAACAATCATACCTGCAACTTACCGCAACAAACAATCATAACATTTGTAAGACTAATTTTTAACAATCATACCAGGAACTTATCACAACAAACAATCATACCTTTTTTATTCTCTATAAGGAAACTGTAAGAATAATTTTTAACAATCATACCTGCAACTTACCGCAACAAACAATCATAACATTTGTAAGACTAATTTTTAACAATCATACCAGGAACTTATCACAACAAACAATCATACCTTTTTTATTCTCTATAAGGAAACTGTAAGAATAATTTTTAACAATCATACCTGCAACTTTCAGCAACAAACAATCATAACATTTGTAAGACTAATTTTTAACAATCATACCAGGAACTTATCACAACAAACAATCATACCTTTTTTATTCTCTATAAGGAAACTGTAAGAATAATTTTTAACAATCATACCTGCAACTTACCGCAACAAACAATCATAACATTTGTAAGACTAATTTTTAACAATCATACCAGGAACTTATCACAACAAACAATCATACCTTTTTTATTCTCTATAAGGAAACTGTAAGAATAATTTTTAACAATCATACCTGCAACTTACCGCAACAAACAATCATAACATTTGTAAGACTAATTTTTAACAATCATACCAGGAACTTATCACAACAAACAATCATACCTTTTTTATTCTCTATAAGGAAACTGTAAGAATAATTTTTAACAATCATACCTGCAACTTACCGCAACAAACAATCATAACATTTGTAAGACTAATTTTTAACAATCATACCAGGAACTTATCACAACAAACAATCATACCTTTTTTATTCTCTATAAGGAAACTGTAAGAATAATTTTTAACAATCATACCTGCAACTTACCGCAACAAACAATCATAACATTTGTAAGACTAATTTTTAACAATCATACCAGGAACTTATCACAACAAACAATCATACCTTTTTTATTCTCTATAAGGAAACTGTAAGAATAATTTTTAACAATCATACCTGCAACTTACCGCAACAAACAATCATAACATTTGTAAGACTAATTTTTAACAATCATACCAGGAACTTATCACAACAAACAATCATACCTTTTTTATTCTCTATAAGGAAACTGTAAGAATAATTTTTAACAATCATACCTGCAACTTACCGCAACAAACAATCATAACATTTGTAAGACTAATTTTTAACAATCATACCAGGAACTTATCACAACAAACAATCATACCTTTTTTATTCTCTATAAGGAAACTGTAAGAATAATTTTTAACAATCATACCTGCAACTTACCGCAACAAACAATCATAACATTTGTAAGACTAATTTTTAACAATCATACCAGGAACTTATCACAACAAACAATCATACCTTTTTTATTCTCTATAAGGAAACTGTAAGAATAATTTTTAACAATCATACCTGCAACTTACCGCAACAAACAATCATAACATTTGTAAGACTAATTTTTAACAATCATACCAGGAACTTATCACAACAAACAATCATACCTTTTTTATTCTCTATAAGGAAACTGTAAGAATAATTTTTAACAATCATACCTGCAACTTACCGCAACAAACAATCATAACATTTGTAAGACTAATTTTTAACAATCATACCAGGAACTTATCACAACAAACAATCATACCTTTTTTATTCTCTATAAGGAAACTGTAAGAATAATTTTTAACAATCATACCTGCAACTTACCGCAACAAACAATCATAACATTTGTAAGACTAATTTTTAACAATCATACCAGGAACTTATCACAACAAACAATCATACCTTTTTTATTCTCTATAAGGAAACTGTAAGAATAATTTTTAACAATCATACCTGCAACTTACCGCAACAAACAATCATAACATTTGTAAGACTAATTTTTAACAATCATACCAGGAACTTATCACAACAAACAATCATACCTTTTTTATTCTCTATAAGGAAACTGTAAGAATAATTTTTAACAATCATACCTGCAACTTACCGCAACAAACAATCATAACATTTGTAAGACTAATTTTTAACAATCATACCAGGAACTTATCACAACAAACAATCATACCTTTTTTATTCTCTATAAGGAAACTGTAAGAATAATTTTTAACAATCATACCTGCAACTTACCGCAACAAACAATCATAACATTTGTAAGACTAATTTTTAACAATCATACCAGGAACTTATCACAACAAACAATCATACCTTTTTTATTCTCTATAAGGAAACTGTAAGAATAATTTTTAACAATCATACCTGCAACTTACCGCAACAAACAATCATAACATTTGTAAGACTAATTTTTAACAATCATACCAGGAACTTATCACAACAAACAATCATACCTTTTTTATTCTCTATAAGGAAACTGTAAGAATAATTTTTAACAATCATACCTGCAACTTACCGCAACAAACAATCATAACATTTGTAAGACTAATTTTTAACAATCATACCAGGAACTTATCACAACAAACAATCATACCTTTTTTATTCTCTATAAGGAAACTGTAAGAATAATTTTTAACAATCATACCTGCAACTTACCGCAACAAACAATCATAACATTTGTAAGACTAATTTTTAACAATCATACCAGGAACTTATCACAACAAACAATCATACCTTTTTTATTCTCTATAAGGAAACTGTAAGAATAATTTTTAACAATCATACCTGCAACTTACCGCAACAAACAATCATAACATTTGTAAGACTAATTTTTAACAATCATACCAGGAACTTATCACAACAAACAATCATACCTTTTTTATTCTCTATAAGGAAACTGTAAGAATAATTTTTAACAATCATACCTGCAACTTACCGCAACAAACAATCATAACATTTGTAAGACTAATTTTTAACAATCATACCAGGAACTTATCACAACAAACAATCATACCTTTTTTATTCTCTATAAGGAAACTGTAAGAATAATTTTTAACAATCATACCTGCAACTTACCACAACAAACAATCATAACATTTGTAAGACAAATTTTTAACAATCATACCAGGAACTTATCACAACAAACAATCATACCTTTTTTATTCTCTATAAGGAAACTGTAAGAATAATTTTTAACAATCATACCTGCAACTTACCGCAACAAACAATCATAACATTTGTAAGACTAATTTTTAACAATCATACCAGGAACTTATCACAACAAACAATCATACCTTTTTTATTCTCTATAAGGAAACTGTAAGAATAATTTTTAACAATCATACCTGCAACTTACCGCAACAAACAATCATAACATTTGTAAGACTAATTTTTAACAATCATACCAGGAACTTATCACAACAAACAATCATACCTTTTTTATTCTCTATAAGGAAACTGTAAGAATAATTTTTAACAATCATACCTGCAACTTACCGCAACAAACAATCATAACATTTGTAAGACTAATTTTTAACAATCATACCAGGAACTTATCACAACAAACAATCATACCTTTTTTATTCTCTATAAGGAAACTGTAAGAATAATTTTTAACAATCATACCTGCAACTTACCACAACAAACAATCATAACATTTGTAAGACAAATTTTTAACAATCATACCAGGAACTTATCACAACAAACAATCATACCTTTTTTATTCTCTATAAGGAAACTGTAAGAATAATTTTTAGCAATCATACCTGGAACTTACCACAACAAACAATCATAACATTTGTAAGACTAATTTTTAACAATCATACCAGGAACTTATCACAACAAACAATCATACCTTTTTTATTCTCTATAAGGAAACTGTAAGAATAATTTTTAACAATCATACCTGGAACTTATCACAACAAACAATCATGACATTTTTAATCTCTATAAGGAAACTATAAGAATAATTTTTAACAATCATACCAGGAACTTATCACAACAAACAATCATACCTTTTTTATTCTCTATAAGGAAACTGTAAGAATAATTTTTAGCAATCATACCTGGAACTTACCACAACAAACAATCATAACATTTGTAAGACTAATTTTTAACAATCATACCAGGAACTTATCACAACAAACAATCATACCTTTTTTATTCTCTATAAGGAAACTGTAAGAATAATTTTTAACAATCATACCTGGAACTTATCACAACAAACAATCATGACAGTTTTAATCTCTATAAGGAAACTATAAGAATAATTTTTAACAATCATACCAGGAACTTATCACGACAAACAATCATACCTTTTTTATTCTCTATAAGGAAACTGTAAGAATAATTTTTAACAATCATACCTGGAACTTATCACAACAAACAATCATGACATTTGTAAGACTAATTTTTAACAATCATACCAGGAACTTATCACAACAAACAATCATACCTTTTTTATTCTCTATAAGGAAACTATAAGAATAATTTTTAACAATCATACCAGGAACTTATCACGACAAACAATCATACCTTTTTTATTCTCTATAAGGAAACTGTAAGAATAATTTTTAACAATCTTACCTGGAACTTTTCACAACAAACAATCATAACATTTGTAAGACTAATTTTTAACAATCATACCAGGAACTTATCACAACAAACAATCATACCTTTTTTATTCTCTATAAGGAAACTGTAAGAATAATTTTTAGCAATCATACCTGGAATTTACCACAACAAACAATCATAACATTTGTAAGACTAATTTTTAACAATCATACCAGGAACTTATCACAACAAACAATCATACCTTTTTTATTCTCTATAAGGAAACTGTAAGAATAATTTTTAACAATCATACCTGGAACTTATCACAACAAACAATCATGACATTTTTAATCTCTATAAGGAAACTATAAGAATAATTTTTAACAATCATACCAGGAACTTATCACAACAAACAATCATACCTTTTTTATTCTCTATAAGGAAACTGTAAGAATAATTTTTAACAATCATACCTGGAACTTATCACAACAAACAATCATGACATTTTTAATCTCTATAAGGAAACTATAAGAATAATTTTTAACAATCATACCAGGAACTTATCACGACAAACAATCATACCTTTTTTATTCTCTATAAGGAAACTGTAAGAATAATTTTTAACAATCATACCTGGAACTTATCACAACAAACAATCATGACATTTGTAAGACTAATTTTTAACAATCATACCAGGAACTTATCACAACAAACAATCATACCTTTTTTATTCTCTATAAGGAAACTATAAGAATAATTTTTAACAATCATACCAGGAACTTATCACGACAAACAATCATACCTTTTTTATTCTCTATAAGGAAACTGTAAGAATAATTTTTAACAATCTTACCTGGAACTTTTCACAACAAACAATCATAACATTTGTAAGACTAATTTTTAACAATCATACCAGGAACTTATCACAACAAACAATCATACCTTTTTTATTCTCTATAAGGAAACTGTAAGAATAATTTTTAGCAATCATACCTGGAATTTACCACAACAAACAATCATAACATTTGTAAGACTAATTTTTAACAATCATACCAGGAACTTATCACAACAAACAATCATACCTTTTTTATTCTCTATAAGGAAACTGTAAGAATAATTTTTAACAATCATACCTGGAACTTATCACAACAAACAATCATGACATTTTTAATCTCTATAAGGAAACTATAAGAATAATTTTTAACAATCATACCAGGAACTTATCACAACAAACAATCATACCTTTTTTATTCTCTATAAGGAAACTGTAAGAATAATTTTTAACAATCATACCTGGAACTTATCACAACAAACAATCATGACATTTTTAATCTCTATAAGGAAACTATAAGAATAATTTTTAACAATCATACGAGGAACTTATCACGACAAACAATCATAAAATTTTTGAAGAATTTTGAGTAAAATTTAAAAGAAATAGGTACAATCTCTGTACCTCAAAAAAAATTGTAAGTGACAATGGCACATCGATGTTTTGAATATTCAACTTTAAGGTTATATTTTGTTTTGCTGCTCAAAAACTACTAACTAATTAATAAAAACTACAAAACTTGATTTTACTAAGATGTGTAGAAAAATGTACAATGTGGTCCGCTATTCAGCTTGTTTAAATGAGACAACAGAGTTGAAAAGCTAAAAAGTTGCTAAAACGTTCATTTTCATAATAAGCATAAAAAAGCTTTTCTCTATAACCGTCATTGAATAGTTGACCCAATATTTGAGTTTACGACTACTAATGTTCAACTCCACAGCCTTGTAATTTTGAACCCAATCCAGAAGACAAGGGAACTCCTGAACCGAGTATTATGAGATATTTGCCTTCGAGGAAGGTTTTTTGGTGGAACTAGCCCGCATGTGCGTTACGTGGAGAGAAAAACCACTAAAACCTCCCACCGTTAGCCTGACAGAAAGGGGACTCTAAACCATGATCGGCCTACCACTGAGAATATCTTAAGACAGCGCTGTAGTCGGTGCAAGCCGGATGCAGAATTCATATCGCCCAGCCATTGCTGGGATTCAATGATTAGTTTAGGAATTGACTTTGCAGCTTATAGTTAACAATGCGACGCATCACAGAATTTTACGCAGAGTTAAAATTGAACTGAAAAGACCGATTTTAGTTGTTAATTTAACGTCTCCTAGTAACATAAAAAATGCGTTAAGGATAGTAAGTGTAAATATATCTTAAAAATAATAATAAATGTAAAAATGTTTATACGATAAAAAGCACTAATTTTAATGATAATAATGATATAATTACCATTTTTCGATTAGTATTTCCACTATATATAATTATAAACACAATATTGCAATAAATAATTTTTTAATTGCAATAAATAATTTTGAAAATCGCTTATAATTTTCAATAAAAAAAATTTTTAAGCAACAAAATACATCATTACAGTCTTCAAGGAATAGGCTAACAGAGTTAGAGGAAATATTTGTGTATTTCCAAAGTACCTCGAAAAAGTAATCTTACACTACGCATCTCATCCTCAAAAAATGGGGGGGGGGGAGATAACTGCGCAGACTAAATAAAAAATATATATAAAATCATTTTAAAAATGACACTGAAGATAAGATTTCTGTAAGTAATCATTTATAAAAGGATCAGCGTTCAAAATATATCGTTTGGATTTTTCATTTTACATAAGATACATTGAAATATTTTAGCATAGATGTATTTCACTTTTTAAAAAAAGACTTATAACTAAACTTATTTTCAAAGCAAGAATTTTTTTCTTTTAAAAACCTTGTTAAAGATAAACGACCAATTATGAAGATTTTGAATTTTTTGTAAAATATTTCAGAGAAAACTTTTAAGCATTATTTTCTTATCAAAGTTTCTCCGAGCGCAGATAATATTTAGATCTGGTATAATGCATTATTCTTTACGAAATTTCCTTTGGCATAAATATACTTACTTCTAGGTCAAGCTTAATGCCGACCGGCCTGTGTAGGGGGCAGGGAACTGTCCATGCATCAGAAAGGTTCTGGGTTCGAATCCCGGGCAAGGCATGGATGTTTCTTTCTCTCTATCTGTTTTCTATGTCCTTTCTCCTTTATGTGTGAATGTGAACCGCCCTATAAACGGGTTGTGGTAATGTGACGTGGGCGACGCTGCTCCACCGCCGTGGCTTCGCCACAGGTGCCCACTGGGTAACGAAAGGAAAGTTAGCAGTTCTGGCACTTTCTGTGGCCAATGGACAATAGTTCCAAGTGCCCGCCATTAAAAAAAAAAGAAAAGGAAAAGAACAAGCTTAATGGGTTATTATAATGGAATATCATCTAACACAGATATATTCACAGCAGGAATATATATGCATTGTATTATTTTTTACATACATATCGTATTATATTTATATATTTACTCGTATTATTTTTTATATCAAATTTATTTAGAGCTGGGGATCGATCCTGGCAGTGACGAGAGGTCTACCAGTGCAGGCGCTTCTCACGTCATCTAACTAAGGTCAAAATCATGTGACGTTTCCACATAGCTGCTAAAAGATAAAACCTGAAAAATTAGACTTCGTGTACTTGGCCATGGTTGGGCGATAAGTTTATTACGTTTTAAGAAAGCTTAATGCATTATTTTGTTTCTTGAAATTTCTACCAATGTAAATGTATTCTGGAGCAATAAGGCATTGACGTTGAAAGAAGCAATTTAAATATTCACATGTTGACTCTTTTAGCTGTTTTAAAAAGCATCGAATTACATATTGGAAATACGAATTTGTATATTAGGTCTCTATAAAAAAAATTTACCGGTTAATTTGAGGGGTTAAGATCAGCATACCATGAAAATCATAATAAACTTATACAGACAAAAAAATATTCATTTGGAATCAAGTGAGTAATTCGTATAAATATATATATGTGACTTCTTAATGAAAATATTCAGATGGTCTCAAATGGAAATTCTATATAAAATTATCTGGCCTTACCATAAAAAAATTTCCAGAGTGAATCAGAATTGTAACCCATTAGATCTATATTAGTCATGTCATATAAATTTTTTACGTGGGTTAAAATATATGAGCTTTCAATATAAAAATTCAATAATTGACGCAAATGGCTCATCCGCATGCATCTATATGCGGTTTTGATACCAAAATATATCCATATGAGCTTAAACAAACCTTGCATATAAATAATCGTCATAAGGGTACAAATGTGAAATTAGTATTATGTACTTAGGCTTCCTGATAAAATAAACTCCCGATAGGCTCAATTAAGCAACTCATCCAATGTAAGCCTCCATTATTAATAATCTACAAATGGACTACCCATATAATTTAAATGGGCTCAAATTGGCCACCCATAAAAATTTATGTAGGCCTCCTATATGAATAATTTTCAGGTTAGTGCAAATAGGCTAACCATATAAGTCCATGCAAGCTTCCGTTATAAAAATATCCGCATGAGCTCAAATGGGCAACCCGATTAACCCTATTTTGGCCTATTAAATCATAAATTATCGTTATATGGACTTAAATGGAATATCCATATAAACCTATATAGTCTTCTGATGTAAAAAAAAATATTCATATGGGGACAAATGGGCTGCCCATATAAATCTATATACGCTTATCATATAAATAATATAAATATGGGCTCAAGTGGGCTATCTATAAGAATCATTGTGGACAACTCATATAAATCTGTATAGATTTCCCATATAAATAAACTCAAGACTAGGCCAAATGGGACACTTATATAGATCTATACAGGCTTCACATGTAAATAATCTTCATATGGGCAACCGTGGGTTACCCATATAAAACTATATGGGCTTTCGATATAATAGTATTCAATGGTCTCAAATGAGTGACCCATACAAATCTATATAAGCCTCCGATATAAAATCCAAATGGCCTTAAATGGGGTATATTTATAAATGAGTACGATATAAAAAAATATCCATAATGCCAAAAATGGACAACCCATATGAATCTATATAGGCTTTCCATATAAATAATATGCATATAGGTCTAAATGCGTAACCCATATATAATAAAGACTACCCAAAAAAGTATACTTTCGATGGACTAAAAAAAACCCATATAAATCTATATAGAATAAATCTATAATCCCACATCAATTAACTCAAAGAGGTTACCAATGAGATGGATCAAAGAGGTTACCCATATAAATCTTTATAGGCTTTCCAAGTAAATAATCTTCCTATGGGCTCAAATAGGCAAATCTATATAGGCTTCCTAAGTGAATAATCGTAAGATAGAGATAAATGGGCTACCCATATAAACTTATCTAACGGTATAAAATATCCATTAGGATTGAAATGGGAAACCTATGAAAATTTATATAGGCTTCCCATGTGAATTTTATTTTATTTTATAACCGTCGTTGAACAGCCGACCCAATTTTTGGGTTTACGACTACTAATGTTCAACTCCATAGCCTAGTAATTTTGAACCCAATCCAGAAGACAAGAGAACTCCTGAATCAAGTATTGGGAGAAATTTGCCTTCGTGGAGAATTTTCGAGGGAACTAACCCGCATTTGCGTTACATGGAGAGGAAAACTGAGAAAACCTCCCACGGTTAGTCTGACGGCAAGGGGACTCTAACCGGTGATTTGTCTACGATCGAGGATATTTTTTGTCAGTATTTTTAATTCCTTCCAATACTTGATCCAGGAGTTCCCTTATCCTCTGGATTGGTTTTAAATTTACAAGGCTACGCAATTAAATATTAGTAGTCGTTAATCCAAAATTGGATCAGCTGTTCAAGGGTTATAAAATTAAATAAAATGTCTAAGATACGAGAAGTAATTCTAATTTTACTTATTTAAATCTCTACTAACTACTCTACTGACTCTCTACTAACTACTAATTTTATTTCTGTAAAATTACCAAATTTACTGTAAATATTCTTCTTTTGTATTTTTACAGAAACTTTCCATTTTCAGTTTTCAGTAATTTTACACTCCAGATTAAAGATTTTCAATAGATTCTCAGGTATTATTTTCCAAAAAATTTTTTTACAGAGTGCAGCAGAATTGTAAAAACACCTTCTAAAAAAGAACTTTATGGTTTTACCAACACGAAAAGTAATTAAAAAAAAAGACAAGTCAGAATGGAAAATTAAAAAAATAGTTTAATTGACATGACCAGAAACTATAAAAGAGATATTTCAAAGTCATTAATAAAGTCAACGCAGGAAAGTTTATTACTGATCCTCGAACGTTGAATAATTAGCGGAAAAAAATCTGTGTATAATCTCAAAGTCTTAGTTAAAATTTAGAAGGAAAAAAATGTTTTCTTGACAAGCAACTATTTTTTTAATTGTAACAAAAATGTAGTTTTTGAGAGAACGAATTTTTTGTCGCAGTATGTAGTAAGGAAGCTTTGCGTCCTGAAAAACAAAAACAATGAAATTTCAACGCAAACGAGTAAGAGAAAAAACTCGTTTTTTTTCCTTCCTCCAAAGTAAACGGCTTCGAATTCATTTCTAATTGTTAGAATTAATGAACTACTAAAACTTTTACTTGAAAAAAAGCATAAGTTCATTACTCTATCTTTCTTTGAAATTTTTTTGTAAGTTGAAACTTAATGAATAATCTTTAAAAAATTAAAAGGAAATTTTTAAAAAAAATTAAGTTTGTAGAAGAAAGGTTATTAATAATTGCTGACGGAGTCAAGATACAAAGTTTTAAAAAAACACAATTAACGAAAGTCAAGCAGTGACAGATGTAAACAAATTCCTTCTTTATTAAATTTTATTTTTTGTTTGGTAAATTAAACGCACAAAATAATAGTTTTTTAACTCATGGATTTAATATTTGGTATTTTCTTTTCTTTCATAATTGAAGTCTAATGAAGTTGTTTAGGCAAATAATTTAGTTAAAAACAATTTTTACAAATTATGAAATTTAGATCCTTACTTCTGTACGAATAAAATGAACCTTTAGTGTAAAAAAAAATAGAAACTCAACTTTCACGAACTTTCTCAGTTTTAGAAAAAACCGTTTCCGGGTATATGCTCCGAGCGAATATTTCGTCAAAGTGACAGACTTTTTTAAGGAAGAGAATTTCATAAATAAAGAAATATTTTGTCGTTTTTTTTCCAACAAAATAAATAAATAAATGATAAAAAAAACTATGTAATTTTTCTAATAATTACTTTACAGAGAGCACTATACAGCTGGAGAAATTTCATCTTAATAATACAAGAAAGACGAAAAGAACAGAGAAATAACTTACACCAATGCCCGAAGTGTGATTCGAACTTGTGATCCTCTTGGTACGAAGTCAACTCTTTGCCCGTCATACACCCCGGTCAGTTAATTTAGTCACTTTATTTTCGATCATCTAGTTTTCATCCCAGTTTTTTCATTCTAGTTAACAATATCCCACAATGCACTGAGATGGGGTTTCGAGTTGAAGAAATATTTTCGGCACATATTTCAGAGTTCCCGTTTCGTCACAAATCACGTAATTTTGAGACGAAATAATTCTTAAAATTAACGAAATACAGTTCAAGGATTTCTGGATCATCAAAAATGAGACTTCTTTTTGAGAGTGTTCTTATACTTTAAGAATTTATTTTAGTCATGATGATAGAAAAAAAACTGTAGTCACTTGTTGAAAATAATAAACATGAATTCTAGTTATTCTAAAATGAACCTTTGTTTCTAAGTCATAATTTTTTAACAAACAGTATTTATTCTTAAGTTATAAAAAAAATATGTGTGTAGTTGCCCCCATTCTTGGTGTTGAGGTAAACTAAATATATTTTTAAGAATAGAACTGTAATTATCGTGCAAAACATTATATAAAATTGATAAAATAAGAATTGCTTGAAAGAATTAGTACGATTAAATTACTAAAAATGTGTTTGTTTCTAATATGGAATGTTTTTGTAATAAAGCTATTAAATTTATTATAATGCATATAAACAACAAACAAACAATAAATAAATAAAACTATCACTGGGAAAAAGTAAATAAAAAATGTGACTTCATACATTGTAAAAGTTATTACTTTAATTCACACAAAAATGGCAACTATATACTGTGTATGTTTTATATCGAAACTATAATTGAATCGGTCAATGTTAAAAGGGAAGTGTTACAAATCTTTACTTTTGAGAAAAACCAACAACAAAAACTGTGTCAATTGTGGAAAAATTATTTTGATTGCTTCCAAGTTGTTGGATTCTCTTCTTTAGGCTGTATAAAAAATTACTATGTATTTGATAATCGGTGATTAATATTCCAAAACCAAGAAAAAACTTATTTTCGTAAAAATTTTACATACTTTCTTTTAACTTTGACCACTTCAATTGTAATTAAATGATAGTAAATAGTATTTGGTTAGAGTATAAAAAACTTCTTGTTGTAATTTTTTCTAATCACTACTGTGTTTTTCTAACTGTTTTTGTGTTTTACATAGTAATAAATATACTGTAATAAATAACTGTTTATAAATTGGAATAGTTAGCACAATTTAAGTATTTGAATGCATTAATAATTTTATATGGCAAAATACAAAATTTGAGCGTAGTTGGTAGAATAGTTCCAGAGAAATAAAATTTTAAACATGCGACTTTTTATAAATTTCTATTTCTCAGAAACTATTCAACTGATTTCGATCAAATTTAGTCATGTGAAATTATATACTTTTAAGATTTGTTCTATTGGACTATAAATAAATAGACTATTAATAAATTCTTTAGACTATTAATAAATAAACTAATATAGAATAATAAACATTTATTAAAAATCATTTTTTGCATCGAATTATTGATGAAAAGAAAAATTATATATTTGTGTGTAAAAATATTTCAATTCGCTTATAAAGTTCTCAAGATATGGCGAAATGCGAAAAAAAGTAAAATTAACTTTAAGGAATCAAAACTTTGGACAGCTGTTCTAACTATAATATTCGAATCATATTTCTCAGATTGCGGCTATTCCCTATATTTTGTATGTTAGAAATCTGAATTCGTCGAAAAAAAGATGTGTTTTATTCAGGGAAAGTACATTTCTGGATCTGATTTTGAAACTTGAATTATCGTCTGCAGTAATCAATTAGCATATTATAGGTCAACCCTTTGAACTATTAAGACGGAGTCCTAGAACGTAAAGATCCGATCATTAGACCAAAAGTTATTCTAGGTGGTCCGTTTTTTTTTTGGGGGGGGGGGGCACACCGTACTTCTTTTCGGTAGGCTGTGAAAACCTAATTCTCCAGAGGTATCGATGTACCAATATTGGTATATTTAGGTCCCGCGGTGGACTGAACGTTAAGACACGGTTCCCAACAGATCACGGAAGTCAAGAATCACCGGCTGCGGTAAGTGTGCGGGTGGTTGACCACTTGGATCAGTCTGTGTAGGGTCCGAGGGTGTGAGCTATTGATCCTCGCTAAACTGTTCTACCGTAAAGGGCTCAACTTCGCACGCAAGTTGTCGGTCTACCAAAACTGATGTGCTATCCTCTCAGCAAGGATCAAAATTGTGATGGCATTAATATTTTCGTAATAATTTTTGGCGATCGAACTAATATTAGTGCTTATTTCGAAGGCCGCACAAAATCGCCAAACTAGTAGTGACGCCAGTAATCATAAGTATAGTGTCAGTATAGCCATTATAAGTACTGTGATAATAAGAGGCTATTATTCCAAGATACATAATATAGATAGTGTGGTAAAACAAATTCTCCCAATCTCCCAAAACTTGATTCAGGAGTCCCCTTGTCTTCCGGATTAGTTCAAAATTACAATGGCTACTTAGTTGAACAGTTGTAGCCGTAAACCCATAAAGTGGGTCTGCCGTTCAACGACAGTTATAAAAACGTTTGAACTTAGATAATAAAAAAAAAATTACAAAATACGATTCACTACAAAATTAAGGAAATTGTGTTCGCCGTAAAGCGATCACAAGTTACCCATTGGCACAATGGTTGTTGTCTAATATTTGTTGGAACGAAACTTTATTGTGTTTTCATCTTGGACATCTTTAACTGTTAATCCTGAACTGCTCGGTACACAATTTCGCGGACATATTTAAATGCAGTTCAGACACATTCTGTGTAAATTCTTTTGATGACTGAATAGACATTGAACAGCCAATCGAGATCAATATTAACATTTTCGGATTGGTACAATGGTGTTTGATGGAGATTGTAAGCTGCATCATACACCCGTTTCGGATTCACAAGTTCATATATTATATATATAATTTGAAAGCTAGGCTTTTTTTCAATTTTACATGAATAGTGCGTGGAAGACAGTTTACGGTCTTGTGCAAGTTATTGGGTGCGTTGACAATGAATCCTTTTATCCCTAACTGGTGATCAACACCCAGTTTTCGTATTTGTATGAAAGGGGTTCGGGAGTCACCATTCGATCTTCGGTAGGGTTCAATTCTCTCAACAACTTTGGTACTTTTGTGAGGGACAGGCTTCATGCCTGCTTTTGAGAACGGAATCCTTTCGTTTTTCCGTTTGTGTGTAACGCTTAATATATTCCCGTCTACGTTCTTTGGCTTTGGCTTTTTCTGCCTCGGAAAGTTTAGGCCTTGGCATCATTTTTTTTTTCTTGCTCCAACTCTAACTTTTGAGACCATCTCAATCAGTTTCGACCCTCTTTATTTATGATACTCATCTGAATTAGTATTGAAAACGATCCAGTTTGAACTGTAGGTTAGAATTTCCGATTCTTAATTAAAACAATAAAAACAAAAATATCGTCCAAATGATGAAATTCTCTTTTATTCACAACTCAAGAAGTATTTATGGGATCTCTCTGGTCCCATATCTCAAAAATAAACTCACCAACTTAATATATAACAAAATTAAAAGTGAAAAAAAGAATTCTAAAAAAATTATCAAGCAGCAGTGGTTGCCATAGCAACGCATGCGCACTGTTTACTATTACTCTTGAATATTGTAGTTGAAAAGTGAGGACGCCATGAAATCCAAACCAAGACCCATTTTGCCAATGGGTAATAAAATATCAAATATAAAAAAAATTATCAATAAAAGAATCACATGGTTTCATATACCGTTTAAAATACTAATTGGTGACGTTATTCCTATACGTCACGTAATTATCAACGTTGATATTACTTATGATTAAGGCTCCTCTATAGTTAAGAAATATACGACTTTTCTAAAATTCGATTTCTCAAAAACTATTCAACCAATTTCGCTCCAATTTTGTATTTCGTAAAATTAGATACTTTAAAATGATGTAAAAAATTTTATACCTTACAATTCAAAAAAGTTTCGACTATTGCTAAATGAAATAATAAAAAACTGTAATATTTACTAAAATTTATTTTTTGCATAGGTTTATCTTTGGATAAAAGAATTTTATAATTGCGTGAAAATATATTTCAATTCGCTTAAAAATTTCTCGAGATATGGCAAAATACGCAAAAAATAAAATTAAAATTATGGGGTCAAAACTTTGTGTCGCTGTCCTGACTAAACTTTGACCCCCCCCCCCTATATTTTGGGAGTCGGAAATCTGAATAGGTTAAAAAATGGTTTGTTTATTCAGAGAAAGAACGTTTCTGTGTAACTTGAAATATCTTCTGCGCCAATTAATTAGCATATTTGAAGTCACTCCTTCAAGCCATTAAGATGGAGTTCCAGAACATGAAGATCCGATCATTAGATCAAAAGTTATTCAGAGTAACCCGTTTTTTATTTTGTGCACTGTACATACACATACAATACACATGCTCTATTTATATAGACAAGAAATCTTCAGATTTCCTTATAATCAAAAGTATAGTTCAGAGGTTCCCAAATTTGTTCCCCGGAACCCTAGGGTTCTGTGGGAGAGTTAAAGTGGCGCTGAGAGTAAGCTGAAACTGAATTAACAATAAAAAAGGCAATTTTTTTTATTTTAAAAAAAAAAGCAATATATAATAATTTTAATAACAATGTCATGAATAAATTATGAAAAAGAGATAGATGTATTTAAAAAATGCAATCACATTTCTCGCCAGGATTTTCAAATCAAATTTATCAAAATTACTAATAAAGAAATATGTTTCCCTAATAACCATTTTCAATGCTTATAGCAGTTATTTTTGGCATTTATTTCAAGGAATACCATAATTTTATTCCTTTTTAGTTCATGTATATACATTAAAAAAAATTCAGTTCTAGACTAGACAAAGTTCGACGACTGCGAATGTAGCTGTAGGACATAAAATCTAATTTAATATCATCAATGATAAAACAATGAAAATAAATTTATTCTAACGAATTAAATTTTATATTAAAATACTATTGTTGAATAAGTTCACAATTATCTTTATATACTTTTTTTATAAAGTTGGGGTTCCACCAAAAGAAGTTTGATCGTTTAGGGTTCCATTGCCATTTAAAATGGGAACAACTTATATAATTCATGAATAATGAAGAACAATTTAAGAAATTAATTAGGATATGAATGTTCTTCATGAGGTATTGTTGTTTTGTGTGTAATAGTTACACTAAAAATACAGGTAAAGAATAGGTGTCTCGTGGCATTTCATAAAATGTTTTAAAATATGAGTAAATGCCAACTGTGATCACTTCTAAGAAATATTTATCAGTTCATTTAGAGAAACTCATATTTAGTCTAACTATAAGAACACATTGAATATAAGTTTAGTTCGACTAATCAACTACAAAATTTAATTTTCATTTAATGAAATGCTAGAATTTCAGTTTCAACTTTGATATTTTGTCGTTTTTTGACACCTAGAATCTTTTAAAAAGAATATAATTTTCAAATTAACTACTTTGCTTTGCCAATTTCAAATCATTCTATGTCTTTCTCGGGAGTATTCAGCATCTTTTAAGATTTTAAATGCCATTAAAACATTCAAATGTAATTTCAAACCTTCTTTAAAGTTTAAATTTTTTCGTAAAGTGGTTATGGTACTTAAATTCAGTGGATTGTTTTCCATAGGAGTTATTCCAAATATATCAATCAAATCATAAACTGACTTCATCGATTCATCTTGGTCCAAAGAACTCGCCAACATTACATCTTCAGCGTAATAAAAATAATTCGGATCTGATGAATCAGAACTCCGCTTGTGTTCACCAAACTTTACTTTATTACATTCATTTGAATGTGGTAACAGACCATATTTAAAAAATGAATCATTCTCATCCTTACCACTATCTCGAAGCAATTTTTCGTGCATCCAATACCACTCAAACTTTTTCAAAACAAGTTCGTAAACATCTTCTTTCGATCCACAAAATATAGGAATTCCGGCAATATCTTTATTGAAACAAACTCTTCTAGTTTTCACTTCCACAGCATACTCACACGTATGTATCTCAGACAACAAAACAATTCTATCTTCTCCGAAAGGATCACACGCGAATTTAACCAGAGAACTACGGTTTCTGCCACTTCGTTCGCAAATATCGCCTTCTGTGTAATTTCGCACTAAATTCAAACTAAATTTACTTCCATAAAAATCGTTTACTTCATTTTCTTTGAAATAATCTGTATATTTTAAACCCAATGAATATGTTGTCTGGGTTACGTGGATTTGTGTGATACCTGTTTTGGGACAGAAAACATACAACCATTCTCTTCCATCAAACCATCCTAAACAGGACATGTTGTTTACTTTGTTGGAGTATATGGAGTATAATAGTTCTTCTGAGGAGTATATTTCTCTAGATGGTATTTTACATTGGTATTTTTCTCCACGTAGAGTCATAGGAATTGTGTCTCCTTCGATGAGCGCCATTTTGTTGTCATCGACAAATATAACGTCGTAATGATAATTGGTGCTATACTCTGCTCCGAATACTGCTTGAAGCTTGTTCAGTTGTAAAATTGCAACGCAAATAATGAACCACATCGTGTTTGTTCTTGTTTAAAAACTCTACGGTATAAATTTTGTTATTTGAAGTAAAATGTTTAATTTTGCAGGATAGAGAAATTTAAAAAAAATATGCCTTAGAAGTTTTGTTCTTAAAATATGATCTCTCTTTTTCTTGTTAAAAATACTCATGTTGATGCCAACCTTTAAATTTTGAAATTTTATTGTTTCATTAGTATAAAAATATCTGATAAAACAGAAAATTACTTTGACACAAGCAAAAACAAATACGTATTGTAGAGCTTATATAAATTAACTACTTGCAGTATATATTGCTTTCACGATCATCTTAAAAAGGTGAATAATTGTTTTTTTAGAGGGGGGCATTGGATAAGAGGCATTTAAATTCTTTGAACAACACTTTAAAATTTTGTTTTACAAATAACCATTACATAAAAAAATCTGGTTTTGTAGTTCAATATTCGCGATTGCAACGAACTATAGGGGGCGTTGTTGTATGTGCCGAATCCCTGCGATTTCCATATGAACAGTCATTCAGTTACACTGGAGACGTCTTTAATGTAGCATTGTAACGTTCCATCTTTATTGTGGCTGATTAAATTTAAAAAAGAAAAATTTTCGTTTTCTTTCTTATGCAAACGAAAACAAAATGGTATCTCTTTTTTTTTTAGAGAAGGAACATCCAGAACACATTGGAAAAATAATTGCAAATAAAGAGAGAAAAATAGGTATATTCTTATAAGAGTTCAAACCTAATGCCTGAGAAATAGTTTTACTAAATTTAATGGTATAACATGAAAGGCCCATTTAAATTTTAACGTAAAATAAAGAATGCTTACGAAACAAAACAAAAAAGAACCATTCTTTTTTTGTCGTCATTTTTTAGTGTTACGAAAATGCGTCTTTGGGACTTGCCAAAAACAAAACAAGATGCAATTTTATTTTTTTAGGAGCAAAATATTTTATGGAGTGAAATATAACGAAAAATGTACCAATGTCCATAACATGAAACTTTATCTTAGTAAACGTCCGTTTTGGAAATGTTATTTCATTTTGAATCTTATTTATTAGAGTTCATAATGGCTATAGAATCAAGTGAGAGAAAAGTTTGTTTTGAATCTATGATAAACTCTATATCGGCCCATTTCCCACCGAAATCCGATTGACTACTTTGATTTTAAACAAAGTGTTTCATTTTAAGATTTTTTCAAAAAATTTTAAGTGTAGATTTGCGGCACTTAAAAATCGGCCAAATCTGTAGCTGTGGTTAATACGTAAGTACCGAATTTTTCTTCCATACTTTTCTGAATCATATTACTTCATTAGAATATGCAAGAAGTATACATAAACACATAATGCTATACCATTTAATTTTTCAAAAAAAGTATTTTGACAAAAATTTTTATCAAAATCTTATAAACTAAAAAACGTAAAATAAAGAATTCTTAGGATAAAAAACGATTTTAAAAATTCTTTATATTGAAATAAAAACTTTCATGTTTCTTTTTTTTTATTCTTATAGTTCTTAATCAGACGTAAAAAACCATTCTGTAGAGAACTATCATCAAATAAGAAAAAAAAATATTTACAAGCAAATTTTTTGTTATAAAAATCATAACACTCACCTATTTTATAAATCCGCAGAATTCCAAATGAAATGGTCTTCGTTTGAAACTTTTATATTCAAATAATATATGCATAGATTATCCCTTCATTACTTTAAGATAACATACCACACATCAAAATTTTATAATTGTAAGATCTCGATATGAATTTGAATATGTAGCTTGAAAACAGAATAGCTGAATTCTAGTTGAAATTATTCTTCCAAAACTAAAAAATACTTACCAAAGAAAACGATAAAAAAATTATTAATAATCACCACAAATGAAACTATTTCAAGTAGTTCGAATGATTCTTTATTGTTGTTTTCCGAATTATATAGATACATAAATATATACTATTCTATAAAGAAGAAGAATATTCTATAACTATTACAGTTCTGAATTCACTTAATTCATTGGAATGACGAAAGCAATGTTGACTTCCTTTTAATTTGTAATGAATTGAAGACAGAAAAAATTATTTTACCGTAATTCACACATCTGTAACAGCAAGTAATCATGAAATTGGAAGTTATGTTGTTGGTAATAGAAAGGTAAAAATTATTGAGAAATTGTTCTTCAAATGCTTGGCAAGTTCTGCTTCAATGTTTGGCATATTCTGGTTAGTTTTTTCAAGAAGTTCTACCTTTTCCTTAGGGAATTTTTGCTTCCTATTTGCTGCTAAGAAAATGGCGTCCGTCATTGCCAATGGTTATGTGAGAACTAATGCCCGATATTTACAGTCTCCCGCTAGATGGCGTACTCGAGTGTTGCGATCGCGAATAGTAAGTTAAGTTAATCTTAAACTTATTTTTTGAAAGAAGCAACTATGTGCGTAATATTCCTTTCAATATGAAAATTTGTTAAACTATTTAGGGATATTTGATATTGATGTTCAGTGCGAATGGACAGAGATGCCAAATTGCCTAGCTTTGTAAATAAATATTTAGTTGTAGTAACGAAATTAAGTTATTTTTACTATAGTATTTTTCACTTTAAGTAATTTTTCCACTACTACATATCAAAAGTTCAAAGAGTCGTATAAAATGTAACTTTATGGCAGTTATCTCGAGGTGACGCTTTTATGAGGTGGACACAATTGTCCTATTACTTACAATCCAGTTCGTTACCAATTTATTAAAAATTTTGTCGTTGTCATCTCTGAATAATATCAACAAATAAAGGTGTTTGAGCTGCGATGGCTCGGGGGATAGAGCAGTTGACTTCCAATGAGGTGAACCGGGGTTCGATCCTGACGATGGCTGGTCGATACGAATTCCGCTTCCGGCTTTCACCGACCACAGTGCTGACGTGAAATATCCTCAGTGGTAGACGGATCATGGGTTAGAGTCCCCTTGTCGTCAAGCTAACCATGAGAGGTTCTCGTGGTCTTTTTCTCCATATAACGCAAATGCGGGTTAGTTCCATCAAAAAGTCCTCCACTCCACGAAGGCAAATTTCTCTCAATACTTGATCCAGGAGTTTCCTTGTCTTCTGGATTGGGTTCAAAATTACAATGGTACGAAGTTGAACATTAGCAGTCGTAAACTAAAAAATTGGGTTGGCTCTTCAACGACGGTTATAAAAGAAATAAAAAAAACAAGGTTTGGGTGGATCCAAGAATAGCCACCCCGTGGCGATTTTTTTAAATCTCGCCAAACCAGGTTTCCCGAAAATATATCGGGGAGATTATTTTGAACATCCGATCACACCACAATCACACTACCAAAATTCTTAAACTTGATTGGTTATTTGACATGCATATCCACGTGAAAGTTGGATTTCGTTAGAAAAGTGGTAAAAGGGTTTATTTTTTCGCCATTTATGCTTCGGATCCCTCGCTGTTAGAATCACATAAGTAATAAGTGAAATTTTCGTATATTTAAATCGTTAAATATTATAAATTATAAATTAAATTGTGTTTTTTAAATCAAATAATTTAATAATTTAAAGAGTTTTTTTAATAATCAAAAAGCAATGTTTATCCCAGTAATATTGGCCAACTTGGCGAAATTTCAAAAAGTTGCCAAGAGGTGAGCTATTATAGGAATTTTACCAAGTATTTAGGTTAGCTCTTGATATTATTTCACCAATTAAGTGAAATTCTAAGGCATGTCATAAATACATAGAACAGTGACAAAAAAAGTTTTATGAATGATTTAGAACAACAAAGAATAACACTACTTGACAAATTTGATTTAATTCAGATGACTATATGCAAAATTGAGAGATGCTCAGGTTACAAAGGAATTGCAACCTTTTATTTTAGTGCATAAGTTCGGTTCTTGATATTAGAGGTAAATTATGCAGGTAGTCGACTTCACTGTAAAAAATTTCGGATCGAATTACAGTAAAAAGTTTTAGCACTCACGGTGGCACTAAAAAAAATTCTGTTGTACCGTGATATTTACAATAATATTTACTATAAAGTCCCTGAATCACTGTAATTAAATAAATATTACTGTGAAAATTACGATATTAAATTTTGCGGTAAAAATAGATTTTGAGGCAAAATGGATTAGATACATACTGCACTCAAGATAGACGTAATTTGATCCAGAATTTTTTTAAAGTGTTAACGGTTTCTAGTGTATTTGTAGCATGAAGGCATAAAATATGAAGTCGGTATATTTGAGTTCTAGTAATTAATAATTAATTAACTTTTTTTTCCAAATTGTAAACATTTGTGGAGTGATTTATAAAAAATTGTAGGAGAAGCATTCGATTTCGTTATATTTTGTACGCAATATCGAAAAAAATCTAAATAATTCATTAAATTGCTGCAGTTTTACTCACATTTCAACAGAAATACTCATTTCTGAAAAACTTAGCAGCAGAATCATAAAGGTATGCTGTCAATAAAAAAAATATATTACACGTATTGTTATGCTTAGCAGTGTTGTGCAAAATTTTATTTTTTGCTTTAATTCTTCTTTTTTTATCTTTTTTTCTTTTTTTTTAGTTATTTAAGTAAGTGAAAAACAAAATAAATTTCATTTCATTTATTACTAGGAGGTTCTACTCCCTGCTCACTCCTCTCACCTATCCCCAGAATTGCTTCTCATGCAGATTCCTAATACTTCTTCTTTACTAATGCATAACACTTCTGATTTAAACTTAAAATAAAAGTATTGATATTTTATATAACTATAGGAAGCTCTGTCTCCCTCCCGCTCACAGTTCTCCGACCCCATTAATTGCTTCTCATTCCTAAATAAATTTTTTTTCTCTTAATATTTTCCACAAGAACATAATTTTAAAATTTCAAATAATTAGAAAAAAATATTTCTTAAAATATCACTCTTTTTTTAACTAAAAATTTTTTTAAATAATTGCACAAAAACAACTGAAATATTAAATAAATAATTTGTTTTAGTCTCATATAAATATAGTAACAAGTTTTAAACATCATAATCGATTTTTAAAAAATGTTTTAACGCTCGAAACGTCTGGGACCCTTCCACTTGGAAACCGCAGCTTTAAACTATCCCTATGCATTTTTTAGAATACCCGATTTCATACATAAAAATCACGAGTACCCGATTTCAAGAATCATTTGGTTATTTAAACTAATTAATAATAATGATTTCCTCGATTGAACCTAGGTCAACAGCTAATAATGCATCGTAAACATTGCCTACTAAATTGTTTTTTAAATTAACTTACTTGGTTTTGGCTACAAAATTAGTTCTTTAGATTTTTTCAATTTCAAATAGCTACATTTTTCATTTCGTAAAAGAAAAAACAAATTGAAGCAATAAATAAATACATTATAATGAATAAGATGAAATTAAAATCATTAAAAAAGGAATTCATAAAATACACATTCAGTTTAGGTTTAGTGCAGTACTACTTTAAAGCTTATTCATGACATCCAAGTTTAGCAGGTAATTAAATTTAAAATAATTAATCACCAACTATAAAAATATTCTAATTAATTTTATTACTATTCCTTAATAAATGCAAATATACAATAATCCCAAATGGTTATTCATTAAAATTAATGTAGCTATCTGTTAAATTAACTAATCACTCGCGTCTTCTTCTCAGTGAGGGCAATTTTTTAAGACACTCAAAAAAACTCTAATGTTGTACTTGTTTTTAATTTCTTTTATCATTCCTATTAATTGATATTCATTTAATTGATTTTCATTTAATTGTTTTTTAAGAAAAGAGTTTCCGGCTTATTACTCACTTTACTTAAAAAATATGCATTTATATTTATATAAGAGAAGTGAATTAAAAGCAATACCTCAATCATAGATGCAACTGTAATATTCTCTAAATTTATCCTATTTATTTCAAACAACTTAGATCATATGAAGTAAAAACTTACTTTGAAAAAAAAAGTATATATTTTTAAATATTAAGTTTTGATAACACTGAAAAAAAAAAAAATGGCTTCTGGAGTAAAGTTACCTAACTTTTAGTTGCAGTTAACTTTCTAAACTCGAATATCATATGGTAAAAAGTTTATTGGCTCATTTTGCAATGATATTTATAAGTATACGCTAGTTGCCCAATCTTAATTGCAGTTAACTTTCTGAACACGAATTCCATATGGAAAAGCGTTTACTGGCTCGTTTTAGAGAAATATTTACGCGTTTTCGTGTTATAAAACGGCTATAATTAACACTCTAAAAAAATTTCCCCTATTTGCAGTAACCTGAAAAAAGCGTTCCAGTTTCTGACAATAAAAATAAATTTATGACATAAAGTGTGTTATCATAACCCTAAAAATACAAGCGTATTCGTAACTTTTTTAGGGCAAAATATGTGGTCACTGACCGTAAATTAACGTTAAGCTAGTAAAAGTTATCTGCAGTTCGGGCTTTGTTTGCGCCTCAAGCAATTTGTCTGTCAAGTCAAGGCGAACAGCCCATCGAGAAATGAGAAAGTTACGTATTCCTTGGCCATCAATATAGTAGGAGTGCGTGAGAGATGTTTTTTGACGTCGTCTGGGTGAACCCAGAACCATTTTTGACCGTAGCCTGATGCTGTAACCAAAAAGATTGTATTCTGTCAAATTGAGTTAGTAAGCTTTATATAATAACCGAATAAACTAACGGACAACTCTATTAAATTTGTTGAAAATCATTACAATTACGGGTACTGGGCCTTTTTTTCAAAGAAAAGAGCTGGATCGATAAATTAAATGAAACCTATCCGAACTTTACAGAAATTCTTTTTAATCGCAGTACGGCGAAGATAGCTCAAAAAACGTCAAAACACGTACATGGGATAAAAATTCCATAATTTAAGCATACCATAAATAAAGCAAATGTTAAAAAACTGCACAACCCTGATCATTGGATTTAGAGGAAAAAAATGTGAATAAATTTAAATATTACTATCTAAACAAATAATGTATTGTGTCTGATGTAATTGTTTTTAATACTAAATCAAGTAAAAACGAGTTCGAAGTCATGGGACTAATATAAATTAGAAATTATAAGGGTTTGTATACAAAAAATGCATTGTTTGGCTTGTGACTGTTTGCAAATTAAGCATTATCTAGACACTATATAATCAGGCATTATCTAGACTAGATGAATTGAGCATTGAAATCCAAGTTGTAACTTTTCCGATTGATGAAAAAATTCCTACTTTTTTAGGCAATATTCGATAATAAAGGGGAATTAGAAATTTTTATGTAAAAATGTGCAACTAATGAACATAACTTATGAACATTAAGCTTTGCGTATTAAAATAAATAAATAGTTTTATATAAATTAGAATTAAAATAAAATTTTCTTTTTTAAAATTAACGCAAACTTAAAAACTAAATGTCTTCAGAGCACTGTTAACTGGTTTAAAAAGTTAAAAAAACTTGTATAAAAATAAAATTTTAACCTGATATTTTTGGTTAGAAATTAATTAAAAAAATTGAGGCATGCATTTTTTAAATATAACTTAAGAAGGCCAATTTTAAATTCAATTTTCCAAAATCTTTCTTCAGCAAATATAAGCCTGCATTTCTTTCAAAACCAACTAATGTAATGAAATTGCGTTTTCTTTCATTTTGAATTTATCGTCCCTCTCATAATATTCTGTTGAGTAAACAACAATATAATTATTTTTTTCAACGAAGATTTTCATTCACGCCTAGAGAAAAAATTTCTGGTAAAATTACCTTAATTACCGTGCATTAATGTAATTTCGGCTTTTTTTAGAGAAAAAAATAGAAAATTCTGATTAATAAAGCCAAAATATGCTGTATTTAAACCATTCATTAGGCAATTTTTTCCATTCATATGGTAATTGTTTACCGGAAATTCTGATTTTCAAAATTATAGTTACAAGAGATTTAGTTAATACTACAAAACTAAGAAGTAAAAACTGAAAATCGTTTTTATGCCATGCAAAAAAGATAAAATCAACAAATGATAAAATTTACAGGATAAAATCACCAAATTTAACCACATGTTATAAAGCCTTGTTGTTATAAAGCCTTGTATAAAGTCATTGTTAATTTCCTTAAAATTATGAAATTAGTTATAATAATTATTAAATCGATCACAATTAATATACACTGGTGGACAAAATTAAGAAAAAATCAGAATTGGACACACCTTCAATGGGCTAATGTTCTCTTCACCGATGAGTCCAGATTCAGTCTACAACCTGATTCTGGACGGTTATTGATATGGAGGGAGCCTGGAACCCGATACCACCCCATCAACATTATCGAAAGGGTCCATTATGCTGGTAGAGGACTCATGGTTTGGGCAGGGATCATGCAAGATACCCGCACACCGCTCCATGTGTTTGACAATGGTTCCGTGAATGCCCAGAGGTACGGGCAGGAGGTCCTAGAGCCCTATGTGCGTCTTTTCAAGGGCGCTGTTGGCCCTGACGACAATGCGCGACCACATAGGGCTCTCATGGTTGATGAGTATCTGGAAAGCGAGGATATTCAACAAATGGATTGGCCAGTCAAATCCCCTGACCTGAATCCTATTGAACATGCTTGGGATGCTCTTGGGAGAGCTATTGCGATGCGCCAACCTCCCCCCAGAACCATTCTGGAGTTAAAAATTGCTCTGGTGGAAGAATGGGAGGGTCTTCCACAAGTCCTCCTTACTTCCCTTATTAACAGCATGCATACTCGTTGTGCATGCTGTCTGTCTGTCAGGGGTGACCATACACCATACTAGAGGCAACACACACTGTACAAGCCTCACTTTTATTGTCATCTTTTATCCTTAAAGTCAGACTACATTGGATTTATTGGCAATAGGTCTTGCCAGTGAATGGCACTTTCATTTTTGTTTTGTATACTTTATTATCATGGAATACTTTATGGAATACTATACTTTATGGAATACTTATGGAATACTTATGGAATACTTATGGAATACTTTATGGAATACTTATCATGGAATACTATATCCATACCAAATTTCATTTGTTTATATTCATTATTTTTTGAGATATTTGGGAAAATGTCTTCCATCTCTTAATTTTGTCCACCAGTGTAATAATAATCATAATCAATTATAACAATTATAATAAAAATATTTTTTTTACAATGGTAGGGTGAGTTACAAAGATAATAAGTAACATGCAAAAATCAAAAAAAGACCAGAAAAAAAAGGGAAAACCCATAAAAAATGGTAATGAGCCCACGAATTCGTTACTCCATAAGTTCTCTGGCTTGTCAGTATAGTGACGTCAACGGTATATGATAAATAAAACTATATAAGAAAGAGTACTATAATGAAAATATCAGTCAATGTTAGTCATTATAATAACAATTATAAATTAGTTAATTGGTAATTTTAAAATAAACTATTTTTTCCATTTGCATTAAAATTTTATTACAAAAAATTACAAGAAAAAGCTTTTAAAAATTTTATAAAATGTCCCATTTAACAAAGATTTAAGAACAGAATTTTATTTTAATAATATTTCTTAAAGAGAACGTTTATTTAAAAAAAAAGAATTTGAAGTCTCATAGCTTAGTAAACTTGATTTTTAAAATATATATTAATTGAAAAAAATTAACTTCAAGAAACAAGTAATGAATTTTTTTAAACTAATATAGTGTCAAACAAAACAGTATTTTTTAATAAACTGAAACTCGTTTGGTCAAAAATTATGTTAAATTATCTGTTTGAATCTAGTTATTTGAAATTATATAGATTTCGATTTTTTTTAAAGACGGCAGCTTGCAAAGTATCTAAAATTTATGTCTTGAAGAAAGTACTAAATTCAGAGTTAAATATGGAACTTAATACAATAATAATTGTACGAACTAGTTTAAAATTGTTGAGTAATTGTTAATATTTAACACATAACACCATTTTTAAAATAATGACGTAAAAATTCAATCAAAACATTTGAAAAAGTTGTACCAAATTTTTATAGTTAATATCTAGAGAAATTTTTTGTAAGAAAAAGGCTTTTTTATTTAAATTACCACTTGAAAAAATAAAAAAATTAAATTTATAAAATTGAAAAAATTAAATTAAAATTAACAGTTAAAGGAAGAAAATTACTTAATACTAAATTTATTTTTTAAATATTTTTTGATACAAGAATTTTATATTTTAACTCATTTTTTATTTTTTCCATTCTTATGTGAATCCTAAAAATTCAACTAAACTGTTTGTTTTATTACTTTTTTTAATTTTTGGAATTTTTAATTTTTTCATAGTATTAAAAATATTATTTAATTATTTTCTGATATAATAATAGTTATAGTCATATAAATATTACATAAATATTTAAAGAATAAAATTCGTTAATTGAGTTAATAAGTTAACAAGTTCAAATTACTTACAAAAATTAATCATTAGTCATTTAATTAATGAACTAATTATAATTTTAATCAACTTCTTATTTTTCAATTTCTTATCTTTCAATTTCTTTTTTCAAATTTTAAATTTTAATATTTTAAGTAAGTTTTGTCTATAATTTATCAATTTAGTTTATTCGAAATTATTTTCATGTCATACAAAATCTAATGTCGTTGCACGCTCGAATTGTGAAAAGTACAATAATATCACATAATATATTACTCGTAGAAAACTGTAAATCATTTCTATGGTATTTGTAATTTTTTCCCAGCATTTATTTACAGCGTTTGGAGTGTCATAGGTCATAAATTAGATCATATATTCTAGATAATATCAAAGCTTGATATGCATTCAAAAAAAAATTTCATTCTGGTATAAAGATATTTTACTAAGTTTGAGTCGTTCCAAAATCTCTTTCCAAGTTCGAAAAATTCTTATTAGACACTTTCGACGCAGAAGTAAAATTTCAGCCCTTGCTCCCCTTCTTCTATTTCACAAGTAATCTAAACGTCACTGCATTCTTAAACGTCAAATCTATTTTCTCATAGCTTTCTTCGAACAAAAACATGTCCTGCTTTTGTATCAAATCTGGACGGGTGTTATATATTTTGTTGACATGTTATAACATATTCATTTTTATCATTTTCAAAAGCATTAAATGTTAAAAACTCAATAAAAATGCCAGTTAAGATACTCGCTTCCCATTCTCCTGAATAAATAAATAAGTATCGCATGTACGGAGATAGAGCAAAACAAAGAGGAGTGCATCGTTTGATTTTTCAAGTGATGTCAGATTCAGTATTTAGAAATTCTTAGTTGTTCTTTTTTTGTTTTATTATTGTTCGATGAAAGTTGATAAAATTACATTTCACGCAACATAAAATTTAAGGTTTTTTACTCATCAAATTGTGAAACATTGTAATGCCGTAAATAATGCTACTTCTGTGTAAAACTACTCATTTTTAAAAAAAAACAAATAATAGAAGTTATTGAATTAAATAACAGTAATAACTGAATTAAATAATATAATTTTTTCCTAATTTTTTTTCTAAAGAAATTATATTTTTTTCGCATAAGAAAAGAAATAAATTTAAGTTAATAAATGATATTTTATTTATTCTCCTTATTAATTAGCTTAATTCATACCTTTTTTAGCAACATAAAAATATTCGAGTTAAAATCAATTCTATAAATAGAGATTCAATCTTCAACTGGCTAAAATATTTACATAAAAATTCAACTTTTGAAAATCAAGAATTAAAGGTTTGTTGCAATAGAGATGTACGTACAAGCCACAGCTGAACTACATCATTTGAACAGAATAAATTAATCAATTATTAAAACGTTATAGTCGTGAATGGCAACTAGTTATTTGCACTACTCCTATTGGATGGTTTGTATTTTCATCCTAATAGAAGCGTATTCCTATTGGTTTCTCTGAAACTGATTGATCATTGAGGGATTTCCATTGGATAGGAAAGAAAAGTTTGTCCAGCTTAGATATCTCTAAATTTTGGTTTTATAAAATAGTTATTATTAGCTTTCTCAGTCAAAAAATTTTGAGTTGTCAAGGCTAAAACAGGAGTTCTTGGAAATAATCAATTCCTATAACTTGTCACATCATAGATTGTTTACTAATTTTTGGTTAAGTATTTAGAAAACATTATTCAATTCAAAAAGTATTACATTTTAAATTCAATAAAAACTCCTGTTCATCAACTCAAGTACCTTTTATTGAGTAAATAAACACGAAGTAAACATAGAAAGAAAACAATTGCGCTTTTTGCTGTTGATGGCAGATTCGGTATTTAAACTTGTTCCCTTATTGTCCTTCATTTGAAACCATGGAAAGGTGCCACCTGCTTTCGATGGCTTGAACGGGTTCCTTTTCAGTGGAATGTTTCCCCATTATTAGTAATTCAATTGGGTTTCCCTTTGTTCAATATTTGCTGACTTATCTGGGGCGAGTAATTTAGTCAGCAATGTCACGTGTTGGGCAAACGCCGGAAATGAATTTATCAGAAATACCGAGATTACATCCCAATTCCAATATTAAATTAGAAAATGATACTCTATTTGAATAAATCGCTTAAATGCAGCAATAGTTGCTTAGTTTATGGTATTGTTCTCACACTTATTGCATAAAATTTGAATACTCCTAAACTAGAAATTTAAATGTAATATAAAAGCCATATTAAAGCTATCCATATTAAAGCTATAGACAAATAAGTTTCCAAGAGAGATAAAAATCGCTCTCAGTGATTTTAATTCATTTTTTAAATTTATTTCGGGAGAGGTTATATACCTCGCTTCAACCAAAATATGTTAATAATATAAGTAATTAGATTTTGATATGAATCATGCAATTGCAATATTTGTAAATATTAAAGTCGTAATAGCATTAGAAATTATTAACTTCAGTTGAGTAATAATTCTATATCACCTTTAAGAAAGAAGGTACTTGCATTGACGTTATGCGCACGCAACAAACAATTAACAAAACCTGTAACAAAAAAAGTTACGCAAACGCAATTACTAAATAAATTTCATTAAAAAAAATAATAAAAAAAACTTCGTGCAAATGCAAGTACTTATTAAATTCCACAAGAAAAAAATATTGCGCAAACGCTAAATTAAGTTTAAAAAAAGTTGTGCGACAGCACTATTAGCGGGGAATGAGCTAATAATAAAAATTCTTATTGCAGTAATGTCAGTTAAACATTTACGAACATTATAGCAGAGAACTATGAATTTTACGTCAAAAATACACATATTTCACCTTTAAATTTTACTAAGCATTTGTACAATTTACGTATAACTGAAGCGTAAAATTATAGCAAAACATGGTTATCCAAAAAAAAAATAATAATAATTAATCATTTAAAATTATGCGTAAATAAATTAGTTTTTTTCTTTCTTTTTTTTTTTTTTTTTTTTTTTTTTTTGAGAATATTTTACCAACCACTTTTTACTAAAAAAGAATGAGTACCTTATTTTTACGTGAAATTTATGACAACAATACGTCAAAATGTACATAAGTTGAAACGTCAAATTATACAAATAAGTAGTTATCCAAGAGCACCGATAATTTGCGTAAATAAATTCGAACCAGAATTTCATGAAGTTTTAATGGTAAATTTGCTTAATAATACGTAAATTACACAGAATCATTTTTACTAAATTTAAATAGCAAATAATTGGTAATTGGTAAAATACTTAGGTAAAAAAGTTAGTTAATAATGCTTAAAATATACCAAAGTTTTTTTTTCACCAAATATCTCAATAGTGATGAACATTCCATAAAATTGCTAATTGCGTAAAATTAACCAATAAACCGCATTGACTTTAACCAATTTCCCAAATATTTATTTTTAATTTACATATACATGGGATATTTCCACATTGGAAACTAATTGTCCAAACTTTTAGTGTACGTTACTTTCCTTAGCACAAAGCAAAATGAAAAATTTTATGCGTTTCGTAATACGGATGAGAAAAAAAATTACTTGGAATTTCTTATAATTGACGCCAATGAATAATCTAAATTAGTTTAAATAATTGTTTCAGCAATATTGTTGGTTTGAAATTCTTAAAGCTATTTACATTAACAAATTAAATTTCAAAATAAAAAAAAAATTAGAAAATTAGTTTAGTTTTGAAGAACTAAATTTGAGTTTAAAACTAGTTAATTATACCCTTAAGTTTACGAACGAATAACTATAATTGCCGAGGAGGAAGAAAATGACGGAGTAAACACGTTTTCACCCAGCTTTTATTAGTGATTTGTATGCTATGTGGGAGAATAGTTTTAAAAACGTTAGAATTATTTTAGTTATTCTACGTTAATAATAATCATGGAAGTAGACAGACTAAACAAGACTTGTTGCAGACTAAACAAATAATTTTTATTCGGTTCTTACCTTTCAAAAGAAAGATTCCAACTTAAAAAAAAAAAAAGAATTACTTTTAAAAAGAAAAAATATTTTTATTAAAAAAAATCAGAAATATATCAAATTCTCATAATTATTCTACCCACACACTTCATACAAAAATCACGAAAATACACTTAAAAAAGCACCACTCCAACAATGAATTTAACGACCAATTTGATTCAGGCTGTTTAGCCTATAATTTAATGGAATTATTCGAATGTAAGAAGACATTTTTTGAAAATTTATTGAATAAACAAAGATTAATTTGAAGTTTAAGGAAAAGGGCTTTTAATTTTTTTTAAATTTTATTTCTTCTTTAGCAGTATAATTAATATTTGTAATGCATAAATTAATAATGGTATCTCATAAATTAATAATTGTGTCTCAATTCAAGACGCGATATTTTTGGAAATTAGAAAATTTCTATAATTAATATAAAAAAGTACCTATCAGTAAACTTTAAATTAACTCTTGTATGTTAAATATTTTTTTAAAAAATGTATTGAACTAGTTTTGAATATTTAACTACTATTACGCCTAAATTCAATTACAATAAATTTAGACTAAACTGCCCGAATCATTAAATTCACATAATTGTTTAAGTATGTAGTAGTTTTTTACGATGTTTTTTTTATTACTGTTCTTTATTGATACTTTTCTTTTCTACAACGCTCTTTTTTCTGTTTACTGTATGCTTAAGATTATCATACATGGTGTCCCTTAATGACCACCCTTAACAAAGCGGTTCCCAAATGATATTATGCAGAATATCCTGGAGTCCAAGGGTTCCATGAGTAAGGATTTTTTTAAAAACCATTAATGATTTTTTGAAACCTGTAACAGTTTTGTATCCAACCAATGATCCATTATTTATTTAATATTAAGGCTGTTTTAGCAAATTATTTATGAAAAATAGCATTGAAAATAAAATAAGAAATTTAAAAAAAAAAAAATTCCTATAACACTACATTGAAAAAATTGTTAAAGGATATACATTTACAAACTATCGCATTAATGTTTCTCATGGAACTTTGAAATTCGAAATAAAATAACCAAAATCAAGAAAAAAATAATTATTTTTTCTGATAACTTTTTCCACAATTTATTACAGCTCTTTTTCGAAAATTAAAATTCAGCTTATTTTGTTCCATATCAAGTTAAATGGTTAATGGTTAAAACTATTGGATTTACAGCAAAAAAAAAAAAAAAAAAAAAAAAAAAAAAAAAAAACATACCCGATGAGAGTTTAACTTTCTAACATAAAACCTATTTTTAAGACTTATTGATGAAACAATGAAAAACTTTCATTCACATTAAATATTTCTGAATTAATTTAAAGTGAACGTTTTTTAAAAGTCAAGGTTCTGCCAAAAAAAGTTCGATAGTTTAGGATTTCGCGGCTTAAAAATATTGGGAACTATTGTCTCAACCTATATATTTAAATCTTTATAAGAAATTAAGTAATACGATGCATTTAGGGGCCATGAAATGATGTTCAAATGCAATGGAATTAAAATAATGTAGGAAGCGTATTCCCCATTTTATGCGCACGCAGATCTTTGCGCAACTCCTAGCCCTTTAACTAAACAGTGGTTAGTTACGCATTCTTGTTTTTCCCACGCAGCGAATGTGATTGAAGACAGACGACATTTTCTCTAATGTTTAGTGTCCTGCAGTATGTCCTATATGTAAATAAATGTTTGTTAATTTAGTTATGGTCATTGCGTTTTTCCATAATAATGTCACTTTAGAATGAATCTAAAGCAGCCCAGAAAGTTAAAGAGATTTATTAAAATCCTTCAAACTTGCAGGGAACAAAGCAACTGGCGTTTCGACTCGAAACAACTGATCTTTTATCGAACTAAATAACGGAACAAGAAATGACAAATTTTATTTTATTTTATAACCGTCGTTGAACAGCCGACCCAATTTCATGGGTTTACGACTACTGATGTTCAACTCCGTAGCCTTGTAATTTTGAACCAATCCAGAAGACAAGGAAACTCCTGAATCAGTACCCCCAGAGGTATTGATTTGTTATGGGAACATGGAGGACTTTGAGACTCGACAGATTTAACGTGCATCAGTCACCATTTACTACACGGGGAGTCTTCGGCCGGCGAGGATCGAACCCACGACCTCTTGGACAAGGGCCCAGCGCCCTACCGACCAGGCTATCCCGGCCCTGAAATGACAAATTAGAACATTCTAGAAACTCTTAGAAGATATGGAAATAATAAATAAAAGCTTATATTACATTTATACTTTTTTACGCTTTCGTCAAACGCTGAATATCCAACTCAGTATCTCTGTCTCTCCAGGACGGCACTTAGCTACGTTGACACACTTCAATATCTTTAAACACTGACCAATCATTTTTGAGATCAATAAGACCAAAAAGAAATTAAATCCTCTATATTCAAAAATCTGCTAACACAGTTGAAATTTCATAATTTATTTCAAAATTGTTAACTATCAACTTATAGAAAAATTACAATGTATGTTGCTCTTTAGAAGCAACAACAGATTCGAAACTTATACTCTGAAAGGGGTATATTTAATTATTCATGAACTTAACGAATTTTTTTTCTTCAAATTTTCAATTTATTGGAAAGTTGCTCCAATTTCAAGTGTTTCTATTTTGCAAATTTTTTCATTTTAATGCTTTGCGAAACTATACGTTACGTTTAAATTGCTGCACAAAAAATGAAACTTTAAAATTTTAAATTATGTGATGTGTAGAAAAATGTTTAGCGTGAATTGATTATTAGCTGAAGAGTAACTTGTAGTACAAAATACCAAGTGAACCACTCTGTAGCCAGGGAAAATCAAAATACCGAAATGGAGTTTAATGTGCTATATGTGAGCGTATGAACTCAACGCGAGAAATTTTCAAAACTGTAATTTGTCTGAATGTTATAGCAATCAAGCACTTTTTCGTGATTTTTCACACTTTTTGCTTTAAATAATAACTATTTTTACGTTGTATGAAAATTTATTTATCTCTCTCGAGTTCTTTATTTTACGAACTCACAGTTGAGTTAATGTCGAAAGGTGGATTATTTGCTAAATATAAATCTTGATATTTACAATGAACAGGTTCTTCATGGTATTCAATCCCTCCTTTGCTATTTCCCACCTTGATAATGATTATTTAGAGCATCAAAAGCTTTTTCTTTATTTTTTATCAATATTCATTTGGAAACCCTAATGTGTGTAATTTTTACTACTAAAAAGAGATAAAAAATAATAAATTCCGCCAAAAAATGTGGGATCCGGAAGCAAAGAGTAACCCATGAGAGAGCACCTGACTGGTGAAAAAAACTGAGCATTGTTTTTCGAAATGGATTAGCCTCGGTGATCTCGTGTCTTGGCCTTCCAGATCTCCATATCTGACCTGCTTTATTTATTTTTTCTCTGAAGACATTTGAATTCACTGGTAGCAGGTCTTAAAGAGTATACCTGCAGCACTATCGTCTTGAATCCAAAATTGTTTCCGACCTCAACGCCATCAGACAAAGTTTTTAGTGTAAAAATTCTATTTGATCTAACATATATGTAGTTGCACAATATGCAAACATAAAGTATTTTAAAACAATATATAAAATAAGTCAACTATAAAGTTATTGTAATTTGAATTATATACTGATTCAATGACATTTAAAAAAAAAAAAAAAAGAGTCGAATAAATATTTACACAGTAAAAGTCTGTAATCAAGTTGCAGTGAAACAATTTTTTTTTCTTTTCGTTCTTTGCGGTTTTCTGTCAAATCAACATTATAATTTAGGTTCGAAACAAGTTTAGAAGAATTTTAAGAAAGAAGCTAAACAAATTTTTCTCCATTTCTTTTAAAAAATAAATAAATAAAAATACGAGATGAAAAATAATCTGAAAAGCTGTGGTAATATGCAGCAACCCCTGCTGTGCTGAAGTTTTCAGTTGCCTGGCTGGGCACTACTCAAAAGGTGGAAACAATAATGCTAACTAACGTTGAAACAAAATGCTCTCATTCTACAAACTTTCGAAAATATTTATCTCTAAAATTGGCAAGAGAACAACAAGAACAACAAAAAAATACTTGAAAATACTTAAAAAATGTGATTTAAAGATGGATAAATAAGTTTAAAATGCATACTTTAACCTATTTCCACGTAAAATAATAGCATTGTTTTCGTATATAACATTTTTAGGCATGCATCAATACCTTCAACTGTTTTCTTTTCTTTTTTATTTTCTAAAATTCTTTCACTCAGTAATAGAGCTTATCGATTGCTGCCATTTGACAAGAATATATTATCAGACAAATTCTCCCAGTGGGGATTCATTTTCTTACTTCTAAATATATTAAAATGGATTTTCTTTTTTAAAATAAAATCTGTTATATTGGGCTCAGATAAAAGCATGATAATCCAAAATAGACCATTTAGTTAGAAAAAAATTATGACAAACTTTTGCAATAATTTGTGTTAGTTTCTATAACTAGTCTAATTTTAAATTTGCTCTAAAAAGCTGTGATTTAAATAATTATTGTTACAGATTACAGTTTATATTTGTATTCTGCTCTCCCCTCCTGTGTATTTAAAAGTGTATTTAAAGGGAGGACCATCGAATACTAGAAGATATATTAACGACCTACTCTACTCAAAATTTACCACATATAAGTAATTTTTAGTATTAAATGTGATTTCTTGTACAGAAATCTTTTATTTAAGATACATAAATTCTATATTAATCATATTTATGAAAAAACGCTTCAAAAACGTATTTGTAAGCAAAATAAACACGTGGTTTCTGGTAGTTTTCACAAGCTTTTTCGATAACCTCTCTTACATGACAAATACATATATTTTGTGCTTGAGCTAAACTGATATTTAACTAACATTAATTATAAAAGAACATGTAATAACAGCCTACTATAACTCATTATTGATTAAATATGGAAGTAGCAAACATAACAGATGTTTTCTTTAAATAATTGAAAAAACAGAATCACCTGCAGTTTAATTGCAACAATGAGTTATAGTAAATTAATAAAAAAAATTGTTTTTCCTCCTTCCTTCTTGAATGTAGTCATTAACAATTTTATTTGTTGCCGCTTGTACCCAGTTTCCAAATTTCAGGGACCTAGTACAAACGGTACAGCAGTTATATGAAGGGCAAACTTTACCTTTTATTATTATAGATTTGTTTTTGCTATCTCTTGTTGACAAGAGTTTAACTGTGAAAATTATTTGCTATTAATTTAATTGCATTAAAAATTGTGTGCATAATAGACTCTAATGGCGGCTAAAAAGAACAAGGAAAACCAAAAACTTGCCAAAACAATAGAGAACTCCGTTCATGCAACAAGTCTAACAAAACACAATATTTAAGACAACATATATATAATTAAAAATACATACAATATTGAATAACATATATTACAATATTAAAACCGTTGTTGAACAGCATCCCCGATTTCAGAGTTTGCGACTACCAATGTTCAACTCCGTAGCCTTGTAATTTTGAACCCAATCCAGAAGACAGGAAAGCTCTTGGATCAAACATTGGGAGAAATTTGCCTTCGTGGAGGATTTTTTGCTGGAACTAACCGGCATTTGTGTTAAATGGGGAGGAAAGCGACAAAAACCTTCCATGGTTAGCCTTACGTTGAGGGGACTCTAACCCATGATTCGTCAACCACTGAGGATATTTTGCGTCAGCGCTGTGGTCGGTACGAGCCGGATGTGAAATTCGTATCTACCAACCTTCATTAGAATCCGAAATCCGGGTCATCTCATTGGGAGTTGAACGCTCGATTTCCTTGGCCACCATTGCTCAAATTAGAGCTTTTTCTCTTTCTTCCACTGTACTACAGCCTGTTTCAGGCCAGGGCAATGTTTTAATACTTTCTTGGCATATAATTTATTTGCTTTAGCGCAACTTATAATTTATCTCCAAGTTTTAGTAAAGTGTACTATTTTTCTGCATGATAGAATATTTTAGTAAATATATTTGTAAGAATATTTTTGTATCTTACACGGTACCCTCTTTTTAATTTATTTATTTTTCGGTTTTTGCCATGCGTCCCTAATTTTTATGGAATTCATAACCTTTTCAAATAAAAAAGAATTTTCAGACTGGATTTCTTTTTTCGAAATTTTCAATTTGAATTCAGGGTTTTTAAAATTAATATGCAAGATATAATTGAAAAATTATGATGCAGGCCTTAACAAGTTAGGAATATCCCAAAATATATAAATAGATAGATTTCGGTCTTTTCAGATTTTACACATTATGAATTTTATTCTCAAAACATTTGAACTTATTAAAAATATGTGTTCCATTTTATTTCGTAAGTATCATTTAAGCAAGGCTAATTTCCTTTTTAGTACAAATTAATCAGAAACAAAATAAAATATTTCGAAATTAAAAGAATGTATATTTCATTCTTAAGCATGTCTCGACTCATTAGCCAAGGCTTTTTGAGACGGGAATTTCATAAGTCACTCGGTTAAAAACAGAAGAATTTCACGAACACGATTTCTTTATAAAGAATGCAATAAATTCTTGATGAGTGATTGTTTTCGAATACCGCTTCCAGCAATACATTCAAGTAAAACCCCTCATTTTTATTCTTTTTCGCGCATTTTATTTCCTGCGGAGGCAAATACTAAGACGAACACTTGTTCCAGAGCCATTTAGGTAATAATAAGTCTTCGTTTTTTATCGTATATCGTCTGCTTTTTTTCTCGTTGCCACACGAAGGAAATTACAAAATTTTCTTTGATTTCGATATGATGTGGGAGTTTTATGAGAACAAAGTCGTGTAAAGAAAAATGACAAATAAAATTTGAAACGGGTTTTTTACATTTTTGATTACGTTCTTTCGCGCAGCAATTTAATTTTTAATAGTACACATCTTAGTAATAAATCCTTAATTAGTTTTACTACTATCTAATAAATTCGTTGTTCGCACTAGCCGTATATTGAATGATATCTTGCTCACTAACCTCTTGAGGAGACAGAGCGTCCAATATAGTAGACAACATTTAGTACGATGTTATCACTTTAAAAAATATTATTTTAAGATCATTTTTTTTCTGTTTCTATGACTTTACAAAAAGCGATTGTCGATGTAAAACTGAAAAAGAATTTTCCCTTGTCGGTTGGAGTTTTTAATCACTGTGAAAAACTAGGGTAAGGAACTTGATTCAAGTCACCTTTTTTGACAGTTTATGGCAAATAAATATCTTATTACTATTTAGGTCTAGTATATTTTGTTTCATGAACAAAATGGGAAGAAATACATTATATTAATATCCTTTAATATGTGTAAAATGCTAAAAATTTAAATTAATATTTTTTATGCAACAATTAAAAATTTTGAAAAAATAATAAAGTTTAAATAATTGATTTTTTTATCACATTTAGAAGTTTAAATCCTTTTAAGATACATATTTGTAAGTAAAAAACGTATTTTCTGCTATTTTGAGTTCGGTTCTCAGTGTGATCTACTAAGCAAGCCTATTTACAAATACATATTAGCAAGCAATAACTTGCGCAACCTAGGAATATCTCAAATGTATTTCCCCTTTAAAGAAACTTTAATATGATGCTTTTCTATCAATACCCAATGCATCCACTATGTTTAAATACGACTTAAAAATTTTTTCGTTGCATACCATTTAATAATCCCTGAATGAAAGTATTATCAATATTATCCTAGTTTTTGGTGGTGGTAGCCTTTAGAGACTGCCTGACACTGGTATATACAGACAAAACTGAGGATTCTTTATCACGTTTTCTTAGAAATTGGGATCAGTGAAAAATATAAGCCATTCCATAACATGAACCCTATTATCCAAAAACCATTTTGTAACGTGAATGGAGACATTGTACAGCTAGAAAATCCAACTTGGACCACCAACTCTCTCGACAAAAGGCAATAAATGAGTTTCTATTATTTTTTGATAACTTTAGGGGACCGAAGAAAAAAGCCCCGTTAAGCTTATCACCGTAGCTGAAACCTTCCCACACTATTTATAAGCATCCACCTTTCTATCTAATGTAGAAGCTTTTTTTTTCCTCACCTAAAATTTCTTGTATTTTTGGTAAGATTTTCTACATCTTCAAAAACTCTATTGTTAGTGATACTTTGCTGCTATGCCACATTTATCAAATATTTAAACTTAGGCATTTTAATGTCTTAATTTTAACTGTATATGTATCGCTTTAGTATGAAGTAAACTCTGTTGTATTTAATCGTATCTGCTTTTACCATGTCTGTTATTTAACCTTGAGGAAGGTGAGCCATTGTGACACCGAAATACATCAAGTTTTTATAAAAATTGTATTATTTGTGATTTTGAAATTTATTTTTAATGATATTTAAAATTATCTTTTTTATATCACACGAATACGCAGTGAAAAAAAAAAAGAATGAAACAATAGTCCATGTTGAAAGCAATTTCCGAGCAAATGAAAGTAGAAAAGACTTTTCTATGTGCCATGCGTGCTTATGTTCTATTGGTAAGGCACGAGAAAAAAATTTCGGTTCTAATAAAGAACGAAATGATGGATCATTAATGGCATGAGATGGTTACAGCTATGTTTGTATACTTAATCAGGCCGCATTATGGCTGCCGAAACTCATATACTGCAGAGCGAATCAGGGAGACAAATTGTTTTTTCCAGAAGGATTCCATTCCCTCATCAATGGCGTGAGATGGCAACAGCTATGTTTGTATACTTAATCAGGCCGCATTGTGGCTGCCGAAACTCATATACTGCAGAGCAAATCAGGGAGACAAATTATTTTTTCCAGCAGGATTTCATTCCCTCATTAATGGCGTGAGGTGGCAACAGCCATGTTTGTATACTTAATCAGGCGCATTATGGCTGCCGAAACTCATATACTGCAAAGCGAATCAGGGAGACAAATTATTTTTTCCAGCGGGACTCCATTCCCGCTGCAAAATCTTCACGGAAATTATATATATAATAAATTTCACGTCCTGAAATGATTTGCCTTTTCCCCAAATCTCAATCCACAAGAAATTGTAAGGGAGTTTCTTGGCTTTGGCTGAATATATTAATATCAAGCAGTTTCAGACTGCAGAAGAACTGAAGGTTGCCATCTTTCAAATACCTAGTATTATAATAACGCTATTTTCCTCCAAGAATTGTTAAATGATATGCAATATCATGTATTTAAAGTTATTCTTAAACATAGCGGATCTGTTGGCTATTAACAACAGTTGGCTTGATTTCAGTGAAACACATTTTCCCTTCCTTGTTTTAAATATTTGGTATTTTTTCTTTGCTCATCATGAGGCAGGAAGTGAGATACTTCATGTAAATATGTATTTATATTTAAAATTTTTAAATAATGTTCTGCTTTCGTTTATAGGCTTTATTAGTGTGCATTTATGGTACACAATCAAGGGGCTTTATTTCAAAGAGTAACAACTTATCAAGATCACTTTATCAAATCTTAAACAGAGAACTGTCCTAAAAGGTTTTGCATGTCCCCTAGTTTTTATTTTATTATTATTATTTTTTTTTTTTTTCGAGTTTCCAAAAATCCATTTTTGCTGTTAAAATAATAGTGAAATAATAATAACCAAAAAAGTTTAAAAAGGTTCAATATTTGGCTAGTTTTATAACATTTAAAGATAATATAGTTTGATGGTAAAATAGCTTTAATGCATTTATAAATATATAAGCTGATTTTTAATAATATTATGGCGTTTATCAATAAACATAAAAAATGAGTATAGCAGATTTAGTTTAAAAAGTACATCACGGTATATTACTGATCGCTAATACGCTCTACTCTGAACGGAATACTCTGTACAATACTATAAGTAAATAGATATACTGCTATAAGGATACTATTAAATTAATTGTATCTAGATATCAATGAATAATAAATGGAAGTAGAGTTCTGTACATTAAATAATGTATTGTGTAAACGCAAAAATATTAAAAATATTCATAATAAATAATGCAAATCATATGTAGAAGTTTACCAGCTCGTATTGATTACACAAAATGGCATTTTAAAGCGGAAACAAGTTATGACAGTGATTGGAATTGTTTCCATAACATTTCAATTCACGATATAAGATACGATCTGCATCAAATTGAAAGAAGAGTTTATTTATAGTTTAGGAACCAAATTTACATTCATTTTATAAAAAAATAGAGAGGAGGAATGACAATAAGTAATTGCTTCAATGTCTTATATGGGAGCAAACTCTAAGCATAACAAAACGTAATATTAATATGCAACAAAATTGCATCGATCGTTCGATGACATGAATCGATGTGTTTAGTAAAGTTTGTTAAAAAAATATATAATCGTAGCTTTATGACTTTGGTTAGATACTAAATTTTTCATTTTCATTAAGATTAGGATTTTCAGTTACGTTGATTACACGCACGTATTTTTTTATTTTAGTAACTTCGGTGCTTGTCGTCTCACAAGGAGACACACGTACTAGTCCCAGCAATAACTACTAATCTATCAATTTGTATACTGCCCCGTGTAGTAAATGGTGACTGATGCACGTTAAATCTGTCGAGTCTCAAAGTCCTCCATGTTCCCATAACAAATCAATACCTCTGGGGGTACCGATCCAGGAGTTTCCTTGTCTTCTGGATTGGTTCAAAATTACAAGGCTACGGCGTTGAACATTAGTAGTCGTAAACCCGAAAATTGGGTCGGCTGTTCAGCGGCGGTTATAAAATAAAATAAAATTTGTATACTGCTACCAGATCGCAACGTCAACAGGGCTGATATAAAATATACCCAATGCTAGACATATCAGGAATTTGAACCCAATGCCATTGGGATTATAACGTGATTATCAAATCACCACCTATTACGCATATGTGGAATACTGTAAAATGAAATCTCCTCTATAAAAGTGAATTTTCCCTTGCGTATTCCTTTTTTTTTCCGAGTTGGATTTAAAATTATTTGGCAATGGGAACATGAATAGCTTCAAATCCATTCTGGATCGGCTATTCATCGCTGGTTATAGAAAAAATATATAGAATAACCTAAATAAGAGGGTCTGTTTTTAAAAATTTATAACAGAAAAACAATTACGCTTTAGAAAAAAAAATGTCTTGCAGTAAATTCATATAAAAATGCAGAGTTCCTCTTTTAGTTCAAAGATGTTTCAACAGATGGCACTCGAAAGAAATTCGTAAAAATTTTATTGTAAATCCCAACGCATTTTTTTTTTTAAATCTCTCAGTGAATAAAAATCACATTTACATATTTTCAAAGTGTTCACCATCAGCCACAATGAAATGTCTCTATCACAAAATATAACATTTAGACATCAAAACTCAATGGGAAAAACGGTAGAAGGGATAGACCGTCATCTACCGGAAAGTTTTTGAACTAAAACCAGGAACTTTAGGAGTAGAAAAGTTATGCCACGTCACATAAATTAGCTGCAAGATTTTTTTTTTTTTAAATGTTAAATGTTTTTTGTCACATAAATTCCGTTACATACAATAAGGATCTGATGAAATGGTAAAATAGAGAACAGAGCACTTTACAGGACCTTGATACAGGTGCACATCTGTGATGATTGTGTACATGACGTCACGTACCACAGTGCTAACACAAATACGCGAAGTAGAGAACAAATCAAGTATTTGATTACATTGATATTGAATGAAGATTTAATGTAACGTTTAATTATAATTATTTTTTTAAAAAAAGCTTCGTTGTTGGCGAATTTATTCCAATGCTTGTGCAAGGAGTCTCATAGTCTTCTGTGTTAAGTTCAGAATTCCAGTTTTTTTTAAAGTTACGAATTTATGAAGCTCAAATCGATATGAATCGCCTGTTTAACTCTAATATTAGAATCAAATAATATGTCATATGAATGATGTGCCGTTGAGGATTAAAAAAATAAAAACTTCTTTAATAACTTCCCATTTTTAAGGATTTATAAAAATCGTATTTTTTCATTCCTTTGAAAAAACGTCTCATACAAGCACAAAAGAAAAATAATATCCTCCGTTATACTATAATATTTCCTTTACCTATAATCCTCTGATGTTTTGTCTTCAAAAAGTTTTAATGGAATTAGATGTCGTATCAGGAATTCTTCATAAAAAAAAAGATTTTTTAAGGCTCATATATCCTCAAAATATGTTTTATATATTATTTTGTCTCGTAAAATTTTAGATTGCATTAAAATAGCTTTTGTTAAAAACTTTACTCCCTTTTGTATTATTTTTAAATCAATGCTTATACGAAAAAAAAAATTTGCGTTATTATACAGTTTTTTTATCTAACAAATTTATAACTAATATAATTCAAATGATGTTTATAATAATTAAAATTTAATAGATTTTTTTCAGATTTCAAAATTTTCTTTGAAAAAAAATTAAGATTGTGCTTAATTTTTTTATATCAGTTTCATTCAGTTATCGCATACCCTGTGTAAAAAAATATCAGTAAATAATTCCCTTTTTCTAAAAAGTTCAATAAGTAATTTTCCATTTGTACATTTATATTACCATCATGCAACCATGACCAATGTATAAGGCCGGTACTATATTTCGTTGTTTCAACGAGGCAAAAGTTCCAAAATCGTTCATACTAAATCCAAATTAATCCGAAATATTTTTATGTTATTCTATTTTTTCTCTTTAAAATAAAACATAGAAGCCACCGCATCTAATTTAAGAGTTCAACTGTTCTTCTCCTATCACAGAACAAAAACAATTAACAACATAAAATTGCAATGATGTATATGGAAAATATGTGGGATATACAAATGTCTAAAAAAATTAAAACTCAATAAAATGTTCGAATATTTTTTAATGTTCTTATAGTAAAAAATACCCAGCGAGACGCTCTACAGCCCAGAAAACCAGAGAGTTTGACATGTAAAAAGAGTCGCGTTCATTCTTGCATATGAAGGAAAAGAATAATAATTTTTCCTTGGAGTCACATTTAATGCGAAGTAATTAAGGAGTTGGAAAGCGAAGTGAGCAGGTGCCAAAATTTTCTGGTTCATAAAAAAACGTGATTATCTAAATAAAACGCTTAACTCTAAGTAAAAAGTTCTTTTTCATTTCATAAAATATTATAAATCGGATAAAATTTGATTAAAAAAAGCATTTAATAGTTAATTGCTTTTATTAGCTAATATTTTTATTATAAAAATTATTTTTTTGAAAAATAATTAAGCTTAAATATTTTTACAAAGTTATGGAACAAAAAAGTAAAAAATTCGATAAAATAGTATACATTATTTTTTTTAAAAAAAATTATCTCCCTTTATTGTATAAATTTTTAAGAAAAAAATTTTTGTTTAGAAGAGTTAACCTTCATTATTTCGAAAACCTCTTATTTATGAGAGCAGCTCCCTCCACAAATCAATTAATATTCCACCCGTTGAAATATCTAAAATTTAAGTGTCCAAGTTCTTAAATTAGTCGCAAATTTTTATATTTACAATAATTCTCTCAAATAATAAAGAATAACACCATAACACATAAACGACACAAATGGAAGCAATAATGTAAACTTTTTCACCACATTTCCCACTTCATTTTTTTTATTTTTTTTTTAGTAAATCAAGGTGTGCAGTAAACAGCTAATATAAGAAACTCTATCTAAATTGTTTTAAAACTTAAATTTTAGTTATTTTAATAAGTGGATTAAATCGATTAGTGCACCTATATCCGAAATTTGCAACACACCTGAATCAAAACAAAAGAGTGTGAAATAAACATTTTGAGTATATTTTTGGCAACAATACAAACCACACCCTTCATTTATCATTAAGAGAAACAGTTTCACAAACCGATGATAACAATTGTGAGTTTTACGCAAAAAATAATTTTTTTGCTTTTCTATTTGAAACCAGAGAAAGATAACTCAGCTTTTTTCACAAAAATTATAACTTTATTCAAATGGAGTTTCACGGCATAACGGGAAAATTTCTTTACAAACTTTTATTGAAACAAAATAAGAAATTTTAAGTTTAACCCTTTAAAGACCACATTGCCGTTTTGGTAACATTTTGTATTTATTAGTTAAAAGGTACGTTTTTAGTTTCACATTCAGCCTAGAAGTGCTCAAAGAAAGACTATTCCAAGCCAATATTGCCTTTTTTTGGCGCAATAGTCACCACGGTACTTTTTAAGTTCCACAATCAAATCATATGTGTTAACGGAAAGATTAGTCTAAGGCAATTGTACCTTTTTTTGGCACAGTATTTATACACTCTATAACAAAAAAATCGACGAACCAAGAAGGAGTTATCCGATTGAAACGAAAATTTGTGGATAGGAAGACAATGTACAGAATAGTAAATGATTAAAATTTCAGAACAATTGAATAATTTATTGCAGAGTTACAGTAACAAGTTTAATAAGGTGTTGACCCGCCTCTAGCCTGGATACAAGCTGCCACATGGCGTGGCATAGACCGATAAAGCTCCCGGATGGTCTCTTGCGGTATTCCCTGCCATATTCGATCCAATTGTCGAACGAGGTCATCAACATTCCGTGCCAGATGCAATCGCCTTCCCATCATATCCCGGACATGCTCGATGGGAGAGAGATCTGGTGATCTCGCAGGCCAAGGAAGAGTTTGAAAAGCTTGCAGACAGTTCATAGCAACACGTGCCGTATGTGGTCTGGCATTGTCCTGCTGAAAAACCAGCCCAGGGCGCTGCAAAAGGAACGGTAGCAAAACAGGTCTTAGGATGTCGTCGACGTACCGCTGTGCAGTAAGTGTACTTCTAATGACGACCAAAAGGGTCCGGCTGTCAAAGGAAATGGCACCCCAGACCATAATGCCTTGTTGAGGGCCGGTGTGGCGTGCAATAGTGAAAGCAGGATCCCCCCTCTGCCCTGTGCGTCTCCAAACACGTCTTCGATGATCGTCAGGACACAGTTGGAAGCGGGATTCGTCGCTAAAGACTGTACGTCCCCAGTCGGCATCATTCCAGCCTGATCGAGCCATGCACCACTGTAATCTGGCTGGGCAGTGTGAGTCGATTTTTTTGTTTTAGAGTGTATTACCTTTTTTTTTTTTTTTTTTTTTGGCGCAATGTTCACATTACCTTTTCTTTACTTATAGTCATTAGTTACATCTGTACTATTTTAGTTCCATAACCAAACCATAAGAGCACATAAAAAATTTATTTCAAGCCAATATTACCTTTTCGACGCAGTGAAACCTCACACATGTTGACCATTTGCATCGCAACACTTTAAATGTCAACTCAGACAGATGGTCAATTTATAAAAAGATTAATCATTTTCTATCATTTCTTATTTCATTTTTACGTATTTTAATTTCCTTTAAGTATTTATTTTTCTAAACGAATCCTTTATATGTTTCCTTTATGTAAATAATCAAAATAAGGATAAGGTAATTGCAATATTTTATCACGAATTTAAAATTTCATTTAGCTATTGTAAAGATAGATCGTGAGCACATTAAAGATAAGTCGGGTAGAGATTTTAAGGAAAAACCGCTTTTTTATATAATTTTTTAATATAAAAAATTTTGGATTTGGAAATTTTTAGAGGATGTCAATAAAAGCTAATTACATTCGCATATATTTTTATTTTTATGATTTCAATCGAATGTTTGCTACTGTTTACCGTTTTAATAAACAGTTTTTTCTTCCTTTGGTCTTCATATCTTAAGAAATTTAATTGATTACTAATAAATAAATTAATTGAGAAGAGATGAAAAAGAGTTAGTGGCCTCTTTCCTGATAAGAAATTCTGGCTACTGGGTTGCTATAACAGTCAGTATGTTACAATTAAATTACCAGCACAGATTCTAAAAATTAATCTTAATATCACTTTTCCAACATTAATTATTTAGAAGCATTCTTTTACTTTAAAATTTTATAAATAACTACATCATTCCCGCAGTAACTAAGTAAAGCATTCACGCAACAGTCCGTTGTGGGCCAGGGAGATCATGGAGGTTAAGGCTCCAGAGTTTCGTGGCCAACAGCATGATTGTGGCAATGTGGTCAGCACTGCGAACAGGCCGCCTTCACTTCCCTAACAAGCTGGTACCCATCGATCTGAAGCTTGGTGGGATTTAAAGAATTTAACTATATTTCACATTCTAAATGTAGTGCCGAAAACAATAAATTTTTAAAAAAATAAAAAATACAAATAAAAACAACATTAAAAAAATAAAAATGACATTTTTAAACAACCCTGTCAATGTCAAGGAACCAAAATACAATAAACACAGAACAAATAATAATTTGAGCAATTGGACAAGATATTTTGCAAATTATTAATATTAAACTTTGCTTTTAAAATATTCAAGGAATCGATAAAACAGTCTAATTTATCCTATTCAATACCAATAATCAACAAAATGAAATTGCATAATTCAGAATATTATTTGTCTGCTGTTAACATTAAAATTTATTATTCATCTTATTATTATTAGTCTTATTATCTGTCATCTTATTATTATTAATCTTATTATTATTTATTTTACAATTATCAGCCGTCGTTATTATTATTAATCTGTTGCGAGCCCTTCACATTTATTGTATGAAATTCTAAACTTTAAAAACAATGTGTGTAACAAAAATGTTTGACATCAAAAATACAATAAGTACAGAACAAATAATGAAATATATCAAAATATTAAACGAATTATTTAAGCTATATAAAACTTCAAATCTTCAAGTAAAACCATATGAACACAAGCAGGGCCGGTAAAAATTCAGGTTGTAATTCCATCTACAAAATGTAGTGTACCATTTACACTAATTGGTTACCATTTAAACAAAAGTCTGTGTACCATTCAAGCACAATAGCCATGAATCGAAGACACCAAGTATCATTTGCCAAACGAGCTAATTTTTTATACAATCAAAGTGTAAAACTTTTCCTTAGGGATATTAAAATAAAGTGATAAAAAAAAATTAAAAGGAATCTCCTAATTTTTGACAAACGAGCCATGGAAAATATTTAGTAGAACAATTTTTAAAAATGCTTAAAAACATGTAAATCAACACAGAAAAATTATTTTAAAATATGCAAAAATTTTAAATATATTAATCCAATTTACTAATATATGAATACTTTTATAATCAACATTTCTTCCTGAAATATAACTTATTACCTTTATTTCGGGGGAAGAGGGAAGGTTCTATATTAGGTACATTGAATCTCACAAGACCCGGCTTTTAGATCAGAAAAGGCGATTTTTACTTCGAAATATATCTAGCTTAGAAGAAAATTAACTAAAAAAAGTGATTAATTATTTATTTAAAAACATTTATTAAATTTAATTAATAAATTTAATTATTAAATTCAATTTCTTACTTTTTTTTTACATATTGTGGGATATTCGACATGTGTGTCTTTTTAAATTTCGGTTAGGACACAAAATTCACAAGACACAAAAGATAAAATATTTATATGTCATACTAAGAAGTTATAAGAAGTTACTTTAGCCGTATGCCCTACCTTTCTTATAATTCTTTATTTAAATTAAAAACTCTGAAAAAAGAAAGTAAATACTGTTATATTTTTACATAGACAATCGACTTGTAAAAGAATAAAAACAGAAAAGTATATTATTAGTGTAATATAAATTATCTACAAATAAAATGTTAAAATTGATTGAAGCGTAAAATTGTAATTGTAATATTTTGATCAAATGTTGACGCCGAATATCAAGAGACTTTATTAATGAATTTGCTACTTATTAACTTTTACCACAATAACCAAAACTACAAATTAACAATTTATTATTACTTAGCGTAATTCTAGTAAAGAAATTATTTTTACTTAACGAATAAGTACCATTGTTTAAAATACAAAATTTTATTTTTTCTACACGGATGAGTACCATTGTTTTAAATAAATATTTTTACTTTTACAAATCGGATAAGTACCATTATCATAAATAAAATATTTTATTTAATGACATTTTTTAATAAAAAATTATTATGATAATACTTACGTGCAGCACAGAAGCACGCTATCAGGCTAAACTTGAAAATATTTGGCATATCGAATAAAAACATTGTGTTAATCTCTTTTGCAACTTGGCATCGAATCTATAATTCTTCAGAAAAAAATGAGATTATAAAATGGAATTTTTCCGCTAATTATAATCCTTTAACAATTTTTATGACTTACAAAATGTAAAATAATCACAAATAATGTAATTAAATTCAAACTGCGTATATCCTTGATTGATATTTTTTTCGATTTGAATAATTTCCAAATTATATAAAAATGCTTGCTGTTTTAAGGTAAATCTATCCAGCAAAGATTCAAATCCAAATAATTGTTATTAAAACCACAGCTGTGAAAAATATTTTCAGATAATAATTTTTTTTCAGCAACTCCTTGTCTTTTAATGGATATTTTTTTTTTTTTTTTGAAATATATACAGCAAAATCACTGCTATTTTTGGAATGTTTGGCTGATAGTAACAAAAAGTTCGATACGACAATTTTCAACAATATTCACATTTCTTAAAATCTAATTTTCTATCTCACCATTTTCGAATTAAATTTAGCAATAATAAAAAATATATTTGTGAATAATTCGAGCGAAAAGATAAAGTTTTGAAGGAGTTGTTCTGTCCAATGAAAACGTCGTAAAAGTTTTGGGGAAGCATGAGGAACAATCGTCGAAGCGGAGAATTCTGAAGGACTATCGGGCCGTAGTTCGAATGTTCGAATGCCGCCGCAACAATCGCCCCCTCGCGGCTGTTTTTTCCTGGTCGATGGCTTTATTCTAAAGCGAGATTCACCTAAACCCCCTTCTTATAAAAATATATTTCGGTATAAAATTCTGGCATTAAAACATTCCGTTGGAGCTAATGATTTTTACAGAATGATTTTGTAGTTTTTAAACATTAAAGCAGTTATTTTTTTTCTGTATAGTCTAGGTATGAACCACGATGGCTCAGGAGATAGAGCGTTCGCTTTCCAACGACGTGAACCGGGTTCGAATCTCAACGATGCCAGGTCGATACGAATCCGCATCCGGCTTGCACCAACCACAGTGCCGACGTCAAATATCCTCAATGATAGACGGATAATGGGTTAGAGTCCCTTTGCCGTCAGGCTGACCGTGAGAGATTCTCGTGGTACTTTTCTCTCCATTTAAACAAATTTGGGTTAGTTCCAACAAAAAGTCCTCCTCGAAGGCGGAATTTCTCCCCGTAGCTGATCGAGGAGTTCCTTTGTCTTCTGGATTGGGTTCAAAATTACAATGCTACGCAGTTGAACATTTGTAGTCGTAAACCCAAAAATTGGGTCAGCTGTTCAACGACGGTTATGAAATAAAATAAAATGGTGTAGGTATCAAGGCTTGAAAAGTCGTGAAATTTTACTTGCCCTGCCTGATATGTTACTCTACAATATATACGTGCGCTAATAAAACTTTATCTCGGAACATAATTTTTTGATTACACATACATACGAATGCATCGATTATTAATCTGAAGAGAAAAATGATATTTACAATGTCTCCCGATATTAAAAAATCGAGCCACTGACGTTGTTGTATTCAACTTAACGTTGCATTTCGTCTTCCTACGCAGAAACTATATGACCTAGAAACTTGCCATTTCGTTGGATTGGCGGAAAAAGTACAGAGAGCACAATTAAATAAAAAAAAATTCATGTTTGATAATTAGTTCGAAAATTATTAACTATTAAAATCGATGCAAAAAATACCATACGGTCTGCTCTACCATACCATACGGTTTTTGTAATTTTTTTTTTCTTCAAGTAGAATTGCTTTGCTGCACAAAAACTATAAAAGTTAAAAATGTGTAAAATACGCTTGACTGTTAAAAAAACTTTATAGGAAATTCGACGGAATAAAAAAAAATTAAAATTCGATCATTAGTTCGAGAATTATTAGCATTTAAACTTTTATGGAAACTATCGATTATTTTTAACTGTTAAACTTACTGATATGTAGCCCACTGAAATGCAGTTACGGATTTAAAACTTGATGTGAAAGCCCTTTTATTTTACTTAACGCGAATTTTATTTCAAAAATCCAATTTATTACAAATTAATTGCAAATTAAAGTGCCTTTTTCGGTATTTTTTATTTATTTATTTATTTATTTGCTTTAAATATTGACTATCCATTGTTGTAAGAAATTTATTTTTCCTCATTAGGTCTTTATTTCTTTATTTTATAAGCTCGTGCTAGAGTAAATGTCAACCAAAAGTAATTAAGGAGAGAGAGGGAGAGAGCGAGGAAGAGAAAGATTCCAAGTTGCCACATATAAATGTTAACATTTACATTGAAATTTTTAAAAATAAAATTCTTCATTGAATCACTATAAGTCTCGTCAACTAGTATTTCTTCTTATTTATTTCTTCTTATTTATTTCTTCTTATTAAGTGACACAATCAGCATTTCTTAAGTTAAATTATTTTTTAAGTACAGATTATTATTTTTCAAATCTAGGCAATTTTCTATTTCTTTATACTGAACATATTATCAGAATGTTGTTTCATAAAACTACAATAATTTTATATTTTGGAAACAAGATAATCTGTGTTTCAGTGACGCTTAGGAGACAAAATAACAATAAATGAGAAACAATAACGGAGATTGACGAGAGGAGCAAACAGGAGGCGGAGCTTCCTAGTTAAATAAAGCATGAATACTTTTATTTTATATGTAATCAGAAGTATTATGCATTTGGTAATAAAGAAGTATTAGGCATTTTTAACAAAAAAATATTAATTATCGGCGAAGTTTTTTTTTATTTTATTTTATTTCCAATGAGCTGCACAATCAGTGTTCCCGATGAGCATACCTAGTGCATTCTCAAGAAGTGGTATCTACTCGTTCAGTGGCCACCACAATGGGTGAGATACCGTTGGCCATGTTAATTTGGACGCCCTAGTTTCTGCCACACTAGATGGCAGCACCGAGACTCTATTTGGATGCTAACATGTAAATGCAGATATTTTTTATTAATAAAGAAGAAATATTATCATAATTATTTGCAGAATAATCAGTAAGGGTGCGCCTTTGAACTCGTTACTTTGACTATTTGACGCATATGGGACACCGGCGTCCCTTTTATATATATTTTTTCTGACGCTCTAATTGTAAGCAAAAATATTTTTTTTGTATTTTTAATTATAAAAACCTGTTTAAGAGTTACTAAAAAATCAGTTAGATCACCCTAATAATATTTGTACTAAAATATAAAAAAAGTAGTTTTAAAAGTAAAAATTTTCATTCATATTCTTAAATTTATCAACAATTGATTTTGTAAAGAAATTTTAGGGATGAATAAATGTTTATCTTAGATCTAAATAGCTGTAAAGAATCAATAAGTGCAAATTTGAAGAATAATTGTTTGGAAGTGAGCAGTGTGTGTAAGATTTTACCTTTAACGCAAAAAGATACACCAGTGTTTCATGCTGTATTTCCTACCAGTAAATTATTAAAATGCTAAATATAATATTTTTCACTTATTTTGACCTGACAAAATAAGTGAATTACAAAATAATGAAAAAAGTAAAGAAAAAATATGTTTAAAAAAATTCAGCGTCAAAGCAGGGTTAAAACGATGTTATAAACTTTTATGTTAATTATTTTCTTATGGAAAGAGATCGAATAAACTTTTTAATAAAAATGGGAATAAAATGAGTAAGGTAACTTTGTCTGAATATTTACATGTGTTCTTTGTACTGAATATTTGCATGTTTTCCTTGCACTGAGTATTTACATGATTAATTTGTAATCTTTTTTTCTTCTGATTATTTACATGCTGGTCCGAACATGTAAGCGGAAAAATACTTGTATACGGGCAGGGTATCTAAGATGCTGAATAGAGCTAATAAAAACAGAAGAGGGAAAAAAATCGCTTCTATTTGAAAAGTTCAAGATTTTTTTGAATTTAATAATATTAATAAGAATTTATTATGCAAAGTTATCTTACTCATTTTTACAAAATCGCAAGCTGAAGAAATTCAAAAAAATTCAACCTAATAGTCACGAATAAATGCTACAAACATCAGTTAAGAAATAAAAATACAGAGTGATAATTATTAAGCTATGTGAAGAAAAAAAAATTTAAAAATAAGATTTTAAAAAACTACCAAGTCTAAATATTTTATATAAATTTTAAGGCTAACTACTAAAGTTTCGATTTATGTATGGCAAAGTCAATATGCTGGCCACCGTATATAGAGCAAATAAATAGCCAAATTCTACAGATATATCGACACATCAATTAGGTTTTATTTCTACTGAATAACTGTTTTAAGTATGTTTTAGGGATTATTTACCTAAACTTGATCTTTATTAAAGAATAATCCACAAAAATATGTCACAAACTTTGAGATTTGGAGAATAAAATTACCCATGTACACTCGTTCACTAAGTAATTCGGTTTTAACAAATACAGTTAATATAGTAAAAAAATTTTACCAAAGAACTATTGAAAACAAGAATATGCACTTGTTAAAAAATTTTTAACTTATTCAACTAAATCTCGCCAATGGTTCAAAAGGTAATTCAGATACTAAAATCAACGCACTTTTTTAAAATTTATTTATTACTATTTTTCTATTAACTAATTAATATTATTATTAATAATCAAGATAATCAATAACTAATATTACTATTAATTATCCAGATTAGTTCTAATTCAATAAATAAAAAATTTATTTGTCGAGAACTACCAGAAAAGTTTAAAATATTCTTATTGTTATTCGCTTCTTATCTAAAGAAAATAAATTCGGAGAAATTTATCTTACCTTTTAAGCCTATACTTCATAGAAAATTTTATCAATTCATTCTGAAGATTTTTTGCGGAAGATATTTTTCTGAAAAACTTCTGAAAGTATTTGATCCGCTTTTTTAGACTAATTTTGCAGAGAATTTAGAAAACTTATTCTGAAGATTCTCAGTAAAATAAAATATCAGTAGATAATTTGATTAAAAAGTAGCTTAAAGAGTGGATCAAATTCTTTTAGATTTTCTTCATAATTTTGTAAATAAAATCCTCAGATTATTTTTAGTGGGGCAGTTACACCTCCCCAAAAGGTTTTAAGTTATCAAAGTGAATTCTATTGAAAACTTACAATTCAAAGAATATGTATAATGCTGCAATTCCGATGAAATACGCTATTTTATGACAAAAACGCAGACTAAAATACGAAACCAAAAACTTAAACCCCTAAGACCGATGGCTGGCCCACGGGATCATTAATAATTATTTTATGATGGTCTGAATCAAATTTTGATATTCTTTAGAATTCTGTAAAGAAAATCTTCAGATTATTTTTTGTAGGGCAGTTACTTGTCCATAACAGATTTCTTTTAAAGTTAATAAATTGAATTCAAATAAAAAATTACAATACAGAGAATGCTACAATTCCCAATGAAATATGGTATTTTGTGTCCAAAATAAGAGACAGACCATCAAAAACTTAAAAACCTTAAGATCGATGTTTGGCCCACAGGACCATTAGTAATTGTTTTATAGTGCTCCGACTAAAACATCAATGGTCTCGGACTGACGGACCACCGTAAATTTTGAGCCCTGACTTCTTTATATAATTCCATAACAAAACTGTTGTTAAAAACAATGCCTGCCAGACAAATATTATGAAACAAAATGCATAGTTCGATGCGCTTATGCTTGCTGTAAGAGCATTTTTTATTTCATTTTGGAATGATTATTACTGAAATATGCTAAAACGAAAGTCTCCAAACCATTGTGTTTTTCGATATTTTCGTAACTCTCTACTTAAAAATACCACCAGCCGCCACCGCGACTTCAAATCATTGCTTATAAATCTGTCTTTAGATATCTGTAAACATTTATTCTAAGAAATTCGTAAATCAAAGATTTTGTAGAGAAAAAAAAATCTGCCCAAAAGAATGATATTCAGCAATTGTAATAAAAAGCAATATTTTACTTCGTTTTCAAGCGATGTAACCCACCAGGAAGAAAAAAAAATTCTTAGAAATCTAAGAGAAAACATTCATTTTACAGTCAACAGTTTGCTCTTACATCTATTGCACATTTCGAAATATCGCCAAAATAGGCTGAAAATTAGATGGGCGAAGATTTAGTGCTCCTTTCAGGTCTCTGGCCTTGGCGGAATAACGTCGCTGCGGTAGCTTTTGAAGAAAATATGATTCCGTGGAAAGCTATGATTATACGGAAACCTGCATCATAATGCAACAGAGTGGAAAAATGTCTGATTTTCCATGTTGGGGTTCTTGTTTTCGATCCTGCAAATAATATTTATCAAAAATATTCAAAGAAGGGTATGATATTGTTTTCTGCGTGTGTTTCGCTTACTTTCTGAGCACATTGTTTGTTTTCTCTTTCCTTAATCTATAACCATAAAACCAGAATGTATGCCTGGCTTATTTCGATGCTGACAGTATAACAGAAACTGAAAATTTGTTACGAATAATAGAAACCAGGGTTAATGTGGATCATTATTATTTATTGGAAATAATTTTCTCGATTACCTTAAAGTGGAAGATCCTTAAGTTGAAAAGACATTTTCGATCTTAATTAAATTGTTTAGACAAATATTTATAATTATGGGAAAAATTTTTACTCAAATGAATATTGCGACAATTGTTTATACTATAGCTTATCACAAATAGTATTTAGCACATTTAAACGTTGTTGAGCCATTGCTTGATTTATAGATTTAATTGAATTATTAACATGTGAATTTAAATAAGTTATCATGTCATGATTCACAAGTTCTCAAACCAAATTTCAAGATTAAGATTATTTAGATCAAGATTATTTAGACACTAGAAAGAAAAAGATTACGGTGAAAGTTTTTGAACCTGTCAATGATAATAAAGCCTGAAGAATTAGAAACAATTGAGGACTTATGGAAAATTATGGAGACGTTGTTGACATTGATATAAAGATGAGGCGATGGTGATGGTTAGGCGGTTGGGTTCAGGGATTGATTGATGACATTCATATGTGGAGTGATTAGAGAACTGCAAGGAAGGTCTTCGATTTAAAACCAAGTCAAAGAATATAGAAGGAGCCACGATTGCTCAGGGGATAGAGCGTTCGCCTTCCAATGAGAGGAACCGGGTTCGAATCCCAGTCGATACGAATTACGCTTCCGGCTTGCATCGACCACAGTGCTGTCGTAAAATATCCTCAGTGGTAGACGGATCATGGGATAGAGTCCCCTTGCCGACAGTCTAACCGTGGGAGGTTCTCGTGGTCTTCCTCTCCATGCAACGCAAATGCGGGTTAACTTCATCTAAAAGTCCTCCACGAAGGCAAATTTCTCCCATTACTCGATACAGGAGTTCTCTTGTCTTCTGAATTGGGTTCAAAATTACAAGGCTACGAAGTTGAACATTAGTAGTCGTAAATCCATGAAATTGGGTCGACTGTTCAACGACGGCTATATATATATATATATAAAGAAGAATATAGTAGAACCATGATGGCTCAGTGGATAAGAGCGTTCGAATCCCGCATCCGGGCTGCACCGATCCTTCGTGGTGGACGGATCATGTGTTAGAGTCTTCTTGCCATCAGCCTAACCGTGGAAGATTTTCATGGTTTTCCTCATCATGTAAAGCAAATGGGGATTAGTTTCATCAAAAAAGTTTTCCACGAAGACAAATTTATCCCAATTCTTGACCCAGAAGCTCACTTGTCTTCTGGATTGGATACAAAATTGCAAGGCTAAGGTAAGGTATACATTAGTAATAGTGAATCCAAAAAATTGAGTCGTCTGTTCAACGACGGGTATAAAGTAAAAATATAGAAAGAAGAATAAATCCAGCTCTTCGAATACGTAACTGATACGAAGAACTGCTCGGTGTGGTATTCTATACCACAGAAACAACTTACAATGTGTGCAACATACTCAGATTTAGTCAAAGCATCTTATGTTCTACGATCCAGCGATTGCGCCTAAGAAGCAAAGTGACTCTCAAGAGATACATCACCTGTAAATCGGTAGTTGATCAACTCTCCATGTATGATTGGGTACGCTACCTCCCGCCATTTTATTCTTTCTATGTCGAAACATGTTAGCAGATTTAATCAACCTGGATAATATCAATGTATTCTCAAAGAAATATCTTGAGAAACATAATGTATTCTCAAAAAAATTTACTAGTAGATTACTGTTTATCAATAGTGTAAAAATGCAGAGCAAACAAACAATAAATAAAATGAGAAAATTTTTCTTCTCCTCTCAAACTCTTCTCCAACATCAGAAGTGGTTGGAAAGAGAGAAGGGTGTAAACCGGTTCAAGAACCCCCACTGCTGTGCTCTAAATGTTATTTTTCCCTTTATACACAGGGACAGCACGAAACCTTGACGAGACTGGTTTACATTATGTCTATGAAAGTTAGCCTTCTTCCCCTATGTACACCTGGTGGAACGATCGTGGGAGACTAAGAAAGAGATGGTCCTGAGATATAAATACGACTTGAAGAAGATTAAAATGGAAAACTGGGAATTTAATGTCCAGAACCGTGAAGAACTGATTACTATCCAGATGCAATAAGTCGTAGTAAGTTATTTGAAACGCATTTTTCCGTTAAAAATTTTCTTCTATGATCTTAAATTGTCTTATATGACCTTTAAGAAAAAAAAAACATTTATACATGCATATGAAAACCAAACATTTCGCGCCTTTTAAGAATGATCTTAGGTTCGATTTTCCACTAAGCTTACGCAGTGCTTGTTAAAAGGAGAAAACTAAAACAATAAAAAATAGACAGTAAAACATAGATAGTAAGATAGTAAAGCTTTCTAAAACAGCTATAATTAAATTTGCTGATAATCATTAAACTTAATTACAAGAAATATATAAGCACATTTTTGAAAATTTCATTTTAATCAAAATAATATTACAAACTAGTTGCTAAAAATCACATGTTATTTACATAAAAAATGATTGATGTAAAAAAAAAAGCTGAGAATAGTTCATGAGCAAAAAATTATTTGTAAAAACAATTATTCGCATATCACACATCAGAGGTATGTCATAATTTTCGTTAAAACAACTATTCTCCTATCACACAACTTGTATTATATTATGTGTTAAAAAATTATCCTTGTTATTTGTGAGGGTAATTATTCTCGAATGCAACATCGGGTTTATATCATGTTGTTTATTAAAATAATTATTCTCATATCAGATATTAAATCTGCATCGCAATTTTTTTTAAAATAATTACTTTCCTATCAGACATCACACTCACATTGTATAATGTGGTAACGCTATTATTATCGTATCAGACTTGCATCTATTATTTACTAAAACAATTAATTTCTTATCAGTTTAATTTTACAGTTTTTGCAAATATTATTCCAAAATTTAAAACCATTTTTTCTTTGCAGTATGTTACTTCACATTTCAGATAAAGATTTGTACATAAAGTTCAGTACTTTACAAGAGCTTACTCTGTTTATTATTTTCAGATGCCGCATGAGTATTTTTCTTCAAACAGGGAAAGATAATTTTTCGAATTCTGCTTGCATGTATTGTTGTACTTTTTCAGTAACTTTATTCACGATGAAGTCTTCCACCAACTTTGAGATTCCAGTCAGGAGCCATTTCAATACCCAAGTCAAAGGACCAAGACCCGACAATTCGATCCAAATGGTGGATAACTCCATTATTTCGAATTCTTCCAAAACTGGCTTTGCACCCTTCTTATTCGTCTGACGGATTCGGAAGTAGAATTCTACAGTATTCACTTTACCACCAACTATAATGGATGGACCCAAGGCCATGAATTTGGCTTTTCCTGGAAAAAAAAAACAAAATTGAAAATAAATTATTAATTGGGAGAAAAATTTATTATATAAATTTCAAAAGCTGTTTATCAAGGAATATATATAATGTGAACTTTTTCCAATATGAAAGGCTTTTTGATGAAATTAACCCCCATTTACGTTACGCGAAGAAGAAAACCTTTAAAACCGTTAGTCCGATAACAAGGGGATTCTAACACATGATCCGTCTACCACTGTGGATATTTTAAACTAGCACTGTGGTTGGTGCGAGCGCAGTAAAATTCAACCAGCCACCGCTTATCTCTAAGGGATATTCTGAAGAAAAAAAACATATCCTTGATTCCCGGACGGTTTGAAACAATTTGCTTCTTTACCAATCTGAGCTTTCTTGGGCATGTTTACAATGACACTTTCCAAACACACCTTGTAATTAAGAAGAATTCGTGTTTATCGAGCCTAAACTGTAGTATCTGTACATTTATTTGTGCATTATGGAGCGTATAGCATTACTGTGCTTTCAATAGCTTTAAAAAAAATTGCTCTCCTTCGCAAAGTCCGATGTTCCAGTTGTTGGAAAAGCCTTCAATAAAGCTCCCAAATTTATTTTCTAATTTCCAGTATGGATTTCCAAAATGAATAGTATTGTAATGAATCTACGATGGGTTATTTTATTTCATTTATGAGGAATATTAATTATAAGAATTCTCTCTGAGTACTTGTGTTAGCTTTAAAAGAGAGATTAAACAATGAATCCACATGGGCTGTAACTATAATTCAAAACTTATTTTCATAATTTATTCCTTTATTTCATCATGTAGTTTCGTTTTAAATTCACAAGAAAGTCTGTCGCGAGCTTCAAAACTTTGCATTAATTAATGTGTGATATCTTATCAATTCGATTTCGATTATTCATGAAAGACTTCTTGATTCTTAATCGATATGCATCAAACAATTTGTCGCTGCATTTAATTCAACCCTGAGTTGTGGTGACAGAAAATCTTTCAATTGCGTCACTAATTTCATATTAAAATGTATTTAGATTCATTAAAGGTTTCGTTTGCATTAAAACAAGCGATTACTGTATGCATGAACTAAGGGGCTCCACTCAGCTATCCTCACAATTGCTACAAAATCATTTGTTTTACTTCTTAATGATTACATTTTTTTAAGCCCCTTATGATTAAGTTATTTCATGTTTTTTAGTGGGATAGATTTAAAGTGAAGCTAAATACCTCTGTAGGATACTCGCAGATTATTGAGTCCAAGATGAGCTGAAACTGATATCGTTGTCCGAGTGGTGTTTAGCTCGCATTCATCTGTCCGACGAAGTGAAGATACTCCGCTTAACCAACCGTCGTGCAGTTTTGCCTCCCCCGTAAAATTGACGTACACGATCTAGAAAAGAAAAAATTCCACATGCAGTATTGACGAATATAAATTAAAATCAATAGGAGAAGAAAAAAAATTTTATGCAATTATTTTCCAGAGATAAAACGCGGCAGAATAAAGTTAATCTCAAAATATGGGTTGTAAATTTTCTGCAAAAATAGTTTTAAAATAGAGATGCTTCAAACTTTGCTTTTGGACATCGCACCAAGTACGTGTTTAAACAAATGGGAAAATCTCAAATGGCGCATTTAATTAAACAGGTGTAGCTCAGAATGCGTATTTAATATAATGACCATTGCTCAAAATGAGTGTTTAAGAAGATAGACATTAGCTCAGAATGCACATTTAAGAAAATGGCGATTTCTGAAAATGGGTGCTTAAGAAAATGGCAATTAGCACAGAATGGGTATTTAAGGAAATGAACATTGCTCAAAATGTGCGTTTATAGAAATAAACATAGCATTGAACCTTTTGAATTTTGTTCTTTTTTTAAACAATTTACCAATGAATCCAAATACATTTTTAATGTGATGTCATCTATTTGAATGAAACATTTAAATTCTTTTAACCTGTCTTTTTATTAAAAAAAAAGACAAAAAAAGTCAACAGTTCTTTTTACAAGGCTGTCACGGGTTCTATAAATTTGTAATAGTAGCAGAAAATTTACAATGTAGGAATTTCGATTTTTAAATACCATTTAAGGGTTTAGAGACTTACAAACAAAGCATTCTCATATAAGTATATTACCTTCCAGAAAAAAAAAACAGATATAAAAGTAAGTAAATTTGTTTAACCAGTTAAAAATATTTTTCGTGGCCAAAGTTTTTGTTTCACTAGAGACGCAAGAACGTTTTCAAATCTTGAAGATGTTCAGATCTCTCGAACTTCGGAAAAATAATTTGGGAAAATAAATACTAAAACAACACAAATAATTTTTAAACAAAATGGACAAAACTTCTTTTAAAAAAATGCGCTAAAAAGCAGCAGAAATTTCAAAATAAGGGAGAATAAAAATAGAAATAAAGGAAGCGAAGGAAATGAAACTAAAATTAAAAATATGACCACTGAAGTCGACGTCTTCAGGGGGTACCGGCCCCAGTGGCCATAAAACAAAACCTTTTATATTGAGGGAGATGGCAAAAGCCTAAAAAACTCCCTCAGTACCCCGAAGGTTTTGCATAAAAGTCCAGGAGAAAAAAACATGTAAAACATAGAACTAATTCAGAAAAGAACTCATACAAATTCATCAGAAAATAAAAATCATCAGAAAATAAAAACTCACATAAACAAGGTCAGACGGTGAACTCACAAGCAAACCAAATGAAATGGAAACACTTAAACCAAAGAAAAACAACGCCCTCTTTTAAATTGCGCAGATTGAAAAAATGAAAGAAAGAAGATGTCAAAAAGAAAGATTACGTCACATATTAATAGAATGCTTAACTGGGGCTGCTCAGTTAAGTCTTGAATTGCGCCCTGTTAAAATAAATAAAAAACTAATATTCTTCAATCATTTTCTTAATTAAAAAATTAACATTACAAAAATTATAAGGAAAATCCTTATTACTCAAACTATTCAAAGAATTATTCACAGCTTCCCGAAAACTTTCAACATTATTGCAAATATTTTTAATCCTAACCAATTGTGAAAAAACGAAATTTTTAAAAATTTTACTACACAAATTAGTATTAAAGTTACAGAAAAATATAACTTTAAATTTAAAAGCTTTTCTTTTATCAAAAACACCAATTTTAATTATTTTGTCTACAATATCAATTTTAAAATCTAAATACTCAACATTTAAACAATCCTCATTAGTTTTCTCAAAAATAAATCTTTAGGATAAATATTATAAATAAAATTATAATTATCACAATGAAACAAAATCAAATCATCAATATATCTAAAAGCTTTAAATTCATTATACTCAAGAAATTAAGCTTCAAAAAAATGCAAAAAAATATTAGCAAATGCACCAGAAAAGGAATTACCTTGTGGAATTCCAATAATTTGTTTATAAAAATCTAAACCATTAAAAAGAACATTCTCAAAAAGATTAAAACTACATAAATCCAACCAATTAGACTTATCTATTTTCTCATTAAATAAATACTTATCAAAAATGCCACTCCAAATTTCAATAATCTTATCATGTGGTATACTTGTATACAAATTTTCAAAATCAAATGTATTAATGTTGGTTATATCATTATTTTTAATATAATTCAAAACTTCAGCATTACTATTAATAACAATATTTTTATCTTTTTTAATTTTAAGCAAAATAATTTTTAGAAAACCAAAAAACTTTTTACTAATATCAGAATTGTAACAATTAGTACCACACGCTATAAACCTAAATTTAACAGGATTTTTATGAAATTTAACAATAGGAAATAAATATGGAAATGTAATCCTCTTTAACCTAAATTTTATTTTTTATTAAACGCAATAATTCTTTTTTCAATAACTTTCTTATCTTCTTTTAATTTTAAATAAGTATTATTTGTGTTATATTCTCCAATAATCAATTTTTTAAAAAAGTATTTACACATAATACAAAAATTATTTGAAGCTTTATCCACTACCGTAACAATAAATTTATCTTTAAGATTTTTAATATTTCTAGACAAATCATAATCAATAATAGTACCACTAGGATAAGAACCAAAACTGGTATTAAATAAATTAAATTTAACCCTTTCAATAATTTTAGCCTTCCACTCTGAAAAACTCTCAACGGGCCTCAAAGTTATATTTTTCTGTAACTTTAATACTAATTTGCGTAATAAAATTTTTTAAAATTTAGTTTTTTCACAATTGGTTAGGATTAAAAATATTTGCAATAATGTTGAAAGTTTTCGGGAAGCTGTGAATAATTTTTTGAATAGTTTGAGTAATAAGGATTTTCCTTATAATTTTTGTAATGTTAATTTTTTAATTAAGAAAATGATTGAAGAATATTAGTTTTTTATTTATTTTAACAGGGCGCAATTCAAGACTTAACTGAGCAGCCCCAGTTAAGCATTCTATTAATATGTGACGTAATCTTTCTTTTTGACATCTTCTTTCTTTCATTTTTTCAATCTGCGCAATTTAAAAGAGGGCGTTGTTTTCCTTTGGTTTAAGTGTTTCCATTTCATTTGGTTTGCTTGTGAGTTCTTTAACACACATTTTGAGCAACGTCCATTTTCTTAAATGTGAACTTTGAGCCATATCCATTTTCTTAAATGTGAACTTTGAGCCATATCCATTTTCTCACATACACATTTTTAAAAAAAACAGCATTTGGAGTCATGTCCATTTTTTTAAATAACCATTTTGAGCAATGTTCGTTTTCATATGCTTTTGGCATAATATCGCGCGAAAGTATTTTTGACTAATGTCCAGCTCAAAAGCATCCTTAAAACACATTTTGAGTTGAGTGTAAAAATTTTTATTAAGTGTTTGAAATATGGGTAACCAAATATATAGATGGATTTTTAAAAGGCATTCTACTTTGCTTCTTTTATGGTAATCTTTTTCTTTTAGAGTGTTACAGACCGCACTGGACCTTGACAGGCTGAACAATGATATTTTATACCTTTTTGTTTTCAGTCTCTGACTTCCAGTTTTAAATAATCATTATGGCTAATATTTTATTACATCATCTTACCATTACGTTTGGGTCTACCTCTGGGTTTCATTGATTTCCAATTTAAGATTTTTTCAAACCTTTTTTTTTTAATCTCTAGTATAACTAGCCTAGGTATACTAAACGTCTCGATTTAATAAATTGAAAGAGTTTTCTTCTATTTAATTAAATGGTCAGGTTTGATATTGTATTTAATGCTTCAATTTTTGTTTCAATTTATCCTAATATGATTTTTTCTTAATTTTTCTTCAAGCTATTTTAATTTGTCTAAATCTAAGTATCACTACCAAACGTTACTAAAAAGTATACTATTCAGCAAATTTTTTTAACTTTACTGTTTCAGCAAGACGGACGAGATAACTAGTCTTCCATGAAAGACCCCTGTGCGCTAGACACAAGATAACTCGTTCTCTCCACGAGGCTTCTCGGTCACGAGATAGCAGTTTATCCTGTCCCTTATTTATAAGCATTTTAGCGCATTATAGTCCATAACATTTTGTCTTTACAACATTTCCACAAGATGTCACCAGCAGCAATGCTTTTAGAACCTTTGCGATATTATTTTTATTATTTTGTTATATTTAATTTATTATTTTTATTTCTGCAAATACAAATAAGTAATTATAGTGACTATTGTTATTGATTGCAATAGATTATTATTTTTTAGGAAAAAATAAATGAGGTTTAAAGGAATTTGAGTTTTGTTGCAATATTAGCGCTGCGGGAGAACTCTAAGCCCAAAGGGTGGGATAAAGTGTAAAGCAATAAAAGTGTAAAGTGCAAAGGAAAGTGTAAAGAGCCGCAATGAAAGTGTAAAGGATCCTCTTCAGACTGAGAAGGTCTACTTATTAAGAAAATAATTAATATTTTTTGAACATTGAATTTTTTTAATTAAGAAGTAATCTATCAATTTTTTATTATAATTACCAAATGTTATATACATAGATTGTAAGTATTTTTTATAACTTCTTTCAAAGTTATTAATAATAGCTAACATTCTAATAAATACTATTATAGATAATGTTTTCAAAGTTATTTCAATAACTTTCAAAAGTATTATAGTAAAAGTTATAATGAATCTTTTGATTGATAAAATTTTTAAAAATCTTTTAACAACTTTGAAAAGTTATAGTTAGTGCTAAAAGTTGTAGTAAGTACTAGTATGTAGTAGTACTTTTACACCAAGTTGTGTAAAAGAACGTTCTGTGTGCTTTACTACGCCAGGAGTTATCTTGTTCTTGGTGAAGTGAGAAACTTAGGTGTAAAGTAGTTGCCACTATATTTGGTGTTCAGACTATATTTGGTGTTGGTGTAAAAGTCTTTAGTGTGGGGAACAACACCGCTGCTACCTGGATACACCAAACCCTGTACAAAAAAGAAATTCAGTATGTTTCTTTTTAATGAAAAAAATTTTAAAGACTCTTTCTTTTATAAGTCCATAAAATAAAATTCCCTCGCTATCTATAATTTTCATTTCATTGTCAAATATTTATGTGACTGAATAAATACTTTGTTACAAAAAATATTTCTTTGGAAAGATTTCAGTGCCTTTACAGCGCAGTAATAAATTTCAGATTTATGTAAACATTAACGTTGAATGGCTTGAATAAAATATTACGTTGTTAAAATCACGTATCCTTTTGTTGAAATTGCATACCAGAGCTTTCAAAATTGCATTTCATAACGCTATAAAGAGTGTGTAACTATGCTTTTTTTTCTATCTCTTCTGAGACACTCTCAACCAACGAACGAAAAGCAGGCTCGCACATTTCAAGGAAAATAGAATTTTTTCGCTTTTTATAACGCTTTTCAGAAAAGTAATGAATACTCTACAACAACGAATTGCGATGTCAACAAAGATATGATATTTTGATACATCGATCTCTTTCTTTGCTTCGTGACATTTTTAGGAGTTTTTTAAAGGTTTTATTTAATCCAAAAATACAGGAAATGTATTAACTCTTTGCACTTTTAAAGATTTATTAGAATATAAATTAGTCAACGTGTATTTTCAGAAAGCAAAATAATCTAAATTAAGCTGTTAAGGAATCGAGTTATTTTTATGCCTGTACAATCAATAATCCTAGATTAAATTGAGATGTCAATTTAAAGCGATTTTGAATTTTTTTTTAAACTATGTGTAGTGTTTCGAATTTTGTTTCGTTTTTAAATACAATATGTACCGAAATCTTCTAGTTTTAAAACAATTTTAAAATTTTAAGAAATTAATACTTTTTTTAAATATGAGAGTTCGTGGTAAAAAATATTTTTAGCTTGTTTTAAATATAAAAAAAAGTTCATACTCTAACTTGTAATAAGAAAATTTTGCCACAAGAGATAAAAAATTTTAAACAAATTAAAAATTAAAAATGCTTATTTTCTAATTTTTAATACAAATTTCCTTCAAACAAGAAATGTAAAATATTTTTTAACAAACGTAAAATATATTTTTTAAGCTAACTTAAAGTAATTTTTTGAATTTTAAAATTTGATATATATCTAATTTGCGAAATAACTGAGAATACAGAGCGAGAACTGCTTCGCTTTTTGCACAATATTTTATAGAGTGATAAACGATTAAATACTAAATCTTTCAGAAGTTTAATAAGTTGATGTAATTTAGCAAACATTTTATAAGCCTTAATACGAGAGAGCTTGAACAAAGGGGAAATGGATATAAACTTTTGAGTCATTTACATGTAGTAGTATGTAAAATAACTTCAAATCAAATTTACAAAGCAATGAATAATACACTAAAACATAAACTTATCTGCCACAAGAACCCAATAACCGCAGATAGTTGGCAGTGCTGATAATATAATGCTTCCATATTAAATAATTTTAGAGGGTTTTAAATAAAATTGCCCATACGTAAATTTTCGTCCAAGAATATTCGATATTACTGTTTAAAAATCTTTAAAATTGGAATCGCACATTTTTTTCTTTTTACTTCATTGAAATAAAATCTTAAAACGAAATTTCAAATTAAGTTTTCTGAAGAAGAATGAACGTGAAATTAATTTAATCATCTTTAAAAATGTTTTGAGATATGCCATGTTAAAAATGGAAAATAAAGACACAAAAATGATCAAGGAGGTAAAAATGAAGTGAAAAAATGAAGTGAAAAAATAAAACAATTCTTATCTCGCGCTCTAATTTAGATAAATTCAGAAAGTACCATAAAGTAAGCGCATTTGACAGGTATCTGTAGAATCTCTTTCCTAAAAAAACGAAGGCAAAAAGGAGGCATTCATATTGGAGATATTTAAGAGTTGAAAAAAATACATAAATACGATCAAAATCTAATACAGTACAGGAAAATAGGATTGATTGCTGAAGAAAACAGGTAGGAGTTGAACGATTATTTTTAAGAACCCCTGCAAGATCCAGCTTTCAATTCATTTTTTTATTACATGCACATTCATTTTTGATTACATGCACATTCATCTCATGTGATTTGCCTGCCTTTGATAGCGTTTTTGTTTTTCTTTGCTTAAATGTGTATATATTTTTTTTTAATTTTTGCTAGGGATTCTAAAAATACATATTAAGGGTAGTCTTTGCGAGAAAGCCTGCAAATTGTTTGATCATTTTAAAAAAAAACAAAAGTTTAAGTTGCTTTCATGACTAAAAAATAATAATTTTTTAAAAAAATTACAAATGTCTCTAACGTTTCAAACTTTGGTGTGTTGAATATATTTGTACCCTATTTAATATTTTGTTAAGCCTAAAAAGAATCATAAACGAATAAAATATTCATTGTTCTTCAACCCATCAACAAGCTGTCACGACTTCCATTCATTATGAAATGAGATGGATTACTTTTAACTTACCAAACATTCGTGGTATGGGAGATGATTTTCTGTTTATGATAAATGTGTTAAATTTGTTAGTAAAATTATTTTTAAAAAAATACCTCTTTTGAAAAAGTGGATACGTAATCTGGCAATTTCATGGGATCCAATTTGTTGTTCTTGACGTAATTGTGAACATTTTCAAGAATTTGATCGATGTATTCATCAGCTGTGGATCCTGGTATGATGGAAGTGATGGGTAGTTTCATCAAGTGTTTGTTGATCACTTTCAGTAAAGAATTATTCAAAGCATCCTGTGAAGAAATTATGAGCATTAAAAAAATAAATCAAAATTAAATTTTCGTACTAAGCATTTCAAAAATTTGACTTTTTAAACGCAAAAATCGTAGAAAGTATAATTTTGTATTTGATTTGGCATAAAATTATTAGAAATATTATTGCTAAAGAGTGACATTTTTCAGTGACTTTAAAAACTAAATTATATTTTTTTTAAGAAACAAAATTTATTAATCTGTTTGCCTAGTAAAAACTATTTCCCTTTTTAAATTATAAAATTTTAATTTCAAAATTTTACACCAAATAAATTATCAAAAATATAAAATGCTTTATATTGATTGAAATATTCTCTAATATCTTACTTAATGAATAAAATTATTTTTCACATTGAAAGGTTATCGAATTTTAAGCCTACTTTAAAACATAATTTTTTGATCCCTTGGCGACAATGCTTTTTTAAAAAAATTTCTTTTGTCTCCATTAAAAACAGAAGTGGCCTTGGAAAGCTACTTCTTCCGCTATTCGTGGCACATTTATGCGTAATTATTCGTGGCACGTTTTATGCGTAAAAATACCAAGTATATAGCAGGGATACGAGCGGATAGATACAGAGAATGAATCTCTATATAAAATTAATAATGCAAGGGAACTCAAATTTTTATTTTCAACCTTAACGTACAATAGCATCCCATATTAACAAAATATACAATATTCAATCAACAATATTGAAGCGTTTTAACCAGTATAAAATTCAAAATTAACGCAAATTTTCTAGTTGAATTAAAAATGAATTAATTTTTCCTTTATGTAAAATATTTCTATATACTTACAAATAATAACATAAATGGGTTAAAATTTCATAAAATTGCCTAGAGCGAAAAATAACTGAAAAAGTGCAATAGTATCAAATATTAACAAAATATACACTAAAGTGCGATAAGATATTACCCTCCTACCCAGTGAAGTATAGTTTGTCTACGAAAGGAACTCCCCCGCAACAAAGTCTGAAGCCGTCTGCTGCTATGGAAACACGAATAGCTCATTTCAGGCAGGGTAGCTTCTCCTAAACAATGACCCCATACCCCTACTGCCTGGTAATTCCACTTTATTAGTAAATGATAATTCCAAGTAACTAAAAATAATCACAATGATTCAACAATTTGTTCTATTTCAAGTCCATACCGTGAGAAAAGAACCCATACAGTTAAGGATCCACCACTAGTTTTAAGAATGTATTGTTGAGAATAGAATTCCTTGGGAATGACTCCAACTCAAACCCTGCCATCAGGCCATTCCAAGCAACACGCTTACAGTCATCTACGGTACAACCAACATGTTCCAGCGAGCCCAAAATAAGCTCTGCAATCGATGGTATCGTACAAGTAAAGGAGTTAGAGTCTGTGTTTTGCTGGCATAGCCTGTCAGAAACAAATTTCGTTATTATGTCCGGAAGGCCATGACTTTTGGTCTTCTCACATAGAGTTTTCTTGATATTTCAAGTATCCTCGCTTCTCTGTTGACACTCAAAATTTCAAAGTTGCAGGTCTTTCAGTAAGGGTTCACCTAACGATAGATCGAGTGTGGTGTCGCATGCTGGAAACTTCTGCATGAAAGTAAATTTTCATGATAATTTCTCTAGGCTATTAGTCGAGGAATGTTGAAACCTGTTGATTTTAGTCAAGTAAGCATATTTACGTTATCTAAGGTTTTATTACAAATTAGACATTGACAACAAACCCTGCTTGATATTTACTTTCCTTATGCGATCATTCATTACCTGTATATTTACATCCTGTTATTTCTAAGGTAAACAGCTTTCCGGGAAAATTGAAACCGTAAACTCACTGCTTTAGTTTTACAATTCAATATTCTGAAAACAGAAATTCCAGGCAGAGATTCTCTAACAGAAATATTTTTTAAATAAATAATTTAAACGGCAAAGCGAATATTCTTTTAAAAACTTTGTTAACAATTTTTCAGTTTTCCGAGGAAGCTGGTTAGCTTAGCTATTCCATGATTTATGACATTTTAATAGATAATTTCCTTTGCTTGTACCTGATTTTGCAATAAGTATTTCCTATGAACTAAACAAAAACATTTATTTATTTATGCATATATTTTTTAAAGGAAAGAAAATATTATTTATTTGGAATTAGTGAGGTTCTTCTGTCCTTTTAGGGTTTAAACTTACACCTTTCTCTATTTCAAATCAAAAATTACGTCATCTTGTCTGCAGATAATATCAAAAAAATCATAGTTGTCTTTTTCTAGCATTCTATCAAATTATTTGTAGATTTCTTGGGTAGAATTAAAGTTTTCTTTTGTTGTGTTATGTATGACATATCCCAATACAACAAAACTTATATAGAACATTTATTTTATATGTTAACATGTTAAAATTGGAAAGGTTTGGTTTTGAATCATCCAGATATCTAAAAAAACTGCATTTTATATACTATCCCCCAAACCACCGTCACTTCCAACACTACAAAACAAATGATACAATTTCTACTCTAAATCAGTACAACAATTATTTCTAATATCTTTAAATGTTAAGTAAACGATTCCTCTTTCTTTTACACCATTTTCTTGGCAAAACAAAGTCTTTTTCTTAACAAAAGCTAAATCATCACAATTTAATTTGATTTTTAAAAAAACAAAATCTGAAAACAATAGGCATTAAGTGTTTTCCGTAAATAGCTTATCGGATCCCAACTTTTATATCATTTTATTGGATAATATCAAGCTAATTTGAATGCATTTTCGAAAGGGTATTAGAAAAAAAAAACTTTTATGTGACAACTCCCCTCCTATAAATATCGATATCTTGAAAGCAAAGTATGGTTTTGAAAGCTACCAGGAATGTTTTGTGCATCGTTAATCGATATCTTTTATTTCACCGGGTGCATAATTAACTTCGACCTCAGCTGGCGAATATTTAGTTCTACTGATAAATTCTTAAGGCGCGATGGAACAAAAGGTAGTTTGCATTTTTTTTCCGATTAAGAGATTGACCTCTTTGTGCAACCTAAGTCTGATAACTTTTATGTTCATCTTTTTTCATAACTGATTATGTTACCTCTATTGAGATTAAAAACTTAATTTTATATTTTTTACTTATTTTCTAGAATTTAATTTAGGAAATTTTAAAGCCTTAGTCACCTACTTATCTAGTTAAAACATTTAATGAAGTGATTAAGAAGAGTATAAAACTACAATGCACCCATTTTTTGGAAAGCCATCATATTAAGTTTTATCACATGTAACATAATTTTAATTTAAAACAAATTGACACACGTCATTTATTTATCAAATTAGCTTATTGTATAGCTTTAAATTATATAATTAGGATGATAAAAGTATCCTGAGATAAAAATATGATGATAAAATTACTATTATCTAAGCGGGGACTACACCATTACTCTTTTCTTTAAAAAACTATTTTTTCATGCTCGTGTATGAGTCTAATAAAATCAAAAAACATATACATAATGTTATATAATGAGCTTGTTATATATTTTTGAAAACCTTTTCAAAAAATGAAGCATATAAATATGCAAAATATGCATATTAGGGAACAAAAGTTAATATTTAAGCGAAGAAAGAAAACGAATTAAATCCCACAAATAAATATAATGTAAAAACTGAAAATTTCGAAAACTTCTCCATTGCAGGAGAAAACAAGGAAGAGATGAAAGGAGATTATTGAAAACATCTCAAATTTTCATCAGACAATCAAAAATCAAACTAGTTTTTATTACTTTTTCATCTAAATATTAATATTTGCAACCCCTAATAAATATATGGTATTATTAGGCTAAACCATCTCCATAAAATTTAAGATCTACAAAAAGCCATTTTTGTTAAATATCCTGTTGTTGATTCTAATCCCAAATAGTATAGCTACGCTATATCATTTCTATAAAACCAAAGATCCCTCCCACGAAGTCATTGTCGATAAATATTCCATTGTTGTTTCAATCCCCAGATTGCATGGCTATGTTATATAATTTCCATGAAACCAAAGATCTCCAAAACGGTATTTCCGATAAATGTCCTATTGTTGTTTCGATCCCCAGATTGTATGGCTATGTCATATCATTTACATGAAACCAGAGATCTTCTAAAAGTCATTTCTGACAAATATCCTGTTGCTGTTTCTAATATCAGATAGTATTGCTGCATTATATTATCACCATTAAACCAAAGATCTCCAAAAAAGACCAAAAATAAGATATCTTTTAAAAAGCCTGAAAGAAAGCTGTCGTTTTCTTGGAGTATTTTCAGATAAGGCCATTGTGGTTTATTTCCGAATTATCAATGGTAAATATAAATATTCAATTACAACATATATATTCAACATAGTATAATATAAAACAAATACAATATTATTCATTGAAGGTAAAGATTTCGGAATACCCTGTATATTTAGTTTAAATATATAGTTCTAAGCTTTGGGAAAGTTTTCCTTTTTCGATCCTTTTATTAATTTAAATAATTTTAAAAACTTCAATATTCTTTCTTCTTTTTGATATTTTTGATACAATACTTGGAAGGTATAATTTTATTTATTTTGCAAAAGTGAAATACTTAAATAGATTTTTAAAAGACTGTGCAGAGAGAGAGAGAGAGAGAGATCTAAAATTCCAGAGAGAGTGCATCCCATTCGAAAAAATACAATAGAATAAAAAAGGAGTAATGGGTGAAATATTTTCAAATGAAAAAATTGTTAGTTTAAAGAACAATATATACCAATGAAATTTCGTATATATCGAAATACCCAGTAGATTATTCTTTTATATTTTATGTTAATGACACAAAAAATGGCGTAGTTAAGAATACGTTAAATATCTTTCTCGGAACAAAATAAATTTCTGTTTCTGTTTACTCGTGCCTTAACTATCATGTTTCCCCCTCGAGTACAATTATAAATATATTAATATATTTTCTTAAACTAAACAACAAAACATTCGAAGGATCACGTAACACATTTTTTTAACTTAATTAATTTACTGCTTTTTAGTTACGTTCATTTTTGTAAGTATTATTCACAACTTCTTTCACTGTACTAAATAAATTTTACTCTGAAGAATAATTTCAATAAATTATCGTGCTTCGTAGATATTTTTGCTGGACGTTTAAAAACTACTGAGCTTCATAATAACAAATCACGGTTTGTTGTTTTTATGATTCGAGTACAGTTTGTTATATTTCTGAAATCTTATAATTTTTGAATTAGTTATTGAAACTGATCATTAACATAGCTTGCAACTTCCAATCTGTAGATTATTTAGTAATTTGTAAACTTCAAGTTGTAATCAAATCGAAAACCTTTACACTAAATCTTAATTTTTACATACAAGGTGAGGCCATTTATTTCCAGGAGTTGATTTATTAATCTTCAAAATATTATGCGAATAACAAATACATTTAATACGTTTTGAAGTTGGCATGAATAAGAAGTGAGTTACAACCACGTGATGTAATTCATTTCTGTATTCTGGTAGTAAAATTTTAAGAAACATCTTTTAAAATAACTGTTTGGAATGCTCTTAAATTCCGACTTTTTTTAAAACTTTGTCATTTGTTAATTTCTTTTTGGATTCTGACATCGTTGTTTTTTAGTAACTACGACATCTTTAAACATTGTCTCTTAAGCAATTTGTTTGTTTTCGGAGGTTATGAGCATAAATCATTCGCCATACATTTCCGATAAGTTACTTCCGTACATTTTATTTCGGAAGTTAAGAAAACTTGCCAAACGGACAGCATTTACGGAAGTCATTAAAATTGCCAGAATTAAAGATCGTTCTGAAAGAGAGTTTTAAAAGTTGTTTCTTTGAAGCTTTTACAGCAAAAATACAAAAGTACATAACGACATAGGAAAGTTTTTTTGAAGCATATTAAATGGGTTTGTTATTCACATATTATTTTGAGAGGTTATTAGATCAGTCTGGCCACAACTTCTAAATTGGAACACAAATATATAAGTTCGCTTATAATTTATAAATCACAAATTTCACTAGAATCAAAAACGCTTACATTGAAGCTTGTAATTTAAAATATTTTTTTTAATATTTAAGGCAAGAATAGAAGTATTTGATGGGTTGAATATAGAATACAATGACACAAGTTTTAATTGCGGTCATACGGCACTATTCTTAAACCCTATAATGTACTTAAGATAAAAGAATTCAATAATTAGTGTTATAAACTAAATCATGCACAAAAATGAAAAGAAAATCATAACAAAATAAAAGCGGTTACAACTTTGCCTCGGCCTGTACTTACCTGAAAATGGCATGGCACCAAACAATACCGAATAACAATAGATAATATTTTTAAAATATTTTTTTTACGTTTTTATCGTCAAATATTTAATAAAACCTTATAAACACAAATTAAAAAAATGAATGTTAAATTTTAAAAAAATGCTGATTGATGAAACTAATTGACTAATTGTAATGAACACAAATTGTTTAAAATTGAAAAAAATATGTAAAAACTGCAAATTCGAATGATTATTTATATTTCACTGTGGCGTTTAACATTATTTTCTTTAAGTGATAACCTGTAGCCGAATACTGTACAAATATTAAATAAATAATCTCAAGAAACTGAAGCGGTAAGATATTACTTGTCTAAGAACTTCATTCGGTTAAAAAAAATACAAATTTTTAAAAGAAACAGTTTACATGTTTCAAGCTTTCAAATTTACCCTAATTTACCTGAAAAAGACAAATCACCAAACTGCAAAAATTAAAAATTGTTTTTCCCTAATTTTATAATGAATCGTTTTAGACAACTAATGGAGAAAAAAAAATTTGATTTAAATATCTTAAAAACGTAAACAGTTTTAAATAGTATTTGTATAGTATTTGTAAAGTAATTTTTGTACTTATTAAAAGAAAGTTCAAAATGATAAGAGGTTTTTCACATAGTTAATTTTGTTCTTGCTGTTCAGTCATTATAGGGTAGGGTAATACTACATAATAAAATTTGTGAAAAACCCCTGATTTTTTTAGCTTTTTGAAAAAAAAAATGCAAAAACTACTTAGAAAATTGCTCGAAACTTTTTTACATTTTTAAAATATTTAAATCAGATTTTTTTTATTAGTTGAAAAATACGATTCACTACAAAAGTATGAAAAAATAATTTTACATTTTTTTTCCGCGCTTGTGCAGTACAAAAGAACTACTTTAAATACTTATATCTTTACACATTTTCTTACAAATTTTTTTCAAAATTTAAAACAATAATTTTGCAATTAATTTTAAATTGCACCAAAAATTTTATTTCGTTTTACTGAATATATTTAAAGTACAAAATAATACAAAAATAACACAAAACAAAAAAAAAATATTTTTTTTTAATAAAAATGCTCTTATTTGCTTAAATATTTAAGCTAAATTAACGAACTTTATGCACTCATTGCAAATAATAACCAAAATGATTGATGCAAGTTACAAGCTTATTGCTTGATTTTCTGGTACAGGGTGTTCAAAAATGCTTATTTTATTTTGTAATTTATTGTTGATCTCTAAAACCACTGAAAACTTTAAACTTTATTGCAAAGCATGAAAAATCGCATTAGCTAAATGCTTCTAAATTTTAAAAAATAATATTAAGTATTTTTTTAGAAATTGAAAAAAATATCAAAAACTGAAAGTGTATCTCTTCCATTATAGTAGGGTAATGTATCTGAAATCCTAACTATTTTAAACAAAAGTAGCCTGTAGCCTTTTTAAGCAACGTATTGTCTAAAGCTGTTCAAATATTTCCTGTTATAAAAATAAAAATTAAAACATATAAAATTAAAAGAAGCTTTAGTTTAAAAAAATGTTCAGAGCAATATTTTCATATAAAATCAACACAATACCTTTAGAAGCGGTAGAAATTTTTTGAATACATCTTTGCTGACGTCATTAAGAATTTTCAGCAACACTTCTGTCCACTTTCCACCCCCAAGGAAGTTCTCTAAATACATCTCGACTTTTTCAAAATCAATCAATACATCAAAGTCCCTGGACGAAAAAGAAAAAAATAATTAAAATACCTCAAAATAAGTTATAAAATAAATATAAGCCATTAAAACACATAAATTATTATAACATATCAGTATATCTTTTGTGGCTAATTCCTTAACCCTTCACATGCATAAATTGTTTTATTTTGCTGTCATGTAATGTATTTCAATCTCCTTTTCAAATGCATAAATTATTTTATCATATCATTATAACTTTTTGTGATTTATCACAATCTCACAATAAACCCTTCAAATGCATGAATTATTCAGTTATATGTCTATATCTTTTTGTGGCTTAAGCACAATAAATCCTTCAATTGCATTAATTGTTTTATCTTACCATTATATCTTCATGCAGCTTATTCCAATCTCACTTTAGCTCCTTAAACACATAAATTACTTTATCACATAGCTTTTTTGTGGCTTATCACAATTTTACAATAAGCCCTTCAAGTGCATAAATTGTTTAATATCTTTAAATTTTTTTAGGCTTCTCAGAATCTTAAGATAAGCTCCTTACAGGATTAACTTCTTTTATCATATATTATATATTTCGTTGGCTTATCAAAATCTCACAATAAGCTCTTCGAATGCATAAATTGTTTAATCACATGGCTATATCTTTTTATGACTTATCATAATCTCACACATCCTTCTTATCATATATCCTTCATATGCATACATTGTTTTATCTTACAGTTATATCCTTATGTAGCTTATACCAATCTCACAAGGAACTTTTATTTATTATTTTATCATATCCCTATTTTTGTGACTTATAGCAATTTTACAATACGCCCTTCATCTGCATTAATTATTTTATTATATCATTATATTTTTGTAGATCATTACAAAATTACAATAAGTCATTCAAGCACGTAAATCATTCAAATTTGGGCAAAGAAACTAGAGAGTTTTTCAAAAATGTAATTCAAAATATGCAAATATAATTAGAGATTAAAAAAATACGTAAAATCCTATTCGTAAAAACTAATTCTCTAGACTCAACATCTGTTGATTCTCGTAAAACGATAAGGTAAAGTTTCTCTTTTTTACATTTGCATTTATGGAGCATAAACGAAAAGTTTAAATTAATTCCATTATCGTAGCTGCATAATCACGTCATTATTTACCGCTTTCAGCCAATATTTGCATAAAGCAATTCCTCAAAATTTAATTGAGTCAATTATGGTAAGTTACTTAAAATTTAACAATAAATCACTTGGGCTTTGAAAAAGAAAATAATTTTCTAACTGATTCGAGAATAATTTTTATTGACGAACTATTTTTCGTTTCTACTTTTTCTTAAAAAGAGAGTTACTTGATTTTGTTATTATGAAATTTGTTTTTTTAATTTATTCTTTCATTTTATTTCAATGAAATAAAACTTTTCTTAGATTTCTTAATGACGGTATTTTAAAATATTTTTTAGAACATTTCTATCTTATTACAACACTAATTATTATAATTTACTGCAATGAATATTTGAAGTACCAAAGCGTGCTATAACTTTTAACATTTTAAAGTTGTTTAGTTTCGATATTTATATCTTTAGAATTGATAACGGTCTCGTTTGTATAATTGACTATTTTATTTAAAAACTGCATTAAGTAAATTTCTGTGTCGGAACAAAATACAAAAGCTTCATATTTAAATGTGGTTTTTGAATCTCGTTCGCCAAAGGAAGTAAAAAGAAAAATTTTAAAATTGCTAAATTATTTTAATTTTTTTTAAAAATTGATCGCAATATTGCGATATTAGGCTGTGCATTGATCAAAATATTTCTAGCGATTTCATTCTCCTCCCTCTTCACAGATAAAAATCTTTTTTTTTTTCTCCTTCCTTTTTTTTTTTTTTTTTTTTTTTTTTTTGCATGACTAAACCGATTTCGTTAGCTACAGCTTTTGTTGAATTCCAATTCTTAACTTTTCAGTATACTTTTGCCTATATGGTTTTCTGAACTATTCGTCGATAGTATTAGTATTAGTGATTATTTCTCCTTATTTGTGAGGATAATCTATACCCGTGGGAAACATGACACTTTATATTGTTTATTCACCTTTTTCCCGACCGTGTTTCATCTACGGTGGGGGAGAGTAATTGTAGAAGTTGTTTCAACTTCCGGTAGAAGATTCAGGTGGAAGAATTTCTGGTGGTGTAAACTAAATTGCATTAAATCCGCATCTCAACGACCTGGTAATTGCATATCAATATATTTTAATTTACGAAAGTTCTTTTTTTATATCTTCATCTAATATTTTAAAATACGAAGAACGCATTTTTTCACAAAAACACGGCACAAAAATTAAATTCAGAACACCTGAGTATTCCGAGTATATACAAACAATACCGGAAAGTAAAAAAAAAGAAGAAAGAAAAAAAAAGAAGGAAAGAAATCGTCACGTCAATGCCATGACGTCAGAAGAGAACCTCAAGACTTCCGGTAGGTTTTTTTTTTTTTTTTTTTTTTTTTTTTTTTTTTTTTTTTTAGGGGATAGATGGTGAATACTACGATATGTAATGTACCACCTCAATATAATAGTTCACACTAATATCATTCACAACCTTGTTGGAAGAGCAGGTAACAAACAAATACACATCACATTTTATTGATAAGAATAGTAGTAATTACGATTTACTTATTCATAAAGAATTTTAAAAATATTTTAAATTAATATTACGGAAAATATTATAATTTCCAGTAATGGGGTCACTCAACCTCTACAAAACAAAAACTCAGTCTGGAAAACTACCAACTTCAAAAAACTCTAAAATTATCGTCTGCTTTCTTCATTTGATCTTGTTGTGCTGCTATTTTATTAATCCATATATTATCCTGATTTTTTTGTGACTTTTACAACTCTTTATTTATGATTCTTGGTGTTGAAGTGACCCAGTTGATGAAGTTAATCTATTCGAAAAGTGTGCGGACATAAGAATACCCATTTCCCCAATGGGTACAATGTGAAATGGGTATTCATCAGTTATCAGGACCATGTGTTGGCGTCCGCTTTTCCGAGTTGTCGCCAACAAGTCTTTGTAGTCGATAATAGGATACCTACAAGTGACGACACAGTGTGGGTATCTTGATCCTGATTGGTTGTTGAAGCGTGTCATTTGTTTACATTAGCAACTGCTCTTTCCATTATATACTGAGAAAGCCAAGTCCATAAAATTCCATAATAGTCCATAAATAAGCCAAGTCCATTCTTTCACCTCAAAGATTTCAATTCTTTCACTGTGTAAGACTTAACAAAAATACAGGCACGAAGCCGTGTGGAACATAAACAAACTAATTATGCATCGAAGTTTTAAGGCTCACAAAACAAAAATGTATCATGGTTGCAAGAAAATGCATAAACAAATAATAAATCTAAGTTAAGTTAAAGAAGTATGAGAAAGAAAATATTTCAACTAATTCGATGTGCGATACGGCTCTGTATTTAATAAACTTATCGTTAATTAACATTTAACTTATGCAGAGAAACTTATCTCAATTTTAAAACGTCATTTCGCTGATAAAGGTTATCTGGCACTGAAGTCATTGATCACATATGTGGGTATGGGAGGTCCTCATCTTAAAGTGCAAATACCCAATTAACGAATTTCAATATAGCGATGTTAAGAATTATGATATTTAATAATATATCGCTATATTTTTCAATTTCTCTTAGTTTTATTATTTTTACACTGGTCAATATTTTCATTCCTTAAATAAAATTTATTAACATTCAACAAGCTGTAAAATCTGAAAATTTCATAATTTTTTTTTTTACTTATATTCAGAATTTAATTTCGAAAACCATCTTAAGATATGTATATAGAATATTTTTATAATTCTATCCTTATTATATATTTTTAAAATCCATGTCAAATTAAAGGTAAAAAAACACTGTATTCTTTTAGTTATTTTCTCATTTCCAATATCACGAAACTGAGTTCAATCACTATAAATATGTGATTTTTTACAATATTTTTGAAGCGTTTCAACCAGAAAAAATTAATGCAAATGTTCCAGTAAAGTTTCAAAATTAACGAATTCTTCCTTTACGCGAAATTCCCCACTATACTAACAGGGTATGCTAACATAAATGGAATAAAACTTCATCAAATTGTACAGTGCACAAAATTTAAAAAAAAAACGAAGCATAATAACTTTTGAACTGTTTAAGGTTAGGCTTTCGTTTCATTAAGATCGAAGTTCAGAACATTAAAATCCAACTATTAAATCAGAAGATATTAAGGTATCTCATTTTTAGTTTTGCATTCGGTACAATATTTTTTAATTCGTTGTAAAGTGTAGAAAATTAATGTTATTTTTATGAAAAATTTTACAGTTCCCTTTAAAGAAACGTGATATATTAACGTTTTTTGCTTCCTTACGAAAGAAATTAGGTCTCTATAAAATTGTACAAAACTACTATTGCGAAATGTAATCAATGTACTTTGATAATTGCAGGTGTTTATCCCCTTCAGACATTTCCAGAGAAGCCTTTGCTGCCAGGCTAAGGTTGAAAGATTCTACCCAAAATTCTCCATTTCCTCTGATGGGCACAATTTTGATCACCTTTCCATCGATGCTGTAGTTGCCCGAACCTTTCATCCACGGAATTCGCAGATGAAACTGTAAAGACAGGTTTTGGATGTCTGCATTCATATGCTCCAAGACAAACCCAGACATTCCTAGAAAGAAAAAAGAAAAGATACTTTGGAAACAATCAGGAAAAAATGAAAACTGATCCTGAGACATATGATTTAGTAAAAACAATAGCAGTAATATTTTATTAAACCCTAGATGCGTTTTAGTGCCAAGTGGCACACTTTCAACCAGCCAGATAATAAGGCAGGAATCGTAAAAAACAGATATTACTATGTCAAGAACGTTCATACATCATAAAATACTGATGGGCTAAAAGTCACAGGTTTAATTTTTCTTCAACCAATATTAGTCACAAATATGTTTCATATATTGACTTGGATTTCTGGGAGACATTTCATATGATACATCATAAAAACACTGATGGATTAAAGGTGAAATTTTCGATTTTTCTTCAAAAAATATGAGTCACAAATATGTTTCATGTACAGTAAAACCTGTTTTTGTGCGGTGGATAGGGACCGCATAAAAGAAATCGCACAAAAAAATATTCGAAAATTTTATGAATTCTTACATATAATAAACAACTTTGTACGATATAGTACCTAAATTTTTTTTATGCGGTGGATGAGGACCGCATAAAAAAAGTCGGACTTATAAAATACATCAATGATTTATGAAATAGATGAGAGAATGCTTTCAATTTAATTAAATAATTAAATTAGACCTAAAGAAATTGTAAAAAGATTTAATTCTTCATTGTACATATACACGAAGAAGTTTTCAAGTTATACATTAAATAGTGGAATTGTCTGTCTTTTTACTTTCAATTGGCTATAATTATTCATTTTAAGTGAGTACTTATGTCTAAAAATAAAATAAAAATCATAAAAACTACATATAAATAGAAACAAAAGTAATTAATTTATTTACCTTTAATCTCACTATAAAATGAATCCTTAACCACGTGAATCGTGTATAAAATTCTGAATACGAAGCGTATAATGTTCGCGCGTCGAGCGACATTATGTACATAACTGACTCTGCCTTGTCAGGAGATAGTTTAAAATAAATGAACAGAGCATCGCGAAGTCCAGATACATCGTTGTCAAGGAGGCCACATAATCAGAGTTCGTCCGCAACATGTATATGTACATTGATAGGAAACATTAAACTGGTGCTAACGCCGCTAAAATTCATATACCGCATGAAAATAAATCGCACAAAAATAAAATCGCACAAAACCAATCGCACAAAAACAAAATCGCATAAAAAAGGACCGCACAAAAACAGGTTTTACTGTATTGACTTGGATTTCTGGGAGCATTTCATATGATACATCATAAAACACTGATGGGTTAAAGGTGAAATTTTCGATTTTTCTTCAAAAAATATAAGTCACAAATATGTTTCATATATTGATCTGAATTTCTGGGAAACTTTGATATCATCAAAAACACAAATCATTTCACATTTGAATCTAATACATAGAAAGCACTGATTGTTTTACTAATAGTTTTAAGTTTTTATTCTTTTAACCTTATGTTTTTCTCACTAATTGGAGCAATCTAAGTATAGATTTGTATCATTTATGTTTTTTACCATCACTGTCATTTAATCCTGCCTTCTGTTGAAGGTGATACAAGAAAAATAAGAAGAACCAAGTTAAATCAAAGGGGTGAGAAAGATACGAACAACAAAAACAAACCAAAGTGATGATGAGAGATAGGAAGAAAGAAAAATATAAAACAGAGATATGAGAGAGCTAAGTAATATGAAAAGAAATCAAAGAGTTGAGAAAGGTAAAGACAAAGATGAGAAAGATAAAAATAAATCATAATAGTTATCAAAGATAAAAAGAAAAACAAATCTAAATCAAAGATATAAAAGATAAATGAAAGTGATGAACAAGAAAGGATAAAATTAAATCAAAGTGATGATCAAAAAGAAGAATAAAGAGGAAGAAGAGAAAAAAATAAAGCGAAGAGAGAAAGAGAGAGTAAAGGGTTAAACTAAATTAAATAATCTCTCAAAATTTGCTATGAACTCAATGTGCAGAAAAAATAAATTACATTATACAAGATTATTGTTTTGTTCATTGTTCGACTGTTCTCTTACAAATGCTAAATAAAAAATAAATAAATTTTAAATCTAATTCTCAAAGTACAGGTTGTAAAGGATTAACTTTAGTTTAAAATCACATATTTTTATGTATCTTGACTTAATTACAGGACAAGGGTAAGCACCCTATTCATCAGACTCAACTCCTATAAGTATTCCACTTGGTCCATCTTAGAGACAAGGATTTAAGCTAAACCACACAATACTTTGGCATCCCTAAAAATTCTTTGTACAAGTAATGCGGTACAAAAACATCAGTAGGTGAGTTGCGGCCCGCAATATAAAATTTTGTGATACTTTTGTAGCTTTGCATAAAGGCCAAAAATGGTAGTTTTAAATTTTTATTAGTGTGTTCTGGGTAATTACATTCATTTTAAAGTATAATTGCGATATTTTAATAATCATAAAAATTATAGTGTATGCAAGTTAAAAATTTAGAGAAAATATGAAAGAATATTATTTAAGGAGAAGAAAAAATTATTTTAAAAAAAAATTTTTTAAATATTCAGAAATTTAAATTTAAAAAAAAATTAATACTTAAAAAAATATAAAAAATAAAAAAAAGGAAAAGATATAATCCCCTCATCAGCTTACGCGATTATATCCGAAAAAAATAGTGCTTATAAAACATAATAATTTTCTTCGATAATCTCTCTTTTTTTTTATCCTTGTTGTCTTTATCATGTTATATATATATATATATATATATATATATATATATATATATATATATATATATATATATATATATATATATATTGATGACAGTTATGAAATACGTAACATTGAAAGAATGCTTGGGAGAATGTTGTTTTTTAAAAACATGATTATTGTTTTGTTCCTGCAAGTTTTTCTATTGAATGTCATTTATTTCAAATTAACATTCTTTATTTATATAACTTTTCATTGTCTAAAATTTTTAAGATTACATGCTAGAACATGTTTCTAATGGTTTTTAATTAGCAGCGAGAGAAAAATGCATGATTTGCAAATCAAACCATATAAGATTGCATTGCAATCTTTGGGGGTTGGGAGTGTCAGCGAAGAGGGGGCGGAGCCCACAAATGTAAAGCACTTCATTAAGAGAGTGTAGAATTCTTACTGAAAGAGAGTAGAGTTGGTTAATACGAATGATCAACGCAATTCGAATTAATAAAATCAGTTCACTTTGGTGACCCGTATCACTGATTCGAATCAGTTGCAAGTTGGGGATAATCAAAACCCCACTCTAAAAGAGAGCAAGTATACTTTTGTAGTAGAATACTTAACTAAAAAATAATAGCATGCTTTGCAAAAACAGTGTATGGTAAATCCTGCTAAGCTGATCACCTCTGTAAGTTGGTCAATTGTCCAAGTCAGTTTTAATTATCAATTAAAATAAGATAAAAACTATTGGCAATTTTAGCTTGATTGGCAAAACCCAAACTGGTAAAAACAATTAAATTTCTCCTTTTTAAGTCAGCGACTTGTCTAAGTGAACCATCAGATTGTTGCCAGGGTTGATACAAGGCAATTGTTACAAGGGTCAACTTACATAGATTTCACTATAAATCTTAAAGAATGTCTCTTTTAAAACTGTAGTATACTTTTAAAAAAGAAGTACACTACAATTTCATGTTAACAACCAGTGATAACGATTTCATTAATGTGTAACATCAATCATTTTGCAATAGCGCCAAGATTTTACCACCACTGAGGAAAGTGAGTCTCACGTCAAGTAACAACTTTGTCCATAATAAGCAAAACAACACAATAGTTACAAATAATTTTTTGTTGTCTTAACTTATTCCTTAACATTTTCTTTTACAAAAAAATAGTATTATTTACAGTTTATTTGAGATAGTATATTACTAACTATTGTTTTATCTCAACAGAAAAACTGTTCGAGAAAGAATTACTAAACTGTTCGAGAGAATGTTCATTATTTAGAAATTAGCTATGTTGAAACAAAACTGCAGGCTCAGATAATTATAATGCCTACGTTAATCCAAACTACATAATTTTCTGCAATATTTATTTGAAAAACCTTCCACGTTTTTTCAGGTTCGGTTAAAAACTATTATACCTGAAGTTCTTTCGCTAGTTCATTCCAAGATATACATTTTAAGTCTTACTTAACCTAATATTAACCACTTTAACTACACTACTTCTTTCTTCATTACCATTATTCTTTCTCAGGAGCCAAACATTATCTCAAACGGCGCCTTTAATTTGGAGACGGGAGGAAATAATTACAGACTTGGCTGTGTCTATCTATAATGGTGAACCACGAAGTAAGAAATTGCCAAGCGCGAGAAGACGAAAAGAAGTGTAACAAAAAATTCCTTAAGTTTCGCCAATCAGGTCACGCGAAAAAATGCTTCCTTTCACGTGGAAGACTTTGACATAGCCGTTCAAGCTTTAGTTGTGCCATGCATGCCAAATGCGCCAAACCACTCTCGCCCTGGTATTGACTAAATTATGATTAAATATTCGGTTGGCGTACTTCAGCATCAGTTCTCCTAGAAATAGCTGCATTTATTTTATGTAGATAAAGCCGGTATCTTGAACGGAAACAGAGAAAAAATGTCGCGTGTCAAGATAGAATTTATATTTCTTTATTTTTTTTATTGTTCAAGATAGAGGAAGGAGGGTGAGCACCCATGGAATTTATTTCTTCCAGACAGCCAATAAAATTAAATAATATGCTCCATTCAAGAGGGGTTGAATAAGTTTTATTTGAGAAAGAAAACTTCGAAAAAAGCGATTTAATGTCGCTTCAGGCTTTAAAAAATTATACGATACTTTGAAGTATATATATATATAGATATTTTTAAACTGTTCTTTAAATCGTTTATGAGGCTTTGACAAAAATAGCTTCCATCTCACACTACTCCCTTTTGATGTATACAGGATTTTAGGGGTTTAGAAACCCAGCGTACCCCAGGAAAAGTTCTTTTTGTAAAGATAATCAAAGAAATCTGAACTCGGGAACAAAAGCTGAATTTGTTTCTTCCCGTTGGCAAGAGCTATACCTCAAATTACATTAAAATATGAATGTTTGAATAACTCATAAAATATGAGTAATATGTCACACAGCAAGAACCCTATAAAGTTCAAGGATCACGTCACAAGGTAACGAAGTACGTGATAATGTTTATATAAATTGACCAAAAGAGCAATTGTATTCCTTTTCATTCATAAAGAAGAAAAAAAGAAAACAATAAAATATAGAAGATTTCGCTAATTTAAATATACGTACTTAAAATGAAACATTTCTTATCATCAGCAATATTCATTTCAGCATGTTAATAAAATTATTCTGATTCTGGATCTAATAACACTGTACCTATGTTAATATATTTTATTCTATAACCGTCGTTGAACAGCCGACGTAATTTTGGGTTTACGACAACTAATGTTCAACTCTGTTGCCTTGTAACTTTGAACGCAATCAAGAAGACAAAGGAAGTCCTGGATCAAGTATTGGGAAAATTTTTGACATCGTGGAGGACTTTTTGGTGGAATTAACCTGCATTTGCGCTACATGAAGGAAAACCACGAAAACCACCCAAGGTTAGGCTGACGTCAAGGGGACTCTAAACCATGATCCGTCTACCACTGAGGATATTTTAAGTAAACACTGTTGTCTGTGCGAGCCGCATGCGGATTTCGTATCGACCAGCCATCGCTGGGATTCGAAACCGGTTCACCTCATTGGAAAGCAAACGCTCTATCCCCTAAGCCATTACGGCTCTATGTTAGTATATTAAGTACAACGGTACAACGTATTGTCGCAATATCAGTAGTAGGGGAGAGTGGGGTCAATTGTAACAGGGTACGATTGCAACAGAACAAAAATTTCGAGTGTCGGGTTCTAGATTTGGTTCCTACGTGGCGCACAAGGTGTATTTAATAAATCTACATGCACACCCCTGCTGGCAACCATTTTTATGTACTTTTGAAAGAGTTACATCACAAAAGATATTTTCACGCTACGTAAGTACTTTTTTTGGTATTAGAATATTATATTGTAACAAAGTAATTTTGTTTAAACAAATAAAAATTATTAACCGAATATGTAGGTGGACACTTTAATTAATATTTTTAAAAAAAAGATTAGTTTTGTTAATTAACTAGCATTGTTTTTAACAAATGAAGGTGAAATGGCGTCGTGGGGACGATTGTAACAATAAGTAAAGGGACGAATGTAACAGCTGAAAATAAATAATCTTATGTTTACAAACCATTACTTAACTCTTTAAGAACCACCAATAGTTTCCTATATCATTTATGTTATGTTGCATGTGCATTATTTTATTTGTCACCTTTCACAGCATAAATTAAAATTTTTAACCCCTTAAAGTTAAAAGTTTAACCCTTTAGGTCTCTGCTTATTATTATTTTAACTCCTAAAATATCACTACTATTTTGATCAATAAAAAAATATATCACAACTATGATAATATGTATAATTAACTATGTTTTAGTTGAATTTATGAACTGTTACAATTGACCCCGTAAGTGGGGATAATTGTAACAAGTGCACGACTGTCAAAAATTGCTAATAACTAATATAAAAACATTAAAAATAAGTTGTTTTTTTCTAGTAGAAGATAGTCTACTTTACTCGTCTGTCAATTAATACTAATAATATATTGGATTTTTTGTTAGTTAAAAATAGTTAAGTAAAAAATGTTACAATTGACCCCACTCTCCCCTACCTATCCGCAATTAAATATTAATCACGTCAATAATAATTTGGAGATTTTTACGGCCCTTGAAAACGGAATTTTTGAGTTTAAATTATAAATATGTATACAACAATCATAAATTAAATTATTGTCCATACAATTTGAATAGTGAAAATTTTTGCAAATTCGATTTGTATGCTTGCAAAAGAAAAAGAGTGCATAAGCTTTGGTAGTAAGTGCCAATCATTAGTATAAAACTGTTAATTTTTATATATTTATTTTCAAACCAAGACTGAACTAGATCAGTTTGTTAAATATAACCTTTAAAGCTGCCTCACTATATTGAAACAGACAGTCGCATGTCCTCTACATGGCCCGAGCTAAGGATTTTAAATTATTAGCCTGTAAATTTGCCAAATATCAAAAGTATTCGCCAAATGCAAATCTCAAAAGAAATTTTATGATTTTTTTTTTACCATAGAAAACTATTTCACGGTAGTTCGTTTCAGGCTTATATTATTTGGACTCAATTCTAATGGGTTATGCGGCACATCTACCAAAAATTACTCTAATCGAATAAAAATAATGATTTGTTTAGAAAAATTCCTTTTGACATAATTTTGAATATCGAGTTAAATGTATATTTTTCTTTCCAGTGGAAAAAATAATTCAGCAATACTTCTGCCAAAACACAATTTCATTCGCTAAATCTACGATTGTATCGCATTTGGCGAGATGACAAATGTTTAGCGCGTGCCCTGCATCTGTGTAAACCGTGGCTGAAATGTCTTCCACACTTTGTCATTAGTTCTGGTTATATCTAGACGATGCTAATTTACGAAAGGTTATACTTGCTTTAAAATATGATTTATCACGTTTAAAAATTATCAGTGTCTCAGTTTAGCTTCTAAGAAGTCCCAATTATATTTAAAATATTAACTACTAATATTTTTATAAAATAGAGATGTTTTTTTTAAACTTAGGTCTTAACTTTTATTTCTATGATAACCATACAATCAAGTAAAACATTTAACACTAAATAGATTGAGCATTGATGTATACCTAGAAATCCTGAGAGGGCCAGTTTGACCATTTCCAGATTGTTTGTGTATAAATCAATTAGACATCCAAAATTTAAATATATAATAATAATACATTTAATAGAAAAATATTATAGACTTGATCTTTTGTGGTATTTTGTTCGATTTGATTAACTAAAATATTTGATTAAACCGAAGCTTTTAGCCTTTCAATTATTCGTGTGTTGTGAATTTCTATCTGACCAACAGAGGGTGCTGTAATCATTCACAATAATTCTGATTTTGTATCACTTGTGGGGTAGGTAACGGATTGGTAAAGAAAGCTTATTAGGAAGCCTGACAAGTATCACACTATCGTATTTGTCAGACTATGAATTTCAAGGAACAAGTTTCGAGTAAGAAGAACGGCGAGTCACAAATCACAAGTTCAAAAAACCACTGAAAGAGGGAGTTCGAACATTTAAAATTATTTTAAAGACAGAATTTACATATTAATCTTATGTGTGTTACGTTTTCTACACTCATTACGCAAATGCTTTTTGATTGGATGTTAAATGCGCCTGTATATATATGACAAATCAAGATTAGATTTGGACGCAGTTGAGAAAAATTCTATGTGACTGAAGAAAAGCCACGTTTAAGTTTTATTTCGAATTATCGTAATTTTTCTGAGTATCACTATTTTTGTGTTGGATGACAAGCGAGCATCCATGAATTTAAAGTAAGATGTTAAATAATGCCCTCCTTTTTCAGGATTACCAGAAAAACAGGTAAACCACTTTGACTCTTTACCTTTTGGGAGCCATCCGGTCAAAATGACCAATCTCTTAGACTATCAGTGGTACTCCAAGGAATCCATAGAAGATATACTGGTTCAAGCCAAATACAACGGCACAACAGACTTATGGTTTAGCATTGAAGCAAAAGAAAAATCTTGTGCTATACCACATACCTCACCGGTACGCCTTAAAGTAGACTTGAATGCTTCTGTACCGACCAAAAGAATTAAAAGTATAAGATTCCAAAAAAGTTCTGGGAAATGATACAACAATAATGATGTGTTCCTACTGTAAAAAGAAAGGACATACAGTGGAAAGATGTTTCCTTAAGAAGAAAACTACGAAACGGAATTCTAAACTCAAGATTCCAAGGAAACCTTTTACAGTGATGTGACTACGATAAAAATAGATGCTGAAATTCGCCAAAGAAAACACAGGCAGTTTGAGGAATTCCTGATTGATACAGCCGGCACAGCTCACTTCTGTACCCAAAGAGGCTACTTTATTACCTTCAAGACTTTGAATCCTAGTCAAATTCTTGTTCCAGATAAAAACAGTAAATCTGCTATTTTTGGTATGGGTGATATACATTTTAAGATAAATTAGTTCCCATAAAATTAGAAAATTTATATTTTGCATATAATATACGTAGAAATTTAATAAGCGGTTCGAATATGGATTTAAATGGAATTACAGTAAAATGGGGTAATAACAAAATGACTGTATTTGGTAGAAACCATAATTATTTATTTACTGTACCTAGAATTGATAAATTGTATATACTTAGAGGCTATGTTGAAAAAGTGCTAGTAACTAAAAAATTTGCAGTTAATACAGGTCTAAATAGGGAATTGGTCCCTAGAAGATTTTGCCACTTATATATTGCAATGGTAAATCACAAGAGTCAAAACAATGTCGTAAAAGGTTTAGATAATTTGTGTGGTAAATTTAATTCTTGTAATACTTGTAAAATAACTAAATCTACTAGAACTAGTTTTAAAGTAAATCATGGTATAATGACTAAAGCTGTATTGAAGAAAGTACACATGGATGTTTCCGGCAAAAATCCAGTATATTCAGTTGGTAGAGCTGAATATTTCGTATCAGTAATAGATGATTTTTCTCGTTAGGTTGAAATCTTTACTATAAAACATAAACGGGAAATTTTTAATTGCTTTAAACTGTATCTAGCAAAATATAAAAGACATTTAAATGTTAAACTTAAATCTGTAAGGTGTGATAACGGCATGGAATTTTTTATGTAAAAGTTCAAGATTTTCTTAGTGAATTAGGTATACGTATGGAGAGAACTTCAGTATACACTCCAGAACAAAATGGGGTAGCCGAATCTTATAACAGAGTAACTGCAGAGGGAATACGCTCAATGTTAGCAGATAGTGATTTAAAAGGTAGATTTTAGGCAGAAGCACTGCATTGTTTTGTTCACGCAAAGAATCGTAGTGAACACAAACTACTGGAAGGTAAAACACCGTTTGAAATTTTCTATGGTTATAAACTGTCAGTTAAACATTTCAAAGCATTTGGATCTTTAGCGTATGCTCATATCCCTAAAGTTCAAAGAAACAAACTACAACCAAATGCAGAAGTAGGAATTGTAACTTTATATGCAATGAATACTAAAGGTTATAGAATTTAGTTGATTAAAGATGCGATAACTATAGAAACTATACACGTAAAAATTGATGAAATTAAAAACTGAGTTAAAACACTATTTGGTAAACCTAGTAATGAAAACTTTTTATTTATAAATCTGAATTCAGATATAAATTTTGATGATAATATTGAAAATGAGATGGATAAAGTTCATGTTAAATCTCCTGATTTAAAATTAAAACCTTTAAATATAACACAATGGACTAGAGTTGAGAGACTGCGTAATTAAAGTAATAGATGTTTACTTATTACCTTCCAGGCGAAAAAACTAGATTAAGGTCAAACAATCAAACTAAAGAATATTGCGATAAAAACCAAATATAGTATCATGATACTAAATTTAATTTTAAAGCTTTAAGCAAAACTCAAATTCAGCTTCAACTTCCCATAGTAGCACTGATAACGAAAGTGAAGATTCGCCATCTAATTCTTTTGTAAATAATCAGATAAGTGATGTATTTGAAGGTGAGGTATATAATGCAGAAATACCGAAAAACTTTTTTGATGCACAAACACTACCAGAAAGAAATGAGTGGAATAAAGCAATGGAAAAAGAGTTAAATATTATGAATAAAAGAAAGGTATGGGAAATAGTAGATAAACCTCCCAATGCTAAAGTAATAGGAAATAGGTGGGTTTATGCAGTAAAAAGAGTTGAATACAATAAGTTTAAATAATACAAAGCTAGACTTGTAGCACAAGGTTTTAGACAACAGCATGGTATAGACTTTCTTGATGTATTTTCACCAGTTGTGAATTTTTCTGTTATTAGATTATAATTCATTATTCTTTATATCTATGTTATGTTGGAAATATGCACAACTAGATATGAAAGCTGCATATTTGTAAAGAAATCTTAGGGAGGTAATTTATATGAAACAACCTCCAGGTTTTGAAAATAAGGGTGAAACAAATAAAGTGTATTTACTTAAAAAGTCGATGTAGGGACTTAAACAATCAGGTAGAGAATGGAATTCGGAATTAGATTATATAGTATAATCGATTGGTTTCGAAAAATTCAAATGTTGTAATTGTGTGTATAAAACGAATAACATTATTTTACTTGTATACGTTGACGACATGGTGTTATTTTGTAACTATTAAGTTGATTGAGAGTAAACTTGATATTCAAAATTTGGGAAAAGTCAAATATTTGTTAGGTGTTAACTTTGAGGACAAAAACGCTAATTTGCATTTACATCAGAAAACTTATATTGAAAAATTATGTAAACGATTCAATGAATTACCAAAAACTCATGTTACGTTACCAATTAAAGTAGATTTAAAATTACCTAATAAAGTAAATGAAATTGTTGAAAATCAAATAATGAAGAAATTTCCTTATCATACACTGATAGGATGCTTATCTTTTATAGCAAATCGCAGCAGACCAGATATTACATATGCTGTTAACGTTATGTCACAATTCTCAAATTTCTATAATTTCCAACATTGGATTGTAGTTGCATATTTAATGAATTATGTAATAAATACTAAAGAACAATAACTTTGCTTATCAAATCTTAATAATTCCTCCTTGATAGCTTATTCAGATGCCAATTGGGGTTGTTATTTAACAGCAAGGTTTACTACATCAGGTTATTTAATATGCTTAGCGGGTATTCCATTTAGTTGAAAATGTAGCAAACAAAACTGCATTGCATTAAGTAACATTGAATCAGAGTTTATAGCATTAACGGTTACAGTAAAAGAACTCTTATGATTTACAAACATGTGTAATGTGTTAAACATAATATCAAAAATTGAAAAACCTGTTTTGTATTGTGATAATCAATCTGCAATTTATTATTGTAAAAATAATGTTAGAAATTTAAAGACGAAAGCATATTGATATAGGATTTCATTTTGTAAGAAATTTGCTTAATGAGTGAAAATTTGAAATTAAGTTTATTAAAAGTAATTTGTCTGATTTTTTTTTTTTACTAAAGCTTTAACTAAGACTGAGTTAAATAAAATTAAGAGACATTATTTCGAAATGTCCGATAGGGGTCGCATGTCAGACTACGAATTTCAAAGAACAAGATTCGAGTAAGAAGAACGGCGAGTCAGAAATCACAAGTTCGAAAAACCACTGAAAGAGGGAGTTCGAACTTTTAAAAATATTTTAAAAACAAAATTTACATATCAATTTTAGGTGTGTTACGTTTTCTACCCTCATTATGCAAATGTTGTTTTTTGACTGGTTGTTAAATGTGCCTGTATATATAAGACAAATCAAGATTAGATTTGGTCATTTTTATGAATGTACTAAGTGACTTTAGTTGCCTCATGTTATGGAGAGTAAATTACTCTCTTTTTAAGTTATGTGATGTCTAAGTTAAGTTATAATTTTCCTTGTTTAATAAAAATTCTTGTAAGTTCAAAGATGACTTTTTCATTAACATTTGCCACGACGCACTAAACTATGCCAGCAATATTGTTTGTTTAATTAGTTAGATAGTTAGTTTCTTAAATAACTAAGTTTCCTTTTCTCTATAAATAATAATAGGTATGTTGAAGCACTCAATTTAGTTTATTGAAAGTGGGGTAAACTTATATGTACCAAAGGGTACCTTATACCCAAAACTACCTGGAATTATAGGATACCGATCAAAAGGTATCAAAGGCCACTCGGGCCCCTTCCGTCATTCTAGGGTGGAAGGTCTATATAGATGTTTCTATAAGCCTAACAGATGAATGCTTGAATCAGCATAAATTAGATCAAATAATGAAAACTCAACTCTTTCAGTATGTTATGTTTCAAATAACAGAGCATTAAAAATCGAGAGGATCCGTATATCCGTCTTTTTTGTGTAAAAATGATAATTTGAAACAAATATTATTTTTATTTAAAAATAATTATTGCATTGTATTGAATGATCTCAAAGGCACTCTATCATTTATTTACAACCACAAAAACCAGTTTGCCAGGACAAAGCTGCTAATGATGCTTAATATCTAATCTTATTATGGCCCAGAACACCATTTGTAGAAAACAAATGGCAGTTTTTTTTTCCTCGAAAAGTCTCTCAAACATGGAATAAAAACAACACTGTTTACAACCAACCAACTTTACAAGTACCAACTGTTTACAAGTACCATTGTTTACAAGTACCAACTAAGATAAATTTCTCAATATGTTTTATCTCATTCTTTTGTTGCCAAGGCAACTAGAACACGTTTTTTAAAAACTAAACTCAGCGACGCGACAGCCCAAAGAGGACCAAGGCCTACTGTGCCCATCTCAGTTTTCTTGACCTTGGGCTCTGGGGTGCAGGAGCAGATGTTCCGGTCAGGTGGTCAACCGAGCGCGGAAGCCCCAGTGTTTAGTTCCCAAGCATGCTTGGTACTCATTTATCGACCCACTGAAGGGATGAACACGTTTCTCAATGTCGAAATATACACGATTAGCTTGTTTTTTGTTCTGTTAATAGCATCCCTTGGCTCACAAGAATTGATATGTTCACTGTTAGACTAAATTTCGATAATGAGTAAGCCTGTATACATATGGTTAGAATCAAGTACGACCTTGGGAAAGCAAACATAATAGTCATCGAACTTTAATTTCTGATACCCACCATGCGTTAGTTGTAAATGTCAAACATCAATATGATATTACTAATAACTGGGATAAATTATTTATAATTGAGATATTAATTAGAAAGGTCAAAAAATATCGTACTATTATCCTTATTTTAACACTGTATAGGACGCGCCAAAGAATTGATTATTGTTATATTTATTTGGTTTATTTTAAAATAGCTCTGGAAATGTTTTTAAAATCTCAGAATTTCCATCTTTATAAGATGATCTTAATAAATGTAGAAAGAAATGCAGTCTGAAGTATTCGCTCGGGTAATAAAAAGCTCTATACAATCCATGGGCATTGTTGGTGCGAGAGAGGTTTATGCCCCCCAATAATTAAAAATCTTTAAAAGACCCCTGCAGTGTTTCAGACCAATAAAAAAAACTTTCGTGAATTATTATCGATTTTAAATGCCTTAAAGTTGAAAAACAAGAAAGAGATAAAAATAATTAATCTTTTTGCAGATACTTACCACATTTAAGAATTTTTTTTTCTTATGTGTAATTAAGAAAACTATTATGATTGTGTGTGACTCAAAAATTGGGCATCTGCTTCTCCCATGTGATATAGTTTAATAGATTTCCATAGAAGTTGTTGTTGAATAGTAAAATAAGTTAAGGCTTACTTAAGTTTAATTAAGTCCTATTATGTAAGATTGAGTATGATATGGTGAAGCAGGTTTATTTTGGTATGATGCAATCTCAAAGATTTGCTTAGGCTATATAGCTTTAAAAAGTTTCAATGTAAGTAAACATTTTTTTAAAAAAGTTCCCTTTAGGTTCAAATGATGCATTTAAACAACGGTTTTTAATGAGTTATCTAAAAAACACAATCAACTGTCAAGGACGATCTGTAAAGTTAATATAATTTTTTTGTCGATATTTCATTGAAAACATTATACCACGACATACAAACTGATCAAAAAGTATCAAACGGAAATGAAGGTTGGTTGGAATTAACTCTTCATACCTAAACTACCATTTTCATGCATCCTATTTCCTTCCGTGTGGGTGATTGTTTTATAACTGCATGTAAAATAAAAACTGCTCACTCAAGCATGATTTGATAAGCCAGCGATCTCATAAATGATTCTGTTGCAGAAATAATGCGTGTTAACAAAAAAATAAACATAGAAGAAAATTATATAAACCATGTGACTTACCTTCCACTATCACATCCGTAAAGTTGCCGTGCAAGCTGGCTTTGCTGTCTTCAACATCGACATTGAAAGGTTTCTTTGGTACAAAAGGATCCAGAACTGGGACCTTCAAGTCTGATATTCCTGTGAGCATATCTTCTCTGAAGTTCTCAATAACTCCGATGAGAAATTCATTTATATCGATCTTTTTGGAAGATGCCGAGAGAGAAGAAGGTTTCCCGTGTTTCCTGCCAACATCTTTGTGCCAGCCATCTCTTCTGAACTCAACTATAAAATGAAAATCATTAAACAGTTACGTGCAGAATTTAATTTTACAAATCCTTCACTAGATACTGAATTAAAATCAAGAAATGACGTGTATATGTTATTGGCATTCCATAGAATGACTAGGCACTGCATATAATGCCTAAAACTAGCTGGCAATGTGTGAAATGATTCATATTTCACATATTTCTTAGGCATTCTATTGTATGCCAAGTGAGAAAAGTATGAAAGACTTCTCAGATTCTTAAATAAATAATCCCAAAAAACTGAAGCGGTAGGACATTACCTTGATTAAAAAGTATCATTCGCTTCAAAGATATAAAAATTTGAAAGAACTGTCGAAAAGTTTCAAGCGATCAAAAAAGGGCACCCGTTTTCAAAACTTGTCAGACGTAAATTAAAAGAAATTAAATGATAATAGTTATAAATAAAGTGATTTGAAATGTAAACTGTAACGAAAAATAGAAAAATAAAGGTGAGGAACAAAACTAGAGAAACCACTGGAGCCGAGAGAGAAAAAGAGAAAAAAACTGAACAAGAAAAACCATAGTGGTCTAGAGGAGTCCCTAATTTTTCTCACCTTTATTTTTCCATTTCTCGTTGACAACTTTACACTTTATATTTCAAATCAATTTTATAGTCTTGAAAATGGGCGCCTGCTTTTGAGCACTTGAAACATGTCAACTGCTATTTCCAATTTGTATATTTTTGAAGCAAGTGAAATTTTTAATCAAGTAATATCTCAGATTCGTTTCGAATGTAATAAAATGTAATTCATATTGTCATTCAAGCCAACCATGTTACAAGAAGTAGGTAAATAACCAATTTCTACTTTTTATATGAAACTTTTCTTTCCTTTTACAAGAAAGCAATAAATTTTGTTTTGTACAACTTTCATTTTTTCTTATGTATTTTAAGTAAATTTGTTTAATGGCAAGTTCATTGTTTCTTCAAAATAACATTTCTGTTTTTGAGGAATGCACATCATTTATATAATAGCCTTATCAGGACCTTTTATCATACTTTGACTCAATAGAATTTGTCATTCCATAAAATGCCTAGGTATTTACATATAGCGGGTGGACAAAATAATTGAAACATTTCTATATTAATACATTTTTTTCATATATCTCAAGAAATACTTAATCATTTTATATCTTCAGAAGTATTAAGATCATGCGATTTCTTATATTTTGATACTGCGCAAAAAAGTTTCATATTTGATACTGCGAATATTTTTTTTCTCACCACTCGCGCATGTGCGGGAAAAATTTGAAATTGTTTTTTCTTAATTTTGTAGTGAATTGTATTTGGAAACTAATGAAACAAAAAACCAATTTGAATATCTTAAAAAAATTAAAAAGTTTCAAGCAATTTTCTTATGTAGTTTTTGTACTTTAAAAAAAACTCAGAATAATAAGTGGTTTTCTACAAATATAAATATTTGTATAGTAAAACAAAATTAAATAACAAATGATAATGCTTTACAATAAATATTCATACACCGAAATATGATTGTATAAGAAAAGAAGACATGCAAAGAAAAAGACTCGCTTATGGGGAATGATTATCAACAATGCCGGTGTGACTTTTAATAAATCTTTTTTAATAATAAAAAAAAATTGTGGAAAACCCCCGCTTATTTTGAGCTTTTTTTTTTTAAAGTACGAAAACCATTTATAAAATTGCTTGAAACTTTTTAAACTTTTAAGATTTCAAATTGGTTTTTTGTGTCATTAGTTTACAAATACAATTCACTACAAAATTAAGGAAAAACAATTTCAAATTTTTCCCGCACATGCGCAGTATAAAAGAATCACTTTAATTACTTATATCTTGCGCAGTTTTGAAAAAAAATTTCTCACATTTTAAAGCAATAATTTTGAAATTAATTCTAAATTGAGCCAAAATTTTTTTTTAATTTTATCAAATATTTTTAAAGTTATAGCAAAAAAAACGTCAGACAAAAAAAAAAATTATTAAAAGATGTTTTATTAAAAGATGGCCATATCTCTATAAATATTTAAGATATGTTTAATAAATTTTGTACAATTGTTACATTTATATGTAATAGTTGTACAAAATTTCGTACAATTGTTACATTCATATGTAATAATTGCAACCAAAATAGTTGTTATAAGTAAAAAATTAATTGCTACATTTTTCATCATAGGGTGTTCAAAATCGCTATTTTCCGTTTGTAATTTATTGTCGTTCCCTCAAACATGGAAAAAATTTAAGCTGAATTGATAAATATGAGAAATTGCATGATCTAAGCACTTCTAAAGTTATAAAATGATTCTTTAAGTATTTCTTGAGAAATATAAAAAAATTTATTAGGATAGAAGTTTTTCTATTATTTTGCTCACTCCTTGTTTGTTTTTAACTATAACGAGTATTATAATTATAGTTATAGTAATTAAGGCAGTGATTACTGTTTAGTGCACGTGACAGGAAAAATAGAAGCTCTTAATGGGTAAAACATTCAAAAATCCCGTTTTTACCTGCTTGAAAAACATTAATATATTCTGAATGTAGAATAACATTAACTAAGCTCTTAGGTTGTCTGTCTAGTCTCAAGAATCATTAATTTCTCGGCATTTGGCTCATTAATATTTTTTATTAAATTGCTTTCCTCCAAAGTTTTTAAAAAATGCTGGAGTTATAGAAAATGAAACAATAGGTAAAATATTTGCATAAATATGGATCTTAAATAATAGATTCAGTCTCCAGAATTGGAACAGTGAGTCATAATGTTCTAAAAAATAAACATCAGAAGTAAAAAAATAAATAAATAAAAGCTATCAAATGACAGGAGCAGAATATTTTTACCATTTTAAAATGTGGAGTTGAATTTCATCACTAAACATAATAAGTTCTCCAGGTTAATTGAATTCATAAATAATTTTTATTATTTTTTCTATTTTCATAATTTTTTCATTTTAATTTTTTAATCAATTAATATTTTAATATAAATTATTGTATTATAAATTATTTTATTCTAATTCATAATTTGTTATAATTATTTTTCATGCGAACATGCATATTCTGTAGAAGTTAAAAATTATACAGAACGAAAAATTATAAATGACCAACTATGGTGTTCTACTTTCTTATAATTATTTAAAGTTTTAAAATATTTTTTATAAAATTATTTTTTAGACTGAAATTTTAAGAAAAAAGAATGCTTTCAATTTTCTAACATGAGCGTAATCCATCAAATCAAATAAGAAAAAGTAAAATTTCATTCTTAAAAACGAATTTTCCTGTTTCGATGAACACGTTCTAGTTCCCATAAAAGTATTTTTCTGAACCAATTTTTTTAAAAAAAGAAAAAAATTATAATAAATTGAAATCGAAATAAATTCAGTAAAAAGCGGTTTACCGCCACTTTCTTCGAATGCAAAGTGAAGTTCATTTTTATCGTTTTCTTCTTCTCTCTCCAAATATGAACCTCTTGAGAAAAAAATAGTTGGTCGTCACCCTTTTTCCCGAATCAACGAAAAGCTACTTCGCAAAGACTTATGGGTATTTAATAAATGGATAGCCACAGAAGTGTCCGAAGAGATTTATGGTCAACCCTACTCGATGTACCAGGAAGGGAATTCGTGGCTGGCGTCATCATTCAAACTAAGTACTATTACGAACAATATCTGAAAAAGGCCGGAAAACAGAATAAAAATGAAAAAATTCTAGAACATTCGTATAATTTGCTTAGCTTGTCTGGGATGTTTAGAATAAAAATATGAAATAATAAAAGCAGAATGTTCGGTGTTTTGTTAAGTTAAATATTGTTTTATTTTCATAGAACAAATTTATAAATCCCATTCTTTGAAAGTTACAACCGATTTAGTTGAAAAATGCGTTCAGTAAGAACATACATAGTCCATTTTGAAAAATTCTTCCGGAAAATATAAAATTCAGGTAAAAACATTCGACAAAAATATGTATAACGTCTTTTTAGATTTTTTAGAATATTTCGATTGTGTGAGATTGAATTATTTCTGCGACCAAATTCAAAAGATTTTGTGGAACCTTGAAACTTAGTTTTGCAGTTCGTTTAAAAAACCTCTTTTGATAAGTAAAAAAAAAAAAAAAAATCAGATTTAAAGACATTAGATTTCGAGTTGTTTTTGATACTCATTGTGGCATTTTACGCAATTACGTAATCATTTGGTAACCTTCCTATAAAGTAAGAGTGGTTATTATAGAATACCCTGAATTTGAAGTCTTTATTGCGAGACAGCTATAACATGCAGAAAGATTAATTAAATAAAAAATATGGAAAATTGATCAATTTTTCCCTTGTCAGAAAACATGAAATTACCCAAATTATTGATTAGCTGGTTCAGTTCTTTAAATTTAAAAATATAATGTTCTTTTTCATTTGTTTTTAAAAACTTCTTTTTCAAATAACTTCTCGGCAAGAAAACACACATCTTCATTAAAAAATTAACAGATTTTTTTTTTTTGGAGTTTTTGGTATTGATAAAAAATGAAAATATAGCTGTCGTAATTTGTAACTAATTATTTTGCGAAATATACATTATAATTTAACAATATTTTTTCTTATAATAGGTACTTTGAATTAAAATAAATTTCAAAAGTAGGCTATTACTATATAAAGTAAGCTAATACTAGTATAATCTTCCACTATATTGGCCAATATTTGGTACAATTTTATCCCTTCAATAATATTTTTTAAGTTTTTTTTACTAAGTGATTGTCTATAAAAAAAATTTAATTGGATTAAATGACAATGAAAATTTAGAAGAAAGGTAAAACATTCGATTCAAGTACAATTCGGTGCAAGAAAAAATTTGAACCAAATAAACAAAACGATCCAACTTCAAGGACAGTTTTATGACAAATAAAGGGCGAAAATACTCTCAGGACAGTGATGTTTATTTCTCTTTTTATTTCTCCGAGAAACATGTATTAAAACTTAATTTTTCAAAACTGTTCGACTTATTCCTTTCAATATTTTGATTTTTCTTTCAATTTAAAACTATGCAGTTTAAATTGCATAAAAATGTGTATACCTTTCAACTCCGGAAAATTCCTACCCTTTCTTAAATAAGCAATTAATAATAATAAATAATTATAATAAAATAATTTTTGAGACATAGAGAGAAAAAAAATTGTAATTCGCTTTAAGAGTTCTCAAGATGAAGAGAAATATGCAAAACGAGTGAAATCAACGTTATGGAATACTATTTTTCCTCGCTACCCTGAACATTAAGATCCTATTTTCGATTGACCCATACATTCTATTCGGACAATATATTCCAGAATTGAAATCTGATAAAGGTAGGTTTACTCTGGGAAAGTGCGTATTTTTGTGACTCAATACATCGTCTGCACTTATTAATTGCCATACTAAAGAGATCAGGGAACTGGTCTTGCATCAGAAAGGTTCTGGGTTCGAACCCCGGGCAAGGCATGGATGTTCTTTCATTCTCTGTACTACTTGTCCATACTGTGGGAGCAACGTTGGCCCACCTAATAAGGTGCCCCTGAAAAAGTGGCCAACAAACCAGCCCTTCAGATTCCTGTATGACGAATGGTCATTCTCCAGGTGGGTATTGGGGGGGGGGAATAATGATAAGGGTCACGGAGTTCTAGCACGTGAAAATCCGATCATTGAATTGTTATTAAATTGTATCGTTTCATTCACTCTGTTCATTTATTCAAACACATGTAAAAACTTAAATTTAAAAAAACTGAGCTTATTATTCAATGAGAAAAAAAACTAACAACTTTCGCACTCTAAACAATCAAAAAAGGAATTAAAGTCATCAACAACAAAAAATCCATTCGTTATCCGTTAAGAATGTGTTGTTAACCGGCTTTAAGCTTTTTCTTTAAATATAGAAATAAACTGATTATAGATTATTTTCATTCCTCCTTTGCTTTTATTGACTTCAATAACTATTGGTCCGAGTTTCTTTACATAATTTGTGACCTCAAATATGCATACTTTATTGCTTCATATTTTATAAATATATATGCATTAATATAGGTTTTTACAAAGCATCCTGCATATCCGTCTAAGATTCGAGTTTAAGAAATGACTGAAAATGTAATTTTTACATAATATATAACGTAGAAGAAAGTAAACTCATAAAAGCAATAAAATACTTTTTTAAATACGTTCAATTAACTTAATTAGCTTTTTAAAGTTATTTTTTCTTATTATACCCAAAAAATTATATAAATTTCAATTTTTAGCATTTTTTGTATATTGTTGGATATTTTTCGATTGTATTTTTTCACATTTTGATCATCATGAAACTAAATAAACTAGATAAACTAGACTCAAATAATAAGGTGTATGCCATAAAGGGACGTGAATCAAACTTCTTACCTTTCTTATAATTTATCATTGTAATTAAAATCATATTTTTGCGTAGATAAGCACTTCGTAAATATATCCAAACTTTGAAATGAATTAAAAATTTTGAGAAAAAAAGGTGTAAATGAACTTACGGCTTGAGGGATAGTTGGCACCAAAAGTTATAAGAAACACACCAGTAATAAATGTAGTGAAAATGATTGACTTAGCTTCCATAGTGCGATTTTATATTTCCTTCGAGTAACCAATTCTGAAAGATAAAAAAGAAACACTGATATCGTATATTTAACCGAAATAGAGTAAGAAACAAAGAAAAATAGTAGCAATTGTTAAAACATTTAAAAAAGTTAATTTTTAATAAAATATTGTATTCAAATATCATAAGTTTTTTTAATAGATTATATATGCCATTTACTATTATTTAAAATTTCCTTTAGATACCGTATACTGTAAGGGAAAATTACCTAATAAAGTAGGTTGGGGTTTTAGGGTTGAGTTTCTATTTTGTTTTTGTTAAATTTTGTTTAAAAAAATCATACAAGTGACCTGAAAATAAATAATACATTCAAATCCAGGGTCTCGAAATCTTAAAAAAAAAAGTTTTGTTTAATTCCAAAAGTTTATGTAATATTTGCTACTATTCACTATTGAGTAAAACTTTCCCTTATACACCTGAAGGCAAAATATTACCTTATTAAGTATGCATTTTAGAGTAAAGTTCTTTTGGGTTTCTGTAAAATGTAAACAGTAAAAAAGTCATACAAGCTACCTCAAAAAAATAATATGATCACATCCAGGGTCTTAAAATTGAAAGAAAATGTTTTGTTCGATAACAAAGTATTATGTAACATTTGGTGCCATTTACTATTGAATAAAAATTTCTCTTATACACTATAAACACTAAAGAAAAATTTCAGCAAGTTTATGCAGTTTGTGTTTCATTTTCGTAAAATGTGACCAGTGAAGTTGTTTTTAAACAAAAAAAAGTGTGAGAAGAAATCATTCTTATTCGGCACTTTCTTTGGAATTTTAAATATAAATTTTAAATAAATGCATCTGATTTCTTAACTTAATTTACTTAAGAACACCACGTATCATCTTTCCACATTTTTAGCCTAACAATAAAGAACATTATAGTCACTTACGAAGTTCCGTAGTTCTAAGGAATATTCCAGTCACTAAGAAACGTAATAAAAACGGTATATAAGTATAAACGCAATAACAACCGTAAACCGTATGCGCCATAAAAAGTAAAGTAAAATTACCTTATACCGCATGCATATTAGGGTTAAGTTTCTATTTTGTTTCTTTACATTTTGTTCAATTAAAAATTTCTCAAAATTAAAAGAGTCCTCAAAATAACTAATCTACTCAATTCCAGGGTCTCGAAATCCAAAAAAAAAAACAAAAAAAAAAGGTTTGGTTGATACCCAAATTTTACATAACATTTGGTGGCATTTAATATTGAATAAAAATGTTCCTTATACACCGTGAAAAGTAAAGCAACATTTTAGCATGTTCATGCATTTTAGGGTTAAGCTGTTGAAAAGTGTGATCAGTGATGTTAGAAGAAAAAATTTCATTTCACTATGCGGCTTTAATCTTCTTTTCTTCCAAACCTTTTAGGATTCTAAATTTTTCTTTACGACTTTTCTTTTCTGCCTTTAAATAAAAAAAATGTTACTTAAAAAATTCTCTTTTTTGAAAGAAGCATTCTCATCTGGCGTCTTCTTTAGAATATTAAAGATAAATTTTAAATGAATGCATATGATTTCTTAACTTAATTTAGTTTAGAGCACCGCATATCATGTTTCCACATTTTAAGCCAAACAGTAAAGAACATTATTGTAGTCGCTTACGAAATTCCATTGTTCTAAAGAATATTCAAGTCACTGAGTAACGTAATAAGAACTTTTTTACCGCTTAAAAGCCTTGAAAGGCTTCGTAATTTAGTAGTGTACATTAAAATTGAAATAAACACCACAGAATGTTGTATTTTTAAAATATTCCTATTTATATATAACGTAAAATGGGAAGAAAAAGCTCTAAAAATATTCACACAAGACATTAGTTTTATGTGTTCAGATGAATAATTTATTTTTCACCACTAATTAATTTGAGATTGAAAAGATGTTTTTATGTTTGTTAAAAGGGAAAAAGCAAAAAAAAAAGATGTGAAAATTTTTTTCAATTGTTGAAAAAAATTCTGCAAGAAAAAAGCTGAAATGTGAAAAATTTCACTAGAAGAACTCATCTTTATACAATTAAGTGTTCAGAGATTTTGAAGAAATCTACTGACCTATCAGCCTTTTTTATCTTCGTCATAAGGGAAAAATTGACCTTTGATAGGTTTTTTCCTTTTTCATTTTTAAATCTAGTAACTTAATTTTTTATGTCAGATAAGTATAAAAAAGACACCTCGTGTTGCAAGTGCCAATAAAAAAAAATATATAGAAATTAAGGAGATTTTAATTAAAATACATTTATAATTACAACAAATAACAAAACAATCCTCTACGCCAGTATTCGATAGAACACTTCCTTTTTTTTAGGATAGTGTGCTGTCGAATGAAGCCATATTGGTCGGAACAATTTTTTTCCTTCACACGAACGTAAAATGGTGGAAAAATATAATTCTTTTTTGCGCAGTAAAAACGTTAATACACTTAAACACAATGTGTAAAATATTATTCTGAACTTTATCGATTTTAAAGCTTATCGATATAAGTAAAAAATATTATTTAACAATGTTTGTAGAAGAAAATAAAACCTTGAGCTGCATAAAATCTATAGAAAGCCAGTAATTGTAAAGTTCGTAAAATAAACTGACTGAACTGGCCGGCTCAAGAAGGGATGATGATTCCACATAACCGTTTATAAACCTGTAACTAGCAAAAAAAGGTAGGCCTAGACTGAGTAGGATGGAGCTAGTGGAGTGGTCTTATTGTACAAGTGTCAAAAATAGAATGCAGTTCAGTAGAATTCAGAAGAAGGCACTGACTCACACTGGGCTGTCTACACTGTAAAAAAATCCGGATCAAATTACGTTATAAAGTACCGGCACTTTCGGTGCATCATCCGTAAAATATATTTCTACTATAAAATATTAAACCATAATTTTTATAGTGATATTTATTCAATTAGAGTGATTCAGTGATTTTTATAGTAATTATTACTGTAAAAATTGTGGTAAATCAAATTTTTTTGTTCCGTAATATATTGCAGTAAAAATAGATTTTACGGTAAAAATTACTTGCCTCTTAACTGCCGGTACTTTTTAACGTAATTTGATCCAAATTTTTTTACGGTGTAATTAAATATGATTATGATGATGAATACAGTAAGATTGAATGGTCAGTTGACAGCAAATATATACGACAAGAAACGGTGAAAAAGCTTTGGTGGCTGAAAGTAAACATAAAACTACAGAGCTTATAATCAAAGATTTCTTAAGAACAAAAAGAAAAGCATTTAAGGAGAAAAAGGGAATTAACTCGAAGTTTCAGATGGCAAGGAACGAGGACTTTCATCTCAGCCTATGGGTAAATTAAATGACAAACATTTTAGCAACTTAAGACTGTATAAGTATTATTTATAACAACAGTTGGGAAAGAACAATAAAAGAACAGCTAATAAAAACATTTACCATATTTTCGTCGAAGCCATGCTAAATACGATATGCTAAATCGAAGAAAATTTTTCAAAAGTTAAAAGTTGCTAGTTCTCTATGTTAAAAAAAAGTAAATAGGTTTTTGATCTTATGAAAATTATTTAGACAGATGGTTTGTGACCTTTTTATTTTAGGAAATGGACACAGTTCGAAATACGTGTTTATAGAAATGAATATAGTTTCAAGATGCGTGTTCAAGAAAATGGACATCGCTCGTAATGTGTATTTAAGAAAATGGACACAGCTCAAAATGAGTATTTAAGACAATGGACACAGCTCAATATGCACATTTAAAAAAATAAACATGGCTCAAAATGCGTATTTTAGAAAATGGACAAATAGCTATCTAACCCTTCAAGACCTGTTGCAATTTGAAAGTCCTTATTTTTTCTTGTATAAATAGCTCAAAATGTTAAAAGTTCAGGGAAAATTATTTTGCTATGAATATTATTCAAAGAAATCCAATATAATCCACGCATATAAGATTTTGAGACTTAATTTCATGTATGTAATGGATATTTCTATTGTTAAAAGCTTTAATAGCTTTTAAAGAAGAAAATTTTTACTCAGTTTAAACTTGTTTTAAAATGAATATATTACCATTATGCACATATTGAGTCAATATCTAATCCGCTCAATCGTGCAGGCTGGATCTTAAAAGGTTAAAAGGCTGGAATAGAAGCTACATATAGAATAGAAAAGAAATAATGGAAATAGCTATTTATTCTAGTTTTAAACTTCTCTTATGAGTATTGTTTGTTTTTAAAGAATAAACTAGTGAATCCAAATAAATTCATTTTGTGATGTCGTCCATTTGCATAAATCGCTTAGTGCATCTTTTTTAATTTAGTCTCTTTATTTTAAATTTAACAGTTATATTGACAAAGTTATCATGTATCCTCTAAGTTTTTATTTTATTTTATAACCGTCGTTGAACAGCCGACCCAATTTCATAGGTTTACGACTACTAATGTTCAACTCCGTAGCCTTGTAATTTTGAACCAATCCAGAAGACAAGGAAACTCCTGGATCAGTACCCCCAGAGGTATTCATTTGTTATGGGAAAATGGAGAACTTTGAGACTCGACAGATTTAACGTGCATCAGTCACCATTTACTACACGGGGAGTCTTCGACCGACGAGGATCGAACCCACGACCTCTTGGACATGGGCCCAGCGCCCTACCGACCAGGCTATCCCGGCCTTCTTCTAAGTTTACAATATTCGTTGTAAATTTTCGTTGTAGGAATTTAGAGTATTATAAACCAATTCATCGTTTTGAATTCTAAATGCGAAGAGATCGACTAATGCGTTACTTCTGTAACATACCCAACAACCCCGACAAAAGGAAAAGATTCTCTCTATTTATTTATTTATTTTAATTTATTCATTTAGTTTATTTTATTTAATTTATTTATTTTATTTTATTTTGTTTTATCTTTATAAGTACATTGTACATATAAGTACAATAATACAATGCACAATGTATTCATAAGTACATTAAAAGTACATTTTATAACAAAGTTGTGTGTTCACAACCGCAAATTAATCTTTTTGCTCACCTATCGGACGGATATAATAAATGCAATTTTTGGATGGATCACACTGTGCATGAAGCTGATCGTTAAATTCTAAATCATTTGACGAATCTCTTTAACACTAGGCTGCCTAAAGGAAGTCATGTTGACCACTTTTTAACAGATTTTTTATTTGCAAAAAAAATTACAAATAATGCATAAATTAATGTTTTCTTTCCAAGTGCAGTAAATTTTTTTATTGTTAATATTTACTAATAACTTGTTATATAACTATAAATAATATAAAAATATTAAAAATTAATTAAACAAATTTCTTTACACATTAGTTTTTCTTTCACAATGCAGTCATTTTGTCTGCTTTTGGGCAATATAGGTATATACTAAGTTTCAGTCTTTCTAGTGTTAACTGAAATTTATAATAGTATATTAATGTAATTTGAACGAAACAATAATGATTGTAAATCGGTTACTAAGTTTAGAAAATAATTTAAATAAATTTTTATCTTAAATGCAAAATAGATATACGTTACAATAAAGAAAAACAATTCTCTTAATTTAAACTCTTAATTTAGAAAACAACCAAAATCAAAAACGTAATAATAGCAGTACACTCCTGTAGAAATTAAAAAAAATAAAAAAACGCTTCACTGTAAATTACGAGAAAAATGGCTTGACAACTAATTTCTTTCTATTGCTAATGCTATGAACGCTAAAACAGAATTTCAAAAAACTGATAAAACAAAATTTAATTTTGAAAAAAAAATTCTTTCGCTATAAGTAGCTTATCAAACAAATATGATAAAAAATATATAAAAATTTCAATCAGGATTCTTCTTTTGCTCGTCAGTATAGTCTTTAAATTAGGGATAAAAAAATTATAATAAGAAACAAAACCTTAATGACATTGATTAATTTTATGTAGATGACAACCAAAACGATATGGAAATCATTGTGGAAAAACTGGATCCTACCATGTGATTTTCCAGCCCACTGACAACAATAGAAAACAGATGTTATTTTTATAGGTATTTCATACGTATAAAAATATTTTTATACGTGTGTGCGATAATTATTTTACACAATTTCAAATTTACCTGATAATTATTTACCTGATAATTATTTTACACAATTTCAATAATTTATTTTTTGAAATTTAGTTCTTATATTATGAAAACTTTTCAAAAATATAAGTCGGAGTCGAGCTCTCAGGAAACTTCGGAGTCGGAATCGAACATCTCAACTACTGACTCCAAATTTCTGGTACAAACTCTTAATTTATGCAGCCGACAATTTTTATGATTGTTGACTTTTAAAACCATTTCTCAGAAATAATGATGTCAGAAGATTTGAGAAAACGATTTCGAATGAAAAACACAGCAAGAAATTAAATAAAGACATTCGACTTTACCCCTCGTTTTCTCGAGCCAATATCTATCTATCATAAATATATTCGAAATCACGTTTTCACCCGTCATTTTCGGGGTATATCGAATAAAAATCAATCCCGCTTATCATCGAACGAATATGTAAAGGATGGTATTCGATGAAAGACATCACCCTTTCGAAGATGGAATTTTCACCTTCCGCAAGTGATCGTTTGCATAATAGGAAGGAAGATACACCATCCTCCCTTCATCCTCACTACTTTTCGAATGGAAGAGCCTCCGAACTTTTCAAACACACTCAATGGTTTCCAGGAAAAGTGTTCTTTAAAGGGTGGGGCAAAGAAGGGCAAAAGGAGACGGAGAAAATTCTTGCATATGTATGAGGCGAATTGTTGTGGCGGCAGTAACGGTCAGACCAAACAACCCCATCAAACGAACTATTTTTAGAAAAGTTGTGCAATGCTGTAGAAACTGTAAAATGTGAAGTGTTAAAGGTGTTTTAATAGACTACAAAAGGCACGTTCTGTGAGAAAGATAAACATTATTCAGTCATTTAAGAAAATTGCTGACTTAAAAGCTTCATTAGAATAATAGATTCTAACTAGTACTGCTTTTTTTTATTTATTCTTTCATTTTCATTAACTCAATTGTGAGTCAGTGATAATGGAATGTTGTATTGAAAATTTCAGTCCTTCTCGACTAATTAGAACACGTGAGCCACGATGGCTCAGGAAATGGAGCGTTCGCCTTTCAATCAGGTGATCCGGGTTCGAATCCCAGCGATGACTGGTCGATGCAAATTCCGCATCCGGACCACACTGCTGACGTGAAATATCCTCCGTGGTAGATGGATCCTAGAGTCCCCTAGCCGTCAGGCTAACCGTGAGAGGTTCTCGTGATCTTCGTCTCCATGTAACGCAAATGCGGGTTAGTTCCATCAAAAAGTCCTCCGCGAAGGCAAATTTCTCCTAATGCTTGATCCAGGAGTTCCCTTGTCTTCTGGATTGGGTTAAAAATTACAAGGCTACGGAGTTGAACATTAAAAGTCGTAAACCTAAAAATTGGGTCGGTTGTTCAACAACGGTTGTAAAATAAAATAATTAGAACACTTGAACTAACATCAATAATGTTATCGCATCAGAGATACGAAAAAATAATTGCATCTAATAAATGGGTTATCGTGCCATTGAAAAATTCGCAAAACACTTGAATCTCAACTGAAGCTCCATGCTAAATGAAGCAAGGAAAACGATAAAATAATTTAGCCAAAAAAAAGAAGAAAAAAGTTTTAAAAGCAACAAGAAGACTTAAAAAATTTAAATTAATTTTATTTTTGTCACACCTAAGCAACAAAAAAAAAAGAAAGAAAGAAAAGCAAAGTGCGCATCATTCAAAACTTCTGAGTAATAAACTATCAGAAATATTATTAAGGAATTAACATATAAATATAGATAAAAATATAGTTCATATGATGAAATGGACGCAAAATTATTTTTTATTCGAAGTTTCAATACAAAAACATGTAAAATTGCGGAAATTGGAAAAAATATTTTTGGCTGTCTAGATCGCAAATACTTTACTGCTGGCCGTGAAGCAAGAAAATATTTTTGACAGCCTAGAGCGGTCAAATGGCATGTTAGCAATGTAAGTAAAAATATCTAGTTCTAAGGCTGAAAAGGTTTTATTTTTGAACGATAGCAAAATATAAAGTGGGATCGATAGTTTGTCATAAAAATTTGTTGCCTAAGTTAAGCTGATGATTATATATAAAAATTTACTACAACACTATTGAAATAGTTAAGTATATTGCATAAATACTGAATATATTTAGTAAATATAAAATAAATATTTAGAAAGCAAATTCAAAATTAGCTCTATGAACGTTATTTTCATTATTGCCCTACCTTTTGAGAAGTGTCCACTATCAAAATCTAAAGAATCAACATTGATGAAAATAGGATGAAAAATGCCAGATTGTCTAACTCCTTCAGATCCGACGTAAGGTGAAAGAAGAGCATTATCCGAGTTTATACGTACTAAAAAGTTCGTTTACGTACTAATACGAGAGAACCATATTGAGATCACACCCGTATGCCGTTGGGTCGCTAGAGCCCGATTTTTTATTTTTTTTATAACCGTCGTTGAACAGCCGACCCGAATTTGGGTTTGCGACTACTAATGTTCAATTCCGTTGCCTTCTAATTTTGAACCCAAACCAGAAAACAAGGGAACTCCTGGATCAAGTATTGGGAGAAATTTGCCTTCGTGGAGGACTTTTTAGTGGAACTAACCCGCATTTGCGTTACATGGAGATCTACCACGGTAAGCCTGACGGCAAGGGGACTCTAACCTATGATCCGTCTACCAATGAGGACATTTCGAGACAGTACTCACGTCATGTCAGGCCGATTGACTCGTTTTATATACGATAATGTGGACCGTGAAGGGTTAATCGCGCGATCTCGCTAAGTCCGTCCATCTGAAGAAGTCTTCCGGCCACAGAGTCTGAGGTTGCCTGCTGCTATGAAAGCAAGAAAGAACACATTTTATTGGTGGGGGTCGATACTTCTCTCGCCGATCCCTTCCAAAACTTGTCCTAAGTTTTTACCCAATACCCCTGCTTGAAATAATGCGACCTCGTAACCATATTCCCCGACAGAACTCCAAGCGATTGCCGAAGGATTTCTTAAGATAGGCAGATTATATATGTAATCTTTGCCTTTTAATTCTTGTTTCCTTCAATTATCAGACTGGGTTAGTTGCTTTTAGCACCTACCTTCTTCACTAGTGATTTTTTTTAAAAAAACTGGATCACGCTTTTTTTTCGGGATTAAATATCAATTTAACCCTTAATGTACATAATTTTTGCCTTAATGATTTTCAATGATTTCAAAAATATATAGTAAGAGGAAACAAATACGGAACATTTATTTTTAAGGATGCTACGCAGGATCTTGTTTGAAATGCTCTGGGGTTGCAAGAGGAAAATAAATGTCTCTTATTTCCTTAAATTTTTCATATTCCGCAGTATTCACCAATTTTAACGTCTGAATAAAGGATGAGACGTCTCAAATCCTAATATAAAAAAAGCATGTAGACGGCATTGTAATTTAATCGAAAATAAATTATTTTTCCGCACTCTTTGCAAAAAATAGGATAGATTATAAATTCGATCGAAAGAGAAAGCACGCCGACGACCGATCGAGAGGGGCAATTTTAAATTGAATCCCCCGCTCGTCTCGAAGAAGAATGAAATCAGTTAAGAAAGAAAAGTATACCAATATTTATGCAAATTTTATTAACTTCGCAACTCCTTTTAGTTCCCTGCGAATGAACCAGATGGTGTTAATATTTGAAATGCATTTTACAAAAGGAGAAAAATCGTTTGAAGTTTAAGCAAACAGTCTTTGGTGCTTCAATAAAGAGAGCCCCGTAGATGGAGTATTAAACTTATATTCTTATACGTCAAAAGAAAATGAAAATGTTCCAAAAAGTCAGCTTGCTAATAAGCGATTATGAGGTTTGGGTTTTTAAGTGGTAAATTATATAACCATAAATAGTTCATTCTTATTTAAATTTTTTTTTCATTTTAAAATGTTTTTAATGTGTTTTACGTATTTAATGTTCTTTATTATTGTATTTAAATGATGTAGACCCGACAATCTTATTTATACCTAAACAAACTAGTTAAGTTTTAAATTTTTATTAATTATTTGTAAGTAAGATACGATATTATACTGCTGTGCAATGGAAAAATCGAAATTGAGTAAAAAAGTTCAAAATTGAGATTTTTATGTAATTTGCATTTTCGTATGTAATTGTAAAACCACATATACACTGTTTACCAGTAAAAAAAATTTAAAAATTAAGTTTTTTTATCAGATTCGAGAAAAAACTCTATTTCACATTTAATAGTATAAGCAATGGAAACAAAATCACGCCACTTTTCTCGAAATTTATCATGAAGCTCTTACGTTATTTTTTTTTCCTCAATTGCACGGCAATATGCTCTTCGTAATTAAGATCTTCGTAATCACGTGATCGTCTTACGGTCACGTGATTTCACCATCTTCTACACTTTCTTTCTATCCGTTACCATAGTTTTAACAAATCTTATTTTTTCCTATGCCCGTATAATCTAACTTCTAATTGCGACATACTGGCGGGAGAGGGGGGGGTAGGAATGATTTGCCAAAATCATAGTAATGGAGAGGAGGAAAGTGTGGAGAATGGAGAGATCGTGTAATTTTGAGACGCCTATTCAATTTAGGAAAAGCCTGGCTAAATACCAGTTTTTCGTAAAGAGCAACTAATCAATATATCGGTGTTTATAAAAACTGCGCAAAAGTAAGCAAAACTGAAAGGCATGCACACAGTGTACAAAATAAATATATCGCCCTCAATATTTTTGTTCTAATGATCAGATTTTCACAAAGTCCCTATAATTATTGTTCAAAGGGGTAACTTCAAATATACTACTTAATTAGTGTTATATACTAATTAAGGTGCAAAATCGCTTTCTCTGAATAGACAAAAAAAGTTTCGACGGGCTTGAATTTTTGACTATCGAAGTCTTAGTGTGGAAAAGAGGTTTCCAATAATTTAATCAGGAGAGTGGTCAGAAGTTTAATTCCTTTAAAGTTAATTTCCTTCTTTGCATATTTTACCATATCTCGGAAATTTTTTAAGTGAATCAAAAATTAATGGAGATCATTTAAAAGTTAAATTATTCAAAGAGAATTGTAAAAATATTTTTTTCTTTTTTAGTACTTTTAATTGTTTAAATTAGTAATGTTAAAAATGTTTTGAATTGTAAGCTACACAAATTTTATGTTTTTTAATCTTTATAACCAGACAAATCAAGTGAAGTTGTACGAATAGTTCTTGAGGAATAGAATTTTAAAAATCTGACACATAACTCAGCTATACAACTAATCTTACTAAAAAATTCTATATTTTTTAACACTTATTGAAAAATAATAATGGTTAAAAATTATTTTTTGCATGGAATTATCATTGGTAAAATAAATTTTACAGTTGTGCGTAAAAAGTTCTCGAAGCATTTAAAAACTTTCCGAGTTATGGCTAAACATGCAGGAAGTAAAATTAACATTAAGAGGGCAAAATTTTCAACAGATCTCTGGCCAAACCAGCTAAGACAAATCCAAATTGCGCTTTACCCCCAAATTTTGATAATCAATAATCCAAATTCGTTTTTTAAAAAAGGATGTTTGTTGTAACATTTGGTATGTTGTAACGACTAAGGTTTGTACTTAATTTGTGAGAATCAGATCTTACCTAAGGCGATATCTTTAATTTCATTTTGTGCACTGAACCAGAACTAATAAAAGACCGAATTATAACTTTTTGTTGCCGTTCCCGGAGACTTTACGTTCTTAGTTTAATTTAAAACACTTATTTAGAGGCTCATCATAATAAAGTTCAATTAAGCTTCTTTTCATTCGGCATATACAGGCAAAAAATGATACATCTTTGCAACAAAAGTATTAATAATTTTTGTATTACATTTGGAGGGGATGTAATACAAAAATTATTAATACCTTTGTATTAATAAAAGAATTGAAACTTTTTCGATTTCATAAAATGTCTTTGTTAAAGAATAAGCGTAGAGAGATTCTATTTTGGGAAGTCAAGGCTAATAACATACGATTGAGTTATTTTTAGAATCTTTCCCCCTTTTCACTTCCATGTAAGGAAGTAGTAAATGATTTTCCTTAATGCGTAAGGATACAAGTATGTCAACGACTGTGCCTGTTTACTCCAATATGTGTTAGTATAAAATGTGAGAGCAATGGTTTTCGCATGTCCTTTCTATCATGTTGTGATCCTGATAAGCTGTTCCAGAATTGTCAGAAGTCTTGCCCACCCCCTCCCTTGTGGAGAGCGGATGTGGACTGTTATCAATACCAACCTACCGTTAATAAACCATTTTAGAACGTATGATGGCTTACGACTGCATTATTTAAGCTAACTATAACACTGATAAAAGGGATTTTAGCCCTTTTATTACATATATATAACAGGAAAATATTTACATAAACATTTTAACTTTTCTCTTGACTCTCTTTGTTGTATAAGCTAGAACAATGCTAATCTAAAAACTAGACTTGCCAGCGGACAAAAATTCTCTTCCAAACTTAGGAGCTCTGTTATTCGAGCTATTATTTTTAAGCTTTCAAAAACGAAAAAATAAATTTTACTCTGGGTTCCTTTTCTCGAATCGAATTGTCCAGAAGCGTCCGGCACCTGTTTCTTTTGAACAGAAATTCTGAAACTCGAACTAAAGAAAATTCGAATTGTTATTTTGGTAGAGATACATTCTTCCGGTGAATGTAATCCTCTGTGAATAGAATTTTCGAGAAGTTCAAAGAGCGTTTGATGTTCGTTTGAAGTTATGTCGGATATTTTGGTCATCTCTTCAAGTATGTAATCCTTTCTTGAAATCGTTTGACCAAAAGATCTTAGTCCTATACAGTTCAAATTTTATATCTTCCATTTCTTATCTCTCTTTCAGTTTATTTATTTATATATATATATATAGTTTTGAAACGTTATCATTGTACGGTATATTTTTTCAAAAGTTATCCAGTGACACTAAATTTAATCTTACATCCGCTGGGGGGCAAGGGGACAACTTTAAAATCTTAAATATGAACCCCTTTTTTTATTGCAGATTCGGATTTTCCAGAAAAAATAACCCTATTTGATCAATAAGTTTGTGCAGGTCGTGCTGTTAGCGATAAAATTAAAATAGGGAGCAATCTGTGTGAAATAGTGGAATTTCGAGTGCCATGAGATCGGAAAAAAAAGTATTTCAGTATTTTTTTCAAAACAATTGAAAAAAATTGAAAAATTTAAGGAAATGTTTTTTTTTTTTTTTTTTTTTTTTTTGAAACAGCTTTTTTTTTAATCTGACAGGCCTCAAGATTCCTCATTTTAAACAGTTTGTACCCTATTTAAATTACTTTTTCCTCGAAAATCCGATGCAGTAATAAAAAAATTGATGTTCATATTTAATATTTAAAAATTTCTCCTCCCCAATCCAAGGTGTTGGGGTGGAAGATCGAGTTTGTTAATAGCTTTTAAAAATGCTTTAAATGAGTCTGTTTCCCCCTTTTATTTTATTCGATCTATATTTCTCGAGATATTTGACTGTTTCTAAGCTTTTTTCAATTCCTGCATAATTTACATTATATATATATATATGTTACCGGCAAAGTATGAAACGCCGTCATTGTATAGAATGACTAGGCATTGTATGAAATGCCTGACGTTTTTAGGCAAAGTATGAAATGTGAGAAGTATTAAATACTTTGCCTAGGCATTCTATACAATGCCGGATGCTATTTAGGCAAAGTATGAAATAAACGTCCTGATGAGGTTATTATGTAAATGATGTGCATGTTACTGTGAATGAGCGAAATAGGTGGTTGTTGACTTTCACCGGTGAATGTTGACAATCACATAGTCGCTTTGGTGAATGTCCGAAATATTTATTACACCCGATTTGATATTAATTTATTCGTGGATATAATTACATTTATTCGATATTTTAATACTTACTGACGATAGATTAGAAGATAGAAATGTATACCGGGCAGTGACCCATGGCCTTAAAAAAACATCAGTGTAGGGTATACCGGGCAATGGCACTTGACCTTAAAAAAACATCAGTGTAGGGTATACCGGGCAAATGTATACCGTTCAACGGCACTTAACCTTAAAAAAACATCAGTGTAAGGTATACCGGGCAATGGCGCTTAACTAGACCTAGTATATATTTTTCGGACATTTACCAAAGGTCCAGTCATACTAGTTCTAGTTAAGTGCCATTGCCCGGTATACATTTGCCCGGTATACCTTACACTGATGTTTTTTGTAAGGTCAAGTGCCACTGCCCGGTATACCCAACACTGATGTTTTTTTTTAAGGTCAAGTGCCACTGCCCGGTATATCCTACACTGATGTTTCTTCTAATCTCTCGTCAGTAAGTGTTGAAATATCGAATAAATGTAAAACTACCGATTTCGGTCATTCGCAGTAAATTCTCAAAATTAAAAATGTTATTCTGTAAAAATACTGAGAATGACATTGAAAAACATTTATTCAAAATGTGGAAAGAAAATTAAAAAGTTATGCAAAACTAAATTTAAGCCTTTCTTATTAAGGGGAAAAATATGAAATTAGCGTACTTGTTGCAACATGGCAGGCTTGAATGACATTTTGAATTACATTTCATTAAATTTTTCCATGTAAATTTCATTAAATTCCTCCCTTTCCATGTAGCACAGTAAAAAAATAATTTTTGTTCTTAGTGAGAAGTAACGAGCCACGCATTAAAAGTCACGAGCCTTATCAAGTGATATTTGAAACGAATCGGAGATGTATTTTATTCTTTACCGGTTTCTCATTCGGCAATCTATAGAATGCCTAGGAAATGTGTGAATCATTTCATACTTTGCCGGCTAACTTTAGGCATTCTATACAATGCCTAGTCATTCTATACAATGTCGGATTTCATACTTTGCCGATAACATATACATAAAGTAAAAATCGGATTATTTCGTAGAGTAACGAGATCTTAATTTTAAAAGAATTAAATAACACTAAAGAATTCGTTACAAAAAAAATTAGAAGAACGTCATGACTGCCAATAAAGCTTACAACGATAATTCAATTTAGGAAGCATTACCGGCAAATGCATACTGACCCAATTATTCAGACATCTGTACCGTTTTTATTATAACACCTAATTCTCAAGTTCCTAGCACGTAGGAGTGTTTTTTTTTTCTTGCTTAAATTTGGCTACGAATTTTCTACTTAGGATAGATTTAGAAAAATGTCAGTGTAAGGAATACCGGGTAATGAAACTTAACCCTAAGACACCACATCATGAAGCAATAGCCATTTACCTTAAAAAAATGAGAAATACTGGTCAAATGTACATGGGGCAACATGCGCGAATTCCTAACGGTTTCTATCACGGTTAATCCAGTTATTTTTAATAATTGTCTCAGCCTTTTATAAATGTGCATAAAAATGATAAAAGTCCATAAAAATTGTAAAATCTGCATGAAATTCATGTGTGGAATTCAAATTTTTTAAATGCATCCAATAATCTTACAACTGTAAATAATAATTTAATCTATGAATATTTCATTTTTGAAACTATATAAAAAAAAAATCACGAAATCTTACCAACAGAACAATTTCAATTCAAACGCAAATCGAAGTCTAAATTTAGAAATCAGTGGAAAATAAAAAATTACAATCAAAGGAATGAAGAATTTTTGAACTCCTTGGTAAACCCTCTCTGTTACACTTTAGGGCAGACGACTTTTCGCGAAAACGCTTAGAACAACACTCTGTACATTTCACGAACAGATGGCATTTTTCTCTAGCGAAGCACACATAATTTCGGCGGTTAAACTTTCTTTACAAAAGAACAGTTCAGTTTCACTCTCGCCAATTTAAAATTCCAAAGCACGCTATGATATGCACGACCTTTACGAAATATTTCACATTTGCCCGAAATGAAATAGTAATATGAACACATAAAATCTCTTTTTTGTTTTCCTACATTTGCTCTTTTAGTTCATATATTTCTAAGGAAGCTCACAAAACAGATGTTTATTTATTTCACTTGTTTCCGGTTGTTGATTTCTTCCAGTCTAAATACGTCCTTATCCCTTATCATAGGTCCCGCAGTGGACTGATCGTTAAGACACGGTTCCCAGCAGATCACCGAAGTCAAGCATCACTGGCTGCGGTCAGTGTGCGGGTGGGTCACCACTTGGATCAGTCTGCGTAGGGACCGAGGGTGTGCGGTATTGGTCCTCGTTAAACTGTGCTACCGTAAAGTGCTCGACTTTGCGTGCAGGTCGTTGGGCTATCCCTTATCGTAGAAAATAAGAAACATAAAAGAAGAAGGCAGCAAAATAAAACATTTTAGTGTCCCGCAGTGGAGAGATCGTTAAGACACGGTTCGAAGCAGATCACCGAAGTCAAGCATCACTGCCTCCGGGTGGGTGACCACTTGGATTAGTCTGCGTAGCGACCGAGGGTGTGCGGTATTGGTCCTCGTTAAACTGTGCTACCGTAAAGTGCTCGACTTCGCGTGCAGGTCGTTGGGCTATCCCTTATCATAGAAAATCAGAAACATAAAAGAAGAAGGCAGCAAAATAAAACATTTTAGTGTCCCGCAGTGGAGAGATCGTTAAGACACGGTTCGAAGCAGATCACCGAAGTCAAGCATCACTGCCTCCGGGTGGGTGACCACTTGGATTAGTCTGCGTAGCGACCGAGGTTGTGCGGTATTGGTCCTCGTTAAACTGTGCTACCGTAAAGTGCTCGACTTCGCGTGCAGGTCGTTGGGCTATCCCTTATCATAGAAAATCAGAAACATAAAAGAAGAAGGCAGCAAAATAAAACATTTTAGTGTCCCGCAGTGGAGAGATCGTTAAGACACGGTTCGAAGCAGATCACCGAAGTCAAGCATCTCTGGCTCCGGGTGGGTGACCACTTGGATTAGTCTGCGTAGCGACCGAGGGTGTGCGGTATTGGTCCTCGTTAAACTGTGCTACCGTAAAGTGCTCGACTTCGCGTGCAGGTCGTTGGGCTATCCCTTATCATAGAAAATCAGAAACATAAAAGAAGAAGGCAGCAAAATTAAACATTTTAGTGTCCCGCAGTGGAGAGATCGTTAAGACACGGTTCGAAGCAGATCACCGAAGTCAAGCATCACTGGCTCCGGGTGGGTGACTACTTGGATTAGTCTGCGTAGCGACCGAGGGTGTGCGGTATTGGTCCTCGTTAAACTGTGCTACCGTAAAGTGCTCGACTTCGCGTGCAGGTCGTTGGGCTATCCCTTATCATAGAAAATCAGAAACATAAAAGAAGAAGGCAGCAAAATAAAACATTTTAGTGTCCCGCAGTGGAGAGATCGTTAAGACACGGTTCGAAGCAGTTCACCGAAGTCAAGCATCACTGGCTCCGGGTGGGTGACCACTTGGATTAGTCTGCGTAGCGACCGAGGGTGTGCGGTATTGGTCCTCGTTAAACTGTGCTACCGTAAAGTGCTCGACTTCGCGTGCAGGTCGTTGGGCTATCCCTTATCATAGAAGATCAGAAACATAAAAGAAGAAGGCAGCAAAATAAAACATTTTAGTGTCCCGCAGTGGAGAGATCGTTAAGACTTGGTTCGAAGCAGATCACCGAAGTCAAGCATCACTGGCTCCGGGTGGGTGACCACTTGGATTAGTCTGCGTAGCGACCGAGGGTGTGCGGTATTGGTCCTCGTTAAAGTGTGCTACCGTAAAGTGCTCGACTTCGCGTGCAGGTCGTTGGGCTATCCCTTATCATAGAAAATCAGAAACATAAAAGAAGAAGGCAGCAAAATAAAACATTTTAGTGTCCCGCAGTGGAGAGATCGTTAAGACACGGTTCGAAGCAGATCACCGAAGTCAAGCATCACTGGCTCCGGGTGGATGACCACTTGGATTAGTCTGCGTAGCGACCGAGGGTGTGCGGTATTGGTCCTCGTTAAACTGTGCTACCGTAAAGTGCTCGACTTCGCGTGCAGGTCGTTGGGCTATCCCTTATCGTAGAAAATCAGAAACATAAAAGAAGAAGGCAGCAAAATAAAACATTTTAGTGTCCCGCAGTGGAGAGATCGTTAAGACACGGTTCGAAGCAGATCACCGAAGTCAAGCATCACTGGCTCCGGGTGGGTGACCACTTGGATTAGTCTGCGTAGCGACCGAGGGTGTGCGGTATTGGTTCTCGTTAAACTGTGCTACCGTAAAGTGCTCGACTTCGCGTGCAGGTCGTTGGGCTATCCCTTATCATAGAAAATCAGAAACATAAAAGAAGAAGGCAGCAAAATAAAACATTTTAGTGTCCCGCAGTGGAGAGATCGTTAAGACACGGTTCGAAGCAGATCACCGAAGTCAAGCATCACTGGCTCCGGGTGGATGACCACTTGGATTAGTCTGCGTAGCGACCGAGGGTGTGCGGTATTGGTCCTCGTTAAACTGTGCTACCGTAAAGTGCTCGACTTCGCGTGCAGGTCGTTGGGCTATCCCTTATCGTAGAAAATCAGAAACATAAAAGAAGAAGGCAGCAAAATAAAACATTTTAGTGTCCCGCAGTGGAGAGATCGTTAAGACACGGTTCGAAGCAGATCACCGAAGTCAAGCATCACTGCCTCCGGGTAGGTGACCACTTGGATTAGTCTGCGTAGCGACCGAGGGTGTGCGGTATTGGTCCTCGTTAAACTGTGCTACCGTAAAGTGCTCGACTTCGCGTGCAGGTCGTTGGGCTATCCCTTATCATAGAAAATCAGAAACATAAAAGAAGAAGGCAGCAAAATAAAACATTTTAGTGTCCCGCAGTGGAGAGATCGTTAAGACACGGTTCGAAGCAGATCACCGAAGTCAAGCATCACTGCCTCCGGGTGGGTGACCACTTGGATTAGTCTGCGTAGCGACCGAGGGTGTGCGGTATTGGTCCTCGTTAAACTGTGCTACCGTAAAGTGCTCGACTTCGCGTGCAGGTCGTTGGGCTATCCCTTATCATAGAAAATCAGAAACATAAAAGAAGAAGGCAGCAAAATTAAACATTTTAGTGTCCCGCAGTGGAGAGATCGTTAAGACACGGTTCGAAGCAGATCACCGAAGTCAAGCATCACTGGCTCCGGGTGGGTGACTACTTGGATTAGTCTGCGTAGCGACCGAGGGTGTGCGGTATTGGTCCTCGTTAAACTGTGCTACCGTAAAGTGCTCGACTTCGCGTGCAGGTCGTTGGGCTATCCCTTATCATAGAAAATCAGAAACATAAAAGAAGAAGGCAGCAAAATAAAACATTTTAGTGTCCCGCAGTGGAGAGATCGTTAAGACACGGTTCGAAGCAGTTCACCGAAGTCAAGCATCACTGGCTCCGGGTGGGTGACCACTTGGATTAGTCTGCGTAGCGACCGAGGGTGTGCGGTATTGGTCCTCGTTAAACTGTGCTACCGTAAAGTGCTCGACTTCGCGTGCAGGTCGTTGGGCTATCCCTTATCATAGAAGATCAGAAACATAAAAGAAGAAGGCAGCAAAATAAAACATTTTAGTGTCCCGCAGTGGAGAGATCGTTAAGACACGGTTCGAAGCAGATCACCGAAGTCAAGCATCACTGGCTCCGGGTGGGTGACCACTTGGATTAGTCTGCGTAGCGACCGAGGGTGTGCGGTATTGGTCCTCGTTAAACTGTTCTACCGTAAAGTTCTCGACTTCACGTGCAGGTCGTCAGGCTACCGAAGCGGTGGTGCCATCCCTTCTGCAGAGGATCAAAATTGTGATGGCATGTCTTCGGATCCTCCTCAGGGATGTTTCCCAGACCGTCGCCAATAGCCCATTGTGCAGCTCTAGTGCGACGTAAATGAACTACAAAGAACATTTTAGTGAATCTGAGTAATATTGGTTTTAAAGTTTGTTCATGGGTTTTGTTGATTTATATATTGTCTACGTCGTCTTTAATTTATACGTTGACACAACTATCTATTGCCATAGTATAAATCCGCGTATTATTCCGTTTATACGTTGTTTATAGAATACGAAGATTCTATCTTTTTTTCATTTCTTATCCGCAAGCTTCCAAAAGGGTAAACCTATAAAACTGTTCGCGTTGTAGTGTTCGCACTTTTGCTATTTTAATTTGTTTGTCATGTTAGAGATTCTTTGAAGTTACTTATCTATTTATAGCCGAAAAAAAACCTTCGAACTTTTTACTTCACTCCAAAAACACTTACTTAATTTCTTTATTCACTGAGGTATCTACACTTTTAGCCAAGCCGTCCTGGTGGGTAGAGTCTCCTCTTACAGTGGCTATGGCCAAGGTTCGGTAGCTTTTAGCAGGTTTGTGCTAGCTTTAAGCTGAGCGTCCAGTCGGACTGCACCTACGGACGAGTCTTAATGGTTCGGATTCCCCTGGAGTGAATTGCCCCCAAGTAGGTTCTGAGACAGAAAGTCTGAGTTCGATTGGGTGGTTGAATTTCCTGGTGCGGAAACGGGAGCTTACTCCCAGTGTATGCTTAGCGATATAAATGGTGGGAGCATAGTGCGCTACTGTGCCAGTATTGTCTACAGATCATAGTTAAGGATAGATCCCAAAATGTCTTCAATAGCTCCTTAGTGTTACTCTAGCGCGATGTAAGAACCAAAAACTAAATTGTGGTAGTGTGTTGTGCGTATCCACTATACTCTGAAAAGACCATTATCCAAATGGATACAAAGCTCCAAGCGCAAATGTAAATCAATATCGCCAACGTTTGAAATGAACAGTCTGCGTAGGGACCGAGGGTGTGCGGTATTGGTCCTCGTTAAACTGTGCTACCGTAAAGTGCTCAACTTCACGTGCAGGTCGTTGGGCTACCGAAGCGGGGGTGCCATCCCCTCTGCAGAGGATCAAAATTGTGATGGCATGTCTTCGAATCATCCTCAGGGATGTTTCCCAGACCGTCGCCAATAGCCCATTGTGCTGCTCTAGTGCGACCTAAATGAACTACAACAACTTATTAACAACACAATTATCAGTTAAAAATTAATTAGAATTAATAAAAATGATATCTAAAAATCGTGACAAATATTTGTCTTTCTGTTCGCATTTGAAGAAACTCATGAAAGAATAATAAACATTGTTTCTTGTAGACAATTCTCTTCTACAGCGAAAAAAAAGTAAAAATTCTTATCACGCATTTGATTTGTTAAGAGTATGTTAGCGTAAGACGCACCATTTTCAGTGGTCCTATCAAATCCAATGCCCTTGCAACGTCATCCAGTCGTTTCTTTTTTAAGAACGAATGTTCTCCTTAATTACTGAAGTATGTTATCAAATCTAGGATTCCAAGAAGACTTCGAAATTAAAATCTTCTTGTAATAATTCTGTGATCTCTATCGTAAAACATAGCGCGAAATTAAATTTTTGTTTAGCGTGTTTAACCTTTATACTGCTTTGAAAAGAAATTTGTATAATTTGATAGCGAAATCAAACAGAACTATATGCGGTCGCGGATGATTACTTAAATTTTATTCAGTAATGGTCTTTTCTTAACTTGCAACGGGGTATATTTAAAACACTATTCATTAATAACTACCAATAATATATTAGTATAACACAAATACAACGGTAACAACAAAACCGAAACAATAGTACTTTATTTACGTCACACTAGAGCTGCACGATGACAGTCTCGGAAACATCCCTGATGATGAACCAAAGAAACGCCATATAATTTTGATCCTCCGTAGAGGGGATGGCTCTCCTGCTTTTGTATCCAGACGACCTGCGCGTGAAATCGAGAACTTTACGGTAGAACAGTTTACCGAGGACCGATACCGCGCACGCTCGGTTTCTACGCAGGCTGATCAAAGTAGACCCCCACCCGCATACTGACTGCAGCCATTGACGCTAGACTTTGGTGTTCTACCAGAAACCTACGAACTGTTTCTAGTCCACTGCCGGACTAGATTTATGATTGAAAAGAATAAAGAAGAAGTTTGTATATGTATGAAATGAATAAAGAAAAAAAGAATATGTAACTAGGTTTAAGTATAAACTTATTGAAGATCGAAGAACAAGCCTGTAGATTTATGAAAAATAAGATTTCTTTACAGGTTAGGGTGATTGAGAGACTGGCTTATGTCCAGGGTTGTAGATTTCAGGTTCGTGTCCCGAAATTATTTCAGAACATTAGAGCTTTTATACTAAGGTATGTTAGCGCTCAATTGAAGTAGAACCGATATTTCATTTTATGAAGCTATTCTATTGAGCAATCCGTTGATGTGCCAGTACGAAACATGGCTGAATATCTTCAGTTTTTGAGTTGAAGTTTGATTCTGGATTCGAATAAAGTGTATACATGTGCTACTGTAAATGCCCGAAATGTCACGGAAACTTCCCTGGTGATGAACCAAAGACATGCCATCTAAATATTAATCCTTTACAGAGGGAAGGACTCCCCGTTTTGGTAGCCCAATGGTCTGCACGCGAAATCGAACACTTTATGATAGAACAGTTCAGCTAGGACCGATACCGTTAACCCTAGGCCCCTTCGCAGGTGCTGAAAGCGGTCACACACTTGCTCACAGACCGTTGCAGTGATTCTTGACTTCGGTGTTCTATTTGGAACCGTGTCTTTTTGATCAGTTCACTGCGACACCAAAACCAAGAGCAATTTGTGATAGTACAGTATGGGTATACGCCAGGATTGTCTTTTATTAAGGATGAATTCCAAACCATCGCCAATAGACCATGAGTGCAGCTTTAATACAGTATTAACCACAAAAATAAACCAAAAACGAAATTCCATAACATTTCTAAATAAGTCATTGTTGTGTAGTTAAATCAGACTAAAGTAGTATCTTTCTTCAAAAAATCTCAATTTTTTTAAAAATTCCTTTTGGAACCTTTTTTATAGTTAAAATACCTGCCCAGTGACGTAATCAGTAACTAGTAAACATTCTCTTAACATATGAGCTTAAGAACATTCAATTACGACAAAATTCAACATGCATATGTTACTTTAAAAACTTTAAAAGTCTTAGGTTTTAAAGGTAAAAATCTGGGATTTAGCGAAGTAGCTTGGTAAAATTCCAAAGTATCCCTTAATACAGGGATGCCATGGGCGACTAAAAATTTTAAAAGTGGTAGAAACTTAATTTATTTTTATTTATTTATCGTCTTTTTAATTATACAATCGTAACGATCAATATGACTTACATTCCAAATTATTCATATTTTAAGAAAAAAAAACATTCATAGCATTCACTTTAGATAGTAAACCAAAACCAAAATTTTAACAAAAATCTACTAAATGTTTTCAATTTTTAATAAACTTTTGAATATATTAGTCATCTTATTTGCATTTTTAACCTCCCTCGGCAACCCTGTTTAATATGATTCCATTTTGACTTTTTATCGAACCTTTCTGGTAAAGCATAGGAGTTACCAATCCACTTTGGTAAATTCTAGGTTATATCGAGAAAGCCTAGGATTTATCAAATTTCGAGTATTTACAGTTGCACATATGTACACTTTATTCGAACCCAGAATTGATTTCAACTCAAAAACTCAAGATATTCAGCCATCGTTTTGTTCTTGCACGCCAATGGATTGTTCATTAAAAAAGATTCATAAAATGAAATATCGGTTCTACTTCAATTGAGCGCTATATACCTAAGTAGGGGAGAGTCGGGTAGCCCCGCCCACTTAAGGAGTATTGCTTATATTTCTGTATAATATTGAGCAATAATCAATATTTTTGTATGTTTCTATTGTTTTATCATCTAATTAAATAATGCAAAAAGAATAAACCAAAAAAAGAATAGTTTAACTTAAAAAAATAGAAATTTAAAAAATTTGACTACTGTATTCAACATATTTTCAAAACTATTGTTTACCATGTTACCAGCTGCATAAATACTTGAAACTTTGAAAATAATCATTTTTTTAATATAACGATTAATGTCCGATGGCCCATTGACTTGAAAAAATATTCTATACATATGAAATTGACAGTGGGCAGGGGTACCCGCAGGGCGGGGGTACCCGACACTCCCCTATATAAACCCCTATGTTCTGAAATAATTTCGGGGCACAAACCTGAAATCTACAACCCTTGATCTTAGCCAGTCACTCGGTCCCCCTAGCCAAAAAGGAAATCTTATTTTTCATAAATCTACAGGTTTGTTCTTTATTCTTCATTTATTTTATTCATAAATCTAGTTACTTTTTCTTTATTCATTTCATATACATACAAACGTGTTCTTTATTCTTTTCAATCATAAATCTAGTTCGACAGTGAACTGATCTTAAAGACACGGTTCTCAGATTCTCAGCAGAACACCGAACTCAAGCATCACGGACAGCAATCTGGAAGCGCGAGGGGGACTGCTTTGATCAGCTTGCGTAGGGACCGAGGGAACGCGGTATTGGCCCACGTTAAACTGTTCTATCATTAAGTACTCTACTTCCCGCGCACGTCGTCGGGCTAGCAAAGTGGGGGAGCCATCATGCAGAGGATCAAAATTGTGATGGCATGTCTTCAGATCAGCTTCAGGAAGCGTTAGCCCATTGTGCAGCTCCAGTGCGGCGTAAATAAAAAACTTACCTGCCAATCATAAATCTACATTATTCTTTATTCATTTCATACGAAAATCTACAGCCTTGTTCTTTATTCTTCATATTTGTGTGATGGAATTGCTTATAATTCCTTATCAAATTCAAGAATAGCTAGTGCAAATTATAGAAAGAAGGTAGGTCGATAGATACTTTATTTACGTCCCTCTAGAGCTGTACAATGGGCTATTGGTGACGGTCTTGGAAACATTCCTAAGGATGATCCGAAGAAATGCCATCATAATTTGTGAGGCCACTTCCTCAATTTAGACATAGATCAGAAGGGGAAGGATCAGATGGTACTTCACCCATGGTACTGTCATTCGAAATTGTGTCAAGAATTAAACCCGCTACTATCGCGCTTCAAAGCGTTTGAGGTAAAGACAATTTAAACTCATATCTTGTAGTATTTGCACATAGCACTACTTATTACCATATAGCACTTTCAGGCTCTCATGCTTATTACCATATATAGTATGCTACTTTTAAAAAAATTAAGGAATAGAAGTATAAATACAAAACATAGATTTCATTATTTTTGAAGTAAAAATTAAAGCCTTTAAAAAAGTACAAACTCTTATTAAAAAGCTATTAATAAAATGTAACGAACTACAGAGTTTATTTTAAAAATAAGTACAGTAAATTTTTTTTAAATAAACACTGTACTTTTAAAGTTCAGTGTACATTTAAAAAAAAACATCATTTTAATATAAACAATTTTTAAATTCTAAGTAAATAAAATTTAAAGAAAAAAGGACACCATTTACTGTTATTTTAAATTTAGTTAACTATTCACAGCAGTCTTTAACAGTCTTTCAAATTGCTTCAATTTTACTTATTTTCACAATATTATAAATAAAAATTAAATTTTTCCTTTTTTGTGGAAATTTATAAAAATTTTGTCTTTTTCAAATCATTACATAAAATCATTAAATACTAATAAAATTATTTATCAATCATTACATTAAAAATTATTTAAATATTTTGATTCCAAGTTAATTTATTACGTAATAATCATTGCTACCGTTAAAGTTTATAGACTGTTAAAATACGCAGCTTACTATTACGCAAAAATACTCAGATAAATATTTTTCGTATTAAATCGTTTCACAAAAAATTTTTGAAATCGTAAATTAAGATTTATAGATTCTATTTACGAATCCAACATAAAAGAAACTTTTTAATAATAAAAGAAATTATTTAATGTGGGATTCATAAAAGAAATTATTTAATATTTTCAAATATGGATAAATTTGTCACGGGCTCTAAATATTCCTTGTTTCATCTTCGACTTTTAGGAAACTTTTCTTATATTTTTATACTTCGAAATCATATAAAAATAATGTTTTTTTTTAAATTTTAAATATGGTGTTCTTGCAAAAATATTTTTTTTAAAAAAACTTGTACAGGTACTTACTTCATTGTAGTGTGCCTAAGTGTGCTTCATTGATTACATTCTAATCATGCGCGCAAAAATAAAATACAAAAGCTGAGTAGTGAAATGATTGTTTATCTTTAGAAATGATAAGAGAATTGTTGAATGTAATCTAATATTTATCAAATCACACATGCACTTGTAATAATAGAATTAACTGTTTTAATACTTTAAAAACAAACAGTTAATCTTTCAGACTAAAAAGTATTCTTAGTTTTCTTTGTATTAAATATTCAGTATTTTCTATTCTGAAAGTGACGCCACGTTTTGAGTATTCAACTTTACGTTACATATTGTTTTGCGTAAACTCTATAAGACTCAAACTGCAAGTTACGAATATTTGTAGAAAAATGCACAGGGAGTACGATGAAATAAAAAATAGCACTTCATAATCAGTTCGAGAACTATCAAGTGTTAAAGTTGTAGTAAAAAATATCCTGCAGGTTCCTCTACATCCGATAGGAAAGCAACTACTGGGTTGAAATTCTACGTGCTTAAGACCATTTTTATTTATGAGCTTATTGCAGTTTTTTTGTAAAAACTACAATTTGTTATTGCCATTCTGAGTACCTTTTGTCGCCACTTTTTTTCTTAAAATTCTATTTATTCTTTGTTTCAGAAAATTTTTATGCGTTTATATCTTGAGATATATATCTGTATAAATTTTGTAGAAAAATTAGAAAAATTTTGTAGAATTTGTGTAGAAAAGTGCACAGGGAGTACGATAGAGTAAAAGAAAAATTATCACTTGATTATCAGTTCGAAAACTATCAAATATAAAACTTTTTGAAAGAAAATACCCTGTAGGTCTCTCTAAAGTTCACAGGAAAGTAACTACTGAGTCGAAATTCTTCGCTCTGAAAAGGGCCTTTTAATTTATGAACTTCACAATATAGAGAAAACATATAAAAAATTGCAGAATAATGAAAAGATAAGAAGAAAAATTATTACAATAAAATAACAATAATAGAAAATGATCTCAGCTTTTTTTAAATGTATTGAGTTTAAAAAAATAAAAAATATATAATTATGATAAAAGAGAATAAATCATGGTGTTGGTGAATAGAGTTTTCAGAGAGTGGAGCTTTTTAATATAATCTACATTTTATACTGAATAGACGTCATTACATATTGAAAAACAATTTAATTTTAAATTGATAAAGAAAAAATAATGCAAGCAAAACCTATTCTAAATTAGAAAAATGGTTTTCAAAAATTCTTTATATTAGCCACGCAATAATGGGCATTGAGTATTTTAATAATTCTAATTTTTGCTTCAGCAAATAAACTATTTTGAAATTCGGTCCAATTGTTCTCCTTGAAGAGGTAAAAATGATAATTGAAATTAAAACTTCAAGCAGTTGCAGTAATGGACAGGTTGGAAACTTATGTTCATATTTGGAACCCTTCCGCCAAATATGGGCACCTTTAAAAATTATACAAAGTCTTAAATCAAAGGAAATCTTCATTCAGAGTTTTCACTAGATGGAAGTAAGGAAATTTTTTTCATTCTTCTAAAGCTACAACATTCGTCATGCACCCAAACCCAGCACGCATTTCGTTGTATAACGTCTGTTTTTCTTAACGATACAACACTTATTAGGACTATTCAGAGCTGTATAGACCACTAAAGAGGGATTGAATTGCAATAGTTGCTATAACCTCTGTCACGGGTTCACTCTTAGGGGTTGGTTTTGACTCAGCAACTAGTTTCTTACCAATTAACAGTCCATAATAAGACCAATGACAATTTTAACTTTAATTAAAATTGTTCGTATGGGTGAATATTCAAAATTCATGCCAAGGCTATTTGAATGATAGATAAATCACCTTAATTTTCTCATCAATAGGGAACATGTGATTACAGCAAAATCTCTTTAAATAAAAAGAAATCGCCTGTATTTAAATTTATCAGAACAATTTTTGCTACGTGTAATATCGCTTCGTTGCTTTGTTACGTCGTAAGAGCTCATTTATAATGCCTTAAGCAAATATACTGCCATCTACATTCAAAATTCTGAATTAAACAATTTTTGAGAGGTTCGCATATTAGGTTTAGTGGCCATATTTACATCATTTATAGGTGTTCCATCACGTGTTTGCTTTTGTAAACTGAAAGTAAAGCGAACCTGTAGAGTTTTATCTAGTGGTTTAGGAGAAAAAAGCCATTTAGTGTATAAACAAGAAAGTCGAAGCGGAGAATCGGGGAGAAGTGAATATTGACACCTTATTTGGCGTATTATAAAAAAGAAATGAGTAAAATTGTAATTTAAAGAGCTTTTATTTATTTTTTTATATATTTTAGAACCGTCGTTGAACAGCCAGTTTCAGTTTACACTTACCAATGTTCAACTATGTAACCTTGTAATTTTTATCCCAACCCAGAAGACAAAGGAACTCATGGATCAAGTATTGGGAGAAATACGCTTTCGTGGCGGACTCTTTGGAGGAACTTACCCACATTTGCGTTATATGCAGAGGAAAGCCAACAAAACTTCCCATGGTTAACCTAACGGCAAGGGGACTCTAACCCATGATTCATCTACTACTGATGATATTTTATGTCAACACTGTGGTCCGTGCGGGACGAGTGCGGAATGTTTATCAACTAACTATTGCCGGGACTCGAACCCGTATCACCTCATTGGGATGCGAGAGCTCTATCCCCTGAGCCACAACGGCTCAAGAGCTTTTTATCGCAGTGAACCAAAAAATCGGAATGGTTTACCAGTTTGGAATTATTGCCAAAAATATGGTCATATACGCTTTCACTTTATGAAAAAATGAACTCTTCCGCATAGTTTTCCTGCCACTTGCCAACATGTAGTATTTGACTAATATCTTAAATCAGTATCTTTTCAAAAGATACTTCTCAAGAATATTTATTGTTTTTTTAGAGGTTTATTCTTAAATTGGGTTTCTTTTTCTGTTGTTGTTACTTAAAAAGCTTTCATTTTTAAAATTTGTATTCCATATTATTATTTGTTTCAGCTTTTAACTTAAATTTTTCGAGAAGTTTAAAAACAAAAGGATTTCTTTCAAATTTCTCATGGGTACACATCAATTGCTGTGGTCCAAACTCATATCTCATTCACTACTATAATGGTTAACCACAACCAAATCACAGTCTTGAATACTCAAATCATTATAAATGGGCACTGAAACGCTTTCCGGAAATTGCAGTAACTAAATTTTTTTACCTCTTTATGTTCCTGTCTCTTTTATTTTCAAATTCTTTTGCAATTTTATTATATCGTGGAACAATTGATTCTACAGAAGTAGTTAAAAGTGGGCATAAACTAAAACCTTCTATACAAAAAACAAAGAAAAACTAATTATGGCTTCCACAATTTGTATTCAAAATACGATAGTACAAGTAATAGTTAAACCTGGAAATTTATTGAGGAATGACATTTATACAAAGCCTTTCCTTTTTATATGTCTTCTAAATGGCTCAAGAAATTAAACTAGAAAAGAAGAACTCTTTAAGAATATGACATCTATATTATTTTAAAGAACAGTTCCTCGTTAGAGACTGTTTGTTGTATTGGAGCCAAACCATGTTTTGTTAAAATGTTTTAGATTGAAACAAAAGATAAAGTGGTATTGCTCTTTGGAATCAAATTCTCATTACGTTTCTAATAAATATTGAAGAGCAATGCATTAGTCTTAGAAAGTGCCACCAAATAATAATCTAGTATCTTCCGTTTTAAATGCAAATCAGATGCTACGAAGATCAAAACGAAGTTGATTTAAACAAGAGTATCTTTATGATACAAATGAATAATTGATGGATTCAAAACAGTTTTACTGATTTAAAGTAAAGTGTAGCTTTTTTTTCTCTCATTCTTTCCAAATCAAGACTTAAAATGACATTTATTTATTTTTTTATTTAAAATAAATGAATAAAATAGGGAAAAGTAATATAAATGGTGTCTGGGCTTTATGAAAAATAATAAAGTGGCATAGTCTTAAGGTCTTATTAGCTCAACGAACTCTGTCGTCCGAGGGATGTGGACATAAGGAGGAATTATAAACCTCTTGAAAACGATTGTTCAATATATTGGCCAACATTTGGTATACTTTTATCGTTTAAAAAACGCTATTTCTTTATTATTGTTATTAGTCGTATGCCTTAACAAAGCAATTGTCTATGTAAAAGTATTTTTAATTACAGTGAAAAATTATAAGAAATCGAATGAAGTAGACTTTTGGTCAGTTTTTGGTGTTTAAATATATTATTATTGTAGTCTAGTTGGTTTTATTTGGTCACCAGAACGTGAAGAAATTAATCATAAAAATATCCCATAATAAGCAAAATGTTACAAATTAAAATTTATCTTTTTCATGTATTAATTAAAAAAATATTAAATTTAATTAATTTTAAAAAAAACAATATATACTTTATTTCTTTTATGAGTTAAATTCTTATTTTGAAGTAAAAATCAAATTTTCAGCCTTTATATAAAGTTTGGATCTTAGGAGGTAAAATATAAAAAAAAGGGAATAAAAAAAAATGTAAAAAGGGATCAACTAAACTTTTTGAAGCCAGCATGTTAGTAAATGAAGTGTACTGAAACTGTTTTTTACTTTCATGAAACTAGTAGAAGATTGTTACGTTAATTCAATAGTATTTACTAATAAAGTGGTAAGTAATATCGTATATATCAGTGTTCCCTAACCTTTTTATCACCTGTTAACGTTTGATAATGTTACCACGGACCACTGGGGGGGGGGGACGTTGATTGTTTATATTATAGATTATTTTGATTTATTAATTTTAATTTAATTGTATTTAAACATGCTTACTAACATTTTATTTTATTTTATAACCGTCGTTGAACAGCCGACCTAATTTCATGGGTTTACGACTACTAATGTTCAACTCCGTAGTCTTGTAATTTTGAACTCAATCCAGAAGCAAGGGAACTCCTGGATCGAGTATTGGGAGAAATTTGCCTTCGTGGAAGACTTTTTGATGAATCTAACCCGCATTTGCGCTACATAGAGAGGAAGACCACGAGAACCTCCCACGGTTAGCTAGACGGCAAGGGAACTCTAACCCATGATCCATCTACACTGAGGATATTTCATGTCAGCACTGTGGTCGGTGCAAGCCGGATGTGGAATTCGTATCGACTGGGATTCGAACCCGGTTCGCCTACGCTCTATCCTCTGAGCCATCGTGACTCAACTACTGACATTTTAACTTACTTAAATCAATTAGTCACGATCGAGAGAGAAGCCATATCTTTATTAGTTCCAAAAATAAATTTCGCGCTGCGCTTTCATGATTTATTTATGATATTTACAGTTATGATGATTGATTCTTTTTTATTAAAACTAATAGAAAGAGAAAATAATTGTAGTGTTTTCTTTTCTTTTCTTTTTTTTTTCTTCCTTTTAAAACATTAAAAAAATTATCACTACCTTCGGAGGCCCCTTTTTTTTAAATAAATAAAATTTTAATTAATGGAACTATTTTTAATTTGGGATTTATTTTTAATTTGGGGTATAAACCTAGGAATTTAAATTCTGCTTCAGTAAAATGGGCGGACCGGGGGTTTGGGAACACTGGTATATATGACTTGATTAAAAGAAAAAGGGAAAAAAAACTTTATTTGCTTAAATAACTTATACTTTGTGGAGCCATTATATAACTTAATTGAAAATAACAGTCCGTATATTTTAAGCGCTCTTGTCAGACGTGAACACAGAGTAGACATTCACGTCAAGAGCGCTTAAAGCATGTGGACTGTTATTTTTAATATGTATATTTTTAAGGAAAATGAAGTTTTTAATCAATTAATATATTACCATTTCAGTTTTTTGAGGTTATTTATTTAATATAATATATATATATACAAAATAATAGCCAAAATATACAAATTAATAGACTTAGTACAAAACAATTATGCAAACTTAAATCTCATTACATTACGGACTGTAAAACATTGTTCTGACGTTTTTGATTTAGAGAAGAAAAAAACGATTTAAAGTTTCAAAAGAATAAAAAAAAATTAAGCGACAACTATGATTTTTTTACGTGTACCATCAAAAGTGAACCCCCCCCCCCCCAATCATTTTTAATCTCTTTCGTAAGATTGGGAGCATCTAGCATACGAACTTTAATTATAATCCAACTATCTTTTTTCAGTTAAAAAAAAAAATCCAAGTTCATATTATCTACAAAATACATTCTACATAAAAGGCCTATAACCAAGTTCTAAAAATTCTTTACCACAAATATAATTTTTTCAAGCCATTAAGAAAATTTTTTCTTTCAGCTTTTGATTTAAAAATTTTTATACTTTATATTTGTATTTGTCGATGATTGTTTTTGCTAATCGTAAACAAAATACGACACTTATGCCATTTAAAAAATTTTATTTCCAAAAATTTGACACGGTTAAAATCAATCTGATGATGTTGATATGATAAGTTCCTAAACGTTACCTACAATGCCATCGCAATAAATTCTGAACATATATTTTCAGAATTCCATTTTATCCAGCATGGTATTTAAGAAATCCAGTATTTCCTTTTTGTGGTCCTGTATTATCCCTTTGGCGTCCTTCTTAAATTCTTCCGCTTTCTTTTTAAGTACAGTGTTAACAGCTTGCTTGAAAGGAAAATGCAAGCCATGAAATTTGATAACTAATTCAGGGATAGTTGGATTGACATCTATGTCTTTCAGTCTAATTTTGGTTCCATTGTCCGTCTTCTGGACATCTAAACTCGAAAATACATCAACTTTCGCCTGAAATCGAAAGAGAACAAAAAGTAGATCAGATTAAAATGTAATCTCCTTAGATACTAATTGTTCCATAATATGCTTTTAATGCGCATTTTTTTTAATACCTTGTCAAAAAAAAAAGGTCCAGCAGTTAACTGATTGTAAAGAAACGGTTCCCAGTAGAACACCGAAGTCAAGCATCACTGGCTGCGGTCGGTAAGTGGGTGGGTGACCCTTTCGTCTCCTGAGTCTCTGTAGCGACCGAGGGTGCACCGTAGCAGTACAGCTCGGTAGCAATAAACTTAGCAGTAGATCTTTAGGCTACCAAAGCAGGGGAGCCATCCCCTCTGCTGAGGATAGAAATTGCGATGGCACGTCTTCGGATCATCCTCAGGGATGTTTCCCAGACCGTCGCCAATAGCCCATTGTGCAGACCTAGTGCGCATTTTGAGCTCTGGCTATTTTCGTAAACACGCATTTTCAGTTTTGCCCATTTTAGTAAACGCGTATTTCGAGGTATGTCCGATTTAAAAATTCACCAACGAGATAATGTGTAGCAACGTGAAAGAAAATAACTATCTCGAACTCCATCTCATACTCGGTGAAAAGAAACTACTGACGAAATACAGAGTGTGCCAACGCTAGTACGGAAGAGAAAATGACTTACTTATTGCGTGAACGTGCACTTGCGCTTGCTGTGATTTTTTTTTTTTTTTTTTTTTTTTTTTTTTCATTTTATTCGTTTAACTTAATCTGACCAGCGTCCTCTAAAAATAAAAAATCTAGTAATAAAATTTCTAAACGAATATTTGAAAACTCGTCTTTACAATTTAGTATTCTGAGAAGTACAATTACTACCTAATATACCTTTACTAATAATAGTATAAATACCTTTACAATTCAGTATCGCTCGCAGAGATTTCTGTAACAGAAACAATTTATTTCGAAAGGTAAAGAGGTGAGTTCTCGAATGTTCTTTTAGACATTTTGCTACATTTTTGTTAGTTTTGGGAGGACGCTGGTCAGCTTATTTAACGCTGTTTTTTGAAGTTCTGTCGCCAAGGAAAATGAAAAAGCCATAGTTTAAGTGCCTTACACTTAAAACAATGCGGTGATTTTAAACTGCATACATAATCTTACCGTTAAAAATTATCTGGGCTTTAGAACAGACAAATAATTTAATATTTTAAAAGTTATTAAACTTTTTTTAAAAAATCACCATTTTGACAGCATTTTTCCACCTGCAGGAAAATTTTCAAAATCACTGCCCTATTCTCAGTTTTTGCAGATTCTTATGATCCCAAGTTATGCAGAATCAGAGTAAGTTTTTAAATGTTAAAAGATTAGACCACAAACGCTTGTCATTTTCATAAAACTGTGGCTTTTCTCCATATTGTCGGTTTGCGCCATTTTCAAAATAAGCGTAGACAGCGCTGATTTTAGATAAGCTAAACTTAACTTAGCAGTCATGAGTAGCAGTGGCAAACTTACAGCATTTATAAAAATAGCATGTTATTCTCAAAAAAGCATCATTTACGACGATGGCTTGGAAAAACAGCCTTAACTACACCCTTTAAATTGTATATGAAAGCTCTATTTGGGGTTAGCTTGAAAAAAGTGCTCCTTTATACAATTCTTTTAATTGTTCAACACCAAATTCGAAGAAATATTACAACACAATTTTTACAGTGTATGTGCATGTTTGATCGATAAACTAATTTTAATTTAAAAATTAGTGTATAAAGGTATTCTAAATGCATGATTGTTGCTTTATTTTGTATCGTAAAAATAACTTTACTGACTCTTGTGTGTATTTTAATGTAATTATGAATTTTAGAGTTACTGAGTTCGAAAAAAATGGTTACAGCTATTTTACACCCAGTGTGTAAAAGAACATTCTCCTCATGTTGTAAAGTGACAAAAACCAAAAGTAATCTATGGTGTTTGACTACAACAAAAGAAAAGTGTAAAAGTGATGGCGGTGCTGAAATTTTTAACAGTTTAGTAAAAAAAAAAAGAGCAATAGAAATATAACGAAACATTCAAAGTAATGAAAGTGAGTGCTTGCAAGCAGTATATTCTTGTGGTTGGAAAAAACTCCGTAGCATTTCCTGGAAAAAAATTTTAACATTTAGGTCTGTAGGGGTTTGTAATTGTTACAACTGAGAATCAAAAACAAAAGCAAATCGTTTAGTTTTCCTTGAAAAAGTGGATGAATCCAGTATTTCTATGACCGATAGAATAAAAAACCAATCTCAAGGAAATGACGAAGTAAATTCATTTCTGAGAAAGTTTTCTCGAGATTTTTTTTTTTTTAAACAGCTCAAGTCATATTACGTACCTACACTGTAAAAATTGTGGTGCAACACCTATCCAAATTTGGTGTTAAAAAACTCTAAACAATTTGTGTTATTTCAAGTTAATGCTGAATTCGAGCGTACTTACACGCTTCGAAGGGTGTAGTTAAATCTTAACGACAATAATTGATTAATCTTACACAATTTACAGCTCATTGAAGAAAGTTGTATTTTTTGGAGCTCCCCAAATTTGGTGGGGGATTATTGTATAGTTAATTCATTGAACTATATTTTATGAAATGATTATTATTATATTAAACAAATGCAAGCCGTACTTCTTAACAATAGAGTCAAAGTCTTTTAGTGCAGAACTTGTGTCCAAATGCGCAGCAGTCGTGGCTTGTCCGGAGTTACATGAAAGACAATGTGATGAAGTAGTCAGCTTAAGGCGAAATAAATATAAATGAGAACGTAGCCAATCATGTCCGGTCAAAAATCTAAACATGGCTACCGCAATAGCACGGGGTGAATCCGGAACACTGGTATTTCCACAGAGCACATTCCAGGACTTATCTCTAGCAGGGTGAGAGGCCAAACAATGGAATGATTGTTTGAAGATTCTTTTTATTTCAAGTTCAGCGGAATGGAAGAATAAATCTCTACACGATCTCTAAGGAATATAATTTCCTTTTTTGGCCAAAAAGTCAGCCATTTCGTTTCCTCGAAGACCACAATGGGATGGGACCCATTGAAATGCAACAATTTTATGAAATGATAGTAGAGCATGTTTTAAAAGTATAAAAAATGCTTTTGAACTATTAGTAGAAATTTAAATGTGATTAATTGTACAATGTCAAGATAATAAAAAAAAATAGCGGCCGAGATAGCGGTTTGTTTGCACAAAGTGTACTGGCAAAAAATGAGTTCTTCTTGTTGCATTGTCATTAGAAAAGCATTAAAATTTGAAAAATACATAGTCTTAAAAAATAATTTCCAATTTCAACCAAATAGTTCCTGCCGTGGAAATACAGATAGAACGTCTACTAATTTTCAGCCAATAGTCGTTAAGTACGCTCTTTCTAAAGTTTGCTGCGCAAAAATGGTGTATTCAGTGGAACAACGATTGTTTCTAGTGTTAGAATTTCACCGAAGCATAATAGTGCTGTGAGAACCAAGGCGAAGCTTAGAACAAAAGTTTAGTACGACTTAAAAAGCTGGAAAAAATTAACAAATAACAATTAAAAGTTACAAAACTGAGGTCGAGCGGTAAAAATACACTCCTTAATTTTCACTTACTCCTGTAGCTGTGCTTTCAAAATCCCCATATTTGTTCCAACGCTTACGTAACGTTTTTGCCGATAATTGGAATTTACCATTCATTCTCAACTCCGGAAAGTAAATGCTAAAACTTAGGTTTTTATTCTCCGAGGGTTCCATTTTAAACCCCTCGACCTTCCTCTGTGAAAGACCCTTCAAAATCATTGAGTCGAGGACCACCTCCACATCTTTAGCAGGAAATGAACCCGGATCTTTCATTACAAATTCGTCTTCTATTAGAAGTGGATCTATAGGATTGCTAATGGTGTCTGGTTTAGGATTTTCTAATACATCTTTCAAGTTGTCAGCCCATTTGGTTTCTTTCTCGGCACTGGATTCGGAAGCCGTTCCTATAAGGAATGAAAATGAAATTCAGCATTCAGAAGATTAATCTTTACTTCAGATATAATTTAACCGTAGGAAAGGGAAAATAATAATTATGATTTTAATCGCCATCGTTTCCTTTTCACAAATTAACTGATAATGGTTATTTACTCAGTTTGGCAGTATCTTTTGATAAGGGTTTTTAAATACAGCACTCAAGATTAAAAAATAGGATTTTAAAATATATCTCTATTGAATTTTTGCGAAAACTTATTCCAATACAATTCTGTGTCTGTGTCCCTTGGTTTAGACTAAACCAAGTCCAGGAGACCATGTCTCAGAATTAAATCAAAGACTATATGCCCCTCATACAACAACTGCCCCACAGAGACACCAATGCAATCTATGTGAGGGAAAAGCGATGGCGGAGCAGCGAAAACAGCTTAAGTCCGTTGAAAATTAGACTCTTTATGTGACCCGCCCTAAGTCTAGATAGAGTGTTATTAGCAAGTCTTGGGCAGGAGCACTGCAATGTCAGTCCCAGGGATTCAGCGGCATACCAGGCATGCTTGAAGGAAACTTAAGTTCCAAAAACAGAAGTTTGGTGGAAAGAGCAGTGGGAAATACAATTCTGAAATCAGTATTTAAAATAAAATAATACATTTGCCTACTTTTAGAATTTTGGTAAAATAATTTTTTTAAATTTGGCAAATAAAGGAAAAATTATTAATTTTGGTAAATTACTTTTGGTAACTTTATGGTAAATGATTCGCACTTTACATTCAGAGAGTTTTTCAACGGCAGCATAAACGGTTTTCGTAAGTTTAAATAATATTAAACTCCTGAATCCAGTTATAAATTTTTAAAAATGTAAAGACAGATCAATGTAATTTAACTGATAAATGCTTTAAGTGACATAAGCATAATTTTATTGCTTTACATTTTGGAAAGAAAAAAAACAAGAGAAGTTTAAAAAACTATAAAGTGCTATTTCTCATAATCTAGAAAAACAACTCCTCTATTATTATTTTTTACAGATGTAGTTCTGTATAACGATAACCAGTCTATCATCAAAAGTTCGTGAGGAACAGAAAAAAAAACTACAAATCCAAGATGGCGAGAGTAGAGGCCTTTTAATAACATTTTGTAAAGGACAAGCCGGGAAGAAAATGGCAAAAGAAAAGAAAGGAATTACCCAAATTCTAAGAATGTCCTGATACTATGAGCAGCTGAAATGTAACAAAACTCTAACGATTTGCTGATATTTACTAATAGTTAAATCTGGACCATAATAAGAAGTTCGAGTTTTTGTCTTGTTCTTAGTCTGAAATTATCTCTTAATGAGTGAAAATTATTGAATTTCCTAAAAATGGACAAGACGAAACGATCTTAGAAAAGAAAAGGAAAACAACTAGTTATCATGATATACTTTTAATTTTTTTTTCGATTTTCGAACTTCTTCAGCAGTGCAAAAAAAATTAATTAATCATCCTGAATAACTTTTGATCTAATGATTTGATCTTCACGTTTTAGACTCAATCTTAATGGTTCAAAGGGGACCTTAAATATGTTAATTAATTAATGTAGACAATACTTTAATTTATGATATAGGATGCAAAAAGTACTTTTTCTTTTTCTAAATAAACATTCCTTTTTTTTTTCTTTTTTTTTCTTTCTTTCTTTTTTTTCTTTTCTTTTTTTCTTCTTTTTTTTTTGATGGATTTGAATGCCAAACCCTTAAAATATTGGGAGTTGTCGTGTGCTGGGAAATATGGTCCCAATAGTTTGGTCAGGAGACAGCTCCAAAGCTTTTAGACCCCTTAATGTTAATTACTTTTATTTTTGCATATTTCTTCATATCTCGAGTTGTAATGTTTTATAATTTCGAGTTCGAGTTGTAATCTTTTGTAATGTTATGTAATTTTTTTAAGTGAATCAAAAAAATTTTGCACCGAAAATCAGTGCAAAAAATAATTTTTAATAATTATTTAGTATTTTTTATTGTTTTATTTACTAATAGGTGGGAAAAAAATTGGAATTGTAAGATATACCAACTTTTACATAGTTTTAAAGAATGTAATTTTAAAAGCAAAAATGCAAAATTTGGAAGAAATCCGTCTGATGCTTCTTGAGAAACCAAATTTTAACTGTACGATTGCTTCAAAATTCGATTTCTCGCTATTCGATCCAAATTCCTTCAAGTTTTGCATTCTGCCTTATAAATTACATTTTTTAAAATAATGTAAAAGTGTGTCTACCTTACAATTCAAAATATTTTCGGCTATTATGAACTATAATAATAAAAATTAATTAATAATTATTGAGAAATGCATGGAATTAGCTTTGGATAAACGAATTATATATTTGTATGCAAAATTTTTTCGATTCGCGTAAAAATTTCTCAAACTGTTGAGAAATACGCAAAAAGTAAAATTAACAGTGAAGGGTCCAAATTTTAGACCACTCTCTAGACCGAACTATTGGGATGATATTTCCCAGATTTTATAGCTACGAGGGAAAAGAATCATTATCCATCGGAATAAAGATGCATGATTGCTTATAAAACGTACACTTCTATGTCTGATTCGTAACTTAAAATATTGTCTACGCTAATTAATTAGCATATTTAAAGTCACGCCCATGAACCATTAGGAATAAGTCCTAGTACTTGATAACCCGATAATTAATTTAAAAGTTATTTAAAGTGATACATTTAAAGATATCTTGAAATAAATTGTTTTTTTTTTTTTCTTTGTTAAATCTCTTCGAAATGTAAGAATAAAAATATTAGCTTTGAAGTTCGTTTCTTATTTGACATTTAATTTTTCTTTTTTTCCTATCTTGTACCGTAACGTTAATAATGTGATGTACCAGCAGGTGGCGCAGTAAGCTTGTTTTATCTAGTTGCGCAAATCATTTTCAATTTGATAATATAAGTTATTCACAGGATTTTTTTTTTCAGAGGCCTTACCTTGTACGGGTAACATAACTGCTAATTCTACAATCAACATCATCTTAATGCACAGCATATTCGAGTCTTTCTGCTAAAGTAAGGAAATCAGTATTCATTTTTAAAAAAATAAGTTAATTTAAAACGTAACAAAACTCAAAGCATGCTACACAAAGCTTTAGGTTAAAAGTACTAAAATTTAACATTGAAAGACACAAAACTTAGCATAAGCACCAAAGAAGAAAACATAAAATTCTAAACATAAGCATTTAAAGACTATACATAAAAATCTGGATTAGTATTAAATACTAGGAGGCTTCGCCCCATGCTCGCTTGCGCTCACCAACCCCCGGAACTGCTTTCACAGTTCATTTCGGATTGCTTCGCAATCCAATGCTTTATTATTTTTTAATTCAATTACTGTGAATTTCAAATCATTTAGTAGTATAGATTCAGATTTTAAAAGCCTAACACAAATAAAATAAATGGTTCTGGAGTTAAGTTATAAGAGGACGATAGACAAACAAACTCTTCGTTTTATTATTATAGATATGCATCCTAAATTAATGAGTCTTACTTTATATCGCAAGAATAAGTTTACTGATTCTTATGTATATATCACTTCTTAATACAATTATAATTTCAGCGCTACTGAAAAACAAAAATGGTGGCAACTACTTTACACCAAGCAGTGCAAAAGAACATTCTTCATACAGTGAAACACCTGGATTCAAGAGTTATGTATGGTGTTTCAGTAGATGACTTAATTGTAATGTAGTTACTACCATTTTTGGCTTTGAGAGACACTAAATTTGTTTTTACAATGTATAATTGCACTTGCTAACATGAGCTAAAAAAGTTAATTTAACTATTGATCATAATACCATTTACCACATTTAATAGAGCATATTTTAAAAAAATAGATTTAATTATTATTACAAAAATTTTATTAGTGAACAATTAGTATAAGGATTTGTAAGTAAAACTGTTTTCTTAACCCTTTCCGGTGCAGTGTTGCTAGTCTAGCAATACTTTATCCAAAAATGTTTCCAACCACTAGAAACGTAAAACTATTTGCTTTCAAACATCCACCAATTTTTAGCTACCACTATTCTTTAAGCAACAGAGATAAAAAATATGTCTTTTCAATAATCGTCTGAGGTCGCATTGACCTCACTAAAATTTACAATCGAAATTTGTTATTCCGCAAGGAGTTAAAGGGCAATTAATTCGTAATTAAATATTTTTTTAGTCTGAATAAATGCCGCAAACGATAATGAAAACAATGTAATTTCTGTCCTATATTGCCCTTTATCACTAATTACTGAGTGAATTATCTAATGCTCTTTATACTAAATGAATATAACAAAATTATCATAAAGTGAGAAATAATAAAACTACGTACTAATTGCCTTTTCTTAACTGGTATCATTGGGCCACAATATCAGTCTAAATTCGATTCGTTTAATTCTACTTAAAATGTGGGATACAAACATTGGACTACATTATATATTCGCAATAGATATCCAAACAATAACACGGGAAGTTAAGGAATATTAAGAAATTTATTGAAAGCAATCAAGGTTATATCACATTTTATTGTTCTGCCAAATAATTTTGAAGTCATAAGCAAAAAAACAAATTTCCATTCAGATTAATGTTATTTAGAAATGAAAAAGAAGTCTTCATTAAATATTGAATGGATTTTCTTCGAATTTAGACGATATTCATATTATAGTATGAAAGGAAGCATCAATTTTTACTAACGCAATGATACCGTTTGTATTTTAATTTTCCTATTTAAGTTCATCATTTATTTTCGAAATAACATATTTCAAAACTATACAACAGCTTTAAACTAACAAAATAATTCTTAATATCCTTATAGATGTCTTAACGATTCTGATTCGTTCCTGTGCATTCTGATTTTGCAAAAACAATCACGTGATATGTTTTTTAATAAACAAAGAAGATTGAGATATCTTATTCGCGATCGCAACACTCGATACGCCATCTAGCGGGAGACTGTAACTATCGGGCATTAGTTCCCACATAACCATTGGCAATGACGGACGCCATTTTTTTAGCATCAAAAAAGAAGCAAAATTTCCCTAAAGAAAAGGTAAAACTTCTTGAAAAAACTAATCAGAACATGCCAAACATTGAAGCAGAACACGCCAAGCATTTGAAGAACAACTTCTCAATATTTTTTACCTTTATATTTCCAACAACATAACATGATTTCATGATCACTTGCTGTTACAGATGTGTGTATTGCGGTAAAATAATTTTTCTGTCTTCAATTCATTACAAGTTAAAATGAAGTCAACATTGCTTTCGTCATTCCAATGAATAAATGTGTTCCAATGAATTCCATACAGAACTGTAATAGTTATAGAATATTCTTCTTCTTCATAGAATAGTATATATTTCTGTATCTACATAATTCAGAAAACAACAATAAAGAATAATCCGAATTACTTGAAAAAGTATCTTTTATGCTGATTATAAATAAATTTTTTATCGTTTTCTTGGTAAGTGTTTTTTAGTTTTGGAAGAATTTCAACTAGATTTCAGCTATTCTGTTTTTAAGCTACATATTAAAATTCATATCGAGATCTTACAATTATAAAATTTTGATGTGTGGTATGTTACCTAAAAGTAATGAAGGGATAAACTATGTATATATTATTTGAGAATTAAGTTTTCAAACAAAGAACATATCATTTTGGAATTCTCCGGACTTATAATTCAGGTAAGTGTTATGATTTTTATAATAAAAAATTTGCTTGTAAATAATTGTTTTCTTACTTGATGATCGTTCTCTACAAAATGGTTTTTTTACGTCTGATTAAATACTATGAGAATTAAAAAAAAGAAACAAAACGAAAGTTTTTATTGAAAAATGAGGAATTTTTAAAATCGTTTTTATCCTAAGAATTCTTTATTTTACGTTTTTTAGTTTATCATTTTTTAATAAAATTGTTGTCAAAATACTTTTTTTGAAAAATTAAATGGTATTAAATTATGTGTTTATGTATACTTCTTGTATATTCTAATATTTGAAGTAATATGATTCAGAAAAGTATGGAAGAAAAATTCGGTATTAACCACAGCTACAGATTTGGCAGATTTTTAAGCGCCGCCAATCTACACTTAAACTTTTTGGAAAAAATCTTAAAATGAAACACTTTGTTTAAAATCAAAGTAGTCAATCGGATTTCGGTGGAAAATGGGCCGATATAGAGTTTAGCATAGATTCAAAACAAACTTTTCTCTCACCTGATTCTATAGCCATTATGAACTCTAATAAATAAGATTCAAAATGAAATAACATTTCCAAAACGGACGTTTACTAAGATAAAGTTTCATGTTATGGACATGGGTACATTTTCGTTATATTTCACTCCATAAAATACTTCGCTCCTAAAAAAATAAAATTGCATCTTGTTTTGTTCCCAATTGCAAGTCCCAAAGACGCATTTTCGTAACACTAAAAAATGGCGACAAAAAAAGAATGGTTCTTTTTTGTTTTTTTTGTTTTGTTTTTTTTTTTTGCTTCGTAAGCATTCTTCATTTAACGTTAAAATTTAAATGGGCCTTTCATGTTATACCATTAAATTTAGTAAAACTATTTCTCTGGCATTAGGTTTGAACTCTTATAAGAATATACCTATTTTTTTCTCTTTATTTACAAATATTTTTCCGATGTGTTCTGAATGTTCCTTCTCTAAAAAAAAAAGAGATACCATTTTTTTTTTTCGTTTGAATATGAAAGAAAACAAACATTTTTCTTTTCTAAATTTAATCAGCCACAATAAAGAAGGAACGTTACAATGCTACATACTGCATTAAAGATGTCTCCAGTGTAACTGAATGACTGTTCATGTGGAAATCGCAGGGATTCGGCACATACAACAACGCCCCCTATAGTTCGTTGCGATCGCGAATCTTGAATGTTATTAGCATAAAATAAATTAAATTCGAAACCAAATTCACTTATAAATTAACTTACAAGTAAAATCAATTTCAATTATTGTGGATTTTAAATTATTCAGCTCTATAGAATCACATTTTAAAAGCATAACTATAAACCAAATAAACACGTGGTTTCTAATGACTGCAGGAATTCGCGATCGCAACGAACTATAGGGGGCGTTGTTGTATGTGCCGAATCCCTGCGATTTCCACATGAACAGTCATTCAGTTACACTGGAGACGTCTTTAATGCAGCATGTAGCATTGTAACGTTCCATCTTTATTGTGGCTGATTAAATTTAAAAAAGAAAAATGCTTGTTTTCTTTCTTATGCAAACGAAAACAAAATGGTATCTCCTTTTTTTTTAGAGAAGGAACATTCAGAACACATCGGAAAAATATTTGTAAATAAAGAGAGAAAAATAGGTATATTCTTATAAAAGTTCAAACCTAATGCCTGAGAAATAGTTTTACTAAATTTAATGGTATAACATGAAAGGCCCATTTAAATTTTAACGTAAAATAAAGAGTGCTTACGAAACAAAAAAAGAACTATTCTTTTTTTGTCGCCATTTTTAGTGTTACGAAAATGCGTCTTTGGGACTTGCCAAAAACAAAACAAGATGCAATTTTATTTTTTTAAGAGCGAAATATTTTATGGAGTGAAATATAACGAAAATGTACCAATACCCATAACATTAAACTTTATCTTAGTAAAAGTCCGTTTTGGAAATGTTATTTCATTTTGAATCTTATTTATTAGAGTTCATAATGGCTATAGAATCAGGTGAGAGAAAAGTTAGTTTTGAATCTATGCTAAACTCTATATCGGCCCATTTTCCACCGAAATCCGATTGACTACTTTGATTTTAAACAAAGTGTTTCATTTTAAGATTTTTTCCAAAAATTTTAAGTGTAGATTGTCTTAAAAATCTGCCAAATCTGTAGCTGTGGTTAATACGTAAGTACCGAATTTTTCTTCCATACTTTTCTGAATCATATTACTTCAAATATTAGAATATGCAAGAAGTATACATAAACACATAATTTAATACCATTTAATTTTTCAAAAAAAGTATTTTGACAACAATTTTATCAAAAAATGATAAACTAAAAAACGTAAAATAAAGAATTCTTAGGATAAAAACGATTTTAAAAATTCCTCATTTTTCAATAAAAACTTTCGTTTTGTTTCTTTTTTTTAATTCTTATAGTATTTAATCAGACGTAGAAAAACCATTTTGTAGAGAACGATCATCAAGTAAGAAAAAAAATTATTTACAAGCAAATTTTTTATTATAAAAATCATAACACTTACCTGATTTATAAGTCCGGAGAATTCCAAAATGATATGTTCTTTGTTTGAAAACTTTATTCTCAAATAATATATACATAGTTTATCCCTTCATTACTTTTAGGTAACATACCACACATCAAAATTTTATAATTGTAAGATCTCGATATGAATTTTAATATGTAGCTTAAAAACAGAATAGCTGAAATCTAGTTGAAATTCTTTCAAAACTAAAAAACACTTACCAAGAAAACGATAAAAAATTTATTTATAATCAGCACAAAAGATACTTTTTCAAGTAATTCGGATTATTCTTTATTGTTGTTTTCTGAATTATGTAGATACAGAAATATATACTATTCTATGAAGAAGAAGAATATTCTATAACTATTACAGTTCTGTATGGAATTCATTGGAACACATTTATTCATTGGAATGACGAAAGCAATGTTGATTTCATTTTAATTTGTAATGAATTGAAGACAGAAAAATTATTTTACCGCAATACACACATCTGTAACAGCAAGTGATCATGAAATCATGTTATGTTGTTGGTAATAGAAAGGTAAAAAATATTGAGAAGTTGTTCTTCAAATGCTTGGCGTGTTCTGCTTCAATGTTTGGCATGTTCTGATTAGTTTTTTCAAGAAGTTTTACCTTTTCTTTAGGGAAATTTTGCTTCTTTTTTTATGCTAAGAAAATGGCGTCCGTCATTGCCAATGGTTATGTGGGAACTAATGCACGATATTTACAGTCTCCCGCTAGATGGCGTATCGAGTGTTGCGATCGCGAATACTAATTTGGTGACACAATCCACTAATGTTCTCAAGTTCATGCTGATCATTGAGTTTATCTGACATAAAGACTAAAAAAAATAATTAAGTAGTAAAGAACGTGCAAAAAATTCCTTTTTTTTTTTTTTTTTTTTTTTTTTTTCCCTCAAAGAAAGTTAAAAGCTAGCAAATAACTGATGTAATCTTTAAAATGTTTGGAAGAAAGAAAATCGTCTGCGGTGTCCTTTTTATCAATGGCGAGTTCTAGGCTAATTTAGAATTTCCATTTTTCATATTTTTGAGATTATTTCAATTTAGAACGAACGTTTTATTTCAATTTTAAAACATTAGATGGCGATTAAAGTCAGTTATAATTTCGAATAATGTCTCACACAGAATTGGTCTTCAATATGCGATTTTAGTTCCAATTTTTTTTTTTTTTTCATATTTTGAAGGAGTGGAAAAAGGGTAGAATGTTTATTGTTTTATGTGGACGTAGATTTGTCGTTTGGAGTTTACTACATAGTATTTTATATGTTTTGGCTCAGTTTTGTATTTGTTTTTTTATTTCAAATATCGTGAACATTTTATTAAAATATATACAGGTATCCTCAATAATATTGCGCTGTAAATATCAGCTTATTTAACTGCAGTAATGATTTTATATGAATTATTTTAATAAAATTAAATTTAAGAGAAAAAAGCTCCCAGTCCCGTGTGTACATATACTTTCGGAACGTGCAAGTTTGGGGAAACGCTTTTTTCTTCATTCGCCGGCCCTAAACAGGTTAAACATGTTTTGCCCAAATCTTATCAATCTTCAATATTTCCCTATCCCTCAGAAAGCGTAACTTTAACTGTGCCTGTCAAATGAAAATTGACATCTTTCTTTTTAGATATTTTTATTCATAATATAAAATTAGTTATAGAGTAGTTAGTTCTACAAGTTATTATAAGTTACACAGGTTAAAACTAATTATTATACAGGTATTTATACATTAGTCATACAGGTGTTGAAGAGATATTTGCATATTAATCATACAGAGTTTTGACAGACTACAGTGGAATGAGATCCAAGAGTTCAGAGAGTGTCCCCTTATCCAATTCCTTATTGATAAGTTTGAGTAATGCTTTGTTCAACTCGGTCATTGCCTCTTCGTGGAAATGGATGAACAACTTCGGTCCTAGTCCAGACACCAGTTTCAAAAGCATTTTCGTCCATCTTCCGCCACCCAAAAGGCTCTGAAATTCGATTTTCAAAGAATCGAATGTTAAGTGTAGGTTCAAGTCGTTCATGTGGATGCGAGTGTGTTCCCCCATTGTCACGTTTAGATCTCCGTAACCTGAAATCTGCACCTGCAATGGAAACAATCGTTAATACCATATTTTGATTTTATTGTTGACTTTCTGCAAAACTTTCGACATTCATAGAATTGCAATATCACGGTAGTAAAAAAGATTCTTTTTTAATTGAAAATTAGATAAATGTAACTACTTTGGTAGCAGGACTTATGAGGCGCAGTAGTTTTACTTAGGCTTTGCAAATAAACATGTTACTACGTTTATGAAATGGTTTATAAAATCCCATACGATGTTATGAAGCGTCGGTGACTCAAAGGAATTTGAACACTTGCCACCAAATAAGTGACGAAGGTTCAAATCCCAGCGATGGCTGGTTGATATGAATTCTGATCGTGGCTCACATCGACTGACGAATAATATCCTCAGTAGTAAATAAATCAGGGGTTCGAATCTCCTTGCCTTTGGACTAACCGTGGAAGGGTTTTGCGGTTTTTTTTCTCCAGCCATCGAAAGGCGAATTAGTTCCTTTAACCTTTCGAGGCAGAATTTTTATTAAACATATCTTACATAATTTTTTTTCATTATTTTGTATCAATTTGGACCAAAATAAGTGAAAAAAATTTTAATTTAACATTTTAATTTATGGTTATGAAATACAACATGAACACCGATGTTTTTTTGTTGGTTAAAGGTAAAATTTTCCAAATTCGGCTCATTTCCATACAATACTTTTTTAAATTTACACTTTTTTGCAATTATTTAGATCTAAAAGAAACAGTTATTCATCATTAAAATTTCGTTAATTCACCAAATCAATTATTGATAAGTTTTTGAATATAAATCGGAAAAAAAGTTTTTCATGATACTTTTTTTTGGATTTTCTATTTTAATAAAAATATAATTCCAATAAACTAACAGATTTTTTTAGTAACTATACGACTATTTTTTATTATTAAAAAATATTAAAATATATTTTTGCTTGCAATTAGAGTATCAGAAAAAAATATGTAAAAAGCACACCGGTACCCCAACTGCGTAAAATGGTTTAAAAAGTCCTAGATCGAAGGTTTATCCTGATGTTTGATCCATGAGTTCTCTTGTCTTCCTGGTTGTGTTCAAAACTACAAAACCATGGAGTTGAGCATTGATAGTAGTTTTTTCTTTTTTTTTTAATGGCGGGCACTTGGAACTATTGTCCATTGGCCACAATAAGTGCCAGAACTGCTAACTCTCTTTTCGTTACCCAGTGGGCACCTGTGGCGAAGCCACGGCGGTGAAGCAGCGTCGCCCACGTCACACTACAACAACCCGTTTATAGGGCGGGTCACATTCACACACAAAGGAGAAAGGACATAGAACACAGATAGAGAGAAAGAAACATCCGTGCCTTGCCCGGGATTCGAACCCAGAACCTTTCTGATGCAAGGACAGCTCCCTGCCCCCTACACAGACCGGTCGGCGCATTGATTGTAGAAAACAAACAAAAATGCGTAAAATGGATCTGCTGTTTTAACGCTGATTATAAATAAAAACCGATGTTATTAACGCGAACAAAATTTTCAAAGACAAGAATCCTGCCACAATACTATTTTTTTTTTCCGGCACGATCTATTTTTTTTAATTGGACTGGTAGGACTCAAGGTGAAGATCACTTCATCCCCCTCTTGCTTTCCTACGTTTGTTTTAATTTCGGAACATCATTAGAAATGCAATTGTTTTCATGTAAAACTTAAACTTAATTTTTTTCATGTAAAACTTAAACTTAATTTTTTTCATGTAAAACATAATTTCTAAAGATTTAGATGGTTTTGAACTTTTAACTTTCTTACAACTTAACTTCCTTTAGTTTTCCCGATGTTCAGAGTAATTTTTTTTTTATGCTGATATTTTTCAAAAGCTAAAGATGATTGAAATCAAAAATAGTTTCCATTTTAAATATACGGTTTTAGAATTTTTCTTTCTTCAATTAATTCAAGTGCTTTCTGCTTTCAGTAGATCAATTATTTCGTCATGTATTAGACATTCTTGCCTTTTAAAACTTCTGAACTTACATAGAGCAACATTTGAATAAAATTATTTTATCTGACACTCCCGAGATAAATATAGTGGTGTTACGGTTACAAAGATTTCTGCTACTGGACTAATAGCATATAAAAATTTTAATCAGTTTTGTAAATATACAAGAATTTTTAAAGAAATTTTGACTGTTAGATTACAGAAATAAACTAGCACCCCACACAAGCCCCGTTTCTTTTTACCTTTTCTGCGTTTTTTTCTTTAAGGAAAGTTTCTAATTTTAAAAATCCCAGTCAAAAATGCAATCAAAAAAATATGCATGTTACTGAGAATGACCGAAATTGGTGATTGTTGACTTCCACCGCTGAATGTTGACAATCACATAGTCGTTTTGATAAATGTCCGAAATATACACTAGGTCCAGTTGAGGGCCACTGCCCAGTATACATTTGACCGGTATGTCCTACATCTATGTTTTTTTAAGGTTCTGTGTCACTGCCCGGTATACATTCAACCGGTACTAAGAACATTGATGTCACTCCTAATCTATCCTCAGCAGATATTAAAATTTCGATTAACATAATATCAACGAATAAATTAATATCAAATCGGATATAACAAATATTTTGGACATTCACAAGAGAGATTATGGGATTGTTGACATTCACCAGTGAAAGTCGACATTCTCTTGATTTCGGCCAAACATATAAAAAATTTATTATCAAGGGAGTCTAAAACAAAAGCACTATCGACATTTAACGAACCACTACTGAGAAAGACAGGTTACAAAACATCAAAACCGGTTTGATTGTCTGTTGAAGCTGGGAGATGCTTCAGTTATTGGCTTTCAAATTACCTCTCTGCTTCCTCTGTCATTCAACCGAATTTTGATGCTTTGCGCACCCACCTTAATAATGATAACTTTTTCCGATTTTATGATGTTGTTTTAATGTCCAACTTTTTCGTTTTTTCTCATTATTTACTGATTTGAGACTAATAAGCACGCAGGACTATATATAATAATATATAAGCTAAAAGGAATGAAAAAAGTTCTAGTAAAAAAAATTGTGTCAAAGTCCTTCTCTAGTCGAAAAAGATGAACGCAAAACAACGATTACTTGATTTTGGGAAATTACATTTTAGAGTGATTGGGATAAAAGATTGGCAGTCCATGTCAAAAAATAGGTTGTCTTGGAGGAATCTTCAGCAGAAAGTCATAGCCCACCCTAAACTGTCGTGTCAAATATAATTTGCAGAGTGGTTGCAATTAAAATTACCCTGTTTAGACCCACATAGAACCTGTTCAAGTTGCGGGCATCAATGAAGCTTAGCATATACATTATACGGACTGTGAGGAAATATCTGCAATAAAATTATTAGATCAAATTTCAGCCAATAATTATTTTTAGGATTCCCAAATTAGGTTTCTGAAATTTTTCCCAGTTTAGGTCAGCCATAAATCACTACCATAACAATTATTATCCATAAAGGCTCTGCAGAAAAAAGAACGAGCGTTTCTTTCGAAATTGTTTTATCTAAATAATATTTAACTGCTAATTTGATGCTTGCAACTTGGGAAGAAGTGAAGTGATTATGCCTAACCACGTCATTCAAATCAGATTTAATTGTTTCACTTTTGATACACTAGCGACGTCACGCGTGTTTATCGAAACTGATTGGTTTTTGAATTGTCGACAGCCACGATTTAACTACGATGACGTCACTTGCAGCTATGTAATTATAAGACGAGATTACTGAAGCCATGTTGCTGCAACGTACAGAGAAACTACTTATATGCTACAGAAAGCATGTTACAATGCGTTTCGTAAATATACTTGGCGAGCATAAGTTGAAATTCAATGAAGTTATGCGTCTCCAATTTGTGTTTTGTTTTTTATGCGTGCCATTTTCCACCTGCTGATCGAAGTTAGAACTAATTATTTTTATTCCGTTGGACCGTATAGCGTGTTGTATACTAATGCTGGGTGATATTAGAATTTTTAATGTCATGATATATCGTCAGAAAATATTTATACTTTATGTCATATAACGATATTATAATGTAACTAACATACATGTTTTTTTTTTATATTAAACAATGTTTTTTTTGTGAACAAATATATTCTTTCCGAAAACACTTTTGGGTCATGATATTGCCAATATTTATTGCATCGATATTTTTCGAAACGTATCATCTGTCAATATTTTTGATACCTTTGTCGATATTTTTGCCGATATATTACGATATATATTAAATTTCATTTTATTTTATTTCATTACCGTCGTTGAACAGCCGACTCAATTTTGAGTTTACGAATATCAATGTTCAACTCCGAAGTCTTGTAATTTTGAACATAACTCAGACAAGGGAACTCCTGGTTCAAGTATTGGAAGAAATTTGCCATTATAGAGAATTTTTTGATGGAACTAACCCGCATTTGTTTTACATGGAGAAAAAACCACGGAAACCTCCCACGGTTAGCCTGGTGGCAAGGGGACTCTATTCCATGATCCATTTACCACTGAAGATATTTTCCATCAGCACTGTGGTCGGTGCGAGCCCGTTGCAAAATTCGTAACAACCAGTCATGGCTGGGATTCAAAACCAAGGTTAACTTATTGGGAGGCGAGCGCTCTATCCCCTAAACCACCATGCTTTTTAAACATCATTATCGTGGTTAAGAATAAGTATAGATATTTCACAATATATCGCCATTGCACCGACCACAGTACTCACGTAAAAATATCCTCAGTGGTAGGATCACTTAACTTAGTGGTCACACTAACCGTGGGAGGTTTTAGTGGTTTTCCTCTCCATGTAACGTAAATGCATGTTAGTTTCATCAAAAAGTCCTCCACGTAGGTGCATTTCTCCCAATACTTGATCTAGGAGTTCCCTTGTCTTCTAGATTAGGTTCAAAATTACAAGGCTATGGAGTTAAACCTTGGTAGTTGTAAACCCGAAATGGGGTCGGCTGTTTAACGACAATTATGAATATATCACAATGCTCTTGTGTATACTAAGTTTAATTGAAATCCGCCAACCTGAACGGACTATATGAGATTCTAAACAGTGTAACTTTATTATTTACATCATTTTTGACAAAGATTCTGAAAAAATAGATTATGCGCTGTGATAGCGAAACACTCGGCATGTAGATATTATTTCTTAAGAATGCTATTTTTCTTACCTGTTTAACCTGTATGAAGAAAGGTCCATCACTGGTAATGGGAAATATATTGAGAACCTTTCCGTTCATGTAACAGTGTCCATCGGCTTCCATTTCTGGCAGTGTTATACTGATGTTGACGAAGCCCCTCACCAAATCCGCTTTCAAACTCTGGAGACGGAATTTCGAGATGCCCGTGATGTTGAGTTCCCTCATTCGAAGTTCCAACTGAGCTACCTTCTCGTTGATCTTTTCGTCAATGTTGGGTAAGACCAGAGGATCCACAGCTGGCACGCCTATATCCGGAATCCCAAAGGGCATTTGATCCCGGAAATTCTCCAGGATCTCTATCAGGAAGTTGGAAAGTTTGGTGTCATATTCTTCGAGACCTATATCTGTAGTTCCAGAGTATTCCGATTCTGTTCCTGTAAAGTTCAGAATATTTTTAAGTTTTGGGACTCAGCGTTTTAGAAACATCGAAATAAACAAGAACCGTCAAGAACCTTTGGGTTAATCAAAGCATTTACAACAAATGTGGATCCCGACTCAAACTTGATTCACGAGAAGTAAGGTATGTGTTTCTGAGGATTGTTATGGAATCAAATATTTAGGAAATCGGGATCTTCAAGTCAATTTGTTTAACTTTCATATAAAAAAAAATAATGAAAATTCCTATGAATTAGGTTTTATTTGTCAAAATAATGCACTAGAGGTTAAAGTTTTATTAGTCACGTCGTTTTTTTGACATAGCGTAGTATAGCGATAAATCCTCTATTACCGCACATTGCTGGGACCTTCAGCATAAAACAACGATAATGCTAAAATTCTTTCCACTCCTGTCACATCAGCTCATCTTGTTTCTCTAGAATCTGTTCATATGATAGCCGATTCATTTTATAAATTACGAGTTTATAATAGCAATTCTGCTTGAGGCCATCATTCCTTTTGGAAATGTAACCAGCTATAATTACCTTTTCTTGGTTATCGTTGTTTCCCACGGTTACCGCAGTATTTCTTTCTTACTTTGTTTTTCACCCTTTTTTTTTTTTTTTTTTTTCCATTCTTTCGTTGACAACTTGGGATTTCTTTCTACAAGCCACTTTTTGGACTTTATCATTCTCGTGTGGTAGGTCTTGAAAATTATCACCTTATTTTAAGCGCCCGAAATATGTCAATCTTTTCCACCTTGAGTGCTTTTGTAACAAATAAAGTTTTTTCAATAACGAATTAGTGCTACAGCACCAAAACAGTCTAATCATGGCCCATCTCTTATATACCTTCGTAAGTCGACTCAAATACATCCAAGTTGTTTAAATTATTGAATTTAATTTCCACGTTATTTTTAAAACACACACTATTTTCCATATTGTAAGTCGAACTTTATAATCTAAGTTAGTCAAGCTTAGCTGAGTAGTCAATTGTTGTACTAAATTTCATAAATATTTAAAAACGTTAAATTTATTTGTTGCCGATTCTAATTTTGTTAAAAAAAAATCAATTAAGTTTAAAACTTGAAAACATTAACATTATGGTAGTAGTATCCCTGTGGATGCAATTTTAATCGAAATTTTAATCCTCTGTACAGGATATGGCCAAAAAATATACATAGGAGAGGAAGGCTAGCTTCCATAGGCATAATGTAAACCAGTCCTCCAAGGTTTGGTGCTGTCCCTTGGTATAAAGGACAAAACAATATTTAGAGGCACAGCAGCTGAAGTTCTTGAAACGGGTTTCCACCTTTCCTCCTCCTAACCACTACTGGGGTTGAGGAAAAGAAGAAAAGTTTTCTCTTTTTCTTTATTATTGGTTTGTTCTACATTTTTACTCTAGCACTGTACTGTTAATAAAGATATTCCTTTGAGAATACATTTATATCATCCATGTTGATTAAATCTGCTAACACATTTTGGCAAAGAACGAAAGAATAAAACGGTAGTTGGCGAGAGACAGCGTACCCAACCATACATTTAGAGTTGCCCAACAACCGGTTCACACGTGACGCACCTCCTGACAGTCACTTTGCTTCTTATACGCATGCCCTGGATCTTAGTAAATATGATGCTCTGTTAAATCTGAGTATGTTACTCGCCCTGTAAGTTTTTTTTCTGGTATAGCATACCGAATCAAGCAGTTCCCCGCTTCGGTCACGTATTCTAAGAGTTGGACTTCTACATTTTTATATTCTTTGATATGTCTCCCCGTCCCCCACCTTCTGTAGCCCGACGACCTGCCCGGGAAGTCGAGCATTTTACGGTAAAACAGTGTAACGACGACCGATACAATGCACGCCCGATTCCTTTGAAGGCGGATCAAAGTGGTCACCCATCTGCTCATTGACCACTGCCCATGACGCTTGACTTCGGTATCTACTGGAAACCGTGTCTTACGATCAGTCCACTTTGGAACATTAAAGTTATGGAAAACCGCGAATGTGAATTCCATAAAATATATGAAAAGTGGGTTAATTTTAATAATCTGAAAAATTAATTAATCTTACCTTGAATTCCCTGGGCAAAAAATAGCCCAACACATATTGTCAAAAGCTGAATAACTTTCATGGGTGGTGTTCTAGGGGAGAAATATAAAATGAAGAAGTTTAGTTTTTGATAAAAAAATAAAAAATAAAAAAAGTTAAATATAACCTAAAAGCATTTTATGCATTTTTAGGTTAGCTTTTGCATATTAGTTTGTCATTACTAAACAAAAAAAATTTTGCCACCTACACTAAATACTATACAGTAGTAAATCAACTTTTAATTTGCATTAGTAATGTTACAAAACGTATCGAAAATAACAACAAAGAAAAAAGTAACAAATAACTTAAAAAATTTTCACTTCTGTATTAAAAAATTTTTTATTTATTTATTTACCGAATCATTTATTTTTTTTATTTACTTATTTTACTAAAAATAATAAACAATTATTAAAAATTATTTTATTCAGGGAATTATATCTTGGGATAATTGAATTTTATAACTGGGTGCAAAAATGTTTCGATTCGCTTTAAAAATATATTAGAATTATGGTGAAATACACAAAAAGTAAAATTAACATTAAGAGACCATCTTTTCGACCACACTCCTGACTGAATATTGGGATACTATTTTCCAAATTACGGCTATTTCTATATCTTGAGGATTAAAGATCCGAATCCGTCTAAAAAAAAGGTAAGTTTAATCAGAGAAATACATTTTTATGTTTGATTTCGTTATTTAAAATATCGTCGACTCTAATTAATTGGTATATTTACGGTTGAAAAATTAAGATTGAGTCCTAGTACGTGAAAATCAAAATCATTTATCAAAAGAAATTCACTTTTCTATTTTGAGCTCTTTACTATATTGAATAAATAGAGCCATTCTGTGTGTTTTGATTTTGAAGAATTAATTGAAAAGGACTGTGAAACTATAAGACTTCATACGAACAAAAATTTTTTCGTAAATCAGTGTTCTGTTCGTGTTATTTTTATTCCAAATATATCTTATTTTTCTCAAAATGTGTTGCAAAATAATAAATTGAAAGTTGCTATAAGTCCAAACATAATATCTGTCACGACACTTATTTTTTTATTTGAACAACAAAACAATCGCTTCTTTTGGAAGGCGATTTCCGACTCTTTTTTTTTTCTTCCTGCTGTCATCTGAATTCTTGCGATGATATTTCGATTCGGTGAAACAAATCTTTCATTTTTCAACAGGTCAAATCTATTTTTGATAGGTTGCATTCTTATTTTTTAAAGTTTAAGAATGTAAAAACGTTATTTGTAGTTGTTGTTTTCTTTTTTTTACAAAACATATTAAACTGTTAACAGTTTTATCATTTTTATTATTTATTGCAACATTAGTTTAAGAATTAAAATTATAAAAAAAGATTAAATCAAAAAAAAAATTATACGCTATCAGAAGCAAATGTTCAAAATTAAACCATAATAAAAATCTGGCAATCACGAGAGATGAGCCTTTGACCTAACTAAAGGAAACCGCACTGAGAGTTCATCTCATTATTGTCATGATTGTTAGATAGAACCGGTACTTTAAATCTAAATCACGAGAGAGGAGCATTTAACCTAACTGAAAGTAACAGCACAAAGAGCCTCGTGATTGTTAGATAGAACCAGTATTTTAAACCTAAATCACGAGATGACGACAGAGGAGCATTTGACCTAACTGAAAGTAACCGCACAGAGAGCCTCGTAATTGTTAGATAGAACCAGTATTTTAAACCTAAATCAGGAGATGACAAGAGAGGAGCATTTGACCTAACTGAAAAAAAACCGTACTGCAAGCTCATCTCGTGATGGTTAGATAGAAGCAGTACTTTAAACCTGACTCACAAGATCAATAGAGAGGAGCCTTTGACCTAACTGAAGGAAACCGCACTGAGAGTTCATCTCATTATTATCATCATTGTTAGATAGAACCAGTACTTTAAATCTAAATCACGAGAGCGGAGCATTTGACCTAACTGAAAGTAACCGCAAAGAGAACTCATCTCGAGATTGTTAGATAGAACCAGTATTTTAATCCTAAATTAAGATATGACGAGAGAGGAGCATTTGACCTATCTGAAAAAAACCGTACTGCGAGCACATCTCGTGGTGGTTAGATAGAAGCAGTACTTTAAACCTGACTCACAAGATCAATAGAGAGGAGCCTTTGACCTAACTGAAGGAAACCGCATTGAGAGTTCATCTCATTATTATCATGATTGTCAGATAGAACCAGTACTTTAAATCTAAATCACGAGAGCGGAGCATTTGACCTAACTGAAAGTAACCGCAAAGAGAACTCATCTCGAGATTGTTAGATAGAACCAGTATTTTAATCCTAAATTAAGATATGACGAGAGAGGAGCATTTGACCTATCTGAAAAAAAACCGTTCTGCGAGCACATCTCGTGATGGTTAGATAGAAGCAGTATTTTAAACCTAAATCACGAGATCAACAGAGAGGAGCATTTCACCTAACTAAAAAAACCGTACTGAGAGCTCATCTCGTGATGGTTAGATAGAAGCAGTACTTTAAACCTGACTCACAAGATCAATAGAGAGGAGCCTTTGACCTAACTGAAGGAAACCGCACTGAGAGTTCATCTCATTATTATCATGATTGTTAGATAGAACCAGTACTTTAAACCTGACTCACGAGATCAATAGAGAGGAGCATTTGACCTATCTGAAAAAAACCGTACTGCGAGCACATCTCGTGATAGTTAGATAGAAGCAGTATTTTAAACCTAAATCACGAGATCAATAGAGAGGAGCATTTGGCCTAACTAAAAAAACCGTACTGAGAGCTCATCTCGTGATGGTTAGATAGAAGCAGTACTTTAAACCTGACTCACAAGATCAATAGAGAGGAGCCTTTGACCTAACTGAAGGAAACCGCACTTAGAGTTCATCTCATTATTATCATGATTGTTTGATAGAACCAGTACTTTAAACCTGACTCACGAGATCAATAGAGAGGAGCATTTGACCTATCTGAAAAAAACCGTACTGCGAGCACATCTCGTGATGGTTAGATAGAAGCAGTATTTTAAACCTAAATCACGAGATCAATAGAGAGGAGCATTTGACCTAACTAAAAAAACCGTACTGAGAGCTCATCTCGTGATGGTTAGATAGAAGCAGTACTTTAAACCTGACTCACAAGATCAATAGAGAGGAGCCTTTGACCTAACTGAAGGAAACCGCACTGAGAGTTCATCTCCTTATTATCACGATTGTTAGATAGAACCAGTACTTTAAACCTGACTCACGAGATCAATAGAGAGGAGCATTTGACCTATCTGAAAAAAACCGTACTGCGAGCACATCTCGTGATGGTTAGATAGAAGCAGTATTTTGAACCTAAATCACGAGATCAATAGAAAGGAGCATTTGACCTAACTAAAAAAACCGTACTGAGAGCTCATCTCGTGATGGTTAGATAGAAGCAGTACTTTAAACCTGACTCACAAGATCAATAGAGAGGAGCCTTTGACCTAACTGAAGGAAACCGCACTGAGAGTTCATCTCATTATTATCATGATTGTTAGATAGTACTTTAAACCGAAATCATGAGAGAGGAGCATTTGACCTAACTGAAAGTAACCGCCCAGAGAGCTCATCTTGTGATGGTTATATTAGAAGCAGTATTTTAAACCTGAATCACGAGATTAAGAGAGCAATCATAAAAGATGAGCATTTGACCTAAATAGAGTTCAGTAAAATATCCAACACAAACGAGATGTATGTTGAAAGATGTAAAAATGTATGTTTATTCAGCGAAAGTATGATTGTGTGTCCAGTTTCGTCACTTAAAATTTCATACGCACAAATTATTGAGGTCATCCTCTTGAACCTTTAATATTGAGTTCTAGAAGATGAAGATATGATCATTATATCAAAAGTTATTAAGATGTTCTGTTTTCCATTTTATGCACCAATCATTTAATATCAACTAAATAGTAGAACTGCCTAAATTTATATTTTCCCCAAATACAATCTCATGCATTCAGTTGTCTAAAAAGTATCACATTATCAATTTGAAATTATAAATTATAAGTTGAATTTAATTTTTAAGCAAAAATCGGGCATGATAAAACACGGGGGGGGGGAATTAAATTTAAAGGTTAATAGCAGGAAATATTTTAACAACTAGTTTTTAAGCGTATTAAGTTTGAGAGATTTAAGACGCTATGTAAATAAGACCTAAAGTCGTTAAAGGAATTTTTTTTTTTTTTTAAATTACAGTTATCTTAATTTGCATTTGTAAATTGCTTTATACTTTTAATATACTTAGAAAATATTTTTTAAATTCTTTTCTGTCTATAATATGATTTAATGGTAATTTCAATAAAATATGTAATTAAAAAAAGTGTTCTTAAATTAAACCGGATTGGTAAAAGAAACTTTATTGATTTACCTTTTACAGCATTCCTCATAAATAACATGAATCAAATTGATGTCCGATCCATATGTTGTTATGGTAAATCTTTATTTCATTCAAATATGAAACATCCTGATCAAAACGTACATTTTTCAAATATCAATATTTTTGACATAAGAGATAAAAATACATATCTATAATTGTGAATAGAATAAAAGGTTTATCTAAAACAGATAAGCTAAATCATGTCGTAACACTGATGATTAGTTCAGCAACTTCTTTCGACAAAGCAAACAAGACACTGCATTTCGATAAATTTTAAGCATTAAAGAGTGTCTTACTTGCTATCAAACTTTACTTATACACTACCCTGCAATAATGGAAGAAACACTTTCAGTTTACATTTAAGAAACACTTAGAGAATTATTTTGTAATTTTAGGAATGTCTAGTTCAAATGATTATTCGCACTTAGCAATAAGGTTTATAGAGCTGTCATAGGTTTGAGAGAACGACTAGAAATAAAAGAAAATAAATATTTTAAAACACTCCATGCCAGAAAATCAAGCAATGTAACTTGTATCGATTACATTGGTTTTTATTTGCAATAATTGAGTGTAAAAGTTTAATATTTATGGAGATATAGAGATATTTTTATAAAAAAAAAGAACCTTTTTTTTTTGTCTTACGTATTATTTGCTTTAACTTTAAACGTATTCAATAAACATATTTTTGAAACAATTTCAAACTAATTACAAAATTATTTTTTAAAATTTAAAAAAAAAATCGTTAAAAACTGCGCAAAATATGAGTACTTAATTCTTTTATGTTGCGCATGCGCGGAAAAAATATTTATATATATATATATTTATATATAATAACAGGGCATCATCCCCTTTATTATTTTGGGAATATTAGTCAACATATCATTAATAATTAGGCCAGATTCTGCGCAAATTTTTATTTACTAATCGATCGGGAAGTCTCAGCCCCGCTCCAGCTGGAGGTGGGGAGACAAATATCCCGTCAAAACTCACGGAGTTTAGTTGGTACTCATACAACACAAAAAGCCACGCAAAAACCATCGGTCCTGCGTTTTATACATGGGTAAAGGGGCAGTCATATTGCATTCCTTGTATTCCTACGCCTCATCGAAAATTATTTAATACTCATAGAAAATCGTTTTATCTTTCCTTATATGGAAGTGAAAGATCTTAAAATAACTCCTCTTTTGAAACAAATCTAATTATAAATCATTGGCATGTTTACAGCCTTGAAGTCCCAAAATATAGAATATCTGTACTCTAATTTTTTAACTTAGACCTTTTATGAAAATGAATAAGTTTCAATGCTTTTATTAATACAAAAGTATTTTTATAACTTTTGTATTACATATGTATATATATATATATATATATATACATATATATATATATATATATATATATATATATATATATATATATATATATATATATATATATATAAAGGGGAATGTCGGGTACCCCCGCCCACTATCAATTTCATATGTATAGAATATTTTTTCTAGTCCGTGGCCCATCGGACATTAATTGTTGTATTAAAAAAAGATTATTTTCAAAGTTTCAAGTATTTATGCAGCTGGTAACATGGTAAACAATAATTTTGAAAATATGTTGAATACAGTAGTCAAATTTTTTAATTTTCTATTTTTTTAAGTTAAACTATTCTTTTTTTGGTTTATTCTTTTTGCATTATTTAATTAGATGATAAAACAATAGAGACATACAAAAATATTTATTATTACTCAATATTATACAGAAATATAAGCAATACTCCTTAAGTGGGCGGGGCTACCCGCCTCTCCCCTATATATATATATATATATATATATATATATATATATATATATATATATATATATATATATATATATATATATATATATATATATATATATATATATATATATATATATATATATATATATATATATATATATATATATAGCTCTACATATATATATATGTAGAGCTGTTGTTTCAATACCATAGTGTAATAGCTGCGAACATTGCATCATCCTCTTTGTCGTTGAGAGGCGCCAGCGAGACCTGACGGGGAAGTCGAGATGGGAAACTCCCGAATTTATAATTAACTCTGAACTTCTTCCATTGAACAATTTAATTTCTTATTCACATGCGATTCGGAGACCACTGCGAGAAGGCAGCCCTCCCGTATCATGTCACTCACCGTTAAACACTTGTTTCCTTTTATTTCTATTAAATGTTAAGTTTCAATGTTATATTATTGTCGTTATTTCATCATTTGCTGCACAAACTCCTACATATATATATATATATATATATATATATATATATATATATATATAAAACTTTACAGTGAATCGTAATTGGCAACTAATGAAAAAAAAATTTGATTTGAGTAACTTAAAAAAAATTAAAAGTTACTGGCAATTTTTTAAGTAGTTTTTGTTCTTTTTAAAAAAAAAAGATCTAAATAAGGGATTTTCCACAAATTTCATTTTGTATCATAAGACAAAATTTAATAACAAATAATAATACCTTACAATAATCGTCCATTCATACAAATGTAATGGTATAAGGAAAAAACATGTGAAAGAAAATATACTTTTATGGGAGGATGATCCCCACAATGCCGGTGTTGTTTTATATAAATCTTGTAGATTGAAAATTATAAAGTTCAGTCAGAAAGGTAAAAAATAAAATTTCAACTTATACAATATATAAACTAGGGTGAAAATAGATTATTGCTGTGTAATTCTAAGTATAAAAATTTATTCTTTTTTGCGTGTGTGTGTTGGGGTAGGTTTTATATCAGCTTATGCAATGTTTCTCTTTTTTGGCGATGCAATCAATGCTTCATATTTTGAGTCAGGGCTTGAGTCAATGCTTCATATTTTGAGTCCAAAAGATGGAATAGAAGAGCAGTTTCACCCCTTTGAAGAAACTCTCGCCGCGCCAAAGCCAGGGCTAAAAACCTCCGACTTTCACCTGTGACGTCACGGCGGCGCAAAGCTTGAAATTTTACTTCAAGTACGAAGCGTTTGGTCTAACTAGATCTACTATTGGAGCATTCCTTTTTGTAATATTCAAAGACATTCGTTGTTTCCATAATGAATCATCTCAGTTTTTTGAAGTGAATTACAAAAATTTAAAATTATTAACAAAATGCCAATTTGTGCGACTGCAACTTTCAAAAATTCTGATAGAAACACAAAAGGAAAAAATATATTTTTCCACGTGTTCCCTTAAGTAAATGAACAACTATGTGAAGAACGACTTTAACGTTGCAAACGAATTGACCCAGTTAATATAAAATATGCACGAATATGCAGTAAGCCTTTCTTGAAAGATGATTATGAAGATGATATAAGAAATCGTTCGCTTGCATTGCCTATTAGACTGATTTTAAAATCTACTGCAATACCGAGAGTAAATTTGTGATTTTCTTCTTCACAAACAACTTCTTCTCGGCAAGAAAGATAAAAAAAAAACGTAAAGTATTGATTTGTGCTTTAGACAAATTAAAAGCTCTAAGCCCAAATGAAACCAATTTAAATACTATGAATAAAAAAATTTTAAGTACAGCAAATTATCATAAATGCTTTAAATTAGAACTAGAAGTTAAAGTTATAAGAAGTATAAAGAAGTTATAAGAATTCGCCATCTAAATAGTTCAAAAAGAAAGGCGAAAAAGTTAAAAAATGGATAAAGTCAAAGAAAATGAAAACGTGAATAAAAAGTATTAATAATTAATAGTTAAACTTCTCTTAATTTCATAACATCGTATTTAATGCAGTTATTCTTAATATTTGCCCCGTGTGGTGACCGGGGGGTAAGAATCTAGTCCCAACGTAGCTCATGCGTATCGTAGAAGGCGACTAAACTGGGCAACCAGTGTCCGGGGGTATAGCCGGGTACCCTGCCCCTGGGGATTATATCAGGAGACTGGTCCTCCAGGTTGGGGGTTGGGCGTAGGGCTAACAACCCTACCCTGTAAAAAAAATCTTGTTGCGAAGTCTCAAGTCAATGAATCCGGACCGAAATTTAGAAGACGACCTGGCAAATCTTACATGGAACTGAGAATCGGAACATGGAACATTCGCTCTTTGTATAAAAGCAAAGGGCTGCAACTCTTAACGGAACAGCTGGATAATTACAGGGCTAATGTAATGGCTCTGCAGGAGATGAGGTGGCTTAACGATGGAATAATCGAGAAGAGAAATCACACAATCTTCTATAGCTGTGATAAGAAGAGGCATTTTTTGGAACGGGTTTTGTTGTGGGCAAACACATTCGGCATCTTGTCATGGCTTTCGTGCTAAAGTCTTCAAGATTATGTAAAATTAGGCTAAGAGGAAAATTCTTTAACTACAGTCTTATAAATGCCCACGCACCTACTGAAGACAAGAATGAAGACGAGAAAGAACTTTTCTATGAGAACCTGCATTCTTTATATAACTCCTGTCCACAAAACGACATCAAAATTATTCTGGGTGACTTAAATGCTAAAATTGGAAGGGAAGCTGAGCACAGGCCCACTATTGGAAAATACAGCCTGCATGAAACAACAAATGACAATGGACAGAGGCTTATTCACTTCGCTGCAGAACATAACATGGTCATATCCAGCACCTTTTTCCAACACAAGAGAATTCACCAAGCGACCTGGAGATCACCAGATGGAGATACCTCCAACCAGATTGACCATATATTGATAGAATCTAGACATATGACGGACATACAAAATATTAAAACCTATCGTGGGGCCAACTTTGACTCAGACCATTACATGGTAATGAGTAGGATCAAGGCCTAATCTAATGCCTATCTAATGCACGTAAATGTCATGGGAAACGTCTTGAGAAATTTGACTGCGAACAATTAAAGACCCCTAGAGTCAGGGATGACTTCCAGTCACAACTAACCATGAAGCTTGATGGACACATGTGATAATGTAATAAGCAAAATAAAAAGAGCTGAGAAAAAGGATTGGTTTGATACAGAATGTCACAACGCGACCCAAAGAAAAAACGATGCATATAATATGATGCTCAGTAAAAAACACTCGAGAACATCAGTAGAGAAATACAAAACTGCAAGAAGAGAAGAAGAGAAAGTTCATAGGTTGAAGAAAAAGGTTTTTCAAAAAGACCTCTTTAAGGATGTCGAACATCTCCGAGGGTCTAATGAGAGCAGAGCTTTCTTTCGTGGCATTAACTTTGGTCGTCAGGAGTTCAAACCTAGAACTAACCTTTGCAGAAATAAAGATGGAGATATTTTAAGCGATAAAACTGACATTCTTAATAGGTGGAATGAACACTTCGACAACCTACTTAATGTAGAGTGTGTTCAGACAGAGTCCTGCTCACCAAACGTTAACCAAGAGTGTATTGCACCTCTTTCAATGATTGAGGTTGAAGAAGCAGTTAAAAAACTTAAGAGCAACAAGGCTCCCGGCCCAGATTTGATATCACCAGAATTCATCAAAAACTCAGGACCAGATGGGTTTAAGGCCATACATAATATTCTTTCATCAGTATGGGAAAAAGAGATACTCCCTGAAGAATGGAAACACAGCACTGTCTGTCTTATACACAAAAAAGGAGACATTCTTGGATGTTCTAACTACCGGGGTATCAGCCTGCTCTGCACTGCATACAAAGTCTTTTCAAAAATTCTATTTAACAGACTTAGCCCCTATGTAGAAAACATCATTGGTGAATACCAGTGCGGTTTTAGGAAGGGCGGGTCTACAACTGACCAAATATTTGGCATAAGACAGATTCTGGTAAAGACCAGGGAATTTGGAATTGGTACCCACCACCTATTTGTGGATTTCAAAACTGCTTACGACAGTGTAAACCGGAAGAGACTCGTTGAAGCTATGCGAGAATTCAATATCCCGGACAAGCTTGTGCGACTCACCACGCTTACACTATGTAAGACCATGCAGAAAGTTAAAATCCAAAATGACTTCTCGGAACCAATGGAGGTAAAAAATTCTGTAAGGCAAGGCGATGCATTGGCATGCCTACTCTTCAATTTGGCATTAGAAAAAATTATCAGAGATTCAGGAATCAATACCAGAGGACATATCTTTCATAAGTCTGTACTAATTTTTGCATTTGCCGATGACATTGACATCATAGCGCGAACACAATCTGACTTAAAGCAAGCTTTTCTAGCCTTGAAAAAAGAGGAAGGAAAAATGCATCTCAATATTAACAAGGAGAAAACCATGTATATGCAATGCACCAAAATAACTGATTCTACAACTCACTTGCAAATTGGTGAATACAAGTTTGAAAAAGTAAACAGTTTTATTTATCTTGGTTCTGAAGCCAACGTCAATGGCAATATCGCACCTGAAGTACAAAGAAGAATCAATAGTGCAAGTAAATGTTTTTATGGATTAAAAAAATATTTAAAATCAAACCTACTAAAAAGAGACACTGAACTGCTAATTTATAAATGCTTAATCAGACCTATCCTAACATATGCCTCAGAAACTTGGACAACAACACAGAAAGATGAGAATTCCTTGGGAGTCTTCGAACGTCGGATCCTAAGATCCATTTTTGGGGGCAAACAAGATGATGGTACTTGATACAGACGTTCAAACTCAGAACTCTATCGGGCTTTTAGAGAGCCTGATGTTGTCAAGTATGTAAAAATCCAAAGAATTAAATGGGCTGGTCACATTATTCGAATGAACAGAGAGCGTTCGACAAACATAATCTTTTTGGCTCAGCCCATCGGATCAAGGCCCAGAGGTCGACCAAAGCTGAGATGGGCCGACTGCGTGGAAAGAGACTTATCAGTCATAAAAGTCTCAAACTGGAAGAAAACTGCCAGGCAGAGGCAGGCCTGGAGGAAGTTGATTGAGAAGGCCAGGGCCCACCCGGGGCTGTCGTGCCATTGAGGAGGATTCTTAATATTTATGATTTTCTTTAATTATATTCTCTTAAATTTATATATTTATAAACAATTGTAAAATTTCTAATATTAGTATAAACCTAAAATATTATTTTGTTTCGGTAATTAGCGTTTATGATTGTTGTTTCATAATGATTAAGTATAAACGAATTGCCATTCATAGCATATTTTAAAATCAGGATTCCAAATTTAATCCTACCTTACAAATTATTGTTATCGATCAATATGCAGCTGAAAAAGTGCGGATATATGCTTTAGTTTTTTTTTTAATAATAAAAGTCAAAACTGAAAATTTTAAAATAAAGTGTTTATAGCGTCATTTACGACAGCTATAGTAAAATATATGCATTAGTTTAAAATGGTATTTATTTTAATATTATGACCAAGAAATTTTTTTGAACTGTGTTTTTCAGCGGAAATAATGTGTTAATTGCGTAAAGTTTGAAAAATTAGATCAAGAAAAAATCGAACTTATTTTTATAGAGAGAATGATGCAAAGTTTTCCTAATATCTTCGCTTGCGATCTCCGAGATCTGTGTGGAGGGAAGATAGTATCTTCAGCTCTAAGAGAGGAAAGAACTAGCCCTTCTCTTTTCTCTTTAGCCCTGATTTTACTTAGTCTTTTATCGATATTTTCAATGACACTGTTCAGTAATACTTGACTTGACTTGAAGAGAAAGTCTGTCTTAATTTAAAGTTTTTGTCTCAGAAGAATAGTTTTTTTTTATATTTATATTTTCCAAAAATTTTATCTTCGTAGCAAATTACACACTTTAGAGGAGAGATGGCAGCATGGCTACATGATGCTTGATTTGATTGATTTAGGGCAAGTTTCAGCTAAGATGACACCAATTGGTTGGATTTTTTTCTTTTTTGTTTTATGGTTGCTTGGATTTTTATTTTGTTCATAAATCGCTAGAAGAAATTCCTGTATTCTAAAAAATTTCTGTCTACATAGCTATAAAAGGTCTGTCTACATAGCTACATAGCGTGCCTTTACTACTGAAACTTTGCAAATAATTTAAATTTTCAGCAATTTCAATTTCTCTTTTTAACCTCCGTTTTTAAACAAACTGGATTTTTTTTCTTTTTCGAAATTTTAAAGAGAGAAGCATGTTAAAACTTCCTTAACGTTACTCTCAATAACATGGACAAAATCACTAGCAACTTCGATAAATAATCGTTTATATCTCTATAAAAGTCATTGGCATTCGAAAGTAAGCTGTCCGCTTTCTTGAAATATGTTTTCGTTTTTTCTAAAACCAGCGGTCGGAAGTAGCGCACTACAAGTAAAGAAACTACTCTACCAAAGTTAAAATTTTGGATGGTTTTCCATTGACGGACCAACATAATCTCCATTATGAACCAGTATATTTTTGATAGTAACAAACATAAGTAACCATCAGGAACCATAAGTAGAAATTATGATAGTTATTTTAGGTTATACGAAACGTACTCAAAAGCGTAGGTATACACAAAAACATACTTTCTCTGAATGAATATATCTTTTTTGACAGAATTAGATGTTTGACCCTTTGAAACATGGAATGTTGCTACAATTTGGGAAATATGGTCCCATGCACACATTAACACAAATTATTTTATTAAAAGATAATTATGTGTAAAGAAATTTCATAAGAAGTCTTTATTATTTAAAAATATAAATTTCTGGGAAGGCAAAATTTTACATCATTTTAAAAACTTAATTTTAAAAATTAAAATACAAAATCTGAACATGTGAAATCTGAAGAATTTGAACTTGTGAAATCTGAAGAATTTGAACTTGTGAAATCAAGTTTTAAATGTACGATTTTATTTATGTATGATTACTCAGACACTATTCGAAAGCAGTTTTTTTCTAAATAAAATTTTAAAAAAAAAATTAAATAGGAATTAAAATAATTTATTCATAGAAAGTTTTATACAGGGGCCAAGTCCTGGCTTAACATCAATAGATTAATTTGAGTTTGACCTCAAGTCTACTGCAGCGCCACGTATATGCAGTTATTTTAGAACTACAATAATTTACTATTCTCACTTCAATATCCTCTAAGTGTGAATAAAGCGTATTATGAACACTTGAGATTCTCTGTGGCGTGTACATCGTTGTGTAAATTTTAGAGACTTGAAAGTAGAAAGGCGTTTTGACTAATTTCTGCTGTAATTATAATCTGAAGAATACTTAAATCATGGATAAAAACAAGTTGGCTCGTGTGAGTATTAATTCTTTTCAAATATTAATAAATTAATTTTCCCGTGCTTAATTTTATAACATACACGTGGACGTGTATTCACGCTCAGGAGTAAGTCGATAAAATTTCCTACGTCCACTGCTTGTTTTGTTGAGTAATATATCAAAATTTCCGGAAATAATTCAATTCTATTACTTGCTAAATGATCTATTGATTAATATTTCTATTACAATTATTGATGATTATACAAAATGCTACGTAGCTCTTCAGTCCATCTATACAACAAAGCAATTACCTTGATATTTGCTAGTAAAACCCGCCTGTACCGATAAACTTATCTTTCAAAATAACCTTTTACTACGTATAAAATTAAAGGCAACCATGCCGAATGCATTGTATTCTAATTCTTTAAATCCTCCTTCATTCTTAACACTAACACTTCATTCTTAAGACTCATTAGTCTTATAATGTGTTAATCACATTTTTCACCGGAACTAGTGAATTTATAGGAAGTAATTTTTACTTTTCTTTTAACTATTTCTAAAGAGATGACCTTGGTTTTGCCTACATTCTTCGTGTATGGAATTTTAATGATGACTTAAAACCTGTCTCATAGCCATTAAGTTAGGGTTAAGTACATTTTATCCTGGCAGGTAAAAGTATTAAAATTATTTCCATCTTTATTTTAAACCAAGAGAGAAAACTCATTCTAATGATACATTCCGTGCTGTCTTACTTCCTCACTCACCTCTCAAGCCATAGTTTGAGTGTTGTGTTTTATATATATGCAATTGCTCTTATAAATTTAAGTTTGGAAGAATTGGAATAATAGTAGTATGTGGCTCCATAGCACAGTGTTTAAAATTTCTACAGTCATTCTAGAAAGTCTCCAAAATAACTATATGACTAAATTTTATTTCTATGAAAATACAAAATTATTCTAAACAACTAAAAGGCTTAAATTTTTACTTCAGTCAAAATATCTGAGTTTGAATGAAATATAACGATAAAATATTTATTACCATAAGTGTATTGCTGCAAGTAAATGTTAATAAAAGCTGATGTTGCCAGTGATGCCGAGGTGCTTTTATTAGTGGAATTTTTTATTTTATATAATATATATATGTGTGTGTAGTTATGTCAATGTTTGGCTTTTAGTTTAAAAAATTTTGAGTAGCTTGATGTGGCTTACCACCCTACATAACCGAATTAAACACATACTTTAAAATATTTTGCGGTGATATGAGCAGTTAGCTTCTCTGTCAATTTTAACTTGCTCTCTGAAGTTGTTAAGCTTTAAGAAGTGGTAAATCTGATCAAAATTGGTTTAAACTTTTTAAGATTTGTATCTTAGAAATTTACACATCTTGAAGATTTAACACTAGGTCTAAAAGGGAGGTTTACGAATCGCATTCCTGGTGAGAAGACCAATTTTGACTAGGGATATAAGAAATCCTGATCATGTGGAATATTCTGCCGAATAGTAGCATTTAAAACTTATCTGTAATATTGGTATTGTGCCCGCCGTTTATTAAAATAACTTTCGTTTTATGCTCTTTTGGTTTTATTAAGAGGCGATTCAACATTTGGAAAAAAATCATTTGTGAAGATGCTGGATGTCATCCATGTGTTATAGCGGTTGTCATAGCTGGTGGGCAAGTGTTTTACTCTTTTAAAACATCGAGGTTTTAAACTCTTTCCTATTACTAAAGTTTTTTCCACAGTTCCTGTCAAGTTGCATGTTAGCAGCACGGTTAGTCTTTCCTTTATTTTTTTACATCCACCAATCGATTCATTTTTAAACAGCAGTGTTTGTTCAGGAAGTGCTCCGAAAAATAATCCTGTTTCATCTGTGTCGAAAGTTTGCTCTGGTTTATAGTCTGGTGAGTGTTGGCCGCCCGTCGTTTACCCAATCGGCGGCAGAGCTAAAGTCAGCATCTTGCTTTTCACCATGCAATTTATGATAGACGATGTTGTTGCGGTCTTTCCATCGGGTTAGCCACCTATCTGTGGCTTTAAAATCAAAATCACCAAATAGGTTAGCAAAGTCCTGTGCTTTCTGAAATAAAATTCCACTGGAAATTGGAGTTCTTCGTTCACATGCATTTTTTGAACCATTCTAACAGAGCCATTTCAATTTCCTCTGATTTTCCTTCACGCTTATGCTTTCATGACAAATTTCCATTCTTTTGTATTTCCTCGGAAATAATCCTTAGGTTTCAGGATGTTGAAAAGAGCAGTTTTGGGAAATCACTAATTTAATTGAAGCTTCACATTGACTGCATTTAGGAAGCTTATCATAGTTTTGCAACACTTCGAATTTATCTTAGACTCAAATCCTTCCTTTGCAGCTTGCTCATAAAATTTAACACCAAAGGAACTTAAAAATGATATGTACTCTAACTATAATTTACTCAATTGGTAGACATGTGCAGAATGGAACATGCACACACAGTTTTTGGAAATCTATTCATGTTCTCTTAAGATAGATAACAAAAGATTGAAACTTCTCTCCCTTCTATGGTCCATTCAATAAAAAGTAAGATAAGAATACCACCACTGCTTACCACCCACATTTTTCCTTAACTCTTACACTATGTGTATCACAGGAAAGTGCTAACTGTTTCACTGATTTGTGAGTAACTGTTGCTTCTTCTAACTAAATCTTTAAACAAAAAAAGCTGAAATATTGCACTTTTGATTTATTATGTAGTCAAAATTTTGATTTAAAAAAGCAGCAGTGTTGATTTTATTAAAGAATATTTTTAACATGTATTAATATTGTAACGATTTGGTTCTTGCCGATTTGATTTTATAAAGCTGCTGATTTTATTAACGGCGGGCACTGTATGCCCCATACCAATAGAGCATACTAGGAAAGCACATACAGATAATTAGATACTTAGGATAATTAGATATGTTTAGGATTTTAAAAAAACTTAAGTGGAAAAATTTTCTTTTTGATTCGTATAGAAAAACTTCATTGCTAAAAATATCCGGAAAGAAAGTTTTTGAAAAGGCTGGATAGAAACCAAATCGTTCTCAATTTTTTAAAGGAAGGATTTAACATAAAAAAAATCTTGCTTTAACTTTTTCAAATTGTTGTATTTTTAGAAGAAAAAAAGTGACCATTAGAGACGCTCTTTAGTTATGTCTTAGTAAAAAAGCTAGTAAAGAAAGTTAATTGAAAATCACAAGAAATAAGTTGTTTTTTTTTTTTTTGTTTTTTTTTTCCTTAGTTCTAACATATAACTTGAATGTTAGGAATCAGATTTTTCTGTTATTAGTTAATTTGTGTAAATTGTCAGGAGTATTTTTTACCCACAACGTTTTCTTTAGAAACTGGTGCACTTCCTTTTCCTAAGACTCTACACTCTAATGGTTAAAGCATGCAAAGTGTAGCTATAGTAGAGAGTACTACTATATGTCATTTGTTGCCCATTTCGATCGTCATTAAGATAAAGCTCTCTTGAAATTTGGTAAAAAAAAAATTGATAGAAATGGGTATTACATATTTCGTATTATATGTTGTGCATTGCTTGGTTCTATTTTTCATCAGTTTCAATCTTTGAAATGATAACACGACACTAGCGAGGTACGAGTGTAATTTGATAATACACTGGCAGGATAAGTTAATTTATTCTGTCCTGGCAATAAAGATAGTGTATTTTATTTTAGGTAACCAAAGTCCTGGGCAGAACAGGTTCTCAAGGACAATGTACTCAAGTACGTGTGGAATTTTTGGATGAATCTAATCGTTCTATCATTAGGAATGTGAAGGGGCCTGTAAGAGAAGGAGATATTCTAACACTTCTAGAGTCTGAAAGAGAAGCCAGGAGATTAAGATGAAGATTTCTTTAAATTAAAAAAAAAATAAGTAAAAGTAAGATCACTGTTATTTTCTTAAGGTTTTTAAATTTGTACTTTTGGTTGAAAAATGTACTTTTGTAATTGGTATTCAATGTATTAATTATGATATTTGTTTCCCAATTTTATATGTTAACAATCATTTGGCAACAACCCACCGTAAATTAAGAAGGGGGACGGCGCAGGGATTAAAACATGTTACCACATTCAGGCAAACCTCTGTCTAATTGTTGTAATCTATTGTTGTTGTTTTTTCTTACCCTATGGTTTTGGTATATTTCTTTGTCATTAACTGCTGTTGCCAACTTCCATCAGCAAGGCGTTATAAAATTTCTTGCTTACAATTTTTTTTTAATATTTATTATAGTGGTTAAATTTTTCTAAAAATAGTAAAATTTAGTGTTTTAGTGGCAGTTAGCTTCTAGTTATTCCTTTCAAGTTGAGTGAAAAAATAATCTAATGAATTTTTTTATTTAAGGTTTGTAACTTCATGTTCTCGGAAAAAATTATTTTTTAATCAAAAGATTGTCGTCCTTGATAAAGTCTAGATTTTTCATTAACTGGACTGGGTGTTACTAATTTGTCGCTTTTTAAACATCAAAACCTGGTTTCAATTTGTAAAAAAATATTTAAAAAAATTTGTTTAATATTGTTTACATATACTTGCATTGATACATTTTGGTTAGCAATATTGCATTAGTACTTACCTACTGTATTATAAACATTAATTATTTGAAGAATCTTATTTGGGTTTTTGAGGATGGAAATAGATAAAAATAAAAAATTAATACACTTTTTTTATTTCTTCTGGGATGCTAAACATTAACTAATTTTAGTAAACTATAGGATTTAAGTAGATTTTCTGCTTCATTGTACTGGTGTAGTTCGCTATCCCCTAATATTTTATAGCACAAATTTTGTTCTCATCTAGAGCAGAGTTTAAACTTCTAACTTTTATGTCCATGAGAATTAAAGAAGAAATTTTTATGCTTCATTAGGTTTACGTTACAGTAGAAAGTTAAATTACGTTCTTAACAGTTTGGTATGACTAAAGATTGGCATTATTTTTATTAATAATCCAGTTTTATGTATAAATTCAGTATGTGCTAAAAATAATAAGGTAATGTTCTGAATGAATTTTTTTTTTCTGTGAATAACCTATCTTTTTGTTTTCTTTTTTTAAAATATCCTACGCCCAGCCTTGGCTAATTGACTGTGTGCTATCTTGCTGTTAAGAAAGCAGGGGTCTGTCTAGGTTTTTCTGAGAGGTGCCTATTTTGTGAAAATTTGGACAAAATTACAAAAATAACATTTTAAGTAAAAGTATTTTGTGAAATTACAGTTTTTCATAAAGTTGAATTGGTGAAAGTACAACTACCTCCATTGAGAGCATGAGACACTTATGCCAATACCATCAAGACGTTGCTGGGAGTATTAATGGCCTGCTAACATTTGAAAATAGGTATAAGACACTCCTACCCCCCCCCCCCCCCCCCACCAGCTATAATGGTAGATCAATAAAAAATCCAATTTCGCAATTTATATTCATACTTTTTTCTTCAGGTCCAATCTATATTTGAGATATTAATACCAAGCGTTAATTTTTGTACTTACATAATTTGAAAGTTTTGCAGAGCGATTTGAATCGGCAGTTTAAAAAATTCATAGATTCGAATTAACACAATTTAAAAATCTAGTGTTATTCATATTCACACAGTTAAAGAATACAATATCTCGATTCGTGTTTATTCAGTTTATTTTAAGAATTTGAATCTACGGTTTGATAGTATTTGACGACAGTTTTGTATCATTTGAATTCATTGTTCTGACAGATAATGATTTTCAGAAGAAATCTACAAATTTTTTTGTGTAGCCATAGTAACCCCTAACGTAAATTTTGGGTTTTACTACGAAGCTTTGCTAAAAGGTCAGAATGGAATCATATGGAGGCAAACTTCATGCTTTTACCAAGCCATTATTGAAATATTTTGTCTTTCTCTGCTTATGCATTGACATTACTGTTATATGTTACTAAATGTTTATATTTTCTTTTTCAGAATTTGCAGCTGTACTTGAAGACTCTTATTTGTAATGATTTATTGCAAAGATAATTATTTCATAAAATAAACTTACAGTTGCAAATTTTGTGTTTAGTTTTTCTTTAAATACATTTCTATAATTAAAGCTGAAGACTGTAAGCAGTGTTCTTTCTGTAACTGCTTGAAAGTTATTAAGTAAAGCTCTTGATTGTGATTAATAGTCTGCAGTAACCGTTGTCTGCAATTGAATTAAAATTTGTTTACAGGTGTGATTCGATAAAGAAAATTTCGCTCCAGCATAGTGTCTACTCTTCTTGTTAGCTTTTGTCTTCTTTATATTATATTTCTTAACCTCTTCCTTCTCACTCCCTGTAAAATGACGGGACGGGTTTTCACTCACTATTTCTCGCTCCCGTGAAATAGTGAGATAATAAGAGTAAAACTAATTAACTTTTTTGTCCAGAAAACATTTTATTTCTCATTTTACACGCCAGGTAGCGGTACCGGGATATTTTTAAAATGATTGAAATAGATATCTGCACTAATCAAATGCGTGTATTTGGCAGAATAGGCACTTTTATGACAGTTTTCTTGAAAATTAATCGATTGTTAAGGGGATAAAGCGTTTTTCAGAAAGACATCAGGTAAACCCTTTTGTCTTAGCATGCTAATTTTTTTTTATACATCAGATGAAACAAAATTTTCTATTCTTGGAGAGAGAAAATTTCATTCTGACAGAAGTGTCACTTGCTCTAATCATCATGGTCTAAAAGAAATTTTGTATTGATATTTTTTAGAAATCTAGTTTAGTATATTATATTATCAATAGCTTTATAATGGATGTACCAGAGATAAAATAATGTTAATTGGCAGCACACCCCTTTTTATATCATAAAGTTGGTATTTTGGTCTAACAAATACAGACCTGCCAACTCTCCTGCTTTTTTCTATTGAGTGCACGATAGAGGGAAAACAACAATTTGCGCAATTTCCTTCCCAACATGTGCTTCAAATCATGCTGGGCATTTATTTAGAAAAATTTTCCCCGATAGCAACATCGCTAAAAATTACAGTGTGCGCAAACCAAAACAACAGCAATAACCGATGAAATGGCAAAATCGGAGAGGAAATATATTTTGGATACCATTAGGCAAAATGTTTTTTCACTTTCTATAGATATCAGTTTTTTTAAATAATGCTAAATCAGCAACATCTGCAGTTTTAAAACAGTAGCTGTTAAGAAATACATTTATAAAGTATTGTATTTCTTATTGACATATTTTGTAATTCCTCTTCCTAAATTTTAAAAAATCAAAAGATGTGTTTTAATATAATTCTATAGAACCTTAATTTTTTTTAGTAAGAACACATATCTTGTCAGTGTCAGAATCTTATTGTGGTCTATTTTATGTAATGTAAATAATATATTTTGAAATAAACTTCTTGTAGGAAATGTGAATCAGGTTTAATTTTCAATATTGCGCTATGTCGTGATACAGAAAGAGTCTCCTGCTTTTTTATTTTCTAAGGTTGGCAGGTCTGCAAATATCAGTCAGCTGTGAGCCCTATAGAGGCATGAGTTCCCCCAAATATTTTTCCAACTAGAGCACTGCCTGTCTTGTCGTTGTTTCTAAGCTTGTTAACTTTGTTGAGAATAATAAGTCCTAAATTGTTGCCATGGTCTAAATGTTTTTAGTAGAAAAGTTAGAATAGCCTTACTTTAAAAATTAATTTGCTGATATTTTTATCGTAAATATTTTATAAGGAAAATGAAAGTCTTTGTTGAAAATTCTATTTATATTCTAGAAATACATTGCTCAAAATGGAAGCCGTTGACAGGGATGTATTTCATTAACTAATGTATCAATTCGATGTTTCGTGGTCTTACAATGATACCTGCTGCCTTCAGAAGCATAGCTCTGAGTCTTAGTTATTAATGAAGTACAATAGTGGAAACGCATAGCCAGTTGCACCATCTGTCCAGGCGTGGTTTAGTGGCTCTAGAATCGCTATCTACGCTGTGCCAACAATTCGAGTTGATTGGAGAGAATAGATAATTTAGTAAATAGATTCTATTGGGTTAACTATCAATTACTCATTGAATATAAAAACGTTTTTTAATTTAACTTTCATGATTGATGGGAAGCTTATGATTCAAGTTTAAGACTTCTAGATTGGTTGCAAATACGGGTGATGACCATTAATTTCCTCAATTGGCGATCGCAACACTCGAATACGCCATCTGGGGAGAGACCGATTTCATGCCTTTAGCCCTTCCCTCTCCTCTTTTCAGTTGTATAGGAATGTACTACGTACGATATTTTCCCTTTTTATTTAATAAAAATATTTTTTTAAATTTCCGTGATACTTTTCTTTAGAACTATGTTTAATGTAGTTTCTAACTTAAAGGATTTTAATCTATAAGAAATTCACTATCGTACTTCCTTCCTCTATGACTTTCCACACGCTAATGTAAAGTGTTGCCATAGGTAGAGAGTTCTGCTCCACGCCACCTGCAGCCCATTTCGATCGCCAATAATTGTATATGAAAATACAAGTTCAAAGTGGATGAATTTTTTGAAAAAGCACTTCCGGTCACCTCAGAAAACTGAGTCTGATTGGTGAGGTTTTCGCATGGAAATATCTTTCACCAATCAGGTTCGTATTTTCCCTAGGTGGAAATATCGAGCAGGTACTGACTAAACAGAAGTAGGCAACTGGAAACGTGTCAAAATAGATATCTTAATTTTATTTTGATTATAATTTGGTGTTACAGTTTATTCTATTACCAAACATAGTTGTTAGATGATTATAAAATGTTTGAGCGAAAAACTTAATCGTGATGAATATTATAGAAGACTTTTTATAATTTCATCTTCGTGTAGCATGTGTGATAAAAGATTCATAAGAAAAAGTAGTTTACTCTCTCGTATCCATACTAGAGAGAAAATATATTCGTGTAGTGTGTGTGGTAAAACTTTTTCATTGAAAAATACGTTATATAAACATTCTCAAGTTCATACTGGAAACAGGGCTTATCCTTGCAATATTTGTGATAAATCTTTTAAGCAGAAGTCTAATTTAAACCAACATTTGCGTATTCATACGGGAGAAAAGCCGTATTCGTGCAGTATATGTTTTGAAACATTTGCATCTAAAAGTAATTTAGTAAGACATTCTCTTGTTCATACTGGTGAAACAGCCTATTCTTGTAGTGTCTGTGGTAAAACTTTTAAACAAAAATGTAACTTAAATCAACATTTGCACCTTCATACAGGAGAAAAACCTTATTCATGCACTACTTGTGGTGAAAAATTCGCATTTAAAAGTAATTTAGCTCAACATTTTCATACACATACAGGAGATAAACTTTATTCATGTGAAGTGTGTAATAAAACTTTCTCTCGAAAAAATCATTTAGATCAACATTCTCATATTCATACTGGAGTGAAACCTTATTCATGTAGTGAATGTGATAAAACGTTTTCTACTAAAAGTAGCTTAAATAGACATTCTTTTGTCCACACTGGAGATAAGCCTTATTCATGTAAGGTTTGTGATAAAGCTTTTAATCAAAGGAATAATTTAACTATTCACATTCTCCATGTTCATGCACCAAGATAAAGTCTTATTAGCAAAATATTTTAATTGTCATATTTATATATCTAATATAGAATAATATTTGAGGTTGAACTCACAAGAAATTAAAAGCATCCTTTTTTTTTTATAACCATCTTAGAAGCATAATTTATTAATAAAGATTAAAGTATCTCATATTTGAGCACTCATGAACTTACATATGTTGTATTTAAATAATATTCTAACATATTTATTCATTTCATTCACTTTCACCCTCAAATTATTCTACTTTTAATCAATTACAGTAAGGTTCTACAATTTAGTTAAAATGATATCTTGCCCCTTTCCTTTTCTACTTTAATTTATTTAACTAGTACTTCAAGATTATTTCTAACCTGTTATATTTTGAGCTTTTCACTTTTGATAAAAATTCTCTTTAAAACCCAAAAATTACAACCAGAAGCACAGATGAGTCTCCAATTTTCTTCGTCAGAATATGACAATTTCTAAAGTTCATTTCAAGCAACCTCCAAAAATTTATCTTAAAGCATTTGAGATTGTTTTTTCTCAGTTATTTTAGATTGGATATCTTAATGCTTTTGTCTGCATTCGAAAATGAAGCTCTACACCAATTTGTCATATTTTTATAAATTAGATATTATAATTCCTTGATTGTTGTTCCTCACTGATTAGGTATTATTCCTCAATTTCTTCCTTATAATACAAACTAAATACCATATTAGGGTTGCACAACCTTTATGAGTGAAGGGCACAGCTGGTTGACTAACAAAGGGCCATACATATATTTAGTCATGGTTACAAATATGCTATTTTTTATATTAACTTCAATGTTCTAAGCACTAAATTTCTTTTATCAAAAAAATTCCCTTTATATTTGCTGAAAATTAAATACTTTAAATTATTCAAATTTAAGAACTGATAATTTTAAAAACAATTTTTACTTTTTAATAGTAATAATAGAGGGGAATAATGTAAACTTTAATAAAAAACAAAAAAACTAAGCTCACAGAATTAAAGTGTAAAAAACTATGTATTTTAAAGAAAATTTATAAGGTTTAAACAAAAATTAAAACAAAACCATTTTAGTAAAAAATAAGATTACATTTTATTGGGTATACTTCAGGTATTATTTACAGGGTGTCTGCTACATTTTAGATTTTCAAATTCATGACTAATTCCAAGAAACACTACAATAGATTTAAAAAAGCATTATAATGACATTAATTAAAATGATAGGTGTAAACAAAACTGTTACACTCTGCATCTTCATGTTTATAGATATTAAATTTAAAGAATAGAGTAAAGAAAGAGTTAAAGCAATAATATAGCTGAAAAAAATACAAAAGCAAATAATTATTTATTTTTTCTGCAGAATTATATTCTAAAGATACTTTTTTTTTGTTCATCTGTAAGAAAAGAAATACTCCTGATTTTTCTGATTTCATTTCCGAATTTAAAAAAATTTGCCAATTACTGGCTTGCTTCAGCTAGAATTTTAAATTGATAAAATAAATAAATAATTATAATAATTCTGAAATCACAGAAGTTTAAAATACAATTTGCTCTAGAAAGGTTTCTTTCAATTTTTTGAAAGAACACCATAATTTTTAAAGAACATGATAAAAACATTTTATATTTTAATAAAATATGTCTGTGAGTGGGGATTTCTTTACAAATTCAAATATTCAGAACACCAAATAATTGGAAAAGGGTAATTCCATTTTAAAAATAAAATTTTTCGGCAACCTAAATCCATATCCATGCCTTTCCATGATTTTTTTTAAAAATAGTTAAAATCATGACAATTTTTGTTCAATACCAAAATTCATGACTTTCCAGGTGCGCGGATACCCTGTATTTATATTTCTTTAATTATTAGAGGTTTTTTGAATTTTAAATAGATGCGTTTTTCTTTATATTTTTTTTATTAACTTATATTTATGATGAAATATGCACAAAGAAATAGTATTAAAAAGTTATTATTTAAATGCGCAATAAGAAACTCACATGTCATAATAATATTGTAGTAAAAATATGAGATCGTGGAAAGGCATAGCAATAACTGCTTTTAAAAAGAAGAAAAAAATCATTTAGGTATACAATGAAACCGCCACAAATAAAATACGTCAAAAAGTGATCGGTGAGATCCATAATTTATAACTCACAAGTTGTAATATCGTAATAAACCTATCAGGATTTTAAAACCACGTGTAATAAATAGTTATAAATGCCCCCCCCCCCCCCAAAAAAAAAAAAGATGGAAAAGTTACTTGGATTTAGGACAAAATTGGTAAAAATAAACTGAGTTGAAAAGTAATTACTCAAATTAGAAATTCACACATCATAGGTAAATTACTGTTTTTTTTTTTTTAAATCATGTGGAATTTCTTAGCAATAACTGAGAATAGCAATCAAGAAACAGCATAGATTTACAATAGAATCTGTGGAAATTGAATGCATCAAAAAGTGATGACTGAAATGTGAGATTAAAAACTTAAAAAAAAAAAAAAAAAAAAAAACATTGAGTTCAGAAAAAAAAAAAAAAAAACAATTATTGAGTTCAGAAGTTTTTGCGGGCCGCACATCAACACTCAGCAGACCACAGGTTGTGCACCCCTCTTATCAACACTTGTTTACATTAACTAAAATCACATAGCGTTAAAGACTAGTTTTTGTACTTGCTACAAATTAAAGTATATATATATTAATAATGTTTTCCATGGAAGTGGAAAACAATTTGCTTGATTTTATGATATGTTTTTTTTATTTCTCAGTAGGAGGGAGCTATTACAAGATTGTTACAAAAACTTTAAGTAAATACTGATGTTTCTTTAACAGATTTATGTTGTATGAGAATATGTGTCTTAATGTTTAAGATTAGATTACCAAATGTGTTTAATAACAATAAATTAATGTTTGGCATGCAAAGATTTCTAGGTCAGTATCTGCACCATAAAAATGCACAATTTTTGGTCACAACTGGACACTGATACATGGGGAAACTAAAAAAAGAAATGTATCGATAGTGACTTTGTCTAAAATTAAAGCTCATATTATCCACCTCCTTACAAACCACTACTTAATTTTTCAAAGTTTTTGCCAGTATAAAACCCATTTGGTGATAGTTGTTAGCACCAGCAGTTACTGATACAGAATACAACAATATATATACTGATACAGAATACAACAATATATATACTGATACAGAATACAACAATATATATACTGATACAGAAATATTACTGGTACAATTCGGCTTCACCTTCAATTTAATTATAAAAATATTCTACCTTGAGTGTTGATCGTATATGAGTGAATTTTTGAGAATAAACAAAATAAATAGTTTCTATTTAAGCTATAATAACAGTTAATCTCATTTATCATGGATAGGAAGAAAAGAGCAGGCTTGTACCACAAATTCTTACTAAGGTTTAGTCTAATTCTAGTTCATGATTAAGATTCAAACTAAAGGGTTGTGATATAATTGATTAATTTTATCTGTATTCTAACTTTAGAGAGGAAGAGATAAGATTAATATTAAATAAATGTTCAACAATCGAGGGAAATAATTATTAGCATGCATAATAGTATATACACTATTTGTTTTTATGTTTATCAACTTGTTTATTTATAATGACAAATTGAAAGAATTTGATTAAAATAAATATTTTATATTACTTTGCAAGTTTGAAATTTATGCTGCAGGTAAAATATTTTTTAAAACTATTTTGATCCTAAACAAAATTGGAAATCTCGTTCATATTTAATGAGAAAAATTCCTGCTTTTTATCCAGACAAAACATTAAAAGACTTAATAATAAATTTGATATGGTGTGTACTTTAAATTTAACAAAAACTTATTTAGTATATTTTTAGAAATAAGATTTTATTGCTGTTGTATCAGTGTAATTGCATTATTTTTTTAAAAAAGACTTTTACAATTCAATTTCTAGCAAATACATACTATAAATAGATATTCAGTAGTATACCATCTTTAAATAGAATTCCAGCACGCAAAAAAATAAATGGACCACCCTAAATAACTTTTGATCTAATGTTTGGATCTTCACAGTCTAGGACTCAATCGTTATGGTTCGAGGAGGGTGACCTCAAATATGATAATTAATTAGTGCAGAATATACTTAACAAAATCAGACGCAAGAACGTAACGCAGGCTTAAAGTACAACATTATTACTGCAACCTTTTCAATATAAAGAAAGATGCATGAAGTCACTTTTATTATATATTAGAGGTTAACATATCTAAATACTTGGGCTTGCATCCCTACAGGTTATGTGCCCTTATCCTAGACACAATGTTATTTTAATGTCCCTTAGAAAAACTGAACAAAACAAATCATTCTAATGTAGCAGCAAAATTTTGTTTTTAATTCCACGAAAATTGACACTTGATATGTGTCAAACATTTTTCCATTAACATCAATGGATAGAAAAGTTTCAAGAAAATTATCTAAACCTATATTTCTTTTGATATTGTCATTCTATAAACATGAAACATATTGAATTTTCTCTGTAAACAAAAAGAGAGTGTTGAACTCCTGAGAAAATCTGAGTCTACTGTAATGATTAACGCAGACACGACCTTTGTAAATGTCTTTAATAAATATATTTTTAAAAAACTGGAATCGTAATGATTCACCATCAATCATATTTTTGATTGAAAACTGTATTCACTTTTCTTATGAAGCGTCATAATAATTGGATTAAAAACAGGAATACTCACATTCTTCTTGATTTAAGTTTTGTTTACTTAACACTTTTTTGAACAGATGTTATTTAGCAAAAATGGCTGCATATAACTAGCATAACGCCATATGTTTGTTCGAGATTTCAGCCTAAAAATAAAGAAACAGTTCAGCAAAAGTGGGCTGTGTTTTTTCCTCTACTGTGTCACATCCAAAATTTCCTTTTTTAAAAAAAAATTTTTTTTGTTGAAAATCTCATGTGCGAATTATAGGCAGATATATAGTATTTAAATACTGTTTGAAGAAAAAAAGTGACCACCTATTGATTTAAGAATGGAAAAAAATAAATTTTACTAGAAAATATAATATAAAAAAATATCAATAATGAAGATAAAAACACATGAAAATAAGGTAAAACATTTTAGTATACAAATGTATAAATATGTATTAACAGTGATAGATTTCAAGTAGAGCAATTAAAATCATGAAGTATGAGCAGCAGCCAATTTTTTGAGATCCAAATAGTCAATACTTTAACTGAAAACTGTCAATTCAATCTAAAAATATAAAAAAAAATATGTAAATGTATACACTAAGTTCTTTATTATTGATAATATATGAGCTCATAATAAATTGCAATAAAATAAAAACAGCTGTGCTTAGAAAATAAAATAGCACCAAATGTTTATTCTAATAATTTTAATTCACTAATTTTAAAAGTGAATATGTTTTCAGTTGAAACACAAACAATCACTGATAAATAGAAGCACATAAATTCTTTTTTTTAAATTAAATTATAGTAATGTTATAAGTTTTGTAGTTTTTTATAATAAAGGCTAAGAACAGTTTTATGATTTTTACTATAACTTATTAATATTTGAGTTAAATATTTTTTGAAACTACAGCTAGAAATTATTTTAAAAAATCTAAAAAAGGATACACTTATTATAAAATCAAATAAAAAATACATACCTTTATTTTTACAAAATTTAATAAAAATACATGCTCATTATTTATACACTTATACGTATTGATCAGTACATAGAACTCAGCATTTTATTAATTCTCAAAATAAAATTTTAAACAATCTTTATTTAAATATATTTTTGTTCGCAAATGATGATATTTGAAGAACAATTCTTACCAAAGTTCTTACTGATTTAGTGATAAATAGCATGCCACCAACAGCAATAATTTATGATTACGATTCCTTGATAATTGAGGTGTTGACAATTTTATTTTGAACTTTCTCTATTTTTTTTTATTTTTGGCTATTTTGAAATCAGGATCAGGAAAAATTTAAAAATTTTCATGACAGTTGAGTTTAATTTCAAAGGAGAGATAGAAAGTAAGCTAATTTTTGTAATGGAATAATATAGAAGACAATTTTCATATAGTTGTTTTTATGTAAATGTCAAGTATTTTTTAAGTGTGATTTTTACATGATTGCAGTTAAAAGAAAAAAGATGGGGCAATACTTTTTAAAATTATATCAACAATAAAGGTAAAATTATACAGAATAAAAAAAGTTTATTGTTGTTGTAGTTGTAGTTCATTTACGTCGCACTAGCGCTGCACAATGGAAAAAGTTTAAGTTTAAAAAAAATTATAACTTAAGTTCAAAAGTTTTATTTATTGTAGAATATTTAAATTTAACACAGTTGAGCTTTAGTATTTGTTTCTTTAATAATGTATAGGTATCCTATAGATTAGAAATAAAAAAAAAAGAATGCATATTAACCTTTTGGCTACGGCAGCAAAGATGAAAAAATTCTCCTCTTACCACGGCGCTTTCTTACCGAAATTCATCCCCCCACTTAAGTCTGTGGGAGGTAACTACTTTAACCAGTTATGAATAGGAAATATTTTGTTGCAATTTGTACCTCACTTTTCATGGTGGGAGAAGAAGCAGGGTTATAGACCAGTAGTTATTTTTGGCATAGTTATACATATTTTGGCTTGCTTTTTTTTTTTTCTAATGTAGAGAAAAGCTGAAATGTAATTTTTTTAAAGTTTTTTCTAAATATATTAACAATTTCTCTAAAAAACAAGCAAGTTTTTTTTATAAATTATTAAAAATATTTATTATTTAAAAACAGGGTGCATATTAGGAATCTTGATTCTTAAAGGATTATATTGATCTACAAACGAAGCATTTGTACATAATTTTTTTCCAAGTATATTTACAATTTCTCTAAAAGAGGCAAACATTTTATAAATTATTTAAAATTTTTATTTTTTTTTAAAACGTGTATTTTCAAGTGCTTGATTCTTGAAGGATTATAAATAGACCGCTACAAAAGAAACACATTACGTTGATAAATAGAACCTTGTTTGAAGTTTTATTTTTGTCTTAAAGTTATAAACAAATTTATCCTATATGATATTGTTTAAGAAAAAAAAAAAAAAAAACTCAAATCTGTTTGAAATGAGATGTGAGTAAAGCAGTGAGCGGCATTATTTTTTTTTTTATATTTTGAAAGTTCATTTCATTTATCGGTTTAAAAAGTGATGCCAAATGCAATTTTTTTTTATTCAGATTTTGTTTAACTATTTTACGTGTTTTTCCCCTTTAAGATCGCATAAGGTACACTATTATAAAATTTAAAACAAATATCATAAGAGATAAAAAATTGTATTTAAATCATTAATATTTTTTATATATAAAATAAATTTTTAAATATTGTTTCTTGGACAATATTGAATAAGTTTAATGCTAATTATTTAATCCCTTTTAATAAACGGGATGTTTCTGCAATAATATTTTGCATGTAGAACGTATAATTTATTCATTTAACTACATTATTTATTTTTCATACTTGCACTTAATGATTAAAATATTCAGTTTTTTTCTTATTTTAAGAAAAAATACTGGTGACAAGAACAAAGCTATGTAGCTAATACTTATGAGCATATGACATACGTGCATATAACAGTTTCTGTGTACATAATTCTAATAAATTTTTTCCTTATTTTTTCTATAATAGAAAATGAACTTGTCATTTTTCATAAAAAAAATTCGCGAGCCTATTTACCTAAAAAATTTGTCACCTTTCAAAAAATAAATAAAAAATTTTTAAAAAAATGAAATTTAAAACAAAATTCTCGAGCATTTGATATGTTTAAAATTTTAATAACGGTACGTATCGTATGCTAAATGTTTCATTATATCCAATGTTACATCGCTAAGATTTGATAATGTTTATTTTAAGATTTGATAATTTTTTTATAATATAATTAGAAGTTTTACTCATTTTTATTTATGTTAAAAACTGCAAAGTTCAGTTCAAAAGAAAGTATCTGTTGACCTCAAATCCTTTACAACTAATACTTTAAAAATAAAGTTTCAGGTCATCTATCAAACACATCCATACAAGCTCGATTGACATACTGAAGGCAAAACATGCATTTACTTTAATAATTGTGTGGTCCTTTCCTCAGGTGTCCAGAATTAGCTATTGTTAAAAATTTTAAAAATGACAGACCCCGAAATATATTATCAATATTTCTGAAGCTAAACAAAGAGGCAGGAAATGCCATTTTGCCTGTGGAAGAGGCAATACTGAAAGGTAGAAATGATTTCGATATCATGTCTTTTTCTAAATAAGGGAAACAATATATTTTGTGAGAAGTAAATTACATTGTGGCAAGCTGTGAAGGCACGGATAGAAATATTTCCTGGAAACTTAGAAAGAAAAATATGTTTCTCAGAGAATAGAGCAGGGCGCAGTACGTAGTTCAATAGCTTATCATGTGGGTGGCATTTTTAGAAATGGAGATTATTTCATTGAGAGTAAACTTGTTGTTCAAGGTCACATATTAAAAACAATCCTATAGATGTTCACATAATAACTTTTCTGCCTTCCAAACGCATGCCAACTACCAAGAAAAGACACAGTTTGAATGATTTTATCTTTAGCCTGCAGTCCTTTTTATTGAGCCGCTTTTTTTTTTATCTACACCAGCAACTCTATTCACTTTTCAACCATTATCATTTAAGGTGGTCTTGTGAAGTAAAAATCTATATTGAACTCAATTTTCCATTCATATGCCAATTTTGCAGACCTCCAAAGTCTCGTCTGGTGCGTTATCGTTTTTATTTTGAAACAGGAAGGATTCTGCATAATTTTAAAATGCATCATTCTTGACAAATTTGAGAATTGTTAATTTTTAAAAGGAGAATTCAATCATTTTAATTATTCATTGATCTTTAGTTATCTATAACTATATCTGTTCCCCTTCAATGCACTATTAAGAACTTATACTTGTTCTTTCACTCTTTTTTATTGGGAATTTCTTTGATTTTCAGAAGTTCTTCCAATAAAAAAAGCTCAATCATATTTATGTTTGAGTTTATATCTAGTTATGTTATGTTTATATAACATAACTATATATAAACTCAAACATAAATAGTTATGAGTTTAAATATAGAATATAGGAAAATGGATAAGTGGCAGAAAAAGAAATGAATCAAGTCTCCTTCTGGCAGTACATACTAAAAAGGGATAATAATAATAATAATAGGGTTTTAAATTCTTCAACTAATTATTTTTTGAACAAGTTTAAAAACAATCTGAATTTGAAAAAGAGAGTTAGATTCAGTTTTGGCCGTCCGATTCTTAATTTTCTATAATAATAATTACATCAAAAATAATTTTTTTCCCTTTATATCAGAAAAAGTGCAATTTAGTTTCAAAGAAATTTGTGTTTCTTTCTTCTTTTTTTGCCATGAGAAGCTAAATGCGTTTTTATTTTTAAATTATTTGGATCTTAAAAGAAGCTCATTTTAACTATAAAAACTTAATTATTATTTTTTTTAATTTTGTAAAATTTTTCTAGTTCTTAAACAAAATATTTATGTCTGAAATTTCGTATAAAACATTTAGTATGGAAAATAAATTTTTTTCACTAAAAAATAATTGAAATTTTCATGAAGTTCTAAACACAAATGGGGAATAATAATATAAAGAAAAGACTCCGAATCTGAAATAAAACAAAATAAAAAAAAATGATAATAAATTAAATATTAAATAATTTTATAAAATAGATCTCAAACGAAAACAAATAATTAAATAATAGCACAGCTATCATAAAGACAATGAAAAGTTTATAAGCTCTCAAAATTCGCCAAAAAATAAAAAAAAAATCTGAATTTCTTTCAGCCAAGTCAAAGAAGACTCTGATATACTCATCGCTCCATTTTCCAACAAAAGGGTCTTTTAAAAGAGGAGTGCGTTAATATGACAGGTTAATGGGTGGTCAAACAAGTTCAGGGGAACGAAATAGCCGGCACAACTGTTGTGCCCACGCCGTTGTAAGGTCAAATTTTTTGAGGGGCACATATGCTGTGCCCGCCGTTGCCAAAGGGTTAATTAAGGCTGAGTGATCACAAATTTTGGTTTGATTATTTGCATTAAATTATTTATTGGTAAATTTACATTAATGTTTCTTTACCCACCAATGATGATTTTACTCAATTCAGTGTTTAATTATTTCTTAGGAGGGTCATAATTTTCAGTAATCTATCATAAAATATGAATAAATTGCAAGCAAATTTCAATTTTCTTCGTAACTTCTAAATAAATAAAAATATAATTTTCTCTTATTCATTACAAATATTTATATAAATTGTTCAAGGAATTAGTAATTACTAGGATTACATTATACAGTAATAAAAGAAATACTAGGTTACTAATAGTAACCTAAAAGTATAACAAGAACAGATAATCAACATTTTAATGAAATAATTAAATACTGCTAGCAATAGAAGAAACAAAATAAACAACTGGAAAATCATTAAAACTTTTAATAAAATTGCAAATCATTTAAAAGTTGAAAGATTTTTTACCATAAAATCACCGTTCTATTTCCATAGGAATTTTCACTTTCTTCGATTTCTTCCTCCCTTTCTTCTATAAAAAAAAGTCAATAAAGATATTTTATAAGGATGTAGATATATTATACCCCGTTACAATATCAAAAAAAGAGTCACCCCACATAGCTTTTGATTGAATTTTTAAGTACTAGAACTCAATCTTAATGGATCAAGAGGGTGATTTTAAATATGCTAAATAAATTAGAACAGAAATAAATAAATTAGTATTAGTTAAGATATGGAGTCTGAACAAGAATTTATTTTCTCAGAAGAATCATACCTTTTTTAATATAATAATGAGTAGCAGAAATCTGGTTCCAATAGTTTGGTCAAGAGAGCGGACGAAAATTTGGTCCCCTTAAAATTAATTTTACTTTTTGCATATTTCGTTATCTTTTATTTTTAATACTAGTTTTATTTTTGTATATTCTGCTCTTATTTATGAAATTTATTTATCCAATTCTAATTCCATTAAAAAAATAATTTTTAAACGCGAAGAAAATTTTGTAAAGCATACAAAATTTTAAATAATTTTAAAAAATGTAACTTATAAGGCAAAATACAAAGTGTGAATGGTTCTCAATTAACCATCAAATGGTTCTTGAGAAATCGAAATTTAAATGTATGACTTCTTTAAAATTCAATTCCTCACTATTTAATAATATTTATTACATAAAAAGTTATTCAAAGTGATACATTCATTTTTCTGTGTACTGAAAATGCATGACTTACATGCTTCTTCTTTTCTGGATTTTTTCGTACATAAAACTTGACTCTGTTTTCAACTTCAATTTTTAGTTGCTCCCCGTGAATTCCAGATGGATCAACTGAAAGGAAAAAAAATCAAAAAATAATACAATAATCTTAACACATTTATCATGAGAGAATTTTCAATGTCAAAGATATATATTTAAAAAAAAATTACCATTAAAGCAATCACTACGTGCTGCCAGAGAGCACTTGTTAGCCAAAAATCTTGACATGCGCCCTTTTGTTATTCGCCCATCTTGTCCAATCAAAGATGATTTGCTAATTGATGAAAATTTCTGACTGGCTTCCTTAGATTTTAAGGCCCTGTATAAGAAAATACAAGACCCAACTTACAAAAATTTTATTAATACTTGAAAAATTTGATAATAAGATTTGATACAATATAAATTGTAGTTTATGAATAATTAAAAAAACTCCCGTTATAAAAAATCACTACAATAATAAATTTGCAAAAAAAAATTTCTAAAAAAGAATTTAATCAGATAGAAAGAAAAAATATCTCGATGGAACTTAATTTCTTAATGATAAAATCCTTACCATTTTAATGAATTTTTTTTTAAAAAAAGCGTATATCTTGATCAAAAATATCAACTTTGAATTATGAAAATTATAATATTTTTATTATCAACCTTGTCTTTATTAATCTTTTCACCTTTATCAAATTTAGACAAAAATATTAATACTTACCTGGTACTTATTATGTATACTTGTAATTATGTATACTTTACTTATTATAAATACTTGTTATTATGTATGATATTATTTGTAAATATTAATAACCTAATACTAAAAATGGTTCCTTGGGGAATGGTTAACTGCGGCCAACTGTAGATTAAAAAATTAAAAGTACTTAATGTAATGGAGTGACTGCAAACAGATAAAAAAAATTTGTTAGGTTATTGTAACTTATGGCACAAATTTTATTAGTAATTTTAGTTCTGTCCCATTGATGTATATAAAATATATTATAAAGCATAGCAAACGATATTAAAGATTTCAGGTACCAATTATCTTCTTATAATGAATGTCCTGTAATATATTTTGAAGTATCTATTTAGCTTAGCTCCTATAACCCCCTAGGAATGCTTCAATTATTTATACCTATTTAATGTTGACAATGAATGTTATGCTGGAATATGCATAACATATTTTCGAATAAATAAAAATCATTAATATATTTGTAATCTTTTTATACCACAATCTTGAATTGAGTAGATTAAAATCTATTTTTAGAAATTCCCTCTACATCTGCTTGACACATTAGCATAGAATTCGAAAACCGTTATATATAGTTGCCGATGTGTTTTGGATTCATTAAAATTCTCTATTATTTCTCATGTTTTCTTTTCTGCCAACACATTTGAATGTGTAAGGCTAAGACAAATTATTATTAATTTAACATTAAATTTAATCCATTAATAGCCAATACATGGATTCCTAAATATTCCTTGGCGAAAACTGTGCTAACGTGCGCATGAGACTCACATTTTGGATTTCTTGGTGGACTGAGGTGGCCTGTTGAGCAGTCCTGCAGCCACACCTACCAGACCATTTTCTAAATTTATTAATTTATATGTACACAAACATGAATCCTTTTTTTTTTTTAACTTTGGTGCTAAATATGATTCTATATTTCTGATATACAATATTTTTATTATTTATCAAATTTAATTCTTCATTAAAGCAGTTTCTATTGTTTAATATCTAAACCACTCTTGTACACATCACTCTGGAATAATATATGGACAGATTGAAACACATTAATCAACATTTTCAACTCATTGGTAATCACATTAATCAACATTTTCAACTCAATTGAAAATTTTCAACAAATAGTTTTATCTTCAAGTGCCAATAATTTCTTCACAATGAATAAAAGACAATGCAAACAAAATAAAAATCAAATGATAATACTAATAAGAGATATAAATCATTAATGAAAAAATTTCAGTTAATTGCTATTATGTAACCAAGCAACATTATTAAAAAGATCAAAGACCAATAAAAAAAAAAAGAAACATACAATAATTATAAATAATGCATCAAACCTTAAAACAACATTATTAAAAACATATAAGGAGTTTTCCTTCACATTTTCCAATTAAACAATGTATGGGAATATGTTATGTCTGTTATGGGAATATGTTATGTATAAGTTATGTCTTAAACTGGAATTGAAATTCTAACATACCCTAATATTCACACCAATATTTAGCATTTTCTGGTACTTAAATTTTTTTTTTTTTTTAAGATTTTGATTAAACATTTGTTTTGTTTTTTTTTTAATTTAACCAAACTTAAAAAATCAAATAGGCAAAGCTAGTGTGCAACTTCAGTGACTACTTGCAAAAGCAAGTAATTACTGGCTTCAGTTTTTTGTAGCAAGCGTACAATAGTCACGTTTATTTTGAATTGAAATATTAATACAAAATTCAACACATTCCTCTGCTACAAAGTTTCAACCGTTCAGAATAATACTGAAGAAATAAAAAGTTAACTCTTTCAAATACAGAATACATAAATAAGAAGTTAAGTCATCCATCTTAAATATTTAAAGTATTAATAAAAACAAGATTTAATGAAAAAATACCTAAATAAAGATTTCTTAGCTCCTAATATCTGTACTGTTGATGCAGGCAATTTAGATAAATGTGTCAAACTACCAGCTTGATTTATCAATCGAGCACCAGCCTAAATAAAAAAGTGTAATACATATTTTTTTTTAAAATATTAAAAATACTTTAACAATCCAATGTATAATATGTTCTAAATTAAATGCTCACCATTTCTCCCATGAGATTTCCAAGACTAGGAGCAATGAGATGCATTTTAGATTTAACATAGTCAGTCTGCGTATTCTGTTGTTTCATAAGTGAAAGTATTTGCTCAACAATGTTGATTATATTATCCATATCTTCCACAGCGATTTCCATTCCTAAAATAAGAAAAATTCCGATAAAATTACTAAAATAAATGAATAAATAAAACCAGATAGTCCTCGAATGAAGATTCTCTATTAAAAAATTACATACAAGTTCTAAGGGTTTTAAATACTATTTCTTGAGTTAGAAAAACTTCCATAACTTCACACTACTATAATATTTTATACACTATATTATTACTAATCTAAACATTATATTACTGCAATTATATTACTAATTCATAAAACCTTTTAATAAAGCAATTAATTTCAAGATGAGAGTTTAGCGAGAGTTTCATAAATAACTAACATAAAAATGTTATACTGAGCTTTTAAATATAAGATATTCAAATAGTTTTATTTACTGATGCAAAATGTAACACCAATTGTTAGTTACTTGTTTCCTTGCAGTTAACTGAAATAAATTCGTGCAAAACTTAAATATTTCTTTTTAATTTAAATAATTTTATACAGTAAATGTATTCTATTTTTAGTGGTTGACAATATTAGAGAAAAAATTTTTATTTTTATATCATCACATGATTATAAATTAACAATAAAAACAACCTAAACTTAAAAATTCAATAATTTATGAATTAATAAAGCAGCTTTAGAGCATTGAATTTCTTTTTATAATTACTAAATATTATCTGAATAAGAAAACAATATTTTCTTTAACATATTAGAGCCTAAATAAGAAAATAAAATCTCTTAATAAAGTTAAGTAACACTACTAAACAGATTATTAAACAATTACCCATTGACTTTTGAGCATTTTTAAGAATATTTTCAACTTTATTTTCATCTTTCAAAACACATTGCAGAAGTTCTTCAATATTTTCGGGCATATTTTTTCTATCTTTTATTGCCTTCACGCACATAATATACTGCTGAGGATCAGGGACAAGTTTAAAAAGCTCCGGAAAATGGCAATCATAAAGTCTTCTACAATGAAAAAAGACAACAAAAATTTATAAAATAAACAATTTATCATAGAGTAACTAAAATATTAAATAGATATTATGTATTTAAAGTGAAAAACTAATCTAGGAGCACAACCTGTGTTTGAGACAACCCTCAAAAACTCTGTGACAATAACTTTTAAGCAAAAAAAATCATTTGAAAAATTCATGCATATGATGTCTTTTTTAACTAATTTCTTTAATGATATGTAAAATGGACCATCCAAAATTTTATATGATAAATCAAGTTCTAGAATTGCAATTTCCACTTAAAAACTGACACAACTCGAAAAACTAAACTAGCCAAGATTAAAAATTCTGATTATGACAAAAATTACATTTTACACTTGAAAATTGTAAGACTGAAAACTAACAAGGCTTCAGCAAAAAACATAAATTAACTGTTTAACCAATTTATCTCTAATCCACAGTCTCAAAGAAATTTACTAGTAAAAAAAGTTAACAAATTTTAAATAACAATTTAAAAAAAACAGTACTGAAAATTTTTACTGGCCAGAAATTTGATGAAAGAAAAGGATTAAAGAATGGATTTTAACCATGAAAAATTTATATCAACCATAAGTTACAGAAATTAATTAAAGAAACAAATATTTAATTAATTTGAGTTCCTTGTCAATAGAATCATTACCTTTTTTGAAAGTGTAAAAATGCTAAACATTTTTTTTTTTTTTTAAATTCTTAAAATCTCTTAGAAAGAAAAAAGTCAAACTTACTTTTGGTCACTATATCATAACAAATAACTGAGTTAAGATATTATAATAATTTTCAAAATAATGGATTGTACACAGAATAACACAACATTGAACTTATTGGACATTATATTGGAAATGACACTAGATGTTATAATATAAAATTCACTATAAAGGAGGTGTTAATTTTAAAGAACAGAGACTATTTTTCTTCAAAACCATAAAAATAAAATGATAAGGCAGTTTTTTTTTTTTTTTTTTTACAAATGCGCAATTTATTTTTAAATATATAAAAATTTTAAAAAGATAAAATTTTAAAATATTCTCATAAAAAACAGCTAAAAATATAACTTTGAAAAAGGCTAGAAGTTATAAAAGTTTTCTTCACATTTATTATTAATATTATAACGAATACAACATTAGCATCTATTATACACTTATTTTTCCAAATTGTTTAAATCCATAATTTATAACTTTATTTTCAAACAAATCTACAAAATAAAAAAAGTGCAAAATGCTTTTAATACACAAGTAAAATGTTAAGTTTAGAACATATCAGTTGATATATCCTTACCAAAATCTAATTTAGGTGTGATGCAAAACAAAAACAGAAAATAATAAAAAAATAATAATCTGATAAGTATTAAAAAAAAATTTTAAAGTCAAAAATATTATGGAAAATAAATTAATAAAACCATTCAATTACCCTGCCAAATAACAAATTTATGCTTAATATATTACTAATCATATTTTAAAGTAGTAAAAAAAAAAACTTTTAACTTTTAAAAAAACTTTTTAAAAGCAAATGAAGATACTTGGTGCCTGATATTTGTTAAATGTGGTATTTTCAAAGTAACAAGAATATATAATACATGCCAAATAAACAACAAATTATAACTAATAAATTAAAAGCAGATACATATTACATAACAGATTTGATAAATGGAGCTTAACAAAATGCTTTAATGACTAATAAATCCAATTTTAACAAAACACTTAAAAGCTATTTTTTAAAATTCTCTTAAAACGCCAGTGTAATAAATAAAAAAATAGCAAACTAATGAAGATTTATTAATAAAACCGCACAATATCATCTATGCTCTGATTGTTAAGAAGGTTTGCAAAATATTTTTATCCCTTTTAATATTACTATTATTTTCCAACAAAATAACATAAATAATTTCTAAGAATAAAATATACAATTTTGTTAACGTGATTCTAAAATGAAGCATCTAAGTAATTCAAATACAAAATCTACACTTACCGAACTCTAAGAGCAAGAGTGTTTACATCCCTTTTCAATTGATCGACAACATTCAAGCCGTAAGTAATCATGTTATCAACTTTGTTTATTGTCAAATTTACTTTAACTCGAGCAAAATGATGACCCATGGCAAGTTTTGATTTCATAATTGTATTTTCATCATGAAATGACTTCATCAGCTTTCGAAAATGCATCCGTATACCTATAACATCAAATAAGATAATGATGTTACTTTTTTTAAACGTATAAGGCAAATATTTATATCATATACAAATGAAATTTTTAAAAACGTTTATATTTCATACACTAGTAACTAAGCTATATATCTTTTAAAAAATATGTAATAAAAGAAAACTTAATTAACAAATTTCATTTTCAATAATTGATCACTTTTTTCATTAAAATATTTGTTCAGATAATTATTCTTTTGCTTATCCACTTAGCATTTAATTAAATAACACCATTTGAATTTTTAATGAAGTTAGTTCTCTCTTCCTTTGAAAGCATTGAACTCCTGTTTGCAAAATAAGTAAAGAAATATTTTTACACCTTCAGAAACTAATAGATGAAGTATAAAAACCCGTCTATAATATTGTATGTTGGTAGGAATAGAAAAGAATTTTTTTTTTAAAAAAAAGGTCATGTATAGAGCATATCATACCCTGTCTATTAAATTTTAAAACACTGTTAAAACTAATGATTGCACAGTCTTTCCTTTTTTTTTTTTTTTTTTTTTTTTTTTGCAAATAAAAGAGGTTAGACTCTCAGTTTACAGTTTTATTAATGAAATCTCAGTTGCTCAAGAGATATTAATTTAAAAGGTTTTCAATTTTTTTCTCAAATATAAAAATATTATAGTAAGTAAACATAAATTTTGTTGAATAAACACCGGTAACATACATATATGTCTTTTTCCTATATATATATTTTTTAAATTTACATTATAAATTATGAAAACATTTTTATTCAATTAAATTATCAAGTGATTAAAATCAAAGATTTCTTTTAAAAATAAATTGGTTAATATCTGCAATTAAATTCAACTGATTTCAATCACTACACTCCTGATCATAGAAAGAAGATAATCAAAAGCTGCAATATGAAAGAAACAATAGAGAGAAACAAATGTTTAATATTCAAGCGTCAAAATAGACTAGAATTTTACTAATCTTCATTTACCTCTAATAATTTCAGTAACAGCTCCTGAAGAAGAACAATTAAGACCTAGAGTGTCAGATATTTGAGTGGCTAATGCTGGATCTTGCACACCAAGCATAACACGCTGTTTAGACTTTTTGGACTTAGGCACATTGTTCTCTAAAAAAAGTTGCAGATCTCTGTGCAGAGAACCTATAATAACAATAAATATTTTGTAAAAAACTATAAATAAAACCTGAAAAATACATTATCTAAAAATAAATATAGTATGCACTAGGACTAGATATGTGTAGATATTATGTTTTACTGCATTGATTTTGACCCGGTAACAAATGAAGCCACTGAGTATTTATTTTCAATAACATTTAGATGACTGTGTAAAAAAAAATCTTTTACATACTGCTTAAGAAAATTGAATTAGCTTAATACATTCAGAGAAATATTTGGCATCTAAGATAACTACTTTACCAACTCTAGGTACATATTTTGTACATGTTCAAATGCAGAGAAATATAGATCAAATTTATATCTAGACGATGTTTAGAATTCTCACATTAACTTTCTAAAAAAGAAAAAAAATATTATAAAATATTTTAAAATGCTTTGTATTACAGTTAATCAAGTAATAAAAGTAAACTATTTTTACATGATCTCAACAAACCTTAAATAAAAACATGATTCAAATAAATAAGGACCCCGTTAAACATATTATGAAAAAGTAAGGAAAATAAACTAAATTAAATAATTTGTGAAATTATTACAAGGTTTAAATAAATAAAAAATACAGAATTATATCATACTCTAAAATAAACTATACAGGAGTCAACAGTTATTTTCTTAATAAATTTTCCACCCCTCCACATACCACACCACTTCCCTCCACGTTATTACATAAAAACATTATGTATCAGAGAAAAATATTTGTCTGAAATTTTCCCATTTTTGAAAGTGTCAGAGGGGAAGTTTAATATTTTAATTGATATTAATATAATTTATTCTATGATGTTCAATTTAGAAAAGTTTGCAACTATTAGGTATTTATTATTTATTTCATCTGAGAAAAATAAATGCAAATGATGCCCATGAAGATGAGCAAAAACCTAAGCAGGCTTTATAACTAAATAATGATTCCAAGAAAAAAAACAATGTTTGTACGATAATTACAAACTTTTCGTCTTTAATTGGCAGAAAGAATTAGGCATTGATTCCATTTGTGTCCACTTATTTCTGTGCTTTTTAGTTACATTACAAATAGTTCATGGAACAAATTGAAAGTTTAAAGCAACCAGCATTTTGTCTTTGTTGAACATACTACTCTGTGTATCTTAGAATTAATGAAGAAAAAATAATCATGGCTATCCTATCAAATAAAAAGTAATAAGTAACACTCAGGCTTTGTTTCTTACAATTAAAGTATTAACAACTTATTTTGCCTAAATAATTAGCTTGTTAATACAAAAATATATTATGAAAGCATTAGTATATCATAATTTTCTACGCTTTTGTCATTAATTTTTAAACGTGTAAAAAATCATCAAAATAATTATTGTCGTATACATGTTTAAAATTTTTTAATAGAAGAACGGAAAAATTAGGAAAGAATATTAATAGTTTGGGAGTCACTGCATTAATAAGTATATGGCTACGAGCACTGTGGCAGAATTTTTTCGGGCTTTCTGTGACAAAGATACTTTTAATAATAACAAAGATGTATGTTACTAATTTAAAGTAACAAAAAAAAATTTTCAAAAAAAAATAAATAAATAAATACAAAAAAATACTTCTAATTATTTTTATTGAACATGTAATATTTTTTAATCTAATATTATGGGCGATATTCTCGCACTTTGTTGAGGAGAAAAACGCACCAAATATTTCTTTATCACATTTTGAAAATCGTCACCACTTAAAGTCATGAAATCCGTAGCCCTGTGGCAGAATTTTTTTCGGGCTTTCTGCGACAAAGGAACTTTTAATAATAAAAAAGATGCATGTTACTAATATAAAGTAACAAAAAAGCTGTATTTGCAAAAAAAAAAAAATAATAATGTATAATTATTTTGATTAAAGATGTAATATTTTTTATTCTAATATTTGGGGCGATATTTTCGCATTTTGTTGGGGAGAAAAACGCACCAAATATTTCTTTATCACATTTTGTAAATCGTCACCACTAAAAATCATGAAATCCGTAGCAGTAATTACAAAAAAAAAACAACAAAAAAAACAGATTGACGACGAAATCACACATATCCGACTCTTCAAAAAGGTGTTACTCAAATGCGTGTTTCGTTTCAAGATTTGATTGTTCTAATAAATAATATAGGATTTTAAAAACTATATGGCAATCATAAGCAATAATTGCCACACAAAAAAAAGGAAAGAAAGAAAAAAACGATTGAATCGTTGCCTAAAAAAGTAAATACTCGAATGCATGTTTTGAATTTGCCCTATCATCTGAAATATATCGGGATAATTAAAAACCGTGCAAAAAACAATAACTGCCAAAAATACAATCGAGTTGAATGTGACAAAAAGTAATTATTTAAATGTGGGATTCCAATTTTACAAGTAAATTTCTGCAGAAAGAAGAAAAAAAAATTTCTTCCAAAAAGAAAAATCTTTCTGCGAGAACTCTGTAACGCTCTGGGACAATGCCGCTGCGATTCTGCCCCAGGGGCTATGAAAAAATGGAAAACTAATAGCAAAAACCTTACATAATAAAAAAAATTTATATAACATCCTATTTTGAAAACTTTTTTTGCAGTTTAATTTACCTGCAGAAACACACTTTAGGTTCTCCAATCCTTCCCTCCATGTTTCAAATTTTTGAAATGCGACAAGGAAAACGACACTGCGAAATTTGCTTATGTCAATGACACTATCCTGAACTTGAGGTAAAAAAGTTGCTATTTCTTCAAACTCTGTTGTCCGAAATAACGAGTAGCCAGTTGCATCTTCATATAAAACATATAGTTGATGCTAAAAAAGAAATTGGAAACTTAAAATAACTTGTGATATAATAAAATCTAAATTGAAAACTTTTGAGAGAAATATAAATTCATTAAAGTCATATGAATTAAAGTGTCAGTATTGGAGATTTCAGGTATAAAACTTATTGTTGGTTGTGCTTCTTATTTTGGCTATTTTTTCCGTTGACTTAAGAGTAAAATTTTTCAAACAATAAGAATTAGAGCTAGAAATAATAGGAAAAATGGGAGATTTTATTACGAATAAATACTACGAAGTACAGTGCCTATTCTAAGGGTCACACTCTACACTCTAACGAAGAAAAAGAAATAAATTTAAACTATTTGCAAACGAAATATATCCATATCATAAGGTTTTTTAATTTATTTATTTATTCCATGCCTTTACATGCTGACAAATGATGAGAACAAATTAAAAATACTTATAGCGCACGCATAGTAATCTCAATCTCAAACCACCAACTAATTCTTATTTCATTTCGCAGTAGCAATATATTTATAGCAATAACTTAGCTAATTAACATAGGTAGTTACTTTAAATACTTTTAAAAAGTTTTAAGAAAAATAAAGCTAAGATGGAATATAAATAATTAGATAGGTTAAATAAAGACATTTTTTAAATTACAAACCGTTACCATTTTAGAAATATTTTAAAGCCAACTCAAAAGTTGATTTAAAAATTATAATATTGTCAATTTATAAATTGAACATGTGCGACTGCAAACAGAACCTTGTTGTTTGTTTACAATTTGAAGTTTAATAATTGAAGTAAAGGTGTTTATTTTACTTTTGATTATTATACCAACTATTCTCACTGCTTGTAATTTTTTCACATAAAAGCCAAAATAAATTGAATGTTAACCAATCAAAATCTCGTTCGTAAAAAATTCATGCAGTAAAAATAAATGCAGTAAATCTCAAAATCTGTGATGTCATTTCTCATTCAGTCCCGCAGTGGACTAATCGTACAGTCACTCGAAAAAATAGCTGGGCACCGTGACCCTTGCAAAATAATTTTAAAAACGCAAAACGACAAAATGGAATGCACGATTCAAAGTCTCGATTCTCACTGCTCTGTCGCGACGCTGTTTGCTGAAATGTTCCCACTGCTCTGTCGTGACGCAAATTTTAGTTGTGTGTGACGATGAAATGACCAATTTTGGCCAAAAAAAAAACTAGTGAGCCTCCGCAGAAGCCATTTCAAAACATAAACAATTGATTTCAATGTGTGTGTACCCAATGTTGGCGAGCCAAAAAACCAGAGAGGCTCCGCAGAAGCCATTTCAAAACAAAAATAATTTATTTCAATGTGTTTGTACCCAATGTTGGCGAGCCAAAAAAACCAGAGAGGCTCCGCAGAAGCCATTTCAAAACGAAAAAATGAATTTCAATGTGTGTGTTCTCAAGTGTTTTGCGCCACAACACCCAATGTTGGCATCGTGTGTATTTTAAAAAAATGGGACGAGTCTCCAAATAGGGGGACTCGTCCCATTTTTTTAAAAAAAATCGCTTTGACATAGAGTTAAATTTCGATGGTTTGTCGGCAAAGGGGGCAAGTCTTTTGACTGCTAGTACGCATTCAATCGATCAGACATTTTTCATGAAATTCATGCTGGCAAAGAGAACGATGAGGCATTTCCATCATCTCTTCCAAGCAAATCGGGCAGGTCTCGGGTGGGGCGTAATACCAATTCTCGAAAGGTAACGAAAAGAGGCAATTACGAATTTCGCTGGCTAGGCGAATCCGTAAAGCCTCTGTCACGTGATATCCTTTCGAGAACCACTCACTCACAATCGTTGTCAGCCATCGCATTCCAAAGCTATTAAAAGTCATGAAAGCTGGGCTCACATGACTCAAATCAGTTTGGAGACGCAACTCTTGATCCATAAATCTCTTAAAGACGCCTCTCACCCGCCTCACATTGGAATAACCTTCCGGGTCGAGGAATCGAAGCACTGGATGCGCCTCGTCCCCCAATTCCACGACCTCTGGCTCTACCATCAACAGCACCTCCCGAGGAAAAGCATAAGATGGAAATGCTTGATCAGGTGTCAGGGGAAGGAAATTACTTACAATAAAATGATTTGCCATCTCGAAATGACTCTATATCAAAATATAACATTTTCCTCGGCGTGCAAGTCCTTTTATAGATACACAGAGGGCGCTGATGCATTTTCAAGATGTCATGTGACGAAACATCCGGTACAATGAAACCCTTTCCAGATGCGTTTCCAAGAAATGGTGTGACGAAACACATCCGCCCGATGCAGTTTTAGAATCTCATGTGACAAATTACCGGATGTGCTTCCAAGAAATGGAGCGACACAACTCATCCGCCAGATTCACTTTTTGGATGTCATCGGATGCATTTCCAGGAAGTCGTGCGACAAAACACATCCGCCAGATGCAGTTTTAGGATGTCACTGGATGCATTTCCAGGAAATGGTTTGACAAACGCATTCCCGAAATACACTTTTTGGATGTCACCGGATGCATTTCCAAGGAATGTTGCGACAAAACACATCCGCCCGATGCAATTTTAGGATATCACCGATTGCATTTCCAGGAAATCATTCGACAAAACACATCCACCCAATGCAGTTTTAGGATATCACGTGACAGGACATTTGTTTGAAACATCATCATCACTGGATCCAGAGGATGTGGCCTTATCACCCATCCCAGGATATTTTGAAATCTTTGAGAGGGTTGCGTCACGTGGATCATGTGAAAACTTTTGAAATGGCCTGGCTCTCAAATCCTGGGGCTGGGGGTTTGAGATATAAATTGAAATCCAAGGTCTTGGGTCCAATTACATTCTGGCGATGCGTTGAGAGTGTGTCGAGACTCGAGGCTTGGCACCAACGCTCCACTGAAGAAAACTAAACCGGAAGTGGGCGTGGCCAAACGTCAACGACTGCTTATGATAACGACCACCAAAAAGTTGCGTTTCAAAATTTCAAATTTCGTCTCGACAAAATTTTTGCTCGACTCAAAATCTCAGGAGGAGTGAAAAAAAATTTTTTAACCGGAAGTGGGCAAAGGTCAACAACTGCTTATGATAACGACCACCCAAAAGTTGCGTTTCGAAAATTTCAAATTCTGTCTCGACAAAATTTTTTGCTCGACTCAAAATCTCCGATCAAGTGAAAAAAAAAAACAAAAAAAAACATATATATGGTGTTACTATATATAGATATAAAAACTCGCTCGCATATTCTTATACGTTTCTAGTCCGAATCTTGACTTTTCAAAAATGTCACTTTTTTTCAAAAAAATACCCTTTTCTTTAAAAAACAGATCTATTTTTCAATTTCAACGATGAAAAGACTCTTTTAAAAAAACATCAAATTTTATAAAATAACATCATTTTTTTATAAATCGTCGCCCTTTTTCTTTTGAACACGGGATTCAGTTTTCATTTTCAGCATTTGTTTCAAACTGAATCCAGCAAAACTCGATGTTATTTTTTTTTTTAAATAACATCTTTTTTTATAAATCGACACCCTTTTCCTTTTGAAAATCAATTCCCAGAGCCTCCAGTCTCTGATGGCCCTCCAGGCGATGGGGCGCGCTCCAGCTTAGGCTGCACGACTAACGAGGAAATCGAGGCCACGTGAATGTCACCGGTCACAAAATGGTTGGTGGTGGTGGATCTCTGCTCCAACTCTTCAATTTTACGCTTCAGCGTTTCATTTTCTCGTTACAGTGCGTCAATGATGGCATAGAGCTTATCCATCTCCGCGCCTTGTTTCTGGAGCACACGCTCCAAGATGTGCATTTGAAAGACTTGTTGTTTATAGAGCGTGTAGTAGACGTCCTTCCTGCGTTGACGCCAAGAATTGCGCAGTTCAATCTGATGTGTCATTGCCGCCACGCGATTCTCGAAGCTTGCCTGCGTGGGTCGGACGCGCATGATATCACTCTCTGTCCAGTACAATTTGTGTTCTCCATCGGGATGTGGTTCGTAATCCCATCGCAATGAAGCAGGACAATCTCGAAGCTCCGGCATGACGTCGAGCACGCGAACCCGGTATTTTTTCGCACCGGACGATCAGTAGCTTTCCGTTTTCCAATCTAGGACCACATGATTGCGAAGCTTTTGCTGGATCAATTCCGTGGAGCCCGTCGGCCACAACAAGACCTTGAACCAGACGGCATGCGGGTGCAGCGGGCGATTGATGTAAAAATGTCCTCGCTCCACGCCGCCCGGTTGCTTGGATCCAGAACTTTGAGCTGTTTTTTCGCTCGATACGTAGTTGATGGTATTGGCTAAATGCATGGCCGAGCTTGAAAGTCAAGCTTGAAAGTCAATTTCAAACTGAATCTAGTAAAACTCGACGCTCACTTAAGTAAGACAGCTTCAAAAAAAAAAAAAAAAAATTTATCCTCGAGAATGAATTCGATAGCTTTTGAAAAGTGACTAGGTTCTTCTTACAAGAATTGGATGTAGATGCAGTTGTAGATGTAGTTAATTTACGTCACACTAGAGCTGCACAATGGGCTATTGGCGACGGTCTGGGAAACATCCCTGAGGATGATCCGAAGACATGCCATCACAATTTTGATCCTCTGCAGAGGGGATGGCAACCCTGCTTCGGTAGCCCAACGACCTGCACGCGAAGTCGAGCACTTTACGGTAGAACAGTTTAACGAGGACCAATAGCTCACACCTTCGGACCCTACACAGACTGATCCAAGTGGTCAACCACCCGCACACTTACCGCAGACGGTGATTCTTGACTTCCGTGATCTGTTGGGAACCGTGTCTTAACGATCAGTCCACTGCGGGACGTTCATTTGGAGGAATTACATTTTTGTGTCAGGAACTTAAAATACGCGTTTACTCCATCAAATCATTAATATTGAACCTAGGATGGCAAAATTCGATCAGTTTAGAGGCGTTCTCTTTTTTCTTTTTTTTTTTTTTGCTTAATGTACAAATTAAATAGATACTTTTTTAAATAAAAAAATAGTTAAAAAAAATATAGGATTATTGCGGAAAATATTTTATTTTTTAAAAAAAAATTATACTGAATCTAAGAATTTAAGTTATAGTGTGCTTGTGTTTAATATGAAACATAAAAATAATCAGATTAAAACGTTCAAAACTGATACACCTAAAACATCTTAAAATTTGATATATATTAAATTTTTAAAAAAATCAATAACTAACAAAATATATTAAGATATTTTAATTAATAATTGGGAAAGCTATTAGCATTAAGTTTTAAATTTTGGGTCTTTTAATCTAATTTATTTGAAATAATTTTCTAAATCTGTGGTATTTGTTAAAACGTGTTACAGTTCTTTAACGATTTAAAGCCAATAAAATAAATGGGTAAAAGCTTACCTCTTTCTTTAAATCGTTCTTTCTTCTTTTGCGGATCTGACTGTATTTTCCTGTTAATAGATACCTGGAGACGTAATTAATAGAATAATACTAAAGAATAATAGGAAAATTTTAATGAAGATATTTACAAATTTACAATTAAGGCGTAGAAGTAATCATTTTGAACGGAGCGGTTGCTCCCCAAGTGTTCGGAAAAAAACATTAATACTAAAAAAAATAAACTCAACGTTACGGTTACAGCTAAAAAAGAGTTTTTGGCTCTGTCCGCCAGATGGAGGTGGCGGATTCGTAACACTCTCCCACCTTGTGGTCTGAAATAATTGAAGAGCTCAACAAGTTCAAACGTTGTGGTGGTCTTATAGCTCGTCCAACTCTGGTCACTGGAAAAGTGATAGGGTAGCTGGTTCGATCGCCACTCTGGATATCAGACTTTTGAATGGCTGCTCCATCATTCTGGTCACTCACAGGAATTGTTGAATCAGGTGGGTCCTTTCTTTCGATGATTCTAGGGACAAATTCTAGAGGTTGAAGTTCTAGAGGGTAGAGTCTTTGCACTGGACGGAGGAAAATACTGTTTTCCGTTTTGACTCTAGCAAGGCGAATCACATTGTCCTTTCCGGGTAGAATCTCTACAATTTTAGCTAAGGGCCAATGGATACGCTTTTTGTTGGCCTCCTCTAAAAGCACCAAATTTCCAACATTCACTTTATCAAATCTTTTGTTCTTATCAGAGTAGAGTCTCAACTGTCCTAGATATTCGCTGCGAAACCTGTTTCTCAAATCATTACGAAGTTGTTGTCTGTACTTGGCTCTACGACTAAGTTCTTTAGCATCTATTTCATCAATATCTGGGACTCCCGATGATGGTAGTTCATGGAGAAACATCATAGGTGTCAAAGGAGAAGGATCTTCTGCATCTTCAGACACATATGTAATTGGTCTAGAATTTAAAATCTGTTCGCACTCACATAGTATTGTGTTAAGTTCTTCATAGTTCAGGGAAGCATGACCCAGAACTTTTCTTAAGACTTGTTTAACCATTCTAACTAGTCTCTCCCACCATCCACCCCACCATGCGGCGGATGGGGGGTTAAATCTCCAACGTATCTTTTGAGTAGTTGTCATATTTTGTACTGTCTGCCAATCAATGTTCATGAGTGCTCTCTGCGTTCCTACGAAATTGGTGCCATTGTCAGAATAGATAATGTATGGCCTGCCTCTTCTTGAAATAAACCTCCTCAGGGATTGGATGAAGGCTTCCGTCGACAGAGATGTTATCAGTTCCAGGTGTAAAGCACGGTATATAGCACAGGTAAATAACACAATCCACGATTTGGAGCCATCACGAAGAAACAGTGGTCCTGCCAAGTCAATACCGACGACTTCAAATACCGCTGCGTCTCGGACTCTATCTTCTGGTGGAATCCCTGATAATACTTCTAGTTTTCGCTTATCGAATCTTTGACATGTAATGCACTTTCTTATGATGTTACGTATGGTTTTCCTTGACCTTAAAATCCAAAAGTTTTCTCTTAGAAGTGACATAAGTGTTGTTACTCCTGCATGTTGATGTTCGATGTGTTTTTCAATTATTAAACGGTGTACCACTGGATGATTGTAGGGTAAAAGCACAGGATACAGAAAACATTCTTTATCTTTCCTTTGAACTATATTTGTCTTCACTCTTAAAATTCCTTCTTCCGTTTCAATGGTTCTGAGAGTACGAAAATTTGAATCAGTTTTATTGGAAAAAGCGTCCTTTTGTATCAAACGATAAATTGCCTTTTCAGCTTTTTCAATTTCGGACACAGATAGGTTTTCTGAGGAATTCCTTTCTACTTTTCTTGAGTTTTGGTAAAATCGGAAAATCCAGGCAATCATTCTAACTATCTTCTTATAAGACGAGAAATATTTATAGTACCAATCGTAATCCTCATTCTCGTTATCAATCAGAGTAAGTATAGTTTTCCTCTTTTCTTTGTTTAATAGTTCTTCATCCGGTTGTTCTTCTGACTGGGGCCATTCTTCAAAAGGTAGATATAGGAAAGAAGGTCCCTCCCACCATTTCGATTTTTGCAATTGTTCAGGAGTACATCCTCTAGAAGGGAGGTCAGCAATATTTAAATTCCCAGGAACGTGTCTCCAGTCAGATATGTTCGTTAGCGATCTTATCTCTTGAACTCGATTGTGGACAAAGGTTCCCCAAGCTTGGTCCCTTTTGATCCAACCAATTGCTGTCGTTGAATCACTCCAATACGTTATAGGGTTACTTTTCATTCTTAAATCTTCTTGTACTGTTTTAGCAAGTCTAACACCAATTAAACACGATAGTAGTTCCAAACGTGGTATAGTCATTTCTTTTATGGGAGCTACGCGACTTCTAGCATTCACTAACTGGACTTTTGTACCAAATGTGGTTTCAATTCTTACGTATACACAAGTTGCATAAGCATGTTTGCTCGCGTCCGAAAAAACATGGATTGTAACGTTATCTTGATTTTCATAGTCTACATTTAGCCATCTGGGTATTTTTGTTTCAGAAAGTAGGTTTAACTGTTTTAGCCAAATTCTAAATCGTTTATGCAAAAGTTCGGGGAGAGTTTCGTCCCATTTAATTTTCTGGTTCCAAGTCTCCTGAAGAATTAGCTTTGGCACTAAAGTTACAGGAGCTGTAAATCCTATTGGATCAAAAACTTTCTGAGTTATGGACAAAACTTTTCTTTTGGTTACCGGTTCATTTAAATCATAGTTCTTGTTTACTTTGCAAATTAAACTATCTTCTTCTAAATCCCAAATTAGGCCTAACACTGGTATCTTCTCAGATTCGTTTTGTTCTGTGATGGAATTTGGTACGTTAGACTTCCAACATCTCAAATTAAAATGTGCGGATGCTAAAATTGATTTTGATTCTAATATGAACTTTTCAGCTTCGTTCACATCATTTAGACTTGTTAAGGAATTGTCGATGTAGAAAGATGATCTTAATAATTCCGCAGTTTGATTGAAATGTTCTGGCACATTGCTTAAGTGATGTTCTAGTGTAGCGGCTAACAAGTAGGGGCTTGATGTAAGGCCGAACACAACGCGCCTATGCCGATAAACCCTAATATTTCTTTCACTATCATACCACAAAAATCTCAAAAAATCGCGATCATTTTCTCTAACATTAATCTGAAGAAATGCTTTCTCGATATCCGACGAAATTCCTATTCGGTATTTCCGAAAACGGTTCACTATACTGGGTATAATTTCGATTAAGTTAGGTCCTTTAGTCAAACAATCATTAAGTGATGGTTTGTCTCTTGTGTGCGCTGATGCATTGAAAACCGGTCGGATTTTCGTAGTCTCACTGTTTTCTTTAAATACGGGTCTATGGGGTAAGTAATGTGTTCCCGAAATCTTATTGTCATTTACCACCTCAATAATATTCTCAGATTCCCAAAATTCAAAAATTTTCTGATATTCGTCCCTATGATTTGTACTAATTAGCTTATTTTCTGTTTTAACGAGACATTTTTCGGCCATAAAACGGTTATTGTGCAAAATGGAACTATCTACTACCCAAGGTAACGAAACTTCATATCTACCAGTTTTGTCTTTTCTAATCGTGTTCGCAAAATGCTTTTTGGTCTCTTCCTCTAATAAACTCTTAGTTTGATTTTCTTCTCGCGCAGAAATTCCTAAAGTGTCTAAGCGCCATAAATCTGTTAATTTAGAATCGGAAACATGCAAAGACAACGATAAACTTGACAAAGAATTTTCAATTTTCTTATCGTTATTATCAATTTTGCCCATTATTGTCCACCCTAGTTTTGTTTTTACTGCTAATAGTCCATTACTGAGATGTTTAATATCTCCGGTCAAGATTTTGCTAGCTATATCCGCTCCCAAGAGAAAATGTAATTCTTTCGGATCCTTTTCACACAAACAAACATTGTCGTTGATGAAAATATCACTAATATAAATTCCAAAATTCTTCAATTCCCTAACACTATTAGCATCGTTTAATTTCGGTAATGGTATACAAATTTTCTCCTGATCCATTACATCTACATTTAAAGAAAAACTCTTATCAATATTACTTAACTCTACACAATATCTTTTATGGGTTTCTTGTTTAACTATTCCTCCGAAAAGGCCGTGATTCACAGATTCTTCACCTAAACACTTCAATTTTAAAGATTCTGCAATAAATTTACTGACGTAACTTTTTTGTGACCCAGTGTCAAGAATCCCTCTAACATAATAATCTACATCATTAACATTAATGCATACAATTAAAGTCTGTAAAAGAATTTCTTTATAACTAGAATTATTAGCTAAAACACTATTTTCAGACATATTATCATTTGTTTCATAGTTAGATTTCTCTTTTTCCTTATTATTTAAACTATAACACATAATCGAAACATGACCACGTCCGCAATGTTTACATAAAATATTTTTATTTCTGCATTGACGGCTAATGTGAGAAAGGGAAGTACATTTAAAGCAAGCGCCATTCTTAAATAAAATATTTTTCTTTTCGTCTAAACTCAATTTTAAAGCGAGCGGGCATAGATCACTTCTGTGAGATTTACGACAGAAACCGCAATCCGATGAATATTTATGATTTTTTACTTCCGAAGAGCAAAACAGTTCGGCGCCGGTGATTATTTTTTGATTCTTATGTTCATTTCTATACCGCGGAGTGAAAGAAATAGTAGGTTTTTCTTTTTGATTTTCATTTCGAATGACTGACAAAGATGAACGCTCTTTAGCAATCAAAATTTTAGATAGAAAATCTAGTATATCTTTTGTATTATATGAAGAATTCTTAATCTCCTTATTAAATTCAAAAACCAAATCAGGGGGGATCATTTTTAATAACATGGGAGACAGCATAGCGCTATAAGTATCGGATAAAATATTTAGCGATTCTAAGCTTCGAATTTCTGTTTGAATCGCATCGAAAAGCTTTCGGAATGATTTCACATCACTGGAGTTTTTTAAGGGGGAAATATTCAAAATTTTATTCATGTGGGTGTCGATTAAAATTTCTTTGCGTCCAAATCTATCTTCTAACATTTTAATAGCATTATCATAATTTTCAGCCGTTATAGCAAATCCTTCGACAGTCTGAAGCGCTGTTCCCGACAAATAAAATTTCAAATAATTGAATTTGCTAATTTTATCTAATGAATTATTGTTGTGTATGGCTGATTCGAACGAGTTCCAAAAACTAAGCCATTGGCTTATATCTCCATAGAATTTTTGGATTGATAATTTCGGTAGATTTATTTGAACTTTATCTTGAAACATATTTTCTAAAGTGTTCTTTAAACTTGAATCGGGTGTGGTTTCGTTTTGAGATGTAAATTGTTTTGCGCTTTCGTTTGGAATCAATAATGATGAGTTTATTTTCTTTTTTGCTCTAAATTTCCATGTAATTATTTTTTCGCGATAATCCATGGCCGAATTAATGTCCGCATCAAGTTCTTTAGGATCCAGAATTTTTTGTAATTCACTGTCCAAAGTTTCTAATTCAGTTGCTAATTCCGTCAACAATTCTAACGACTCTTCTAAACAATCTGAAACAGTTTCTTTTTTGAGTTCAGTTTCGATGGTTTTCATTTTATTAGTCGCCGATGTTCTTACAATTCCTCTACGCTTTTTAAGTCGTGCAATCACGTCGTCAGCCATTGTTTAAGTATTCTAATTCTGACGATCTCTATCGTAAACAAACGTTTCAGTAAAACAGTTTCACTTTCGATTCCTATTCCCTTTCAATATCAAATTTATTTATCTATTTTCAAGAACAGTCAGGTCCCTGTTCGGGCGCCAATTAATGTTAAAACGTGTTACAGTTCTTTAACGATTTAAAGCCAATAAAATAAATGGGTAAAAGCTTACCTCTTTCTTTAAATCGTTCTTTCTTCTTTTGCGGATCTGACTGTATTTTCCTGTTAATAGATACCTGGAGACGTAATTAATAGAATAATACTAAAGAATAATAGGAAAATTTTAATGAAGATATTTACAAATTTACAATTAAGGCGTAGAAGTAATCATTTTGAACGGAGCGGTTGCTCCCCAAGTGTTCGGAAAAAAACATTAATACTAAAAAAAATAAACTCAACGTTACGGTTACAGCTAAAAAAGAGTTTTTGGCTCTGTCCGCCAGATGGAGGTGGCGGATTCGTAACAGTATTCATTCCCAGGGATGATGAGGGACAGATCCTCAAAGAAAAATTTCGTTTTAGAAAATATCTGTGCCTTTAAAAAATAACTTTTTTTAAAATCAAAATAATATAATTTTTTTTATTTATTCCGGATTTAATGAACTCTCATCATTGATTTTGTTTGTAAAACATCATTTTCAAAAGAGAAAGGTAAATGAGGAAAAACAATCACCTAGAGGCATATGGTTTATCAACCACCAAATAAATAAAATAATAAATCCAGTTCCTGTCTAAGTAAATTCCTGGTTATGTATGCGCTTTTCCTATTTCTTAATTTTTACTCATAAAGAAGACAATTAAAGATTGCATGAAACTTGACTAAAAAATTCCCCCACAACATAAAGAAGATTTTAAAAACAATTTCTCTTTAATATTTAGGAAATATTTTCCATAACAAACTTTCATTTATAAAACTTCAAGGAATTATAAAAAAGTTATTCAAAAGAATTTTTTATTTTTTTAAGAAATGTCTTTTAAAAATAATCCCTTCAAAATGAACATAGAAACTTATATTCCCCTGACAACTCCGTGGACATTTCCGTTTTGAATAATAATTGTAACTATCATAATCCTATAAAAAAACAATTATTTTATAAACGATTTCTAACCCCTGGTTACGTATGCGCTTTTCCTATTTGTTAATTTTTACTTGTAAAGAAGAAAATTAAAAATAGCATAAAACCTGTCTAAAAAATTTCCCACAAAATGAAGATTTTAAAAACAATTTCTCTTTAATATTTAGGAAATATTTTCCATAACAAACTTTCATTTATAAAACTTCAAGGAATTATAAAAAAGTTATTCAAAAGAATTTTTTATTTTTTTAAGAAATGTCTTTTAAAAATAATCCCTTTAAAATGAACATAGAAACTTATATTCCCCTGACAACTCCGTGGACATTTCCGTTTTGAATAATAATTGTAACTATCATAATCCTATAAAAAAACAATTATTTTATAAACGATTTCTAACCCCTGGTTACGTATGCGCTTTTCCTATTTGTTAGTTTTTACTTGTAAAGAAGAAAATTAAAAATAGCATAAAACCTGTCTAAAAAATTTCCCACAAAATGAAGATTTTAAAAACAATTTCTCTTTAATATTTAGGAAATATTTTCCATAACAAACTTTCATTTATAAAACTTCAAGGAATTATAAAAAAGTTATTCAAAAGAATTTTTTTTTTTTTTTTTAAGAAATGTCTTTTAAAAATAATCCCTTCAAAATGAACATAGAAACTTATATTCCCCTGACAACTCCATAGACATTCCCGTTTTGAATAATAATTGCAACTATCATAATCCTATAAAAAACAATTATTTTATAAACGATTTCTAACCCCTGGTTATGTATGCGCTTTTCCTATTTGTTAATTTTTACTTGTAAAGAAGACTTTTACACCATTTTGTATCAACACTATTAAAAGAATGAAAAGATATTGAAATCTCTATACACTGAAAAGCACAAAACTGAGTTTTAAGAATATGAAGAAACAAGAACTTAATTTATTAATTAAACTGATTTATTAATTAAACTTCATTAAACTGAATCTAGTAAATCTCGACGCTCACTTAAGTAAGACAGCTTCAAAAAAAACAAAAAAAAAACATTTTTTTTGATCCTCGAGAATGAATTCGATAGCTTTTGAAAAGAGACTAGGTTCTTCTTACAAGAATTGGATGTAGATGTAGTTGTAGATGTAGTTAATTTACGTCGCACTAGAGCTGCACAATGGGCTATTGGCGACGGTCTGGGAAACATCCCTGAAGATGATCCGAAGACATGCCATCACAATTTTGATCCTCTGCAGAGGGGATGGCACCCCTGCTTCGGTAGCCCAACGACCTGCACGCGAAGTCGAGCACTTTACGGTAGAACAGTTTAACGAGGACCAATACCGCACACCCTCGGTCCCTACGCAGACTGATCCAAGTGGTCACCCACCCGCACACTGACCGCAGCCAGTGATGCTTGACTTCGGTGATCTGCTGGGAACCGTGTCTTAACGATCAGTCCACTGCGGGACTACAGGAATTGGTAGAAAAGGGATATCGAATGTCCGATTTGCTCAGACAAAGTGACGCTGGAAGCGTATATAAAGACGCATGCAGAATTCAAACATGGTTTCAATGAAAAAACTGAGTGCATTTTTTGTGGAAAATACACATTTGGTGCGAATCGTCCCAAAGTAAACAACAGCCACGTTGAAAAATGCTTTGCCCGCCTGAGAAAAAACAACCGAAAAAACAAAAAAGTTTGCTTTATCCAAATGGACGACACTCCCATAGCTGCTGAAACCAGTGCAGCCTCTGAAATGGATTCTCTCGAAAGCTCCATTCGCAGATTAGGTGACTGCGCTCCATTTGATCCCTCATTACTTTATCGTCGACTCAACCGTCGAGACATGGAGGAGGAGGCGCAACAGGCTGGATTTTACGAAAACTACCCGGGTGACTTTCAAGAGTTGACAGACACGGGATCGTTTGCCGCGTTTGATGAAGAGAGCAATTTGGATCGCGAGCCCTTGGCTCTGTTTCGAATGTATTTTTCCGGCGATTGGACACTCTATCATGTTTTTATTCGATCGTATGCCTTTTCTAGTTTCAAGACTCACATGTCTTCTGCCTTTGACGCCAGTGCAATGGTCGTGTCGTCCTTTTGGTGTTTGTGCGACGGTTGCTCGGAAGCCCAACCCGAAGCCATGGCGCGTGATAAACTCCATCGCCACATGATTGTGGCCGTGCGAGATCGAGATGCCTACCTCAACGCTTGGATGCGCATCCGCGTGACGTTTGAATCCGAGCGCTAATGCAAAGGCCACAAACCGATCGTGTCGGTCATGCATTTAGCCAATACCATCAACTACGTATCGAGCGAAAAAAACAGCTCAAAGTTCTGGATCCAAGCGACCGGGCAGCGTGGAGCGAGGACATTTTTACATCAATCGCCCGCTGCACCCGCATGCCGTCTGGTCCATGGTCTTGTTGTGGCCGACGGGCTCCACGGAATTGATCCAGCAAAAGCTTCGCAATCATGTGGTCCTGGATTGGAAAACGGAAAGCTACTGATCGTCCGGTGCGAAAAAATACCGGGTTCGCGTGCTCGACGTCATGCCGGAGCTTCGAGATTGTCCTGCTTCATTGCGATGGGATTACGAACCACATCCCGATGGAGAACACAAATTGTACTGGACAGAGAGTGATATCATGCGCGTCCGACCCACGCAGGCAAGCTTCGAGAATCGCGTGGCGGCAATGACACATCAGATTGAACTGGGCAATTCTTGGCGTCAACGCAGGAAGGACGTCTACTACACGCTCTATAAACAACAAGTCTTTCAAATGCACATCTTGGAGCGTGTGCTCCAGAAACAAGGCGCGGAGATGGATAAGCTCTATGCCATCGTTGACGCACTGTAACGAGAAAATGAAACCGTGAAGCGTAAAATTGAAGAGTTGGAGCAGAGATCCACCACCACCAACCATTTTGTGACCGGTGACATTCACGTGGCCTCGATTTCTTCGTTAGTCGTGCAACCTCAGCTGGAGCGCGCCCCATCGCCTGGAGGGCCATCAGAGACTGGAGGCTCTGGGAATTGATTTTCAAAAGGAAAAGGGTGTCGATTTATAAAAAAAGATGTTATTTAAAAAAAAAAAATAACGTCGAGTTTTGCTGGATTCAGTTTGAAACAACTGCTGAAAATGAAAACTGAATCCCGTTTTCAAAAGAAAAAGGGCGACGATTTATAAAAAAATGATGTTATTTTATAAAAAATTGATGTTTTTTTTAAAAGAGTCTTTTCATCGTTGAAATTGAAAAATGGATCTGTTTTTTTAAAGAAAAGGGTATTTTTTTGAAAAAAAGAGTCGAGCAAAAAATTTTGTCGAGACATTTGAAATTTTCGAAACGCAAATTTTGGGTGGTCGTTATCATATGCAGTCGTTGACGTTTGGCCACGCCCACTTCCGGTTTAGTTTTCTTCAGTGGAGCGTTGGAGCCAAGCTTCGAGTCTCGACACACTCTCAACGCATCGCCAGAATGTAATTGTACCCAAGACCTTGGAATTCAATTTATATCTCAAACCCCCAGCCCCAGGATTTGAGAGCCAGGCCATTTCAAAAGCTTTCACATGATCCACGTGACGCAACCCTCTCAAAGGTTTCAAAATATCCTGGGTTGGGTGATAAAGCCACATCCTCTGGATCCAGTGATGATGTTGTTTCAAACAAATGTCCTGTCACGTGATATCCTAAAACTGCATTGAGCGGATGTGTTTTGTCGAATGATTTCCTGGAAATGCATCCGGTGATATCCTAAAACTGCATCGGGCGGATGTGTTTTGTCGCAACATTTCTTGGAAATGCATCCGGTGACATCCAAAAAGTGTATTTGGGGAATGCGTTTGTCAAACCATTTCCTGGAAATGCATTCAGTGACATCCTAAAACTGCATCTGGCGGATGTGTTTTGTCGCACGACTTCCTGGAAATGCATCCGGTGACATCCAAAAAGTAAATCTGGCGGATGAGTTGTGTCGCTCCATTTCTTGGAAGCACATCCGGTAATTTGTCACATGAGATTCTAAAACTGCATCGGGCGGATGTGTTTTGTCACCCCATTTCTTGGAAACGCATCTGGAAAGGGTTTCATTGGACCGGATGTTCTGTCACATGACATCTTGAAAATGCATCAGCGCCCTCTGTGTGTCTATAAAAGGGCTTGCACGCCGAGGAAAATGTTATATTTTGATATAGAGTCATTTCGAGATGGCAAATCATTTTATTGTAATTTCCTTCCCCTGACACCGGATCAGGCATTTCCATCTTATGCTTTTCCTCGGGAGGTGCTGTTGATGGGAAAGCCAGAGGTCGTGGAATTGGGGGACGAGGCGCATCCAGTGCTTCGATTCCTCGACCCGGAAGGTTATTCCAATGTGAGGCGGGTGGGAGGCGTCTTTACGAGATTTAGGGATCAAGAGTTGCGTCTCCAAACTGATTTGAGTCATGTGAGCCCAGCTTTCATGACTTTTAATAGCTTTGGAATGCGATGGCTGACAACGATTTTGAGTGAGTGGTTCTCGAAAGGATATCACGTGACAGAGGCTTTACGGATTCGCCCAGCCAGCGAAATTCGTAATTGCCTCTTTTCGTTACCTTTCGAGAATTGGTATTACGCCCCACCCGAGACCTGCCCGATTTGCTAGGAAGAGATGATGGAAATGCCTCATCGTACTCTTTGCCAGCATGAATTTCATGAAAAATGTCTGATCGATTGAATGCGTACTAGCAGTCAAAAGACTTGCCCCCTTTGCCGACAAACCATCGAAATTTAACTCTATCTCAAAGCGATTTTTTTAAAATACACACGATGCCAACATTGGGTGTTGTGGCGCAAAACACTTGAGAACACACACATTGAAATTCATTTTTTCGTTTTGAAATGGCTGCTGCGGAGCCTCTTTGGTTTTTTTGGCTCGCCAACATTGGGTACACACACATTGAAATCAATTGCTTTTGTTTTGAAATGGTTTCTGCGGAGCCTCTCTGGTTCTTTGGCTCGCCAACATTGGGTACACGCACATTGAAATCAATTGTTTGTTTTGAAATGGCTTCTGCGGAGGCTCACTGGTTTTTTTTGTCATGTTTACTGGCCAAAATTGGTCATTTCATCGTCACACACAACTAAAATATGCGTCACGACAGGGCAGTGGGAACATTTCAGCAAACAGCGTCGCGACAGAGCAGCGAGAATCGAGACTTTGAATCGTGCATTTCATTTTGTCGTTTTTAAAATTATTTTGCAAGGGTCAGGGTGCCCAGCTATTTTTTCGAGTGACTGCGTGACGAGTAGGTCGAGAGCCGTCAAACCGAGTCGCGGGGCTGGTTTAACGGCTCCTGCCATTGACGCCATGCAACAGACCTTTTGGAATCCACCCCCTGCGGAAATGGACGGATAGACACAACAACAGTTTCCAATTCAATATTTTAATCATTTATTTTCTATAAAAAAATTACTTTTTACAAATGAAAGCATTTACATGACATTCTTTTCTTCTTTGATAAGGATTTTACATGACATTTTTTTCTTGTATCGCTTCGATGAGGCAGGGGGTTGAGGATGCATCTCCTTCCACAGGGTCTTGCTCAGCAAGTTTCTCCTTTCGTTTAGCGCTTCGAGGGCGACTCCCTTCTGGGCAAAGAGTTGTTCCACGGCCATCGTTCTCGCCTCCGTGGCCGTGCAGTTGAACGGGACTGGCAGCGTGTGCTGGTGGTAGCAGACGTACATCTTGTTGCCTTTGCACTTGACGCGACGAACGTGGGGCACCCTGTTCCCCACGTTCCAGTTCTCCTTGGAAAAACTTTTTTTGCGTCATGGATCGGACGCCCAAGACTCGGTGGTCCAAGTCTAGCAAGGTGAGCACGTGCTTCAGGACATGTCTCCAGCTCCATCTCAAAGACGCGAGGCTCGACCATGTCCACATAGTGGGATCGGCAACATCGATGCAGCAACTCGAGATTGGAAAACAGGCTGTGGGTCTGGGTGACGCTCTCCTCGGGGAAATGGAAGTCGGCTGGAAACTGCATGACCAGAATGTACACTTGGTCTGGATTGCAGACGGGTGTAAAGGAAATTTCGAGTGGAATTTTTCTTTGGTTGGGCAAGACCATCCACGTGTATTCTCCGCAAACGTCCACATTGGAAATTTTGGGTTGGCAGCGATGCGAGCAAATTTCGGGTGTTGACACCCGAAACAAAAGTTGACAGAGTCAACTTTTGTTTTGTGGGTGTCCTCTGAAAGTTGTTTGGAGTAAAGTCCATGCTGTCGATGATTTCTTCAAAGCTCAAGCTTAAACCAACATTGTAAAAAACATTTAAAAAAAATAGATTGAATCATTTGGCAATCCAATGGAATCCCAGGGATATTACTCCCAGGCTCGCTTTGCGTTTAAGAGTTTTTTTTGCAAAGGTCACGGTGCTCAGCTATTTTTTCGAGTGACTGCATCACATGGATGGGGGGGGGGAGTTGTCAAACCACGCCACGTGATTCTTGCCATGGTTCCTGGGGGGAGAGACTCGTTTCAACACTGTGCAAACGGGATAACTCACACACACATTTCCACTAATGCATGGTATAGACGGTCGCAATGTATTCATTTTGTAAAGAGATAAAAAAACACAGATTCATAAAAAACTCGTTTATTGGACGTCTACCAAAAAAATACACATGTTCAAATGATGATTTACAAAATGGGATGAGATACACTCACGTTCAATGATGAGGAATCGGCTCCATTGTCATGTGAAGAAATTTCGAGAAGCCACCCGTCACCGCTATCCACCGATGACAGTTCTCTCGTGAACAGTAGACACATCTGCCCAAGGGTCGGGTGGCATCTTGTTTCAAAACAACCGTTTTCAAGTCCTTCGCATGATGAAATTGCGGCAACCTCGCCCCATTTTGTTTTTGTCACAGCGTCTGTCAACACCAAATTACGCACTCTCATCTCGTACAGTTGTTCCAGCAACACTTGAGGGCGGATGGGTCCATCGACAGCATGGAAAATGTACCCATTCGTGATGGTGTGGTCGTCATTTCGTATGCAAAGCACAGCAAATGAGTGCGTATGCCGACCGGAAAAATATATTTTACGCCTCGGTTCGTACTTTTCTCGTGGATGGCTCGTCTCTTGAATGGTTGGAGGAGGCTGGACGAGCGTCGCTGGAGATGCTGGGTTTTGGAGAAGGATCGGATGGTTTGAACACCCTCAAGGAGTTGGAGGCGATGGATGTCTGGCAAGAGTCCTTGGTGTGGGGACAACGTGGCTGCTGGATGGCTGGGAGGGCCCCGAGACGGGAGATTTGGTATGCCGTTTCGTTGGCTTGGACTGAGGAGGAGGAGAGGCAGTTTTCCCGGGATCTGTAGTCTTGGGCAGCGACTAATGGAATTCTCGGTGGATAGACTTGAGAGGGGGCCATCTGTACGATCGAGCGTGGCGTTGGCTTGAGTTTCTTGTCAGGGGGTGAGTCTACAGGCATGGGTGGAGAGGCTGGCTCATGGAGTTGAGGCTCAGGTGTGGGAGGCAGTGGAGAAATCAGCTTCGGCAGATCAAAATCCATAGCAGTGGGCGTCGGAGGCGATGGTGAAGGCACTGACCGGAGATTCAATTCGGCCAAGTCGTCGTCGTCAGAGGAGATGGGCTCGTAATCGAGATTGTCAGCCATGGTTTGAAGAGCAGAGAGAACTGGCAGTTGAGGATCGCTGGTTCTGAATGATCTGAAGACTCTAAAGTTGAAGTAAAATAAATGAATAAATAAAACCAGATTGTCCTCGAATGAAGATTCTTTATTAAAAAATTACATACAAGTTCTAAGGGTTTTAAATACTATTTCGTGAGTTAGAAAAACTTCTATGACTTCACACTACTATAATATTTTATACACTATATAATTACTAATCTAAACATTATATTACTGCAATTATATTACTAATTCATAAAACCTTTTAATAAAGCAATTAATTTCAAGATGAGAGTTTAGCGAGAGTTTCATAAATAACTAACATAAAAATGTTATACTGAGCTTTTAAATATAAGATATTAAAATAGTTTTATTTACTGATGCAAAATGTAACACCAATTGTTAGTTATTGTTAGTTATATTATCTGAATAAGAAAACAATATTTTCTTTAACATATTAGAGCCTAAATAAGAAAATAAAATCTCTTAATAAAGTTAAGTAACACTACTAAACAGATTATTAAACAATTACCCATTGACTTTTGAGCATTTTTAAGAATATTTTCAACTTTATTTTCATTTTTCAAAACACATTGCAGAAGTTCTTCAATATTTTCGGACATATTTTTTCTATCTTTTATTGCCTTCACGCACATAATATACTGCTGAGGATCAGGGACAAGCTTAAAAAGCTCCGGAAAATGGCAATCATAAAGTCTTCTACAATGAAAAAAGACAACAAAAATTTATAAAATAAACAATTTATCATAGAGTAACTAAAATATTAAATAGATATTATGTATTTAAAGTGAAAAACTAATCTAGGAGCACAACCTGTGTTTGAGACAACCCTCAGAAACTCTGTGACAATAACTTTTAAGCAAAAAAAATCATTTGAAAAATTCATGCATATGATGTCTTTTTTAACTAATTTCTTTAATGATATGTAAAATGGACCATCCAAAATTTTATATGATAAATCAAGTTCTAGAAAAATTTAGAAACTTATGAATTGCAATTTCCACTTAAAAACTGACACAACTCGAAAAACTAAACTAGCCAAGATTAAAAATTCTTTTTATGACAAAAATTACATTTTACACACGAAAATTGTAAGACTGAAAACTAACAAGGCTTCAGCAAAAAACATAAATTAACTGTTTAACCAATTTATCTCTAATCCACAGTCTCAAAGAAATTTACTAGTAAAAAAAGTTAACAAATTTTAAATAACAATTTAAAAAAAACAGTACTGAAAATTTTTACTGGCCAGAAATTTGATGAAAGAAAAGGATTAAAGAATGGATTTTAACCATGAAAAATTTATATCAACCATAAGTTACAGAAATTAATTAAAGAAACAAATATTTAATTAATTTGAGTTCCTTGTCAATAGAATCATTACCTTTTTTGAAAGTGTAAAAATGCTAAACATTTTTTTTTTTTTTTAAATTCTTAAAATCTCTTAGAAAGAAAAAAGTTAAACTTACTTTTGGTCACTATATCATAACAAATAACTGAGTTAAGATATTATAATAATTTTCAAAATAATGGATTGTACACAGAATAACACAACATTGAACTTATTGGACATTATATTGGAAATGACACTAGATGTTATAATATAAAATTCACTATAAAGGAGGTGTTAATTTTAAAGAACAGAGACTATTTTTCTTCAAAACCATAAAAATAAAATGATAAGGCAGTTTTTTTTTTTTTTTTTTTACAAATGCGCAATTTATTTTTAAATATATAAAAATTTTAAAAAGATAAAATTTTAAAATATTCTCATAAAAAACAGCTAAAAATATAACTTTGAAAAAGGCTAGAAGTTATAAAAGTTTTCTTCACATTTATTATTAATATTATAACGAATACAACATTAGCATCTATTATACACTTATCTTTCCAAATTGTTTAAATCCATAATTTATAACTTTATTTTCAAACAAATCTACAAAATAAAAAAAGTGCAAAATGCTTTTAATACACAAGTAAAATGTTAAGTTTAGAACATATCAGTTGATATATCCTTACCAAAATCTAATTTAGGTGTGATGCAAAACAAAAACAGAAAATAATAAAAAAATAATAATCTGATAAGTATTAAAAAAAAATTTTAAAGTCAAAAATATTATGGAAAATAAATTAATAAAACCATTCAATTACCCTGCCAAATAACAAATTTATGCTTAATATATTACTAATCATATTTTAACGTAGTAAAAAAAAAAACTTTTAACTTTTAAAAAAACTTTTTAAAAGCAAATGAAGATACTTGGTGCCTGATATTTGTTAAATGTGGTATTTTCAAAGTAACAAGAATATATAATGCATGCCAAATAAACAACAAATTATAACTAATAAATTAAAAGTAGATGCATATTACATAACAGATTTGATAAATGGAGCTTAACAAAATGCTTTAATGACTAATAAATCCAATTTTAACAAAACACTTAAAAGCTATTTTTTAAAATTCTCTTAAAACGCCAGTGTAATAAATAAAAAAATAGCAAACTAATGAAGATTTATTAATAAAACCGCACAATATCATCTATGCTCTGATTGTTAAGAAGGTTTGCAAAATATTTTTATCCCTTTTAATATTACTATTATTTTCCAACAAAATAACATAAATAATTTCTAAGAATAAAATATACAATTTTGTTAACGTGATTCTAAAATGAAGCATCTAAGTAATTCAAATACAAAATCTACACTTACCGAACTCTAAGAGCAAGAGTGTTTACATCCCTTTTCAATTGATCGACAACATTCAAGCCGTAAGTAATCATGTTATCAACTTTGTTTATTGTCAAATTTACTTTAACTCGAGCAAAATGATGACCCATGGCAAGTTTTGATTTCATAATTGTATTTTCATCATGAAATGACTTCATCAGCTTTCGAAAATGCATCCATATACCTATAACATCAAATAAGATAATGATGTTACTTTTTTTAAACGTATAAGGCAAATATTTATATCATATACAAATGAAATTTTTAAAAACGTTTATATTTCATACACTAGTAACTAAGCTATATATCTTTTAAAAAATATGTAATAAAAGAAAACTTAATTAACAAATTTCATTTTCAATAATTGATCACTTTTTTCATTAAAATATTTGTTCAGATAATTATTCTTTTGCTTATCTACTTAGCATTTAATTAAATAACACCATTTGATTTTTTAATGAAGTTAGTTCTCTCTTCCTTTGAAAGCATTGAACTCCTGTTTGCAAAATAAGTAAAGAAATATTTTTACACCTTCAGAAACTAATAGATGAAAGTATAAAAGCCCATCTATAATATTGTATGTTGGTAGGAATAGAAAAGAATTTTTTTTTTTTTTAAAAAAAAGGTCATGTATAGAGCATATCATATCCTGTCTATTAAATTTTAAAACACTGTTAAAACTAATGATTGCACAGTCTTTCCCTTTTTTTTTCTTTTTTTTTTTGCAAATAAAAGAGGTTAGACTCTCAGTTTACAGTTTTATTAATGAAATCTCAGTTGCTCAAGAGATATTAATTTAAAAGGTTTTCAATTTATTCTCAAATATAAAAATATTATAGTAAGTAAACATAAATTTTGTTGAATAAACACCGGTAACATACATATATGTCTTTTTCCTATATATATATATTTTAAATTTACATTATAAATTATGAAAACATTTTTATTCAATTAAATTATCAAGTGATTAAAATCAAAGATTTCTTTTAAAAATAAATTGGTTAATATCTGCAATTAAATTCAACTGATTTCAATCACTACACTCCTGATCATAGAAAGAAGATAATCAAAAGCTGCAATATGAAAGAAACAATAGAGAGAAACAAATGTTTAATATTCAAGCGTCAAAATAGACTAGAATTTTACTAATCTTCATTTACCTCTAATAATTTCAGTAACAGCTCCTGAAGAAGAACAATTAAGACCTCATAATTTTATCATAATTTTCTACGCTTTTGTCATTTAATTTTTAAAGGTGTAAAAAAATCATCAAAATAATTATTGTGGTATACATGTTTAAAATTTTTTAATAGAAGAACGGAAAAATTAGGAAAGAATATTAATAGTTTGGGAGTCACTGCATTAATAAGTACATGGGTACGAGCACTGTGGCAGAATTTTTTCGGGCTTTCGGTGACAAAGGTAATTTTAATAATAACAAAGGTGTATGTTACTAATTTAAAGTAACAAAAAAAAAAAAAATGCTTATAATTATTTTTATTGAACAAGTAATATTTTTTTATCTAATATTATGGGCGATATTCTCGCATTTTGTTGGGGAGAAAAACGCACCAAATATTTCTTTGTAGCATTTTGTAAATTTTCACCACTGAAAATCATTAAATCCGTAGCCCTGTGGCAGAATTTTTTCTTCCAAAAAGAAAAATCTTTCTGCAAGAACTCTGTAATGCTCTGCGACAATGTCGCTGCGATTCTGCCACAGGGGCTATGAAAAAATGGAAAACTAAGAGCAAAAACCTTAGATAATAAAAAAAAATTTATATAATAACATCTTATTTTGAAAACTTTTCTTGAAATTTAATTTACCTGCAGAAACACACTTTAGGTTCTCCAATCCTTCCCTCCATGTCTGAAATGCGACAAGGAAAACGACACTGCGAAATTTGCTTATGTCAATGACGCTATCTTGAACTGGAGGTAAAAAAGTTGCTATTTCTTCAAACTCTGTTGTCCGAAATAACGAGTAGCCAGTTGCATCTTCATATAAAACATATAGTTAATGCTAAAAAAAGAAATTGGAAACTTAAAATAACTTGTGACATAATAAAAACTAAATTGAAAACTTTTGAGAGAAATATAAATTCATTAAAGTCATATGAATAAAAGTGTCAGTATTGGAGATTTCAGGTATAAAATTTATTGTTGGGTGTGCTTCTTATTTTGGCAAGAGTAAAATTTTTCAAACAATAAGAATTAGAACTAGAAATAATAGCAAAAATGGGAGATTTTATTACCAATAAACACTACGAAGTACAGTGCCTATTCTAAGGGTCACACTCTACACTCTAACGAAGAAAAAGAAATAAATTTAAACTATTTGCAACCGAAATAGATCCATATCATAAGGTTTTTTAATTTATTTATTTATTCCATGCCTTTACATGCTGACAAATGATGAGAACTGAATATTAAGAAAAATAAAGCTAAGATAGAATATAAATAATTAGATAGGTTATATAAAGACATTTTTAAAATGACAAACTGTTACCATTTTAGAAATATTTTAAAACCAATTCAAAAGTTGATTTAAAAATTATAATATTGTCAATTTATAAATTGAACATGTGCGGCTGCAAACAGAACCTTGTTGTTTGTTTACAATTTGAAGTTTAATAATTGAAGTAAAGGTGTTTATTTTACTTTTGATTATTATACCAACTATTCTCACTGCTTGTAATTTTTTCGCATGTGAGTGGAAATAAATTGAATGGTAACCGATCAGAATCTCGTTCGTAAAAAATTCATGCATTCATTCTCAAAATCTGTGATGTCATTTCTCATGGGGCATAGGTAGTGATTGTAAACAAACAATCAATTGCTGAGGCCTGGGTGGCAAGGTTCCCATAGGATTAACATTGCGAAGTTTAAAAATAAAGTATTTCTAACTAATATTTTGATTTTATTTTGAATTGTGCTTATATATTCTGAAAGATAGTTTGATAAACTTGTAAAATCAAAGTAGTTTTGATTAAAAAATTTTATTTTAAAAGGTGGACTGATAAATCCTATACATATCATAGCCTATACATTCAAATTCATGTTGGATTTCTTCTTAACAGTATTTTTTTAATTTGAATAGTTCTTATATTGTTTTTAAAACCTGTCTTATGAACTTTGAATTACGATTTATTTATGATTTATTAATACTATTTTAATTCTCTAAATTGGTGATTCACCTTAGATCTTGTGTACATATGGATTTAAAACATATGTTGTGTGTTTACCAAAATGTATATTATTATTCAAGATTTATATCTTTTTTCGTTTATTTTGGTTGTGCAAGGATTGCCAATTAGGCTTTAGCTACAAATAATCAATGGCTTAGGTCTAAGTAGCATTGCATAGGATATAGCATAGAAGTGTATGATAACAAAAGTCTTTATTCATATATTGCTCATAATTTTTTTAATTTTAGTTTAAAAACTTAAAAATATGATGCATTTGAGATTATAAATATCCATTTTAAATTTTATTCAGATTATAAATGTGTTTACACATGTTAATGTTTAAGTGTGTTTCCACCTCATTTAATATATCTATGATTCTATTAATGCTAAAAAATTATATTATAACTGGCTTTTTATTTTGTGCTACATTTTTAATTTAATGTTTTTATATGCATGCAATTATTTTTAGAAATATTTAGATGCGTTATGTTAAATTGTACTGTATAATTATTTAATGTAAACTCTAATTTGGCGAGTTTAAGTTCAATCGATAGTTACCTCTTATTTTTATAAGGGTTGCGTGTTTAAATTACAGTTTTGTGTAATTAAGTGTTCCACAGTAGACTGATAGTAAAGACACGGTTTCAGCAAATCACCGAAGCCAAGCATCACTAGTTGTGGTCAGTGTGCGGGGGAGGGGGTGACCACTTGGATCAGTCTGCGTAGGGATCGAGATAGTGCGGTATTTATCCTCGTTAAACTGTTCTACCGTAAAGTGCTCAACTTCGCGGGCAGGTCGTCGGAACAACCGAAGCGGTGGTGCGCTCTGCAGAGGATCCAAATTGTTTTGTTTGTTTTTTTTAGTGGCGGGCACTTGGAACTATTGCCCATTGGCCACAGAAAGTGCCAGAACTGCTAACTCTCTTTTCGTTACCCAGTAGGCACCTGTGGCGAAGCCACGGCGGTGGGGCAGCGTCGCCCATGTCACACTACCACAACCCGTTTATAGGGTGGGTCACATTCACACACAAAGGAGAAAGGACATAGAACACAGATAGAGAGAAAGAAACATCCATGCCTTGCCCGAGATTCAAACCCAGAACCTTTCTGATGCAAGGACAGTTCCTTTCCCCCTACACAGGCCGGTCGGCGGATTCAAATTGTGATGGCATGTCTTCGTATCATCCTCAGGGATGTTTCCCAGACCGTCGCCTGTAGCCCATTGCTCAGCTCTAGTGCAACGTAAATGAACTACAAAAACAACAACAACAATATATCTCATTTAAATCAGTTGGTTAGTAGGTATTGTATATTTATTCAGTGCTTTAATTAAATTACATGCTTTGCAGGATTGTGTGTTCACTTTAGGCTTAAAAACCTTGGCCAAGTAGAAGAACAGATAGAACAATTTAAAGAGGTCATCCAGGATTATGGTAAGATTTGAATCCACCACTTCCAAACTTCACACAGCGTTTGACGAGTGATACGCTCGGTTGTTGTTGTAGTTCATTTACGTCGCACTAGAGCCGCACAATGGGCTATTGGCTACAGTCTGGGAAACATCCCTGAGGATGATCCGAAGACATGCCATCACAATTTTGATCCTCTGCAGAGGGGATGGCGCCCCCACTTCGGTAACCTGACGACCTGCATTTGAAGTTGATCACTTTACTGTAGAACAGTTCAACGAGGACCAATACCTCACACCCTTGGTCCCTACGCAGACTGTTCCAGGTGGTCACCAACCCGCACAATGACAGCAGCCAGAGGCTTGACTTCGGTGATCTGCTGGGAACCGTGTCTTAACGATCAGTCCACTGAGGGACGGTACGCTCGGTCAAGAAGACCCCTTAGGTGTTGTTTAAAGCATGGGGTTATTAAATTACATCTTAATACTTTATACTTCTTGCAATATTTGAAATATGTATTTTTACTGTTTATGATAAAATTTAAGCAAGATTCTTAACCTTCATTCCAATTTACACAGTCCTTTAAATTAACAGTACAACAACTCACAGTCATTAAAGTCACCGAGAGATCATTTAGCCTATCCACACCGGTCGAAGACTCCCCGTGTATGAATTAGTGACTGGCGCACGCTGAAACTGTCAGCTACACAAAGTGCTCCAAGTTCCAATAGGATATCAAAACCCTATCCCAAAGGATTTTGGAGCGGATCAACGAAGCAGCATAATACAAATGTTTTTCAAACCAACCGAATGCAGCGTCGCTATGATGTTGTGAATATGCTCAACTGACCGCAATCAAATTCTTAAGCGCAGTCTATGTACGTGAGTTGCGAACCATTTGTAGAATTTGAAAAGCGCTGCGTCATGAATCGGGTTGAGAAAAGTATTCTGGAACCTGAGTTAATTTAACCAATTAACTGAACCAATTTAAATTTTTTACTGTATTGTGTTGATATAAATAACTTTTGTTTCAGGCTGCCTACCCTTGGTCAGGCTGCCTGGCAGGTCCTGACCTTTTGTGTTATTCACATTCCAAGCATTCTCAGAAACCTTCACAGTATCACCATCCCAAAGTATCTCGGAGCATCCCAATGTATATCAAAGCAACACTACTTCAAAGTCACACCATCCCAATAAATTTCGAAGCATCACAAATCCAATGGAGTAGTCCAATGGATATCGGAGCAACGCTATACCAATAGTTTTCAGAGCAGCGTCATGGATCATCCCAATGGATTTTGGAGAAATGACAATAGTTTTCAGAGTAACACTATCCTTATGGAGCTTAACAAAACTTAGATTTTGGAACAGTCCGAATAAGCATTGCAATACGAATGTAGTTCACAGCAACCTAATGCAGCGTCGCTATTATTGTGTAAACATTTTCCGTGCTCAGCTAAAACGTTTTTCTTCGACCATAATCAAATGTTTGAGATTATACAACCAGTGAGTTTATTCTTATGAACCATGTGTAGATCTTGAAAAACACATCATCATGAATCGGGTTGGGGAAAATATTCTGAAGTCTTTAATAAAATATTTTCATCAACTAACGATCTCAATTTTTTTCTTTAACATCGTTGATTGATGAAGACCTTTAGTCTCGGGTTTCAGAAAATTTTACTGAGCTCCAACCAAAATTATTTTCTGGTCCTGTCCTTGTGTGTTTTTTACATTCAAAGCATTCCCCAAAACATTCAGAGTATCTCCATCCCGATGGAGTTTGGAGTATCACAAACATTAAGAATCTTCGAGCATCACGAACCCCATGAATCTCGGATCATCACAAATCTTAGAGGATTTCAGAGCAATGTTTTTCCAATAGTTTGATAGTATCCCAATTGATTTTGGAATATCACCATCCCAATGGATTTTGGAGCAATACCAATAGTTTTTAGAGCACTGCTATGCTTATGGAGAATCATATAACTCATGGATTTCGGAGCAGCTCAAAGAAGCATTGTTATACGCATTTGGCAAGTTATTTATTTGGGATCATGCTAAAGAGAAAAAACAGTTAAGAGTAACATGCCAATAAAAAATACTATACTAAAAGAATACAATTAATATCTAAACAAAATGAACAAAACTTCTTTTAAAAAAATGCGCTAAAAAGCAGCAGAATTTTCAAAAAAAGAGAATAAAAATAGAAATAAATGTAGAAAAGGAAAAAAAACAAAATTAAAAATATTAAAAATATGACCACTGAAGCCGACGTCTTCAGGGGGTACCGGCCCCAGTGGCCAAAAAACAAAACTTTTTTTATTGAGGAAGAAGGCAAAAGCCTAAAAACCTTCCTCAGTACCCCGAAGGTTTTGTTTAAAAGTCCAGGAGAAAAAAACATGCAAGACATAAAACTAATACAGAAAAGAAACTCATACAACTCATCAGAAACTCAAATTCTTCAGAAAATAAAAATCAACAGAAAATAAAATCTCACATAAACAAGGTCAGACAGCGAACTCTAAAGCAAACCAAATGAAAAGGAATCACTTAAACCAAAAGAAAAACAGCGCCCTCTTTTAAAATGCGCAGATTGAGAAAATGATAGGAAGAAGTTGTCAAAGAAAAATTACGTCACATATTAATAGAATGCTTAACTGAGGCTGCTCAGTTAAGTCTTGAATTGCGCCCTGTTAAAAGAAATAAAAAAAACTAATATTCTTCAATCATTTTCTTAATTAACAAATTAACATTACAAAAATTATAAGGAAAATCATTATTACTCAAATTATTCAAAAAATTATTCGCAGCCTCTTGAAAACTTTCAACATTATTGCAAATATTTTTAATCCTAACCAATTGTGAAAAAACTAAATTTTTAAAAATTTTATTACACAAATTAGTATAAAAGTTGCAGAAAAATATAACTTTAAATTTAAAAGCTTTTCTTTTATCAAAAACAGCAATTTTAATAATTTTGTCCATAATAACAATTTTAAAATCTAAATACTCAACATTAAAACAATCCTCATTAGTTTTCTTCAAAACCAAATCTTTAGGATAAATATTATAAATAAAATTATAATTATCACAATTAAACAAAATCAGATCATCAATATATCTAAAAGCTTTAAAATCATTATATTCAAGAAATTTAGCTTCAAAAACATGCAAAAAAATATTAGCAAAAGCACCAGAAAAGGAATTACCTTGTGGAATTCCAATAATTTGTTTATAAAAATCTAAACCATTAAAAAGAACATTCTCAAAAAGATTAAACCTACACAAATTCAACCAATTAGACTTATCAATTTTTTCATTAAATAAATATTTATCAAAAATGCCATTACAGATATCAATAATCTTTTCGTGTGGTATACTTGTATACAAATTTTCAAAATCAAAAGTATTAATGTTGGATATTTCATTATTATTAATATAATCCAAAACATCAACATTACTATTAATAACAATATTTTTTTCTTTTTAATTTTAAGCAAAATAATTTTTAGAAAACTAAAAAACTTTTTACTAACATCAGAATTGTAACAATTAGTACCACATGCTATAAACCTAAATTTATCAGGATTTTTATGAAATTTAACAATAGGAAATAAATATGGAAATTTAATCCTATTTAACCTAAATTTTAATTTTTTACTAAACGCAATAATTCTTTTTTCAACAACCTTCCTATCTACTTTTAATTTTAAATAAGTATTATTTGCGTTATATTCTCCAATAATCAAATTTTTAAAAAAGGATTTACACATAATACAAAAATTATTTGAAGCTTTATCCACTACCGTAACAATAAATTTATCTTTAAGATTTTTAATTTTACTAGACAGATCATAATCAATAATAGTACCAATAGGAAAAGAACCAAAACTGGTATTAATTAAATTAAAATTAACCTTTTCAATAATTTTAGCCTTCCACTCTGAAAAACCCTCAACGGGCCAATGATATTTTCTGGAAATTTTTGCTATAAAAAAATCAAGATCTTTTTTAATGGACAAAATAAAATCTTCTTTATTCATTCTAAATCTTGTCCTAAATTTTGAACCTTTGCCTAAAATATTAATTAAATCTTCCTTACCAACAATCTCCAAATTTCACGTAATAATATACCCATAATCATTATCAATATATTGTGAAAATTCCTTTTCATTACAATAACAATCAAATTTAGAAATACATTTTAAATTTTGACTTAAAAAATTATAATTGCAGACCCTTTTCCTAAGTGTAGAAGAATACTTAAAAGCAACAGAAACATTAATATGCTTTAAAGGAAAAAAATCCAAAAGTTCATGTATAATCTGTGGCAATTTAGCATTTTCAAATTTTTTATCATGAAAATTAATCGTACAAAAAACCTTTTCGAAATTATAAACCTTATTAAAAAGCAAATCTGTCTTACTAACACCAAGTTTTGATTTAATTAAATCCAAAACAATAAATTTAACAAGTTCAGTATCATATTTAATTTTAGAACCAAAATTAATAAGAAAATTTTTAAGAACTTTATTTTTAAAACCAAAAATATATTTCCTAATATTGAAAATATTATTCAAATTAACAGGTAAATTGCAAAAATTCATCAAAAGCTACAACTTTACCTTTACCTTTCCCACTACCTCTTTTATTCCTATATTTTGAATTAAAAACCCCAGGAAAATCAAAGACTTTAAATCTGTCATAAATACAATAATCACCAGCATTAACAATACCTTCCCCATTAAACTTACTATTTAATCCATATGGAAAAAGAGTTTTACGACTACTAATGTAAATATTTTCTAAATCAAGTCTATTATCTAAATTATCCATAAAATCCAAAATGAAAAGAGTAACGTTATCAAAATCATGAAATTGAAAATGCAAAATTTCATAATCAGTAGAACAATTATTATTATTAAAATTTTTAATAGCAGACCTGTGGGAATTAATCCGTTTGTGAAACTCAAGTCCTGTCTGACCAACATAACACAAATTACAACAATTGCATTGAATTAAATAAATAATATTAAAACTTTTACAAAAAAAAAATACATTAGAAAAACTGTCAATCTGAGAATTATCTGCTAACGGACAAGTTTTACATTTTTTATTTTTGCATTTTTTAAACTTTTTAAATATTTTTATAGATTTTAATTTATTTAAACATAATACATGACTTAGTAACTTTTTGTCCGAAGTAATCATTAAGTCAAGATTAACTTCAGTGCTCCTTGTTTGGGCGCGCGACGAGCCATGCGCCATGAAATATTCATTAATTGTACTTTGCATTGAAATAAATTAAACCTAAAAAGAAAATACATAATTAGACATATAAATCCAGACATCCAACAAAACCCCTAAGACGCTTTAAAATTTTTTATTTTTATTTTGGAAAATACCAAAAACCAGAATATTAATCAAAATAACTTTTCAATGCAAAATGCAGCTAAAACCAAATTTGAAAATTACAATACTAAAAGAATACAATTAATATCTAAACAAAATGAACAAAACTTCTTTTAAAAAAATGCGCTAAAAAACAGCAGAATTTTCAAAAAAAGAGAGAATAAAAATAGAAATAAATGTAGAAAAGGAAAAAAAACAAAATTAAAAATATTAAAAATATGACCACTGAAGCCGACGTCTTCAGGGGGTACCGGCCCCAGTGGCCAAAAAACAAAACCTTTTCTATTGAGGAAGAAGGCAAAAGCCTAAAAACCTTCCTCAGTACCCCGAAGGTTTTGTTTAAAAGTCCAGGAGAAAAAAACATGCAAGACATAAAACTAATACAGAAAAGAATTTCATACAACTCATCAGAAACTCAAATTCTTCAGAAAATAAAAATCAACAGAAAATAAAAACTCACATAAACAAGGTCAGACAGCGAACTCTAAAGCAAACCAAATGAAAAGGAATCCTAAAAAGGAACAAGATTAATAAGAGCTAAGAGATTGACGTAGACAAGAATTATAAACAAATAATGATATTTAATTTAAGGAAGATGAAAAAGTTACAAGCTAGACATACGACGTCCTACCCTAGCCTGCACCGAGCTTCAACTGCCTGAGTAGGTTACTCGTGCACGTGAAGGATGAAGTTCTTATGTAGGCACTTTGGGCACGCTTCGGCACTAGTCTGTTTGTTCGTTTTTCGAACTGGGAAAGTTCAGTACAATTTACGAATGGGGAGTTCACCACAGTACTCCCCCCCTAGTGCCATTGGCACGGAAGAGTTCACAGGAAGTTAGGGTTGAATCTGACTCTCCTGCCAGAGCGAGTCGTGATGGGAAGAGGTTCTGGCACAACTGTTCGTGATTCACTTGGTGGCGTTAGAGAAGCAGAATAATTTTTGGTAGGATCCGAGAGAGTTGTAGGCGTCTGTGAAGAGGATTGTGAGTCGGTGGCTTGAGGAAGAAATGCTGGTTTCAGTCTATCAATGCTGATAACTGAACACTTTCCGCTGATTTCAATGGTGAAAGTTTTGTTGTTCCTATCTAGCACAAGATAAGGTCCATCGTACGGTGATTGCAGGGATTTTTATACCCCATCAAAACGTACGAATACATGCGTACAGTCCTTCAATGATGGGTGAACAAAAATCCTTGGTTTGGAGTGTGCAGATGCTGGGCTGGGCCGCAATGATTCCATGGTCTGTCGCAGATTTCTAAGAAAATCAAAAGGCTCGATGTCGATATTTGGTGTCTCCAAGAATTCTGATGGTAATCGTCAGGGAACACCATACACGAGTTCAGCACTTGTGCAGTTTAAGTCCTGTTTCAAGGTGGATCGGAGTCCTAAGAGAACTAATGGGAGAGATTCGGTCCATTTTTGCTTATGGCAGCGGAGTGCTTGTTTTAGAGTTCTGTGGAATCTCTCGACGATTCCGTTGCTTTCAGGGTGGTAAGGAGAAGTCCGGAACTGCTGAGTACCCAGTATTCGGTTGAATACTGAAAATAAGTTGATCTGGAACTGGCGGGCTTGGTCTGTTGTGACCAGTTCTGGCACGCCAAATCTGGCTATCTAATGTGTGAGAAAGGCTTTTGCAACAGTATCCGCTGTCATGTCGGCAATAGGTATCGCCTCCGGCCACCTGGTATACCGGTCTATACACGTGAGCAGATATTGCAATACATCAGCTGGTGGCAGAGGGCCCACGATGTCGATGTGGACATATGAAAATCGCTGTCGAGGCAATTTGAAGTTCTGAATCGGGCTGTGACTGTGTTTGATGACTTTTGCTTTTTGGCACTGCAAAAGAGACCTAGTCCAAACAGCAATGTCTTTGTTCATTGAGGGCCAAACATACCGTTCAGCTAGCATTTTTTGCGAAGCTCGAATGCCAGGGTGAGACAAATTATGGATAGATTCGAATATGCGTTGGCGAAAATTAAGTGGAATAAAAGGTCGCAATTTATTATTGCTAGAATCGCAAGAAATATTTAAGCTTTCCGTTAATTTAAGAGGTTGCAATAAAAGAGAAGTTTCGTTATTGGAAATTAGGGAATTTAATTCCTCGTCGTTGATTTGAGCCTGTGCGATAGCTGAAAAGTCTACAGAAGGAAGATTAATTCCATTAATGCGACTTAAGGCATCCGCGATTACATTATCAATGCCGGAAACATGTCTAATGTCGATGCTAAACTGCGATATAAAATCGAGGTGTCTTAATTGGCGAGGTGAGCATGAGTCGGATTTTTTGCGAAAAGCGTAAGTAAGGGGTCGATGGTCAGTAAATATGATAAATTTGTGGCCTTCTAAAACGTACCTGAAATGTTTAACCGTTAGATATATGGCTAACAGTTCCCTGTCATATGTGCTATACTTCTTTTCAGTCGGTGTTAATTTATTTGAAAAAAAATGCTATTGGACGTGGCCCAGAAGGAGTTAATGATTGCAAAACGGCTCCTATCGCGATATCGGAAGCGTCGACCATGACGGAAAGTTCGTGATCAGGGGAATAATACTCTAACGTTACGGTCTGCGCGAGTTTTGTTTTACATTTGGCAAAAGCATTGTCGGCCGTTTCATTCCATTGGATTAAGCTTTTATCATTCTTTTTGGAATTTTTTAAGAATTCATTTAATGGAGCTTGTATCTCGGCCGCGTGAGGTAAAAAACGTCGATAAAAGTTAATCATTGCCAGGAAACGTCGTAATTGAGAAACTGTTTCTGGTTTTGGAAAATCGCGTATTATCTGAACTTTTTCCGGCAAGGGCATGAAAACATACTCAAATAGACCAAACGGAGTAGTGACGGCGGTTTTTGGGATATCTTGGGGAAAAACCGGAATTTGGTTGTAGGCTCGTGTAACTCCAGAAGGGGTAATCAAACAGCCAAGAAATTTAACTGATTTCTGCCCCAAAACGCATTTTGATGCATTTAATTTTAATCCGTGCTGTTTGAGACGCTCGAAAATTAATCGTAAGTGCGTTTTGTGCTCCTCAGCGCTATTCGATGCGATTAAGATATCGTGGAAATATGGGATACAACAATCTAAACCGGACAACACTTGGTGAATGAATCTTTGGAACGTTTGCCCGGCGTTCCGTAGTCCAAAGGGCATGAAAACAAACTCAAATAGACCAAACGGAGTAGTGACGGCGGTTTTTGGGATATCTTGGGGAAAAACCGGAATTTGGTTGTAGGCTCGTGTAAGGTCTAAAGTCGAGAAAATAGTTTTATTTGCGAATTGCTGGGTGCAGTCCTGGATATGCGGCACCGGATAACGGTCTGGTATAGTTATGGTATTTAAGCGCCTATAATCGCCACATGGACGCCAGTCACCGTTCGGCTTTTTTACCATGTGTAATGGGCTTGCCCATGGGCTTTTTGAGGGTCGGATAATGCCTTGCGCAAACATAAATTCGAATTCTTTTCTAGCGGTGTTAAGGATATCAGTCGAGAATCGTCGCGGTTTCGAATAAACCGGCTGGCCAACGGTCTCGATATGATGATAAACTAAAATATCTTTATTTTTAGCATCATGTAACGATGGATTAGTTAGGGATGGAAATTCTGACAAAATTTTTTGGTAGGGACAATTAATTTTTGGAAGTAAACAAATATCAGTTACGGTTGTACGATCGCGAGGTAAGTGTCCCGATGACTTAAGATTCGTCATTTTATCAATGAGGCAATTGTTTCGAACATCAATCAGCAAATTAAAATGCGTGAGGAAATCTATGCCTATGATTGGTTGAGTTACGTCTGCTATAATGAAAGACCATCTAAAATCTCTGCGCAAATTTAAGTTGACAGATAATAATTTAGTGCCGTAAGTTGCTATCTCTGATCCGTTAGCTGCGTACAAAGTTAATTTATCAGACTTTTTAAAGAAAGAATTTGGTTTGGGGATTACCGATACGTCTGCACCGGTATCTATGAGAAATTTAAAATGAGATGCGGGATCGGCCATTAAGAGCCTATCGATGTGGCGGTCGCGGTTTTGGCCATTTCGCGATCGCCGACTTAGTTTTCCGCCAGCGAATTAAAGGTACAAGGGAGTTTACATTTTCGAGCCCGTGCTCCAAAATTAGTGTGATAGAAGCACATATTGTTTAACGGCTCCTTGTAATTTCGCTTACGACCGTTTCGGGATTTGCTCCGGTGGTCATTTCGATCATCAGCTCTACCTCGACTCCTATCTCTTCCACGGGAGTGAACAAATGTGGTTAACTCGCTAACCTGCTTGCTGAGTTGTGCGATCTGCTGCTCTAGTTGCGAGCTAGGCGGAGTTTGAGATGTGCAAGAGTTAACTTGCTGCACGCCTGCAATATCACTAATTTTATCGGCTACAGTGGCTAAGTTGTTTAAATCTTCAGTCAGTGCCGCGAGGATACTTTGCGATGTGGTGGGGAGACGAGAGAGCCACAACGACTTTAAAAGTGTCTCGCCAACGTTTTCTCCGGCAAGACTACGCATGCGAGTTAGGAGTTGCGAGGGACGTTCGTCTCCCAGCTCGAGACCCTGTAAAAGAGTACGGATCTTAGACCCTTGGCTTTCAGAGTGGAGCTCAATAAGTCTAGTTTTCAACGCGCCGTATTTGTTTGATTGAGGAGGTTTAAGAATGATATCGGCAACTGAATTCAAAACATCGGTTTCTATAACCGAAAGCACGTGATGGAATTTAGTTTCATCGACTGAAACCCCGGCAATAAGGAATAGAGCCTCTAATTGGGCAAACCAAAGGGTAGGGTTTACCTTCCAAAAAGGAGGTGGCTTTATGGCTACGCGGGAAATATTTTGTGAATCAGGAGGATTTGAATTTTCAAGGGTCATTTTGCTGAATTTTTTTTTAAAAAAAAAAGAATGCGTGGTAAAATACAATAAAACGTTAAAATGAGAAATATACGGTAAAATACAATGTAAAATAAATTCGATAATAATCCTTATGAAAATAAACGTTGTAACACAAAATAGTAGCAAGAAATTTCTAAACTAACGACGGTAAATTAAATAACAGAATACAATATAACATGCGCCTAATTTTGAACGAAGTAAACAAATGAAGTAAAAATAAGTGTTAAGTAAAAATAAATTTTAACTTAATCATTACCGACCATCGACTAGTTTACTGACTCATGCAAGAATAAAAGTTGGAATAATAATAACAGAACATACCTGGTAAAAAGGGTAATCCAAATGCATGCTACCACAGCGATTAGCATAAATCGTGAAAAATCATAAAATATGTGAAAAAAATAACATATTTAAAATTGTGTGAAAGGCTGTAACGTTATTTTTAAAGCGAGATCATAGATTTGCGAAAAGTATTTAAGATTAAGAAGGATTTTTAAGGCTATTGCGGGAAACATAACACGCGTTCGGTCACCACTTCGGCAAGTTCTTATGCAGGCACTTTAGGCACGCTTCGGCCTTAGTCTCTTTGTTCGTTTTTCGAACTGGGAAAGTTCAGTACAATTTACGAATGGGGAGTTCACCACACGCATGTTGTTCAAAGCAACCCAATGATTTTCGGAGCATTGCTATGATTGTGTAACGTGCTCAGTTGAAATAAAATGTTCTCACAACCCGTGATAACTCGGGGGTTTGGGAATATATCCTGATTTTCATATTCATAATAATACAAATTACAGTGTAATATAAGTACAAGGAAGACTTTTTGTCTCAGGCTCCAGGAAATTTTCCGAGCTCCCACCAACATTTTTTCCTGATCCTGTCGTTGTGTCACTGAAGAATTTAAAGCATCACCATGCCAGTGAACTTCTGAGCACCTCAATAGAATTTTTCAGCATTCCAGTAGGATCCTAATGCATTACATTATATGATGTAGCCTATTCAAAGGTTAGAAGAAGATTGACTGTACCTGCATGAAGGAGGTGGATATATAACATCAAGTGGGATGAGCTAACATTGTTGGTTGATGAAGAGCTTTTGTCTCAGGTTCCAGCAAATTTTTCTGAGCGAAAATTATTTTGTGGTCCTATCCTTGTGTCACTGAAACATCTAAAGCATCCTGATTGATCTCAGAGCATCTCAATAGATTAAATACCATCTCAAATCCCAATTGGTTTCAGAGTATCACAAATCCCATGGAGCAGTCAAATGGATTTCGGTGCTACCCAATGAATTTTAGAGCAATGTCGCAGAGCGTCCCAATGAGCTTTGGAAGATACCAATAGATTTTGGAGCATCACAATAGTTTATTGAGCTCCCCTTTTATTCTGGAGCTGTCCAAATAAGCATTGTAATACTAATATTGTTAGAGGAATTCAATGCAGTTCGAAGCATGGTAGTGTAAACAACATTTTCCATGATCAGCTGAAACGTTTTCACTCGACCACAATCAAATGCTTGAGTATACACTACACTTGAGTTGTGAACCATGAGTAGAATTTGGAAAGCACATCATCATTTCCAACCCGATTCATGAGAATGTGCTTTTAAAAATCTACACATGGCTTGCAAGATTTAATTCACAAGTTGTGTGAGCTCAAACATTCGATTGTGGTCAAGTGAAAACGTTTCAGCCGAGCACGTAGAAAATGTTAATACAATCATAGCAACGATGCACTGGGTTTCTCTGAACAACATTCATATTAAAATGCTTCTTTGGACTGCTCCTGAATTTATGTGATATTCCATAGCGTTGCTTTGAAAACTATTGGCGTTATTTCAAAATTCTTTGGATTAACGTTGCTCCGGAATCCATTGGGATGCTCCATGACATTGCTCTGAAATTTACTAGGATGCTCCATGACATTGCTCTGACATCAACTGATATAGCATTGCTCTGCAATCTATAGGTATAACGTTGCTCTGAAACCCGTTGAACTGCTCTATGGAATTTGTGATGCTTCGGAATCCATTGATATGGTTATACTTTGAAATAGCGTTGCTCTGATATCAATTGTGATGCTCCAAGATCCATGAAGTTTGTGATGGTCCATGGGATTTGTGGTGCTTCGAAACTTATTGGGATGGTACGACTTTGAGGTAGTGTTGCTCTGTATACATTGGAATGCTCCGAGATCCTTTAGGATGGTGATACTCCGGTTTCTGAGAATGCTTTGAATGTGAATGATACCCAAGCAATGGACCAGCAAAAAGTTTTGGTTGGAGCCCAGAAAAATTTTCTGGAGCCTGAAGTTATTCACCAAAATTTTGTTAATATATATATTTTCCCCAACTCAATTTACGATTATGTGCTTTTCAAATTATACACATGGTTCGCGACTCACGTGTAGTGTGAGCTCAATTATTTGATTGCGGTCAACTGAGTATGCTTACAACATCATAGCGATGATGCATGGGGTTGGTCTGAACAAGGTCCGTTCCAAAATGTACAGAGTAAGTGTTGTTCTGAAAACCAGAAACTTTCTTGGAGCTCACACAACTTGTGGATTCAGGATTGCTGGTGTTTCCTTATCATGGAGATCGTAGTGGCTTGCCCTTGATGATTTTAATACTTGACTTGCTTTTTTAGATCTCAACAATGATTGTTAAGATTCTGGATTTGGAAATGTTTAGGTGGTTACTATAGAGCACTCCATATGAATAAGAAAGAATCAAAATAACTTTCACAAAAACGATAAATTGCTACAAAGATAATAGTGATGATTTATATCGCACTGATGTCTAAAACTTAAAGAAATTAGAGTATTTATAACAAAATATTCAAATTTTAATATGAAAATTTCAAACAACAAAATATTTTAATTTTTATATTCCAAAAAGCGTTGATGATCTCTATCAAAGAACATGTTAATAATATTTGTTATTTTAATAATTCTTTGCTCAGTTTTAATTTGATTTAGAAAAATAATTCTTCTTGATTTAGAAAAATTATTCTACAAATTCTACTGTCTGTTTTATTAGCAACTTAAAGATTCATTTTAAGGATATAACTTTGAAAATCAAAGAACAGTTTCTTTGAATTTTGATCTTTCAAACATTTTCTATTTATAAGCACCACATGATTTGACTACATGTCAAAATTGAAAGTGATGACCAGTTCATTGCTGATCATAGTATTTTGAATAGTTCTACGACAAAATGATGCATATTATTAAATTTTAAAATTCTTATTCAAACAAAGTTTACTTTTATTAGGGGATTTATTAGATTGTGAGCCCAACTCAAAAATCCTGAAAACTTCGAGTAAAATCAATAATGACACATTTCAAAAAATTAATGTCTTCATAAATTTAAATCACTGATACTTTGAAAACATGAAATTCTAAATAAATTATATGCAGCATAATTTAAACGAATAATTATGTATAAGTTTACTTTTATGTCTAATCACATTTATTATTCTAAAAGAAAAAATATTTACAAATGAAAGAGATGCCACGTATAAATTCTAGTTCTAATATTTCTAAATAAAATATACAAGAATTTTTAGACATAAACGTGATCGATGATTTCTTGAAACTTCTAAACCTTGGATTTCCGGAAACATCCGGATTGCGGTAAGTGAAAAATCCGGAATTTTTCCACAGCACAATCATCTCTGTTTTATGAAAATCTATAAAAACTCATCAACTTATGACAGTGATTAATATTTATTAGGTTATAAAATAATATTATGCTTCAAAATGTAATACATTTTTAAATAAAAATTTTAATTTTAATGAGTTAATGATGAATTAAAGTAAAGAAAAAGACACGAAAGATTTATATAATATGAATATAAAATTTATTAGCAATAAAACATTGTTGTATATAAGGAACATTCAAATGGCAGCATTTGAAATATTTAAATATACAATAAAATTATATAATATTGCCATAACACATTTGGAAGGTATTATAAATCTAATTGAATAAAATGATATTAAAATTATTTTGTTCATTTGAAAGCTAATTTTTCTCATTTCGTTAAAATACAAAATATTTTTGTCAGATAAACAAATAATTGTAGTTAAACTTTACTTGACATTTATTAGAATGAAACAGTTTCTTAAATGACTAGAAACAAATTATATAAAACAAAATAACAAATTCACATTAAATATAGTTTCAGCTTAACTTCCAACTTATAAAGTGAAGGCAACAAAGTAACTTCATTAATATATTATGGATAGAAAGGATTATCATTAAACATAACAGCTATAATTCAAAAATTAGCACTGTTCAAAAATTAATTTTACCCATGAAAAAATGTTTTATGATGGCAGTCAAAATACATCATGACTAGATGAAATTAATTGATTTTTGTGACATTTTTTAAACTATTCAAAAATAACATGTTACTCATGGTAATTAGTATAATTGCATAGTAAAATTAAAAATGTATCTTGGCTAAAGAAAGTTATTATAGCAGTGATATAACATTATGGAAATAACAATTTATGTATGTGAATGAGAAAATATTGCACTATATGATGTAAATTACTGAAAACTTTTTAACTAGACACTGCAAAAAATTACTTCCAGGTTAGATTTGAAAACAAATAAGGCTTTATTACTAATCTGAGGCTTGATATAAGCTGCCATTTGTGAACATTTTAAAACAAAATAAATTTAGGCAGCTTATGATGTTTATATAACTTTTTAAAAAGAAAAAAATAGGAGCCTAAAGGGTAAAATTGGTAGAGATAGCAGCATTTTTTATTTCGGAATTTAAATGGTAGGCAAAATGATTAACAAAAAAGCAATCTACAAAATAATCTAGCATAACTTACATATTAATCAAGAAAAATTAGAAAAGAAATAAAATAGCCAATAAGTAGATCATATTTCACATTGACAAGAATATTATTGCATAGTACGAATATATTAAAAGTTCCTACATAAATTTTAAAACGAAACTTACACTTGTTTCATTGCATACATGGCTGATTAAACATGAGAATAAGGCATTATTATCATAAATTAAATATTTGTTCACAAATAGATTACATATGATAGATATTAACTTAATATAAATTTAAAAATCCATCCATGACATGGTATTATATCAAAATAAATGGCACAAAAAAAGTAAAAGTGTCTGCAATGAATAAAAAGTTTACAGGAATGAATAACTTGCATTTTGCAATGCTGAAAGGCACACTAACTCTGATTGTAATGTTAAAATATTAAATCCAGTGTGTGTAAAAGAAAATGCTAAGTTATTCAGACATTTTGAAATAACTAAAAAAGCAGATTTTATTTTAAACATCAAAAATTTTAATGAAAAAAGTAACGTATGATATAAAAAGAAATCAAAAATTATTTAACAGAGTAAAAATATATAGTATTCTTATGATTTCTAAGTATCTGAAAAATGTTTATCAGATTATAAATGTATATAACAATTTGAACAATTACAGGTTGCAATATGTTTCGATTAAATATATGAAATGTATAATAACCTAGTTACATTTGATTATTAAATTTCAAAATTTTATAAACATCAATTAAATTTACTATTTTTAACAAATTAATTCTCTTTGTAATATTCAACACAGGAAAGATAAGTAATGAGATTATGGTGCTAAGTTTTCTCGCAAGTTGTCACACAGAATATAAAAATGTCTTAAGGCAGATCAGTTTAACAATAGTAACTTGAATTATTCTCCTACATAGTGCTTTCTAATCTACTGTTGAATTAGAATAGTTAAAAGCATATTAAAAAGAGGATGTTTTTAATCGATAAAACATTCACATTTAAGATTCAATTGTTACAAAAAATAAAAATTCAACGAAGTGAAACCTTTAAAAAGTGTAAAAGTATAATAGGATAATCTGTCATTATATAGTAAAAACGGATATATATCAGAAGTAAAAATATAAATAAATTACATTAGGAAGGTTTTCCTAATTGTTCCGCTTTAATATCATGGAAAAGAAGTACAATCCTAAAAGGAAAAAAAAAAAAAAAAATTAAATAAAAGAAATAGACACAAAAAGAAGCATAATATATGATAGCAAACATATAATAATAATTTTTATTTTATGCTATCGAAGTAATTAAAGGTAGCAAGATCGGTCGTCTGCCCTGTTATCATCAGCAGGAATGTGGGTCGCCTGCCTCGATGATTTAAACAAGAAAATGGGCCCTCTGCCTCGTTAACACGAACATAAGCCCCGTCTGAACTATGCAGTTCACAGTTTAGCAGCAAACGAAAAACTGAGTCTCTCGATTTGGTGGTGGAGCGGGAAAGTTGTGACGCTGACTGGAATGATGGCGGCAGTGGAGCAGCAGAGGGGATGAAGGACAGATCTCCGCCTCATCCTCTACAAATATATATATATATATGTTACGCTTTGAAAGCATAAACATTGTAAGTTCGTAGTGTGGCCGATGCTTCTTGAAAAAGATACAGGAAACTGCAGGATAATATTTTATAAAAGTTAAGGCCAGAGCCCCAGAATGAGAACATTACATGTTGGTGGATAGATAGAGAAGAGCATATTTGACCTTGGAAAGAGGGTTTCTATATCTTTCTGGACAATATATATAAATATTAATAGGTCTCAGTAGCGTGGGACTGATCAATTTCCCAAGCTACTAAAGCCACATCATCACATTTTTTGAGATAATTAGATTCAATATTATTACTTTCTTGTGGGAAAGGTTTTAAACGTTTGTGCGTTAGATACAAGCGTTATTTCTGGATTAGATTTAAAATATAATTTTTTTAACATTACATAATATTCCCCCCCCCCCCTCTGAAGAAAGGTCTGATCAGTATGCTAGCCTATTGGTCAGAACTTCCCCATTCACGCGATTTCAAATTAAAATTTGGTATATTGTCCAATATTATACATTTATAAATAAAGTATTACCACAATAACGTTTATACAAAAGTAACTAAATATTTCTACATAACTTTGAACAGTAATAATTGATAACTTTATAATAATTAATAATGATTATGTACACATTTCCTTTTCCTGTTGAAAAGAATAAAATAAAAATATCAAACCAAATCTAAAAGATTCAAAATAAAAATATCAAACCAAAATTTCACAATTTGTTAAAAGTTCTTCTCTTGAAATAAACTGGATCCGTTGTTCAGGCCTAAATTTATTAAGTTATTAATCCATGGAAGAAGAAAAAAAAGTTTGTGCTCTTTATCATCATTGTTTCATCTTCGAAACAATTATTATTCATAAAGTCATTTAAATGGTTTTTACTTATGATTCCATTAATGGTTATGTATTTTCACAAATATTGTGTAGAATTATTCACAACATATGAAATACACTTGAAAAAATCAATACAAATAAAATAATACAGGTAATACAAATAATACAAGTAATCTAATTTAAAGTGCTTACTTTTCCAAATATTTAAAATAGTTCAATAGCATAAAAATTTACATAGAAAGTACAAAATAAATCTTTGTAGAAAATAATATACTTTATTCCGAATTAATAAAAATATATGCGTTATCAATTGATAACGATTGAAAGTCTAAGTTGGGTTAAATATTCCCAACTAGACGAGAAAAGACAGGGTTTTAAGTTTGTTTACTCATGCTTGATCCTTAAAATTAAGGAGAAAACATCAGTAAAGAAACATTCTATGTGAGGAGTCGAACGGTTCAGAAAACCATTTATATATATTTCATTTGCAAATGTAAAATTTAGGAAATTTACCTAAATTTTCCAAAGTAACTTTCAAACACTATGTAATAATAAAAAAAACTCATACATAGATGAATTAAAAAAAATTAAAATAACGGGACTCTGAAAATAGGGGCAGAAAATAAATATGAAAAACATATGAAAATACCAGTAGTGAAAAACTACTGGGAATTTTTTACATACAATTGAAACAGTTGACTTGGATAAAATTTCCGTAATTTGTTTACATGTACTATTTTTGATTCTTTCTTAGTGAGAAAATTAGGTTTATCACTTTCAAATGACACCTCAGATAATTTCTTTAAAATTTTGTATGGACCAGAATATGGTGAACTTAATTTTCTTGTGTTAGGTCTTGTGTGTGGAATTCTTCGTAAATTATTAAATCATTAACTTTAAAATTAGGTTCCAAAAAATTAGTGTCGTAACGAATTTTGGTTTTCTTAAAAAACTCTTGGGTATTTTGAACAGCTATTTTTCGTGCTTCATCAACTGAAGGATAAATATTTTGATTTACAAGAGAATCACAAGGTAATTTTCCATACATTAAATAAGCCGGAGGAAATTGAGTTACAGAATGAGGGGTGTAATTATATTCATGGGTTACTTCTTCTAATAATTTTGTCCACAGAATTTTTTTAGAGTTTTCATTGATTTTACATCTTAACCTAGAGATTATTGTCGCATTAGATTTTTCAGTTTTTCCATTTGTTTGCGAATGATGAGCTGAAGTCAATAATTGTTTAACATTATAGTTTCTAAGAAATCTTCTAAATCTAGATGCTGTAAATGCGGCATTACAATCACTTAAAATTTTAACTGGAACTTGAAAAATTTGTTTTAAACAATTTGTGTATGTTTCAGTTGTTACACTTTTGGAAGGAAAAGGATATCGAGTAGCATGATCAATAACCATATGCAAATATTTTTTAGTTGAGTTGTAATAGTTTAGCCCTCTGACAGTATCAATTGATAAAATTTCAAATGGTTGCTCTGTAGGGGGCATACTTTGTAACAACCCAAATCTTTTTTGGTGAGATTTTTTGTTAATTTGGCAAGTTTCACAACATTTAACATAGTTAGAGATATCAATTATTATATTAGGCCAATAGTAGAAGGGAGATATTAAAGCAATCATTTTTTTAATATCAACATGACCAAATTGAATATGAGTTTTTTCCAATATTTTTGTTCTTAAAGAAAATGGTATTACTATTTTATACAAACCTTTTTTCTTAATAGTTAACAAATCTTTAATTTTTATGAATTTAGGACTACTTAAATTTTTGTTTAATTGTGCTTCTTTAATTTCCTCATGAGTCACAACTGGATTATTATCAAGTAAACTAAAAAATACAGAATATCTGGAAAGCATATCAGCTTCATGATTATTTTGACCCTTAATATATTTTACTTCACAATCATACATAGATAGTTTTAAAGACCATCTAAAAAGTCTACCTGTAGGATTTTTTTATTTTTTTTAACCAAGTCAACACGGAATGATCACTATAAATGATAAATTTAGTTCCATGCAAATAACAATGATATTTATCTAAAGTATTAATAATAGCTTAACATTCTAATTCAGTAATAGTATAATTTCTTTCATGTTGAGATAAACGCCTGGAGTGAAAAGTTATTGGATGCATTGAGCCATCTGAATGTTTTTGTTTTAAAACAGCAGCAATTGCTTCTTTTGAGGCATCAACAAACAGATGACATGGATAATTACGATTATACAAAGTTAAAACAGGTTTAGAAATGAAAGACGATTTTAATTGATTAAATGAGGTTTCGCATTCCACAGTACAATTCCATTTAACATTTTTCTTAAGAAGATTATTAAGGGGCAATCTAAGTTTTGCATAATTCTTAATAAATTTATGATACACATTAATACTACCAAGAAATCGTTGTAACTCTTTAACATTTTTTGGAGGTTTTAACTGTCTAATAGTTTCAATATTAGCATTTGCAGGTGAATATTGACCTTGTTCTATTTCATATCCTAAAAATTTAATTTAGTTTTAGCAAATTGACATTTTGAAAATTTAAGGTTTAAATTTTCAGTTTCACATATTTTAAAAATTTTCTCTAAATGTTCTAAATAATCATCAGAATAAATGATAATATCATCAAAATAGTTTAAAGCAAAATCAACTTCATGTTTTCGTAATATTTGACGAATAGCTCTTTGAAAAATAGCGGGTGAATTTTCCCAACCAAACGGTAAACGTAAAAATTCATAAAGGCCAAAATTGGTTGTAAATGCTAATTTTTCAGCATCATTCGGATCTATTGCTAAATTCCAGTAACCACATTTTAAATCAATAATTGAAAAATATTTAGCATTAGACAATTTATCAATTTAATCATCAATCCTAGGTACAGGTTCAGAGTCAGTTTTGGTTATCTGATTTAGCTTTCTAAAATCTACACACAATCTGGTTTTATTACCTTAATCTTTTTTGTAAACAAGAGTAACTGGGGAGGAGTATGGATTATAGGAGAGTTTAATTATGTAAGCTTTTAATAAATTATCAATTTGATTTTTAATTTCTGCATTATCTTTAACAGATGCTCGTTATGGACACAATGAAATAGGCAGTTCAGAAGTAAACTTTACTTTAACAGGTTGAAGTTTTAAATTGCCAATATCAAAATTATTCTTGGAAAATACATGATCATAACTAGATAAAAGATAATTTAACTTTACCCTATCCTCTTCAGAAGTTACAGGCATTTTATCCTGAAATTCTGAGGGTGGGTTGAGCCTATGCTCATGAATATTTAAACTATTGAAATTTCTTTCATCATAAAAATTATTAGTTTCTATATATCTATTATTAAAACAAACATTTACATTATAATTAACATTTTTAAGATCATTTTTATGTTTATTGTTGTAAAATATATTTGTATGATATTTATTTTTATCACTATAACAATTATTAGACTGAGAAAAGTTATCATAATATGTAACATCTTTAAATTTTTGAAAAACTCTAAAATTTTTAAAATCAATACGTAACTTAAATAATGATATTTCATTAAGACCAAGTATAGCAAAATTAAGAGGGGTGTCTATAAATGCGTATGTTATTATTTTTCTAATGTTGCCTATTTTAACACTTACCTTTTGGAGGTTTACCTTGATATTTCCTTGAAATTGAGAAATTAAAATTTTAGTAGAGTTCAAATGTTTTTTTGTTTGTTCTATAAAATTTTTCGGAATTATAGTGATGTTGAATCCTGTGTCCAATATAGTTAGTAAATTCTTATTGTTCACTCGTGATGTCACACATAAATAGTCATTTGATGGTCAGCTGTTGTTATTGTTGGGTTGCGGAGGTTGGGTATCACGCTGAGGTACTCCATAGCGATTAAGAGAATTCACAGACCTTGGCTGCTCCGTTCTGTACCGATGTTGGGGAAGCCACTGCCTTGGCTGATCCATTCTGTACCGCTGTTGGGGAAGCCACTGCCTTGGCTGATCATAGTATCTTGGATTATCATTCCAGTTTTGTCGTTGGTGAGTTGGTCTATTGAAGGCACTCTTTTCATTTTTTTCTAATTTTGAGCACAACTTAATAAGTTCTTCAACAGTAGATGGAGATGCAATACCCAGAAAATTACGAAATTTCTCTGGTACGTCAGCTTCGATGGATTCTAGCAACAACTCCTTATCTATGTTTAGATCTTTCGACACTTTCCACTTCTCTGTAGCATATTCTGAAAATGTCTTTTTTGAAGATTGCTTCATAGATAGAAAAAGTTCATACTTATCTTCTCTAGAGAGAGAAAATTTTTCTTGTAGTTTTACCTCGAGTTCGGTCCATTCCTCAATTTCTATGCATTCATTTATGTAAAAGGTAAATAAGTCTTTTTTTAGGTATTCAGATATGTTATTTATTTTCCAGTTTTCTTCCAAATGTAGGATTTCACATTTTTTATTGAAATACTTAATCCAGAAGGGGAAATTCCTTTTATCCTCACACGGAGAAATACTAACGCATGCTGGAACGTCCGCCTGTTTTTCTTCAGAATCCGACATTGTTCATTCAATTTTTCTGTTTCTTGATTCCAAAGTCATAAAAATAAAATTCTAATCAGCGATCAAAGCGAGAAAGAAAAAAAAAAGAAAGAAAGAAATTACTTTCCTTGCTCCTCTTCAACACACCCATGCATTCGAATTTCTAATCCAAGGTTATGAATCATTTTAGAAGAGAAAGTCGATTATATCATTTTCAGTTTTCAATTATAATATTTCACGACAGGAAACTATCACTGCCGACTTATTGGTTACGATTTGAAAGCATAAACATTGTAAGGTCGTAGTGTGGCCGATGCTTCTTGAAAAAGATACAGGAAAATGCAGGATAATATTTTATTAAAGTTAGGGCCAGAGTCCCAGAATGAGAACATTACATGATGGTGGATAGATAGAGAAGAGCTCATTTGACCTTGGAAAGAGGGTTTTTATATCTTTCTGGACAATATATTTAAATATTAATAGGTCTCAGTAGCGCGGGACTGATAAATTTCCCAAGCTACTAAAGCCACATCATCACATTTTTTGAGATAATTAGATTCAATATTATTACTTTCTTGTGGGAAAGGTTTTTAACGCTTGTGCGCTAGATACAAGCGCTATTTATGGATTAGATTTAAAATATCATTCTTTTAACATTACAATATATATATATATATATATATATATATATATATACATACATATATATGTGTGTGTGTGTTTTAATAATATAATAAGACAAAAAAAAAAAGATAAAAGAAAAAAAACATAGATATAAAACTAAGATATAAAAAATAATAATAAGTTATGCATAAATTACAAGCACATATAACTCATTAAATAAGTTAAAAATAGAGAGAAAACATGGAAAAAGATATCAAAGTTTTTTAAAGGAGAAAAAAAAATTACTAAAAAATGTTCTTAAATAATATTCACAAATGTAAATTTTTTTAAAAAGTAGAATATATCAATAAAATAGTGTGAGGAGCAACAAAAATTTTTTAATGAAAATAGAGCTCATTAAGCAAAATAAAACAAACAAAATAAATAAATAAAAAAATTTCAAGAAAATGCAGAATAAAATTCAAAATATAATATATAAATAAAGCAACTAGTGAATTCAAATGTACTCACACTCAAAGGCATTTTTCAAAAATGATTTAAAATGTTTTCATAACAAGATTTCCAGATTACGAAATATGAAAATAGAAGCGTACATTTTAAACTTCTATTTTCATATTCTGTAAACTTATCTTCATTAATATGGACAGATGTCAAATATTAATATTTCTATATATTTATATTTAAATCATAAACATGAATTTTCTGTTATTTTTTTCTGGCACTATTAGGCAATAATCTAAGTTTGCCTAATGAAAGACCTGGCCCTTAAAGATTAAAAATAAAATTTCATATCTGATAGGCGTTGCACTGAATAAAGAATTAGTTGTTTATTTACTGAATATGAATATAAAGTTAAGAAATAAATGAAAATAAAATTCAGGAAATATGTAATGCCTATAATGGCATGAGAGTATCTTACTTGTCATTTTTAATTCCTAAAGCTTCAGATATAAAAGGATATAATTTTGAAGCATATAATGGGTTATTTTCAGCACTAAAGACATTTATAGACCACAGATTCATCCAACATGTAGGCTCAGAGGATCCTCCACGCACCATCCTTTGATCGGTGAAAACATTGACAGTAACTTTCTAAATTTAAATAAATAAAATCTCAAATTAAATATGAAATTTTTTTTTATTTAGAATTTATTTTTAATCATTAAATTCAGTTCTCTCTTAACCTTTGATTATAAAGAAAACACATGTACGTTCAAGATAGATATCGTACTTTTCAAGCAAGTAGTAGTACTTGCAACTCAAGCAGGAGTACTTGTCAAATAAAATTAGACAATATTCTTTATAGATCAACAAAAAGTGAAATAAAATACAAAATTTTATTTAAAGTATATCTTTACAGTATTAAAATAAAATAAAAAATCAATCAGTACAAATAAAATTACATAAAAATATAATTCAAGTTCAAGTAATAAATAATGCAGCTTGTTTTGCTTGTTTGTTAAATTGGTGAATCTTGAAAGAATATAAGAGCTCTAGTTCAATTAAATAAGGATGCATATTGATTTTTGATAAACTTTAGCAAGTAAATTTTCCACAAGATTTTAAAAATTAATTTTATTACCAATGATTAAAAAAATTTTTTTTCTCTTGATTTAAGGTACATGTAGATTATTTAGAAAAAGATTTTTAAAAACATCTGTGTAAAATTAACATGTATTTATTTTTATAGCATTTAAAATTTCCTAAAAGAAATATTACCTCAATAGGCTTTGATAGCACTTCAGCAAGAACTTTGCAAAGTTCAACTTCAAAGTCTGTAGGTACATTTGTGCCTGGTACATTGGTATAAAATACGCAAAGAGGCATTCTGAAAAAACAAAAAGTCAGTGTAACAAAAAAGCTAACATTCTTTAATAACATAGATTGCTTAATTATTAAAGCAATTAGAACCAATCAACTGTATAAGAAAAAATAGATTAAAAAAGTATTTTATTTATTTTTAAATCATATTTAGCGAATTTTTTATTGTATAACATAATTAACACAGTAAATTAGATTTTAACGTGCACAGTAAAAAATTAGGTTCTTAATTAATTCATATAATTAAATCAACATTTTAAATAGAGCTCTAAGCATGCTAAATACCATTTTTTATGTCTCGAATACAGCGAGATGCAAAAGGTTAAACTAATAAGTTCTATTTCGATTTGTTTGTAAGACAGAAAAAATATCAGACAGCTTATGAATTGCTAGATTTACTATAGCTTTGTCCACCATTATTAAAATATATTAACACAGATAATATAGTTTCCTGATGGTTAAAAAAAAAAAAAAAAAACATTTGAAGACATGAAACAAATCTTGCTTTCTTTATTGATTTCAAAAAGCTAGAACAATCTAATATTTGTGTAATATGAAGAGGAAAACTTAAAACATTGAAATACATTTTAACTGTATCTAATAGGTGAGGAAACTAAATTGAATCCATCTTAGCTTTAATTCACATGGATAAAATATTTACATTGTATGCAATCTGGCTTATGATTTCAGTTTAGAGTGTGAATTTAGAAGAATAAAAAAAAAAAAAAAATCTACATTGGTTTTTATATTAATTTTTTATAGCTAAGAAAGATTTCTGTATAGGTATCCACGTCAAAACAGAAAACTTTGGTAACATCCGGGTAACGGCCCTTTAAAAAACCTAAACATCACAGAAGGGGAAGGAAAAGTTGTAGACGCAGAACAGATACCGATACAAAAATATCCTGGATAATTTTATCTATGGGCAAATCTTTTTAAAAATTTGTGAACAAACAATAGAAAACATGAATGACTTTATAACATGTTAATTGGTGGAAAATAACAGTGCATTTAAATAAGCAAAATTATTGTATTTTATTACACACAAAAAAAATCTGTGAGTAATAATTGAGAGAAGGAATAAATTAACAATACTTTTCAATCAATATCGAATTTGTGCAAAGTATCAATTTAGATATTCATAGATATGACTTTCAAAATATGACCTCAAAGTACTGAGCAGCGAGTACTGAGTGTATTTGATAATAAAACGGGTTCAAACGGTTTCTTCAGTTCATCAAATACGCTAAACTTATTATACCCTCGTGCCAGACCAAAGCATTTCAAAAGTTAAAAGTATTTACGTTTGTGTACGTCATAATTATACAAACAAATGATGCAATAATAAAATAGCATTGCCATAAAATTAAAAAAAGTACAAATAAATTTTTGGACCGTTTTCTAATCATCATCAATATCACATTTCAACAGCTAACGTGAAACACAATAAAATGAGATAAAATTCTGTTGTTTTTGTAATTGCGAATTGATGAGGAATTTACAATAAAGGTGCGCTAGAATCTAAAGTTTCCAGACTGGGTAGAAATAGACCACCCGGAAGCGTTTACAGTGCAAACAAACAAAATTAATCCACGAGGAATATAAATTTTCCGTACAGCATATTTGTAAATTTTTATTCTCATAATGGGGAAAAAAGGAAAAGTTGGAAAACAAAGAAAAGATAAATTTTATAAATTAGCTAAAGAAACAGGTAGGATAAAATTTATATTGGGTTGTTTTGTAAAACTAGTATGTATTCATTAGATTTCTAGACTTTTGGAACGTCAACTTTTTTCGACAAATATCTAAGTCGTTCACCGTCTAACCATAAAGATTATAATTGTATTCATTTATTTATAAAAACCAAAGATTTATTATTATTTTTTTTTCATTTTGTGGTATAGGTTATCGTTCAAGAGCATCTTTTAAACTGATTCAGCTGAATAGGAAATTTGAATTTCTTCCAAAATCTCGAGTATTAATTGATCTGTGTGCTGCACCAGGAGGATGGCTGCAAGTAGCACAACAAGCTATGCCAGTTTCTAGTGTTATTATAGGTATGTAGGCTCCACGGATTGTATGATTTCAATTCCTGAGGTTTAGAAATATATTGTTCTCTCATATGTGTTATTCATGCAAAAAAAGATCAGGTTCTGCAATTACCAAGCTGTGATATGGAACAAATTTAGAAAAAAAATCATATAAAGGGGCCAACTTCAAGAATATAACCAGTAGTTACCCCCAAGCACACCTCTTTTTTTTTTTTTGGCGTTTTTAAAAAGTGATTTTTTTTATTTTTGAAACCCCTTATAGATGCTTTTTGTATTAGTTGCTTATAAGACATGCTTTTTTCATTGGTTGTTTATAGAAGATGCTTAATTTTCATTCTGAAAATAGATTTTTCTTTACCCTGTCAATAGTTGCCATAAATAATTTTAAAAAATTTGAATTTCACTATATTTCCAACGCATAAGTGAATTATTTGTGTAATTCACGGGTGCGAGTTGGAAACTCTTGAAAATATTAATAAAATATATTAATTCTTTTAATAAAATATACCTACCTTATATATTAAAATATATTAATCCATGGAAAACTTGTCAACCTGGTTCTTATTCGCATCTTCAAATGTGACAGTGTTGAATCTCCGGTGTGAATAACCTTTAAACATGATTGCCTGTCTGCTTGCTCGTTTCCCTACTTCTGTCCATTAGCTTTAATGCGACGTAAATCCTGCTGGAGCAAAGTAATTTGAAAGTCATTATTTCTCTTGCGGAGCTTTCAACAAGCATTTTTGGTGTACTTGAATGTGCCTTTTAAAATTTTCATGAGAAACATTCATGCATATTATATTATTATTACTTTTATTATGCATTTATGTTCTATATATAATAAATACATGTAGATTACTGCACTACACTAACTGCAATATCCATGGATTATATGGCAGTTCATAACATTTTTGCAAATAATCTGCAGCAATTTTTACTCACATGGCTAAAAGTTATGACTGTGAATTATTTGCCACTGAATAATACCTTGTAAATTACTAAATTACTTGATCAAAAATATATTTTTTTCTAGTCCTCATTTTCTGCAAAGGAGAATTCAGAATATTTAATGTCCATTTTTTTTGTAGCACCTAGTTTAAAAGCAAAAAGCATGCAAGAGTAAGATTTGATAAAATGTAAAGAAATGCCTAAATTTCTGTGAGTTATTTTAATGAATGCAACAAACTTCTAACTAAAAATATCTTTATTTGAACCAAAAATGTTTATATCAGTTAAACAACTCGTAGTTGTAATTAACAAATTTCTCCTATCAGAAAACTGACACACACCCAACATTAGAATAAGTGAACAATAAAACATCCACTGCCTACTGATTATGCTCCGAAGGCTATCATCCTGCTGCCAACTATGCATGACCCCACTAATACCTACCATCTTATGCAATTAAACACAGAAATAATTAGTGTAAGAGTAACAAACTATAATTAATTAGAAAATATTGTCTAAATACAAAACATAAACATTGTAGCAATTTGCAATCATAACTCCTGAAAAAAGAAAAATTGTGTTTATTATGAGTTAGCTACCAAATTTTCAGCTGTCTAATGTCTGTTCAATGTGTGTTCAAAAGAGATCACTAAAAATATTAACTATAAACAAGTGTTCAATATGTATCAGGTTCATTATTTGTATCATTGTTCAGTATTTGTTCCACTGTATTAAAAGATAACATTTTTAAAAGATTAAAGCACACTAGTAAAGGTTAACTGATTAAAATATACTAGAAAAAGTAATCACACTAGAATTACTGCTTAAATATTTGACTTTAAAACATTATTCCACATTATTTGCAATTTTTTTTTCTTTATTTACAGGTAAATGAAGGTTTAAAAAAAATATTTGTAAAATCTATGGGGTTTAACTGTTTTGTTTTTTTGTTCAAAATTCATTCTACAATTAACAAATACATTTGTAGTATGAAAAAAGTGCTCCTCACAAAATAATCTGGAAACCTTATCCAACTGCTCGAAAGCTAGCTTTTTAAATTTTATTCTAGTTTAAGTACCAACACCTCTTTTAAAGCAGCTGTAGTTATTGGCACTGTTAGAGCAATTGTAATTAATTTTCTAAATTCAGAATACAGGAAAGGGTAATTCTACACTGATTTTCTTTTTTTCCATTGAGATATCTGCAACTGCAGGAAAAAACTATCAATTTCATCAAAAATGTTATGAAGAGTAATTTCACTCCTGGAAAAAATGAGGAGGAACTCAAATCAGTGTGTGAAATATGTGTCTAGATGCACATTAGAAAACTCTGCTTGAATCTATCTCCTCTTTCCCCAGACTAACTTTGATATTAAACATGTAATAACTCAAATCAATAAACTATTTTTGTCTTGATTTCTTCACTTCACTGACTTAATGTTTTTGAGGTATGTGTAGATTTTGAATGAACTTAAGCTTAATATAAAACTTTATTTATGATAAAACATCTTTTTACTAACATGCCATCTTCTAATCCAACATTTTATCTAGACAGAATGTGACATTTATGTGATTTATTTATTTGTTTAATAATTTATTTTTTAAAGAAAATTATCTACAAATACAAATAAAAATCGGTTTAAAAAAGTCATTAAATAGTTTGATTTGTTAAAAAAAAAAGTGTAAAATTAGATCGTAAAATATTTTTCTTTGTTATTGACCTGTTAATTTTTATTCTTTTTTTGATGCTAACTCTTTTCATAATGTTTTTGTGCAGTATTGAAAATTGTTTTTCTTCTTCATTTTTATATAGGTATTGATCTTGTACCTATAAAGTCCTTACCAAATGTAATTACCTTTCAAGAAGATATAACAACAGATCGCTGTCGCCAGGTATACTTTTTGTGTACAGAATAATGTCATTAATATTATATTTTGCCACACTCATAATTATAAATAATGTAAAAATTAATTTTTTAATGATTGTTTGATTGTTAATTATGTGACTTCTATTGTTTAGGTATTGAAAAAGCAATTGAGCACTTGGAAAGCCGATGTTGTTCTTAATGATGGTGCTCCTAATGTTGGTAAAAACTGGATACAAGATGCATTCACTCAAAGTAAGGAATTCATAATCTAACCATTTCTTATTTAATCACAAGTCATATTATAGAATCTACTTTCATTGTATTTTGTTTTATTTTTATTAGATCAACTTACTTTAAGTGCATTGAAGTTGGCAACAGAATTTCTTGTAAAAGGTGGCTGGTTCATAACAAAGGTTTTTCGATCCAAAGATTATTTATCACTTGTTTGGGTATTTAAAAAGTTGTTTAAACTTGTAAGTATTTTTATTTCTACATTTATTTAATAAATAAAACCTATCCTATTTATATCATAATGACTGTATATGTTTCTTTTAGGTACACGTAACAAAGCCGCAAGCCTCTCGAAATGAATCATCTGAGATATTTGTGGTTTGCCAAGGGTATCGAGCTCCTGATCGGATTGATCCTAAATTTTTGGACGGCTCTCATTTGTTTAAAGATGTCGAGCAGAAAGATGTTGAGACAAAATCAAATCTTCTGGCAGTCACCAATAAGAAAAAGAAAGCTGAAGGCTATGACGATGAGGCGTCTGTCTACAGCACACTCAAAGCTTCAGAATTCATCTTTTGTGAAAATCATCTTGAAAAACTCAGTAAATGCACTCAGGTAATCTTCATAAAGAATAACAAAAAAAAAATTTTTTGAAGGATTTTTTTTTTAAGATTCTATTAATGTGCTATTTTTTTTTATTGGCTTTAATTTAAAAATAAAAATATAATTGGCTTTATTAAAAATTAATTTTCCCAACATGTTACATTTCCTTATTAAATTAGTCATGATTGTCTGATATTTAAGTGACTGAAGTATGTTGACTTGTATGTGCTAATTCATATATAGCTTAAAAATATATTTGCGAATGTTATTGCCCTGCCATTTCAGCAATTTTTATTTTAATGGGTTACATGATTGAAATGTTAAATTATCTCAAAACAAGTCAATATAAACATGTTTTTGCTGTATTACATTGAGATGTAGCCCATTAATTTTCTTGATGAACGTTATACAATCTAACGGCTATGCAACTTTTTTGTTTGTTTTATTTAGCTGTGTAATTTCGTTCATTATTTAGAAATTTGTTCACTTTTAGATTATTTTTGATGATGATGACATAAGAGATCACAAGTTAACTACAGATGAAGTGAAGGAGTGTTGTAAAGATATTAGAGTTTTGGGAAAAGCTGATCTAAAGTTAGTCTATTTGAATTACTAATCATTCAAAACTGATTATTTATTCTATTACTATTTTTTAAATAATATAATAGCCTTATTCATAAAAACCTACTGCCTTTCATACGGAGATTTTTTTTAAAAGTCAGCTATATTTATGTTTTATTGTTTGATTATTAGTTTAATTGATTTGATTTTGATACTGCAAAAAATGAATAATTCAAATTAATGTTTTTATTCAAGACTTGATTATCTTGTCATAATATTTTAAAGTGCAAAAAAGGGAAAAAATATTTGTTCATTGATATTTTAATACCACTTAAAATAGGACTGGTAGCTCTGTCTATATCATATTGAAGTGTTGTATTTCATTTTTTTTATGTATTTTGTTATTTTAGGCTACTATTAAGTTGGAAGAAACAGATGACATCAATTGTTAAAGGAAGTGAAAAACCTGTGGAGAAAAGGTAATCAACATTATTTATTCAATAAAAATGTGACATTTTTTATCTGTCTGTAATTTTAAATCTGTCCAGATTCATTGTAATTTTAAGCTTTAGTTAAGATTATACTAAAAATTGAATATGCTAACTGATTATTCTCCCAGTTTAAAGTTTCTAAAAGTATGCATTTCTGGTAACCCGGTTTCTTTTTTAGAAATTACAGGAATATTAAAAATCATCCATATTTTAGATTCTGCTTGTCCTGTAATTTGATCAATTTAGTATAGATAAATTTAAATCTTTAGGTATGATAATTTTTTTTTTTACTGAAAAGGATTATTGGATAATTTTATTGGATGTTCTGCTATTATCTACATTTACTCTATTTGTAAAATTTTGCTTGTGTAGCAACAAGGAAGAAGTACTTTAGAATTTTATGTATCCAATGCGATATGTGCTTCTTGTACAATCTCTTTTATTATAAAGATAAGTTTAATTTTTTCTCTTTTATTATCAGAATTTTAATGATGAAAATTTTATTCTTTTTACTATAATTTAAATGTTTAAATGCCTTATCAAGAAAGGCCAAACTACATAAGAGCATCTAAAAACAATAAAATAAAAATACTGAATGAAAAAATTTTTTTTAAGTGCATTTTTAACAATGTTCCAATTTTGAAACATCATTTGACTGAAGCATTTTTTACTGAGGATTATCAAAATAACTTCAGATGCATTAATGTTGATATCATCGGCCAGAACAAAATGTCTTAGAAGTCAAAGATCTCTTAGATCTCTTAGAAGTCAAATGAAAATGTAAAGTATCAGTTTGAAAATTATATTAATAGTTTAAACTTTTTTAAAGCATAAAATGATCATATATTGTTGATATATTCTATATATTCTCCAGTAATAGTTTTTAAAATACGTTTATATACGTAGCACAATTCATTTGTTCATGACATTTTTCCGAAATTGTTTTCAAATCTTTAATTCTGTTGAATCATCAAATTTCACTTTCTTAATCAATTTTGTAATTGTTCTTTCACTTTTTATTTGCACTTGACTCTAGGATTTGATTTTCTATTTCATCTTCTCTAATATTACTTTAAAAAAAAAATCTTTATAATGGTATAACAGGCTCTATGTTATTTTCTTTATCATTTAAAATGCTTTGTTCACCAGGCTTTAGATGACAAATATCTAGATCTTCCAAATCTGAATAGCCTGTTTTTCTATCAAGGCTATTGTTTGTTGTATTGTTATGCATCTCTTAGGCATGGTGTTAAGAGCAATTAAAATTTGTAAATGAGATGAGACAAATAAAAAATGTTACTCACAAAATGGAAAAATTATTCGGTAGAAACGTTTATCACTGAAGTAAAATAAATTTTAAAAATCAGAAAGAAAAAAACTATCAATAGCAGGAATTTATTCAATACCAATACTTTAGGAGAACATATTGATAAACCCAACTCTTTCATTTAAAATTTGAACTTTCTATCATTGCCAAATAACACAAGAAAAAGAGTAATACTCTCTGAAAACCATCTCCTTATAAGAAAGAATTTCCTTTCAATAGTTAGAAATTTATCAAAAAAGATAAGCACTGAGTATGAAAAAGTCATATCTTACAATACTAAGTATTCTATCACTATCACTCTATTATCAGTCACTTGCAAATTCTTGTCATAGAACATTTGGTTTTAAACTAATATTTTGACTTTAAATTTTTAAATTAAATTTTGAATTCCATACCTAACAGAGGGTTACATCTTCCAAGTAGTTTAGTGGTATTATTAAAATTTAGTTTTTGATAAATTAATTGGTACAAGCAAGATAAAAATTTACAAATTAAGCCAAATTGGTAAAATTTATAAAAATTTAATAATTATGGTAACAGAGCTGAATTATATTCAAAAAATACTTTATAAACATAAATTTTAAATTTAAAAAAATTTTTTGAACTTAATTAGTTCATTAAATTCAAAATTTAAGTCCATGTTCCATTTTTTAACCCTTTCCTTCTTGCTCCCTTGAAATTGACGGGGTGATGCCCTTTCCTCTATTTCTTGCTCCCGTGATATTTCCGGGCTGGAGTGTTCTGTTGTAATGCACCAATAAGAATGAAACTAATTAATTTCTTTTACCCAGAAAACATTTTATTTCTTATTTTACACACCAGATGGCAGTACCAGGATATTTTTAAGGTAATTGTAGATAGTTTATTTTAAACTAGATGTCAGCACTCTAATAGGTAATACAAAAGCCTAACAAATAGGCACTTTTATGGCCATTTTCTTAAAACTTAACCATCGTTAAGGGGTTAAACAGTAGCATGTATACAGTTAATGAAAAGTGAAATACATCCAAGTTTATGAATTATATATATGTATAACATAATAAAGACGAAAAGGAAAAAAGAAAAGAGAATAACAAAGAAAATTAAGAAAAATAATAAGTTTTATTTACTGCTCATACGCTGCTAGTTTAAAGAACTCAAAATAAGTCAAAAATATCGAGAAAACATGGAAAAAAATATAATAAAGCTTTATGAAAAGAGAAGAAGAAGAATTATAAAAATAAAATATTTAAGAATTTTATTTAAAAAAATTTTCTACCATATTAGAAAATACTCTTTTTTGCGGATGTAATCATGTGAGCTGATGACAGGATTATATCTTTTAAATATTTTTTAGAATATTTTATAATTTTTCTTCTTTTTTTTCATAAATCTTTATTCTATTTTTTATATATAAATACAAAATTGCTGTAACTGCCACACATCTATATTCTTTAACTAGAGAAAAAAAAGGGGTCTTTTAAGAATGAAAAAAGGAATAGAGAATTATTTCTTTATTAATGAATATTTTTTACTACAGGAGAGTTTGCTTCCTTTTGTCTTGATTGATTATATTTTAAAATTTTCAGTGATGATATTGATCAAGAAGAGTTAAAAGAAGAGAAATTAATTGAATCTGCTGTCAAAGAAGCTGAAGACCTGGAATTATCTAAACTCCAAGATGCAAAAAGAAAGAAGAAAAAAGCTCTGAAAGAGAGGAAGAAATTGCATGATCGCATCAACTTGAAGATGATTATTAAAGATGATGATCCCATTATTGAGGAAGACAGAGATTTGTTTAAGCTGTCTCAAATTAAGAATAGAAGTGTAAGTGTCAATTATGATATAAAAAATTAAGATTCCAAATAGATTAGCTTTTTAACATTGTGAATTAAATTGTAAAGCCATGTGGTAAATTAATGAGTTTAGTGAAATAGTATGTCATATTTTGAATATTCTCAAATTTCCTAGGTTTAAAAATGTTTTTAACAACTGATAGACTATGATTTTTTTTCTTCTTCCTATCCAGATGCCAATGATTTGTTTTTAATGAAAAAAATATTCTGTTAACAGCTTCTTGTTAATGATTAATTTTCTTGCTAGTTTTGCTGTACAATGCACTATTTCATATTTCCTATATCAAAATCACTCTTTCACTGTAATATGAATTTAAATTTTAAAATAAGACTTTATTATTCCCCCTTCTTTTTTTTTTTTTTTTTTTTTTTTTTTAGGTTTGCACCTGGCTCATTTGTTTTGCATATTTTAATAAATTCCTTTATCAATGACCACTATTAAAATTAAACTTTTTCATTTGACTTATTGCTTATGAATTATTTATTATTTTCTTTTTTTAATGAATTGAATTTGATAAATTGAAGGATGGAGAATTTAGGGCATAAAGTGGGTATATATTAACAAATACAGTCAAACCCCGCTATAATGAACCTTCAAGGGACCGAAATTTAAGTTCACTATAACCGGGAGTTCATCATATCCGTTACGCTGGCAATTTAAGTAATGGTTCCCAAACTCCTCCCTTTTATTACGCATTATTCAATAGCAAAAAATGTGCTATTTTTTATTACTCTTCGTCCTGCATACAAAAAAAAAAAAAAAATTAGTAATCTTTAGCTGATGAGCAATCATCAACATCAGATATGGAAACAGTTCCCAACTCTCAGAAAATTTTTCCTAAATTTCTGTTATTCCAATTTTTAAACCTGTCTAACCTGCCATTCAAGCACATAAAAGTAGTCTCATAAAATCGTTTAGCAAATTCATCGACATTTGTCCAGATACTCGAAAATTGGGACGTTTTCGAAAGCTTAACCACTTCAGTAATGCTTCTTCAACACCCTTGTGATCTGCTTTTCTCAACTTTCTTCTGCCATTTAAATTTTTTTCATGAGCAGAAATTGTTAATAGCCTATTTTTCCATATGTTACAAACTGTAGATTTGTATAGTTTATATTCCCTGCAAATATCAGCTTGATTACATCCATTTTCAATTTTTCTGATTGTGCCCATTTTGTCATCAATGGAGAACATTTTACGTTTACTGCTGGCCATAGTTAAATTTGAGACACTTGTTTGCAGGCTTTTTTTAACTGAACTGAGAGCAAAAAGGAGTTGAAATGAGGGCCTTATCAACACATATTAGTGTCCAACCCTTTGACCAATAATGAATAATTACTCATTCCCTCTGACAAAAAAATGCGCATTGATCCCACTGAGACCTTACAGGTGCATCATCTGCCTGGGATGGGAAAGTAAGATAAAAGAAGCAAACGGGGAAGAAATGCTTATCGCTACCATCCCCTCTACAGATGGTTTTAAAAATCAGGATATGTAATTATTTTGAAGCAGAAATTTTAAAATTATTGCAAAAAAATGCAGAAAAAAATCAGTCAAAGACAGAAAAAAGTTCATGATATCCAATTTCATCACTTTTTTGGTTCACTATATCCACAAAAAATTACATTATACTGGTATAGCAAGGCACGAGACTGAACATTTTGTTCACTATATTCGGGAGTTCACTATAGCGGGGTTTGACTGTATTTACTTTCTTCTCTTAAACTGAAATAATTTGTTTATTGTTTTTAGAGACATTTACTGGGATTTTATAATTAAAAAAAGGTAAATTTTATAAATAAAAGCAATTTTTTGAAAAATTTTTATTTAAGAGATGAATGATAGAGAGATAACAATATAAAGGATATATTATACAATAAAAAAAATTTACGAAAATAGCATAATGGTACAATTTAATAAGCATAGATAGGTTTTCACACAAGTTTCTTCCTTCATATTAAAGTTTTTTAATGGAACAAAAAAAAAAATACTTTAGCTTACCACTATAGATATTAATTTTTACACTATCATTTATATTCCAAATATACAAATAATCTATTACACTTTTCTTGCTTTTTGATGAAATTTTGTTGAGTTCTGCAAAATGGACTGCATATTAAATAAAACCTAATTTTGATAGCCATGAACATAAATTTTTTATTTAATAATATGATGAAAAATATTCTTAAGCATTTTTTATATTTTGAATTCATTATTGTAAGAAAACAATTAAACAAAATAGATAAGTATGCTTTATAGTTAATTTATATGGATCCAATATAAAATGCATAAAATTTTTTCCATAAAATGAATTTAATAGTTCAGTTTCAGAACTTTCTTTAAAATAAGCCAGATTTTATACAAACGTAACCCAACCTGCTCCTATGTATTACTAGACAATGAATTGAGACTAATGTAGGATGTAAATAAAAAGATACTGTTTTTTTTAAATTATTATTTTAGTTATTCACATCTTCTTAGATTGTTTGTATTATTTTGTTATCCAAACTGTCTAATATTATATTTGTTGTAGTTATTTCTTGCAATCTTATAATTTTAATATCAATTGAAAAAAATTTATTTTTCTGCTATCATTAAATTTTTTAACATACGTGTCATTCAGACATTTAGTTTAACTATTTGACTTGAATGTAATGTCTACTTTATTTATAAGTATGAACGTTATGGTATACAATATTTTTTTTTTATTTAAGTCAATTTTAATAATCTCAGATGAAAAAGCATTGCAGTCAATTGAAATAATTAGATTATTAAGTTTTTTTTGCCTCTTTTTATCAATTTTTAAAAATTCCTCTTGATTTATTTTAAAAATTCCTCCTCCAATGAATAGCTTTTATACATTTTGCAATAGTTGGCTAAAAAATAAGAATTTTCTCTAAAAGCAGCTTTTTTATTTTATGATTTTTTTTCTCATTAATATTTGATGTTAAATTTTTCTAGCCTATTGTTTAATAAAGTCATATCTTTGAAAATCTTAGTTTAAGTTTGTTTTAATCTTAAAATAAAAGATAGATAAGTAAATTCCAGCAAGAAAAACTTTTCTGTTCCTAGACTAATATTTTAAAGTTAAATGTTCAGTAATCAATCACATTGTCTATGGAAGGCTGTCTTCTTAAACTAGCTAAAACTTCAGACTATTACTTATTTTTTAGAATATATTTTTAATTCTGATTTTTATTATGTAATTTGATATAAATACTTCTTTGCACATTATTACACTTATATGTTACTTATATCTCTTATTTACTGCTTTTATTATTCTCTATGCAGGAGTTGTTACAAGTAGAAGATGAAGAAAATTTAGAATTTAATTTTGACCCTCCTGAAATGGATGCAGATAATACCTTAGAATACAAAAAATCTTTCATGCCCTACGACCGGCATGTTGAAGATGATCATCGAACTGAAGCAGAGGCGGCTGAACAAGAAGACTATTTTTATTCAAGTGATGAAAACGAAGGCAGTGAATTAGAATTTGAGAAGTATTTTTTTTGTTGACATTCTTAAGAATCAATGTTTTTATTATTAGTTTGTGAACAGTGCATGCATATTTACTAATACAGATTTTGTGTAACAATTACAAAAGGACTTGTAAAAAGAAGAAAAAAAAAAAGTCTTGTACTGAAAAGGTTAATTTTTAATTTTTTTTTAAATCATTGCTTGCTTTCTTGTTGATACATTATTTTTAATTCAAAATAATTTAGTGTAAGATAAGAAATATAGAAAACTCAAAAATATTTCCTGCATGAAAGAACTTAATTTCTGTTTAGGTAATTAAATTAAATATATTTAAATATATATATTCAAATAAATATCATAATAAATATCATATATATTCATGTTTCTTTTATTATTTATCAGTTAGATAAAAAATTACATTTAGCTTTTTACTTTATTAGAACAAAATCTCCCAGTGATCTCTTCACTCAAAAAAAAAAAAAAAAAAAATTGTTTTTAAAAATTTATGCTATTTCTATTCAGATTTTATAGAATATTACATTATTTTTTAAATCTGGATACTCAAAAAAAATTTTGTAAAATTTTTTTACTATCTTTAGACATAATCATTACTTTTTTTAGCAAATGTTCCTAGTAAATGGTACTATTTTTATTGAACGTTTTATGACAATTTAGAAAACCTTTGCTTATGTCAGAGGAATATCTCCAATCTCTTGCACTGAGCTGTGGTTGCTAAGGGATAGAGTGCTCGCCTTCCAATGAGGTAACCCGAGTTCGATCTCAGCCATAGCTGGTAGATACTAATTCCGCTCCCAGTTCTCACCGACCAAAGTGCTGACGTAAAATATCTTCAGTGGTAAATGTATCATGAGTTAGAATCCCCTAGGCTAACCATGCGTGGTTTTCCTCTCTATGTAACTCAAATGTGGGTAAGTTTGTTCAAAAAATCCTCCATGCAGGCAAATTTTTCCCAGTACTTGATGCAGGAGATCCCATATCTTCTGGATTGGGTTTAAAATTTCAAGGCTACGGAGTTGAACTTAGGTAGTCGTAAACTCAGAATTGAGTCGGCTGTTCGTCGGTTATAGAATAAATTAACATCTCTGGACTGGACTCATCTGACTGGAATAAACTTTTAGTGTCAGATTTTAAATGCGTAAAAATTTTTCCTCATCTTTCATCAATGAGGCTAGAAATTCTTTGCTCTTTAATTTTTTCTTATTTTCTTTCAATAGTTTAGTTGCTTCTAACCCAACCAAAATCTGAGATAAAAAAATAATTTGCAGATGCTGTAGTAATCTGTAGCACCCACTGTTGTGCTGCATAGTATTATTGATAACAGGTGTTTTGGCTTTGTTTCAGTGACTCAGAGGAACACAGTGATGAAGAGGCTGAAGTAACAGAGGCTATATTGGAAGGTAAAAGGAATCCCTTGATGGTTGACTTAGTGGAAAGGCCTGACAGGGTAAAAGACACTATTAACAGGTGGTTTGATAAAGACGATTTTGCTGATGCTGAAGAAGAAAGTGATTTAGAGCTGGATCTACTCGCAGAAACTATGGAAGCAAAGAAAAAGAAAAAAGGTATGAACTTGAGTCTCTTAAAACAGGTTCTTGCGTTTGTAGCTTCAAAATTTTCTGAGGGTTGCCTTCGTTGCATCGTATAGAAAAAAAAAGTACAAGCTTAAGGTTTCATGGTAATACGTTTTGTTTTATACTCACTTATTAAAGAATTCATGCAAAAAAAAAAAAGAATATTACTTCATATTTTTTCTATATAATTTAAGCCACTTATTTTAAGAATTAATATTTTTAGCTGCTGCACTAGCATAAATGATTTGAAGAAGTATGTGATTAGGTGATGTTTTAAACATTTATGATTAGGAATTGTCTAAATGCAAGAAAAGATTCTTATGCAAACAAAATAATTACTGCATAATTTATCAGTTTTTTCCTCATTTTTTTTAAAATTCATTGCTCCAATAATGCTAAATAGATTTTATCTGTATAGTTCTGTAAACAAACTATCAAAAGTTCCTTGATTGTGTCTATATTTTTTAGTTTTCTTTTTAAAGTTAGAAAGTTAATATAGTTATTAAAAAATTTATTTCTGTTCTATATTTTCAGATGCTGAACCAAAAGATAAAATGGAATCTACTAATAAAGAATCTACTTCAGGTATTGATCTTGAATTGATTGCTATGAATTTTATTGTTCTTTTTCATTTTATTTATTTATTTTTTGGAATTTTTTGAAAAAGAAAATTGTAATTCACTACATGTGAGGATCATTTTGAGGTTCTTAGTGACATCAGACCAAATTAGTGAGATAGGACAAATTCATACGTAAAACTACCCAACAAGGCCGTAATCGTTTTGTGGTTCAATTTGAACAGAGGTGTCCTAATCAAAAAGCACCCAAAATCTGTGCTCATTTACATTTAGGCATTTTAATGTCAGCCATGTGTCTTTTGACTTATTTTATTCTTTTTAATCATGATTTATACAGAAAGCTATGTTGACTAACAAGGTACACCTAGAGTACAAAAAAAAAGTATGTAAATAATTTAAATGTTTTCTTTTTATGCAAAACAGTTTCATGCCCTTTTTTTTTTTTTTTTTCAAATTTTTCATGCTTTCTGTTTGTAGGTATTTTAAGACTTTTTGTCCTGATGTGATCCTGATTTTTATTTTAAATTTCCTGTTCAAACTTTTACGTTTTATAGCACATTTAAGTAAAATTTTTACATCCTGGATCTGTTAACTATATATTTTATGAACTTTGTGAAAATTTATAAAATATAATCATTATGTCCTAACATTAAATTTATATGAATGACATAATATGATTTTGATTTGCATATGATTTTGACATACTTTATTTTGAATTGTTTTTTTGAACCAGAAATGCCAGAAATTTTTAACTGAACAGTTTTTAGATTTATGGGTATGAAATAAATGTTTCAATTGCAATTTTATTGCTTAGTCTAGTGTAACTTAGTTAAAGTTAAATATTTATATTTAAATTCTTTGAGATTATCTGTATAATAAGTGTTTTATATTAAATGTTTTCAGCTGACCAAAAAAATGATAAGGTATTAAAAGGAATTTTGAAAACACCCAATGATAAGGAATCTGCCTCTGGTAAGTGTTTTTATTTCAGTGATTTTAATAGTTAAGATTTTGAACTGGTGTTGTGATTAATGTTCTATTCAACCTTTGCTGTTTCATCTGCTCTTAAAAATGAATATCGATAATGTAAATAATGTACAATAATTTAAAGTTAATCTTGTGAAATACTGTCAAATTTCTTTTTCAAATCTTGTAGAAAACTGTCTTTTTCAAATTTTGTAAAAAACAGTCAAATCTCTTTTTCAAATCTTGTAAAATACAGTCAAATCATGTATTTTTCAAAGTAATAAGGAATTAATTTATATTTAGTCTGGAAGAATTCATTGAGTGAAAATTTTTTGTAAGCGTTTAATGTGTGTGGTCCATTAATCCAAAAATACTTTATTTTTTATTTATTTATTATTTAGAAGACAAAGTATGCACTTTTAGAACATTTAACTATTTAATAAATAACCTGTAAAAATTAAGAAATTCTCTGCAAATTCTTTTTGCTCATTTCCTTTAGTTCTGTTACTTTTTTGAGCAGTGGTTTCCTTGTTTAAATTTATTTCAATTCTTAAACAAAGCTAATTAGTTAAGTGTACTAAAAGAATTTGATCGATTATCCAAAAAGAAAGTTATTTCATTCAAATTAAATTATTAATTATTTTGTCCAAAAAAAAAAAAAAAAGTTGAGTGAAAAAACTTTTAGATTTACAGAAATATGTTTTAGTATTAAACTTCAGGCATGCCGGTCACTTGGTTTGGTGAATACACTTCTGTAAGTTCACTGGTCTGAAGATTCAGCAGCTTTTTTTCTTTTTTAGCATTTCTAACGCTATTTGTATGAATTATTTTTGTTGCATTAATTTTAACTTGATTTTTAATTACTATTCTAGATGGTATAAAATTATTTATTGCAGTCGTATTTTTTTTTCTTTTATTCCCATTTTTCAATGTTATGAAATAAGCTAAATTTGTGTGGATTGTTTCAATTTTGGGTAGTTATTTGCATAGTATGTTTGCCATTTTGTAAAATCTCCTAGATTTTAATCATTTTAGGTTGGTTTATGTTTGAACTATATGTTTTTACTTTGTTTACTACCGAAACTATACATAATGATAACCATAGTATCTTTAAATTATTGGCTGAAGTAAAGACCAAAACTCTACTTGTATTTTTAGTCATTCTCCAATTACTAGCTGCTTTCTTCATTCTTTGAAAAAAAAAAAAAAAAACTAATTATTTTCTTTCTGTATTCTGTATGTCTCTTTAAGTTAATGGATAAAATTGGATTTTTTTTCCAATTTCTTGGGAATTGTTTTATTTTTTTATTTTTTTTTTTGAGATGTTACTTAAAAAAATATTTTGTAAATTGACTGCAACATTTTGAACTTTACTTTAGAGTTTTATTTATTATACAGTTTAATTATCAATTTTGTAGGTAAGAAAGAAAAAAGAAAAAAAGTTCGGTTGGACCCTGAAGGATTAGCTCTAGGCTCTTTAATAGTGCAGTCTAAGAAATTAAAGAGAGATATAGTCGAAAGTGCGTACAACAGGTAGGTTTTTTGCTCAAAAGAAATTGTTTTCGAGTAAATACATTGATTCTTTTCTTATGTAAACTTATTACTTCTATGTTACTATTATGTTTTCTCATTACTTATCCACAGGTATGCATCAAATGATGAAAATTTGCCTGCTTGGTTTGTGAATGATGAAAAGAAACACTACAAGAAACAGTTACCTGTAACTGCTGTAAGTCAAGTTCTGTTTATACTTGCCAAAATTCTTGCACTTTGTAAATTAAAACCACTATTTTGAATATGTCTTGCTTATTGAAAATATCTCCTGTATTTTTCAATCAGCTTGATATTTTTTTGATTATTGCAATGAGTCCACTCTAATTTAATGAGAAAATATATCATCTATTGTTAAAGTAGGATGATAAATTAATAAGTCAAGGATAGTGAAAGCTTAATTACTTCTCGGTTAGCAAGGCTAAAGCGAAAAATCACCAAAAAAAATCAAATCTCCGTTAACTTTCAGATTTTATTATTTTAAACACTTAAAAATGAAATTTGAAAAAATTGAAAGAAATAGTTGAATTTCCTTCTTCCCAGCTAATGAAAACTTATTCTATTAATGTGGTTAAGGCTTATTAAGAATACCAGAGAAGTGAGCTCTGAATTTAATTATATTTACAAAATTAGGATTTAACAATGCTTGGTAATAAAATTTTATTTTTTGGAACAAATATAAAATGTAGTCTAAAAAAACAGTATTAATGAAAAGAAAAAAAATGGTTTCAGCTCTTCAAACATAACGGGGACTTGTTATTCGCCACTGCACCACCTTTAAAATATCTTTACCCCTCTAAATGTTGAAATTTTTTATAATTCGGTGTTTAAAAACCATTTTATTTAGTGGGATTCAACTATTATATGGTAAATATGCAAGTTTTAAGTTAAATGTTGCAAGTCTCTTTAAGTAGTCGCATCTCCAAATGCAATGGTTAACATTTATTTATTTGAATTTAATATTGTCCCTTATATAGCCTTCTTTCACTTTTTTATTAAAGAAATAATTACTAATAAATCTGCACTAAAATCTCTCTCTGTCTAATCAAAGTGCCAACAAGGCCCTGTGTAATTTCTTAAAGTAAATTCATTTTTATTTAATATCTATAATTTTTTGATGGCAAAATGCCAAACATACCACCAGCATGTTTCTTATGAACAGAGCCCATTTTCATTACTGTATGACACTTCTTGGCGACAACTCCAAAAGTGCCAGATATTGTCGTATAGGAGATTGCTTTAGACAATGATTGTGGTCACTCCTGTTTTGTTCTTATCCTGAATCTTAGTAAAAGACATTGCTGTAATTGACAGTTTTTCAAAATTTTTCTCATATTTTTTAAAAAGAGTTTTTAAATATACTCTAATATTATATTTACAGGAAATGGTTAAAGAATACAAAGCTAGGCTAAGAGAAATAAATGCTCGTCCAATAAAAAAAGTTGTAGAAGCCAGGGCTAGAAAGAAGAGGAAGGTTAGTATACTTTTAACAAAATTATTAAAACTTCTTTACCATGGTTTCATTTTTAATCTTGCCAAACATATCTATGTTTTGCATTATTTTTATTTTGTACCTTGAGTTGAATCATTTTGACTTTTTAATTTTCAACATTGTTCTTTATTTTATATAATAAGTAGTACAAACGTTTCTAGCTTTTTAATGATTTTTTTCTTTGCAAATAGGCACTTCGTAGAATGGAAAAGGCTAGAAAGAAAGCTGAAAAAATTACTGAACATCCAGACATGAGTTCTCAAGAAAAGGCAGAGCAACTAAAAGCGTGAGTTTAGATTGGTGTTTGTATTGATCTGAATTTTAAACTGGTAGTAGAGCTTTCACTTATCTCAAGTCATGCCTTCAAAATTGAGAATTTAAATATAAGCAATTTCTTTTTTCATAGATATTCAGTTGAGAGAGAACAGACATGCCACTATTCGACTAATTTTCATTGCAAGACTTAATTAACTATTTTAAATTTTAAAAAATTGATAAAAAAGGAGCAAAAGTAATTGGAATATAACTTATTCAACTTAATTTATTGTTTTAGGACTGTTGAATAATGTTATAAGAGAAAAAAATCTTGATAAACTAAATTTTCCTATCGTGAAATTTATAAGGACTAATTGGGGGCCATATACTTATTAACTTTCTTTTGAAGATATCAAATTTTCTATAATGTAGTTTATATTTCAAAAATTTGATTTGGTTTATATGTACAATTTATTTACAATTATTTTAATCAAACTGTCATGGTAATTTTACAAATGGGGAACGTTACTTTTAAAAAGTAATGCGTAAGACGTGAACAGTTTCGATTTAATAAAGTAAAAGTACAAAACGAAAAAAGTAGGATCTGCTGTATATTATGTGGAAATTTAAAATTCAAACTAACCTTAAATTCATCAAAAAATGTAAGAAAAAATACATTTTTAAATTTAAAATGAATTAGATTTAAATTTTAGTGCTGGAAAATGTATCAAAATTTATTGAAATATTGAAAATAGTAACCGAAAAAGAAAAAAAGGAAAATTCAATTTTTATATATAAAAAAGAGTTATAAATTAGGAGAACTAGCATATCTTTAGAAATTTTATTAAAGAGAATTGAAATAAAAAATTGCATTCTCATGAAGGTAACCCCTTGAAATCTGTAAAATTAAAAACTATATTTCGTTTTTATAAAGGATAAAAAAAATATTTTTAAATTTTAAATAATGAAAATTTTTTAATTTGTTGTTAATTTTTTACTAATCAAAAGCCAATGACTTTTGCAAAAAAGTAATTGAGAATTAAATCTGAAGAGTATTTGGAAAAAGAAGTCAGCTGTTAGAGATTATGTAATACATTAAATTTATGAAATAAAAAAAATAATTTCTAAGATTTTGAAAAAAACAAACATCTTTTTTATTAAAATTTTTTAAAAAATTCGGTTTATAATAAAGATTTTTCGTTACAAATACCTGTACTTTTTCCCAACAAAAAATAAGAAAAAACAGGTAAATGTACTAAATTTATAAAGTAACGAAATAAAAGTATTAACTTTTTACTTTCATTACAAGTTATGAAAGTAAAAGTATTGCTATATGTGTGGAACTGATGGGTTCTTCATAAACTAAATACATTTTAGAAAATGTTTAGTTGCATTCAACATTAGCAAAAGCGCTTTGTTTCAATAAGTTATCATTAAAAATATCAAAGCTAATTACAATTTCATCACATGTGGTAAAGGAAGTAACTCAGTTCATAAGGTAAATCACTAGCGGAAGAATCATATTGCTTTAAGTGAAATTTGTAAATATTTTTATAAAAATTATGTTTTAATTTAATGGTATATATGATTTCTGAGTTCCTTTATGATGTAGTTTTCAATAGGATTTAATTTTGAAAAAAAAACATGTTTCTAAAGTATTGTATTACTGTTTAAAGTTTAGCTTTATATGATCTCATAATTCCTTCGTATTGTGGTTTTTCAATATTATTTAAATGAAAATATATATGTAGGAGTTTGTGCAGCATAAGGGTAAAATAACGACGATAATATAACATTGAAGCTTATCATTTAATAGAAATAAAAGGAAATAAGTGTTTAACGGTGAATGGCATGATACGGGAGGGCTGCCTTCACGCAGTGATCTCCGAATCGCATGTGAATAAGAAATTAAAATGTTCTATGGATAAAGTTAATTATGAATTCGGGAGTTTCCCATCGGGACTTCCCCGTCAGGACTCTCTGGCGCCTCTCAATGACAAAAAGGATGATGCAATGTTCGCAGCTATTACACTATGGCATTGAAACTCTACAGAATTCGGCCATCCTGCAGTAAAATGTCCGCATTTTATTGAAACAGCTTCAGACACAGTTACCTGAAAAAAAAGAAGAAAAAAACGAGAAAGCTTTGCACCTGTTTAGTAGATTTAGGTACAGGAAAATTTTGAACAGCTAATGTTTTTTCCGAAGAGGGTTTAATGGTACCGTTCTCAATAATGTAACCCAAAAAGTTAATTTTAGACATCAAAAATTGGCATTTCTTTAAATTAAGTTCTAGTCCATATACGGATGCAGTTTGTAACACTATCGTTAACCTGTTCAGTGCTTCTATTTCACTTTCTGCTGGTATAAAAATATCATCCATGAAGATGACAACAACACCTTCTCTAAGAAGATCACGGAACACATAATTAATATACCTCTGGAATGTACTAGGGCTATTACACAACCAAAATGGCACTTTATTAAACTCATACTGCCCATCAGGTGTCACAAATGTGGTGTACTTTTTGCTATCCTCGTCTACGTCTATATGGAAAAACCCATTTCTAAGATCAATTTTGCTAAAAATTTTAGAACCCTGTAATTGGTCTAACACATCTTCAATAAGAGGTAAGGGGTATTTATCTTTAATTGTTTTTGAATTTAACTTTCGGTAATCTATGCATAATCTTAAGCTATTGTCTTTCTTTTTGCAAAGAACTATTGGGGAACAATAATCAGAGCAACTCTCTCTAATTATATCTGTCTTTAACCATTCTGATTTTTGATCATTTACTTTTTGTTACTCTCAGAAAAAGATAAACGTCTAGCCCTTTGACATACTGGTATTTCATCTTTTAAAATAATTTTCATTGTTAACTTAGTGTCTTTAATTTTGTTTGGTTTCTAATTATTAATCAACACTGACAATTCATTTCTAATACGAGAGTCATTAACATGTGATAAATCAAGTTCATCATTACTATACACATTGTTGATATTAAATAAAAAACATTCACAGGGGGAAAAGTCATTAATATTGAAACAAGAACACTTATAAAAATCTTCACTCTTAGAAACTACGATTTGAGAATTTACACTTGAAGAAAGCTGACCTAGTTTTATTAATTGCTTGTATATCGTTGGGGTTAGGATCGCTTGTACTTCAAGATTATCCGAAACGGCAGCGCTGACCTTCAACCCTGACTCATTAGGATTTATAGCCATTTCCATTTCAACTAGTTTCGCTTTTTGCATATCCCATCCCCAAAACATGACGTCAGTATTATATTAGAAAATGGCAGATTTCTTATTTTTATTTTATTTGAATTAATTACCGATATTTGAGCCCCAGAATCTATAACAGCTTGAATGGGATTTCTATTCACATAAATCTGAGCATACTTTAACTCGTGTTTAAAATTATTCTCTCCAGCTGGTTTGCAGGAATTTACACTAAAGTTTTTATTTTTTAAGTTATCACTGGGAGAGGTATTTTTTCTTTCTGATTTATCGCTTCTGGAATCATATGTTTTTTTCACTCTTTTGGGACATTGACGCGCAAAATGATTAACTTCTCCGCATATATAGCATTGTCTCTCCACTCAATTTTGTTTATCTATCGCTTGAGAAAAACGATCCGGGTGATTTTTTCTGAAATTTCTGTTTTCGCTTCGAAAGAAAGTGCTGTCATATTTATGTGTTTCTCTGTGTGACATATTTTTCGACGTTATGTAAATGTCTAACTCTCGTGCTAACTCTACGGGACTAAACCAATTTTCTCCCTGGCGGATTAGGATATGACTCGCCATCTCTTTATTTAATGTCTCAATTATTTTATCGGATATAATTAAGTTGCATAATGATTTAAATGTTTCAACTTTACGTAATTTGCAATAATACTCGAAATGTGAATTTAAGCGAGTAGCAAATTGAATATATGTTTCTTCTTTAAATTTTGAGGCATTTTTAAAGTTATTCAAACATTCTTGGGGAGTTTGTTGAAAATCGCGCAATATTAAAGCTTTTAATTTTTCATAGTTTTTTAAATCATTATCTTCAATGTATAACAAGACACTGTTTGCTTTTTCACCTAGTATATTGATTAAGATTTCGGCTTTAAGCCCCTCATTTATGTTTTTCGTAGCAAAAGCTCTTTCCAACGATGAAAAAAATTTATTAAAATTTTCTGGTTTCGATGGAACTGGAAGAGACAGAGTTTTAATACTATGAATTAGATTCTCAATGTTTGTTTCGCGTGTATCATTTATTGTTTTGGGAGGATTAGTTTCAAATGCTTTGTTTTTGGCCTCTAATAAAAGCATTTCTTTCTCGAGTCTGTCTAATTTTAATTTTTCTAACTCTACTTGAATTTTGCTTTGTTTAAGTTCCCTGTCCGCTGTTTGTACTCTTTCTTCCACGGTGTTAGTTATTAAATTTTTGACAGATTCTGAATCATTTTTAAATATTTCGGTACATTCAATTTTTTCTTTTAATTTAACGATATTATCGCTGCTGTCTGCGATACCTCCTATTTCCTCTAAAACTTTTACTAGGTCTTCTTTCTTTGAATTTTTATACATTTTTAAAATTGAAAATTTCCTACCTTGATTGAAGAAACTCCGTGTCCAATGGTAATCCAATGTTTCGTTGATTCAAACCAGATTCGTATCCAAGGATTTCACAACTGCACTTCTCCGCTCCTGATCACTACTGCCCTTCTGATTTGCAGAGAATAATCCAATTATTTCGGTGATGTATCCAGGTGATTCAGATTTCAGAAAGTTTTCTCGCACTGCACGGAAAAGTTGACTGCCCTTCTCGACAGATTCAGTTTTTGCTGATTTCGGAATGTTCACAGGTTTCTGCTGCTGCTTTTCTCCATTTGCTGATTTTTCGCTGCACTTCTCCGCTCCTGATCACTACTGCCCTACACAGCAGATTTAAGCATTGGTACACTTCTCGGAAAATTCGTGGATTCCAACTGCCCTACTCGGCAGATTCAAGACGGAATTTTAAAACAGGAACAAAATTCGAGTGAATGTTAATTTAAGTTTCTGCTCCTTCACGAGCGTAGAATTTCACAATTCGTAGATTATCCCCTTCGCGGGATTTCAAAAGTTATTTGGCTGATTAATCCCCTGCTCGGGATTTCAAAGTTCAGTTCAGAAATTTTTTCCACGTCCCCTACTCGGGATTTCAAAGTTCAAAAATAGTTATAGCTCGGTATTCATATCTCGGACACAAGCCCACATAATTTGTAGGGGTTTGTGCAGCATAAGGGTAAAATAACGACGATAATATAACATTGAAACTTAACATTTAATAGAAATAAAAGGAAATAAGTGTTTAACGGTGAATGACATGATACGGGAGGGCTGCCTTCACGCAGTGATCTCCGAATCGCATGTGAATAAGAAATTAAAATGTTCTATGGATAAAGTTCAGAGTTAATTATGAATTCGGGAGTTTCCCATCGGGACTTCCCCGACAGGACTCTCTGGCGCCTCTCAATGACAAAAAGGATGATGCAATGTTCGCAGCTATTACACTATGGCGTTGAAACTCTACATATATATATGTTCTTAAAGTTTGGCTTTCTTCTAAAGTTAGGCGTATTTGATGTGAGGCGAGGATTTTATCTACATCCTATCAATGTCAATTATACTAATTGCCCTAACTGTTTTTTGTTCTTAATGCATGTGAGAACATTTTTTGTTAATCATTAAAACTTATTTGTAACAGTTTATATTACATAAATTTTTGTATAATGTTATTTTTAAATGCTGATCCTTTGGACTGGTGGCTGATGAGATAATTTAAATAATAAGATCACAAATTATTTTTACTCAATTTAGTAAATTTTGAGAAGAAAGTTTTCCTTAAAAGGAAAATCTGCTGTGATATATTTACATCACATGCTAAATTTTTTGTAATATCTATATTTCATGCTGGGAATTTTTATCATCAATAAAATATAAAATTTGTGTTCCACTTATAACTTTATAAATTTAAACTTGAATGTTTTTCAATTTAGGAAAAATTGACATGAGTTTGAACTTGGAACGTTTTTATTGTATTTATTTTTGAATTTAAAATTATTTTTGATAGTTATTGAATATTCTTCATTTGGTTTTAAAATTAGGTAGTTTTAAATGAAAAAATTAACATTTCATAAAACTTATAAAAGAAAGGCTTTAAACTGATGATTTTTTTTAAAATGACGGCTCATTCATTAGTTGGCAGTTGTATTTATTTAAGTTTTCAAACAAGTAGTAAACTAAGTAAATTTATCTTTAAAAGGATTTTTCCCCCAAAGCCTTCTCTATTTTAAATAATTTTCTACAGTACGTAAAAAGAAGAATTTTCGATTAAATTAGGAGAAGAGGAAGAACTGGCAGAATCCAGGAGTCTGTAGCTATGATTTTTTTTTTGCATACATCTGGTTATATTAATTACTACTAATAAGTTTAAGTAAATCTAATTTTTAAACATGTCATATTAAAATTTTCCCTTCACAGTATATACAAGAGGGCTCTACCCAAAGAAGATCGTAATGTGACATACATAGTGGCAAAGAAAGGTGTCGGACGTAGAGTTAGTCGTCCTGCAGGTCTGAAAGGAAAATTTAGAGTTGTGGATCCAAGAATGAAAAAAGATCAGAGAAAAGAAAAAATGCTGTTCAAATCAAATAAAAGGGAGGCAAAAAAACAAAGAAATCAGAAGCAACAAAGAAAGATGAAGAAGAAAAAATAATGTCTGTACATAAGAATTATTATTTTATTTAATAAAATCGACTTGTTTCTTTTTAATATTTCGGGTTGATTTATTTACCACTGGCAAAGTTTATACAATAGATCAAAGAGTATTCAGGATATCTTTTTTCAAATCATGATACAGAATGTATTTTCACCGACATGTTTCCAAAAAAGTTAGCGTTTTCTCTATAAACTAATTGGATGTGGATTTGTGAGCTTTTCCAAAATGTTATTCTTGATTATATTAATTTTGTTAATAATTAAAACTATAAGTTTGTTAAATATTTACCATGTGGAATTAATATTGCTTCATATTCATGATTTGAGTTTCAACCTAAAATAAATTTTAAACTATCTGGTATATATTATTACCTTGCACAAGTCCAGTTTATTGCTCATTTTCTTCAATTATAGTTAAAAGAGATAAAGAAACGTTCTTCCTATTCAGTTGATTAGATTTTAGGCATATTTTGCTTAAACTCGTAAATTTCTTCAGAAGATTCTTTGTACAATAAAAGAAAAATTTGTTTTAGCTTTTTATTATCCAAATGAGAGAAGAATTTTCATCAAGAAATTGTTAACCCTAATGAAGGTTAACTCGATATTTCAGTTTTTTGTTTTCGATGCAAAAAATATATATCATTCGTTTTTAACAATATAAGCATTGATTTTTTATGTAATATGGATGAAACTAGAAAACAAAATGTGTAGATATTTTCAGAATGCCTTGATAAGTAGGTTTAATTTTTAATTATTGGGTAATTCATTTAGGGCTAAAAAATATGAAACAAAATACAATTAAAGTAAATGTCTGCTTAGTTAAGAATTCTATTTTGTAATAATTTGTTAAGTAAAACCTTTGATAAGTTAATCTTAGCCTACTTTTAAGTAATTAATGATACATTTGAATTACACATTTACTATAGATTTCTTTTTATATATTATTCAAGTTTCAAATATATTGTCATAATTTATTTTTATTACAATTAAATATAAATATTTTTTTAATTATATTTAATTTATAAATAATATTTGTATTGTATTTTTGAATATTATTTTTAAGATTAAAAGATAAATGTAAAATTTTTGAGCAAACAAAATGTTCCAAAAATTGTTTCCCACTTTCTTTAAAATTGAAAAATTATATCGAATATGATCCCATAAATTTGGTAAGTGACAGCCTACAAATTTTTTTAATGGATGCAAACAGCATTAAATAAGACAGGTACCAAATTATAAGGTATATTTTATTTCTCAAAATTATGACTTATTTTGAAAGTAATTAAAAATTCTTGGCATCAAGTTGTTGCCAATCATTACAAAGAACAAACAAAAATCTTCAAGGTGTGAATAAAAACATAGTGAAATGTATCAGAAAATGGCTATTAAGTACCACTAAGAGTTTTTTAATGAATTAAAATTACATTGATGAGATGTTGGTGTAGTCGATGATTCAGTGAAAAAATAAATATCAGCAACCAGATATATCTTTTTTACTTTTTCTATGAAAACGAATTTCTTGAGGATCAAATCCTCTTTCCTTTGCACCAATAATGGCCCAGTCAGGAGTCGGATACACATAGTCTAAGCTCGAAAATGTTTCAGTCTTCCCAGAGTCATTGTAATTTTTAATGAGCTCGTGAAATTTATCATAGTCAATCCATGTATTCCACCTTCCATTTATCAGAAACTATGTATAAAAAAAGGCAACAATTACTTACAAATTCATTATACATTCATTTTAAAATGGAGAGGAAGTAGTTTCAGGCATCTAATTAACAGCTATAATGCTTTAAAAACTTAATCTATTAATATATAACTAGCAGTAGTTGATTAGTGAATTTTTTATTTTGTAAATACTTGGCTTAGGCAAAATATTTTAGGTAGTACAAAATTTTATAGGAAAGAATAAATTTTCACACAAGTTTACATTGAAATGAATTTAAAATATAATTTTGAACTTTTATTACACATCTTTTTTTTTTTCTTTTAATTTTATAATTTATTTTGCACTCTCCAGACATTATTTTTCGAGATATTAATTAAGGAGTTTGGCAACCTGCGGCTCTTTGAAGGATTATTTGTGGCTCTCGATAAATGTACCAGAGTTCATTTTTGTGCTATTATATTTTAAAAATTTTAATTATTATCGTTCCGTTTGTGTTTCAAACTACTGGAAAACACTGAATTTATAATTGCAGGGGAAAGATAAAATAATATCTAACCTCTCACAGTGTATATTTAATTTTTTCAAAAGGACATTAAAAATAAAACATTTTATCATTTTCTTCGAATTAAAAAAAAATTTGTTCCAATATTAAAAAAAGGAAAACTCAACGAGTATATTAAAAAGCTAGAAGGAATATTGACAGAATTCCAAAATAGATTTCAAGATTTGAAATAATTTAAATTGTCTCTTGATTTTTTTCTGTATCCATTTGAATTTAACATAATTCAAGGTGAGGTTTCCATTTCCAATATAATTATGACCCAAGAAGCATCTGGAGAATTAGAATTAATAGAGATGCAAGAAGATCAAGCTCTACAATTAAAATATAAGTCAACATCGATTACTGAATTTCAGAAATTTGCACCAGAATCGAAGCATCCTGAATCAAAAAATCCTGCTTGTTGAATTATTTCAATATTTGGAACAACGTACTTATGTGAATAATTTTACTCCACTTTAAAATTCGTAAAATCCAAGCACCAATCAATATTAACTAACCAGCATCTTAAAGAGTTACTGAGAAGTGCTGTCACCAATTATTTACCAAATTTTAAGAGTATTATCAGGAAAGTAAAATAAATGTGTTTAGTTTTTAAATTCAATATACATATTTTGTACTTTTATTTATATGTTTTCAATAAATATAATTTCTGTAAAATTTTTTAAATACGTATTTAATTGCAGCTTGCGAAAAATTTGAATATTAAAGCACTATGATTAATACAAGAACTAGACAGAAATGTAATATTAGCACTCAGTTCTAATTCACAGTTTTTTAAATCTAGAATTCATGCCTTTCAATAGAGAATTTCAAGTAGAGAGAGAGATTCATGTAGAGAAAATAAAATTACTGAATTATACTAGAAAATAAATTAAATATTGAATTCTGATGAATATCAGACATGATTTCCTTACATAATGTATTCAATTAGAGGGGAAAAGTCATCACAATAATAATATCAACAAAAGAAAATTTCAATAAAGGAACAAAACCTTTGAAATTAAAACGTTAAAGAAAGAATAAAATCTTCAATATCAAAACTTTCATTCAGAGAAAAGACATGAAAAATATACAACATTTTCTTTTTTAAAGTTCAATTGTGCCTATTTGCATGAAAACCCAGGAAGTAATTAAATGTAGAGAAAATAAAATTACTGAATTGCACTAGAAAATAAATTGAATTTTGATGAATATCAGACATGATTTCCTTACATAATGTATTCAATTGGAGGGGAAAAGTCATCAGAATAATAATATCAACAAAAGAAAATTTCTATAAAGGAACAAAATCTTTGAAATTAAAATAAAAAAAAAGAAGGAAGGCATGGTTGAATATTGATGCAAATCAGAATTAAAATTTCTACAACTCTTATTCAGAGAAAAGACATGAAATATATACATCATTCGAAAAAAAAAAAAATATCGAATTACTTCTATTTTGGGAAACAGCCAGGCAACAATAGAAAAGAAATTTAAGATTGGATTTTGATTCATATCAGACAAGATTTCCTTACATAATGTATTCAATTGGAGGGGAAAAGTCATCACAACATTAATATCAACAAAAGAAAATGTCAATAAAGGATTCAAATCTTTGAAATTAAAAAAAAAAAAAAAAAAAAGAAGGAAAGCATGGTTGAATATTAATGCAAATCAGATTTAAATTTTCTACAACTCTTATTCAGAGAAAAGACATGAAATATACACATCATTAAGTTTTTTTAAAAAAAATCTGATTACTTCTATTTGGGGTAACAGCTAGGAAAAAACAGTTAGAAAAAATAGTTACAGAAAAGACCAAGAACAATAGAAAAGAAATTTAAGATTGAATTTTGATTCATATCAGACAAGATTTCCTTACATTATGCATTCAATTGGAGGGGAAAAGTCATCACAATGATAAAATCAACAAAAGAAAATGTTAATCAACAAAAGAAAATGTTAATCAAGAATAAAATCTTCAAAATCAAAACTTTCATTCAGAGAAAAGACATAAAAAATATACATCATTTTCTTTTATGAAGTTCAGTTGTGCCTATTTGCATAAAAACCCAGGAAGTAATTAAATGTAGAGAAAATAAAATTACTGAATTTTACTAGAAAATAAATTAAATATTAAATTCTGATGAATATCAGACATGATTTCCTTACATAAGGTATTCAATTGGAGGGGAAAAGTCATCACAATAATAATATAAACAAAAGAAAATGTCAATGAAGGAATAAAATTTTTTAAATTATAACGAAAAAAAAAGAAGGAAAGTATTGTTGAATATTAATGCAAATCAGATTTAAACTTTCTACAATTCTTATTCAGAGAAAAGACATGAAATATATACATCATTTAAAAAACAAATTATTTCTATTTTGGGAAATAGTCAGGAAGAAACAGTTAGGAAAAAAAAAATTACAGAAAACACCAACAATAGAAAAGAAATATAAGATCGAATTTTATTTATATCAGACAAGATTTCCTTACATTATGTATTCAATTGGAGGGGAAAAGTCATCACAATAATATCAACAAGAGAAAATTTCAATAAAGGAACAAAATCTTTAAATTAAAACGTTAAAGAAAGAATAAAATCTTCAATATCAAAACTTTCATTCAGGGAAAAGACATGAAAAATATACAACATTTTCTTTTTTAAAGTTCAATTTTGCCTATTTGCATGAAAACCCAGGCAGTAATTAAATGTAGAGAAAATAAAATTACTGAATTGCACTAGAAAATAAATTGAATATTGAAGATTATCAGGCATGATTTCCTTACATTATGCATTCAATTGGAGGGGAAAAGTCATCACAATATTAATATCAGCAAAAGAAAATGTCAATAAAGGATTAAAATCTTTGAAATTAAAACCAAAAAAGAGAAGGAAAGCATGGTTGAATATTAATGCAAATCAGATTTAAATTTTCTACAACTCTTATTCAAAGAAAAGACATGAAATATATACATTATTAAGTTTTTTAAAAAAAATCAAATTACTTCTATTTGGGGTAACAGCTAGGAAAAAACAGTTAGAAAAAATAGATACAGGAAAGACCAAGAACAATAGAAAAGAAATTTAAGATTGAATTTTGATTCATATCAGACAAGATTTCCTTACATTATGTATTCAATTGGAGGGGAAAAGTCATCACAATAATAATATCAACAAAAGAAAATGTTAATGAAAGAATAAAATCTTCAAAATCAAAACTTTCATTCAGAGAAAAGACATGACAAATACATATCATTTTCTTTTTTGAAGTTCCATTGTGCCTATTTGCATGAAAACCCAGGAAGAAATTAAATGTAGAGAAAATAAAATTACTGAATCATACTAGAAAATAAATTTAAAATTGAATTTTGATGAATATGAGACATGATTTCCCTACATAATGTATTCAATTGGAAAGGAGTCACCACATTAATAATATCTGTATACAAAAGAAAATGTCAATTCAAAGGGAATAAATATTTTGTAATCTAACAAAAATGGAAAAAGAAAGCATAGTTAAATGAAAAAGAATCAGATTTAATTCATCTACAATTTTCATTCAGAGAAAAGACATGAAAAATATACATCATTTTCTTTTTTCAAGTTCAATTGTGCCTATTTACATGAAAACCCAGGAAGAAATTAAATGTACAGAAAATAAAATTACTGAATTGCAATAGAAAATAAATTGAATATTGAATTTTGATGAATATCAGACATGATTTTGTTACATAATGTATTCAATTGGAGGGGAAAAATCATCACAATAATAATATCAGCAAAAGAAAATGTCAATGAAAGAATAAAATCTTCAAAATCAAAACCTTCACCCAGAGAAAAGAGATGAAAAAAAAAATTTATTATTATTTTTTTTTTTAAAGTTCAATTGCGATTATTCGTTTTAAAAACAAGAAAGAAATTAAAAGTAGAAAAAAAAAATTACTGAATTATACTAGAAAATTTAGTTTACAATTGAATTGTGATATATCAGACATGATTTCTTTACATTATGTTTTCAATTGGACGGGAAAAGTCATCACAATGATAATAGTATCAACAAAATAAAATGGCAATAGAAGAATAAAATCTTCGAAATCAAAAACCAGAAAGAAATTAAATGTAAAAAAAAAAAAAATTATTGAATCATACACGAAAATAAATTTAAAATTTAATTTTTATGAATATCAGACATGATTTCCCTACAAAATGTATTCAATTGGAGGGGAAAAGTCATCAGAGAAAGAAACAAAAGAAACAACAAAACAAAAGAACAAAGGATTCATCAACATAAGAAACATATCAACAAAATAAATCAACAAAAGAAAATGTCAATGAAGGATTAAAATCTTTGAAATTAAAACCAAAAAAAAGAAGGAAAGCATGGTAGAATGTTAATGCAAATCAGATTTAAATTTTCTACAACTCTTATTCAGAGAAAAGACATGAAATTACTTGAGACATCATTAAGTTTAAAAAAAAAAAATCAAATTAGTTCTATTTGGGGTAACAGCTAGGAAAAAACAGTTAGAAAAAATAGTTACAGAAAAGACCAAGAACAATAGAAAAGAAATTGAAAATTGGATTTTGATTCGTATCAGACAAGATTTCCTTACATTATGTATTCAATTGGAGGGGAAAAGTCATCACAATAATAATACTATCAACAAAAGAAAATGTTAATGAAAGAATACAATCTTCAAAATCAAAACTTTCATTCAGTTAAAAGACATGAAAAATATACATCATTTTCTTTTTTGAAGTTCAATTGTGCCTATTTGCATGAAAACCCAGGAATAAATTAAATGTAGAGAAAATAAAATTACAGTAGAGCGCCGATTATCCGAACTGCTCGGGACCGAACCTGGTTCGGATAATGAAAAGTTCGGATAATTGGAAAGTTGTTTAAAATCTAATCTAAAGGATTATTATTTGTGCACCAACTTTCCTTCACACTTTTTCTAGGCTTAGGACTGACAGTACTATCTAAAACAGCTCTGGTGTGTTTAAAAATTTTTTTTCAATTTTTAAATATTTTTACTTTTTATTTTTAAACTTTTTTTTTTTTCATTTTGAATTATTTTTATCATATTTCAGCTTTTTATAATTTTTTTTATCAATTACTGTTTTTACCACATTTTTCTTTATTTTCCATTGCAAAAGAAATAAAGCGAAGACTTTTTTTTCCAAAGAAAATGATCTTTTTTGAGCAGTCATATCCCTTTATTCTTTTTAAATAAATCAACCGAACTGGATCAACATCATTTTGACGTTTTAGCCAATTCATTGCAATATCTAATAAATTGCATGCTTCTATATGAGAAGGTCCACAATCTTGAATTTGATCACCCACTTCTTCCTCTTCGTCTGTGGAGTTCCGATTTTCATTCAAAATTTCAGCAATAATTTCATCATGATTTAAATTTTGAAATTCTGGGTCATTTTCAGTGTCTCGACACCAGTCTTTTACTTCTTCTGCTGTATAACCTGGCATCTTTTCATCGTTTAGATCTACTGGTTTAGAAACTTCAGTTTCGTTTATTTTTTTGTTAAGAATTTTATTCCAAGATTTAAGATTCCAAGCACTGTAATCACTGATCATTAACCATAAGTGACAAGTACCCATCCCCCAATTGTACAACTTCAGCACACATCTATTCATAAGTTCCTTCCTCATTTTAACCATTGTAGACTGTCAAATAGAAATTTGCATTCTTGAAAGATAATTTTCAGTTGAAGAGGGCTAAAGGGATATGTAGGTTTAACTGTATAACAATACATGTATGTATTGGCTACTATAAGAAAACTGCTAAAAAAAGGTTGTAAATTAAATATGGTCTTCAGATGTAGTGGATATTATTTATTCTTTTAAATTTAGAAAATTTGTCGATAAGTTAAAAAGTATTCTAAACTTTAAAAAAAAAAAAAGCAAATTCGGACATGGTTCAGATAATAAGGGTTCGGATAACCGGCGCTCTACTGTACTGAATTATACTAGAAAATAAATTAAATATTGAATTCTGATGAATATCAGACATGATTTCCTTACATAATGTATTCAATTGGAGGGGAAAAGTCATCACAATAATAATATCAACAAAAGAAAACTTCAATAAAGGAACAAAATCTTTGAAATTAAATGGAAAAAAAAAAGAGAAGGAAAGTATTGTTGAATATTAATGCAAATCAGATTTAAATTTTCCACAATTCTTATTCAGAGAAAAGACATGAAATATATACATCATTTAAAAAACAAATTACTTCTATTTTGGGAAACAGCCAGGAAGAAACAGCCAGTAAAAATAATTACAGAAAAGACCAACAACAGTAGAAACGAAATTTAAGATTGAATTTTGATTCATATCAGACAAGATTTCCTTACATAACGTATTCAATTGGAGGGGAAAAGTCATCACAATATTAATATCAACAAAAGAAAATGTCAATGAAGGATTAAAATCTTTGAAATTAAAACCAAAACAAAGAAGGAAAGCATGGTAGAATGTTAATGCAAATCAGATTTAAATTTTCTACAACTCTTATTCAGAGAAAAGACATGAAATTACTTGAGACATCATTAAGTTTAAAAAAAAAAAAAAAATCAAATTAGTTCTATTTGGGGTAACAGCTAGGAAAAAACAGTTAGAAAAAATAGTTACAGAAAAGACCAAGAACAATAGAAAAGAAATTGAAAATTGGATTTTGATTCATATCAGACAAGATTTCCTTACATTATGTATTCAATTGGAGGGGAAAAGTCATCACAATAATAATACTATCAACAAAAGAAAATGTTAATGAAAGAATACAATATTCAAAATCAAAACTTTCATTCAGTTAAAAGACATGAAAAATATACATCATTTTCTTTTTTGAAGTTCAATTGTGCCTATTTGCATGAAAACCCAGGAAGAAATTAAATGTAGAGAAAATAAAATTACTGAATCATACTAGAAAATAAATTTAAAATTTAATTTTGATGAATATGAGACATGATTTCCCTACATAATGTATTCAATTGGAAAGGAGTCACCACATTAATAATATCTGTATACAAAAGAAAATGTCAATTCAAAGGGAATAAATATTTTGTAATCTAACAAAAATGGAAAAAGAAAGCATAGTTAAATGAAAAAGAATCAGATTTAATTCATCTACAATTTTCATTCAGAGAAAAGACATGAAAAATATACATCATTTTCTTTTTTGAAGTTCAATTGTGCCTATTTACATGAAAACCCAGGAAGAAATTAAATGTAGAGAAAATAAAATTACTGAATTGCAATAGAAAATAAATTGAATATTGAATTTTGATGAATATCAGACATGATTTTGTTACATAATGTTTTCAATTGGACGGGAAAAGTCATCACAATGATAATAGTATCAACAAAATAAAATGGCAATAGAAGAATAAAATCTTCGAAATCAAAAACCAGAAAGAAATTTAATGTAAAAAAAAAAAAATTATTGAATTATACCAGAAAATAAATTAAATATTGAATTCTGATGAATATCAGACATGATTTCCTTACATAATGTATTCAATTGGAGGGGAAAAGCCATCACAATAATAATATCAACAAAAGAAAATTTCAATAAAGGAAAAAATCATTGAAATTAAAACGAAAAAAAAGAGAAGGAAAGCATGGTAGAATGTTAATGCAAATCAGATTTAAATTTTCTACAACTCTTATTCAGAGAAAAGACATGAAATTACTTGAGACATCATTAATATTTTTAAAAAAAAATCAAATTAGTTCTATTTGGTGTAACAGCTAGGAAAAAACAGTTAGAAAAAATAGTTACAGAAAAGACCAAGAACAATAGAAAAGAAATTGAAAATTGGATTTTGATTCATATCAGACAAGATTTCCTTACATTATGTATTCAATTGGAGGGGAAAAGTCATCACAATAATAATACTATCAACAAAAGAAAATGTTAATGAAAGAATACAATATTCAAAATCAAAACTTTCATTCAGTTAAAAGACATGAAAAATATACATCATTTTCTTTTTTGAAGTTCAATTGTGCCTATTTGCATGAAAACCCAGGAATAAATTAAATGTAGAGAAAATAAAATTACTGAATTATACTAGAAAATAAATTAAATATTGAATTCTGATGAATATCAGACATGATTTCCTTACATAAGGTATTCAATTGGAGGGGAAAAGTCATCACAATAATAATATCAACAAAAGAAAACTTCAATAAAGGAACAAAATCTTTGAAATTAAATGGGAAAAAAAAAGAGAAGGAAAGTATTGTTGAATATTAATGCAAATCAGATTTAAATTTTCCACAATTCTTATTCAGAGAAAAGACATGAAATATATACATCATTTAAAAAACAAATTACTTCTATTTTGGGAAACAGCCAGGAAGAAACAGCCAGTAAAAATAATTACAGAAAAGACCAACAACAGTAGAAACGAAATTTAAGATTGAATTTTGATTCATATCAGACAAGATTTCCTTACATAATGTATTCAATTGGAGGGGAAAAGTCATCACAATAATAATATCAACAAAAGAAAACTTCAATAAAGGAACAAAATCTTTGAAATTAAATGGAAAAAAAAAAGAGAAGGAAAGTATTGTTGAATATTAATGCAAATCAGATTTAAATTTTCCACAATTCTTATTCAGAGAAAAGACATGAAATATATACATCATTTAAAAAACAAATTACTTCTATTTTGGGAAACAGCCAGGAAGAAACAGCCAGTAAAAATAATTACAGAAAAGACCAACAACAGTAGAAACGAAATTTAAGATTGAATTTTGATTCATATCAGACAAGATTTCCTTACATAACGTATTCAATTGGAGGGGAAAAGTCATCACAATATTAATATCAACAAAAGAAAATGTCAATGAAGGATTAAAATCTTTGAAATTAAAACCAAAAAAAAGAAGGAAAGCATGGTAGAATGTTAATGCAAATCAGATTTAAATTTTCTACAACTCTTATTCAGAGAAAAGACATGAAATTACTTGAGACATCATTAAGTTTAAAAAAAAAAAAAAAATCAAATTAGTTCTATTTGGGGTAACAGCTAGGAAAAAACAGTTAGAAAAAATAGTTACAGAAAAGACCAAGAACAATAGAAAAGAAATTGAAAATTGGATTTTGATTCATATCAGACAAGATTTCCTTACATTATGTATTCAATTGGAGGGGAAAAGTCATCACAATAATAATACTATCAACAAAAGAAAATGTTAATGAAAGAATACAATCTTCAAAATAAAAACTTTCATTCAGTTAAAAGACATGAAAAATATACATCATTTTCTTTTTTGAAGTTCAATTGTGCCTATTTGCATGAAAACCCAGGAATAAATTAAATGTAGAGAAAATAAAATTACAGTAGAGCGCCGATTATCCGAACTGCTCGGGACCGAACCTGGTTCGGATAATGAAAAGTTCGGATAATTGAAAAGTTGTTTAAAATCTAATCTAAAGGATTATTATTTGTGCACTAACTTTCCTCCTTCACACTTTTTCTAGGCTTAGGACTGACAGTACTATCTAAAACAGCTCTGGTGTGTTTAAAAAATTTGTTTTCAATATTTAAATATTTTTACTTTTTATTTTTAAACTTTTTTTTTTTCATTTTGAATTATTTTTATCATATTTCAGCTTTTTATAATTTTTTTTATCAATTACTGATTTTACCACATTTTTCTTTATTTTCCATTGCAAAAGAAATAAAGCGAAAAATTTTTTTTTCAAAGAAAATGATCTTTTTTGAGCAGTCATATCCCTTTATTCTTTTTAAATAAATCAACCGAACTGGATCAACATCATTTTGACGTTTTAGCCAATTCATTGCAATATCTAATAAATTGCATGCTTCTATATGAGAAGGTCCACAATCTTGAATTTGATCACCCACTTCTTCCTCTTCGTCTGTGGAGCTCCGATTTTCATTCAAAATTTCAGCAATAATTTCATCATGATTTAAATTTTGAAATTCTGGGTCATTTTCAGTGTCTGGACACCAGTCTTTTACTTCTTCTGCTGTATAACTTGGCATCTTTTCATCGTTTAGATCTACTGGTTCAGAAACTTCAGTTTCGTTTATTTTTTTGTTAAGAATTTTATTCCAAGATTTAAGATTCCAAGCACTGTAATCACTGATCATTAACCATAAGTGACAAGTACCCATCCCCCAATTGTACAACTTCAGCACACATCTATTCATAAGTTCCTTCCTCATTTTAACCATTGTAGACTGTCAAATTGAAATTTGCATTCTTGAAAGATAATTTTCAGTTGAAGAGGGCTAAAGGGATATGTAGGTTTAACTGTATAACAATACATGTATGTATTGGCTACTATAAGAAAACTGCTAAAAAAAAGGTTGTAAATTAAATATGGTCTTCAGATGTAGTGGATATTATTTATTCTTTTAAATTTAGAAAATTTGTCGATAAGTTAAAAAGTATTCTAAACTTTAAAAAAAAAAAGAAGCAAATTCGGACATGGTTCAGATAATAAGGGTTCGGATAATCGGCGCTCTACTGTACTGAATTATACCAGAAAATAAATTAAATATTGAATTCTGATGAATATCAGACATGATTTCCTTACATAATGTATTCAATTGGAGGGGAAAAGCCATCACAATAATAATATCAACAAAAGAAAATTTCAATAAAGGAAAAAATCATTGAAATTAAAACGAAAAAAAAGAGAAGGAAAGCATGGTAGAATGTTAATGCAAATCAGATTTAAATTTTCTACAACTCTTATTCAGAGAAAAGACATGAAATTACTTGAGACATCATTAAGTTTTTAAAAAAAAAATCAAATTAGTTCTATTTGGTGTAACAGCTAGGAAAAAACAGTTAGAAAAAATAGTTACAGAAAAGACCAAGAACAATAGAAAAGAAATTGAAAATTGGATTTTGATTCATATCAGACAAGATTTCCTTACATTATGTATTCAATTGGAGGGGAAAAATCATCACAATAATAATACTATCAACAAAAGAAAATGTTAATGAAAGAATACAATCTTCAAAATCAAAACTTTCATTCAGTTAAAAGACATGAAAAATATACATCATTTTCTTTTTTGAAGTTCAATTGTGTCTATTTGCATGAAAACCCAGGAATAAATTAAATGTAGAGAAAATAAAATTACTGAATTATACTAGAAAATAAATTAAATATTGAATTCTGATGAATATCAGACATGATTTCGTTACATAATGTATTCAATTGGAGGGGAAAAGTCATCACAATAATAATATCAACAAAAGAAAACTTCAATAAAGGAACAAAATCTTTGAAATTAAATGGAAAAAAAAAAGAGAAGGAAAGTATTGTTGAATATTAATGCAAATCAGATTTAAATTTTCCACAATTCTTATTCAGAGAAAAGACATGAAATATATACATCATTTAAAAAACAAATTACTTCTATTTTGGGAAACAGCCAGGAAGAAATAGCCAGTAAAAATAATTACAGAAAAGACCAACAACAGTAGAAACGAAATTTAAGATTGAATTTTGATTCATATGAGACAAGATTTCCTTACATAACGTATTCAATTGGAGGGGAAAAGTCATCACAATATTAATATCAACAAAAGAAAATGTCAAAAAAGAATTAAAATCTTTGAAATTAAAACCAAAAAAAAGAAGGAAAGCATGGTAGAATGTTAATACAAATCAGATTTAAATTTTCTACAACTCTTATTCAGAGAAAAGACATGAAATTACTTGAGACATCATTAAGTTTTTTAAAAAAAAATCAAATTAGTTCTATTTGGGGTAACAGCTAGGAAAAAACAGTTAGAAAAAATAGTTACAGAAAAGACCAAGAACAATAGAAAAGAAATTGAAAATTGGATTTTGATTCATATCAGACAAGATTTCCTTACATTATGTATTCAATTGGAGGGGAAAAGTCATCACAATAATAATACTATGAACAAAAGAAAATGTTAATGAAAGAATACAATCTTCAAAATCAAAACTTTCATTCAGTTAAAAGATATGAAAAATATACATAATTTTCTTTTTAGAAGTTCAATTGTGCCTATTTGCATGAAAACCCAGGAAGAAATTAAATGTAGAGAAAATAAAATTACTGAATTATACTAGAAAATAAATTAAATATTGAATTCTGATGAATATCAGACATGATTTCCTTACATAATGTATTCAATTGGAGGGGAAAAGCCATCACAATAATAATATCAACAAAAGAAAATTTCAATAAAGGAAAAAATCATTGAAATTAAAACGAAAAAAAAGAGAAGGAAAGCATGGTAGAATGTTAATGCAAATCAGATTTGAATTTTCTACAACTCTTATTCAGAGAAAAGACATGAAATATATACATCATTTAAGAAACAAATTACTTCTATTTTGGGAAACAGCCAGGAAGAAATAGCCAGTAAAAATAATTACAGAAAAGACCAACAACAGTAGAAACGAAATTTAAGATTGAATTTTGATTCATATCAGACAAGATTTCCTTACATAACGTATTCAATTGGAGGGGAAAAGTCATCACAATATTAATATCAACAAAAGAAAATGTCAATAAAGGATTAAAATCTTTGAAATTAAAACCAAAAAAAAGAAGGAAAGCATGGTAGAATGTTAATGCAAATCAGATTTAAATTTTCTACAACTCTTATTCAGAGAAAAGACATGAAATTACTTGAGACATCATTAAGTTATTTAAAAAAAAATCAAATTAGTTCTATTTGGGGTAACAGCTAGGAAAAAACAGTTAGAAAAAATAGTTACAGAAAAGATCAAGAAAAATAGAAAAGAAATTGAAAATTGGATTTTGATTCATATCAGACAAGATTTCCTTACATTATGTATTCAATTGGAGGGGAAAAGTCATCACAATAATAATACTATCAACAAAAGAAAATGTTAATGAAAGAATACAATATTCAAAATCAAAACTTTCATTCAGTTAAAAGACATGAAAAATATACATAATTTTCTTTTTTGAAGTTCAATTGTGCCTATTTGCATGAAAACCCAGGAAGAAATTAAATGTAGAGAAAATAAAATTACTGAATTATACTAGAAAATAAATTAAATATTGAATTCTGATGAATATCAGACATGATTTCCTTACATAATGTATTCAATTGGAGGGGAAAAGTCATCACAATAATAATATCAACAAAAGAAAATTTCAATAAAGGAAAAAATCATTGAACTTAAAACGAAAAAAAAGAGAAGGAAAGCATGGTAGAATGTTAATGCAAATCAGATTTGAATTTTCTACAACTCTTATTCAGAGAAAAGACATGAAATTACTTGAGACATCATTAAGTTTTTTAAAAAAAAATCAAATTAGTTCTATTTGGGGTAACAGCTAGGAAAAAACAGTTAGAAAAAATAGTTACAGAAAAGACCAAGAACAATAGAAAAGAAATTGAAAATTGGATTTTGATTCATATCAGACAAGATTCCCTTACATTATGTATTCAATTGGAGGGGAAAAGTCATCACAATAATAATATCAACAAAAGAAAACTTCAATAAAGGAACAAAATCTTTGAAATTAAATGGAAAAAAAAAGAGAAGGAAAGTATTGTTGAATATTAATGCAAATCAGATTTAAATTTTCCACAATTCTCATTCAGAGAAAAGACATGAAATATATACATCATTTCAAAAACAAATTACTTCTATTTTGGGAAACAGCCAGGAAGAAACAGCCAGTAAAAATAATTACAGAAAAGACCAACAACAGTAGAAACGAAATTTAAGATTGAATTTTGATTCATATCAGACAAGATTTCCTTACATAACGTATTCAATTGGAGGGGAAAAGTCATCACAATATTAATATCAACAAAAGAAAATGTCAATAAAGGATTAAAATCTTTGAAATTAAAACCAAAAAAAAGAGGGAAAGCATGGTAGAATGTTAATGCAAATCAGATTTAAATTTTCTACAACTCTTATTCAGAGAAAAGACATGAAATTACTTGAGACATCATTAAGTTTTTTAAAAAAAAATCAAATTAGTTCTATTTGGGGTAACAGCTAGGAAAAAACAGTTAGAAAAAATAGTTACAGAAAAGACCAAGAACAATAGAAAAGAAATTGAAAATTGGATTTTGATTCATATCAGACAAGATTTCCTTGCATTATGTATTCAATTGGAGGGGAAAAGTCATCACAATAATAATACTATCAACAAAAGAAAATGTTAATGAAAGAATACAATATTCAAAATCAAAACTTTCATTCAGTTAAAAGACATGAAAAATATACATAATTTTCTTTTTTGAAGTTCAATTGTGCCTATTTGCATGAAAACCCAGGAAGAAATTAAATGTAGAGAAAATAAAATTACTGAATTATACTAGAAAATAAATTAAATATTGAATTCTGATGAATATCAGACATGATTTCCTTACATAATGTATTCAATTGGAGGGGAAAAGTCATCACAATAATAATATCAACAAAAGAAAATTTCAATAAAGGAAAAAATCATTGAAATTAAAACGAAAAAAAAGAGAAGGAAAGCATGGTAGAATGTTAATGCAAATCAGATTTAAATTTTCTACAACTCTTATTCAGAGAAAAGACATGAAATTACTTGAGACATCATTAAGTTTTAAAAAAAAAAATCAAATTAGTTCTATTTAGTGTAACAGCTAGGAAAAAACAGTTAGAAAAAATAGTTACAGAAAAGACCAAGAACAATAGAAAAGAAATTGAAAATTGGATTTTGATTCATATCAGACAAGATTTCCTTACATTATGTATTCAATTGGAGGGGAAAAATCATCACAATAATATTACTATCAACAAAAGAAAATGTTAATGAAAGAATACAATCTTCAAAATCAAAACTTTCATTCAGTTAAAAGACATGAAAAATATACATCATTTTCTTTTTTGAAGTTCAATTGTGCCTATTTGCATGAAAAAGGAATAAATTAAATGTAGAGAAAATAAAATTACTGAATTATACTAGAAAATAAATTAAATATTGAATTCTGATGAATATCAGACATGATTTCCTTACATAATGTATTCAATTGGAGGGGAAAAGTCATCACAATAATAATATCAACAAAAGAAAACTTCAATAAAGGAACAAAATCTTTGAAATTAAATGGAAAAAAAAAAGAGAAGGAAAGTATTGTTGAATATTAATGCAAATCAGATTTAAATTTTCCACAATTCTTATTCAGAGAAAAGACATGAAATATATACATCATTTAAAAAACAAATTACTTCTATTTTGGGAAACAGCCAGGAAGAAATAGCCAGTAAAAATAATTACAGAAAAGACCAACAACAGTAGAAATGAAATTTAAGATTGAATTTTGATTCATATGAGACAAGATTTCCTTACATAACGTATTCAATTGGAGGGGAAAAGTCATCACAATATTAATATCAACAAAAGAAAATGTCAATAAAGGATTAAAATCTTTGAAATTAAAACCAAAAAAAAAGAAGGAAAGCATGGTAGAATGTTAATGCAAATCAGATTTAAATTTTCTACAACTCTTATTCAGAGAAAAGACATGAAATTACTTGAGACATCATTAAGTTTTTTAAAAAAAAATCAAATTAGTTCTATTTGGGGTAACAGCTAGGAAAAAACAGTTAGAAAAAATAGTTACAGAAAAGACCAAGAACAATAGAAAAGAAATTGAAAATTGGATTTTGATTCATATCAGACAAGATTTCCTTACATTATGTATTCAATTGGAGGGGAAAAGTCATCACAATAATAATACTATCAACAAAAGAAAATGTTAATGAAAGAATACAATATTCAAAATCAAAACTTTCATTCAGTTAAAAGACATGAAAAATATACATAATTTTCTTTTTTGAAGTTCAATTGTGCCTATTTGCATGAAAACCCAGGAAGAAATTAAATGTAGAGAAAATAAAATTACTGAATTATACTAGAAAATAAATTAAATATTGAATTCTGATGAATATCAGACATGATTTCCTTACATAATGTATTCAATTGGAGGGGAAAAGTCATCACAATAATAATATCAACAAAAGAAAATTTCAATAAAGGAAAAAATCATTGAAATTAAAACGAAAAAAAAGAGAAGGAAAGCATGGTAGAATGTTAATGCAAATCAGATTTAAATTTTCTACAACTCTTATTCAGAGAAAAGACATGAAATTACTTGAGACATCATTAAGTTTTTAAAAAAAAATCAAATTAGTTCTATTTAGTGTAACAGCTAGGAAAAAACAGTTAGAAAAAATAGTTACAGAAAAGACCAAGAACAATAGAAAAGAAATTGAAAATTGGATTTTGATTCATATCAGACAAGATTTCCTTACATTATGTATTCAATTGGAGGGGAAAAATCATCACAATAAAATTACTATCAACAAAAGAAAATGTTAATGAAAGAATACAATCTTCAAAATCAAAACTTTCATTCAGTTAAAAGACATGAAAAATATACATCATTTTCTTTTTTGAAGTTCAATTGTGCCTATTTGCATGAAAAAGGAATAAATTAAATGTAGAGAAAATAAAATTACTGAATTATACTAGAAAATAAATTAAATATTGAATTCTGATGAATATCAGACATGATTTCCTTACATAATGTATTCAATTGGAGGGGAAAAGTCATCACAATAATAATATCAACAAAAGAAAACTTCAATAAAGGAACAAAATCTTTGAAATTAAATGGAAAAAAAAAAGAGAAGGAAAGTATTGTTGAATATTAATGCAAATCAGATTTAAATTTTCCACAATTCTTATTCAGAGAAAAGACATGAAATATATACATCATTTAAAAAACAAATTACTTCTATTTTGGGAAACAGCCAGGAAGAAATAGCCAGTAAAAATAATTACAGAAAAGACCAACAACAGTAGAAATGAAATTTAAGATTGAATTTTGATTCATATGAGACAAGATTTCCTTACATAACGTATTCAATTGGAGGGGAAAAGTCATCACAATATTAATATCAACAAAAGAAAATGTCAAAAAAGAATTAAAATCTTTGAAATTAAAACCAAAAAAAAGAAGGAAAGCATGGTAGAATGTTAATACAAATCAGATTTAAATTTTCTACAACTCTTATTCAGAGAAAAGACATGAAATTACTTGAGACATCATTAAGTTTTTTAAAAAAAAATCAAATTAGTTCTATTTGGGGTAACAGCTAGGAAAAAACAGTTAGAAAAAATAGTTACAGAAAAGACCAAGAACAATAGAAAAGAAATTGAAAATTGGATTTTGATTCATATCAGACAAGATTTCCTTACATTATGTATTCAATTGGAGGGGAAAAGTCATCACAATAATAATACTATCAACAAAAGAAAATGTTAATGAAAGAATACAATATTCAAAATCAAAACTTTCATTCAGTTAAAAGACATGAAAAATATACATAATTTTCTTTTTTGAAGTTCAATTGTGCCTATTTGCATGAAAACCCAGGAAGAAATTAAATGTAGAGAAAATAAAATTACTGAATTATACTAGAAAATAAATTAAATATTGAATTCTGATGAATATCAGACATGATTTCCTTACATAATGTATTCAATTGGAGGGGAAAAGCCATCACAATAATAATATCAACAAAAGAAAATTTCAATAAAGGAAAAAATCATTGAACTTAAAACGAAAAAAAAGAGAAGGAAAGCATGGTAGAATGTTAATGCAAATCAGATTTGAATTTTCTACAACTCTTATTCAGAGAAAAGACATGAAATTACTTGAGACATCATTAAGTTTTTTAAAAAAAAATCAAATTAGTTCTATTTGGGGTAACAGCTAGGAAAAAACAGTTAGAAAAAATAGTTACAGAAAAGACCAAGAACAATAGAAAAGAAATTGAAAATTGGATTTTGATTCATATCAGACAAGATTCCCTTACATTATGTATTCAATTGGAGGGGAAAAGTCATCACAATAATAATACTATCAACAAAAGAAAATGTTAAAGAAAGAATACAATCTTCAAAATCAAAACTTTCATTCAGTTAAAAGACATGAAAAATATACATCTTTTTCTTTTTTGAAGTTCAATTGTGCCTATTTGCATGAAAACCCAGGAATAAATTAAATGTAGAGAAAATAAAATTACTGAATTATACTAGAAAATAAATTAAATATTGAATTCTGATGAATATCAGACATGATTTCCTTACATAAGGTATTCAATTGGAGGGGAAAAGTCATCACAATAATAATATCAACAAAAGAAAACTTCAATAAAGGAACAAAATCTTTGAAATTAAATGGAAAAAAAAAGAGAAGGAAAGTATTGTTCAATATTAATGCAAATCAGATTTAAATTTTCCACAATTCTCATTCAGAGAAAAGACATGAAATATATACATCATTTCAAAAACAAATTACTTCTATTTTGGGAAACAGCCAGGAAGAAACAGCCAGTAAAAATAATTACAGAAAAGACCAACAACAGTAGAAACGAAATTTAAGATTGAATTTTGATTCATATCAGACAAGATTTCCTTACATAACGTATTCAATTGGAGGGGAAAAGTCATCACAATATTAATATCAACAAAAGAAAATGTCAATAAAGGATTAAAATCTTTGAAATTAAAACCAAAAAAAAAGAAGGAAAGCATGGTAGAATGTTAATGCAAATCAGATTTAAATTTTCTACAACTCTTATTCAGAGAAAAGACATGAAATTACTTGAGACATCATTAAGTTTTTTAAAAAAAAATCAAATTAGTTCTATTTGGGGTAACAGCTAGGAAAAAACAGTTAGAAAAAATAGTTACAGAAAAGACCAAGAACAATAGAAAAGAAATTGAAAATTGGATTTTGATTCATATCAGACAAGATTTCCTTACATTATGTATTCAATTGGAGGGGAAAAGTCATCACAATAATAATACTATCAACAAAAGAAAATGTTAATGAAAGAATACAATATTCAAAATCAAAACTTTCATTCAGTTAAAAGACATGAAAAATATACATAATTTTCTTTTTTGAAGTTCAATTGTGCCTATTTGCATGAAAACCCAGGAATAAATTAAATGTAGAGAAAATAAAATTACAGTAGAGCGCCGATTATCCGAACTGCTCGGGACCGAACGTGGTTCGGATAATGGGAAAGTTGTTTAAAATCTAATCTAAAGGATTATTTTTTGTGCACTAACTTTCCTTCACACTTTTTCTAGGCTTAGGACTGACAGTACTATCTAAAACAGCTCTGGTGTGTTTAAAAATATTTTTTTCAATTTTTAAATATTTTTACTTTTTATTTTTTCATTTTGAATTATTTTTATCATATTTCAGCTTTTTATAATTTTTTTTATCAATTACTGATTTTACCACATTTTTCTTTATTTTCCATTGCAAAAGAAATAAAGCGAAGACTATTTTTTCAAAGAAAATGATCTTTTTTGAGCAGTCATATCCCTTTATTCTTTTTAAATAAATCAACCGAACTGGATCAACATCATTTTGACGTTTTAGCCAATTCATTGCAATATCTAATAAATTGCATGCTTCTATATGAGAAGGTCCACAATCTTGAATTTGATCACCCACTTCTTCCTCTTCGTCTGTGGAGTTCCGATTTTTATTCAAAATTTCAGCAATAATTTCATCATGATTTAAATTTTGAAATTCTGGGTCATTTTCAGTGTCTCGACACCAGTCTTTTACTTCTTCTGCTGTATAACCTGGCATCTTTTCATCGTTTAGATCTACTGGTTCAGAAACTTCAGTTTCGTTTATTTTTTTGTTAAGAATTTTATTCCAAGATTTAAGATTCCAAGCACTGTAATCACTGATCATTAACCATAAGTGACAAGTACCCATCCCCCAATTGTACAACTTCAGCACACATCTATTCATAAGTTCCTTCCTCATTTTAACCATTGTAGACTGTCAAATTGAAGTTTGCATTCTTGGAAGATAATTTTCAGTTGAAGAGGGCTAAAGGGATATGCAGGTTTAACTGTATAACAATACATGTATGTATTGGCTACTGTAAGAAAACTGCTAAAAAAAAAGGTTGTAAATTAAATATGGGCTTCAGATGTAGTGGATATTATTTATTCTTTTAAATTTAGAAAATTTATCCATAAGTTAAAAAGTATTCTAAACTTTAAAAAAAAAAAGCAAATTCGGACATGGTTCAGATAATAAGGGTTCGGATAATCGGCGCTCTACTGTACTGAATTATACTAGAAAATAAATTAAATATTGAATTCTGATGAATATCAGTTAGAAAAAAAAATGACAGAAAACACCAACAACAGAAAAGAAATATAAGATCGAATTTTATTCATATCAGACCAGATTTCCTTACATTATGTATTCAATTAGAGGGGAAAAGTCATCACAATAGTAATATCAACAAAAGAAAATTTCAATAAAGGAACAAAATCTTTGAAATTAAAACCAAAAAAAAAGAAGGAAAGCATGGTTGAATGTCATTGCAAATGAGATTTAAATTTTCTATAACTCTTATTCAGAGAAAAGACATGAAATATATACATCATTAAGGATTTAAAAAAAAAAATCAAATTACTTCTATTTGGGGTAACAGCTAGGAAAAAACAGTTAGAAGAAATAGTTACAGAAAAGACCAAAAACAATAGAAAAGAAATTTAAGATTGAATTTTGATACATATCAGACAAGATCTCCTTACATTATGTATTCAATTGGAGGGGAAAAGTCATCACAATAATAATACTATCAACAAAAGAAAATGTCAATGAAATAATAAAATCTTCAAAATCAAAACCTTCACCCAGAGAAAAGAAATGAAAAAATTGTTTTTTTTAAATTTTTTATTTTTATTGCGATTATTTGTTTTAAAAACCAGAAAGAAATTAAAAGCAAAAAAAAAAAAAAAAAAATTTACTGAATTATACTAGAAAATTTAGTTTAAAATTGAATTTTAATATATATCAGACATGATTTCTTTACATAATGTATTCAATTGGAGGGGAAAAGTCATCACAATAATAATATCTGTATACAAATGAAAATGTTAATTTAATGTGAATAAATATTTTGAAATCTAACAAAAATGGAAAGAAAGCATAGTTTAATGAATATGAATCAGATTTATTTTAACTACAATTTTCATTCAGAGAAAAGACATGAAAAATGTACAGCACTTTCTTTTTTTTGAAGTTTAATTGCGCCTATTTGCACTAAAATTCAAGAAAAAATTAAATGTAGAGAAAATAAAATTACTGAATTAAAATAGAAAATAAATTGAATTTTGATGAATATCAGACATGATTTCCTTACATAATTTATTTGATTGGAGGGGAAAAGTCATCACAATAATAATATCAACAAAAGAAAATGTCAATGAAGGAATAAAATCTTTGAAATTATAATAAGGAAAAAAAAAAAAAAAAAAAAAAAAAAAAAAATAAAAAAAAAGAAGGAAAGTATTGTTGAATATTAATGCAAATCAAATTTAAATTTTCTACAATTCTTATTCAGAGAAAAGTAATGAAAAATATACGCCATTTTTTTAAAAAAAAAAATTCAAATTACTTCTATTTTGGGAAACAGCCAGGAAGAAACAGAAAAATAATTACAGAAAAGACCAAGAACAATAGAAAAGAAATTTAAGTTTGAATTTTGATTCATATCAGACAAGATTTCCTTACATAATTTATTCAATTGGAGGGGAAAAGACATCACAATATTAATATCAACAAAAGAAAACGAAAGAAATGAAAGTATAAAATCTTCGAAATCAAAACTTTCATTCAGAGAAAAAGAGATGAAAAATATATAAATATATATATATTTTTTAAAGTTCAATTGTGATTATTCCTTTTAAAACCAGAAAAAAATTTTATGTAAAAAAGCAAATAATTACTGAATTATACTAGAAAAATTAATTTAATATATAATTTTGTTATATATCAGACATGATTTCTTTACATAATGTATTCAATTGGATGGGAAAAGACATCACATTAATAATATCTGTGTACAAAATAAAACGTTAATTCAACGAGAATAAATATTTTGAAATCAAACAAAAAAGGAAAAGAAAGCATAGTTAAATGATTAAGAATCAGATTTCAGAAAAACCAGAAAGAAATTAAGAGTAAAAAAAAAAAATAAAATTACTGCATAATACTAGAAAATAAATTTAAAATTTAATTTTGATGAATAACAGACAAGATTTCTTTACATAATGTATTCAATTGGAGGGGAAAAGTCATCAGATTAATAATATCTGTATACAAAAGAAAATGTTAATTCAACGTGAATAAATATTTTGAAATCAAACAAAAAAGGAAAAGAAAGCATAGTTAAATGAATAAGAAACAGATTTCAGAAATAGCAGAAAGAAATTAAATGTAAAAAAAAAAAAAAAATTACTGAATTATACTAGAAAATAAATCTAAACTTGAATTTTGATGAATATCAGACATGATTTTATTGCATTATGTATTCAATTGGAGGGAAAAAGGCATCACAATAATGACATCTATAAGAGAAAATGTTAATTAACTAACAAATCTGTTGAAATGAAACAAAAAAGAGGAAGGTAAGCCTGGTGGGATATTAAGTCAAATCAGATTGGATTTATCTACTATTTTTATACAAAAAAAAAAAAGACATGAAAAAATATATAGATATCATTTCTTTTATGAAATACAATTCTCTTCTTTTCATGCAATTTCAATAAGAGCAACAATAGTTTTTTTTTAATACTTGAAGCACTATGAATTTTTGAAGCAAATGAAGTTTTATCATTTTTAAATGTATCTTTCCCCTGCCTTGTGTTTCGCAACATAGTTTATTTCATTATTAATCCTATTTAAAGATATTAAATAAATTGCTAAACTTACTTTTTTGTGAGCAAGCAGAATGCAGTTAGAGTGTTCATGTTCGGATGCCAATTCATAATCAGCTAAATAATCTGCTAGTTTCAGACCAAATGAATATACCTCTTCATGCCATGGGATATTTTCCATTGTCAGAGAACTAGCATTAGATGTTCCACAATAGGTGACTCCCTTCAAAAAGTTAACTTTAATATGATTTGAACAATCATAAAAAGCGTATAAGAAATTAAACAATTATTTTTTTTTATACCTTTATCTCAATAAAATCTGGTCGCCCTATTTGTACTAAGTTTGCATAACCTTCCATTTCATCAGTGTTCCATGCCTTAACTAATGTTAATCTGTAAACAGTTCTTTGACCCTACAAACATTTAATAGAATAATTGAAATATGTTATCTATAGAAAAACATTTTTTTTTAAGATACAAGTTTCAATAACAAATATGTAGGACCTCTACTTTTTTTACAAAAATAAGCAATATAATGAAATAGTTTTTGTTTTGTTGCACTAGAGCACACTGTATTATTGGCAAATTACTCTTGTAATACTATGTATCATAAGTTATTGCTAAATTAGCAATACTCTGTGAGAATGTTAATGTTCTGCAAGTTTAAAATATTCACAAAAATGACAAGTTTCTCATTTTTTTCAGATTATTTCATATCAGTTTGCTTTATTGTTAAATTCACTCGTTAAAAAATATTTTTTAAAGTTAACACAAGATTATAAAATATGAAAAGTTCTTTTTCAAAAATTTCTAACTAATCTTGTATATTATTTTGCATCATCATTTCATTTCTGCTTTATTTATTAATTTATTTTTAGTTGCTTTTTTCTAGGCTATCCTTCCAGTGCTTTAATTCTTTTTAATTGGGACGATACATGTGTTATTAATTATGAGAAAGGCAGTTTTTTATCTTTGCTAGTGCCTTTCTCGTAGAACTTTCTCATTTGTAGTTTTTGAGAACAGTTAATCAAGTTCCAAAATAATCAGGAAACAAGAGAATTTGTTAGTAAGTGAAGTGGTTCTTTTTAACTTTTTATGAAATAATATTTGTAACTTAAATATTAAAGCTATAATACTAGTGTGTTAACTATGTATGATATATCTGTTAAATATAATTTGTGTAACAAAATTGCAGTAACAAATAAACATAGTTTCTGTTTTGAAATACATTCCTCTATTTCAAATTTCACTCCACCAAAATTAACAGAAATTTTTTTTGTGGATAACATTTCTGATTATTCATTAGCATATGGAATAGAACTCTGTCCCAAGCAGTGGTAGGGAAAGACTAAACCCACTACATTAGCTAGGTGGCAAAATAAAATAGTACAAGAATAGAACCTCGAAGAAATTGAAATGGGTTTTAACCAACCGTTTAAAAAATCATACTGATATACATTAGTTTCTAGGGATGTTGATTTTATTATATATATGTGTGAATTGTTTATAGATTTAACCAGAATTTGCAATTTTTTTTCATCTTTTTTTCTCGAATTTCAATGTATGCTATTGTTTTATATTGATCTACCTAATTTACTTATTTTAAAAATTCAGAACAAGGCTTTACTTTACAAATACGAATTTCTCTTTTTACTCTTAGACTTAGTCTATAAATGAAGGAGAAAAAAAAATCAAACAATTAATTAAGAAAAAAAAATTAATTTCCATGATATCGCAAATAAATAAATAGTAATTCCTCATTTTAAACAGATAAGCTAAAATAATGAAGATGGTCTGGTTAATTAGTTTGAAAAAGAATTTAAATACTTTGCTTGATAATTCTTTTAAACTATCAATGAAACGTTGCCAAAAGTCTTTAAATAATGGGCGGTCTATTTTCTTTAGACTTTGTTCATTGCTGGCATCAACAGAGACGTACAATTGGGTGACAGGCCCTAGATTCTTTATGGCCTCTGGGAATTGAGCGTTGGTGACTAGAAATGTCGAAATTGTCTTTTCATGCAGAAGATCAATAAGTTTATTGATTTCTGGATACATTATAGGTTCACCAACTAATGATAAAGCACAATGTTTTGCTTGGAGTCCTTCAGCAAATTTGTCAGGTTGGACACCAGGTACACCTGCAAAGAAAAAAAAAAGAAAGTCAAAACTAAACATTATGTTCTTAATTTACATAAGAAAAAATATACACTCACAAGCCACGGCTGTTAAAAAAAAAAAAAAAAAAGAAAAATATTTTTTTTATTTAACTTTTCTGCATTGAGTAACAATAGACAGAAAGTGGTTTGTTCGATTATATGTTTTGTAAAGAAACTACTCATGAAAATATTATTTAATTAGTAAATTTTTCAATCTTAGTGTTTCCACACTGAGCAACGATGGGCAGAAAGTGGTTTGTGTCATTATATGTTTGTTAACAAAAGTACTTATGAAAACATCATTTTATTTAATAAATTTTCTAATCTTAGCTTTTTGTATTGAGTAAAAATTCACAAAATGTTGCTTGGGTGATTATATTTTTAATAAAGAAACTACTTTGCTAATATACCAAAATACTATAAGACAAAATGTTACGAGGGTTGCTATTTATATTTCTGGCCTTTGCAACAGTAAGTGTTGCTAGGCGACCGCAGACGATTTTAATCGAAAGTTTGATATTTTTAAACATAAATTCAGCAGACAATTTACCATTATAGCTTCACTTGTGTTGTTGACAGCAAATTGAAAAGTTCTTCTCTTTCAAAAAATGGAATTGAATCGTGAACATTTTCGTGCCATTATTTTTTCATAACTTTCGACGTGGATTGTCAAGACAAGAGTGCTTCGATGAACTTAATTCTTTATTCAGCGATAAAGGGCCATCCTACAGCACTGTAAAAAATTGGTATAACGAATTTAATCGCGGTCGATGTTCGATCCAGGACGAAACCCGTGCAGGTCGTCCAAAATCCGTTGTTGTGCCAGAAAAGATCAATGCTGTGCGTGAACTGATAAAGCAAGATCGTCATGTGACATACCGTGAGATAGAGGAGTCTTTGGACATTAGTATGACTAGCATCAATAAAATATTGCATAAACATTTGAGCGTAAAAAAATTTCTTCGCGTTGGATCCCGCATAATCTGACAAACGCTCAAAAAAAGGCTCGTGTCGATTGGTGCAAGGAAATGTTGGAAAAATACGTTCAAGGTACATCAAAGGCTGTGTATAACATCTACACAGGTGACGAATCATGGATCTATGCATATGAGCCGGAAACAAAACAGCAATCAACTGTATGGGTCTTCCAAGACGAGGCAAAACCAACAAAAGTTGTTCGAGGAAGAAGCACATCGAAACAAATGATTGCCTGTTTCTTCGGCATTAACGGTCATGTGGCGTTAGAGCAACGCAGGACGGTCAATCCTGAATGGTACACGACCATTTGTTTACCAGAAGTCATCGGAGAAATTTGAAAAAAGCAGAAGAACAGGCGAATCATTCTTCATCATGACAATGCGAGCTCTCACACATCGACTCAAACAAAGGCATTTCTGACGGAGCGAAAGATCGAACTGATGGGTCATCCGCCGTACAGCCCTGATTTGGCACCCAATGACTTCTTCTTATTCCCACACATCAAAAATAAATTAGGTGGAGAACGATTTTTGACCCCCGAAGAAGCGGTTGATGCATTCAAAACGCATGTTTTGGAGTTACCTCAATCGGACTGGAAAAAGTGCTTTGAAAATTGGTTCAAACGCATGCAAAAGTGTATTGATCATCATGGAGAATATTTTGAAAAACAATAAAGCCAATTTCGATCCTACATATTTGTTTTTTCATTATTAGGCCAGAAATATAAATAGCAACCATCGTACTATTTATATCGATCTATGTAAAACCTAACTTTAAGAATTACTAAAATACTTGAAAAAAATATTTTCTTTCTTTAATTCAAATTATGGACAATGTAAAAAATAAAAGGTTCTTAAACCTTAAAATGGAAAACCTTAAGTCTGCAAAAACTAACTGGAGATGACTTGTTGAGACAGCTTTAAACTGTATTAAGCTTCTATCATGATAAAGAAAAAGCTGAGCACAATAAATGCAGTTTAATTTTTGCTTTCTACCATGCAAACTATTATTTCTCTTTATCTGATAAAATCTTTTTGATTCTACTATTACTCTACGGCTGGCTTCACTTAAAAGCCAGTATATTAATTGACTGAAAAATATCTTTTGTACTTTGATCATAGAAAATTAATAAAAAAAAAAGGCACAAGACAATTGAGGGGAAAAATTTAAAAAAAAAAATTTTCAAAACGAAGTTGATAAAAATGGCTTATACATTCACATCCATTTGAAATGTTCTTTTCAAAAGCTATAACAAGAAAAAACTATATAAACCTTTGAATTCTTTAATCATACTGTAATGATTTTTAAGAGCTTGATCCACAATACTTTGAGCATCATCCATCTTCCATTTCCATTCAGTTCCAACAGGATTAGTGTGATGCCTGCAGAGTGACAAAACTATTCATAATGACTAGACAGCGGATTATATGCATTAAAAAACGGACAAAATATGCATGCAAATATGCACTAAAAAACTTGAATATATGCTCTTAAAACTAGAAATATGCATTTAAAATAGAAATTAAAAGTTCAACTTATTTAAATACTACTACTTACTTTTTCCAACAAACACAGCTAAAACATTTTTTTGTTAAAAGGAAGAAAATCAAAATATTTCTTACTTGAATCTACACATTTCTGAAGAAAAAGTCTAAAACTGAAGTATGATAAATGAGAGAAGAAAAATCATCACATTTTCCGAAAAGATTTTATTAAACTGAATAATTTTTGTTGCAATACCTAAGTGTTTTTCCAAATTTTCAAGGGTGAATTGATGTCGTCGGTCATCAAAGATCATTTTGAAAGCAGAAAATGACCTCTCCACGTCAACCGATGTTATTGGACAAAACTAGTACAATTTCGTACTCATTGGTTTTACTTTCTCTGGTAGTTCAGTTCCGTTTCCATTAAGAAAATCATTTATCTTCTTCACTGCTGTAAAATCGGAATTTTTGTTTTGAACGAAACACCATTTTTCTTTTAATTTCTTCCCAACTGAGTCTGGAAGAGCATTGATGCACTGTTGAATTTTTTCAATTTGGGATTTCAATTTCAGCCAGGGGAAAACCTCGTGTTTCGAGCTTTGTTATTGCTCCACTTAAGAAAGAAAAGTGAGTGTCAATTATGGTCAAGTCCTTCTGCAAAGAGATACCCTGTAATAATTCTTTTGTGACATAAACTGAAGCACAGGAACTGTCAATTGCATCTACAACTAACTTTATTGCATCAAAATTATTAGCGTAAAAACGTGCAGCTTCAATCCATATACCCCACCTAATTATCACAGGCTGTGGAGGTAAGGGCAAATCAGGATACATTTCTTTATACAATTTTATGCGCACAGGTGCCTTGAGAAAAACTTTCTTGATACTAGAAATTAAATCATTCACAGAGGAGAATACTTCTCGACAGTCTTAGCCAGTCTGTGAACAGCATGAGTCAAACATGTAATATGAAGCATTCTGGGATAAAAAATTTCCAGTGCTGCTGCAGATTTGACCATATACGGAGCGGCATCACTGACAAAAATCAAAACATCTTCAGAACCATCTGTATCAGGCCATAATAATTTGATAGAATTATTGACAAACCTTGCTATGGTTGAATGATTGACTTTTTCAAGGGCTTTGCTTGCTAGAAGATGTGGTCAAGTAGGAATATCATCCATTTTTCCACAAATAAAATGAGCAATATAGCGACCGCACTTATCTGTCGTCTCATCGACTTCAATCCATATAGGGCCATCTCCAATATCTCGTCGAATATCATCCAGTACTTCGTTATATATCGGTTGAAGGTAGTTCTTTCTTAAAGTCGATTCATCGAGAATGATCTGATTGGTACAATATTTTTTTAAAAACTGTCTTAATTTTGGATTATTTAACTTTTTTAAAGGAATATTGCTGCTTACTAAGGCTTTGCATAAATCACTAGAAAAATCACTTTCCTTTTTAGCTGCTTGAACAGGAATAGTTAATAAACTTTGAACAAATCCTTTTGTATTCTGCTTTTTCTTCGCGGAGTGAGCATTAGTCTTTATATGTTGATCGATTTGGTACTTTTTTTTCCCACAGGAAATGTGTTTTTGACAAATCACACAAAATACTATTTCCCCATCGGTCGTTAAGTCCTTCCCATAGTCTGAAATCCATGTCTTCATTAAATTTGATTTAGTCGACTTAATTTTTGGCATATTATAAAATTCAGCAGTCAAAAATCACGTTCGAAGCTTCACTAACTACGTATTCAACTGATGGATGTCGAAGCTATCTATCGGATGGACTATCGAAATATGTTAGAATAGCAGCTCTCTCCGAAAATGTATTCACTCCACCTTTTAAATAATCAATCACAGGAAAGGGAGGTCATTTTCTACCTACCACAGAAGCCTTATTTCCCCCACACAGATTGACAATTATTTATACCAGGAAAAGACATCCTTTCATAGAATATCTGACCATCCCTTTCTGAGGTTTCTATGACGAATGTCTGTTTGGGTGGGCCCTTTGTACCTCCCTACCCGACACACACCTCATTTTTACATCTTTTTCACGTGATTGCAATCACCCCCAGCAACATCAATGCAGCTGACCCTTTCAGGTGATAAAGAACGACAAAACAAAATTTAAAGCGTTCCTTATGCTAACATAAAAAGAATAGTGATATGGTTTTAGGAGGGAAAAGCCATAAAATGCTGAAAATATGCATTTATAAGAGCAAATATACCTTTTTATGCATTTATATGCACAAATGGCAAAAAGTGCTAAATTGCATATGCACGTATGCAATTGCATATTATCCGCTGTCTAATAATGACAAATTCATAGAAGTGATTCATTAACACGAGACAAACACTGAAGAGCTTAATGAAAGGAGGTAACAAGTGACATTCTGAAAAAGCACAACAATCTTGGTTCAAAATATTGCAAGAAGTAAGCAACTCAGACTAGGTCATTAAATAAAACCGTTTAAATGGGAAAATGTGCTTAGTAAGCAGCTTCCTCACCACAACAAATGAGAGATCTTTTAGTCAAAACAGATTTAACATGCATCCTGCTTCTTATACCTTGTCCTCAGCTACTAGAAACAAACTCGGTACTCGCAGGTCACAATCAGTGAGGTGAGCAATGCATTAATCAACTGTGACACTGGAGCACTTTCCGTATTAGGTCAGTGCTCATTTAATACAAATAATTGAGGTCTTACTGTAAATATTTATTTATATTATTTAACTACATTAAATACATAACTCACTTAATTGAGTATTGCATTTTGCTAAATTTAAAAAAAAATTTAGTAATACATATACCCCATACTGTAATATCTAACAATGCAGTCATCATCGAATTAATTTTAATATTACAGAGTAAGTCATATATTATGAGATTATCTGTTTTATCTTATAATAAAACAACACTTTATATCTATTTAATAATAAGGCTCAAATGCACATAATAATAATAAATATCTAAATCACAGGAATAAATTTACATTATTTAATAAAACAAACCTCCAGCAAAAGACACATTTATTTGCACAAGCAAGACTGGGAGTGGCTTCCATACACCTGTGGCTCTCAATTCCGTAAAAAGTGTGCTTGTAACAACCCCCTCTCCCTCTCAACATTGATTTTGTCCATCGACACATTTTCACACCTGAGTGGCTGCCCAGAAGCTTGTAACCTTGTTTAGTCAGGGATTTGCGTAGAAGAGGAGTGATCATTTCTTTCTCTTCCTCCACTTCAGAAGTCTAAAAAAACAATTCATTTTTAAAGTCAGAAAAAACAATTCATTCAAACAATTACCCTTTCCTAAAACAATTCATTTTTTAGCATTTCATAAAAATTAAGATGTTTGATAGAAATACAAAAATTATGGAAAAAATAAGGAATGTTTTGAAGTATTTTATTCATAAAGAAAAATATACCAACTTTAAGGGGAGGGGGACAGAATAACTTAGCATTATCATTCAATTAGTTATGTATTTAGGAGAAATTTTTACACAAACTAATAGGTGCCAACTTACATGGTTGTGGATTAAATTTTTCTGAATGGTAACACATATGTTTTAACATAAATCTTGGTTTTTATAGTTTTAAAATAAGTGGTTTTATTCACTATGATAAACAAATAATCCAAATGTATGTATATAAAATCTTTTAGGCATAACAGGGTTTTTGATCCACCTCCATTGAAAAAGAAACAACCTGTTTTGGCTATTTTAGTTTTAAAATAATTCTACTTTTTCTTATTTGACTTTAAATATATATAATACTTCTTTCGAACTTTACTGAAACAAGAAATAAAAAACTAACTCAATACAGATTGTTTATGGATTTTTTTTAAATGTTATACGATATTTAATGTTTTTTTTAATGTTATACGATCTGCCATTTTCTAAGTTAAAATTAGTTCTTTCTCTACACAGCTTTTAGAGCAAATAACATTGCCATGGTAATTTATAATTAATATCATTAAATAAATAGTTGGAGTAAGTAGGCCTGAAAAGGCCAAATTTTATTTACTTACTTTATTAATTTAAATGAAACTATAACTTATAGCGTTAAAAAGTGAAAAATATTTCACGGATTTCAAAAACAATAAATATAGCATATTCATCAATGAAATATGCTTCTCTTATCATAGAAATAAAAAAATAGTGTAATTGTTAATAATCGCAGGAAAAGATGGTAAGTCATTATTTTAATTAATTATTGAATTAATATTTTGCTTTGAAAGTTCTTTATAAACTAAAATTGTTCTCTTTTTTAAAAAAAAAAAATTAAACTCAAAAAGTGTATTTTACAAAACATTTCAAATTTCAAAAACCAATAAAATTCACCTTAGTTTTCTTTTCAACCCTGCTCTGAAAATAGTTCAAAGAGAGAATAATATTTAATTAAGAGTAAGAATTAATAAGTATTAATTTAATGATCCATAAGAATTAATTTAAATGCAGATAATTCAAACACAACACAAAAAGCTACTTTTAATTTCTAGACATAGAATCCGACCAATTCAGAAAATAGAGATTTCCCTCATCTATAACTTCATCAACAGAATCTCCAACTATTACTTGAGACATCATATTTCCAAGCTGTTCTATGGCAGACAGCATCGTTTTTACATAATTTTAATGCATTATGAGATGTAAAATGTAAGTTTTACACTATGACAATGGCATCACTGTGTAGGAAATCTTTTTTGATCCTTGCCGTTTTTAAAACTTTGATGTAATATTTTTAGAAAAATTTACATTAATTAATATCACCCCTAAACTTGACTTACCTACATCCTGTCATCTACAGCTCCCTCACACAATTCTTTATAATAATGATTAACCTTCAAAGTCATTGAATAAATAAATAAATAAAGTAAATAATAAATTTTATCTGAGTGAAAAATTACCTTAGAGTTTGCATTTTTAAATGCTGTACCAAGTTCTTCCACATCCATTATAACTTCCTCATCTTCACTACCACTTTCAGAATCATTCTTTAAATAAAATAACATCAATTTCAGTAAGAAAAAAAAATCAACACCGATTAAAAAAACTTTGAAAGTAAACTCACTTTGATAGGTGTTTCTATGCTAACATTCTGTGTTTCAAATAATCGTAGTAAATTACTTTTCCACATAGAGAAATTCTTATCTAAACCTAAGTTACAAAATAGATGGGTTAAAAAATGAAGTTCATCATTTGCAGATCAGATTTATTATGAGATAAGTTACATCAGTCATTCTACATGAGATCAAACACTATTGAACCGATCTTTCTTCAATATCAATGAATTAAAATAATTTTCACAAAAAAATGGCAAATTTGCCACCCTACAAATGGTCACAACTTCTTTTTTCTCTATTTAAATAAAAAAAGTGATAAAAAATTACTATCACTATTGCAAATAGACTTGATACCCTAAATGATCTTTTGACGCTTTTATATGGTAGCTGAAAAATCTAAAAAAAATTATGACAGTTTTAACCTGACATCAAAAATAATTTTCTTTTCTTTTTTTGCATTACAACATTTGAACGACAAAAAACTTTTTAAGACTAAAACAATAGACATTTAAACTCATAAATGAAAATCATGGAAAAGTGAATCAAAATTTAAACATTTTTAGCCACCCAGTATGAAATTTAAAATATTTTTACAAACATTGGCTAAGATTTTAAATTGTGTGGATTGATAGCCTCAAAATTGATTATATTAAATAAAATATATTATTGAATTAAATTATAAAAATAAAATTTCATAAAATAAAGTTAGGTTTTTCTTATAAACCTGCTTGCGCTTATTTTTATAAAAAAAATTTCTTTCATCTAAATACTTGGGCATAAAAAAATAATTTTGTAAAAGTTGAAATTGCCTAACGAAAGCAAATTGCTAGAATGACATTTTAAAACATGTTTAAAGGCATACACTTGATAATGCTTTATACATATGTGTTATTTCTCTGTTAATAATCAGCCACTTATTTGGACTTATGCTTCTTTGTTGATAAGAATTCTATAATCTATTAATAATACACAATACTTTCGATTTATACTTTCTAACAGGCTCGGCAGGACACGTAAAGATTTTGAGAAGTCCACAACATAACTAAATCAGTAGGTTTTAATATTTCATTAATGACTGTCTTAGAAGAATGCCACTAACTGATCAACAGTATAATTAGTAATCAATGTATACATACCACAATTTACATCATTTTCATCTGCTTTTACCAGAGGAAGAATAGGAGAAGCTCCAAGCTTCTGCAGCTCCCCATTTATTTCTGTAGCTACCTAAAATAAAAGAAAGCGCACAACCGGAGAAATTTAAATTTTCTGAAAAACTTCACAGAATTCAATAATTTTAAAGTAATTCTTTTCTTAAAAATTAAATAAAAGAAAGATAAATTCTTGTCTTAACACAAACAGATTAATGTGAGTTTTATCTTTGAAAAAAAAATTCACAAACATATTTAGAAGATATAATAATCAACATAGAGAATTATTTCTAACATATGAATTAAATTAATGGAAACTCATTCTGAAAGCAGATCTTTTAAAATCACAAAAATGTATTATAAATATTTTTTCTTTATTATCTTGACAAATTGTTTTGAGAAATAATCCTTGCACAAATGGTACAGGTTTACCATACCTTGCCCTATGAAAATTTGATTATGAAATTGTTTATAACTATTAAATTTTCCAGCTTTAAATATAGCTTATTCATTCTTGCACTTACACTCATATAAAAGGCTGTTTTCAAAACAAAAAGATTTCTTAATGACTGTAATGATTCTACAGGTACATATTATTGCATTAAGATTATAAATTGTAACATAAAATATCAACAATGAAAGAAAAACAAAAAAAATTATTTTAGTAATTTAAATTAAGGTAGTTTTTTCTGTCTATAGGAGATTAGCAAAGTTTTTCGAAATTTAATTTTCTAATGTTATACATGAAAAAACTTAAAATAACAAAATACAGTTGAAACTAATTATACCTTATTAAAGTTTCCTTCATATAATGAGTTTCCTAAGCCAAAAACGGCATATTTCAATCCTTTCAGCATGGAATGAGAAACTCTAAAATCATAAGCAGCATCCTTAAGCCATTGGCAAAACCAATTACATCCATTAGGTGGCTGGCCTTCAACAAAAGTTGATGCTAGAAAAACACAAATATTCTTTTTGGATGCCTGAAACAAAAATAAAAAAATCACACTAACATTAACTAATTTACGTTTAAGTAACAAATACTGTTGTTTAAATAACAGTAAAAATTTATTTAGTTTATATAATTTTTTTTTTCTTCTTTAATAAAGTTATTTTTTAAAGTTTACTTTGCAATTTTTAAACTACATCTATAAACTAATTACTTGTAACTAGTATACATCTATAAACTAATTACTAGTAACCATATTCAAGTAAATAAAATTTATTTACATTAAAAAATTAATTTTCTCAATGTTTTTTATTTACATCCAAATAAAGAAAACTAACTACAAGCTATCAGGTCATTTATATTATTTTCAAATAAAATCTAAAAACATCCTTTAATTTTTACGATTAGTTTCATGCTAATGTTCGTTACTAACATGGTACTTTATAATTCTCGTAATCTGTCACACACAAAAAGAAAAAACCTCCCTGCACAGTGATTCTGATAATGTGCTGTAACACATCAAATACGCCAAATATCATAAAGAAGACACAAAAAATATGTTACGGCACTTCTCTTAGGATGCATAAAACTCCAAAACAGGGTAAAAAAGGGCAACAGCAGATTTATGTAGGCAAAATTATAACCAAACTTTATAGGTAAGAATTTTGTTTCCTTTTTTATTAATAGCTGAAGGTGAGAGAATTATCCTAAGAATCAAATTATGTCTTTGCTTTTCCTTGATGTACATGCTTTATCAGTCCTAATTAAAAGATTCTTGTTTTGTCTCAATAGATAGAATAATCAATAGATAGAATATTTATGAATATGCATATAGATGAAGAGGTAAATAATTCATATTTTATATAGCAGGGGCTAATCCAGGATTTTTAACTTAATAATTTTATGAAACATTTTAGTGTATCATAATTTTTAAAAAAGAAGAAAAGAAAAAGTTAATTTTGAAGGTAATGTTTCACTTACTAAGATACTTGTTTACAACTTTTTATGACAAATACATAATTAACACGACACTTACTATATACACATAAACACAAAAAAAATTATAATTAATCAAAATTTATATTACTTTACAATACTTATCTTGATTACACTTTTTTAAAATTAAGAAATTAAATATTATACAATTATTTATGAGCATATGATAATAAATAACATAAAATGGTTTATGTAGATAGAAAATGGTTTGAAATTTTTGTAAAATGGTTACCTTGCGAATTGCAAAATTTTTAGATATTGTGATAATTGTATAGGGACCCACTTTTTGTAAATAGAGACCCAGAAATAAAGTTCTGAGATTTAAGGACCTGTAGTTTACAAAGTCCAGTGGAATCACTGATGATTTATATCTATGAGCTATTATTAAGTGGAATAAAAGCAAAGAAAGTATTTTTAAAAAATTATGCAAAAAATGTAACTGAGATTCAAAGAAATGATTAATTTAAATACCTGAGATATCAAATACTCTTCTGGCTCCTTCAATTCTTTCATATCGATGATTAACACTTTCCAATCTAAACTTGATGATAATACTATTGACAGATCCTTTGCAAAATTCTAAAATATAAAAAAAAGGCAGGAAATTAAAGCAATTAATTTAAACAAAAACACAACATTTCAATGCATCTTTTCAATGAATTAAAAAATATATATAATAATAATATTCTTCTTAATTTCATTTTAGTAATGTTCAAATTGTAAAAAGAAAAAAAAAAAAAAAATGAAAAAGGAAATACACCATTTAATACTTTTAATAAATAGTTCAAAATTCAGACATATTAAAATTCTTTGACAATTTGATAAACTTTTTCCTAATTATTAAAATAAATTATTTTTAAAGAATAATATCGGCTAGTAAGTTTTTTTTCCTTTTCAATTTACATCATAAAAATAATTAAACATTAGAAATATTTTGAATTATATGATTAAACAAGGATAACCTGAAACATTTTATTGCAATAAAAAAGAATTACTCTATGTCTAATTATTACACTTTATTTCTAGATGTTACACACTTAGTTGGAACAACCATGACATAACCTCAGGGTTCATTCTAAACCAGAGATGGTCAAACTTTTTTTAATTAGTGAGCCAGTTAATTTTCTGCTTAAAATATAAACTTTGTTTATAAACTATTTTATATTAACACTAATATCAAATCAATATAAAAGTATCCATATTTCCAGATACAATGTTTTATAGGTGAAAAGCAGGTGACTTAGCATTTTTGCTTTAAATAAAAGAAAATGACAGCTTGTTTTTAAAACATTGTTACGTAACTCAGAATTAAGGCATTATAATCTAATTTAATTTAAAACTAAACATTTTAAAAGATGAAATTTACTTGCTAGCCTTACATATTTTTAGCTGGTGAGTGGAAATTTTGCAAATTGTACTAGTATCATCTTATAACATACAGCAAATAGTATGGGTTCTCACCTTAGCATTGCCTGTCTGACTAGCAAAAATTATATCACATGAATTCTTTTCTTCATCAAGTTCATCATTCTGTATCCTTTGCTGTAAAGACATGAATTAACTTAGTTATTATGAATATTCTAATAACAAACATTTACAAGTGCACGCCAAGAGATCATAATATTAAATATTATCATATAAGAGTGCATTATAACTTACAATTTGCTGTGCAGGTACTCTCCTCCATAAAAAGAGATATGTGAATGTACCAAGAAAAATTACTAAACCAATTATGCATGATATTAAAAATTCTTCCATATTTCCTGAAAAAAAAGAGAAAAACTTAGGAAGTTACAAATAAATTTTATTACTTTATACATATTGTTAAAAAAGTATTTTTAAGAATAACTCTTTCACTAAAATTTGAATAAGTAGAAGAAAACTTCTCTATTTTTTAAGGAAAATGCCAAATAATAAGTATAAAGAATTCCAAAATACTGAGGAATAAGTAGAAATGAAAAATAAACAGTAAATTACCAAAAAAAAATTTAATTAAAAAAACTGGGCTATGCATACAATGGAAAGTTAGAAATTATCTGGTATGGCAATAAACTGATCATAAAACAGGATTTCTTGCAGAAAATTGCATTACTGACTGCATAAAAAATGTAATACTGCATAAGTGAGCTTGATTTCAGTGATGGGTTACCAATTTGATCAGCCTGTAAAGGGACAGTGAGTGTGTGGTATTGCTCTTGCTACAAAAAAATTGCCAACTTTGATTCATCGGCTTACGAGAAGCTAACAAACTTGAAGCCATCCCTGGGCGAATCTTTTATCGTGCCTTGGTGATTGTAGTTGGTGCCACAGATCACAACACGGTAATATCCTCAGGTTGAGAAGCTACCAAATCAAGGGATCCTACCTATCCGCAGAAGATCAAAATGGCGTGTCTTTGGGTCGAATTCAGTGATGGGAAGACTTCTGCATCACGATCTATGTCAAAATAATAGCCAAGATTTGGCGATTATTTTCATATCGTGATCCTTTGCGTCACGCCAACTACAACTGCCATGGTGCAAAATAGATTTTAAACTTGCAAATTTTTTTAAGAAAAAAAAACATTTGGATGTTTCCTGGGTGTGGTTACGAGTTGGTGATGTTTTTAAGTTTCTCGCGGGTTGCTGCCCGGAGGTTGCCATGAGTTGGCGATTATTCTGCCGTAGATCACGATGAGAAAATCTTCCCGATTATTTTGCCGTGGATCACGACTGAGAAGACGAGAAACTAAAAAAAAAAAAGAACACAAAATCAGTTACTCTTTTGGAGGACAGTTTTTCTATTTAGTCACCACGTGGGCCCTGGAAATCTTGTTATTTATCGACAGTCTATCTATTAGTAACTCTAGTTTTAATAAACTTCTATTTCTAAATTATTTTCTTAAAAATTGAATTCGCTGCCTACATTACAATGGTAAATCCCTATATTAAATGGTATTAGCCAGTACGATCCTCATAGACTATGGAAAATTTCTAGATACCAAAAAAAGTATTTTCTTTATCTAGCTACTATAACGACTATCGTCTATGTGGAAAAATTTATGCTAGAAAATGGGATAACGCATTGATTCATTATGGGGATAATGCACAGTAACATAGTTTCAACTGATCAACTAATTTGGAAGTTCAAGTAACCAACAATTTGGAAAAAATTAACTTATCTTATAATTCCTTCAACCACACATTTAGTATAAAATAGCATCATATTCTGTTATAAATAAGAAATGATAAGCACCTTTAAAAAATTAAATGTCAGCAATTCGGGACTTAGTGTAATGCCGGGTGAGATACCTTTTCAGGCATAGTAGGTAAAATATAAAATGTTAACAGAGATATTATAAACGATGTTTAATAGAATAATCAAATTCCTCACTTATAGAAACTTTATAGCAATTAATTTAATGAAAACATACTGAAATTAACAAACGCGTGTTCATTTTTAGTTCAAAATAAATATAAACAAATCACTTCATACCAGTTCAATTCGCGATCGCAACACTCGATACGCCATCTAGCGGGAGACTGTAAATATCGTGCATTAGTTCCCACATAACCATTGGCAATGACGGACGCCATTTTCTTAGCATAAAAAAAGAAGCAAAATTTCCCTAAAGAAAAGGTAAACTTCTTGAAAAAACTAATCAGAACATGCCAAACATTGAAGCAGAACACGCCAAGCATTTGAAGAACAACTTCTCAATATTTTTTACCTTTCTATTACCAACAACATAACATGATTTCATGATCACTTGCTGTTACAGATGTGTGTATTGCGGTAAAATAATTTTTCTGTCTTCAATTCATTACAAGTTAAAATGAAATCAACATTGCTTTCGTCATTCCAATGAATAAATGTGTTCCAATGAATTCCATACAGAACTTTAATAGTTATAGAATATTCTTCTTCTTCATAGAATAGTATATATTTCTGTATCTACATAATTCAGAAAACAACAATAAAGAATAATCCGAATTACTTGAAAAAGTATCTTTTGTGCTGATTATAAATAAATTTTTTATCGTTTTCTTGGTAAGTGTTTTTTAGTTTTGAAAGAATTTCAACTAGAATACAGCTATTCTGTTTTTAAGCTACATATCAAAATTCATATCGAGATCTTACAATTATAAAATTTTGATGTGTGGTATGTTACCTAAAAGTAATGAAGGGATAAACTATGTATATATTATTTGAGAATAAAGTTTTCAAACAAAGAACATATCATTTTGGAATTCTCCGGACTTATAAATCAGGTAAGTGTTATGATTTTTATAATAAAAAATTTGCTTGTAAATAATTTTTTTTCTTACTTGATGATCGTTCTCTACAAAATGGTTTTTTTTACGTCTGATTAAATACTATAAGAATTTAAAAAAAGAAACAAAACGAAAGTTTTTATTGAAAAATGAGGAAATTTTAAAATTGTTTTTATCCTAAGAATTCTTTATTTTACGTTTTTTAGTTTATAATTTTTTGATAAAATTGTTGTCAAAATACTTTTTTTGAAAAATTAAATGGTATTAAATTATGTGTTTATGTATACTTCTTGCATATTCTAATATTTGAAGTAATATGATTCAGAAAAGTATGGAAGAAAAATTCGGTACTTACGTATTAACCACAGCTACAGATTTAGCAGATTTTTAAGTGCCGCCAATCTACACTTAAAATTTTTGGAAAAAATCTTAAAATGAAATACTTTGTTTAAAATCAAAGTAGTCAATCGGATTTCGGTGGAAAATGGGCCGATATAGAGTTTAGCATAGATTGAAAACAAACTTTAATCTCACCTGATTCTATAGCCATTATGAACTCTAATAAATAAGATTCAAAATGAAATAACATTTCCAAAACGGACTTTTACTAAGATAAAGTTTCATGTTATGGACATTGGTACATTTTCGTTATATTTCACTCTATAAAATATTTCGCTCTTAAAAAAATAAAATTGCATCTTGTTTTGTTTTTGGCAAGTCCCAAAGACGCATTTTCGTAACACTAAAAATGGCGACAAAAAAAGAATAGTTCTTTTTTTGTTTCGTAAGCATTCTTTATTTTACGTTAAAATTTAAATGGGCCTTTCATGTTATACCATTAAATTTAGTAAAACTATTTCTCAGGCATTAGGTTTGAACTTTTATAAGAATATACCTATTTTTTTCTCTTTATTTACAAATATTTTTCCGATGTGTTCTGGATGTTCCTTCTCTAAAAAAAAAAGGAGATACCATTTTGTTTTCGTTTGCATAAGAAAGAAAACAAGCATTTTTCTTTTTTAAATTTAATCAGCCATAATAAAGATGGAACGTTACAATGCTACATTAAAGACGTCTCCAGTGTAACTGAATGACTGTTCATATGGAAATCGCAGGGAATCGGCACATACAACAACGCCCCCTATAGTTCGTTGCGATCGCGAATTTAATCTCATGGGAAGGTTTTTATTTATAATTTAATTGTATTTTTAATTTATAACAAGCAAAATTGTAAAAGAAGTTTGAAAAAAAAAATTTAATTTTTTTTTAAGCAATACTTTTTGGCTGTTGCTTGGCTGCCCACCTTTTTAATGAATAGAGGCATTTGATTGGTCGATTGCATCATCGTTTTCATCTTTATCGCTTAATCGTTTTGTCAGGATTACTAGAATGGCATTTTTAGCATTTTCGTTTGGCGCAATTTTACTGATGCGCATGCTCGGTTTGATAATTTATTCAAACCAATCGAAATACTTCTAAACAATGAATATAGAGACTTGTATCCCCTCCTTTGCTTGTGTGTACTCAGACAAAGACATAAAGATAGAAAGATCAATCACTATACCAAACGGATGTCAGGGTGAACTTTGACATCACTGGTCTCTACTCTATTTTTTTTTTATTTAATTTTTATAAATTGTCATGATAAATAATAACATTCTGTCTCTGAGCCAAAAAAATCTGAACACATTTTTTTCAAATTTTTTAAAGATTTATAGTTTGTAAATTTTAAAATGAAAAAATTAATATAATCTTAAAAATTGATTTTTATATTGTTCTGAAATTCAAATACTTAAAATAAATATTAAAAAAAAAACAATTCAAGTACTTATTAAAAACATATAAAAATATAAAAATAACTAAAAAATAAATAATTAAAATAAAATAAAGAACAGTTTTATGAGCAATCTAAGCTGCCCAAAACATTTAATTTCATGAAGAACAATAAATTGGAAAATGTTAATAACTACTGAGATAGAGTCTCATTATTGTCTGCTAGCGTTCAATTAGTTATTAAAACTTTTTCATGGTTTTCATTTGCGCGCAATGTAAATTCTAATTATTTTCATTCAAAAAATCTTTCAAAATATAATTTCATTCCTGTATTTAAATTGCAAGTAACTTTGATATCTGGGTTGTGTACAAAAATACAAAAAAGTACAAAAAATTTTTTAGAGCATTTAACAACATTTACTTAGATAGGCTATATATCAAAGATGATAAAATAAAATGATTGATTATTAAAAATGATATCATTGCTATAATGAACATTTCGAAAAAATCCTATTACCATCAAAAAATCTGACAAACGTTTTCGTGGTTTTCCTTCTCTTGTATCGCAGAATTAGGTTACTTCAATAGCTTTTATAAGTTTGCTTTTATTCTGATACTTAAATTACCAGTTACTGTTATTCCTGGGTTTTGTAAAGAAATATAATATAAGAAGAGTGTTTCCGAATTTTCACTAAGATAATAGATTGTTTTTCAAGGATTATAAAAAAAATTATTGATTATAAAAAATAATTTCATTGCGATAATTACCATTTAGCTGGAAACCTATTACCATTAAGCAATTTAAAAGACTTTTTCGTGGTTTTCCTTCGCATGTAACGCAATTTTGATTACTTTAATTTAATCTTCATTAAAATAAACTATTCTTATAGCTTTCATGAATATGATTGTATTAAGATACTTAAATTGTTAATTACTTTGATTTCTGAATTGAATTAAAAATAATAAGGGCGTTTCGCTGCATTCACAAAGATGATAAGCTTCACAAGGATAAAAAAAAAGATTGGTCTTTAAAAAATAATTTCTTTTAGATAATAAACATTTAGCTAGAATCCCATTACCGATAAAAATGATTTTAAAAAAAATACATTTTCGTGGTTTTCCTTAGCGTGTAACGAAAAATTTGATAATTTTAATTAAAATAGGATATTTTTTTAGCAATTGTACTTCTATACTTAACTTACTTTTCGACTTACTTTAATTTCTGGGTTGAGTTAATAAGAAGAGCTTTTCGTTCTGTTCAGAAAGATAGTACCCTATCTATTAAGGATAATAATAATATAAAAAAATGGCTGCTTATAAAAAATATTTTCATTGAGATGATGATGAACATTTAGTTTGAATCCTATTATCACCAAGGAATTTAAAAAAACATTTTCGTGGTTTCCCTTTGCGTATAACGTAAAATGTGATTATTTTGATTTGATCTTAATTCAAATGAACTAATCTTTTAATTTTCATAGATATCATTTTACTCCGATGCTTAAAATGCAAATTATTTTATTTTATATACCAATAAAAGCAATCTGAAAAAGATTTTCGTTTGTTTTTCTTAGCGTGTAACACGAAATTTGATGATGTTAATTTCAATTTAATCTTGATTATAATGAATTATTTTTATAACTTTCATAAATATGGTTTTATACCGATACTTAAATAGCGAGCTACTTTGATTTTCGGATTGAGTAAAAAACAACAAAAATATGAAGAACATCTCGTTATATTCACAAAGAAGTCTCTCAAAGATAATATTTATTATTCGTATTATCACAAAGATTTATTATAAAAAAAAATTCATTGCGATTACTGAGCTTTTAAATGGAGTCAAGCAATCTGAAAGATATTTTCGTGGTTCCCCTTACGTGTGATGCAAAATATGATTGTTTTCTTAAACTTTTATTCAAGCAAGAAAAAAAAATAAATAAACATTTATACCACTACTTACCAAAACCACTCTAAAAACCAGAGTAAACGCTTTATTACAAAACTGATACACCAAGAATTTGGAATTATGAAGAACTTGCCTGTATATTTTGATTCAATAAACTGGTTTATTTTCTACTTCCCTTCTTACAGTTTTTTTAAAGTGAAAAATGAGAACTTGTTACATCTTCTGACTCTTCTACATCACTGTTAGAAAATTCGACGGGTCATCAGGTTGTCCTTTGTCAACATCTGAATGAAATTAGAGCAAATAGTATTGGCGAAAATATCAAAATGATGAAATAAACATGAACTTTTTATACAGTGTTAAAATTCAAAAACTTAAGTACTCGGGTTCCTGTGATTTTATTATTTTACAAACAACTTATTAGTAAATTAACTAGTATGGTATATTAAAATATCTGATATCTGACATATCTGGAGAAAAAAAAATTTCCAGCCAAATATTCTCTGAGTACTATTCAGCTATACTATTTCAGCTTAAAAATTGGGTTTTAACTTCTAAAATAAATTGATATAAATTAACACATTTAGTTATATTTTTTAATCAAACCATTTTATGTAAAATAACATGTTTCTTAAAAATCTAGCAAATCTTTTTCGTGTATTACATGATCACTTTATGAAAATCCATTAGAAATTAGTTGGGTGCTGAATGTATCTTATTATACAGCAAGAAGATCGTATATGAGGTAAATAAATTGTATTTTTAATTTGAAAGTTCATGAATGAAAGGTACATAATTCAAAATAAAATCCTTATTACTTAAGTGTATAAAGTTGTAATCAGCATCTGATTTTATTTTAAAATTTTTTATGCATTGTTGTAAAGAAAAAATTAGTTTCTCAAGACTATTTGCATTATTAACTCTTTAAAAGACCCCTCTTTTTTAGTAATTTTATGTTAAACTATATTTGAGATAGAGAATTATTTGTAAAATAATAGCCTAAACCTAATTTCATTTTTAAAACCTTTGATGGATTGTAAAATTTTACCTATAGCAAAGAATTGATTATTCTGTGCTTATAAATAACCGGATTTATAAATTCTGTTTGTTACTGGAAATAAACTTAATTAAAAGTAATGAATTGAAGGAGCACTTTGTGCACTAGAAAAAATATTTCCCCGGTTTTGGCCTCCATTCATGACAGCTCACTACCCTTAACTACTTCCAGCATTTATGTAAACAAATCCCTTCATTGGTATTTTTTTTCCTGAAATTATTAGAAGATGGCTCCCGAAATTATAAGTGAATAAATAGCTTAGAAAAAAATATTTAAAAATTAATGCTGTTTGTAGGAAATATTCTTCCTACCACCTTATATGAGATAAAAATGCTTAATAAAATAAATTATCTGAAACTAAATGCGTATGTGGTAGATGACTCTTTTAAGTTTTACTGAGTTGAATTAACAATTTAACTTTTCGATCAATAAGTCAGTGACATTCATTGGTTAAATAATCTGTCGTTTAATTAATAGAAAATTATAAATAGAATCAAAATGTTTGAATTTCTTCCTATAGTGGATAACTTTTAAGCATTTTGAACATAACAAATATTGTAAAACAAAAATTAGCTAAATACAATAAAACTTCACATTTTTAAAATTAAAAATATAAATAAAAAAATAATTATGCGAAACACGCGTGGGCAATAACAAATTTATTTTAAGATTAAGACAATTTATGAGATGTTGCGAAATTTTAAGATATTTAAAAATATTGACTACATATTAGTATTAATAATTATAAATTATATAGTGAAGAAATCGATTCACATATTATTCCAAATCTATCCATACCTTTGTATATTATTAAAATTTTATCAATTATTGAAAGAACAAACTAAAAATAAAGTTAAAAAGAGCTGACGTATAATCACATTCTATCAGAAACATGCTGTTATAAAACTCAACATTTGATGAAAAAATGCTTTTATTCAATAAAATGTTTTATTCAAATCTCTTTATTAAATTACGAATAAATTTTTAGACGACTAAAAAAAGAAACACTCTATTTTATAATTAAAAAGTAGGATTAGCAATCGGTTATTAGCGAAAAAAATATGAAGGAAATTTTACTTTACGCGCGCGTAAAGTTCCTCGTAAGTTGACCACATTTAAATATATCTTCATTGTCACCAAATTATTTTTTCAAAAATAATTAACATTTTTCTCTGCTTCTACCAAATAAAAACTCTTGGAACTTCAGATTTTGCAATAGAAAAATACGTAGATTAATATGGCATAAAAAAATTTATACCTCATAATTAAAATTTTTTTTAATCCGCAATTAAATAAAATATAATAAATAATCATTAAAAATTATTTTTTGCATGCAATTATCTTCGGGTAAATGGGCTTTATAAGTGAGTTTTAAAAGTATGACTAAAACTCAAAAAATGAAATTCTGTCCAAACTATGGGGACTGTAATATTTTCCAGATTGCGGCTACCCCCTATGTTTTGAAGGTATGATCTTAAGCTATTACCTTAACGCTAGTTTCGTGTACGAAATGAATAAATAATGAAAATGTGACCGGGCTTGCACTTAATCGTTCTAATTTTTCTGCTATATAACCAAAGTTTTTCTGGAAAGTATGTATATCGCCAACGAAAGACGAAGCACCAAAACTAGCACAGCAGTATGTTGTAATTCAAGGATGTAAACGTCCCAATAGTTTTGTCAGGAGAGCAGGGCCGGATTTAAGCTTGGCCGGCCCTTAGCTACCGAAAATGATGGGGCCCTTATAGGCTCAATGATATTTCTATACACCTAAAGTAAACTGTCATTGTTGAGTATTAACATTAAATAATTAAAAAATTTGTAGTTGTTGTAGTTCATTTACGTCGCACTAGAGCTGCACAACGGGCTATTGACGATGGTCTGGGAAACATCTCTGAATATGATCCGAAGACATGCCATCACAATTCTGATCCTCTGCAGAGGGGATGGCACCCCCGCATCGGTAGCCCGACGTCCTGCATGCGAAGTCGAGCACTTTACGGTAGAACAGTTTAACGAGGACTCATACCGCACACTGTCGGTCCCTACGCAGACTGATCCAAGTGGTCACCAAGTGGCACACTAACCGCAGCCAGTGATGCTTGACTTCGGTGATCTGCTGGTAACCGTGTCTTAACGATCAGTCCACTACGGGACTATTCAAAAATTTTATAATATTACTTGATTGATAAGCATATTGATCGTGTTGAGCCTATAATGTAGAACCTTTCTTTTATTGCACATATATTTTAAAGGAGAAAAAAAAAGTTACAACAGATAGATATTTTAAGCTCATCATAAGCACAGATAAAAATTTGGCATGCTGGAAAATCCGTTATGTATTTAACAGAGTTTTTATTTTTCTCGAAATTCTGAACATGTTATTTAAAATTTTAAATGTTTTTTTCTTCGCAAATTTTTTTACTCGATTGTTTTCTCTTTGCGTTACATTTTACTTTACTGCTCAAAATCTTTAAGGCTTAGAAACTTGAAATTATGAAGGTGTGTAGGAAGTACTTTTTGATGGAACTAACCCGCATTTGAATTACATGGAGAGGAAAATCACGAAAGTCTCTCACTGTTAGTCTGACAGCAAGAGGACTTTAATCCATGATCCGTTAGTGGTCGGTGCGAGCCGGATGTGGAATTTGTATCAACCAGCCTCGCTGGGATTCGCCTCATCTCATTAGGAGGCGAATACTCTATCCCTTGACCTCAGCTCCAATTATTAGTTAATGATAAAACTTGTAGCAAAAAAAAAAAAAAAAATTGTTGGTCGGTGTACCGTCTGCTGAAATGCAACTACTGCTGGCAGGAGTATTTTAAATTACTGTTTTAATGAATTACTTTCTTTCTTTTTTTCAAAATTCCTAGTTGTTTAAGTGTTTTTTTTTCCCCTTTTAAATAATAATTATATTAATCCATTGTTGTAGAAAAGTTTATCTTTCGCGCAATTTTAATTTTACAAGCATTTTCGCGCTTTACTTTATGTCAAAAATAACATAAAATGAAAAAGATAAAAAATAAGGGAGAATTTAAATAAATGTTAAAATTTATATCGAAAATTTTAAAAATACTAAACTGAAGAGAGATAAAAACTATTTCCAATGCGAACTATTATATGATCTAAAGTTAATATTTGATATTGGAAACAAGTAAAATTATTTCTAACTTATCACTGCTTATTATGCATTCCTAAGTACCGTTTTTCTTCAAGTACTTTTAAAATTATTTATCAAGTTTAGCTATTTTTTCATATAGTTAAGATAAACATAGGTTTGCAGAAAAGTATACTAATTACATAACAAAATTATCTTTTTTCTATCAACTTTTAAGAAGAGTAAGAGGAAAAACGGTTTATATCCATAAAAGCTAAATCTGAGGAGGGGGAAAACGTATCTTCGAACAGACAGAAACTGTTTTTCCACAGCATAGCCCATCTTTACTGAGTATTTAAGATACCGGGAATCTGAGGTACCAATTTTCTATGTTATTGATTTGCCTGCATTTAAAAATCTTCAAGATGTAACAGATGGCAATTTTTGTAAAAATAGGATAAAAACCGTTCTTCCCTTTAACCTTCAATGAGTAATCAGAAGCAACCACGGGGCAATAGTGAGCAAGGGACGGAGCCTTCAAGTTTTTTAAATAATTGTTAAATTAAATTAGCTGTTTTTTTAACATAATAAGAAAAACAGTTTTCAGCATTAAGAAATAAAAATTAAAAACTGTCACCAGCTGAAATAGAACCCTCGACCTTTTTGTTTGGTGTTAGATTTCATAATCAACTGCCCCAAATCAACACACCTGCCTTGCGTTTTCTTTTCTTTTTTCTTAAGTTTAATAAATTAAGAGTCATCTAAATACTTTACATTTTTGATTTTGTCGAAAATTTCAGGATATGTTCTTTATGTAAAACTGTTAAACACATGTTCTTTTTTTTCCTCCAAATTAGCGAAAACAAATTTTTTAAAAAATTGGGGTGTCAAAATAAAAGACCCTCTGAAATGTTACGATAAACACATTTGTTTGCATGCGGAAAAATAAGTTAACCACGAAATAAATGAATCACAGACCTCACAATGAAAACTAATTATGGTCAAAACTATCAGAACACGGTAACATTTACAGTGTTTATGTTAACACCAATAAACACGGTAATTTCCTTCCGTAGCTAGGCAATTTAAAGAATCTAAAAACAGTTTCTCACAGTGTAAAGTGAGACGGCTATTTGACAACTATGTGGGTGGGTAGGTACGAAAGCGGGGATATTTTCATCAGTGGAAAGAAAGAGCGTTATAAAAGGTTAGAAAAGTGAAGAGTAACAATTATTTTATACTTGTAAACACTTCGATTAGATTTTAAAAAGCGTCCAACAATGTAAAAAAGAAGAAATTTTTTTTTATTTAGGGCTTCAGAGGGTCCCAGCTCCAAATGAAACTTTAAGAAGAAAAAAGTGGGATCTGGGGGCCCTTGTCATCTTGGGGCCCTAAGCTACAGCTTATTTAGCTTATACGTAAATCCGGCCTTGCAAGAGAGCCGTCCAAAGTTTTGAGCAATTAATGTTAATTCTACTTTTTACGTATTTGACATATCTACAAAACCTTTAAAGGAATTTGAAATAATTTTGCGCTCAGTTATAAAATTCGTTTATCTAGAAAGAATTCTGTGCAAAATATAACTTATAATAAATATTTATTATTTTATTTGAGTCGAAAAATTGAATTGCAAGGTTGAAATTTTTGTAAAAATGCAACTTTTCACTAATTGCCCAATTTCACTGAAATTTTGCTATTTAAAATTGCTTTCTTTAAAATGATGTAAAAAAATTATCTACTATACAATGCAAAACTTGTCCGACTAATATTAAATAAAAAACTAATTATTATTTACTAAAATATATATTTTGCGTGGAATTATATTTGAATAAACGAATTTTACAATTGTGAACAAAAATTTTTCAATTCGCTTAAAAAGTACTAGAGACTTAGTAAAATACACAAAAAGTAAAATTAATATTAAGGGATCCAAATTTTGGAACTCTCATCTGTCCAAACTATTAGAACCATATTTCTTTTGTTCGGCTACCCACAATATCTTGGAGGTCAAAAATCCACACCCATAAAAAAATTAGATTTACTCAGAGAAAGTGCATTTTTGTGTCGGATTTCGTAAAATATTGTCACTGTAAGACTATGTCTTTTTTGTGTTAAAAGGGCATTTATATTCTATTTCTTTAAGTTTTGATTAAAAACATTTAGAGGCCAAATACTGTCTTAGGGGATTCTAGACCTCATTTTAAATCAACTTAAATAGAGTTAAACCGTTTAATTCTCATTATATGAATTATTTGTATTTGCTTAATCTTACATGGTTACTGCTACTTAATAACCTGAATTAATAGAGCTTTGTTTTTTTAATCAAGTGGAAAACTGTATTCTTTCTCCTCAGATGTAATTTATCTGTCCTTTTAGGGTGACGTTGATCCACCTTAATGGGAAGAGCAGAAATTAACAATACTGCCTGTTATGTGCCATGAGGACATACATTACCTAAAGTGGTGGGAAATGAAAAAATGTTTCTGAGAAGTATTAATCTTCGGAATGTCTTGCACATCATTCAAAGTCATCTTAAGAACTAACAGTTAAAATTGAGTCAGCCACTTTTTTAAAAAAAAATCATTTTTTTCTCTTCTTGTTTGTGTTTTAAATTTTATAAACTAGAATGTGTTTAAAGATTAACAGAATATTATATTTTAAGTTTATAGGATTGTATAATATTTTTATGACTGAATTAAATGATAAATTTTATATTATGCCCCTTGAGCTAACAGTATGTTTTTTTAAATCTGTTCTGGCTCTTTCTTATAGTATAATTTGCTTTTGATTTGTCACATGTTAATGCATTCCTTTACATATATGTATCTAACGTCGTTGCCGAGAGGAAGGATAAATACAGGTCTTAGGCAGGGAAAGAGGGCGCAATATTTATTTAATTTTTAAACACAGAACAATCATCAAAGTGACACAAAATCCTTGATCTCCTTAATAAAAGTTTTCCCGAAACTACGGTTTTTCTTCAAGTCAAGTGCTAGCTTTTATTGTTCAATACTTATCAGTATTTTAGTTAAATGATTTCTAGTAGCATACTATTGGACGTATTTTCTAAATTTAAGAAGTTTTTAATTAAATATAGTAGCATTAAATTCTAACTTGAGATTAATTTAAACTGAAACAGCTGTAGTGATATAGTAGTAATAGCTTGTATATAAAGTTAATTAAATACCTAGAATAGATGTTCTATAAAATAGTCACTTTCTCTTAATATGAATCTTCAAGAAATGATAAATAAATGAGTTACTTTTTCTTTTGATAATCTTCATTTTTACCTTTTTATTTATTTATTTTTTAGTGGTAAGTAAGAGTAAAGTATATGTAAAAAATACAAAATAGGAAGAAAAAAATTTTAATTAAGTTGGATCTGACAATTTGAAGTATGTCCATTTCTTTTCATTCTTATCTTATACAATAGACAAGAGTATTGGTAGCCAGCTTGACTCTATGAAGGGGCTTGCTGGTGCCATCATATAAGGTCTATGCCCACTACTAGTGGCAACATCCTGATAAAAGGAGCAGCTGAAAGTCTTCTTTATGAAACTATTGTCAGCTGTAAAATAGAAGCATTTTTCTTGATAAAAAAATAGAAATCATGTTACCTTAAAATTCTGCAGTGGGTCAGAATCTAATCTAAGACTTCAATAATATTAATATCTGTCAACTATGCCAAACAATAAAGAGCTTAATTACTTTTTATGAATTTAAAAAATTTACAATTATATTTAAAATACATATAAATTTACAATTATATTTAATAGGGTGACCTGGGGTAATTCCTGATCAAAAAATGCAAACATCTATTTCGTAAAAACACTATTCAAGATAGAATTTTAATATTTACTGGAAGTTTGAGCCTATATGAGATGAGTCCTATGCTACCTGCTTTTGTTTGAAAATCTAATTAGAATTTAAAATATTTTAAATTTTTAGTAATCAGGAATTACCCCTTCTCTTGATCATTTCTGGGGTAATTACTGATCAACAGTTTTTATAATAAAGGGGCTGTTTAATAATAATTATACAATGGTAATTAACAAATAAGACATCAAGATAAAACAAATAAACCAAAAAGATATGTTTAAGCAGCTAATAAAACGATTTATTTAAAAAGCAAGAATAAAGATTAACACTGTTTTAAAAATCTTTGCATTTTGCCATACATTTTAGGCAAGCAGCCAACCCATTCTCATGTTCTGCTGGAATATAAGAAAGAGTTCCCACATGGGTTAATTTTGCTGGATTTTTTTAACTTCATTAAGTGAGAGTGTAAACTTAAGTAAGGTATGTCAACAGCTCTGGCAGCAGCTCTCACACTGAATTTTTCATTTTCAATCATTAAAAGAAATTTCCTAAATTTGCTTTCTAGAAGCTTAAAATCCTTTTTAGGCTCATAATTTCTCACTATATTTATATTAGGCTAATTTATAAACTTAAAAATTATTCTAACAATGTACACACATAAAATTAAGATAGAAGCAAGGTAAGACAAGTTAGAAATGGTACATATCAAAACACATTTGTCTTGTATACAGTTAAAAACAAATTTTGTTATTAAATTTACAATATATTTTATAGTTGTTCCACTAAATAAATATGAACTGTTTTTTAAGAAAAGACAATTAGCTATTTATGAGCTACTTTTAATACTATTTATAAAAAGAAATGACAATGATCAAGAATTACCCCATCTGTTGGGGGCAACATTTGATATAGTTTCCTAGAATTAATTATAATGCTTACAGTAGATGTGAAACAATTAAACAAAAGCTTACACTATTTTCATATCAAAGAAAAAGAAAGCAACTCAAAATATTTATTATTAAGAGAAGGAGGGGGATCTTTGCAGAAATGTGTATATTTTGAAACCTATCTTTGAAATGAAAAATACAGAAAGCAGTTTAAAAGACACTTATTTTGTTAGATTACACAAATAACTATTATTAAGTAAATGTAGTAATACTTTAGTAAAGTGTACAAGCATTCTTGTCCATGTCTCAAATTTTTAAAAAAATTATTATTTTTAAATGAAACTTAGGTGATTATTACTTACCCCAGAAACAGAGTGATTGTGAATTACCCCAGGTCACCCTACATATAAAATCAATGAGTGAAATGTTATCTTGTTATGGCACAGAGATATTCTTCGAAGTAAATGAGAATTTGCATTAACCATTGTAGAAACATCAAGTCCTGGTAAACATATCTCACAGAAAAGCTTTAGGCAGACAATGCTGTGAGACTATTCCCCGGGACAAATAAGAATCATCAGTAGAAGAACAAACTGCAATGTGAATACTAATTAAATTTTTAGATTAAAAACAAACTATATTAAATAATTAAAGAGTAATTTCATATATAATCCAGGCAAAAGCTAGAGCATACTTCAAATAAGTATTGCAATTAAGATACCCTGTGAAGATTTCAATCAATGGTTAAATATATAACTAAAAGCACAGCTTTTCAAATTGTAAATCTAAAAAGGATTGCATACATTACTTTGAATCATCTTGAGTAACAGAGTGAAAGAGGGACATTCAACACAAAAGTATACATTTTAAGATAACATTTTTAATTACTGGAAAAGCGTTACAAAGTATGCACAGATGTTATTAGATATATATGAAAAAACACTTGTGAATTATTAAACCTGGCACATTCATCACTTTCTAGGCAAACTTGCAGCACCTTCAGAGTAGTTTCACTACACTTTTAGGTGGAAGCCCCACTCTAACTCATATTTGGGGATTCAGTGCTCCTTCACTTAAAAATCAAAACATAAAAAAGGAGTTGAAAAGGGTGTTAATATCTGGCATATATATAAGTAAACATAAAGTCGTGTATACATATACCTTCCTTTTAGCAACTTTACCATGCATTCTTCAAAACTGAATATTGCCCTGGCAATTTAAATGGATGCCATCTTTGCTAATAAATTATCCGCAGATAAAGTTAATTCATAGAACATCAGGCCAGGTACAATACACAAAGCTTTCATTGCTTAATGGTGTCATCCTCAAAATTAACAAAATGTTGGTGACTGCTTTGATCTTTCAGCGAGAGGAATTTGTTAACTGCAAAAGCCAGTCTTTTAGGGCATTGTACCTAGCTGCACATCATTAGCATCCACATCTCGGATAAGTACCTACTGTGTCGAACATAGAAATTAAAAACAGAAGCAAATATCCTAACCCCTTCTTCCACCTCCACCACAATCTTTGCCTTTCCTAAATTGCAGCCCCATAGTCTCCGAAGAAGTCAAAAGTTTCTACAATCGTTTAGTAACTATGGGAGAAATTTATGTGGCATTCTGTATAACAGAGTTACAATGGAGCAAATTTTGATGCAAGCAAGTATAGTTAAGTTAATGATATTTTTCAACTGTTTGGCAATACATTTCAGTCTAAAAAATGGGGGTATAATGGATAAAATAATTTAAATTATGAAAATAAGTAAATAATTTCAATTAGTGAAATGGAAAAAATTATCGCAGAAAAAATTTCCAGTTTTTCTAAAAAATTCACTGATTTTTCCAGGTTTCTATCAAAATTTCCCTGATTTTTCCAGCATAAAAAAAATTCCTCGATAATTCCAGGTGGGAGGCCACCCTACTTTGATAAAAGAAACATTTTGTTTTTGGTTAATGATTTTCGAAAATACATAGGTACATTTTACACATAAAGAAAAACAAACAATGTAATTTAAATTCTAAAGCGTTGTATTTTTAGGAAATCTAATATAATCTATTAATATTAACAAAATCTCGTGTGATTTTTTTTAACATAAAACATACACATGCTACTAATCTTCTAAAACATACACTTATATTATAAATCTTCTAAAACATACACTTATATTATAAATCTTTAATTAATAAGAATTACCTGTAATTAAAACTTTCATGATGACAAAATATAAAATCCCTCGCAATCAAATCTAGAAAATGGCTCTGAAAAATGCTTTCGTTAATGATATGAGAGGAAACTATAAATGCAAAATAACTGATTTCAGTAGTGAGGTAGCTGAAATATATGGCTAGCAAGTAGAAATATCCAAGCCATTTTAAACTAATTCAGCAAACGGTGCAATAATGTTCAGTATCCAGAAATTTCTTAAATGCATACTTACTGTTAAAAATATGTATTACCTGGCGTATTCGTTACATAACTTGAGCTCAAACATTATCGCCATTTTCACTCACGCTCAAAAATCGGGCATCCAAGCTCTTGGCGATAGAATTCGTTTGGCAATCACCCATTTCAGCTGATCGCCAAAGTTTAGGGTTATAAAACGGCTGGCATTCAAGACAGTGCGATACTTTTTTCTTTCATTCTTGTAAAAAAATAAGTTTATATATATATTTCTGTTAAAAGAATGGCAATTACACATTTTTTTCTATTTATTTACAACATTTACTTTCGTCGCCATATTGCGACGAGACGATTATCTGTTCTCTAGCTATTTACGTCGCATATTGCGGCTTTTTTGTGATACTTTTTTATTTTTGTGCTCAGCCTTTACTTATTTTAATAATATAAAATTATTAATTGAAATTTTTTTAAGAAAACTCGGGGATATATTTTACGTCATTTAATTCTTTTTTTCCGACTCGTAATTTCGTAAACTTCTATTCAAAATCCAATAAGATTAATAAATTTTATACTGTTGTACCCTAAATATGGCTTTTTAATAATGTTTATCATGAATCCGAAAAATTGTCACATTTCTCCAAAAGGAGTATTTGCTCTTTTCTCAGAAAAAGTTAACACTGGAATCAACCGTAGTGGGCGATATGGATTGGGGCAACTCAAAAAATTCTTCTAAATCCTCTGTCGTTGACCCTAAAAACAAACAAGGTAATACATATGAACTCGAAACATTCATAAATAAAAGTTTTTATTGCACATTTCTGTATTTGTATTTTTTAAAAAAAATTCATTGTGAAAGTCACCTTTGCTGACACAAGGTTTAAATTTTTGATTTTTTTTTCACTTATATTTATATAAATTAGTGAATTCTGGGATTTTGAAAACTTTAAGTTGAATTTAAGATATCAGTGAGTTTTCTATTTGTACAACAACAAAAACTACGAATTAAAATTGAAGGTAAATTATTTGTAAAATTTATAAAGAACCGAAATAAAAAATAGATAAAAACATTGAAACAAACAATGTTCTGTGTTGCTTATTAAGAAAGCCACTATTTTACGTTTGCATAAATAAGATATAAGCTGGCTATAATTTAGTTTTGAAAAACTCACCAAGTTGGTATAAGTATTAGTTCAAATTCCGAGGATAATTTCCATACTTATGTTAGTATCTACCACAAAATAATAATGTTTTGGCACTCTTTCGAACAGTGACCTGCAAGAAAGTAAAAACATTCTTAAAGGGGACCAATTATAAGGGATTAACTTTTAGATTTTTGAGTTTCAGATTCCCTTGTGAATTGATGTCCATGTGTGTAGATACCAATACGGAATTATCTTCGTAATTGATTTAATTTTGATGAGAATTAACTTTTTTCAACTCTGCTTTGAAATGTGATGAAATAAAAGTATAACATCATGCATTATGTTTACATTACAATAAGTTTAAGTGTATTTCTTATTACAAGTTGTTGGATTATATTCTGTTATATTTTTTTAAAAATGATTTTTTATGATAAAAATATGTGATTAAAGTATTCTAAAAAAAAAAACTTTTATTCAAGTAACTACTTTATTCAAACTGTGTTATTCAAGCTTGTAAAAAATGAGAAATAGTTGATTTAATTTAATGCAAATTATTTGCTTTTATTCTAGATGTTGCCAACAAGCACATTCGTTTGCCTAGAGTCAAAGAGAGCCACTCCCCACGCCCTGATACCAGGAAGAAACAAAATCCTCAAAGAAATAGAGAGCTTTTTGACAAAAGGCCCAGAAATAAAAATGGAGCTATGTATGAAAAATACAGGAGTGAGGTATATATATATATACACATATTTATTCTAAGATAATAGAACCTAGATTTTGATAGAAATTAAAAATGTTTTTAATGCTAACTATGAATGATAATCTTCTGCAGAAGGGTACTATATTCTCAATCAAATATATCCACATATTGCAGGACTTATAGTTGTCCTGATATTCTTCATAAAAAATAATTTTACTTCGATTCTATACTTTTTGTCCTAATAATCCTCATTTATGTGTGTGTTCAAAACATCCCATTTTGTAAAAATGCATATGCTGATTTTTAAAAAATAGATTTGAGGAATTGACAAATTTTGATTTTTGATCTTACATCTTTTTGTTTTAATGAATAATGTTATCATTATTAGTGCCCTATATTATTCAGTACTAGAAACTGTAAAACTTTCTGTACTGAGCAAAGTAGCTTTGAAATTAAAAATAGTACATTTTCCTTTTCTTCTGCAATAAAATTTGCTTTTATTGCTCTTAAGTCGAACAAACTATACTTTGTTTTTTGTTTACCTTTTTAAAAAATAATCTGGTGAATGTATGATGTTCCAAAACATTTGCTATTATTTATTTTTTTTAAACTGTCCTGATTTTTTCTTCGGTCCTATACAACACATGCAGGTCCTATACACATAAACAGGTTTATTTATCTGTAGTACTATTCAAAAATACTTTTATTTCATTCATGTTCGATTCTTTTAGCATAGTGGTGATACATCACCAGTGTCAGTAACTGAAACTGATGTTATGCCTTTCAAAATGACATTTTAATGCATTTTTCAATTATTTTGTATTTCCAATTTAAACTATTATACTTATATTTAAAAAAAATTTTTTTTTACATAGATGTCTTTTTTATCCTGTGATACAGAAATTATAAAAAATTTGTAAATAAATATTGTGAAAAATAAAATAAAAGGTTAATTTTTAAACAAATTTAGTACTTTTTCAAAAATTCTTATTTTTTAATATTGCATTATTTATCCTTATGCAAAAACATTATTTATCAGTATTAAAATATGTTTATATTTAAAGGATTAGGTATTCACTTTTGTTGTTCAATGAATTGTGGAGCTTCAAAAATTATAAACCTTTTCCTATTATATTATATTATTTTCCTTTAATAAATTAAAGTAAATTGTATAAAAAATATCAAATATTTATTGATACATGTAATTATTATGTGTACAATGCTTACACCTATAGAATTTTTACCTTTTTCCAAAGTTCAAGGTTTTGGACACTTTAAGACAGTTTAGGACAGTTTTATCCAGTTTAAGACAGTAAAACCCACCTGTCCTGTCCAAAACCCCAACCCTGTTCTGAACTGATCAGAAATTCTTCAGGTTAGAGACTGTTCTATTTGAACTGTCGACAATAAAAATATAAAGTGCTGTTAAAAGCATCGTATAATTTTCCCACCACTAGCACCAGTGTGTTTGACTACACTAAATAGCTACAAAAGGTGTATCTTTTATGTAACAACTATAAATAAATAGTTGTCACTATAAAAGTTCCAGTCCTTGTACTTGTGTGTAGTAATTCTTATTTTTTATAGTGAAGGCGGTTTTGCAATATTTTGTAAGTTTTAAATTTTGTCTCTGCCATATCTTAATAGTAGCAGAATTTAAGCACCTTTTATAGCAGCACTGTCTAAAAAGCAATAGCTGAAACAAAAAGCACATTTCCATAACTAATAAATTTAATAAAACTTTGACTCTTAATCACAACGGAATTCATTATATCAGCAAAACAAAGAGTCACATTAAAAGAAACATGGGGAAGGTTAACCAACATTGTCAGAGCTATCATTGTTCACTTACAATCGACGGAAAATTCTTCTTGCACAAGGTTGCGGTCATTGATGTTATGGTAGGGATTGTGCAATTGAAACCATCGGTATACTATCGGGAACAAATATGCTCACCATCGCAATTTTCAATACTTTGAAAAATTGTCGATCCAGGCATCATATTGTAGATGATTGAAGTTTTTCAATGCATCAATGTATCGCCCTGTTTTAGTAAAAAGGTATGCACCCACATGTAATTTACCCCTTAACTATGGGTTAATTTTCAAGAAAACGGTCATAAAAGTGCCTATTTGTTTTTGACATCTAGTTTAAAATAAGCTGACATTTAGTTTAAAATAAACTAATCATCTACAATTACCTTAAAAATTATACTGGTACTGCCACCTGGTGTGTAAAGTGAGAAATAAAATGTTTTCCGGGCAAAATGAATTAATTTTATTTTTATTTGCACGTTTCTACTGAACACTCCAGCCCGGAAATTTCATGGGAGCGAGAAATAGAGGGCGAAACCTCACCCTGTCATTTTCACGGGAGCGAGGTGGGAAAATTAAGAGATAAGTCTTATGCAAATTTTTTTTTTCTTAATCAAGTTTGCTTTCATGTTTTCTTCTCTAAAAGCAAAAAAAGATTTTGATGTATTTTATAAAAATATTTTGTGGGTAGATGATTTTAGAGTTATCTTAAGGTTGAACATTCACTTTCAGATTAAAATAAGTTGCCCTTTTTGCTCCTTATAGGTAACACAAGTTGTTAATGAACCATCTTACTCACAGGGTTGTAAGAAAGCAAATTTAAACCATCTGTTGAACTTTACTCTTGATTCTTGGGAAGGTAGGCGCTCTGGTTCTGGATATAACAAAAATAAGGGATTAAAGCATCCGAAATATAATAAGGAACTCTTTTTGCAAGCTAAGTAAGTCTTCTAATAGTATTTTTAAATAACAAATTTTCTTGTGTATATTTGAAGCAATTTTAAAAGAAAAATTCATGACCAGCAATTTCCATTTACGTACTGCCTGTGCATTTTTTTCTTAGTATTTTAAACTGGGATTTTGAATTTTTCTTGCATATCTAAAAATAATTAAAACTACTGGTTCAAGCAATTTTATTCTAAATCAGATTTAAAAGAAAAATTCAAAATCTCTGATTTCCATTTACAAGTTTTGTGATTGTGAGGTGCTTTGGTGTTTTTTTTTTTTCTTCTTCCTCCTTTAAACTTTAATTTAGTACTGTATAATTATGGTTTTTATAATATAAAATATAATATTACCATTTTGTTTGAATTGACAAAAGTGATCAGAATGGGCCCATTTGAAAAAATTCACTTTATTCCAAAGCTGTTGTTTTTTTTTGACATAATTTTTTTGTTGAACAATTACCTTTTACAGTTTAAAATTTACTGTCTTGCAATTCTTTTATCAATGTAAAAGCAGGAAATTTTATTTAATTGAAATTTCATTTAAAATTTTCTTAATTTAATTTTTATTCATTACGTATTATATTTTTATTTATTTAAATCTGTTAATAGTACGCTTCACACTGTTGTACCACAATAAGAGTGTTTCTAAACAGCATGTCTGGTCTATCGGGAATTTCCTTAAAAATACACGTTACTCTCAACGTGTTAATAACAATTGTCAGCTTTTAAGCTTCATCTAACAGATTAACTTTGTTTCAATGAATTTGATACTGGTCCCGACTTGTACCCTGATAAACATTTATAATAATTTCAGAATTTAGAAGTATTTTCTTTTACCCAGACTTAAATTTTTACTGGCAACAATTTGGGTGAAGATTTTGACTAGGATCATAAAAGTGTGTGATAATCAGGGGGAAGCTGTAGAACATGATGTGTGCTTTTTTTAATTATGTATGAACATAATGAATCTTTTTTTAAATTTCAGTTGCCAATTTGTTGCGAGGGATAATAGAGATTATTCTATGTACCAAAACAATCCAGATAAGCTTGTAGAGTGGTCATTAATTGAAGAAATAGTATGTACAGATTTTTGATTCTTTGCATGTAATTTTTTTTATTATATTACAGCAACTTTGTTTTCTTTTTCAATCATGCTGTTAGTAAATGTGTAGTTTATGTAATTTAAATTACATCAAGTAGCTCACACGAGAAATATTTTCTTAGTTAATTATTCCTAGTTTTTTTTATTAAAAACTTTTTAGAAATTGAAAATTTAATTATAAGATTTAATTTAATTGTTGTTATATGTCAAAAAAATGCTCACAAATTATTTCTCTTAATTTAAAATAATATGGTTTAGGTTTTAGATAAAAAGTAACATAGAGTAGATAAAAAAATGTTTTAAACAATTGAAAATTTCTACAATAATTTTTTTCCTTGTGCATATCTCATAATTTTGTATTTCTTTAGCGCTTAACATGTCATGAAATGCCATCTTGCCCAATTTGTCTTCACATACCAACTGCTGCGAAGATAACTCGTTGTGGACATGTTTATTGCTGGCCCTGCATTCTACATTATTTGGCTTTAACTGATAAATCTTGGCAAAAATGTCCTATTTGTTTTGAAGCAGTGCATAAAACTGATTTAAAAAGGTAATTTTATTTATTTAACTTGTATCTTGTGAACCTGAGAGTTTCTTAATGTTGACTTGAAATTTCAACTAAATATAAAGTATGATTCAATTTGTTACTTTAAATGGTTATTATCTCTTTTATCATTTATTATCTGTTTTTAGACATATTATTTTATTACTGAAGTGTTGTTTTTCATGTTATGTAAATAGTATATATATATAAAATTCAGTGAGTGAAAGTCAAGTCAGTTATATGTTTTCAGTCTTTTGATGGGTTTTAGTTTTTTTTTCTCTCTTATAAAAAAAAGTGAGTTAAGACAAGCAAAAAATTTAAGATAATAATTTGTCATTTTTCTTTATATTTCACATGTTTTACTGTGCGCATACAAAAAAAAAAAAAAATAATAATAATAATAATTGTTAGTTGGTATTCTTGTCTAAGAAAATGCTTATAGGACTCTTTGCTCTTTATTTCTTGCCTGGTTAGGACTTTTTTATGTAATAATGAAAAATTAATGATTAAATCAAATAAAGTGAGATTATTTCCTATGATTTCATTTTTTAAGCAATCATAAGTCTTCAGTATAAGTATAAAGATTTGTATCTAATTTTTTCGACCCTTTTAAAATTTGAATACCTGCTTTTTGTTTTACAAATTTTGTCAATTGTCACCACATTTACCCCTGTTGAAAGTAAAGACAGTTGAAGAATTCAGAGATTAAAAGTGCTAATCACATTTTTGTTTCTTAGAGATAAACTTTTACTTTAGAGGTCTTAAATTCTTAGTTCTTGTCTTAGGATAGCTAACTATTTTTAACATATAATCTAGCTATTGGAATGCCTTTGCTTTTCCTATTATGTTTCAATCACAATAGTTTAGAGGTATAAAAAAAAATTGAAAATATTTTTTTAAATTTATTCATTTTTTTTCTTCTTTTTTTTTTTTTTTACAGTGTTTCCATAAAACTATGCAAGTCCTATTCTGTTGGAGATGAAATTAAATTATGCTTAATGAAAAGAGAGAAAGGATCACTGATTTCTTTACCAGTTTCTATTGAAAATGCCCATACAGCTATATTTAGTGTCAATGATGGTATGTATTTTTTTTATAAATTATTTTTTTATGCATGCCATTGGTAGCTTAAATATAGTGAATATAAAATGGTATATGCTGTGTTTTATTATTGAATACTAGGACTAGACGGTGTTAAGATTTTAGCATAGTAATGTATCTCCAATATAACAATATTAACATTGCAATATTTTTATACATCCCCGTGTTTTGTTACAGTAATGTTTTACATTTGATGTTGGGTAATTTCAAATTCTTGCCCTTTTTGATTAGTTATCAACAATCAATTGTATATGAAAAAAAGAAAGAAAGAAAACAGAACAACTTGTGCAGGAGGGAAGAAGATGTGCAGCAGAAATTAGCCTGCTGTGGCTTATGTCAGTACATAAGTAATTATAAATATAAAATCAGTATTAAAATGCACATTGAACCAACAATTAAAAAAAATCTTCATGCGCAGAAAAATATAAACTTTGCTAACGGATTGAGAAAGACTGGGAAACTTCCGAGTCACCCCCGCCCCCATTATAAATTCAGTTCGTTACGATCAATTTTTATTGGGAAAAGAGAAATGTATTAAAAAGTAAAACAGATCACTGAATATAAAGAAAATATTAAAAATTCATGATTAGCAAATTGCATCTTTTTAAAAAAATAAACATTTTATTTTTAATATTTTTTAACAATGCTTATTATTTCTTAGCAATTAATATGATTTCTTAATATTATGTCTATACAAAATAATAGTTTAAAATGGTGAACAGCTGGATTGATTGTAAAGGGGAAGGGGAAAAAAACCCCGGATTTGCACAATTAAACGAAAGCATGTTTACATAACTAAGAAATTCAACAACACTTTGATTCTCAATCACTTCAGGATTCATCATGTCAGTGAAAGGATGAGTCACAATGAAAGAAACACAGGGCAAAATAACAATCATTGCCACAGCTATCAATGTTCTCTTGCAATCAAAAAATGCTCTTTGTGCGAACTTACAGTCATAGATGGATCCAGATCCAGAGGAGTGGCCTTTGTCAAACTTGTAACCTTCGATGTTCTATTGTAAGCAATCAATAAAGGTTTTTCCTCTACTGTTCTTCCAGTCAATAAATCTGGTTTCTTGCATACAACAATGACCTCTCCCCCTCAAGAGCGTTGTACTCATTGGTTGGAGAAAATCAAGCTACCTACAGAAATCTATTTCTGCCAGCTATAGTGGAAATAACTAAATTCTTCTAAGCGTTAGTTTGTAGTTTAAGCTGCAGATTTTCTGTCCAGTCCAGGGGCTCAATGCTTGATGGTTGTTAAATTTTGTTAATTTCCCCATGTCTCCAGGTTTTATTATATTTTAAAAATCTCTATAATCGATTTTTTTTCCCTCATCTCAATATTTGCTTGAGAATTTATTTGTGTAATATGAACTATTAAATAATAATATTTAATTAAAAATGTTATTTTATTCCAGGTGATTGTGTTATCCGTTTCCAGAAATTACTTATGGCTGGTCAGAAGGAAGTCTTTTCTATCATTGAAAGAGAGAACAGAGAATTGAGAGCTGCTTATGAAATGGAAAAAGATACTCCAGAATCTTGCTTTATTGAATCTGCCTTTACGGTAGGGTCGAGGTTATGCCAATAATTTAATGCATATTTGATTTCCAACTTTCCTTTTTTTTTTTAATGTAATTTTTAAACTTTATACCTGTGATGTATCATTAAGGTTTCTTGTATTTTTTCTAAACTATTTTCCATTGTTGTGAACTGTAAAAGTTAAAAATAATTATTGTTTGAAAAATTAATGTCTTAAGGAAAATATTTGAACAGAATATTGTCTCCTGATGAAATCTCATTGAATAATATGATATTGTACAGAGTGTTCACTATCTTTATGTAACTTAAACATAAAATAAATGTAAAATTTTTTTTATAAAAGCAAGGATTATATTTCACTTCAAGCTGAATATCTTTATTAAGTGAATTTTGCTCTGATGTTAATTACAATGTGTTCAAGGTTTAATGCTAACACTGCCAAGAGAAGAGGAAATATAATTAAGCTTTTGTTTATGTATAGAGAGGACCATTTTAAATTTTTTGAGTAATTTATTTATTGAAAAATGTTACTGTTATTCACTTCACAAGTCTTCTTTAAAAAAAAATTGAAATAATTTGAAAAATTACTAATAGTCCCACAACATGTTAATAACATTAGTCAACTTCTATCCTTTAAAAGAAGTTGTATAAAAATTTAATTTGGTATTTAACATTCTTAAGTTTTTTTTTCTTCTTCCTGGCAGCTACTTCATGAAAGGGAGATTGCTTTAAACCAGAATGTGGATCAACTTAAGGAGCTCATTTGTAGAAGCAATGTATGAGATTTTTTTATGAAAATATATTGGAACAAATTATTTGTCTTTTAAAAACAAAATTTTAAATTTTGTTTCTTTAAATTATTTGAATATTATACTGTTGTAAACAATGTCTTTTTTTACTTCTATACTTATATATAACCTGAAATAAATTTCTTCTCTAAACCTTTATTTTTATTATTCCTCCATTTTTTTTTATTTATCTCTTTATTAGTGGGCATAAGTATAACAGTAATTTCATAAATGCCAACTCTACTGTTTTTAACAGGAGATGTATTTTGCTACTGCCTCCCGATTTTTATTATCTCAAAAATTTTCACCTGTTATATTATTATTATTTTTTTTTTTTGCGAGAAATTTTTTAAAACAATCCTCTTAATTTCATCATTAATCTGTTTGCGCTCAAAAGAGAGCGCCAGTAAAACTGTCGCAAAATGCATAGATAATGGTATCTTTGCAATTGCTCTCATTGGATGAACTACATTCGGGCTTTGTTACACTTGTGCTAACACTGACTTAGGGAAAATATGCTCTTAGAATTAATTTCAAATTGAATGAAAAGAAGCAAAAGTTTAGTTGCATACCATTGCACTTTTGTCTGTATGCTTTTTATTATTAAGTAATAAAGAACGATTGATATCGAATAATTATTTTAATAATTTAGTAGGTTTTTTTCTTTTAAAAAAAAAAAAAAAAAAAAACTTTTTAGATAAAAATTCTCAATTCTTTTCAAAATTTTAATAGTATCTTATTTATCTTTTCATATCAAATTATAGTTTAATTTTATTGATTTGACAATGTTTGACATTCATTTCTATGATGTAAATTTTTTGAGAATTAAACTTAAATTTTTGAGCCACTATTTTTTCCTTGTTGCTGTTTGCTTTAAATGAAGTTATTTCGAGTTTTTATCTTTTTTATAGTTTTCAAATAATATAAGTGTAATTTATGAGAAAAAAAATTTTTTAATTCAATTTTAATACATTATATACATTTACTGAATCTTTTGCTTCACATTACTATCTTAAAATGTGATTAATCTGTCAGATTGAGAATGAAAGATTGTCTCTTTGAGAATGAGTTTTAAAAATGGAATCTTGGTGGCATGTACACATTTTAATTTTAGTGTTTCTAATATAAGGTTAAGATTATTTGTTTATAGTTTATTTTAAAATATTTTTTGTAGTTAATGATAGAAAGTTCATTTAGTTCATCAAAAGCATAGACTATGTAAGAAAATTAAAATAAGTTTAATTAACGTGTTAAAATTATCTCTTTGAAAATAAAAATATTTACATAAAATTTTGTACAAGTTTCATATAATTTTAGGGTAATGTACCAGAGAGAAAACATCTTATTTCAACAAGTTCAACTGAGTCTTATGAAGAATTACATGAAAGTATGTTGTTTTTACCGATCATATAGTGTCAAATATTTGTTGCTGTTAATAAAAATATTTTAATCCATACAAAAGAATTAAAATTTCAATGTTAAAAAGAATGCCATTATTTTAAAATTATGCTAAGTTAATTAATTACACATATGAATATTAATTTCCTACTAAAATAAAACTAAGAAAAAGTACAATTTCTTATGTTTAATACGTTTCATTGTAGACATAATTAATTGCTGACTGACATCAAGAAGATGATTGATCTCCCTCCAAGGTTTTTGAAGAATTTCTGGAGACATTTTCTGAGTTGCAGCTGAGATTAAATTTTTTAAAATCTTTTAATTCAATATCGTTTCAACATACACACATATTTTTTATTTTATATGTCACCAGAAAGTCTAGAGGTGACAGGTTTTTGTGGAGGCCAAAAATCCAGCCATTACGTCTATTTCATGAATTGGGTAACCTTTCATTGTTCCCGGAAGTATTTGCTATAAAAAAAGGTGTTAGCATTGAATGTGTCGTGTACTTATTTGTTAGTGGTAAAAATGAATTTGCAATCAAAAAGCAACACTAGACATAAACCGGCTGTAATCTCATTGAGAAAATCAAAACAATCTCGTCATTCTCTGAGCTTGAAATAAATGTTATTGTGCCCAAATTTTAAGAATGAATAAATAAAAAACTGTTTTTTTTTAATATTTGCTCTAAAATAAAAAATTTGTATGGTAAAATTTATTGTTCAACAAGCTTAAAGTATGAAATAACCTTATGTCTGTTATTGTACTTTGTTAAATAAATACAGTACTTTGCTGCGAAATGAAATTGGGTGATCTGTAATGAATCTCTTATTCATAGGCATTTTGTGAAAACCTCAGCTTTTGAGATTTTATCTTGTAAGTTTCTGAATTGCAGGCACTCTAATTCTATTGTAGGAAAAAATGTAAATAAATTACTGAAAATGTCTGTAGTGTTTAAAAAATTTCTAATGTTATGATAAAAAAAATAGTTTTCCCAAGCTTTGAAAAATTTCTAATTATTATGGAAGTTGGAGCTGTTTTTCCACCCAATAAATATCAATAGTGTGCAATATTCTTAACCTTTCAAATAAAGTAAATTTAAATGAAACTGAAATTTTGCAAGTTTTATCCATAAACCAACCATACAATAACTTGAGAAAATAATTTATATTTGAATGAAATAGTTTTTTTTTTTTTTTTTTTTGGTTAACTATTTTTTATTAATCATTTTTATTCATCAGAGTTTCATTTTCCCAATCTTTCTTTGCAATTTAGCCAGAGAATTTATAAGAGTTACTATACTTTCAAACTGTCAATCTTATTTTCTTAATTAGTGCTAATAAAACTATATTGTTCAATTTTAAATACTTGTTAGTTGTTTTATAAAGTTTATTTTATATATGTGTGCTTGTATTTAATGAATATTGAAACACTTGATTTTTGTTTTATATAGTAAATGGAAACTTAAAATCTGGAATGTCTCAACAACATGGAATATGTGATGCAAGTATGAATTCTATTTCAGACTGTGAAAGAAAGGGGGTGACATTTTTCTATCAAGGTATTTATTTACTGCTTTATTATACCATTAGTTGAAATAATTTCTCTGTTTTACCTTCAAAGTGTGAGGAATCTTAAGTTTTTAAAATATGTTTCCCCCCCCCCCTTTTTTTTTTTTTCCTTTCTTGTCATTCTTATTTATTTTGTTAAGCAAACCTAAGTCACTTATTGTTATATTTATTCTACATGTAGATAGTTTGAATTGAAAGTAATCTAAAGTATTGTAACTATTTCATTTAACTTTAGCTGAAGATGGGCAACACATTTATATGCACAACATAAATGTGAAGATGCTGTTAAAAGAATATGGCTCCTTGGAATTTGCTCCAGAGACAATTACAGCTAAGCTTGTTGAAATTGAAAGAGTCACTATGACTGAAGTAAGTATTCCACTTGTTTTAAACTTTCTTCTTCTAAGGCTTTTTCGCTAAATTAAATTTTACAAGAAATTTTGTGCATTCATACAGGTTCTTCGAAAAAGGTTGAGATATCTTCAACATTTGCCTTTAACCTGCGAATTCAATACTGCAGAATTGGATTTTTCTTCTGTTGTCTCAAAAGAGACTATGTCTCAGTTTGAAGGTAAGTTTTATGTTGTTTTCAAATTTAAAAACAATAGTGATGATATACTCTCTCTTAATTTTATTTGTTGCAAAAGGGATACTTTAAGAATGATTTTTAATTGTATTATATAATATTAAATTATTATTAGTTAACTGGAAAAATGTGTGTAATATTTTGTTTTGTTTGCTATGATTTTAAACTTATATAAAAGAAATATGTGTGGCACTTGAATAAATATTGTGAAGTATTTAAATAAGTATTGTAAAGTCTTTAGTAAATATTTTGATGTAATTTGAAATTTCAACTATTATTTTTATTGCAAAGAATTGTTTGAAAAGCAATTTTATGCCTCCGAATCAGATATTGATTTGCTAGAAAGCAGACAGAATATTTTAATTTCTTTCATATAAGAATTTATTTAACTGATAAACTTATGCTAAGTTTTACTTACTCTCCAAACAACAATAAAATAGTTTGCTTTGCATAAAAGCTGACATCCGAAATTGTCGCAGAATATGATATCTGATAGCCAACAAAATAAGAACGAAGTTTCCAAAGAAATAAGTTTATTTAAAAACATTGGTAAGCAAATTGTCACATACAGAGTGGCAAACGAAAAGAAAGAATAGCCAAATAATCTGCTTCAGCAGAAGCTTAAATACAGATAACGGATGATGTCGTGGTCCATGCAAGAACTTCCAACAGCAAATTAAAATAAACTGGCCGATCCCCGCAGACCATGGCGTCACCGGCACAAGTTGAATGCATGAGATCTTCTTCGACCGACTAACGAAAATCGAACCTTATACCTTTATTTGTCTAACAAAAGCTACCTTATTATTTTGGTTCAAGTTCTTTAGTTTGATTTTTATCTTTTGTTATTTATGGTTTTAAAAATATTTTTTTCATTTTTCGCTTTCTTTATAAAGTATTAAGAAATATCAATAAAATAAAACTAAAATTTAGCTTTTATCTATCAAAAAAGCAAAAAGAGTAATATTTTTTAATTTATTTTGTTTTTGTACGTCTAGCGCTTTTGTTTGCTAACTCAGCTCTTTAGTTTGTATTAATATAAGCCACTCTCAAATCCCAAACAATCAATATGTCTTCAAACTGTGGTTTGCAAGCCAGAGTTTTCCGACAGCTGATCTAGTGTAATGTATGCTTCAATCAGGAAAAAAAGTCAATTTTAGAAAAGGGCATCTTAGAAAAGAAACTTTGTTTTTAATTACATACTTTGTTTGCTTTTTAACTGCATTCAGTATTCTGAAAATCAAGTTATGCTTCATTTTACTTATGTATAAAATAAAATCAAAATTTGTTTTTCTTTCATAAATCTATAATAATAAATATATGAGTATAAAATAATTAAATAAAAAAAATTGTGATAAATTTCTTTTCAAAAGTAATATTTTGCAATTGTCTTTAGGTGAAGTCTTAAAAAGAAAGCATATGAGAATTAGAAAGGCCAGGGATGAAAGGCGCAGAGAGAAAATGATTGAACGTGAAGAAAATAAGAAACTTGGAAAATGTAAATTGAGATTTTTTATTATTTCAGTTTTCGTTTAAAACTCATGTAACTAACGTGATGTGTTTAAAAGTAACCATGAACACATAGTTGCCAACTCTACTGGATTTTGCAAGTTTCTCTCGGTCTACTGGTTTAAATAAAATACTCCTGGTTTTTGTACATTTTAGAAAATTCCCTGAAATTGAGTTAGTTTCCTTCTAAAAAAAATCCCTATTGAAATAGAAGTTTTGTACAGATTATTGCTTGCTTGCTAGAATATTTAAATAAATATTACTAATACATAATGAAACAAACCTCATTTATAGAAATCAGTTCAAAAAATTTCTGTTTATTTTTATTCAGATTTAATTAATTAAAAAAAAATTATAATTAATAAAAAAAAATCTTTTATGAATTAAATGCATATTAATACTTGAAATTATGAGTAAATATAATACATAACATTTCAAGCATGTTTAATGTCAATCATAAGTGGAAAATACTGCTGTTTTTCTATTTTGATGACTATAAAAATCCCTAAAATTCCTTGTCTGTAAAATATTTAGTATATTATGCAACAATTATTATGAAATTTATATTATTTCATAAAATTTACTGTGTTTTTTCCTATCCATGTTGGCAACTATGGGAACATATTTTAACGATTAAAGATCAATGAAATAGATCTGACTCCGTAAACCCATGTTGCGAGGTTATTCTAACCCTATTTTAGAAATATTTGACAAATGAAATCTTGACTTAGATTACAAAATTTAATTAAATATGAGTAAGATTGAATATTTACTAATTGTTCTAAATTATTATTTTTTAATGCAATCTGCACTATCAAAATTTTCTATATATTAATTTCAAACTATTGTGTGCTGCATTAATAGAATAATACTGGAAACTGTTTAAACTTTCAGTTTTAAACAACATAATTCTAAAATTAAAAGTATTGCATTATTCTTTTGCCATAAAATATGTCTTTAAAGCTCTAAATTAGAGCAAATTATGTTTTTATTAGTTTGTTTACCTGTTTTAAAAGTAACTTGGTATATGTGTACTGTTTCTATGATTTACACCAAAAATTAACTTTGATGTAAGAACAACTTTACAATCTTAAAGTTTGCTTTTGTGTTATTTAAAATTGAATAATTTTAAAGACAAATTTACTGTTTTTAAATTTCAGATCCCAAAGCAACTTACAATCTTAGTAGTATTGATCAATTTCCTGTTTACAATCCAGAGGATTATTTGTCAAATTCTCCACCAAAAGAAACTATACAGAAAGCTGATATGTGTATGTATTGTTTTTTTTTTTTTTTTTTATTCTGAATGAGAAAATATTTCTCTTTTACTGCATATACAGAGAAAAAAATTGTTGTTCTGTCATATATATATTTATGTAATATAATTTTCAGCTAATCTAGAACATCTCTTAATAGACCTACCTGATAATGATATATCTCTTGTCAATTCTTTGACCATCAGTTGTTTTTAAGTGTGTTACATACATATAAATAGGGTTCTCAATAGCAATGAAAATTTAGTGGTCCAATAAGATCAGTTAGATATTTATTTAGTGGTCCAAAGTCTTAATAATAAGGTTGACAAACTTGAGAAAAAAAATCGAACTTTACAATTAAAAAATTCATATTATGGTACACCTCAAAAATTATTAATTGTCATCTCTAACACCCTATAACTCCTTAGGTTTATTAGCCCATAATGACTGAATCTTAGTATTTATAAAAAATGAGTGTAAAAGAGCTAAATAAGTATTAGTAAATGGATTTAATATAGAGATTAAAATGATGATACCAAATTAATAAGGGAAATAATAAGAGCTAATAAATATTAAGTGTAATAATGTTAATATGTTAAAAAGATAATTTTCTAAAATTTTTAACTTCTAAATAGTCAATTCTAAAAGAGCAAAAAATGTTATTTTTGTTGACAAAAAATTACGTCAGTACCTGAATAAAAGCGCAGCACAACATGTAAATTTGAAATTCCAACACTTAAATTAAAAAAATTTATGTACTGTTCTTTGTGTACTCTTTCTGTTATTCCATTTAAATACCACACATTTGAATTCCTTACCAAGCGTAACAAATTAGTACAATAATTTTCTTTTTTAGTTGCATGGAGTTCAATGCAAAAAAACTATTTTTCGATACTATTCTGTAAATTCCAAACCTATTTCAAGGGGACAAATTAGTCACCCATGCAAATGCTTTTAATGACATTAGTAGAACATTTGGCTACAGTTGTTGCTATTCTGTGGCATGAACCCTACATATAATACCAGCTAATAAACAACATTTTAAAAAATTTGCGGGGGGGAAATAATCTGCAGATGCTATGATAATCTGCAGTGACTGCTGCCATGCTTGCGTAATTTTTTTTAGCAATTTAAAAAAAATCTGCTAACACAAAATATTGTTATGCTTAAAGCTAAATCATTTTTAATTGATTACAATTTAACTTATCTAGTTGGTGAAGAGGACAATTCAAATATTATAGATGAAGAATCAGCCTGTAATTATCCTACTATTCATGAAAACCAGCATGTTCCTACCACTTCTTTTGCTCAGGTAAGTTTTTTTTTTTTTTTTTTTTTAAATCCTTTAATTAAAATTAAAGAGAGAATCAAATATGAAATATAATTTGCTCTTTAATTAAAGTTCCTAATATTAGGTAAATTGACTGGTTTGAGATAAAATAATGCACTTTTCACTAACCTTTCAACTTCTACGAGAAAAAGACAAAAATTATCTGGAATTTGAAGGCAACTTTATAAACTAAACAGCTAAGACATTATAAAGATCTAGTCTTTTGAAATCCATATCTTAAGTGAAATTAACCTGCAGAGTTAAATATTTTGATGCATTAAATGTATTTCTTTTTTTAACTCTCTGTTCAGTTAATTTAATTAAATGTATGGCTTATAGAAATTATATGCAGGCAAGAATGTTCTGTTTTTATGTCTGCATCATCTGCTTAATTTTGAAGTGCTCAATTCAGGTACAAATTGGGACTGCTTTGTAGCCCCTTCATAAAATTCAAATTCTAAAAATTGGTCTGTTCACAAAACTCTTAATTCTGAAAAACAGAAAAGGCCCCTAAACTAAATACTGATTTGAAAAAAGCAATTTGTAAAAACAACCCCTTCTTGAAGTGTCTTTTTAAAGATTATTCCACTGCGAATTTTTGGAAAACTATCAGGAAACAACATGATTTTTGGACAGCGCCATCACAATACGAGTGTCAGATTTCAAACGCCCTGTGTTGTAATAGCATATTAAATATATTGAAGTTTAAAAAGCGTTCTGGAAGGGAACAATGAAAAAATAAGCAGCCACCAGCATGAAATCAAAGAGTGGTAACTGAACTTTTATCGTCAATAGATCATCATATTATAAATATCAGAAAGCCTGGATAAAAGAAACTGCCAGGAAAAAATATCACCAAAGGACATTATGATTGAATAGTTATAAATCAAAAGTGTCAGAAAGTGATTACTCGAAATTCTCTCATTGTAATAACATTGTATAAAAAATATCAGAATTTGAAACACCATAAGAAAATGGCCTAAAAATGATCACTTCTTAAAAAGCTTTCAGCAAGAGACATGAATAATGATGGAATCGTCGCAAATTTGAACATCGTTATAACATTAAAGAATATCTGATATTCTGTGTAATGTGTCATATAGTGCAGGTTAGATCTCTAGAATGGAAATCACAAATATTAGACACTTGCTACCATAGTGATAAATAAAAAAATTGCCACTTTTAGATTACGCACTGCACCAGGATTTTTGATTTAATATATTCTTTTGTAATCTTTTTAATTTAATTTTTTTTAAATGTGTTAAATTCATGTTTTACAACATATTGATAATTTATATTTTAAAGAAATAATAAAGAAGCACTTAATTAAAAAAAAACTATTAAATAATACAAATAGTGATAGGTATTTACAAATTAAAGGTAAAGTATTTTATATATATAATTATATATCTGAAATTTTATGGATTTACTATGGAACTGGTGCAAATCGAATGTATTTTATATTAGGCCTGTAGCATGGTTGCCACTTTTGGCTTTAAGGGTTTGATATTTTGGTAGTGATTTTCTATGTAATGGTCACCCATTGATGGCAGACGACTGCTAATCTAAAGCTTTAACTTCATTAGTCTATTTTTTTATTTTTGAAGATGTTGAAAGTTGGTCCGAAAAGTTTCTCTCAGTCTGCAAAAGAGGTGAAGCCGAGAGTGGTTACTCCAATCCAAGAATGTCGTTACGTTAACACAGATGAAGAAGATGAAGAGGGAACACCTGCGCCAGAATTTCATCAATCATTCAGTGATGCCATTCAGGCTGCTTTGAATTCTGTTTCTTTACAAGATCATGCAGGTAATTGTTTTCAATCATAATCTATGTTTGTTATCAGCAATTTTTTTTTTTTTTTAAATAGATTCATTTAAAATAGAGCATGTTATTGATTTGTTTATTTAGTATTGGTTGAGTAAGACAGTGATCCATTTAAAAGAAACTTTTTGTTTCTCATTTATTTTGTTCAAATAGTTTAACAGTGTACTAATCATATACTGTTTTTAATGTTTTAAGTGATATTGGTAAAGATATTTTCTTATTTATCTAAGCAGTGTTCAATATCAAACAGCATTAGCAATAATTGTTTATAAGTTGCTTTTTTCACACCAGCCTATACAAAATCTTAAAAATATCAAGTATTGTTATTAAAAAAATATTTGATTTTTTTTCTTCTTTTTTTTTTACTAATAAATTATAATATTAATTCCAAATGATTTATATTTTATAAAAGTGTAATAAAATTGTGATGCTGTTTTTTTATTTTATTAGAATAGGTAGAAATTTTAATAACATTTTATTTATTATTATTTTTTATTTTTTGAAATTTTCAAAAATAGTTTTGTTTTGGTACATTTTTATATAATGTGTAATATTATACATTATTCTTTTTTATAACCAAATACTAGTTTAACTAGTATCTATTGTCGAGTTTCTACTAAATAGCCTCTAGTCACTAGATATATTCACTTTAAGCTTTATCTTAAAATAAACTGATTTCAGATTATTTTAATGTCATCCTTGCTTCTTTTGACCTCACTGAATATTGACTTTACTGAAATAGCAAGCACACGATTCAAATATTTTTGATTTCATAAATTGTGAATTTTTAAATTATTTTTGGTAATAAAACTTTATTTATTATATCTATGCTTTCTTTTTCTATAAATATTTTATTTTATTTAAACAAACTAAAAATTTAATAAAACATAATTTAGCAGGCAAAAAAATATTTTACAATTAAGATAATAGTCTGGTATTTCATATTTTTTTGCTTTAAATAAATTAATATTTAGCTGTGTGATCAAGGATAATTTTTATGCATATTTTTAAGTAATGTTTTTGTTTGTTTTCAGATGTAAAAAGTGTCTCTAAGAAAAAGAAGAAAGGAAAGAAACAGCAACTTTTATTCACAACCTCTATGTGTCGTACTAAATAATTCATTGCAACTTACAAAACCCTTATTTTGTCAGATGGTTCTCTTTTTTTTTTTTTTTTTTTTTTTCGTTTTTCTGAAGTGAAGGAGGGGAAAAAAAGAGTTTACTTACTCCTTGTGGACTTATGAAACAATTGCAGCAATACATCTGTGATTTTATATCTTTGTTTATTAATGTACATTCATTGTTAGCTGAATTTAAATTAAAGTTGCAAGTATAATTTTTTGTTTTGTATTACTTTAAATTTCAATCATGTATACCATATGTTTCCGAATATAAACCAAGAATTTTTAGGAAGTGAGTAGGTTGGCTTATACTAGTACTTTGAAAAATTACAACAGGACATTACCAACAGAAATGCTTCTCTTTTTGTCGAACATTTTTGTGAATCTAGTTCCATAATTGCTTTTGATAAAAATTTATAAAGAATCTATTATATATATATATACAAAAAGTAAGGAAATTTAAAAAAAAAAAGTTTTTTACACTATTGTATTGATATATTTGGCTATATTGATACTTAGAAAGCACTCTTTTTTGCAGATATAATTGTGCGAGCTGATGAAAAGATATCTTTTATTTTCCTGATTTTATAATTTTTTTCCTTTTTTCTCCCTACTTTTGGAGATATATATATAGTTTAATATCTTAAAAAAATAACAATTTTATTTTAAAGAAAAATTTCTTTATTTTTTAAATTTTTAATGTGCATAAATAAATATCAGTACATTTTTTAATTATTATTTAAAAAATACTCATTTAGACCTTTTTTTTTTTTAAATTTTAATCTAAAAATTGAAGGGAATTAAGCTTTGTCTGGAGAGTGGCTACCTAGTTAAACATTTCAAAAAATGTTTCGGATTTTTCCTATTGTAGTTATAATTAATGTGTGTTCTAATGTGCAAAAGAAAAACCAACACAAGGGACAAAAAATTCAAATTTGAGATTTATTTATCTTTGGCATCCCTGTATAATAAATTACATGTTGCAAAAAAAAGTTTTGCTTTATCAGTTTTCTGAAATTTTATTTTATCGTTCATAACTAAGCAATAGAAAGAAAAAAAGTTATCACGATACTTCTCTCAGAATCTGTCTAGAAGGCAATATCAGGGTGCGTAGCGTTTGTAAAAAGTACTTAAGGGTGCTTTTCTGGGGGAATTCGTTTTTAAAAGCTTTTAAAGGTGCTTTTTTCAGCTGGCGTTTTTAAAAAGTGCTTTTTTTCACGAATCATTTTTTTTCTCTTTCAGTGATGTCTGGTGGATCCCATGCATTTCACGAAAAATGGGGTGTTGCTACGGAATCATTCATGCCGACTTCATGCGTTGTGACTTGCGCATGCGCGCACACTTAAACCGAAACCCGAGAGCGCCAATTCGGATAGAGAATATCAGATCCTTATTAAATGTTTTTCTTTTTAATTTTATTCTTACTTCTAACACTTTTTTGACGCAGGGAGTAAGGGTACTTTTCAGGGTCAAGTTGAATTCACTCAGATTGGACCAGTGATGTGGGAAAGAACTGATTGTTTCGATTTACATCCGTTTCTTTTTGGGTTTTTTTTAACGCTAAAACTGTTTAAAAAAGTTTTTGTTTTTCAATAATATCATTGATTGAATGTGAATTTTTTGAGTGCTTGAAAATTTTTTAAAAAGTGCTTATTTTTGATTCGAAGATTTGGCTACGCACCCTGAATATGTTTTTTCATATCGTCTAAAATTTTTCTATCAATCTCTGGAGGTAATTAAAGGCTGTAGAAATTATTCTACTTAGTTTGCATATATTCTGTTTAGCTGGAAAAAAATATTTTATAGATTAATTATATATTCCCTAACCAAATTATAAAATATAAATGTCAAAATTTTGGTAATCAGCAACTACAAATTTATATGATAAAGATAAAAATCACCAGATTCATTGAGCATATCGGAAGCAGAATTTTATGTCTAATATTCTGCAATAAGATCTTTGTATTTATAAATATTCAAACACCATCAAAAATAAATAACTCTCACTTCTAAAATTATTATATCACTTTTTTCTTAATGATGAAAAGTATTATTTTGCAAAATAAAAGTTCCAAGAAGTAATCTTAATATAAGTAGAAATGCTTTCGAATGAAATAAAAATTATTAGCTTTTAAAATTTTCATCATAAATTGATCTGATCGCTTGTCCTGCGACATTTGTAGCAGTTTTGAGCATTTCTTACTTTAGGATTTAACATTAATCTGAAGAAAAAAAATTATCAACTACTTAATATATTTAAATTACAACGCTATTGTATTTTTATATTTTCATTTACAAATTAAAATTAATAATTTTCCTATAAATTTAAAAACCCACATTTCTTATTTTAAATTTTTTCACAACATATGAATTTTTTCTTCTATGATGTCTGGCACATTACAAGTTTATTAACTCTAAAACTGCATTTTTAGTAACTTCTTCAAGCAGATCAAATCCATATAATCATATAAATTAATTAGTATTATAATCATCAGGATAATTGACTAAAATGGCATATAATAGGCATCATAACCCAAATAAATAAGGTATATTTATGAAACTGACTGCATTTCCGTAACACACAATATGCGAAGTAAGGTTGGATAATGCACATAACCATGCAATCGTTAATAAAATGATTATGTGAGGTACAAATCCTATATTAATGAATAGTCTGAAAAAATGCCAGAGGAAAACATAATAATTGGTAATTCAGTTCTTTTTTCTCTTGTATTACAACTTGTTTACAAACTTTTGTTACAAATCAATCACACTTTGCTGCTCTGCGGACCACAAAACTTGTTTCGAAGATCCCAACAGGATTCTCAACTTGTTGGTTTTACTGTTTCCCTTGTAGATGTAAATGTTTACAAGTTTTGCAACAAGCTTCTCATTATCGATATCGAAGAACTTCTATAACCAGTACCAAAATGATTCCTACAATTGACAAAAAATTAGAAGTTTAGCAATATACCAACATCATAAAAAGTCTGGCATTGATTTCTTATTTTCTTACATAATAAAACAGCATGTGATAAAAAAATATGCAATATCACTTTATTAAAAGCCATAATTCAAAAATCTCTTTTTAGAATCCTTAAGTGCACATTTTCCTTTTTTGATTCTTCCTTTTTTGATTCTTACTTTTACCTTAATTTATGTTTTTCAAAAAGATCCCTAATTATCTTATCAACTTTAGCTCACATTAACTCCTGAAAAGAACAAGATTAGTTACGCTTCTTGTACATGTTAGAGTATGAAGATTTACACTACCAAAATATAACAGAAAAGTGATTGATTGGAAAGCTGTGTGCCTGGTAACAGATTTATCTTCATTAATCCGTCTGCAACCCCAACATAGATAGAGGTTATTGAAAAAATTCAGCCAAATCAAACATATATATATATATATAACAAAACTTGCAATTTAAGGTACATTAATATATATATAAAAGTTTTGGGAAATTTGAAATTAACTTGAATTTTATGCATTGATGTTTAAAACAGAGATAAATAAATCCTTGTACATTAAAAGCTTATATCCGAGTAACATAAAAATAATGTTCTTCTCTTTTTATTCCTTACTTTAATAATATTCTTACTTTAAATAATGTTTTTTACTTTTAAATCTGAGATGAATAATAATTAGCAGATGCTGTGGTAATCTGCATTACCTGCTGACATGCTGGAGCGTTTCTGCTGTTTAGTTTATAGCATGTAACTATTTAATAATAGCAAGAACATTTTCATCTATTCATAAGCTTAACACAAAAATAAATACAGAAAAAGTAAATTTTTAGTATCGTCTGTTGCTAAAGGTAGGAAACAAAACTGCTTTAAACATACTTTCATTGTACAAAAGATGGAATAGTTTTTATGACTTTGGATTAGTTTTATATCATTTCTATATTGCTTTTTCCTGAGAAATGAATACACTTTTATATTCATGACAGCAAACAATCTCTAGATTTTCTTCTTTTGGTGGCAGAATAGAAAGTATTTAATTTTTTATAAAAACAAATATGTTTAAAAAATACGACATATAATGTAACAGAGCATAATGTAGCATAAACATATAATGTAAATTGTAACCTGCAGTAATTCTGCATCAAGATAAAAAAAAAAAAAAAAAACAACTTCAGAAATATTAATCATAAAATATATTAGATTGTACTTGAAAAAAAAATTTTATTTTAAATATATTAATACTTTTTAAAACAAATTTTTTTGTGTAATGCTTTTTTCATAAAAGTAATAATGTAAATTGTCTTCTCGTTTTTGTTACTCACTTATTATATAAATGAATAAAATAAAGAGAGACATAAAATGCTGCATACCAATGATTGAGATAATGAAACAGCTGGTACAGTTCTATTCTTTTTTCAAAATTAGGCTTCTTGGGCAAAACATTGTGATAAGCTGTGAAAAATGCCTGAGAAAAACCTCCAAACATCTTTGCTATAGCCAGATCATATTCATCGTGACCATAGAATGAAGCAGGATCGAAAATAACTGCAAAACATTAAAATATATTTAGTAAAACAAGATAGTTATGGTTATTAAAGAAGAAAAAGAATATGATATAAATTCTGGGAAATGTTACAAATCCCAGCAGTAAAATTAAAGAATAAATTTGTAACATAAACAGGTTTTTATTTTATTTTTCATGATGAGAAAATTTATCTGCTTTTATACTTTTTAGAATAGCTTTTTTGATCTTATATTAATGATTTTGCCAAGTTACAAAATAGTAGTTTTACACCAAATTATTTAAAAATTGAAGAAGAAAAAAATTATGTATTTCAATCAATTAAAAAAATATATCCATTTAAATATCGGTGCAAATAAATTTATAACCACAATTTAGTTCACTATAATAAGAAAATGAAATCGATAAAATAAAAATCCTACACTCATGGAAATTCACAATACTTTTTAAAATTCTGCTTTTTTTTAAATTATTTTCTCTGTTTAACCATTAATTACTTTGGTTTATTCTTCAGCCATTTAAGTAGACTTAATTTGTAATTTAGTAGAAATATAAAAACTCTAAACAGGCACTATTTTATCTTAATCTTTTTTTTTTTTTTAGTTCGCAGAGACAAAATTCTGCTATTTAAAAGGAAATAAATTGCAGAATTTTGTGGCAACAGTAGCAAAGGATAGTAATTTACAAAAATGCAAATAACTAATATGTGGTGTTAGTTTCAAACTTAAATAAAAATTATAACCACTACAAAAATAAATTAGATTTCATACATACTGGCGCCTTCTGGAGCGCTTGCAGCATTACCAGACCATAAATCTCCATGCAAAAGGGACGGGGTTACTTCGACATCCTTGAAAAAATTTGGCACTTTGAGACTCAACTCAGACCAAAGTTCTCTTGCTTCTCTGTCAGCATAATCTGATTCAATCAGTTTCAACTGACTATCGATTTTTTGAGCAAAGAATTCCTACAACAAATTTATAACGAATCTTCACTCATATCTTACAAATTATATTCTATAATTAGCACAGAGTTGTTCATTAAAAATTATATATATCATACTAAAAGTTAATCTAAATGTTATAGTTTTTTTCCTTGGATATATAAAAATCTAAATTTATATTGCCAAATTCAGTAGTTAATTTTAAAAAAAAACGAGATTTTTTTTTCAGACTGTGGCATAGCTTAACAAGCAAAATAATAATAAATAAATTCACCCATTCCTTTGAATTATATTTAAAGCAACTTTTTTACTCCTTAAATTACAAAATATCACATTAATTCATTAAAAAAATTTTCGGTGATAAAGAAATAAAATGTAATTAATAGTATTTTGCCGGAAATTTTCCATAATTTGAAGTAAATTTGTCGAATTGTTTTTGAGAAATGAAATTAGTACTGGAATTTTTATTAATCCCTAATAAAGGATATTAACATTAAGGACTATATCCAGCCATATATATTTCCATTATCCACATTATTTGAACTTTAGGAATCCATCGAACAAAATGAATGTTTATTTGGAGGTAGGTGGGTACTTTATTTATGTCGCACTGGAGCAGCACAATGAGTTATTGGCGCGACTGTCTGGGAAACATCTCTGATGATGAGCCGAAGACATGCCACCGCAATCTCTGCAGAGGGGATGGCTCTCCTGTTTTGGTAGCCCGAACACTTTACGGTAGAACAGTTTAACGATGTCACGCACCCTCGGTCCCTACACAGGCTGATCCAAGTGATCAAACACCAGCTTATTGACCGCAACCAGTGATGCTTGACTTCGGTGTTCTACTGGTAACCGTGTCCTTACGATCAGTCCACTGCGGGACGTTCATTTGGAGGAATTACATTTTTGTGTCAGGAACTTAAAATACGCGTTTACTCCATCAAATCATTAATATTGAACCTAGGATGGCAAAATTCGATCAGTTTAGAGGCGTTCTCTTTTTTCTTTTTTTGCTTTATGTACAAATTAAATAGATACTTTTTTAAATAAAAAATAGTTAAAAAAAATATAGGATTATTGCGGAAAATATTTTATTTTTTAAAAAAAATTTATACTGAATCTAAGAATTTAAGTTATAGTGTGCTTGTGTTTAATATGAAACATAAAAATAATCAGATTAAAACGTTCAAAACTGATACACCTAAAACATCTTAAAATTTGATATATATTAAATTTAAAAAAAAAATCAATAACTAACAAAATAAATTAAGATATTTTAATTAATAATTGGGAAAGCTATTAGCATTAAGTTTTAAATTTTGGGTCTTTTAATCTAATTTATTTGAAATAATTTTCTAAATCTGTGGTATTCATTCCCAGGGATGATGAGGGACAGATCCTCAAAGAAAAATTTCGTTTTAGAAAATATCTGTGCCTTTAAAAAATAACTTTTTTTAAAATCAAAATAATATAATTTTTTTTATTTATTCCGGATTTAATGAACTCTCATCATTGGTTTTGTTTGTAAAACATCATTTTCAAAAGAGAAAGGTAAATGAGGAAAAACAATCACCTAGAGGCATATGGTTTATCAACCACCAAATAAATAAAATAATAAATCCAGTTCCTGTCTAACTAAATTCCTGGTTATGTATGCGCTTTTCCTATTTCTTAATTTTTACTCATAAAGAAGACAATTAAAGATTGCATGAAACTTGACTAAAAAATTCCCCCACAACATAAAGAAGATTTTAAAAACAATTTCTCTTTAATATTTAGGAAATATTTTCCATAACAAACTTTCATTTATAAAACTTCAAGGAATTATAAAAAAGTTATTCAAAAGAATTTTTTTTTTTTTTTAATAAATGTCTTTTAAAAATAATGCCTTTCCCTTCAAAATGAACATAGAAACTTATATTCCCCTGACAACTCCGTGGGCATTCCCGTTTTGAATAATAATTGTAACTATCATAATCCTATAAAAAACAATTATTTTATAAACGATTTCTAACCCCTGGTTATGTATGCGCTTTTCCTATTTGTTAATTTTTACTTGTAAAGAAGAAAATTAAAATTAGCATAAAACCTGTCTAAAAAATTTCCCACAAAATGAAGATTTTAAAAACAATTTCTCTTTAATATTTAGGAAATATTTTCCATAACAAACTTTCATTTATAAAACTTCAAGGAATTATAAAAAAGTTATTCAAAAGAATTATTATTTTTTTTTTAAGAAATGTCTTTTAAAAATAATGCCTTCCCCTTCAAAATGAACATAGAAACGTATATTTCCCTGACAACTCCATGGACATTCCCGTTTTGAATAATAATTGTAACTATCATAATCCTATAAAAAACAATTATTTTATAAACGATTTCTAACCCCTGGTTATGTATGCGCTTTTCCTATTTGTTAATTTTTACTTGTAAAGAAGACTTTTACACCATTTTGTATCAACACTATTAAAAGAATGAAAAGATATTGAAATCTCTATGCACTGAAAAGCACAAAACTGAGTTTTAAGAATATGAAGAAACAAGAACTTAATTTTATATCTTGAAACTGCAACAAATACAGAAAAACAATCAAGAAAAAGTTTGGTGCTCAAAATAGAAATAATTGAAGACACATTTTGTAAGAAGAAGAAGAAAATCACCCGAGGTTCTGAGACTGGATACAAAAGCAAGAGAGTCAAACACTAAACAGGAACCGCACCACGAGCTTTCTGGAATGGAGGACAGAAGTCCATCTGATTCCAAATGACGCTTAAAACTCTACCGTGCATAAGGCTAAGGAATCGGTCATTTCCGGTTATATCAACTTTCTGGGTGTAGTTAACAATCAGCCAATCTAAGACGGAAGTGGTACTTTATTTTTCAATGCTAAAAAAGGTTTTCCTGCACATTTTTTTAACTGTATGTTAAGGTGGAAATAACTTGAAAATAATAAAGAAAAATTACTAAAAGACTATTTTAACAATTTTGAAGGATTAATAAAAAAAATTTTAAAAACTGTTGCTATAATAATTGCTTATTACAGCATTTTTGTAATCTAAATTTCAAATTGTATCCAACAATTAATCAGTTGAATAAATTACTTTTTTTATTAATTACTTGGTTATAGCGTTTACTTTTCAAAGCCGAAAATCTTTGAATGGGTTTTTTTCTAAACAGTTAAATCACACAGAGAGCTAAATAAGCTCTAAATTTTCCCTTACTTTTATTATTATAGCAGAATATTTTTTAAATTATCTTTGTAAGATTTTTTCCTTGTTTGATATTAGTAACACAGCGAAATTCGGAATTTTTTTTCTTCTTTGTTACTATGTCAGATATTTAAATGTATATTGTATGTTTTATTGAAGAAATGTATTACTTGATTAAATAAATATTTAAAAATAATAACCTTCGACGCAATGAATTTTCAAACATTTAATTAAATTTTTTAAAATATTAATTTCTTTCACCATTTTAATACAAAGTTATTGTCAAAATGTACTATAGAAATTCCCATTCAATAACTCTTGCTTAAGAAATTTTAATTTTATATTAGGTAAGGAATGTGGAAGTCTTAATAAATTCGGCATAACACATTTTTGGCACTGTCATTACGCCCAAGAAATTTTTTTAACAATTAAAGCATAATTTCATTATTTTGTTTATGTTATTTACAACTATTTTTCAAAATAGGCTTTTATCATAAAAACGGTGAAAATATGTAAATAATTAAACACATTTTAATAGTTTCTCTAACGCCTGGAAATTGCAATACAAGAAATTTATCTTGATTTTTAAAAAATAATTATTTAAATAATTAGGACGGAAATAGTGTAGTTTATAAAGAAATTGAGTACTAGATCAACCTATTGGAATCCGATTTATTTAAATACTAGACTAAGATGAAACAGACAAACTAAAACAAGTGGTAATAAATTTTTGACTAAAAATGATCAATTTTTATTTTATTTTGTCGATTAGTTACCAAATCATATTTTATACCTACTGCATTAAAAATAATATAACCCATTAAAGCTGCAATAATTTTTAACTAAGCGATTTTTAAACAACTACTTTAAATTTTAATAAATTTAGGATAAAGCAAATCGCTTCATCTTAGATTTGTATATGATAACCATAATTTCTATAATTTGTCTCGATTAAAATTATGGTTCAAATCTTTCTACCCTGCAAAGTATTAATGATTTTTGTCTGATAGTTATAACTACATATTTTTTCTTTGTTTTAAAGTAGTTACTAATGAGCACATAAATAAGTAAATATTATTATCTACATTGCTTTCAATTTATAATTAATTTGAGAATCATGCTTTTACAAATGAAGAATCATATTTAATAAAATTGTAATTCTTTTAAACGCATTGTTATCGAGAACAAAAATTGAGAATAAATGATTTTTTTTCAAGCAGAAAAAAAAAATTTTAAGGCGAAAATAAAATGATAAAATAATATTTAGTTTGACAAGCCATAAACTAGTGATTAAAAGTTTGTCACTAACATCATGCTGGATATTGGTTAATAAATAACATTGATTTCACCGGGAAAGAGCGATTCAGGGGGCAGCTGAAATGAAACCGGGAACTCATTACATCCAGAATCAGTTTCCAGCAAGAATTATCATCATTTATCTATTTCTAGTGGGGTAAGAAAAATCGTTTCTCGGTGAAAAGTGACGTCACTCCATCTGGAATTATCATTCCAGTGAGCTCACACTACAGATCCAGGTCTGTACATATATAGCTTAAGTACTTTCCTTTTAACCTTTTATAAGGCAGTGGGAAGTATAACTCCCACCAACTCTTTCCCACCCATGGTTTGTGCAACAATCTGTTGATAATTTTGAAAAATACTTTGAAAAAAAAATAAATATGGGCTTTGTTTACATAAATTTGGGTTACAATATAGGTTAGTGTAGGGCAGGGGTGGCGAACCTTTATGCACAAACGTGCCATTTTTTCTAAAAAATTGTTTAATGAGGTCATAGACGTGCCGTCAATTAATTTTGACTTCGTAATTATTGGGAAAATAATAATACGAAATGCTATCAACTCAAAACTACTACTTTTACAACTATATTTACTAAAAAATACATTTTGTAATGTCTCAGTTATAGGCGTAATTCAGCTTAACATTAGTGTGACTTCTGTTGTTGCAAATTAGATGACAAATAACTTATATTAGATTGTAAGATGTTAGTTTAAGCAGGACTGTTAATTTTTTTGGTAGTTATTTATTGTTAGCTTGTTTTTTATGGTTATTAATTTTTTTTTGCATTAACTGTTAATTTTTTGTTAATAATTATTTATTTATTTTGTTCGTTTTTGTAAATTTTAATTTAATTGTTAATATGCTTCATAGTGAACTTTGAGATCGGAGGCGTGCCCGAAATATTGTGTCGCGTGTCATAAATGGCACGCGTGCCATTGGTTCGCCATCTCTGGTGTAGGGTCAAGAAGAGAGGCCAACACAAGGAAGCTATATTTTCTCTTGTGTGATATGCATTTGCTCATTTAATCATTTTTCACCAAGTTTATTTATAGTTATAAACGCAATTTATAAATTTGGTCATTTATAAAAACAAAAAATCAAGTTTGTGGTTAATTCTTTATTGCAGGTAAAATTTTGAATATCCCCCCCACCCTGTCACCAAAAAAAATCTTAAAAAGCAAATTATTTTTAGGTAATAAACTATATGAATTTTTTTTTTTTTTTTTTCTAATTCAAATTCAGTCTTAAAAATATTTTAACTTAACATTGCTGGAAATAAATCGCTCCATAAAAGGAAACAAGAAAAAAGTTTATAGTAAAATATCACAAAAAGACATCAATTATTAAAATATTACTGATAAATCTTTTACTGACCGCCCAATTTTCCTTCCAAGTGTTATCTTGAATAATGCGACCACAGTAGGTAGGACAATGAAAACCGTACTGATCAACGTACTGGACACCATCATTTGTGTTTTTGTGAATAGATGCCTCATTTGATTTCAAACTGCGGTTGTGCAGATGCATTCTAAAATTTAAAGAAACATACATATATGTGGTTATATCTATTCTAGTAAATAACGACATAAACTTATATCATTCATTAAATTAAGGAGTACCATATTTTTCTGTGATTCTTGAAGCTTTTTATAATTGGTGTAAAAGTCAAATAAAAATGTTTACTTTTTTATGGAATTATGAATTTCTAAATTTCAACAATAGTTTCAAATATAAGTTTGAATCTAGTTACTGCATTAAAATATTAATAAATAATACACTAGCTAGAACTGAAGTTAAAAAGTATTCAAAATATTTTATTAAATTTTTATTGTAATTTTAATTTGATGATTTTTTATTTACAGGTTTCATTATTGATTATTTGTAAATATATTTTCATGCTTGTAACGCAATATAAAATAATGTTTATATAATTTAGCACAAATAAATGTTATTAATTTTTATAAAATTGTTAAGCAACAGGGTATCAGTTTTTATTTTTTTTTAGGGTTTTAATATTGAAAATCATTAGTTCCTATTGCATTTAAGAAATAAAGATCATTTACTTTCCAGGAAAATGTTAACAAAATTCTAGACTGCATTTTTTCACTATACACAGCAATTTTTCATCAGAAATTAACCATAATAAATACAGAATATTCTTGTTTATGATGTTACATCTCCTTATATCTTTGATTTAAAAGAAAAAGAAACCACTAATACTTTGCCAATTCATCTCCCAATTCAATAGCTGCTTTAGTAAGACTCCTCATGTCAACATATTCCATTACTAGACAAAGACCTTTGCTTAATTCAACAATCTGAAAGTTTCAAAAATAATAATTTTAATTACAAGGGGAAATATTAAACGCTCAATACATTGAAAGTATAAACTAAACATAGTGAAGAACATTAAGGAAGTTGTGAAATAAAAAGACATGATACCAACATTTCGAAATAATAAACAAATTCTTGCATTAGAAATTACTCTTGTCCTTTCAAAAAAGCTTGTCTCATGATTAAAAAAATAAAAATAAACGAAGCGATTAAAAATCTACATAATAACTACAGGAGAGAAAGAATCTTTGGCTTATTAAGAGCTTCTGCTTACTCTTATTAACAAATCAAAAAAAAAAAAAAAAAAAAAAAAAAAAAACTGAAAAGAAAAGAAACTATATTATAAAGAACTTTGTAACATTGATTTTTTTAATGAAATAAGGATTTGTTGGACATTTTTTTAACAGCTATGCTTAGATTAATGAGTTAAAACTTCTTTAAAAAAACGTTTTACTGTAAAAACTCCTTCTTATACGGAATTTTCAGTAAAGAATGGCATATAAATATGGAATTTCCTCTAAGATATTTAAACTTTTGGATTAACATTCATAAAAAGAGTTTAGGTTCTCTTAAAAGTTTCCTATACTATAAAGGTTTCATAATGATTACACTTAAAAACTATACTCAGTGTTTTATGTGGGTACTATTGAAAAGGGTTTAAAAACTGTCATTTATGCATTAAATCTGACTCATTTTCCCTCTAGCACTCAGAAAAAATTAACTTACCTCTATAGGTGTAGGCACTCTAACTGTTTTTGTGTTATGTATTGCTCTCAAACCAGCTATTTCACCTTCAAACAATGGTCGAGCCTTTCAAAACATAAATTTAATCAGTAATCATTATTCATTAAAAATGAATTAGATATAATAATTGAATACAAGAATAAATTCTACATAGAAGCTATCATAAAAAGTTTTTAAGCTTTAAGAACTTGCATAATTCCATTTAACATAAAAATCAAAATAAACTGAAATGTGACAAATTTTTTTATTAACCCTAAACAGGCCGATGTTACGCCTTGTATGGTGGCTACTTGTTTTTACTTTTTTACCATTTTATAATTGTCATAAATAAGATAAATAACTATCTAAAATATATAATTAAATGCTTATACTTTATATTATTATTAATTATTATAATTCTACCAGGTGGGAAGTAAACTTGAAATACTTCCAGAAGAGTTAAAACATTATTTCACAATAATCATGTTTGACTTATGAAATTCCATAGTCAAGTTTTTTTTCAGTGAAAATAATTTTGATTTTCTCAATTATTTGTACAATATAACAAGTCAAATACAGTAGACTGTAAAATTATCCTTAAGTATATGGCCTAAATTAAAAATTACATAAAATTAAGAAATGCTGTATTATTATTCTATGAGACATTTATAAAAAGTTATAAATTTCATTAATATAAAAATTCTAACAATATAAGAAAAATATTGTTTGCAAAAATATATGATGTTAATATTTTAAAAGCTTAAGAAATTTAAAAGCACTAATTACATAAAAAAATATATTTAATAATTCTGAAAATTCATTTTTAAATTATAGAACAAATGACTGAACTATAAGAATACATTTCAACTAAAATACTACAAGTGAAAGACACACGAAATTTGAATACATTAAGCCTATAAACTATAGGAGTCTATAAATTTTAATGCACAAATCTTTTCCTGATTATCATTAAATAACAGTCTCAAATTTAATTATAGTCTCAATTTATTATCTCATGAAATAAAATTATATACCATAGGGTCTTTGCTAATTTTAACAAATATTGGTCCATTCTCTGTAACATAGATTTTCCCTTCATGAATACAACCACCAGTTGCGGATCCTCGGAACTTAACACTAGAGAGTTTCAAAGCAGCCTTTAACTCATTCTCCATAATATTGCCTAAAACTGTTGTTAAGTTTATGTTTAGAATTTTCAATCAATAATAAATATAGTATGAGATGTGGTCATTAAATAACAAGACTATTGCTGTAAAATATATATATTTAGTCATTATCACTTTCAGTTCCCTTCTAACCCTACAATGCTCCTTTTCTATTGCTTGAAATGGTGTTGTAACTCTTTTTTCTGTGAACTTCTTTAACAAGCACACTATTTTAATTTCACAGCTTTAATAGACTGAAATCAGGCATATTTGACATTGGATCATCAATGTCAAGAAGGATGATTTAACACTGGATGTTGTATTTGGGTACAAATCTTTTTACATTGTCTTGAAACTCATCATTTACTCTTCCACAATTCAGTTCCTTCATGGAGTAAGCAAAGCAGGGTTTTAAAAAACCCGGGAATTTTTTAAAAAACCCAACCCGGCCGGGTTTTATTGAAAAAAACCAAGGGGAAATTGGGTTTTTTCATTTAGAGCTCATAAACTTTACAATTTTACTGTGTAAATATTTTTATTTATTAAATAGTGTTGTATAAGCTTAAAAATATAAATAAATCCAAAAAGTTTATATAAAATATAAATATAATAAAATTAAAATAAGTTTAAATAATGCACTATCAATAATATGTGTTTGAATATTTATCGTTAAATACAAAACATTTCACAATTTTTATCTGAAGCACTATAAAATATAAACGCAACAATCATATAAAAAGAACAAGTTTATTAATCTTTTTGTTTCCCCACAGTTCTATTTACTATATTTATTAAGCATATATATAGGAGGGTTGCAACTTATATTTCTGGCCTTGGCAACAGTAAGTGTTGCTAGGCGACCACAGACGATTTTAATCGAAAGTTTGATATTTTTAAACATAAATTCAGAAAGATTAATTAATAAAAAAGATTAATAAACTTGTTCCTTTTATATGATTGTTGCATTTATATTTTATAGTGCTTCGGATAAAAATTTACCATTATAGCTTCATTTGTGTTGTTGACAGTAAATTGAAAAGTTCTTCTCTTTCAAAAAATGGAATTGAATCGTGAACATTTTCGTGCCATTATTTTTCATAACTTTCGACGTGAATTGTCAAGACAAGAGTGCTTCGATGAACTAAATTCTTTATTCAGCGATAAAACGCCATTCTACAGCACTGTAAAAAATTGGTATAACCAATTTAATCGTGGTCGATGTTCGATCCAGGACGAATCCCGTGCAGGTCGTCCAAAATCCGTTGTTGTGCCAGAAAAGATCAATGCTGTGCGTGAACTGATAAAGCAAGATCGTCATGTGACATACCGTGAGATAGAGGCGTCTTTGAACATTAGTATGACTAGCATCAATAAAATATTGCATGAACATTTGAGCGTAAAAAAAAAAAAAATTTCGCGTTGGATCCCGCATAATCTGACAAACGCTCAAAAAAAGGCTCGTGTCGATTGGTGCAAGAAAATGTTGGAAAAATACGTTCAAGGTACATCAAGGCTGTGTATAACATCTACACAGGTGACGAATCATGGACCTATGCATATGAGCCTGAAACAAAACAGCAATCAACGAGGCAAAACCAACAAAAGTTGTTCGAGGAAGCACATCGAAACAAATGATTGCCTGTTTCTTCGGCATTAACGGTCATGTGGCAACAGTGGCGTTAGAGCAACGCAGGATGGTCAATTCTGAATGGTACACGACCATTTGTTTGCCAGAAGTCATCGGGGAAATTCGAAAAAAGCAGAAGAACAGGCGAATCATTCTTCATCATGACAATGCGAGCTCTCACACATCGACTCAAACAAAGGCATTTCTGACGGAGCGACAGATCGAACTGATGGGTCATCCGCCGTACAGCCCTGATTTGGCACCCAATGACTTCTTCTTACTCCCACACATCAAAAATAAATTAGGTGGACAACGATTTTCGACCCCCGAAGAAGCGGTTGATGCATTCAAAACGCATGCAAAAGTGTATTGATCATCATGGAGAATATTTTGAAAAACAATAAAACCAATTTCGATCCTACATATTTGTTTTTTCATTATTAGGCCAGAAATATAAATAGCAACCCTCGTATATTACTTATTACAAATTTATAATCAATAAATATTTATAATAAGTAAAAACTAAAATTTCTTCTGACTCTTACCTTAAATAAAATTAAACTGGAATAAATATTTAATGTTCTTCCATGTTTTTATAATATGATTAATAGAAAGGGAAATTAAAATTACGTATAATTATTATCAGTTACTTGTCCCATTTTTCAAATATTTATCCTTAGAAAAAAAGATTGCATTTTTAGATAAATTTTAATTTTAAAATTTCAAAAAATAAATTAATTTTAAAATTTCAAAAAATAAATTAATCTTAAAATAATAAAGAAAACATATAAAAAGTTTTAACTTAGTTTTTTAAAACCAGAAAATAAAACTTTAAATTTGTTAATTGTTGTTTAATGTATCACTTAATAGGAAAAAAAAATTCGTTTGTTTTCTTTTTTAAGCATGATTAAAAGAAACATAATAAATTATATTAAAAAAAAATCTTAAAAATAATATTCAAAAAATCTTAAAAGTAATATTTTAATTTTTAACAATTTTAATGGTGAACAAATAGTTAAAAATTGCAAGCAAATGTTAAGAGTTAACTTAAAAAAAGGTCAATTTTTATAATTATTATTATTATCATACAGCAGATTCAAAGTGTCTACATTTCTTTCTGAAATGGTGATACAATTTTACGACTTTTGTGTCTTTGTCTATTCCTAATCTATTTCGTAGTTTACTCCACCCACACCAAACAGAAAGTTGATAGTGCTGAGTGTAAAGAAAAAAGAATTGGCAGAAATTTTGTGGAAGTTTGGAATTTTTTTCTTTTTTTGCCATAATTTTCCACTATTTTTTGATGAAAACTGCTGAATAACAGTATCAAGAATCATTGATTTTGGAAAGTATTCAGGATCGGAAATTTTGAATACCATAACACCTGGCAGAAGTTCTGGATAATGCTTAGAAAGACAGTTTTCAGCTAATTGCTTTTGTTCATCATTTAAAAATTGTCCCATTGTTTCGGGATCCAGGATGCATATGCTAATAAATGAGGTGGCTGAATAGCCTGATGGAATCTTTTTGCAAAATGTTTATGGGGTTCTAATTCATCACACGATAGTAAGTTAATTCATATTTGCCCATCCATGCGCTTGATGCACACTTCTAAAATATCTTCCACGATGTGTCCAATGATGACACTTCTTTTTCAACCAAATTTAAAAAAACCAATTTGTGAAAAAACCCACCAGGTGGGTTCTTTCAAGGTGGGCCCACCCAATAAAACCCGGGTGGGTTTTTTCAAAGTGGGCCCACTTGGCGAACCCTGAAGCAAAGGAATGTTGATTAAAAGTTTGATGTTCTTTAACCTAATAAAAGTATACAATCACATGAATATAAAAATAAAAAAAAAATCATCATAACTTTGAATTGGGATTTTATAATTCCACCCTTTTCAAGTTCTTATAAAGTTCAACTCTTCCACGGCATTGATTCAGGATCAGTACTAAAATTCATAACTAAAAAGATTTTTCACTTGATATCACTCTTTAAAAAATGTATGGGCGATTTTCAGTGGTATCTAAATTGCCAGTGCAGATATTTTTGTAAGTTTTTTTTCTTTAATCATCAGAATTTTAGGCAGCACTTTTATACAGTAAAGATTTCGGGTGTTAAAAGTTCCATGTCAAATTCGTCCTACCCTTTATTTGTTAGTTCCTATACTTTCAGTGACTGCACGAATTTTCCATTTGATTAAATAAGATTACTGTTTTTTCCAACATTTCTTCCGTATTTGACCTTGAAGAGCGAACCAAGGGTGAATCATCTTCTCGGCAATCTTGGAAACATTTAAATTTCTCAAATCTTGTGCAAATGATAAACATTCTTTGACATGCACTTTTGTAAGTATGCTCTTAGTACAGTAGCACTTTCTCAAAGTTTGATGGAAAATTTCAAGTGTATTCATTGATCTAATGTTCCATTTCTCAAGCAACAATTCTTAGGAACCTGCTTATAGACACACTAAAAGCTTGTTTTTCGTACACATTTGTCATATATGTAGTTCTATTAAGAAAGCATCAGTCTCATTATTTAATAGCCACACCTAGTATCTCTGTAAAGCTAACAATTAACAAATTATAATTAACATAATTATCAAAAATTATATTAAATAAAAACTATTAAATAAACAAAGGTCAAAATTTATTTCATACAAAAAATAATATGGCTGAATAAAATTACCAAGAGAAATAACATTTTAATGTAACACAACTTGCAGGTTCAATACTTTTTGAATAAGATACAAAAATAATTTTTTAATTTGAATAAAATTTAAAAATGTCTGAATTTCTACAAGTTTCAGTGACACACGATTGTTAAAAAAAATAAAAATAGAGACTTTAAAAAATATTTTGTAATAGAATTATAAAGATTACATAAATCAATAGGTCCCTGAGCATTAACCAGTGACGGATTACCCATTGGGCCATGGCCTGAGGCCCCCTTAAAAAAAAATGTTTTTAAATAAATTTTAAAAAATTAAGAAAAACAATGATTTTAAAAAAAATTTATTTCAAATATATATTAATAAAATACGATAATTTTTTTACATAAATATTACATAATTTTTTACATATTTATTTATTACTTATTTTAGTTATTATAAGTATTATTATAGTTTATGTATCATAATATTTGTTAATGTTTTTCAAGTTCAAATTTGTGCTTTTGATTTGCGCGGGAAAAAATTTAAAGCGTACTGCTTTCAATTTAAAGCGTACTATAGCGAGCTGAGATTTGTTTAAACAAGAAGCAAAGAATTAAATGTTGTTGACATTATTGAGACGTTTTAAATGAAAAATAAGTTATTTAGTGCCTCAACTAAAGTGTCTCATAATTTTTTTAGTGTTTTATAATTATTTAGTGTCCATAATTCTATTTGATCAATAAGTAATTACAAAATATTTTACTAAAAGGTAAGTGCTTGTTTATTGTTTTATATACTCTAGAAAAAACTCATACAACTGGTCACTTTCAATCAAATTTTATAGATTGAAATTGTCACTGTGTAAGAGGTTCAGGATATTACTTATTTTTATTTTAAATATGCTTTCTTAAATGAAAAGATATATAAATACTTTTATATTTGAATAAATAAAAAATATACGAGAAAAAAATTTAATCAAAGGGCCCCAAAAATTTTAATAGCCTAGGGCCCCGCGTACGCTTAATCCACCCCTGGCACTAACACTTTACTATAAGAATTTCTTTTTAAAAAGTATTATTCTCATTTAAAAACATCAGTTAATTAAAATTTAGTTTCAACTAAAGAATTTACCCACTTTGAAGCTAAAAACAACTTGGGCTAAGTAAGGTGAAAGCAGATGGCTACGAATACTTTGTGTAATAGCGAGAAGGAAAAGATATCTCACAACTTAGTTTACTTCTTACATCTATCTAAAGCTTTATTTTGGAACTAATGTAACTAAAAAAATATAATAAATAATCACAAATAAAATATTTTTAGCAATTAAAAAATTGATGCAAAAATTGAAGTATGATATAATGAAATTCCAAAATTAGGATTTTTTTCAGATATTGAATAAAATCTTTAATTTCATGAATATAAACGGTATTTCATAAAATGATTTATTCGTCATAAATAGTTTATAATAAATAAAAAAAATTTATTACAGCATTTTCATACATTAAAATATTTTTAGTATTAATTAATACAATAATAATTCATTAATAGGTACAAGTTATAGCATGAGAAAATTTCAGATTGTTTTTCGTGACACGTAATAAGTGAAACATTTTAAATACGGTTATTAGTAAACTACAAATTTCAAAGGGGAAGGACAACCTAAATGATCAATATTTTTTTTCGGAAAATTGAATAGAAGAGTTGGAAAATTGAAGTAAGACTTTTAGACATTTATAAACATTTGCAATCATTCTCACTAAGAGTACAATCGCTTGTATTTTACACAAAGAACAGCATAAACATGAATCATGTTGCTAGTGTAAATTCTAATCGAGTCTTCAAAAGACGGAGTTTTCTAAGATCTCATGAAAATTCAAAACGGAAAAACAGTACAAGCAAAGTCAGCAACAAAAAAAGTTAAATAATACATTAAAATCACGCCTTAATTAACTGCAGATAATTTATGCTTACTTAACGTTAAAAGGACAGTACAATCAAATGTTACAAAATCTGCTGCGGTAGTGTTTACTTGGGTAAAATAAATTCTTTTCTAGCTACAACTTTTGCTGTCTATATCAATGAGTCCAAAATGAATTTAAAATATATAACTGTATATTTTAAATTTTAACAGCCCTAGTGAATGTACGTATCTATCATTATGTAATTGGGAAATTTTATATAACTTTTGTAAATTTTCTGTTTATTTACATTATAAGATCGCATTAACTTTCTTATTTCTGTACGTGTCGTCCTTTTTTGCTTGTTTCTTCGAAATTCAAGTGATAGATTGAAAAAGCTTATAGCTTTAATAAAGATATCAATAAATATAAGATTAGATGGCGTCATGAGAATCCGAAGGAAGACAGACTCCTCAGTACTAGCGACTGACGTTGTAGCGCTCCAGGTGACACTGAAAACGACACCCTTAACTCAATTTTTAAAAAGGGTTTTTTATTTTTAAAAATCATTGAATTGTTTTGCTGGTATTGGCGATCCCGACACTCGAATACGGCATCTGGGGAGCGACCGGTTTCATGCGTTTAGCCCTTCTCCCTTCCCTCTCCTCCTCTTTTCAGTTGTATAGGAATGTACTACGATATTTTCCCTTTTCTAATATATTTTCTTTTTATTTAATCAGAATATTTTTTAAAATTTCCGTGATACTTTTCTTTAGAACTATGTTTAATGTAGTTTTCAGTTCCATATAGTTTTCCAACTTAAAAGATTTTAATCTATATGAAAATCAAGAGAGAAACTAAAGTATTTCCTTCCTCTATGACTTTCCACAGGCTAATTGGGAAAGCATGTGAAGTGTTGCCATAGGTAGAGAGTTCTGCTCTACGCCACCTGCAGCCCATTTCGATCGCCAATAGCCATATCGCTCAAAAGAAATGCTTTTTTTAAATTTTAAATTACTATATTTCTATTGGAGAATTATAAACAAGGCCGGGGAAAACGGCTAATTAAGCAATTCAAAAAAAATTGCACCCACTCATAAATCTCATTTATTCAAAAATAATTTCATCAAAAAAATAATTTTTAATAATAATTTATTATTTTTTATTATTTAATTCAATTCGCGATCGCAACGAACTATAGGGGGCGTTGTTGTATGAGAAGAGTTACTCATACAACATTCAGTTACTCTGGAGACGTTTTTAATGTAGCGTGCAGCATTATAGCGTTCCTTCTTTATTGTGGCTAATTAAATTTAAAAAGGAAAAATGTTTGATATTCTTTCTTATGCAAACGGAAACAAAATGGTATCTCTTTTTTTTAGAGAAGGAACATCCAAAACACATCGGAAAAATATTTGTAAATGAACAGAAAAAAAAAATATGTATCTTCTTATTGGAGTTAAAACCTAATGCCTGAGAAATAGTTTTAGTAAATTTAATGATATAACATAAAAGGCCTATTAAAATTTTACATTCCATAGTTTTAAGAATCATATTACTTCAAACATTAAAAAAAGCAAAAAGTATACATAAGCCTCATAATTTTATATAATTTAATTTAAAAAAAAAAGTTTTTTGACAAAAATTTTTATCAAAATATTTTAAGTTTCAATAAAAATCATTATTTAGAAACTGAAAAACTTAAAATAAAGAATGCTTACGGAAAGAAAAAAAAAATTCTAAAAATTCCTCACATTACAATAAAAAACTTTCATGTTTTTTGTTTTTATTCATAATCAGAAGTAGAAAACCATTCTATAGAAAATTATCATCAAATAATCCTGGATATCATCCTTTGGATTCTTTGTTGCCTTGTTGTTTGCTGATTTTTTACGCCATTTTTCAGTGCTACGAAATTGCGTCTTTGGGATTTGCCAAAAATAGAACACGATGCAATTTTATTTTTTCAGAAGCGAAATATTTTACCAAAAAAAAAAAAAAAAAAAAAAAAACGAAAATGTGCCATTTCTCATGACATGAAGCTTTATTATGGTAAATGTACGTTTTGGAAATGTAATTTCATTTGGAATTTTTTTTATTAGAGTTCATATGGCGACAGCACATCAGGTGAAAGAGAATAGAAATTGTTTTGAATCTATGTTAAACTCTTTATTGGCCCATTTTCCACCGAAACCCGATTGACTACTTTGATTTTAAATAAAGTATTTTGATTTCAAATAAAGTGTTTTATTTTATGATTTGTTGCAAAAATTTTAGGTGTAGATTGGCGGCAATTAAAAACCGCCAAATCGGTAGTTGCGGAGGCGTTAATACGTATGTACCGAAATTTTATTCCATACTTTCCTGAATCATATTACTTTAAACATTAGAATATGCAAGAAGTAATGTTATACCACATATAATGTTATACCACATAATGTTATACCATTTAATTTTTCAAAACAATTATTTTAACTACAATTTTTATCAAGAAATAATAAAGTAAAAAACGTAAAATAAAGAATTTTTAGGATAAAAAAAAAAACGATTTTAAAAATTCCTCATATTGAAGTAAAAAACTTCTGTAGTGTGCGGACATCTTCGCCAGAGGGCGCTTCGCTCACTCACCTCCGAAAAGTAATTAAATAAAAAACGAGAGAAGCGTTCTCGGAACTGGCTTGTGAAGTCAGAACAAATTATGTCTATAACTTACATTTATCTCACGTTAATTTTATGTTATATGTTTAAATAAAAAGTGTTGTCCATACAAGTGACAGTTATTCATGCGAACCAACCACATTACTCCTAGAGTAATACTACACTGGCTCCGTCTCCTAGGATCATGGATAAATCGAAAGCATTGAAGACTACGAGGTAGGCACTCTTTTTGCTTCAATCACTTGTTTGGACATATTTCGTGCGTTTAAGTTTTTAAATTTTTTGTATTTTAAAGTTGTAAATATAAGAATTTAAAAATGTTTAAAGGGGCTAAAAAAGAGGATCTTAAATTAATTGCAGAAGAGATTGGGGAATCTTTAAATCCCGATATGAAGGTAATTGATTTGAGAAATTTAATTCTAAATAGTGTGCATTATAAAAACGATAAAGATTTTGTAGAACAATTTGCTGATTCGATAATTTCTGAGCGAAAGTCGAGAGAAGAACAGCAAGCGAAAATTGAATTCGAAAGAGCTAAGATAGACAGCTCTCGATTAAGTGCGGAAGCGCAGATAGAATTAGAAAAAATAAATCTAGAAAAAGCAAAAATAAACGCTGAGTTAGAAAAAATAAACTTTGAGAAAACGAAACTAGCGAGTACGAGAGAATGTAGTACTGAAAGCGAAGTCACGAATCAGACGAAATCAGTGGAAAACTATATTCAAAGTGTACGAGCTTTAACTATACCTGTGGTGTGCCTCGGCAACCATCCAGTCCCCTTGTATGTTCCTCGGCAACCATCAAATCCACTCCAAAAAAAGACGAACTGAAGTGAGGAAAACCCAGTCGGCTAAACCGGTTGAAAACCCCTCATACTCACTTCCAAACTGACACGCGTGGAGAAGGGACGCGTTTCCCAAACCAACTATATTTTTAATTTTTACGATGTAACTTTAATTATATGTTTCTCTTTATTTTATTGTGAATTAAATTTATTTTCCTTAAACCTTCTATTCTTTATTTTTGTAATTACTATATTTAATTAATTTTAATATAGCATGTTATCTTTTTTTAATTTTAAAAGCACACACGGACACACGTGCTATAATTGGTAGACCCGGAGTTAAAATTTAAGCTGAATCTTTATGTAATCGGAACTTTCCTAGCAATATTATGGATTTAAATCTATTAGCAATATGCTTATTTTAATTTTATTTATATTCTTTTTTATGTTCAAATCTTTGTATGTTATACCCACGTGTTTGTGTCTGATTTTGTGGTAGTACTGTGCGCGTTTTTTTTTTTTTTTATCTCATGGATTAGTGTTTATATAGAATGCTTCCATATTAATTTATATATTTTACCTTTATTCTATTTATTGTTTTGATTTTTTTCTTTGTCAAAAAATGCCGGAAATCGAACAGCCAGGAGACGTGGTGAATGAAGGAGCTTCAGTTAACATTCAACCTTCTCAAATTTCTCGTGTAGCAATTAAACCACCTCCGTTTTGGAAAAACAATCCAGTGTTATGGTTTGCACAGTTAGAATCGCAATTTTCAATTTCTCAAATTTCTACCGACGCTACCAAATTTCATCACGTTGTAGCGGCTATTGAATCTGATATACTTAACTCTGTTCAGGATTTAGTTTTAAACCCTCCTGCTGCAGACAAATATTCAGCGTTAAAAAAACGATTAATTAGTATTTTTTCAGAGAGCGAAGCTTCAAAAATTAGAACACTTTTGCAAGGACTGGAATTAGGTGATCAGCGTCCCTCCTATTTGTTAGCTCGAATGCGAGAACTAGCAGGATCCCATCTTAGCGAAAACATTCTTAAATCGCTGTGGTTAGCCAGATTGCCTCAAAATATACAAGCTATTCTTGCTGCGTCAAACGAAAATTTGACTCAATTAGCTGCAATGGCTGATAAGACAAGACAAAATAGACAAGGACGTGAGCGCACTAATACCTATCGGGGTAATAGAAATCGTAGTAGGTCACGTTCTAGACAAAATTATTACCGTGAACCACAGAATAACATGTGTTTTTATCACACTAACTTTGGAGATAGAGCTAGAAAATGGAAACCCCCGTGTACTTTTCAAAATTCGGGAAACCAACAGGGCAGCCACTCCCGGCCATGAGTGGCGAACGCCATATTGATCGTATTTATTTGGCCGATCCCTCTACGAAATTAAAATTCTTGACAGACACAGGCGCAGATGTTTCAGTCATTCCGAAATTTTGTTCAAAAGCTAATTATCCAGAAACTTTGGTGCTATATGCTGCAAATGGTTCTAAAATCCAAACATATGGTACTAAATTAATAAATCTTAGTTTAAATTTACGCAGGAAATTTTCTTGGAACTTTATTATAGCCGATGTAACTCAGGCAATCATTGGAGTTGATTTTTTAAATCATTTCAATTTATTGGTCGATGTTCGTAACAACTGTTTAATTGATAAATTAACTAATTTAAAATCAACTGGTTTCCCCTCAAACAAATCAACTCAAATTACTGAAATTACTCCCGTTCTAAATAATTCACCTTTTCAGCAAATTTTAAATGAATTTCCATCATTGACAAACCCTTCAATAGTAAGTAAACTAAACTCAGAGTCACTGGTTTATCATCATATTGAGACTCTCGGACAACCCGTTTATGCGAAACCCAGAAGACTCTCGCCTGATATGCTTGAGGCTGCAAAGAAAGAATTTGAGTATTTGTTAGAACAGGGAATTATTCGTCCATCAAAAAGCCCCTGGGCTAGTCCGCTCCACATGGTAAAGAAAGCAAATGGTGATTGGAGGCCATGTGGGGTTTATCGTCGTGTTAATGCAATAACCGTCCCCGACCGATATCCCGTTCCTCATATCCAAGATTGTACGCAACAATTTGAAGGAATGACAATATTTTCAACTTTAGATTTAACCCGAGCGTACCATCAAATTCCTGTTTTTCCTGGGGATATTCCAAAAACAGCGGTTACAACGCCATTTGGCCTCTTTGAATATGTATATATGCCCTTTGGCTTGAGAAACGCTGGTCAAACTTTTCAAAGATATATACATCAAGTTCTGTCAGGGTTTAATTTTTGTATCCCGTATTTTGACGATTTGTTGATTGCATCCAAAAATTCAGATGAACACAGAAAACATTTAAGACAAATTTTCACAAGACTTGAAGAACACGGGTTGAAACTCAACCCTTCAAAATGTGTTCTCGGTAAACCGCAAGTTTCATTTTTAGGGTGCTTAATTACACCATCAGGCGTTAAGCCTTTACCTGAAAAGGTAAAAACGATCACTGATTACCCCCAACCAAAAAATATTGCGGAGCTTCGCAGATTTTTAGCAATGATCAATTTTTATCGACGATTTTTACCCAATGCAGCTCAAACCCAAGCCCCATTGCATGATTTTTTGAAAAACTCCAAGAAAAATGATAAAACTTTGATCCCTTGGAACGATATCGCAGTGGAAGCATTTAATAAATGTAAACTTAATTTAGCTAATTCTGCTACTTTGTCATATTTTTCACCTAATCATAACTTGTCAATAATGGTGGATGCATCTGATTCGGCCATAGGTTCTGTTTTGCAATCCCACACACCATCTGGTATTCGCCCAATAGCATTTCAGTCCCGTAAATTAACCGCAACAGAAAAAAACTATAGCACTTATGATAGGGAGTTATTAGCCATTTACTGTACAATAAAACACTTCAGATATATTTTAGAAGCCCGACAGTTTATCATATTTACTGATCATCGCCCTTTAATCTTCGCCTTCAATAAAAAATCCGAATCTTGTTCTCCACGCCAACTTCGGCAGTTAGACTTTATCGCACAGTTCAGCACAGATATCAGACACATTTCCGGTTCGGATAACACTGTTGCAGATGCTCTTTCTAGAATAAACGCAATTAACCTTTCCACAACTGACCTTAAAAGCTTGGCAGATTGTCAAAAGACTGATGAGGAACTCAAATTTTTAGTTTCTTCCAATAACTTATCAATAGATTTAAAACCTTTTAAGATGGGAAATAATCTCGAAATCTTCTGCGATGTCAGTAAGGAAAAAGTACGACCTTATATACCCAAAGAACTTCGCCATGAAGTATTCTGCTCATTGCACAACTTGTCGCACCCTGGAATACGCGCTACCAAGCGCCTGGTCCAAGATCGATTCATCTGGCCGTCAATGTTGAAAGAAAATAACAGAATGGACTCATTCCTGCCTGGCTTGCCAACGAAACAAAGTCCAAAGGCACATTGTAAGTCCATTACAGCCTTTCAACCTGCCTTCTGAGAGATTCCAACACGTGCATATTGACTTGGTAGGACCTCTTCCACCCTCTGATGGTTTTAACTATTTGCTGACGTGTGTTGATCGCTACACTAGGTGGCCGGAGGCCATCCCTCTCAGTGACGTCTCAGCGGAAACAGTGTCCAAGGCCTTCGTCGCTCATTGGATATCTCGCTTTGGAGTTCCTGCCATCTTGACTACAGACCAAGGCCGACAATTTCAATCACATCTCTTCTCCTGCCTGAGGTCTATGTTTGGAATACAGCGAATCCGCATTACCCCCTACCATCCTTCTTCAAACGGTATGGTTGAACGGTTCCACCGTTCTCTGAAGCAAGCTCTTCGGTGCCACAACACTAAATGGACTGAATCATTACCAGTAGTTTTACTAGGACTGCGAACGTGCTTCAAGGAGGATCTCAATGTATCTTGTGTTGAGATGGTCTATGGACAAACTGTCGTCTTACCTGGAGAGTTCTTCGAGCCGTCTTCCGATGCTCCAAGTGACCCTTCAACTTATATTTCGAAACTTAGAGAAACCTTTAGAACTCTAAAACCAACACCTGCGTCCTGCCATTCAAAATCATCATGTTTCGTACATCCAGCTTTAGAAACGTGCTCCCATGTGTTCGTAAGAATCGATGCCTTGAAACCTGCACTGTCATTACCTTTCGAAGTTCTCCATAGAACTGAAAAACATTTCACGATTAAGAAAAATGGAAAGGAAGCCACCATAAGCATTGACCGTCTCAAACCAGCTTTTCTCTTAAACACCGACTCAGCAACATCAGATCCCATACTAGAGGAAAGAACAGACTCAGCGGTTTCAACTCCACAAGCTCAATGTGAGCAGGGTAAACCTTTACCTGTTATGACTCGCTCTGGTAGAAAAGTCAAGTTTAATCCTAGGTATTTGTAATTCTTCTTAAATCACTTTATAGACTTTTAGTGACTTTATGGACTGTTTCGTACCTTTGGTACTAAGGGGGGAGTACTGTGGTGTGCCTCGGCAACCATCCAGTCCCCTTGTATGTGCCTCGGCAACCATCAAATCCACTCCAAAAAAAGACGAACTGAAGTGAGGAAAACCCAGTCGGCTAAACCGGTTGAAAACCCCTCATACTCACTTCCAAACTGACACGCGTGGAGAAGGGACGCGTTTCCCAAACCAACTATATTTTTAATTTTTACGATGTAAGTTTAATTATATGTTTCTCTTTATTTTATTGTGAATTAAATTTATTTTCCTTAAACCTTCTATTCTTTATTTTTGTAATTACTATATTTAATTAATTTTAATATAGCATGTTATCTTTTTTTAATTTTAAAAGCACACACGTGCTATAATACCTATTCCGAAAAGAACGGATTGTTGGAATTTATTCTTTTCTTCTTTAGAGAGAGCCTTTCGAAGCAAAACTGTACCTCAGGAATTTAAGGGAGAAATTTTATTAAACCTCCTCGGAGAAAAAGCTATAAATATTTTAGTTTATATTAAAGATGAGGAAATAAACGATTATGAGAAATTGAAAAGTGCAATTTTAAAAGAGTACGAACCGACACCTCTAATTTGTTTACAAAACTTTCAGAAAGCGCGTCGTTTGTCAAACGAAACTCATGTACAATTTGCATCTCGATTATCTACTAGTTTGGAACAATATTGTAGATTAAGAAAGGTACAGGATTTAAATACTTTGAAAGAATTAATTGTAAGCGATAAATTATATCAATCGTTAGATCATGAAACCGCGATGCATATAAATATAAAACAAGAGCAAGATTGGTTTAAACCGGTACAAATGGGTAAATAATGCGATATGTATTTTGCGTCAAAAGGAAAATATTTTTCTGATACATATTCTAATTATCAAAAACCCCAGTCCTATAATCAAAATTACACTCGAAATGATTCTAAATATATAGCGCCTCAGTTACGACGCGAAGAAATAAAACCGAAGTCAAAAGAAAATAAAATAAATAAAAAACTAGAATGTTACATTTGCAGAGAAAATCATTTAGCAAAAAATTGTGATAATAAATATTCGAAAATGAAAGTCAAAGAAAATGCTGTCATTGCAAAAATCTCCTCCGAACATTTTTATCCATCTGTTGACCTTCACCCTTTGAAGTATGTATCAGTGTACGTGGGAGGGGGGGAGAAGTTAAAATGTGTAATAGATTCTGGAACTCAAATTTTTGTTTGTAATTCGAATTTGATTCCTGGCGCCGATAATGAGGAATGTGGAAAGATTATTTTGAGTTCGGCGTTTGGGGAACACGTTGAGGCTAAGTTAATAAAAACAATGGTCTCATTAAATAGAGATTCTGCATTAAATTATCCCGTAGAATGTATAATTGCATTAACAGATAAGTTAAATGTAGATGGGTTAGTACCACCGTTTCTTTATGAGTCTCTGATTTCGTCAGACTTTGTGAGTTCTTCCAAGGGGGAAAGCAGTGAAAATCGGTGCGTGTTGGAAAAAAAATCAGCACACGTGTTGTTACAACAAATTAATGGAAAGGATATTTTGTTAGAGGGGGAAGAGAGTGGTTGCTCATTGAGTGGGAGTGAGACGAATATTTTAAATGAAGATTCTAAATTGTTTTCGGATTATTATAAATTAAAAGAAGAGCAAACCAATTGTATTTCATTAGAAAAAATTCGCGCGGAATTAAAACAAAATAAGGGCAATTTTATTTTAATGGATGGATTAATTTACCATAAGGATAAAATTCTCAATGAATCAGTTGTGCAGTTAGTTTTACCAAAATGTAGGATAAATAAAGTTTTAAAATTGGCACACGAATCCGTTTTTGGGGGTCATATGGGGGTTAGGAAAACTAAAGAGCGAATAAAATATAGTTTTTATTGGCCGGATATGAGGAAAGATATAACGGAATTTGTCCAAACTTGTGAAGGGTGCAAACTTAGAAAAACTGAGAAAATTGGCGATAGAGCGCCCATAACTCCTGTGGTTCGTCCCGAACTTCCTTTCGAAATTGTGAATGTGGATGTAATTGGTCCTATAGACCCATCATCTAGCAGAGGACACAAATATGTACTTTGTATTGTTGACCAAAATACTCGCTGGCCAGAAGCTGCGCCGTTAAAATCACTATCTGCTAAAACAACTTGCGATGCTTTACTTACAATTTTTACAAGAACTGGTATACCCAACGTTATAGCTAGTGATCAGAGGACTAATTTTAAGTCTGCCCTAACTCAAGAATTTCAAAAGCGCATTGGCTCGAGTCCAAGATTCTCCTGTCCGAGTTATGCTGCTGCGAATGGCCTTGTGGAAAGGTGGAACCGAGTACTTGAGGATATGTTACATCACGTGATACGTGAAGATCCAAGAGGTTGGGACCTTCAATTACCATTTCTACTATTCTCATACCGAGAGGTTCCAAACACCACTACTGGGGTATCTCCTTTCAAGCTACTCTATGGTAGAGAGGCTCGAGGTCCATTGTCTATCCTGAAATCATCCTGGTCTGGTGAAATTAGAATTCCTACCACTTTATCTCAGTCAGCTGTTGACTATCTTCAAGAACTGAAAGTCAGACTGGAAAAGGCTGCTGAAAGTGCTTCGTTGATGGCTGCTAACAAACAGAAAGCATACAGTGACTATTTTAATAAAAGATCGTCAGAACGAAATTTCAATGTCGGTGAACAGGTAGTGCTTTTAATCCCCGATTCTACCGATAAAATTTATGCCCGATGGACTGGTCCCGGAGAAATTGTTAAGCACTGTTCCCCACATTCTTATATGGTCAAATTACCAGATGGGAGAGTAAAACAAGTACATGTAAACAAGATAAGGAGATTTTAGGCTAGAGTCAATTCAATTGGAGTTATATTTGAAAATGAGGACGAATTTGGTGAAATTATTACAGTACCTGAAACGAACATTGGAAAAGTTATGTTTAATTCACAATTGGAATTAGAACATTTGAATGATGATCAGAAAAGAAAATTAATGTCTTTGCTGAGTAAACATCAAGAACTTATGACGGGAAAATTGAAGAAAGCAAATGTTGAAGCGCATAAGATTCGACTTATACCTAACAGCGAGAGGAAGAGGCTTTATATATACCTTATTCCGGATGCTTTGAAAGGAAAAGTAGATGAACAAATAGAAGAACTTTTAGATGCTGGTTTGATAGAAGAGAGTTCAGCTGAAATTTCGTATCCAGTAGTATGCGTTAGTAAAAAGGATGGAGGGATGCGGATGTGTATCGATTATCGAGCGTTGAATGCTGTGACTATAACTGACGATTTTCCAATGGAAGATACTACTGAGTTAATCCATACTATAGGGAAAGCTAATGTAATCTCAAACCTAGATCTGCTAAAAGGTTACTATGCTATTCCTATGGAGGAAGCAAGTTATGATTTAACTTCCTTTAAAACTCACAATTCTCAGTACAGATTTCGAGTTATGCCATTTGGACTTCGGAATGCTGCAGCAACGTTCCAGAGAGTCATGAACAAGGCCCTAGCACCATTTAAAAGGTTTTCACGAGCGTATATAGACGATATTGGTATATTTTCTAATAGTTTTGAAGAACATCTAGTACATTTGGAGTTGATTCTGAAAAGATTAGAAGAACTCAATTTCACTGTTAACCTGAAGAAATGTTCTTTCGCTAAACCAAGTATCAAATTTTTGGGACATATCATCGGTTCGGGAGAACACCAGTCCGATCCAGAAAAGGTTCGAGTCATTAAACAACTTCCAAGACTAAGAAAGAATTGAGAAGTGTACTTGGATTATGTGGTTTATACCGAGAATATATTCCGAGATATGCTGAATTAGTGTATCCTCTAACAGAATTGACAAAAAAGCGAGTGCCAGAAGAAATTCCCTAGAGTAAAGTGCATGACTCTGTGTTCTCTCGTCTCAAACAAGCCCTTGCAGAAGCCCCATCACTTTACACACCAGAGCCCGGTAAGCCTTACATCATTTACTCAGATGCATCACAGATTGGAATAGGAGCCTGTCTTTCTCAGCGAATAAAGTATAAAACTGTCCCAGTGTCTTACGCTAGTCATAAATTGACCAAAACACAACAAGCCTGGTCAACTATAGAACGAGAAGCTTACGCTATTGTGTGGTCATTAAAAAAATTTGAATCGTTGATATTTGGTTCTGAAATAGAATTTTACACCGACCACAACCCTTTACCGTATTTAACGAAGTGTGCTCCTCAGTCATCTCGGTTACAGCGATGGGTTTTCGCTCTTCAAAAGTATAATATAACTTTGAAACATTGCCCTGGTTCCAAAATGCCACATGCGGATGCATTATCTCGACTGTTTCCAAATACTATGACTTAAATATTGATTGTTTACTTTTTGATAATTTAAAGTTGTTGTTTTTTTATATATATATATTATTTTGATTTCATAAGCAAGTTATACATTTTAATAGTTTAATGCTACGTTATGTTAAATATTTGAGTGCATTATCTACTTATTGAAAATGTTTTATTATTTGAATTAGCTATATTATTTGCATTAGTTGAAAGATTCATTAATATTAGTGATGAATGTTAATTGTCAGTTTATTTTATATATTTATGATATGATTGTTTATTATCAATTTATATGTTTTGTCAGATTAAGTATCAAAGGAGATACTTCAATCTTGCGTGGGGGGTGTAGTGTGCGGACATCTTCGCCAGAGGGCGCTTCGCTCTTCACCTCCGAAAAGTAATTAAATAAAAACGAGAGAAGCGTTCTCGGAACTGGCTTGTGAAGTCAGAACAAATTATGTCTATAACTTACATTTATCTCACGTTAATTTTATGTTATATGTTTAAATAAAAAGTGTTGTCCATACAAGTGACAGTTATTCATGCGAACCAACCACATTACTCCTAGAGTAATACTACAACTTCCATTTTGTTTCTTTTTTTATTCTTATAGTTCTTAATCAGACGTAAAAAACCATTCTGTAGAAAACTATCATCAAATAAGCAAAAAAAAAAAAAAAATTATTTACAAGAAAATTTTTTATTATAAGAATCATAACACTTACCTGATTTATAAATCTGGAGAATTCCAAAATGAAATGTTCTTCATTTCAAAATTTTATTTTCAAATAATAAATACATAGATTATTTCTTCTTTACTTTTAGAGAACAATCCACATAGCAAAATTTTATAATTATAAGATCTCAATATGAATTTCAATATATAGCTTAAATGCAGAATAGCTGATGAATTCTTGTTGAAATTGTCCCGCAGTGGACTGATCGTTAAGACACGGTTCCCAGCAGATCACCGAAGTCAAGCATCACTGGCTGCGGTCAGTGTGCGGGTGGGTGACCACTTGGATCAGTCTGCGTAGGGACCGAGGGTGTGCGGTATTGGTCCTCGTTAAACTGTTCTACCGTAAAGTATTCGACTTCGCGTGCAGGTCGTTGGGCTACCGAAGCAGGGGTGCCATCCCCTCTGCAGAGGATCAAAATTGTGATGACATGTCTTCGGATCATCCTCAGGGATGTTTCCCAGACCGTCGCCAATAGCCCATTGTGCAGCTCTAGTACGACGTAAATTAACTACATCTACACATCTAGTTGAAATTATTCTTTCAAAACTAAAAAACACTTACCAAGAAAACGATACAAATTTATTAATAATCAGCACAAATGATACTATTTCAAGTAATTCCGACGATTCCTTATTGTTGTTTTCCGAATTATATAGATGCAGAAATATATACTATTCTATAAAGAAGAAGAATATTCTATAACTGTTCTGTACGTTCACATTTATTCATTGGAATGAAGAAAGCAATGTTGACTTCACTTTAATTTGTAATGAATTGAAGACAGAAGAAATGTATTTTACCGTAATACACACATCTGAACAGTATGTAATACCGATGTGGATCATAGAAGTTAAAAATTGAGCAATTTTTCTTCAAATGTTTGGCGTGTTCTGTTTCTGAAAGATTTACCAATATTCTGGAGAATTTTTTCAAGTTCTTCGGCCTTTTCCTTAGGGAAATTTTGCTTCGTATTTGCTGCTAAGAAAATGGCGCCTGATTCTGCCAATGATTTTGGTGGAACTAAATAAATTAATGTCTGATATTTTCAGGCTCCCAATATATGGCGTACTCGAGCGTTGCGATCGCGAATTGAGGATGAAAAAATGTTGAATTATAAGATATGAATTTTTTTTATACCTTATTAATCTACATATTTTTCAATTGAAAAATCTAAAGTTTCAACTGTTTTTATTTATTAGAAGCTGGGAAAAATTAAAATTATTTTTAAAAAAATAATTTGGCGGCAATGAAGAAATAATTAAATGGGGCGATTATTATTAAAATGTGATAAACTTACGAGGAGCTTAACTTCGCGCGAGTAGCGTAAAATTTCATTTATATTTTTTTCGCTAATAACCGAATACTAATCTTCTATTATTTTTATTAAATACGATGTTTCTTTTTTAGTCGTTTAATAATTTATTTGCAATTTAGTAAAGAAATTTGAATAAAACATTTTGAATAAAAAACATTTTATTCAACGAATATCGAGTTTTATAAAAGCATGCTTCTGATAGAATACACCAGATTGTGCTTATTCAATGTGATATTTTTTTAGTTTTTTTTTTCTCAATAACTAATACGATTTCAATAATATTCATACGTATGCATAGATTTGGAATAATATATTTCTCAATTTCTTGAATATATATTTTATAAATATTAATAAAAATACGTAGTAAACATATTTAAGCATATCTCACATCATCGCAAATTTCTCAACATCTTATATATCGTTTTAACCTTAAAAGAAATTTTTCAATCGCCTGGCCGGGAGTTTTTCGCAGAACTATTTTACCAACTACTTAAACGATTAAGAGTGCATGTTAGTAAGTGGATATACAAAATCCGATTATTAAGAACTATAGTTATTGAGACATTCTAGTTTTGATGCACGAATGAGTATGCATTGGTACATTAAGAGTAATTAAAATTTTTGCAATTAGAAGACTACTATAAATATGGAAATAAAAGGATATTATGAATAAAACATACATTACAGACAAACAAGTTGATAAATACGTCCAAATATCTTAAATTTAAAGTAGTTTCAGAGATAGGATGATAAACGCAAGAATATAAATGAAATGAGCCAAAATAATCGACTGATTTCCTGCTAAGACTATTAAAGCGATATTTTTCTACTGCATATACTACTATATTTTGAGGATCAGAAATACGTGGAAAAATTGTAAAGACCATATTTATTTTGAAAATCCCTTTTAAAACTTATAAGCTAAATAAATATATACATTTAGGGCCACAAATTAATGCTGAAGCGAGGGGGGGGGGGGGGAAATAAAAACGCCATGGAATAACTACAGAGAAAAGTGGAACAAAAAAAATAAAAACTAATTAGATTGCCAGAAGAAATGAAGAGTAATTAAAAAGCAATTATTTCATCACGCAATTGAACAGGTTAGGTGTTTTTTGTTCCACCTTCCCAGTATGGGCTTGTTAGGTCTTCACAGAGTTTTTGTTTTTTTCAGGCCTAAATATTAATTTGCGACTCCTAAAATTTTTTTTATTTGCCTTTTTCTGACAAGAAATATTATTTAGGACGGCCAATACCCGAATCACTCTGTAATGAAGAAACTTAGTTTAAATATTAATAGCAACTGCAAAATAATATAAACTAATCAAGTAACAATATTTAAACAAAAAATATTTTAGTGCTTGAAAGAGGAAATCAATGTTATTTCAGTACTTTTTTTTACACTCGCAAAAGTTGCTAAAATTGAAAATGAAATTTGCTTAAAAATCAAGTTAACACATTTTTGTTGACAATGTTTATAATTAAGATGAAAAATTTTTTTAAAAATAATTTATTATTTTCAATTTTATATAAGCGAAAAATTTTGCTTCATGCTTAGAACAAATTTTGATTCCCAATTTCATTTGGAGAGAGGTGCAAACTGGAAAATGCAGTCCCAATAATTCAATTGTTAGAGTAGTTGTTAAAAGTTTAATTCCCATTAATAATGATTTCCTTTTTGCATATTATACTATTAAAGCAAGTCAAATAGTTATCTGAAGGAATGTGATTCCTTCCTCTCTCATTCATCAAAATCCATCGAGAAAAAAGTATGTTCAATCAGAGAGAGTGCATCTCCGTGTTGGATTTTACAACTTTAAATAATATCTGCATAAACCTTTGAACCATTTAGTTAATATTATAATAGTATATGAAAATCTGATGCCTGAACCAAAAGTTATTAAAATGATTTTTTTATTTTGCGTACTGTACTCTAATCAAATAGTTTTTATAAAAATCTAAAAAGCAAATCTAAATTTTGAGAAGTAAATTTTTGATTGCACAATCCCTTTCAACTTGCCTATTTCTAAAAAGAAAAACAATGAGTTCATAATAATAGAAAACAGTTCTTTTAATTATAAGACTTTTTAAATAAATTCCAACACATATCTGATACTGTAATTAACCCAACTCATATGATTTTGCAAAGCAAAGTTTATTAAGGGGTTATTTTAGCATTGAAAGATGGTGGGGGTCTGAAATTATCTCATAAAATGCTAATATCAAAATTCTATTTTTTCGCATTATTCATTCTCAGATTTTATTTTATTTTATAACCGTCGTTGAACAGCCGACCCAATTTCATGGGTTTACGACTACTAATGTTCAACTCCGTAGCCTTGTAATTTTGAACCAATCCAGAAGACAAGGAAACTTCTGGATCAGTACCCCCAGAGGTATTGATTTGTTATGGGAACATGGAGGACTTTGAGACTCGACAGATTTATTATAATAAACAGTAATTAGTGATCATATAGAAAAGATAAAGCTTTTTAATGTTAATGTACATAATATATATGTACTAGGAGGCTTCGCCCCTGCTCGCTGGCGCTCACCAACCCCCGGAACTGCTTTCCCAGTTCATTTCGGATTGCTTCGCAATCCAATGCTCGCTCATTGGATACGTTCTTAACGTCTAGCTTTTGTATACTTTTTTGAATACTGAAGTTCCGAAAACTTTTCACTGTAGAAAATTCTAAACCTGTACATTTCAATATTAATTTTAAATATCAATTGTTAATTTGGGCATTTGGCGATACAACACTTATAGAATTGAAGGATTTGTTATGTCAAGCGCTCAGGTATCATAATTTTGATTTATGTTGCTAAGTTAACTTTAGAAAAATTCTATGGCTGGCAACAGCATTTTTATTTCTTAAGTTGTTTATTTTTATTTTTGCCGCAGCTGAATTGAACAACCTGATAATGCTCACTCTGGTTATTGTTTCCGTTTTTAAAAGCGCTATATGTTGAGCCACCTCAGCTAGATTTGGCATGTGACATTTTTAGATGCAATCATTGGTCGATTTTCTAACGTTGCCATTCGGGAAGTTGTAATGAGGCTTTTTTTTGGTGCCCTGTAAGAGAAATATATATATAGATGTATAAATTAAGATGCACAACAACAATTTCTTTGTTTTATGAAAGTTTATTTACAAAATATGGAGAAAATGATGCCTATAAACTATAAGATGTTTTCTGCCTTTTTACATAATACAATAAAGAAGTTAGAGCAGAGGCTGTTATACCAGGAATTCGTCTTGCAGCACCAAGCTAAAAATAAAATTTACATTTGAACAAAAGACATATTAGATAGTTAATAAGAGTAAAGAACTATTAAAACTTGGTACTTATACATATTCTATAGTTATAATTCATATAAATGCAGTCTTCATTTGACTATTTGTTTAAATGCTAAAAGAGTCCATTCAGACATTTCATAACTTTGCTTAGACAAGGTTTTTTATAATCATCACTCTTTATATCTCTTTTTGACTCTTAAGTTCTCTCTTCGATTCGAATCTCTTTTCGATTAGATGTTCAACAACATTTGGTACAATTTCACCATTTGAAAAACATTAAAAAAAAAAAAAAAATCTGTTTGTATGAATTTATATCTTTGTAGAAATATAATTGGTTTCAATCTTGTTGGTTGGAGTTTTTAAATTAAAATGAAAAATCATAAAAAAGGTGAGAAATTTGATTCGAGTAAAGTTTTAAAGAGTATATTCAAGTTTGGGAAATAAATATCTACACAAATGGATTTTGTTTCACGACCAAAATGTGAAAAAATACTATAACAAAAATATCCTACAGTGTTACAAAAAAAAAAAAAAAAAACGCTGAAAATTAAAATTTATAATTTTTGGTGTAATAATTAAAAAGTAACTAAAAGAAAGTTAATTATGTGTCATTAATAGACTTATTTTAAAATTTTTTTCATCACCTTTACGAGTATACTTTTTTTTAAAGTAAAAAGCACATTTTTTACCACAATTTCAAGCTTATGTCTCAATAATTAAATATTTATAAAATTCTTTTCAGTGATCATACAAAATTTCTCAATGAGTTTATTTTCAAATTTAGAAAAAGCTTTATGGCAAGAGAAAAATTATATTTAAAAATTATTCTAATTGTTAATTTATTTGTTATTATTATTAAATGTGATTCAAATCATCAATTGTTTTTTAAAATATTTTTATAAATTACAGAGCAGCAAAATCACTTTTAAGCTTATAATATACAGGGGTGGAACAAAATTATGGAAACCTTTCTATACTAACGCTATGTAAAAAAAAAATGTTTTTTAGCATATTCTATTTTGGAAGATTTTACGATAAAAAACTGTTGGCACAATCTGAAAGATCATGCTTGAAACTTTTAAAAATGGTTTCATTCTTTTCGTATAAACCAAAATGTAGAGGGGAAGTTAATAGTTTTATAACCAGCAATTTTCAAATCATTCTATAGGATATCACAAATATAATAGAGAAGGCATTTTTAATTATAGTGGTATAGAAAAAGGAAAGTAGCTCGCAACTTTTTTTTTGGTCGATGCCAATTTTGAAGGGGTAAAAACAGGGGTCTGTCCAGACATTTTGTGAAAGGTCCGTTTTTGTATAATTGTGAAAAAATTACTCGTAATTTGTGAATATAAAAATAAAACGTTAAGTCACATTCTTTCAACCAGGGTCCGCTCTTGTGAATTTGTGCAAATAGGGTCCGTTATGGCAAAAATAAACTTTTTCAAGGAGTTTTTAAACTGTAAAGATATAAGAGATTATGCTCAATACTGCAAAATTATAATTAAAAAAATTTAATTTTAAAAAATTAACAGCAATTGCAGCTACTAGATTAGCGATAAAAAATACAAATACAGTGATACCTCGAGATACGAGTTTAATTCGTTCCTTAACCTTGCTCGTATCTCAAAGCAATTTTCCCCACTGAAATTAATTGAAATGCCATTAATCCGTTCCAGTCCCAAACATGCTACCCCCAATTGTTTTTGAATAAGAAAAATGTATTTATAAATGACAAATATTGTATAAAAACATAATAAAAGAGAATGTAAAGCAAAAAAAAACTGGTTTTATAAAGTGCATACACATATTTGTATTTTGGTCACTTAAATGCAACTTACACACAACTTAAATGCAACTTACACACAACTTAAATGCAACTGTGTGCTTAGTTTTAGTCACTGCATTTCTCTTCACTGGTCTTCGCTTTTTTAGCCGGATTAAAATAAACTGTTCAAGAAGGTTTGTTTCCTCCTCCTTTTCAGAATGCTGCAGAAATGAGTTAGGCAAGGGTCATTAAATAGCTCCGATGTACGATCAGTTGCAAGTTTTCGGAGTGTTTCTTTACCACGAACTGTGAAATTCTCTCCCACATTCTCAAGAACTCTTTTATCTCACTTGTAGAGATAGCCTCCTCCACCTCTGGCTCTTCCACGAAACCAATTTCTTGCAGAACCCCCGAATGCTGCTGCGACTGTAACTCTTGTAATTCTTCGGTCGTCAGTTCCTGAAAGTGCTCTTCGGCGAGCTCACTCACGTCTTTCTCACCCGTCACCAGATCCATGGATTTTCCCAGATATACAATCTCCTTCTCTATTGGCACTTCGGGTTCGAATCCTTCGAAGCTACAGACTCGGGCGACAGCACAATTTTCGGCTACAGCTTTCATGCAGAGGTCAAGGTACTCGTTGTAACACTCTGCCAGGCCTGATCTATAATTCTGAGGCATATCACGATGTTAAAGTGGTCCTTCAAGTACTCTCGAAGGGTGAAGATTGTGTTCTCTGTCACCTCAAAGCAGCCCCGGAACAGGTATTTAGTGTACAGCTTTTTAAAATTAGAAATCACCTGCTGACTCATGGGCTGCAGGACAGGAGTGGCGTTAGGTGGTAGATAGAGAACCTTTATAAACTTGAACTCTTCGAGGATGTCTTGTTCGAGGTTCGGTGGGTGAGCAGGAGCATTGTCGAGGACGAGAAGGGTTTGCACGGTCGTTCCTCGTACCTCAAATGTTGCTTGTATCTGAAAACAAAATTTCGCTCCTTCGACAGCTCGTATCTCAAATAACTCGTATGTTGGGGCACTCGTATCTCGAGGTACCACTGTATTTGGTATTTAACCTATACTGCTGAACGCAGAATATTCATTTTGGACGAATAAAGGACGAAGCGTCTGCCGAAGACAAAATTTAGTTCGTTTACATCTGTTTTTCTCTCCTCCCCCTACTGGGAAGGGTTTATTCGATTAACAGAACAATATTGAAGATAAACAAATTTGTGAAGGGTCCAATTAAAAGATAAATTATTTTGTGAAAGGTAAGTTTTTAAGTTAAAATATTTTGTGAAGGGTCCGTTTTTATGAAAAGATATTTTGTGAAGGGTCCGATAACGAGCCCAAATTTCTTCTAAACAGACCCCTGATTTTATTCACCAAATTTCCGATTTTATCGCATTTGGTGAATATGATCAGACCCCTGAAAAATCTCACAATTTCTAAAAGCTTCCGAGTATGATCTTTCAAATTCTGCTATCAGTTTTGCCTATATGACCTTCCAAAAAATTTACTACTACAAGAAATTTTTTTAGCTTAGAGTTAGCATAGAAGGATTTCTATAATTTTGTCCAATTTCAGTACAGTGCGGCAAAAAGCATTAGAAATGTTATAACCCAAGATATAACTAACAATATTTCAGTTAACATTTTCTTAGTTATGATGCAAAAAATATATGTATATAATATATATATAACCGATAAATATATATAACCGATAACTTAATAAATTTGATCACAAATGAAATTAATTCTTAAGTTTGTTCAAATTAAAATCGATGTCTGTTAATTAGTCTAAGCATAAACTGTATTCCAGAAATCAATAGCTAGAAAGAATAAATCTTTACTAAAAAATAATGCAGTCAAATCTTTACAGCTTTGCATTATTTCTAAGAAGTTAAAATTTTGAAATGTTCCTGAATAAATTATTATACAGTTATTTTTGATGTAAAAAACAAAAACAATAGAGAAATATTAAAATTTCATAACCAAAATATTTGATAATTAAAAATATTTAATTAAACTAAATATGAGTCATACTTTGAGAAAAGGATTAACTTTATAAATATTTAAGTCATACTCCCATGCTTTATAAACTCCAAAAAAATTAATATACATGCAAAAATCAGTTTCTAAAATACAATTTAAAAATTTTTCTAATTGTTATTTTATGATTCAATCAGTAAATAAAAAACCACTTTGAAATTCCCGATGCAATCGATAAAATAAAATACTATATATGAACATTATAGTTGTTAGTTTATGACGCAAAAAATACACAAAAATAAATAAAACGAATAAGCATGAGAAAAAATAATACATACACTTGAAGGGCGAGCTTCTAAAAGTTTATCTCGTACTTCATTAGATAATTGAATATTTTGCCTAAAATACATTCAACAAGTTAAATACAAAAAGAAAAAAAGTCAAAATATAACATTAATTTTAGGAAATGTAATCATATGTCTTTTTTCTCTCTCTCAAATACATAAGAGGTTAAACATTTCACCTTTGAAGTGTTCCATTAGATAACTTAACTAAATTTCATAAATGAACTTTTGAAAGTAATATAAAAAAAGGATAATAAATTTTATTTTATGCCTTCGTATGTAATAGCTAATAATAAATCCTCGTTAAGGAATCATGTAATGGTTAATTTTTTTCAGGACATGTAAACAAACGATATTGAACTATCATTCCAGGTGATTCTCTAATCATATACTTTAAGAATCTTCCTTCTTTCAAAATATTTATTTTAAATAAATAAATAATTTTAAGTGATATTTTTTAAAAATGTACCATATTAATTCATATTAACATATTAAATGTACCATATAATTCATGTACCACATTAATTTTAGTTCTCCCCATATTAGCTTAATGACATTGAAATTCTAGATTTTTTTCAAAGATGCTAGATGTACATAATTTCATAGACTTTTGAAGCATCTGCGCTAACTTGTTTATCATACTGGATTCTAAAATTTCAAATTAAAATGTCTCTAAGAAATAAAAGCTTAAAAATATGAATTTTATACAGAGGTTAGCATATTACTATCTGTTATTCTAGTAGTACTTTTACTGTACAATTTGCAATCAAAAAGGTTAAGTTAATAGGTTTTATTACTGGAATATTCAATTCATTTCTATAAAAATGTAAAAAGCATTAAGGACTTAGATTGGTAATCCAATAAAAAGAATTACATAAAAGGCAGTAAGCCTCGTCAAACTCAAAGTAAAAAATCAATACCTGATTCAAAAACAGGGTAGTCACAAGAGCTTGGAGAATAAATTTCTAAATTTTTCTTTACAAATCGAATTTCCTTTATTTTTTGTAAATAGTGGCATAAGTTTCATTGATAATTTTTTTAAGTATGCCATGTTCTTAAGCATAAAATATATTATAAAACATTTAAGTGAATCATTAGAGTTAAAAATAGACATCTTTTTTTAAAAAATAATTAGTACAAAACCAATTTTATTTAAAAAATATGGGACTTTGAGGTAACTCAAACATAAATTTATTCATTTTTCTATACTTTTTTTGGGTGCTTTAGTTAAATTTCCTGTTTTGTGGACACCCAAAAAAATAAGTTAGAAAGTATGAGGAAAAAAATACACTAGGTCATCTCAGGATTAGAAATCATGCACTCATATTTGACTAAAGATAGCTTATTAGTTCAGAGAAGGGAAATCCAGTACGTGAAAATTGCATCTTTCCATAATGAAATTATTAGAAAAATATTACTTTTAGCTATTGCAATTTCTCAAAATATGACACTTTTTTAAATGTGAGGCACAAAAGTAAATAAGCACTACTAAAAATCAAAACTTTTTAAAAAAGGAAAAATAACTCATAAAATCAAAGCTTGGGAAGTTTCCGCAAGTGGTGCGTTATGAAGGAACCATTACAAAGAACTGATTCGTGTAGATTTTTTTGTTTGATAGAGATTGAGTAAATGATCAGCAGCATTTGGATGTAATAATAAAGACAAAAATTTGGAGATATATATGTGACCATGTTATGTAGACCATGAACTTTCCTCAGTGTCTAAACACCAAATGTAATTCGGTATTTAGACACTGAGGAAAGTTCATGTTTATAGAACCAAAACTATAGTATATACATTTCTGTATTTTTTTTCTTTAGTTTAAATCATAGACAGTACTTTTTTTGTTTCTTTAAATAAATTGCACAAAATAGCTTCTGACTTGTTAATTATTGATTGTATTCAATGTCAACTGTAGCATTGACTTAGCTAGTGTATAGAAAAATATTATTTAAAAAAAAATATATATAGAAAACAATTTCTGCTTGTAAAATATTACCTAGATAAAAGAATTACAATATTTGAAAGTCAAAATTTTCAAAGGAAAAAAAAAAAAGCCATAAAAAGACAAGTGCAATTTGATAGTGTTATACAATAATTAAACAAAATTCAGCTGGTCTCTTGAATAAAAAAAATCTTGTGATGAAAAATAATATTTTTTAACCAAAAACATATGGATTCTGCTGAATTTGTAAAAAAAAAAAAAAAGAAGAAAAAACTATGGTGTTGCCAGTTATATAAGTTTGTTTTATTTTCAACTAAATACATTACATTAAAGGATTTCATGAAATCAAAATACAAATTATCTTAAAATGTAATAACGAGTATGAAATAAACACAGGACCCAAATTCAGGAATAAAATCATTATAAATTAAAATATCAAGATTATAAAAATATAGTTTAAAACTTACATCATATGATCAAAGTCATCAGGAAATTTTAGTTCCTCTTCCTCTTTCAGCTCTTTAATTTCTAACATTTGTCGCTCAACAGATAGAGCATACATTGCTAAAAGTTAGAATGAAATATATTAAAAAAACACTATCTATAAAGCTTCTTACATTAGTTGTTCATAAATAGTTTTAAAGTAGACTATGATCTTCTAATATTCCTGAATTATGATGTTAAATTACAATTGAACCTCATTACCTCAAGTTTCTAAAGTCGACTATAATCTTCTAAATTATAATTAACACTAATGACTTTCTAATAACTTTGAATTATAATTGATATTAAATTACAATTGACCTTCACTAACCTCAGCTTTTAAATTAGACTAATAATGCTGAATTGCAATTAACATTAATGACTTTCTAATAACTCTGAATTATAATTGATATTAAATTACAAGTGAACCTCATAACCTTAAACTTTTAAAGTAGACAATAATCATAAAATAATGTTGAATTATTATTGATATTATATTAGAACTGAACATGATTACCTTAAACTTTCAAAGTAGACTATAAGCATCTAATAATGCTGAATTACAATTGATAATAATTTGCATTTGATCCTTATTACTTCAAACTTTCAAAAGAGACTATAACCTTCAAATAATACTCAATTATAATTGATATAAATTACAATGGAACCTCATTATTTTAAACTTGCACAGATGAGTTATCAAGTCATTAGCAAGACAAGAAAAAAAAATAGTTACATAATTAATGCCCTTTGGTAAGATCCACCATAACAGTAAACCTTCTTATAACACTCTATATCTTAAAGTACTGTTTGTTATTGTTTTGATGTAATACTATTTTAATGCCCATTATAAGGTTGAATCTGAATCATTTATTCCTATATAGATTCTGACAATCAAATGATAAATTTTATTTAAAAAAAGGGGGTTGTAGTATTACTCTAGGAGTAATGTGGTTGGTTCGCATGAATAACTGTCACTTGTATGGACAACACTTTTTATTTAAACATATAACATAAAATTAACGTGAGATAAATGTAAGTTATAGACATAATTTGTTCTGACTTCACAAGCCAGTTCCGAGAACGCTTCTCTCGTTTTTTATTTAATTACTTTTCGGAGGTGAGTGAGCGAAGCGCCCTCTGGCGAAGATGTCCACACACTACACCCCCCACGCAAGATTGAAGTATCTCCTTTGATACTTAATCTGACAAAACATATAAATTGATAATAAACAATCACATCATAAATATATAACATATAAACTGACAATTAACATTCATCACTAATATTAATGAATATTTCAACTAATGCAAATAATATAGCTAATTCAAATAATAAAACATTTTCAATAAGTAGATAATGCACTCAATTATTTAACATAACGTAGCATTAAACTATTAAAATGTATAACTTGCTTATGAAATCAAAATAATATATATATCAAAAAAAAAAAAACTTTAAATTATCAAAAAGTAAACAGTCAATATTTAAGTCATAGTATTTGGAAACAGTCGAGATAATGCATCCGCATGTGGCATTTTGGAACCAGGGCAATGTTTCAAAGTTATATTATACTTTTGAAGAGCGAAAACCCATCGCTGTAACCGAGATGACTGAGGAGCACACTTCGTTAAATACGGTAAAGGGTTGTGGTCGGTGTAAAATTCTATTTCAGAACCAAATATCAACGATTCAATTTTTTTTTAATGACCACACAATAGCGTAAGCTTCTCGTTCTATAGTTGACCAGGCTTGTTGTGTTTTGGTCAATTTATGACTAGCGTAAGACACTGGGACAGTTTTATACTTTATTCGCTGAGAAAGACAGGCTCCTATTCCAATCTGTGATGCATCTGAGTAAATGATGTAAGGCTTACCGGGCTCTGGTGTGTAAAGTGATGGGGCTTCTGCAAGGGCTTGTTTGAGACGAGAGAACACAGAGTCATGCACTTTATTCCAGGGAATTTCTTCTGGCACTCGCTTTTTTGTCAATTCTGTTAGAGGATACACTAATTCAGCATATCTCGGTAAAAACCACATAATCCAAGTACACTTCTCAATTCTTTCTTAGTCTTGTGTCTTGGAAGTTGTTTAATGACTCGAACCTTTTCTGGATCGGGCTGGTGTTCTCCCGAACCGATGATATGTCCCAAAAACTTGATACTTGGTTTAGCGAAAGAACATTTCTTCAGGTTAACAGTGAAATTGAGTTCTTCTAATCTTTTCAGAATCAACTCCAAATGTACTAGATGTTCTTCAAAACTATTAGAAAATATACCAATATCGTCTATATATGCTCGTGAAAACCTTTTAAATGGTGCTAGGGCCTTGTTCATGACTCTCTGGAACGTTGCTGCAGCATTCCGAAGTCCAAATGGCATAACTCGAAATCTGTACTGAGAATTGTGAGTTTTAAAGGAAGTTAAATCATAACTTGCTTCCTCCATAGGAATAGCATAGTAACCTTTTAGCAGATCTAGGTTTGAGATTACATTAGCTTTCCCTATAGTATGGATTAACTCAGTAGTATCTTCCATTGGAAAATCGTCAGTTATAGTCACAGCATTCAACGCTCGATAATTGATACACATCCGCATCCCTCCATCCTTTTTACTAACGCATACTACTGGATACGAAATTTCAGCTGAACTCTCTTCGATCAAACCAGCATCTAAAAGTTCTTCTATTTGTTCATCTACTTTTCCTTTCAAAGCATCCGGAATTCGGTATATATAAGGCCTCTTCCTCTCACTGTTAGGTATAAGTCGAATCTTATGCGCTTCAACATTTGCTTTCTTTAATTTTCCCGTCATAAGTTCTTGATGTTTACTCAGCAAAGACATTAATTTTCTTTTCTGATCATCATTCAAATGTTCTAATTCCAATTGTGAATTAAACATAACTTTTCCAATGTTCGTTTCAGGTACTGTAATAATTTCACCAAATTCGTCCTCATTTTCAAATATAACTCCAATTGAATTTACTCTAGCATGAAATCTCCTTATCTTGTTTACATGTACTTGTTTTACTCTCCCATCTGGTAATTTGACCATATAAGAATGTGGGGAACAGTGCTTGACAATTTCTCCGGGACCAGTCCATCGGGCATAAATTTTATCGGTAGAATCAGGGATTAAAAGCACTACCTGTTCACCGACATTGAAATTTCGTTCTGACGATCTTTTATTAAAATAGTCACTGTATGCTTTCTGTTTGTTAGCAGCCATCAACGAAGCACTTTCAGCAGCCTTTTCCAGTCTGACTTTCAGTTCTTGAAGATAGTCAACAGCTGACTGAGATAAAGTGGTAGGGATTCTAATTTCACCAGACCAGGACGATTTCAGGATAGACAATGGACCTTGAGCCTCTCTACCATAGAGTAGCTTGAAAGGAGATACCCCAGTAGTGGTGTTTGGAACCTCTCGGTATGAGAATAGTAGAAATGGTAATTGAAGGTCCCAACTTCTTGGATCTTCACGTATCACGTGATGTAACATATCCTTAAGTACTCGATTCCACCTTTCTACAAGGCCATTCGCAGCAGCATAACCCGGACAGGAGAATCTTGGACTCGAGCCAATGCACTTTTGAAATTCTTGAGTTAGGGCAGACTTAAAATTAGTCCCCTGATCACTAGCTATAACGTTGGGTATACCAGTTCTTGTAAAAATTGTAAGTAAAGCATCGCAAGTTGTTTTAGCAGATAGTGATTTTAACGGCACAGCTTCTGGCCAGCGAGTATTTTGGTCAACAAGACAAAGTACATATTTGTGTCCTCTGCTAGATGGTGGGTCTATAGGACCAATTACATCCACATTTACAATTTCGAAAGGAGAGCCGCGATGGCTCAGAGGATAGAGCGTTCGCCTTCCAATGAGGCGAACCGGGTTCGAATCCCAGTCGATACGAATTCCGCATCCGGCTTGCACTGACCACAGTGCTGACGTGAAATATCCTCAGTGGTAGACGGATCATGGGTTAGAGTCCCCTTGCCGTCAGGCTAACCGTGGGAGGTTCTCGTGGTCTTCCTCTCCATGTAACGCAAATGCGGGTTAGCTCCATCAAAAAGTCCTCCACGAAGGCAAATTTCTCCCAATACTCGATCCTGAAGTTCCCTTGTCTTCTGGATTGGGTTCAAAATTACAAGGCTACGGAGTTGAACATTAGTAGCCGTAAATCCATTAAGTTGGGTCGGCTGTTCAACGACGGTTATAAAATAAAATAAAATTTCGAAAGGAAGTTCGGGACGAACCACAGGAGTTATGGGCGCTCTATCACCAATTTTCTCAGTTTTTCTAAGTTGGCACCCTTCACAAGTTTGGACAAATTCCGTTATATCTTTCCTCATATTCGGCCAGTAAAAACTATATTTTATTCGCTCTTTAGTTTTCCTAACCCCCATATGACCCCCAAAAACGGATTCGTGTGCCAATTTTAAAACTTTATTTATCCTACATTTTGGTAAAACTAACTGCACAACTGATTCATTGAGAATTTTATCCTTATGGTAAATTAATCCATCCATTAAAATAAAATTGCCCTTATTTTGTTTTAATTCCGCGCGAATTTTTTCTAATGAAATACAATTGGTTTGCTCTTCTTTTAATTTATAATAATCCGAAAACAATTTAGAATCTTCATTTAAAATATTCGTCTCACTCCCACTCAATGAGCAACCACTCTCTTCCCCTTCTAACAAAATATCCTTTCCATTAATTTGTTGTAATAACACGTGTGCTGATTCTTTTTCCAACACGCGCCGATTTTCACTGCTTTCCCCCTTGGAAGAACTCTCAAAGTCTGACGAAATCAGAGACTCATAAAGAAACGGTGGTATTAACCCATCTACATTTAACTTATCTGTTAATGCAATTATACATTCTATGGGATAATTTAATGCAGAATCTCTATTTAATGAGACCATTGTTTTTATTAACTTAGCCTCAACATGTTCCCCAAACGCCGAACTCAAAATAATCTTTCCACATTCCTCATTATCGGCGCCAGGAATCAAATTCGAATTACAAACAAAAATTTGAGTTCCAGAATCTATTACACATTTTAACTTCTTCCCCCCTCCCACGTACACTGATACATACTTCAAAGGGTGAAGGTCAACAGATGGATAAAAATGTTCGGAGGAGATTTTTGCAATGACAGCATTTTCTTTGATTTTCATTTTCGAATATTTATTATCACAATTTTTTGCTAAATGATTTTCTCTGCAAATGTAACATTCTAGTTTTTTATTTATTTTATTTTCTTTTGACTTCGGTTTTATTTCTTCGCGTCGTAACTGAGGCGCTATATATTTAGAATCATTTCGAGTGTAATTTTGATTATAGGACTGGGGTTTTTGATAATTAGAATATGTATCAGAAAAAGATTTTCCTTTTGACGCAAAATACATATCGCATTCTTTACCCATTTGTACCGGTTTAAACCAATCTTGCTCTTGTTTTATATTTATATGCATCGCGGTTTCATGATCTAACGATTGATATAATTTATCGCTTACAATTAATTCTTTCAAAGTATTTAAATCCTGTACCTTTCTTAATCTACAATATTGCTCCAAACTAGTAGATAATCGAGATGCAAATTGTACATGAGTTTCGTTTGACAAACGGCGCGCTTTCTGAAAGTTTTGTAAACAAATTAGAGGTGTCGGTTCGTACTCTTTTAAAATTGCACTTTTCAATTTCTCATAATCGTTTATTTCCTCATCTTTAATATAAACTAAAATATTTATAGCTTTTTCTCCGAGGAGGTTTAATAAAATTTCTCCCTTAAATTCCTGAGGTACATTTTTGCTTCGAAAGGCTCTCTCTAAAGAAGAAAAGAATAAATTCCAACAATCTGTTCTTTTCGGAATAGGTATAGTTAAAGCTCGTACACTTTGAATATAGTTTTCCACTGATTTCGTCTGATTCGTGACTTCGCTTTCAGTACTACATTCTCTCGTACTCGCTAGTTTCGTTTTCTCAAAGTTTATTTTTTCTAACTCAGCGTTTATTTTTGCTTTTTCTAGATTTATTTTTTCTAATTCTATCTGCGCTTCCGCACTTAATCGAGAGCTGTCTATCTTAGCTCTTTCGAATTCAATTTTCGCTTGCTGTTCTTCTCTCGACTTTCGCTCAGAAATTATCGAATCAGCAAATTGTTCTACAAAATCTTTATCGTTTTTATAATGCACACTATTTAGAATTAAATTTCTCAAATCAATTACCTTCATATCGGGATTTATAGATTCCCCAATCTCTTCTGCAATTAATTTAAGATCCTCTTTTTTAGCCCCTTTAAACATTTTTAAATTCTTATATTTACAACTTTAAAATACAAAAAATTTAAAAACTTAAACGCACGAAATATGTCCAAACAAGTGATTGAAGCAAAAAGAGTGCCTACCTCGTAGTCTTCAATGCTTTCGATTTATCCATGATCCTAGGAGACGGAGCCAGTGTAGTATTACTCTAGGAGTAATGTGGTTGGTTCGCATGAATAACTGTCACTTGTATGGACAACACTTTTTATTTAAACATATAACATAAAATTAACGTGAGATAAATGTAAGTTATAGACATAATTTGTTCTGACTTCACAAGCCAGTTCCGAGAACGCTTCTCTCGTTTTTTATTTAATTACTTTTCGGAGGTGAGTGAGCGAAGCGCCCTCTGGCGAAGATGTCCACACACTACAGGGGTCATTGTATTGAGCATCATATGGGATTATTTTTTTAAAGTATTTTTTTTTTATTCCAAAAAAAAAAAAATATTTTAAACATAAAAGCCATAATTTTAAAGACAAAAACTCTTGTATTTTTCTAGAAGATAATCTTTAAATTTATCAATTATTATTTTGCAATGATTATGCAGTTTTAAAGTTTATTTCTGACCCATTTGAATGTAATCCCCTTTGAATATTTTCTTTATTTTTACTTGAAATCCATTAAACATTTTGCATGATTTTCTCGTAAAGCATAAGAGTTTTAATATGCGAAAGGACATTATTTTATTCTAACAATCAACAAAGTTTTCAAATTATATTTTGTTTTATAGAAGGGTGAAAGTGCTAAGAATAAAAAGGTTGATAGCAAGATACCAGCTAAATAAAATAATTCAGATCAGTAAATTAAATTCACAAGAACTTAATTTCTCTAAAAATGCTTAAGGGATCTGACTAGTGCAAAAACATGATTTGAGCAAAATTTATGAAATTGAGTTTATTTTAAATTTAGAATTCCAGAACTCTTAGCTTGAAAAATACTTTACTTTTGTTTGTACTCCAATTATTTACAAAGTTATAGCAGTTTTTGTTCAAGGTAATAACAGTGGATAGACTAGTGATTTTAAGTCTTTAATTGCGTTTATCTTAAAATCAGTTTTTTTTTTTAAACATTTTATACCACCTTAAACATGATATCTCATGTTGTTTTTAAAATAATTATTTAAAATTTTTTATGAGTGTTTATGATTAGAACACACACGTTTTGAATTAAAGACTAAGAGAAAAAAGTAGAATTTCAGTTTTTATGCATGTTTATTTGTTAAGACGAGTGGGAAAATCTTTAAAAATTTGCTTTTATAAATACATTTCTCCCCAACTCAGTAGTATATGCACTTGCTTTTAAGATAATAGTTCAAAACATAGTAGATAGCCTTATAAATAAAATACTCAAAAGGATTTTGGTTTCGGGTGATAGAATCTTTTTTTAAAGTGTTTAGTGTATATGCAAAAAAATGCCTTATTTTTACCTAAAATGGTGATATAAAAAGAAAATAATAATAATGATATTTTTTCTTGCTAGTTTTATAAGTTTTTACATATAATAAAACAAATAAACTAGTGTTATAAAATTTTACATTAATATTTAAAAATTTTTTTTCTTCTTGAAACTAGTAGGACACCTTAAATAAAGGAACAATGATTAAATTCCTTTGTCACACAGAGTTTTTGAGATGCAAGAATAAAATAATAGGATCCTTCTAAGGGAGCATTCTGGTTGTCAGATATTGGGAGTCCAACATTGTACATTCCATATTGTACTAACAGAATTGCAAACTAACAAAAAAGTGCAAAAGAGTATTTTAACTCTTTGCTTACGGCTGGTACAGCATATGTACCAGTAGAAAAAACTCCTCTTATTACGACGCTGGATCAGCAGTTGTACCAGTGGTTCTCTTCCCTCTTCTCTCCTAGACCGCCATCGCACCTGTCATTTCTTCAAGAACCCCCTGTAATTTTGGCCTATTGTTAGAAAAAGACTTAACGCAGTTCGCTTTGGATTTAAATTGGCTGAAAGATTTTTCTCTTTTAATAATAGTTTGCGAGTTTCAAGGAATGAGAATAAGGTAAGGTTTAAGGAATAAATAAATCACCGAATGAAAGTACCGAATACTAATGGATAAGACATTGCTCGAGAAATAAACAGTATTATAACAGTAAATAAAACTAAATAATTTAAAGTAAAATCGTTCATTATTACGTAGGTGATCGATAAAATATTTAGTATTTAGTGAGCTAAAAATTACTTTATAGTATTGAAAAATTCCATAGTTTGATATTTCAAAATATTTTTTAACATTTTATATGTTTGTTTTAAAAATTTAGTAACATTATTAAAAACCTATAAACATCACAATTTCAACTTTATTCTTCTAAAAATTTTAAGGTCTATAATAATTTATGTCACCCCTTTCTAAAATAATTATCTTCTAAGAATTTAAATGATGTTAATATTAAAAAAGCAAAAATTTATAATTATATTATTAAAACAGAATATTGTTCTTTTTTTTTACTATGAGTAATTTTAGTTTCATAGTGTTAAAAGGAAAATCTAATTAAACGTTTCAAACTCTAAGCATACGTAAATTTCTTTATTGGTAATTATATTGAACCGAACTTTTGAAACCGTGAAACAATTTTTTTTTTTCTTTAAAAAAATAGCATTTATATTATTAATTTATTCCAAAAAAAAAAAAAAAAGAAAGAAAAATACTGTTGAAAGCCGATAGTTTGTTAAATATTTGTGGAAAGAGGAGATAGCATGTATAAGAAGGTTTTGAATGCTTGACCTTGAAAAGGAAGTTTAGTCACAATGAAACAATTTCTACTTTTCAAATATTCATACATGATAAATTACTGAACTATTTTAGAAAGGTATCGTTCTCGCCTCATGCTTCAAGTTCTAAGAGACAAATTTTTCTTTCAAGTTCCGACGAAATCTTTCCATTGAGAGCTTTAGAGTTAGTCATAATGTAACTTATTAAGCACAAAATAAATTGTTATTCCTTCTCTAAAGATAACAGATACCAAAATATTCCCGCCTCTTCCACAGCAGGCGAAGTGCCATTTCCTGCTTTTTGTTGTGTTATCTGTCAGAATATTAAAACATATTCTGACAGATAACACAACAAAAAGCAGGAAATGGCACTTCGCCTGCTGTGGAAGAGGCGGGAATATTGGTCCTCTTATTGGTGGTTCTCTTATTTATTATATATTTCTGTTTCTGTCATTTTTAAAATTCTTAACAATAGTTATTCCAAACACCTGAAGAAAGACCACACCGTGACCAAAGGAAATGTATGTTTTACAATCATTATGTCAATAGAACTTGTATAGATGAGTCTGACAACAATTGGTGACTTAAAAATTTTCATATACATATGGCAATCTTGAAATACTTCAATTCAGCGGATACTTTTTTTTTTGTATAAAATCTTTTCTGCTTCTAACAAAAATTAAAATAAATAAGAAATTAAGAGGAATATTCTTTTTTGAATTATAAAAAAAAATAAGAAAAGTATTAAGTATTAAGGTAACCATTAAGTTTAAAATTTCATTGATAACTAATATTATTACTCATTATTATTTTGTATTAATTATTTTATGAAATTAACTAATATTTCAAAACAAAATTTTAAAATGAAATGGGATTTTTTTTTTTCAATATGAGGCTCAAATATAAGCTAAATAGAAACATGGTAAATTATTTTATTGTGTAATATATTTGTTGTAAAAAAGATAAACAATGGTAATCTTTCTTCTTTGAACATATTTAAAACATATTCTTTAATTTTTCAGTGTTTATAACATTATTTTTTTTTATAATTCTAATAATGTTTATATAAAATATTCTCGTGAAATCTTAATGAATTTCTATTGAATATACGCGTGTAACATTTATGTATTTATAAAAGAAATGAAGGCAAAAGGTACTCGTAAAATTTTTAATTAAAAGAATGTTTATATTTCTATCTTGCGTACATGTAATAGACGAGACTCTGCATTTGCTATATTTTTATCAGATAAAATAATCTTCAAAAATGTAAAAGAGTTACAACGTTCTTCGTTAGAAGTTTCATAAATTTGCCATTTACAATTATTTATTATAATTAATGTGTTAATGATTTTAAGATTGCTTCAAAATATGCTTTATTAAAAAAAAAAAAAATAAAAAAAAAAAGAGTTTAGTGTGTAACAGTTTATTAAAAAATTTTCTAATAAAATAAAACACATGTTTTATTTTTAAAATTTTTCCAAGGGAATGCTTGCTTTACATAAGAGAAAATATAATTTTATTATGTAAAATTAATTAAAAGTCAAATTTTAATTTTTCTCCCAATGTGTTTCATCACAAAAAATGCCAAAGTATGCATAACTATGCCAAAATATATGCCGATAACGATGCACACTACAAACCTGAAACTTCTGCTTCCAAGCAATGTGGCATACAAATTACAACAAAACGTTTCCTATTCATATCTGGTTGAAGTAGTTACCTCCCACTGACTAAGTGGGGAAAAATTTCTGCAAAAATGCGCTGTAACCAAAGGAAAATTTTTTCACCTCACTAGCCACAACTAAAAGGTTAATGTACATTTTACAGGACTAAAACTCTCCTTCACCTATTGTTTTGCCTGCCATGAAATACTCTTCCTCTTCTCATTTAATCAAAAAGTTGTAAGGTGAGGAGACATTTATATACAGATTTGCTTAAATACAACACATTAAACCAATTAACAAAAAATTAAATTTGAAAAAATATGAATGAACTAAATTTTAAACTATTTAAAACTTACTAAAAGATAAGTTTTTTTTAAATAATATCTTTTAAAGATATGATACAAAATTATACATCAGTTCCTTTTTTTTTTGTCTTAACAATAGTTTAAAACTGTGAGCAGTGCTTTCATTAAAATATAGTTTAGTTATTTTATTACCAATTGATTATAGTAAATTGGAAGCTAAAAATTCTTTTATTTAATTTTAGTTCATTATTATTATTATTATTAGTTTATTATTATTATTAGTTTATTTAATTTTAGTTCAAAAAAAGGGAAAAAAAAAACCCTTACCTTCAACATGCAAACGAGAGAGTAAATGTGTTGACCATGCAGATTCTTTAAATTGTGGGGGTAAATACTCCATAATGCAGTCCAAGTTCGCATCAGAAATTCTCAGGTATTCCAATCCGCTGAAATTACAAAATATATAGTGTTTTGATGCAAAACTTAGAATGAGGTGCAAAGCGTTTAAATAATTTTTTTTTAGTTAATTTCAAAGCATATCACATACTTTAAGATTTTGAAGATTAAAGAAACTTATATGTTGTGATTGCAAATAAAATGTTATTATTTTTTAAAATACTAAATTTTGTTTTTATTTTATTTATTTATTTATTTTTTTAAATTCAGTAAAACTTAGAAATAATTTAAGATATGCTAGCTAAAAGCATTTAGTTTCATTTCAAACATTTTATAAGAGATTTGCTTCTTGTCCAAATATTGCTTTTTAAGAACATTATTTTAAAGCTATATATGACGTCATCAAGTAGTTCAAGATAAGTTTATCAATGAAAACTTCCATCTCATTAATCTGATAATCTTTGATCTCACATTTAATCTGATAATCATTTGAGCTATGTTTAAAGAATTATATTTTAGGATCATAGCATAGGATGCAAAACCTTTCAGAAGTTAAGCTATTGCAGTGGGAGAAAATGTGCATGGACAGCCAGGGGTAGTACAGAATAAGGCAAAATTAATGGTAATCATCAGCCACATGGCGACTAAATATAAGAAGTGGAGATTAAAAAAAAATAAATTTAATCAAATTTTTCATAATTCTGATAAATGAGCAGATAACAAAAGGACTAAAATATTAAACTACAATATAACAAACTTAACATTTAAAAAGTCATTAAGTTCAAAAAGTTAAAAATTTATTAAATAGAAGAGTTATATAAGAATTTGAAAACTATGCACATAATTTAAGTTATGTCGTTTAGAAAAATCAAAATTGTAACAACTGAGTTTGAAAATCTGCTGTACCCTTAACCCTTCAAGCGTTGAGCCCCTTAGTAAAAGTGAGCAGAAATTTCCCTGCTTCCTATTATTTTTCTATTAAATAACATGAGGGAAACCATTTTTTTTTTGATGCAAAAAAACTTGTAGCAAAATGTTCTAAGAAAAGTGGTACTAATAACACTCAGAGGGTTAAAGCAGAGATACTACTACATCTGATAAGAGAGTACCAATGAAAGTTTAATTGGAATTTATTGATAAGTGAAAGAAAGGTTTTTCAAAACTGTAGATATAAAAAGAAAGCTGGAGTGATAACTAGTAGCTTGGAATCAGTTGAAATAGTTGACTCTGAACTTCGCTGAGAGCTAGACTCTAATTCCAACTCCGTATTATATTTAATTAAAACTTTCACTCAAACCAAAGAAAAGAATTAAAAATATTATTAAGTAATTGTTATTTTCAAATTGTATATTTTTTATTTCATAGGTACAATTAGAGTAAAAAAGTATTTTATTATTTAAAATTACATTTCATATAACAACATAACAGTTGATGAAATAAATTAAAATGTATATATTTAAACAAAATATTGAAATAGTACAAACACATTATAAGAAATAAAAACTAGATATCAATACACTAATGAACAAACATAACTTATGACTAGGGTTATGATCAAGAGTCCTTTAGCAAAAAAACTAAATTCAGGAAAATGATAAAATGTGATATGATTTATGAATGGAACTTTGCATACCATACTAAAGCCTACATGAGCTTCATTTTTATTTTTATACAAATTTTAAAATTTCACTTTAGAACGAGATATCCTACGATTTTAGAATTCAGAGTTTCATATTTTTTCTAGTTAATTTCATTATCTGTTTGTGGCACAGAATTGTCATTTTTGATTTTGTTTAAGAAGTATTTTCTATGCTTACAGATGTATAATCTATCATAACAATTTTACAGATGTTTGATGTTGTGATTCTCTTCTAGATTTTTTGTGAAATTGTTTCTTTAAAGAATCTAGCAAAATAATTTAGCAAAAAAACTAAACTGTCTTAATAATTTTATATCATTTGGCTAAAAATTCGAGCATAACAGAAACTCTTCTTATGACAAAAAAGTTGTTTGGTGAATATTCTTGAATTAACTTAGCAACATGGCAAAAGAAATTTGATTTTACAATTTATAAATCTAATAGCAGTTTATTAAAGATTTTTTTTATTAGTATTGATCAATCTTTAAATGTTCTTAAAGATTTTCTGAATACTTTTTCAATAATAAAATTAACATGGGTTCAAAAATATTAAAATGTGATCAATTAAGTTTGATAGGTAATAATTTAAACAACTATAATATTCAGATAAGCAATATTTTTGTTAATACAGTTATAAATATTTTGCAAAATAATTTTCATAAGATAAAATAACTTTCTTTTCTTAACTTTCACCCCACAGGACTCAACTTTTAACTAACTAAAGTCGGAGTGGAACAAGTTTTCAACTTCAACTCCTGGAAACCTTTTTTCAGGTTTTTGATCCTCGGCCATGGTTATAACTTTAAACAAAAAATTAAAATACATATCATATTTACTTTTTCTTCAATGGACTTTTCTGTTGAAGTTTCCACTCTTTGGCAGTTTTGGAAACATTCTGAAGTGCTTCCTTTGCTTTATTTAAGGAGTCTTTGATGAATGAGAAATGGTCCATTCTTTCTTGCGAAACACATCCTACTTGGTAGCCTAAAGCAATTGTCAATAGGATAGAATAAAATTATTTTTTTATATCTATAAGTGTAATGAAATAAGATGTGTGTCAAGAGCATTTAAAGCACTGAGATAGAAGGTGGTCATATAGGATGTTTCTCAAAGTTTTTTTAGCTGAAGAATATTGATCACGATTATTTTTGCCTGATTTTCCTGCACATTGAATACTTAAAAAAGATCTAAAATACTCAAGTGAAAGAAAGAAATTTCTTTAATTTGCTAAATATTAGCAAAATGACTATTCCCCCCCCCCCCCCCCCAAGTTTTTATCTCGTTTTTAACTTAGCTAAATTTAAACCGATAATAGTTCATGAAACTTTTTATGTCCGAATATTAGGAAAGACTTTTTGAAATTCTAAATCGTTGAAGAGAACGTATATCAATTGACTACCATGCCAATGAGTCTATCCACTGAAGGCCATCATGTGCAAGTCAAACATCCTAGAATTATTTTTCAATGTAAATTTTTTAACATTTCCCTTTGAAACAAACTCTCTTATTTTAATAGGATCTTCTTTTTTTTTTGATACAGGCAAAATAATTTAAAAGAATATATTCCATATGAAGGATTTATTCCAACTTATTCATAAGAAAACCATTTTCTATGAAGAGAAATATCTGATATAAAAATATATGAGAAAATTTTTATTGTTTAAGGGACTTTTAAATTCTTACAATAAAGAACAGTGTATGAGAAATGACATACACTAATAGCAAGTATAACTCTTCATCATTTCATTTAACTTTGCACAATAATATATAAAATGTACTTCAAAATATTAATTATTTTCTTTGTTATTTATAAAAACTCTTTAAATTTGGAAAGAAAATAAATAGATAAAAACTACAGCAATGTTCTTAGAATGCTGGGGTAGGTCATTATTATCGACACCTAAAAATGTGTTTTATAATAATAAAGATAAAATAATTTTATCAAAAGCTAAAAATTAAAAACAAGTTTAAATGAAAATGTCAGAAATATTTATAATGAGTATTTAAAGATGCTACCTTTATCAGTCAGCCTTAAGTCTGCATTGTCAGGCCTTAGGTAAAGTCTGAATTCAGCTCTACTTGTGAACATACGGTAGGGCTCAGAAACTCCAAGAGTTGTGAGGTCATCAATCATAACACCAATATAGCTTTCAGTCCTACTTAGCACAAAAGGATCTTTTTCTTGAACTTTGCAGGCAGCATTAATGCCTGCAATAATTCCCTAAGATAAAAAAAAGAAAAATAATAAAAAAATTACATATAAAAGGCACTTGAAATACAAGGTGAGGCTATTAATTTCCAGGACTGATTTAACAACTCCTGAAAATAATATGGGAGTGACATATTTCAAATTTTTAACATATTTCATATTAGCTTTTTGTACTAGAACAGAGGTCTTTTGACATTCTTTTGACAGATCTTTCAAAGACTTTGTTTTTGAGACAAAAATTTTCTAAATACCAAGGTTTAAGGATGTTGAAGACATTAAGAATGTCAGAATTGAAGAGCATTTCTAAAGAGGATTTTAAAAGTTGTTTTCTGATGCACAGAAGTACATGATGGCAGATGGAGGTTACTTTGAAACATATCCTATGGGAATTGAATTAACATAATATTGTTAAGGGCTATTAGATCAAACCCAGAAATTAAAGCCACAACTCACATTTAAGGAAATATTTTTTCAAAGAAAGAGAGGTATTTTTTTAAATCAAAAGATATTAATCTTTTATCAATTCTTAAATAAATAGAACAAAAATGTTCTTTTATACAATATATATATATATATATATATATATATATATATATATATATATATATATATATATATATATATATATATATATATATATATATATATATATATATATATACACACTATGAATCTAAGTGAAAAGTGCAGAAAATTCTAAATCAAAGAGATCTTGATTTTACAGGCCTAACAAGAAATCCATGTTGATAACATATATTTTCATAAAACAAATATTTTATCATTAGTAGAAATAAAAAATTTAAACCATGGATAAAATAAGCATTGAAAAAAGTAAACCATTGACTCAACAACCCATTGTTCCATAATTTTAAAACATTCAGCATGGCTAACATTGCCTACAAGCTTTTATCTCCCAGCTAAGTAAGCTGGTATCTATTGATAGGCATTAAGCTGATAGGCATTATAGCTGAGTAGGCATTAAGCCTCCGTGGAGGATTCAAACCGAGATCTTCAGTATAAGTTCCCAGCTAAGTTCCCAATGATAATTGATTTCAAAAGTATGCAGAAAAATTGCAAGTTGTATATCCACAACTTCCAGTTAAATAATTTGAATTTTCCAAGCCCAGGCAAGGCAAATTCGTATTTATATTATTCACCACATTGCATTATCATTGAAAAACATGGAAGAGAAATCATGGCAAGAAAACAGCAGAGTAAAAAGTGCAGAAATTCTAGAAAATTAATTAGAGGCCTGACTAGAAATTCATGATGATAACATATATTTTCATAAAATAATTATTTTAAGTTATAAAATAAAATTTTCATAATTAAAGACAAAAATATATATGCAATATAAAATTTTATAGTAATTAAAAATTTAATGAAATACTCAACAAAAGTAATGATGAACTTTATATTAAAAATAAAAAATATATCTCAACTTAGTAGACATTTCTCCATAATCTTACTATGGAATGACATTTCGTTATTGCATTATTTAGGAACAGGGGTTATCAATAAAAAATTATTATAAAGATTTTAAAATATGTACGATTCCCTAAAATTTAAAAATAATTATGAGAAAGCTACTGTTCTGTTATTAAGGATGTCAATTAATTCAACAAAGAGCTTCACATTACCTGAGCAGCTGCTTCTTCATATCCTGTGGTCCCATTTATTTGACCAGCTAAGAATAAGTTTTCTATTTTATAAGTTTCAAGAGAAGGCTTTAGCTGCCTTGGATCAATAAAATCATAATGAACACCATATCCTAAAAATTACAATAAATATTGATTTAAAGAAATAAAACAACAAAGATAATCTTTTTAAAAATAAATTATTTTAGATTTATAATATTTTTATAATAATATTAAATTATTATGATATACTGATTTTAAAAAATGTTAGTTTTTCTCTGTTATATGATGGGTACTTTGATACTGTTATTTTTTCTCATGTTATTGGTAAGAAAATAAGTAACAATTAAATTTCAGTTGAAATAATCATGATTAAATAAGGAATTATAAAAGAACTAAGATTATCACAGTTTTCTAAAATGTTCTTTTTATTTCTTCCAATTGTTGAAGTGTGGAATTAATTTTGCAATTTGATGGAGATAGTTTCTGGCATATAGAAACAGTAAAATAGAAGAAAGGCATTAATATTTGTTTTAAGCCTTTCCATTTCTATTTGAGATCCCTAAAACAGGGGTTCTCAAATTGCAACACCCTTTTGAATTTCAAAATTGTCTCATACTATCTCAGTTATATAATACAGTGAAATCTCTTCAGAGTGACCAATCTCCGTTCCACAGTAAAATGGTCGTTGTGGAGGATGGTCTTCCTTAGAGGTTACTTCCATTGACTTCAAACTACTGTAATCGAAAGTACATGATTTTTCGCAAACGATTTTAATTTTAGTCAGTGATACCACTTCTGTTGGCATCATGAAAAGTCGGATGTACGAATAAAATTTAGCGTCTATAAAAATGATCCCAACTGATATAATTATGCTTAAAAACAAATTTACCAATTAAACAATGATAAAGCTATTTTAAATAAATAATTATGTTTTTTGTTTAAGCTTGCATTTAATTTAATATTATAAAAAGTAGTTAATTTTGAAAAATGAGAAGAGGTTTGTTTTTTACAGATGCTTGTTTTTTCTAAAATAACTTTTTTTCTTCTAATTTATCTCTCAACTAAAAAATTAAATCATTGATAGCATCGTCTTTAGTGCACTCTGACTGTAACATGAGGTTGTATAGTCAAAAAGAGCTCTCTAAATAAGAGCACCAAACAAATACTTTGAATAAATTTTACTCTACTTATTTGTTTTGTTAAATTTTTTATTTTGATATTTTTTCGTTTTTCCTTATTTGACTTTTTCTGCATTTGGTGCAGATGTTTGCCTGGTCGCTGGAAGAGGTTTTAATGGTCTATCCTAAATGTTTTCTTTACAAAGTCTATGGAAAAAATTCTGTGCCTCACAAAAATGGTCAAATAAAAAGGTGGTGGCTACATAGAGGTTTCATTATATTTGTCTGTGGTTTATAATTCATTAATTACATACATGTAAGGCAATGAAACAGAAACAATAGAAGTAAATGGTGAGAATGAAAACATAGTTAACCTTTGTCCAAAGATATAATGTAGTCTATATATGAATATCACCCATGTAATAAAAGCAGCAGTATGCATTTGTTTACACCAAGTGAATATTCTTTTCCATTAACTACCACTTAAAGTACTGTATTTAGAGAGTACTGTGTAAAGAGTTCAATACAGCTACTTGAATTTCGTTTTTATATATGTTTATATTTGATTATGTTAATGATATTATTTATAATTGAAGAGATTTTTGAGATATAATCACTCATTTGCTGTACAGAATTGCGAAAAATACAGCTTAGCACAGGTATGAACCAAGTTTTGCCTCTCCAAATCGTATCACAACGCTCTGGCCTCACGACACCCCCCGTTTTAAAAAATTTATTCTCTTCATTTTATCTAACATATTATTCTTTCATATTATTTATAACAACACACTTGAGTGCTGAATCACACTGATTTCAAAGTTACAATAACACAAGATCTGGATGCAACTATGCTGGGTTAAGTAAAGAGTAACAAACATTATGATGAGAACAAAATTAAATAGAGCTACAGATTAAGATTATCTTTCTTAATACGATTCCCAAAATAATGGTGTGGTTAATAGTGTAATATAAATTACACTATTAACTATTAAATAAATATGTGTAAAAATTCTTGTACCGATTTACATATTTTCCTAAAAAAATATCAAACAAAAAGTACTTAAATACCTATAATGTAACAAATATGAAGTATTACCTGGACGTACCATAGTCACATTACGTAGGCCTGGCAAAAATCTTAACATTCTTTGTTGCAAATTGGCTGGAAGAGTACATGTTAGCCCTTGAGGATAAACAAGATCTGAATTTAAACCTGAAACAAAAAAATTAGATTTATTATTCAGAAAAAATATAGAATAAATAACAGAATTTAGGCATAAATAAAATTTGTAAAACTATAAACTCTGAAATTGGGTATAATCTGGTTATTTTCTCAAACAGAAAATCAGTAATAATTCATATTGCTTAACAAAGAAACTGTGGTTGACGAGGAAATCCTTGTACAAATCATTGGTGAAATAGTTAAACAGATTTGTTGATGATGCACTATAGTGACAGATCAATCAAAGCAGTCCTAGTAGCATGCATATGGACAATCTTTGAATGCTCTTACAGTTTATATCACATCTCTCCATTTGAAAATAAAATTAATTGCTAAAGAATGATTATTGTAGTCTTTAAAATTAATCAAGAAAACCACAAATATTTGTGATGGAATTGATGTTCATTAAAAGCTCAAACAAACACTGCAATAATAATTCAAATATTGATTACACTAATGAGAGATTTGATTGTTTTAATATCATATTTAAGTACAATAAAAACCACTTACAGGATAACAAGTAGCAACAACTGCTCAAAAAAGTGACAAATAAAACAAATCCTCAAGTTTTTTTTTATGAATTATTGTGATTCCAGTGTGTACAAAAGTAATTCTTAAAATTTGTATCCTAAAAATGCTTTGCAATGTAGTATCAAAAATGTAATGAACAAAATTATAAGGAACCTTTTAAAAAATTATTGCAGAAAACACACAGACATCTTAAGAGAGCTGCCAAGAAGGGCAATAAAATGTAGTGTCCATAATTGGGATAGACAAAACTACATAGATTTGCTGAGAGATATACCGTTAATTAAATGTGTAATCCAAGTTGCTTAGAAATGCACTGTAATATTTTGTTAACAAATGATTTGTTTTTCTAAACATAAATTAAAAATTGCATAGTAAGGGAAATTTTTAATATAGATTGTATCTGATAATATAGAAGAGTTTGAAAACCACAAAGAAATGCAAAGTAATAAAATAAAATGACAGAAATACAATAGACAAAACTCCTCTCAGTTTGATGGATTCAGCGGAAATATTGCTCCAATGTGTATGTAATAGTGTAAAAATCCTATTGATAGCAAATTTGATCAAAAGAAAAAAAAATTTAATGAGTTTATATTCAGAAATTAAATAACGATAAATTATTTTAAATTTTAATAAAAATTAGAAATTTGTTGTTAATTATTTAAATCTGCTTAACTCAACTTTAGCAAATGTCAAGATTTTTAAATCTTAAAATGCAATATCGTTTTTTTTTTTTTTTTATATTGTTTTTAATCACATCAAATTTAAGAAAAAAAGAATAATTAAATAAAAGAAGATGTAATTGTAAAAGATGATTGAGTGATTTATTTTGAATCTCTACTTATTGTTAAAACTTCTAAAAGCCAGTATTTTTTTGATTTTGGCAGAAATAAATTTTTTAAATCGTCAAAAATCACATTTCTTAATAATTCTAGGTTCTAATAGATTGTTTAATGATATTTTACAGACAATAAACATGGCACAACACTAGTGATTAATAAAATTAACAAAATGTTAATTACAAATTTAAAAAAATAGTACTTATATTATAAACCTTCAGGTTCCAGCCAAACTTGATGAGGATGACCACCAAACCTTAGCACTTTCGATTCAATAGATGGGCAATACCTACAATTATACATTTACAAAATTTTCATAAACTTGAAAATAATTGCTTAGTAATTTAAACATAACATAGACATACATTATAACTCGAGATGAAATTAATCGATGAATGACACAATATTATATAAAGAAAAGTTTTTAAGTCTGCTTGTAAGTTTGGGTATTTATTTTCACTACTTTATGTTACCGTATCTTATCTGATTTACAATTTAAAAACTTTTCCCAAATTTTTAGTAAACTCATAAAGGCAATGAGTGAGAAATAAACATTGGTGGTAGAAAAAATTTGAAATATAGAATATATAATGATTTGAATTTATACACCATTCAACATAAATCAAAAACTTTCAAACTGTTGTTGTAATAACATTATAATGAATTCTATGATTTCTTCTGATAACAATTTAAAAAAGTTTTGCATTTAAAGTATGTTAAAAGAAATGCATGTGAGTAAGTTAAGTTAATGAGTAATCTAAGCTGACTAATGTAAGCTGAGTTAAACTAATAAAGGCAATGTATAACTCAAAATAGGAAGAGGATGGTTTTATCTTAAAAAAAAATTATAATAATTTGATTTAAATAATCAAATATAAAATTTAGGCAAGTAGCCATAATATACATATAATAAAATAAAAATTAAAACAAAATTATAATATTAATTGAATTGTTTTCAAGGAAATAAACAGTAGAAGCAAAATTATGATTTAATAACACATTTTTTTAGTTAGCTTATATTTAAAACTAGTTTTAAAAATTAATACTTGAATTTTTCTTTTAAATTTTAACAAATAATTCATTAAAATTTTAAATTTTAATAAGTTATAAACACGAGTCTGAAATAACATATAATTACAATTTATTACATTTTTCTCTTTAAGTGCCTTAACCTGAATTTTTTAAAACAATAAGTAATTTAATACATATCAAACAATTTTTTTAAAAACAAGTATGGTTACACACCTGGGGCCTTGCACTTCTTCTATGACATGTTTGTTCAAATGTTGATTTTCTAAAATTATTTCATTTACTTGAGAGTTAGTAAAAGTCAAATAAGTAAGAAGTTGGTTTTCAGGCTATAAAAAAAAGAGGATATTAGCTTCTATTTGCTTTAAGCTTTTGATGTAAGCATTTAGAAACTTACAATTTTATTAAAATATTACACTAAGATATAACCAAATCAATCCTGGTCCTATTAACATATAGGTAAAATAATTTTTTAAACATAAAATTCATATTTTATTATTTAATATATAATAAATGAAGTGACATTGAAGTAAACATTGAAGTGAAATTTGTTAACTGTTATTTGAAGCAAAATTATAATTAGGGGAAAAAATATTAAAAAAAAATTATTCTGTAAGACACAAAGATCTTTTTAGCTTTCATTTATTATATATATATATATATATATATATATATATATATATATATATATATATATATATATATATATATATATATATATATATATATATATATATATATATTTATAAATTTATTCCTACTCCTATCGTCTGCTTTGGAATTGATTTAAAAAAAATAAATATTTTGTAAAGGAAAAAAAAAAAAAAAGCGTTTTCTTGTTTCTTTAAAAAACAAATGCAAATTCTATAAATAACATCCATTTTTTTTTATAAAGAGAGGTGTTATAATTCTTATCCTCAGTTTTCTAGGGTATTGTAACTGTAGGTATTTGTTGTTTTATGTAGAAAAATAATTGTTCTACTGAAATACAATTGTTTTATATAGCAATATAATTCCTATCTAAGGTTATAATTATTTTGTTAAAAAATATGGTTTATATTTTTTATATTGTAATCTAATCTTTTAAATTATTTCATAAACAAAATAATTTACATAGTTCCTTTATAAAATGATTTGAATTTCATACAATTCAATTTATATTGAACAAAAACTTTCCACACATGCTTTTGCACAATTCTTCATAAAACAAGAATAACTGAAAATTCTTTAAAAATAAATAAATAATTCCTGTTATGAAAAAGCAGGTTTCTTTTAATTTTTTAAAGATTTAGCACAAATAATTACATTTATTAACTAGTACAGCAGACACTGTCAAATTCAGTTAGAGATAATGTGTCAAAAGTTATTGAGGGGAGTAAATAAGGTAATAAAGGATCATCTAACCCACAAGTTAAACTATATGAACTTAGTTGAGACCCACAGTTTAAAACGCTGTACACTAATGAATACATAGTATAATGGTATAAGAAAAATATTTTGATGATATAGAAAATTCAGAGCATTTACTTTTATCCACACTTTGGTATTCATAAAGGAGAAAGGAGCTGGAGGATTATCAGGAGCAGTTGATTGAACTTCTGAAAAATCAATTGTTGTTGCTTTAAGTCTGGGAGGTGTTCCTAAAAAATAAAATAAAAAACTAATGAAATATTAACCAATAATATTAAATAAATGGCAAAGGAACTGCAAGCAGCTGTACTGTGATAACAAATAATATTATTATTAAGTATTCAAATAATAGAAACAAATATTAAATATTCAAACTAATGAAATCAAATAATGTTACAATGAAACCAGATTAAGGGCAAGGATAAACAAAGGTTTTACAAAGATTCAAAGCTTTTTTTTTTTTTTAAATTTCCCCAGGATAAAATTTATTCTTCCCTGAAGCACAGAAAGACCCTTTATACAAAATTGTAGTTTTAATAAAGATATAAAGAAATTCTCACCAATTTTCATTAAAAAAAAACTACTTGATAAACACTATACTTTTGTAAAGAATTTTAGTCGGGCCCTAGCACAGATTTTCCTGTCATCCCTTGACTACTGCCTTGTGTAAGTGTCTTAGAAATTATTATTCAATATGTAGATAAATGTATGTAATCAAGCATTTTATACCAGGACTTTAAAATTTCATTAAGAAAATATCTTGTATATTTTAAGAAATGATAATTTATTGCCATAATTAATAAAAATTTTTTGCATAAATTTTATTAGTTTAAAAAACAAATAAATATACATACTTTGTTAGTGATGGAAGCCAAAATTATTTATGATTAATATTTTGTTTAAAACTATCAACAATTTATTAACTAACCATTGTATTCATTTTTACACTTTAAAATTTATTTTATACAAAATTATTTCACACCATTTTATGGAAAAGTTTAATTCAAATATACTTTCATATGATCAACTCAGAAAGAGGTTTATGTTAGTTCTTATTGCTATTTTAAGTTATTGAAACTCTATTAAAAAACAAAAAATAAATAAATAGAGAATGCGATCAACTTATGAGGGATTTTGAATGACAGTAGGAAACAATTCTAGACAAATTTTATTTTATTTAATGATCAACATACAAAATAAATGGGTTGTTAGGTTACAAATGTTTTGCCTCCTTTTATTTTAAAGGACAAATTTCGTTCTTTGTAATAGGGATTCATTCAGGTTTAGTTGCACTTCATTCAGGTTAAGTTTTAATTAACATCATTTATAACACAAAAGCAAAGGCAAGGTAGTAAACACTGAAAAAAAAACATCTTTTTAAATGTATTATTCTTTTTATACTATAATTAGAAGTGAAGGATATTAAAGCCAAATAGTAGATAGATAAAATTTATATAAACAAATACAATATAGATAAACTATGAAAACTGACATGCATAAACAAAACCATAACAAAATATAATAAACCATAACAAAATAAATTTGAAGAAGTACTTGAAATTACCTATTGTGTCAAGTTTGAAATTAAAAAGAAAGTAAATACTATAAATGTACAATAAAATTTTAAATAGCAAAATACTTAAATTATAATACGAAAAACAAGGTACTTAATATAATTTAATTATTATTTAAAATATCTACTTTAAATAATTAATTTTAAAATATTTACTTTGTTTTATCATGCTAGAACTTTTTAAGGTCTATAATTTTCATTTCAGAGTTAAATTACAAAGACTAAATTATATTTAAAAAATTGAATCAGAAATTAGGTACGGAAATTAATTTAAACTGACAAATTTTAGGGTGAAAAATGATGAAATATTTTGAGAATTTGGAAGAAAAGATTTTTAAAGTTTTGATAAGAGAGGATCTTTTTTTTTTTTTAGTGGTAAAGACTCGTTTTAGGGAATAAGGGAAATCTTAGTAATTGTAATTTGCTTATTAAATAGGTTGCACGATTCCCACAAAGAGCAAAGGGGAAAATGTTTAATTTTAACTAATGCATACTTGAACCAAAAATAGATTAAAAGAGAGGACGTGAATTTAAAAGTGTGAGAAAACGTTTCGTTTTGAATAATAAATTAAGAAAAGTATTTACAGAAAAGGAATAACATAAAAAGATTAATTGAAACTTTTTATGTTACATATATACAGACACAATTTATAGATTGCAGTCCTAGCCTGACATGCCTAAGCTTTTGTTTGAGCATTATATTGATAACAGACCATATACAAACCTGTTTTCTCTATACATAAAGAAAAAGGGTTTCTGAAAGAAAAAAAACTTATCTTGCAATTTTTAAATTAGACAAACTACTTTATAAAATGGGCCGTAACCTGATATTTCACAAAAGTTTTTAAAACTGCCAGATGTGACATTAGACAATTCAAATTTAATAAGAAAACTTTGACTTTCATACTACAAATAATAATTTTTTAACTCTTTAAAAAAACACCCACATATTTACCAAGAAGTTCATTACTTTCACTCTAAATCTTTAAAATCATTTATTAAAACCAACTCTAAGAAATTGAAAACACTAAAAGAGATTTTAAAAAAATAAAAAATATTATTATTTTTTTTCCAGTCCAGAATGGGTAAAAATGTCATACATAAAGCTTTTGAATATCACTTGAATGTTGGGCTCCCCCGAGTTAAACCATAGTAAGATATGTTATAAATTTTATATGCAAATATATTACAAACTATGAAAGAACAACAGTTTAAAAGACAACAATATAATGATAATAAAGTACCCCATTTTAAAGTTTCAATACATATTTTTGTGATTCTTCCAATATTTAGAACAAGGGCATAGAGAAGCAGAGAAAAGTAAACAAACAATTAATTAACTACAATATCATGTAAATAAATAAAGTATTAATGCTACAAAAAATGTATTCTGACATAACTAAAACAAAATTTTAGAAAACATTGAAAAAGAGATGTATGGTTACAGCATCTTACCAGTTTTTAATCTACCTAACTTAAAACCGGCCTTTTCTAAAGTAAGAGCTAAGCCAATGGCTGGTTCATCATCCATACGACCAGCAGGCCTACTCTCTAACCCAATGTTAATGCTGGCTCTTAAAAATGTGCCAGTAGTTATGATTACAGTTCTACTAAAAATTTCTTTACCATTGCCTGAAATATAAAATACAATTTTTATTAAATTATTTGTTTATTTTATAGACATAAGTCAAAACAATTAAAGTTCAAAATAAAATTTTTTAAAGTTTTGTTGAGGCAGAATAAAAATAGCATCACACATTTATTTGTAAATAAAAATTCTCAAAATATGTTCAGGCAATTAGTGCTTAGAAATTATTTGCAAAATTAAAATAAATAAAACATTAATAATCATGAGAATTGCTATTATGCAAAAGATTACTTTCTAAATTGATCAATATGAAACTAATGAAAAAAGTATAACATGTTGTAGTAAGAAATAAAAGTAAACAAAAGTAAAATGTTGAGAAATGTGAAAATGCAAATTAAAATAAATTATCATTCATAATATAAACATTTCTAATTCAAGATAATATCCCTAATATATTTTACAGCATTTTAATCATTTACATTAGAAAATAAAATAGAAATTAAAAGCAGAGAAAAAATTGTTTGATAATATATCTAATTTTACAATAAGTCTTGAAAACTACAAAATAACCTTAAGAAATTCTTATTCTGTAAAATTTACCTAATTTTACACCCTTGCAAATTAACAATTTTTTCTCCTTTTCACTTTTTTCTTTAAGAACTAAATCTTCTACAGTGCCACTCATAATATTCAAATTTTCGGTTTCTTTGAGCTCCTCTTGCAAAAACTTTTTATATAATGAGCGATCTATCTGAGCTCTGGGTCCCTTAGGAAGAGAAAGATATATATAGGATTGAAAAAGACGTTAACACAACCTAAATTTAAAATAAACTAGTATGATGAGTAAATATAAGCTAGAATGATATAGAAAAAATAAAATTTTAAAATGTGAATAATAATAAATAAAAGAAACTCTCACCCATACAGCAGGTCCTTTAGCCTTATTGAGCATTTTATAATGAATTCCACTTTTATCTATATGAAGAACAATAAATAGAACGAGAATTACTATTATACAAATGTTTGTTTACTGTACAAATATTAATAACATATCATTAAAATTTGTTAAAACAACATTCTAACAAGAACAGGCAGTGAGTAAAAAAAAAAAAAAAAAAAAAAATAGAAAAGAAATATAAAAATACAAAGCACATAAATATTAATAAAGAAATAATATACTATAAAAAATGATTAAAAAAATATTCACAACAATCTTTTTAAGCGTTTAGGTGGATTTTGACTGATCTATAAAAAAAAAATTATTAATAAAAATATGCGTGTTTTAAACACGCATTCCCTCCCCCCCTCAAGTGTAATTATTATGTGCAATGTGTAGCTCTTAATGTACAGACATTAAATGTTTCATTATGATGCTCCAAATGTAAAAGAAATAAGGAATGACACATGATTTATCACTATCATCTTCAACCAGGGTTCATCAAGGGGGCCCACTTTGAAAAAATCCGCCCGGGTTTTATTGGGTGGGCCCACCTTGAAAAAACCCACTTTGAACAATAAGTGGGTTTTTTCAGAAAAAAAAAAAAAATATTAAAACTTATTGATGCACATTTAATTTTATATAATTTATTGTATCAACATAAAGTTGTCAAATAGAGTTACATGATTTTTTAAGTATTTGTAAAGTAAAAGAAACTCGAATCTATAATTTTTAAGTACTATTGAAAACTTTAAGTGGGTTTTTTCAAAAATTAATATTTCAATGAAATTAAATCAAATAGAAATTTAAATAATATAAGCTGAAAAGATCAATTTTTCAAATATAGTTGCATGCTTTATGTATTAATATGCAGGTTATTATTATTAATTCATATGTTTAAAAAAACTGAAAAGAAATTTTTTTTTTTTACTAAGTGATACATTAACAAATTTTAACAGTTTTATTTTCGAGCTTTAAAACAATTAGCTAAAACTTTTTATAAGAGAACTTTTAAAAATTATTTATCTAAAAATGAAATCATTTTCCTAGGGTTAATTATTTGAAAAAAATGGTTCAAGTAACTGATACTCTTTATAATTATACGTAATTTTAATTAATCGTATTATAAATACACAGAAGACCATTAAATATTTATTTGTTTTTTATTAAAGTCAAAAGTCAGTTGATCAAAGGTCTATTCTCCTAAATGTTTCATAAATCATACAGAATGAATTTTGAAGCTTCAGAAAAGTACTAATCACTATTAAAATGTAAGTTAATAATAAAAAAATTAAAAAACTGAAACTGTAAACAACTTTTGCGCAAATCATTTAATTTTGGATTCACAAATTTGAGAAACAACAAAAATAATTTTGCCACAATGAACTTACAAACTAAATTATATAGAATCACGATTCTAAGTTAGAAAAAATTCCAAATAATGTCTGTGTTTAAAAATAAAAGACCACAACAGTTTTCTATCCATTTATGTTATTTAAAGATTCATGCAAAAGGACAAAGTCAACAAACCACAAATACGTCCACAAACACCATCAAGTGCATCAATTTCTTTCATTAAATGTCCTTTTCCGATTCCTCCGAATGATGGATTACATGACATTTCTCCTATAAAAAAAAAGAGAAATGAAAAAGCAGTTAATGTATTTTAAGAGAACTACAACAAATCCAACACTTTAAATAGGTAAGTAAAAAATGCATAGTACAAAAATGCATGAGCAAAAAATTCATAGCACATAATAACTTATTATAACGTATACACTTTGGGCCAATCAGGAAAGAAAGCTGCAAAATTTCTCCCAATTAGAAATTCTTCAATAAAAGAAGAGTGTGCTTGAAGTTTTTAATGCAGAAATATAAAAAAATAGAGTATTTTTCTTTAAAAATGAAAATTGGTCAATAAAGTTAGATTAAAAGTAGATATAAACTAGTATATTGAAGAGTCACGAGGATTACTTCAGATATATAATAATAATAAATTTCACTACAATTATGAATCTAATCATTCATTATTAGAATATGAAGAGTAGTTTTCATTTTAAATTAAATATGTAAATTGACTGACCACAATACTGAAAAAATCTTATCCTTAGGTTTGTGCCTTTTAAGGTTATTTTTTTCACTTTTTAAAATAAAGTTATTACTTGATACTTGTAGAAAAAAAGTATTACGTACCAATTGTTTCTAACTTTTGAGTGAGAAGAAGAGTTTTACACCCCATACGTGATGCTACTGCGGCTGCTTCAGTTCCCGCATGCCCTCCACCCACTATTATCACATCATAATTAGAATTCACTGAGCTTGAAAAATATGAAGAAATGCTGAAATATTTTAAAAATCTTCGCCGACAGCAATAGTTGAGACGGCGGAAATCCATAGCCATAACACAGCGAAATAAATAAAGCACAAAATCCAGTTTATACAACAAAAATTCGAGATATAAACTAGATTTGTCACTGATTGTATATAGTCTTAAATGGAAACTAGAACTTATCATAAACTAGAACTTGCATCATATTCAGAGACTTCATCAAAATATTTTAATTTTGATACATTGATGTTGATATTTGATTGATTTTAAAATAATCACTTGTACTCTTCTTGGAAAGTTGGTGTAAATCATGAGTGATCCAAAAGAGAAAACAATCTTTAAAGGGCTATTTACACTGTAATTATTCTCTTTATGCGCATGCCCTTGTTGTTCTTGCTGTTTCGATCCTAAGAGATTCTTGCTGCTTGCGAATCTGCGGCCAAAAAAGATTGAAAAAAAAAAAAAAAAAAATCGCATGCAGTGAGAAGGATCCTTAAAATAAATATGAAACAATGCGCACACAAACACACACAGAAAAATTAAATAAATAAATAAAAGCGAGTACCTTAAATAACTAATGAGTGAATTTTCGCATACCAGGGCTCAAGTTTGTGGATTCGATTAATACGCTAATTAATTAGTGTAGACGATAAATAAAGTTACGAAATCATATGAAAAACAAGCTTTCCCTGAATCGATCGATTTTTATTTTTGACCTTCTAAATATGGAAAGGAAATAATTGATATTTGGGAAACATGTTCTGAATGGCTTAGGCCAGGGATGGGCAAACTACGACCTGCGGGCCAAACGTGGCGGGTTTTATCCGGCCCACGGATAGAATTTTAACTTGCCGATGCGTTGCGAATATAAATAATATACCCTATACATCCATTTTATATTAGAAGATACAGAATGGCATTTTTCACAGATCTTCTTTATCATATGAGCAACTTGAATGCTAAGATGCAGGGGAAAAATCAATTATTTGATGATATCTGGGCCTATCTCAAAGCTTTTGAACTGAAGCTTAATTTGTTTGCCGGGCAGCTAGCTAAGAAAGACTTGTCTCATTTCTCGAGGTTAAATTCAATACCCTCAGTAAATAAGGAAAAGCTTAAGAATAATGTGGATGACTTGAAAAACTCCATTTTTAGTTTCAGGTATCAATATTTCATTGCCCTTCAAACGGAATTAGATATTTTTTACCATGCCTTTCAACGTAAATTGTGAAACAGTGAGGTCGGATTTGCAGCTTGAATTAAGTGAGTTGCTATCTAACAATCATCTGAAGCAGTTGTTTATAAATGTGCCAAAGTTTGAGTTTTCCCAAATTTAATAACTCATGCACAGAAAATCAGTGCTATGTTTGATTCATCTTATTAATGTGAACAAGTGTTTTCAACTATGAACCTTAGAAAAAATAATTTCAGAAGTAGACTAACAGACAAACATTGAGCCTCGTTCCTTAAAATAAGTACATCTCACTTCGAACCTCAATATAAGGAACTTTTATAAAGGAAATCGCAGTTTTATTCATATCATTAAATATTTAAATTAAAATGCATATATTGTTTCTTTATTTTAGAAATTTTTACATAGCCCATCAAACTTTTCTTTTTCAAATTTTGGCCCTCGACCTAAAAACTTTGCCCACCCCTGGTTTAGGCAGTAAGCTGTCAAACACTTTTTAATTATAAATTGCACAAATTTTTCATAAATTTTTTTTATAATTCTTGGGAAATAAAATTTTAAATATATGACTTCTTTGAGATGTTGAAATACGCAAAAAGTGAAGTTGACATTAAAGAGTCCAAAATCTAAATATATTTAGAAGAGTTAAGAGTCCGTTTTTAAGAAAACCCACAATCCGTCTTTAATAAGTAAAAAATTTTATTAATGAAATAATTTTACTTGTGCATTTTATATTTTTGTATGTTTACCGTGCGTACAACTATTACATATTTCAATGGAGAAAAAAAAGAGCAACATTTTATATCTAAAAGCATTCTTAAAATAATTAAAACTTTCTATGGAAGGCTGAACTGAAAAGAAGTAATTTTTCTACCTTTTTAAAAAATTTTATTTGCATATTTAATTATTAAAAAAATTTCTTTTATTTGTATCTGAATAGTTTCGAATACAGGCAAATTAAATGATAAAATAACTTAAAAAAATTATAAAACACAACAACGCTTCGATGGGTTAGCACGAAAAAATAAAATATTGCGAGTAACTTATAAAAATCGAGTTTATTTAGTCTCTGCTAATTTTCCAGATAGCATTATGTTTATTATATATAAAGTTTATATTACAACGTGCTGCGAGAATTTCTTATAAAGTTTTTAAAGACAGCAGATGAAAAGTTGGTGATTTATTTGGGTTTATTATTGTGATTCGAAAAAACCAACGACATTTCATCATTTTGTACTGTTGTTGTTTCTAATGCCACTTGCCAATGCCAGCAAGCCTGCATGGGAAAAATCAAGCGAATTTAAGGCAGAGGGTGCGTTTCTTATTTTTCAGTGGAGCCACCTATGGCCAATAATAGGACTTTAGCCACTCACGAATCGCTTATAGGGTGGACCCATTCAAACATCCATCGACAGATCGTAATTTTGATCTGGACCAGAGAACGATCAGTCTACCATTCAGTACCTTCAGAAGTATGATTTGTTATGGAGGGTTTTGTGACCCGACAGATTTAAAGTACACCAGTCACCATTTTCTATACTGGTAAGTTTTCGGCCGGGGGGATCAAACTTACGACCTCTTGGACATGGACTCAACGCCCTACTCACTAGGCTATCCCGGCCATTATTTTGTACTATTAAACAATGTTTTCTAAAAATGACACTAGTATTATGTGGATCATCGCCCATAAAAATATGTTTTTTTTCCCTATACCATCACTTTTTTGTGAACGAACGATTACTGTAAGATATTATCATTTGTTATTAAATTTTGTCTTAAGTTATAAATTGAGATTTGTGGTAACACCCTTACCAATTAGATCTTTCTTTCAAAATTTTCAAGAACTACTTAGAAAATTAGGGGAGTGTCGGGTACCCCCGCCCACTGTCAATTTCATACATATAGAATATTTTCTCAAGTCAATGGGCCATCGGACATTAATTGTTATATTAAAAAAAAGATTATTTTCAAAGTATCAAGTATTTATGCAGCTGGTAACATGGTAAACAATAGGTTTGAAAATATGTTGAATACTGTAGTCAAATTTTTAAAATTTCTATTTTTTTAAGTTAAACTATTCTTATTTTGGTTTATTCCTTTTGCATTATTTAATTAGATGATAAAACAATAGAAACATACAAAAATGTTGATTATTACTCAATATTATACAGAAATATAAGCAATACTCCTTAAGTGGGCGGAGCTACCCGACTCTCCCCTACTTGAAGCTTTTTTTATTTTTTGAAACATTCAAAATCTGACTTTCTTAAATAGTTAATAAGTAAGATTCACTAAAAAGTTATGAATTTTTTTAAAAAAAATATTTCCCACGCATTCGCAGTATGAATGAACTACTTTAAGTGCTTATATCTTGCGAATTAATAAAAAAACAAAATTCATAAGTATTCCATCTTTTTTTACATTTTATTAAATATTTTTAAAATCCAAAATCAGATCTTTCTTTCAAAAACTACTTCGAAAATTAGTAATAAAATTACTTGAAGCTTTTTTAATTTTCAAAATATTCAAATCGAAATTTTTTCAATAAAGAAATAAGATTCAGTAAAAAATTATGAATTTTTTTCTTTAAATGTTTCCCACGCATTCGCAGTATGAATGAACTACTTGCTAACTTGAATGAACTAAGTGCTAATATCTTGTGCATTTATTAAAAAAATTTAGTTATTTTCTTTGAAATGATAATTTTGTTATTAATTCAAAAGTGCTCTATTTTATTTAAAAATTTCATTAAATATTTTTAAAATTCAGCACATTATAACCTATAGCCGTAAACGCCGACAAATCACAAATCCTCATCATACAAAAAAGAAGAATTAAAATTTCACCTCAATGCAAACCGAAACTGTTCAACATTCAAATTGCAATAGTTAAGAGAGCAAAGTACCTTGGACTCATAATTAATAGCAAACTCACTTGGAGCGACCATATTAAAAATATAATAGACAAAGCAAATGCAGCAGTTAATATCATCCAACCTCTCATCTATAACCAAAATGCCTCACTAAAAATCAGAAAATTACTATACACCTCCATGATCCGACCTATACTTACATATGCTTCACCTGCCTGGACTACTATACCCGAACACCTAATGAAAAAGCTCAACCAATGTCAAAATAAAATACTCAGAAAAATCACTCGTGCCAGATGGTTCATACGTAATTCAAATATCCATAAAGATCTAAAAATTCCGTTTCTATCCGAATATATATATAAATTAAATACAGACTTCTACGATAAAGCCATAAAATGCAGCACAGCCAACTTCAATCAGATTTTTAACTTCGAGAACTATAAAAAAGACGAAAAACTAAGACCAATAGCCGCTCATTTCACCTCCGACGCCTCATACAACAACTATCAGCATAAGTAATAGTCATCAATTCCAGCATCTATAGTCTACATCAATAATCCAAAGCATCAATAGCATCAAACAGTTTACCAATACTGAAATCCTGACTTATGTTACTTCACGTTGACAATCAAACCACAGCCATCCACAGTTTAACAGCAAGTTGCTCTTATTATTTTCATTTTCTTTCAGTTATACAAGCAAGGTGCTTGTCTCCCAGTAACAGCCACCCCATAGACTGCTGAACTCAAACTGTCTTTTATTTTAACTTTTTTTTTTACTTCATGATATATGGGATAGGGGCCTTCTGCGCGGCCCAGGTGCCCAATTTGTATAAATAAAGAAAGAAAGACATTATAACCTATGAGCAATTTGTTTTTTCCGCAACATTACAATTTTAAAAATAACTAAAATAAAAATCGTGATGAAAATTTTTTTTGCCTCAAAATTTCAAGAATGTCATTAAACTATAAAAAAACTAAGCTTCACGAATTAAAAACGAGAAAATATTATAAGTGAAATTACTACAATATTATCATAGCTGCCGTTTATTTTTTTTTTTTATATTTAGATATTTCTTTGTATTTGTAATGATAAAAAGTGATTTCACGATTGTAAGCATGAGTAATTTTAACTGTGCAAATATTTAATAGTTTTAAAAGCATAGCCTTCCAAACTTTCAACGCTTTTTGAGAAAATTTCTTCTAATGGTAAGAGTCTCTTTAAGCCCTCTCTAAATGTTAATAAAATAACCAGAAATTCAGAAGGCTTTAGTTTTTAATTGTCTACGGCTCTTTAAAATATTTCTTAAAAAGCGTAGTAATTTGCAGACTTGAGAATATTGTTAGGGCTTTTATGTACTTATTAGAATTACTAATATCGAGTGGTGGTCAAAGTCATTATAAATCAACTTAATCAACAAGATATAAATATTTACGCATTTTTTTTTACCACTTAAGAAATAAAAAGAAAATCTTTAGTGAAAATGAAGAGATTTGGCAGCTAAGTCACCACATCGATTCGAGCATTGGATCCCGCCGAGTAAGGTTGTTTATAACCAAGCTCTGCACTACCATGTCTAATCAACGATTCGGACGCGGAGGGAAGGCTTTCCGACCCTCTCGCGAACCAGATCTAAATCTCGCTGCGATTGAAGATGATACGAAGAGATATGCCCAGCGTTTTCTGGATAAGAATTCTTCGTCCTTTGATATAGAGTTCGAGCGTGCACAAAGAGTTGCGATCAACATTGATGTCGAGATAGCAGAATGTCGCCGACGAAAGTCTTATTCGACAAACTACCTCGAAAACCTGTACAAAACGAAATTCTTAGCCAGAGAATTGCTGATTATCAAGTATATTAGAGACTCCAAAAATATTCCATATCCTATTCCAGACCCAGTTTCAAAGCCTACTGAGCCTGAAAATACTTCAAAGCTAGATGACAGCATGGAACCTGCTGAGAACTCTACAGATAACCTGATAACATCCTCAGCCGATACTCCATTAATCCCAGAAGAGCCAACCCTAGTTGAAGCTACAAATAACATCGAAAAGCCAATCTCTACCACCACCCCAGAGACTGACTCCACTACTACAAAAGCTTCAAAAAAGAAGAAGAAAAGAAAGAAGCGCAGTGTCAACTCGGCGACACAAAAATGCACAGATCCAGAATCAGACAGCGAACCCCTTCGCCCGGAGAAAAAGATAGCCTCCACACCTACAGTGGAAGACTCCCCATCTGATACTACTACAACTGCTGCCCCGGCAAACGTCGAGACTCCAGTTGAATGCAAAGAGACGATGGAAATTCTACAATCCACCCGTAGAAATTTGAAAGCTCTCATCCGAGGACTTAGTTCCGAAGTCGAAATCACAGATCTCGAAAAAGAACTCACAGTTTTTGAGCAACGGCCAATCAGAATAGAACAACTGAGGAAGAGGCGTGGCCAGGAACTTAAGCTCCTCTCCCTCTACCTAGTCATCTTACCAGATAGTGAAAAACACAGAGACATCTTCAAAATCAAGAGACTTTTTGATACTCCTGTAAAGATAGAGAGATTTCGTGGCGGGCGCCACGAAATACAATGCTTCCGATGTCAGAAATTCGGACACACACAAAGGACATGCACTGCTGAGCCTGCTTGTATGAAGTGTGCAAATGCACACCTTACATACACCTGTACCAAATCTACAAGTGAGCCTGCGAAGTGTGTTAACTGCCTAGGTGAGCACACAGCCTGTTTTTCGGGCTGCGGTGCAAGACCCAAAAGAAAATCCAGGGGACATCCCACCAAGCCTACAAAAGCCTCGGACAAAGCCACCAGATTCTTGCTGTTATTTAAAGAAATGCAGCAACTTCTAAAATACCAAGACCTCATGAATCTACTCAGATCCCTGCTAGCCGACAAGCTCTAGTTCCAGTGATCTCCCCTTCAAGCAGATCTCCATCCAAGACACCCACAGCTCCCCTGTGGTTATCTCTTTTTAAGAGACATTACACTAGGCGCCCACGGGCACTACTACAGTTGAAGGAGTGGAGTGTCCGCTTCGCGGACAGGTACTTCGTACCGAACTTTAGTCTAAGTCAGCTAAGTATTAGACTGGGGAACACATTTTTTGTTGCAGTTATACAACTACTTGATCTTACCTTGTTCGAGTGTGGGAAATTTAAATCTGAAATAAGTTTTGTTCGGAAAGCTACAGATTTAAAAAAAATTTTTTTTAGAAAAAAGATATACTCAGTTTATTTTATTTTTTGTCTGAATATACTAGTTCATAAAGAACGCCTAGTTTTATATACATACATTTGTCTACTCATTTGAAAATGACACTTAACATAGAAATATGTGACCTTAACGTATCGCATCATAAACTGAAATCAGGTCAGTAGCGAACGATAGATTTCTGGTTTGGCCAAATGCAAAATCTCACGCTTTAAACCCAACTAATGATCAGCTTAAAAACAAAATCTCTGAGATTTTTTAATTTTTTAAAATCTTTTATAATTAATTAGTATTTTTTTATAATTTATTTCAAACGATACATTACTATTAATAATAAAAAATTATTTGGTTTGAAACACTCGGTTCCTTGCAATCACGTAAAAACTTACATATTCTGACATATTCCATTGAAAACAGGGATTTTAGAAGCTAAAGATTAAATATAGGGACCAAAGAAATAGAGACTTCTCGGAATCAATGCTAAATGCTAGCCCTGGCAATTTTTTTAGTCGAAATTAATTCACGAAAATGCTGACAAAATTTGAAATTCACATAAGTTCGCAACTATGCTGAGCTGAATTTCTAAAAGAACAGCAAATATAAGAAAATTGCTTACTCATTCTAAATCAACACTTCAGCTGCCGTCAAAATCAACCACAGGAACTAAATTAAGGGTTTGACTGTGATTAAAGGATGAGTTAGGCTTAGGTTAATTATAGTTTTTACATTGCAGGAATACACCATGAAAAATTATATTCACATTGAGAAATTTATAGAACTAAAATTAAATATCTGATCACGCCATATATTAAAGGGGGAAAGATTTGAATTTTTAGATAGTTTAGAACAGTGATTCTCAACCACTGAGCCGCGGCACTTTGGTGTGCCGCCAAATTTTAGAAATGTATATAGTAAAAATTATAATGTTTTTTTTATTGCGAGTAAAGTTTAAAGTAAAAAATATATATTTGAATATTATAACGAAGATTTTTCACTTTCACCGCTTCGTTACATATTTCTCTGTGTCTCGTTTCTGACCACAGATAGATATTACGGGAAAAGCTCAATTAATTGCATTCGTTCGGTTTATTCACGAAAATGATATAATTATTCAATTTTTATGTTGTCGTGATTTACTTAAATTTACAACTGACAAACATATTTTTGATGCAATTAGTTAATATTTAAAAGAAATTAACGTTTCGTAGAATTCATGTATTGGCATTTGCACAGATGGTGCTCCAGCTATAACTGGACATCTAAAAGGATTAGTAGCACATGTTAAAGAACTGAATGGGGTTACGCATCATGGATGAAAGCCCTTATATAGCAAGACGGAAAAGAGAAAAAACTGGTACATACAACTGCATTTCTTTCGAAAAAAATAAAATATCTGTAACTACCAAGATTTATTTTATGATACTATCATATATATAAAACTGCTTATTTTCCGAGATAAAGTAGAAATTAGTGAATAGTTTTAAAAACAAATAAGTTAACTCCTCCCAAAAACCAGTTATAACTGAAAAGGGTTTACTACCAGCCTTTCCTTTTTTCCGTCTCGCTTTCACGCCTGTTACGCATTGTTTTTGCATCGAGAAGCACTTTTTACAATATATTTGCCATCATAATTGAAAATAGTTCTGAAACAATGTGTTAAAATGGTTAATTATATAAAATCAAAACCATTAAAAAGTCGCTTATTTAGTAATTTATACCAAGCTATGGAAGCTAAGTTCGAATCCTTGTTACTGCATACGGAAGTAAGGTGGCTATCCAGAGGAAAATTTTATCGCGTGTACTGGAATTAAAGACGAAATGAAAATGTTTTTTGAACAAAATAAAAATTATGATTTTGTTCATTTGTTGGAAGATAAAATATTGTGTGTTAAACTAGCTTACTTATCAGACATTTTTGTTATTTTTAATAACATAAATTCAAGTATGCAAGGACCGAAAGAAAATATATTAAACTCAACAGATAAACTGGTGGGATTCCAAAAACAAATAACTTTATGTAAGAATAAAGCTCAGGAAGGATATTTGGAAAAGTTTGCGTCAAACGAGAAAAAAAAACTGTTAAATGTTGAAGGCGATTTGAGAGTAGCATTGTCATTTTTACGACCAAATATAAATGAAATTATCAAAAAACATCAACCTCTAATGTCTCATCAAAAATATTCTTATTATTCATTTGTAATTAATCCCTTTATAAACGTTGTTTTTGTTTACATATTATATTATTTTATTTTACATTCCAAATTATTATCAGGAACTATTTTACACAGTGTATTATAGGTAAGTACTAAACAACTTTTAAACTTATATTTTTTTGTGTGCCGCCAAATTTTGAAATCGTTAAAAGTGTGCCGTGACAAATAAAAGTTTGAGAATCACTGGTTTAGAAAGTTCTAAATATTCCCTTAGAAGTTTCGATATTCTTTACCTAATGCGTTACAGAATTGCTAAAAAAACAGGAAAAGGTAACAATTTATTTTAAATTTCCACATTCTTTTTTTGTGCTCATATATAGAAGAAAGGAACATTCATAAATTATCCACTTAGTAAGCTTTCCTCCAATTCATTCATTTTGTATAAACTATTTTGGAATTGTTTGAGAACTATATATGCTCTTATATTCTTCTTGTTTTTCAAAACAAATTAGTTTTGTTCTTCTACATTATGATCACGTGTTCTCAGCTGAGTACCGGAGTTGGGAAGAATGAAAGTTGTTCACAAAGAGAGATTTACCTGATTTAAAAAAAATGTGAACAGTGTTTTTCATTCTACTTCATCAGGGTCGGTAGTAATTACCAGCTTGAATGAGAATCGTAAGTTATAAATAGGGTGCTTTTGAAATTCGAAACCAAACTGAAATCAAAGCAGACGAATTTAATGGAAAAAATCGTTTCTTTCCCGAATTGATTTCTTGTCTCGGATGAAAATGCCTTGGGAGATTCAAGTAGTAACTTCAGTTACTCTTTTGGCTTTTCTTCAAGGTCAGAAAGTATCAGGTTCGAATCTCAATTTTTCATTTTTACTCTTTTTTACTTAATTTTTAATTGGAGCTTTTTTATGTGAGGATAAAGCTATGAGTTTTATTTTGGTCTTTACAACAGAAATAAAATTCTAAAATGAAAGCAATCTTTTAATAACTACTCTGCAAATTTTTGTTAAAGTAAATTTTAATTCGAACGTCATAACTGTTTTTTAACTGGGATGTTTCCATATTGGCAACTTTTAGCGTCAACTACAATTGACTAAAAACCAAAGGGATTTCAAATGTGCAAAATTTAAAATTTTTTTTTAGAGGTTTGCCAGAGGAGCTAATTTAAAATCCAGCGGCCTTAAAAAACTTGCTCTCTTTTTCGGAGATTTTCCTCTTGGTCGTAGTTAGTCGCAATTATAATGTTAACTTTTACTTCTTTTGAAATTTATTGCTTGAAGCAAAAAAGAATCAAGTTTTTTTTTTCATTTAAGGAAATACCAAACATGAGAGCGAGTCGTTAAAGGCGGCGGGATTGGAAAATCGCGATTAGACGGACCTGGGCTCTCGTTTACAGGAAGAAAAAAAAAAAAGTTTCTGGTTCATGCGAGCTCGCATTCATAATATTTTTATTAACTTTTTCACAATTTTTAAACAAACGTTTGGTTCTATTATTAAATATAAAAAATTTTAAATTTATAAGATATAAAAATTTTAACAATCTGCTTCTTAAGTCCGATGCTTTTGCTTAGCGAGTGAAATGTTGGGAGTAACTGTTGGTTTTGCTTTTCTCTTCGCTTTTTCTTTCACAGGTTGGTGATAGAAAAGTTTTTAATTTACTAATTTTCTTGTTTAGACGTCAAAGGCCGAGTACGAGAATGCAACATTTGGCCTTTATCCAACGTATATTTTAAACGGACTCGGTCTCTAAGTAACCCGCTGTATCACGCGTTTTAGTTAAAATTACTCGGGTTCGGACACGGACCCTCCAAAGCAATCTCGTGCTTATCTCTAATGGCTACCAGTTAAATACTTCAAGCTGGTCCCTTTTTGTAATTTTTTAAAAAAAGTTTTTCACGGGTTACTGCTTGGCAGTTGCCAAATCTTAGTGGTTAATTTGAAGCAGGTACCGGTACAGAAATCTTCCCCGTTTCTTTTTTTGAACTTAACCAATTTGTGTCTAGTGTCCTTTCTAAAGCTATTAATTATAGGTTAAAAATTAAAGGGTTGATTATCATTGGGTTATTTTATATGGCCGGATTAATTAATGCCCGATTATATATAAAGCGGTCTTTACATGAAAAAGTAGTTTTTACTCATATTTTTTAAACTAATTGGATATTTCTTTCTTTTACCTACCACTTAAAATTAAAAAAAGCTTTGACTTCGGTTCCAAAATGTAAATATTTATATAATTATTATATTACGCAGGGCCCACCCGCGCTAAACATTCGCTACCTCGCTAAATGCGATGAAATCGTAAATTTGGCCAATAAAATTGTGTTTTGGCGGAAGTATTGGCGAATCAAAATTACGCAAAATGAATTTTTCTAAACATATCAGTATTTTTTTATTCGATTAGAGTAATTTTAGGTAGATGTGTCACATACCTAATTAGAATTGGGTCCAAATAATATAAGCATGAAACAAACTACCGTAAAATAGTTTTCTATGGGAAAAACATAAATCATAAAAATTTTTAAGATTTACATTTGTCGAAGACTTTCGAAACTTGGCGAATACTTTTGATGTTTGGCTAATTTATTGGCTGATAATTTGAAATCCTTAGATTGGGCGCTGATTACGGTAGACTGACTGATCTATCCAGTTTCTGCCAAATAAATACTAATAATGAAGCATTTGAGATACCGCCTTTTTCTTTCTTCTCTTAAAAAGGGGGAGGGGAAAGAAAAAAGAAAGGACTCAAGTCACTAGATTAAAAGCGAAGAAATCAATTCAATACTGAAGTAGTAGAAATCAATGTTCTTCCATTTCTTAGATAAACTTAGTTTTCTTAGTAATTTCTTATTATGATGAAATATTTGAGCACTGACCTTAGCCCGCACCACACCATAATAAACTATATCCGATTTTGTCAGGAGGACAAGATTCTTAGTTTAAATTATTACTTTTGTTAACTACAGTTACAGTAAGATGCTTATCGATTTTTGAAATGTTAATATCATTTTAAATTGATAGTATTCTAAAAAGGATATTAAACTAAATTTAATTCAGAGTAGTAAAAAGTATTTTAATAAGTGAAAAAAATTGGAATTAAATGTAATTTTTTGAAAAATTAGTAGTTTCAACTAAAAAATTTTTATTTTATTAAATAACAGGCGTCGAACAGCTGACCCAATTCTGAATTTAAGATAATCAACTCTACAGCTTTGTAATTTTGAACCCAATCCAGAAGACAAGGGAACTCCTGGATCAAATATTGGGAGAAATTTGCCTTCAAGGAGGACTTTTTGATGGAAATAATCTGTATTCGCGTTATGTGGGCAAGAAACCGCGAAACCTCCAGCGGTTCGATGGTAAGGGATTTCTAATCTATGATCCGACTACCACTGATGATATTCTACGTTAGTACTGCGGTCGGAGCGAGCCGGGAGCAGAATTCGTATCAACCATCCATTGTTCAAAACTGAATCCCACCATTGGGAGGCGAACGCTCTATCCTCTAAATCACCGCGGATCTCAACTAAATTTTGAAGAAAAGAAATGAAATTATCATTTACTTTAAAAGTTTTCTTAATTGTTTTCTCTCCTTTTTTTCAATTTTAATTTCAGGTGTTAGTCAGGAGTCAACCTACGTGATAGAATGCATACGAGATATGATCCCAACACAGGTGAGTTATAAAAATTTTTAGATCACTTTTTATGAAAAGAAAAGATAGTCCTCAATGCTTGGGAAGTAATTCAAGTTTTCTTCCCACCAAATTTAACCTTTTATTGTCATGCAACGAAAAACTGCTGAATTTTTATATCAAGTATAAAAAGAAAATATTTTTTAGGGTAAATTTATTAATGTATTATTATTTATTGATTGTAATTAAAATATTTTTATGAAAAGAAAATATTACATAATTATGGGAATTAATTAATCCTCAATGGTTTAGAAGTATTTCAAGTTTTATTTACACCAGGTTTAAGATATTTTTTAATGCAAAGAAAAATTTGTATTTTTATATCTAATATAGAAAAAAAAAATATTTATCTTTTTAGGAAAAATTTATTATTTGTAATTAAGTAAAAATATTTTATGTATATATATATATATATATATATATATATATATATATATATATATATATATATATCAAATAAACTAGAATTAAATTCCATTGTAAATATGACAACAATAAGAGAGTTAAAATTAGTAAAATGAGTTTTTTCACCACAATTGGTCCTCGCCATCTTGGATTTCGCGTAAAATTTCAAATTTGTGTTTTCTCGATATTTTTTGTATTTAAAATTTTGACGATATGGTATTATTAGACAGTACAATACCTTTCAAAAAAGTAAAAAATAAAGAGTTCGCTTCAGTGGATTACAACTAATAGTGCTTCCTAATTTTTAGATATTTGCGATATTTGGTGGTTTTGAATAAGTCTTTTAAAATCACAAAGTTTCTCAGTAATTAAAATCTAATTTTATTACAGTTTAAACTGTTGATAACCAAGTAGTATGATGCTAAAAAATTCCTTTAAACTTAAATATTACAAAAAAGATCTAAAAACAGGCAACTGTATACTATTTAATTACTTATCAAAATCTGCTGATTGCAGAATTGAATTGGCATAAGTTTCTCAAGGAAAAAAAATAAAAAAAAATAATAATAAATAAATAAAATCTAAAATTCCGCACGTTGTATATTTTAAATTGTGATTAGGCGGTGGCCTTGTATTCAACAAGCATCGACATACCGACTTGTATTACATAAAAAATAGAGTAACTATCGATCCATCATCAGTTTATTTGTGAAAATTAAATAAAGAGTATTAAAAGCATATTTAGAATTCCTCCTCTCTCCTCTCCTTTGACAGTCGAGTTCGATGAATGGTGTTTTCAGTAGAAATGTAAACAATAACAATCTCGAGCTGTATGCCTGCTCTAGTTCCAGTTAGAAAGTTTGCAGCGGCTTACTACATGTTATTCTGTGAGGAGATATTTTCAAACGGATAATTTTGTTTTCAATAAAAGAAATAAATTAGATAATATCTGAGCTCAAATCTGTCGTATTTCATAAGATATTAATGTTATTATGTAATTCTGGTGAGTTTGAAGTGAAAAATTGTTTTAGTTATTTATTGTTAAAAAAGGTGACATGGTTGGTAGATTTCGAAAACCTCGCTTTTTTGGCAGTCTTGATTTGGCCTCTTTCCATTTGTTTATTACTGTTTGTTCGTGTTGACAGCTATGCACCATCTTACGTTAGTGTTAGCATATTGTTCGAAGAGCAAGATTAAGTTTAGTGATAAGTATTCAAATACCACGTTTTGTACGTTTTACCACCAATGGTAAAATGTACATGAAAAATTGTGTTGGTAAATAAAAAATTGATCAATTAATAAGTCAGGTAAAACCTGTCTGGTGGGGGAATTTGTGAGCCAAATGGCTTTAAAATACACCCGAAACAGTAACTCGGAAATATAAGCGGCATACAGCCTGCAGCGCTCCCTAGTGTCGAAAACACCATCCATAGGGTGAGGAAAGGCCTCTTAAGGTATCATATATGGCGACATTAGTTCGTTATAACGGTTAATGTATTATACAATAATGTAATTGATTGTGACTGAAACAGAATAGTAACAGAAATGACAAAATTATAACAATGGACATATTAGAATTTCTTTTTAGAAATTTGAAAAGTTGTTGGTTTACTTGATATTATTATTGTTGTTCGAAAAGTGACGACTTTTTATCTGATTTCTTTAAAACTTTTACCAGCAATTCATGGAACATATTTTAAAGATTAACTTTATGCAAAATGAACATAATATCTAGAACTATATTAACCCGATTCTTATATTAGTTACATCTAATATTAATCGCTTACTTTTTCGTATTAAGTATTTTTTCTTTATCTTCTAAAAATTATTTTAAAGTTATTTAATTCTCTATTCTAAAAATAAGTATCGCAAGTTAAGACTATCTTCTTTGCAGGTATACAATGAATGTTGCCACCGGGAAAATAATTGCACAATAGTCAGACAGCAAAACAGAGTATGTATTGTTTTCACTCTCTATTATCTATATTTAATCATGCTAAAAATAAATTAACTTGAAACACTTAATAAGAAAAAAAAATTATCTAGTCTCAAATGTAAGGGATTTAAAACATTAGTTTAAATATGCTAATATAAGCAAAGGAAACTATTATAAGTGTTTCTAATATAATGTTAGAGCAGATATCACTGAACTTTTTAGCCAATGGACCCCTTTTAAAGAACAATATATAATCAGTGCTAAAAAAATTTTTTTCAAAATTTATTTCCCAGATCTATAACTTTTACTTAAAAGGTGAAATAAAGCATGTCAATTAGTAATTAATTAAATGCGCGATTCACGTAGGAATGCATAGCAATAACTGCCAAAAAGATGGTTGAATAATAACTTAAAAATAAAGAAAGTCAAAAAGTGATTAATTATATGAACGATTAACTCACGAGTCGTATGAATCAGGAGAAATAGCATAGAAACAACTATGATTTGCAATAGAATCTGCGAAATTTAGGGTGCCAATAATTGATGACTCAAATGTGCGGTTCAAAATTTTTCCACTAATAAAAAATAGTATCCTCAAAAAACGGTTTTTTCCTTTTTTTTTCCGTTTAGAACTTTACATCAACAGTCGGGCGGGCTGCAGGTGGTACACCCGTAATTTAAATCAACAGGACACTTCAAAAACTTCAGTTTATAATAACTAATTAAAATATTATTACAAATAAATCAAACAATTCATTTCTAGCTCTATTATTGCATTAAAAAGTTTTAATACAAGCAAATGTATGATACAAATGGTAGGACTGAAAAACAAGCTAAGAAAATCAGAAAAATTTCAACACTATTTTATTTTCTAAAATTTAAAAAATCTTTTTTCAATAACTACAATGAACTTTCACTTTGTTCCTAGCTTGTATTTCGAACAATTCATAAGAAATATAAGATTTTTAATATGCCTTTTACTGCTATATTCTATTTACTAATGCAATTCAGAAAAATCAAAGCTTATCAACAATATATTTATAATAAATTTGAAAATGCTTTGAAAATTTTTATGTCAATTATTTCTTTTAAAAAACGTAATTAATCAATGAGTAATTATTATTATTTTTGAAAAGAAATTAGTAGAACGTAAAGAATAAAATATAATAATATATAATTTTATAATAAAACAATATATTTATAATAAATTTGAAAATGCTTTAAAAATTTTTAAATCGATTATTTCATTAAAAAAAACGTGATGAATCAATGAGTAATTATTATTATTATTTTTGAAAAGAAATTATTAGTAGAATGTAAAGAATAAAATATAATAATATATAATAAAACGATATATTTATAGCAAACTTGAAAATGGTTTGAAAATTTTTAAGTCAATTATTTCTTAAAAAAAAAGTGATTTATCAATGCAATTATTATTATTATTTTTGAAAAGAAATTAGCGATCCCGAGTTTTTATCTGTTAGATCCTGTTATAACTGTTAAAAACTTTTCAGACTGAGTAAAAAAATGGTTGCCTTGTCTTCATTCTTTACATTCCACTTGATTCTTTTAGATTCTTGACCATTATTTTTAAAAAATAGAAGAATTTTAATAATTTGTATTAAATGTATCAATTCAAATGGGTTTTAAGTTTGAGCGATTCTGAGAAGCATAAGTGCGAGTTTCTTTTTCTAAAATTTGGTATACATTTTATCGCTTTATAATATTAATAATAAAAAAACTACATAAAATCAGATGTTAGTAATCATAGCACTTTTCAGTTAGCACAAGTGAGAAGTCGCCAAAATATGTAGACCTTTACTTATTTATTTAAACACTGAACAAAATGGATGTTTACACACACACAAAACCTAAAAAAAAAAGTTTTAAAAAAAAAAAAAAAAAAAAAAACAGTTGAATTTAACCAAAAATTACCAAAATTTCTCAATAATTGCCAGAAGTTTTAAAAATAAAGACACGCTTAAAAATTCGATCTTATTTTCTTTTCTAAAACGACACATACAACTTTTTTCTTCTTTTTTTTTACCAAAGGGTGTTCATATTTAATTAACGAGAAACTTTTTATTTCCTGACTTTTGATATAATATTGATTGCAAGTAATAAAGGAAATTTACAAAAATCAATAATATAACTGTTTTTAATTCGTACAATTCTTTAATTAAATGAATTAATATATACTGCCGATTAGAAGTTGTGCATCAAAACGTTCTATTTTATTAAGGATTTATTAATGTCTTTAAAACTAATTTAATACAAAAGGAGTACAATAATAAATGAATACAATAATATAAAATACTGGTAATATTAACTTTAAATGAAAGTTGTAAATTACAGGTTGATAACATTTCCCATTTACAAGTTGTTCTACAAAATATAATGAATAATTAATAACTTAGTTTCAAATATTTCTGTTAATACCAACGTCTAAAATCAGCATTGTAATACCTAATATTTTAAACTTTCTAATACTTAATATTTTAAGTAGTTAATTTATGCCAATTGAATTAACTAAAATTTTCGAATTTTTTTTGACCTATACAAAAAAGGAATGAGAAAAATATATTTCAGATTTATTTACTCACAGTTAAATGAAATTTCAGTTTTGTAATTTTTTAAGTACTAGAAATTGACAGTCTGACTAATGTTAAAGGAAAAAGTAAAACTTACAAAAATTTATTTGTATTTTGTTATAAGGTCAGTAGACAACTTGGTAAAGACATCAGTTGCTAATTCAATATTCTCTTTGATCCATGGTCTCCAATTAGGATTGATCAAAATTTTAGCAGCGTTAGATACTATAAAATCAAGCGCATAGGACTTCAAACGCTTGCAGTAAACAGAATCGGCAATGGTGATTATTTCACACGCGTTTTAAATAGACAAAACAGATATCATATAAGAAACGCATTCGTTTACCAACGATGACACTTCGTATTTATCAGCAGCAAACAATAACTTTTTAGCGCTTTCGTATTCCATTATATCCACAGTTTCAGTGTATAGAAATTCGAGAAAGGTTTTCATAGTTTTTCCATCTATATCTGTCACATTGACTATGCCAGTTTCGTTTTCCAACAGGTTTTGATCAAACATAGCTTCGAATACGGGTGATCGCGCTCTTAGGACGAGTTTATGGGCAGGAAAGTCCTCTTTTTGTACCCGAATAGTTACATCAAAATATTTTTTATTTATATAGAAACTTCGAAAATCATTCTGCATGGCAGAAATAGGACAGACTTTAGGTATTGCAATTGCACAAGGACAGATAAAAGAGGACTCGAAATAAAATGTTTGAATACCGTTAAAAGATATCCGTTTGTTTGAGACATAAATTTCGCACATCAATTTGAATTCTGATTTAATTTAATCGAGTTTACAAGCTTCAAAAAGATTCTTTGTCATGAAATCTGGAAACTTCCAGGTTTCCGCATCTTTAAACAAATGTCCAGCACGCTTAGAAGTGATTTTACATCCTTTTTTATCGCAAAGAGATATTTTAAACATTACTGGATGAGATAAATCAGACTGGTGTTCTTTCAGATGAATTAAAAATTGTAGACCGTCCAACAATGAAGTCAAAGTGATTTCAAAGTTGTATAAATCGTTGATTGGGAAAAACACACTTTCAGAATGTTGCAATAATAAAGGTGCTGTAATATCCCATTCAATAAGGCGTCGTTCTACATCAAGTAAAGTACAAGCTTCTGTTTTAAATATTCCTTGTTTTTTAAACTTATCACACTTAATTTTACATTGTAGAGTTAAGACATCTTCTTCCCAACCGTCCATTTCCTTAGTCAATTCATATATACTCATAAATTTGCACGACCCCCAAGTTCTGGATTTTTTAGTAAACACATGATTTTTAAATTTGCAACTCGTTAATTTGTTACCCATCATGTCCACTATATCTAAACTGAAATCAATAGCGGGAGTTTCATTTATTTCATCATCTGTTTGCTGCCATTCTAAATAATACGACACAAAGTGTTCATTTTTCTGCATTTTAGGGCTACCTTTAGGACTAAATGATAGATTCCATTGACATCCAACAATATTTTCCACAGCAAAAGAAGGACTGTCGATAAACGCACCTTTTTCTTGATAGCAAGACGAATAATTTTTAATTCTCCAGATAAAAATATATCCATTTTTATCTTCATTCGACATTCTCAGTTGCACAAACTAGCTGAAATAAGAACAATTATTCGTTACTCTTCTTTACGAGAAAGGGAAATAACCCTTTCCTTGATAATCACGTGTTATCTCGAGTCACGTGACAGCCAAGGTCAACCTTGAACTGTTCGTCACTGACTTTAAAGATTACTGCTATCTAGTGATGGGCAATAACAGGTATTTTCAAATAACAGGTTCCAGCTGTTATAATACAAAATAATACCTGTTCCAAATACCTGTTACAAAATAACAGGTCTTAGAAAAAAATCTTCAACTTTTTTATACTTGAAAGATAGTTTAAAATGGTAAGTATTTTTGTAACAGATACATATTTTTCTATTAATTTGACAATATTATTAGGAAAAGTATTTTTTTTCTATGGGTAAGAAAATATAGCGAAGGTATTTTCTAATTAATTTTTTAACAATATGGAAGCAATTATATATTAATTTCTCTTTTATTCTCCATTGTTTAAGTTCAGAAAAAAACTATGTTACATCCTTTTTTATGTATATATAGTTTTTTCTTTTTATGATTATACTTTAGAAGAGAAGGCAGTTCAAAAGATATCATTCAGAATTAATTTCTTACATTCGAAAACATTTCAAAAACATTTTTGTTAGTGTAATCAAATATAATGAATAATAATAGAAACAATAGTTTTCTTTACGAAATATAGCCCTTTTCCAATGTATTGTAGGGAGAAATAAGTGACAGCGAAAAAATTATTTTGCAAAATTTGCATCTTTTTTAACAATCATTAAATAATTTAGAAAGCTTAGAGAACTAAAAAAAGTTATTGCAATGTTCAAAAGTTATTGCAAGAGTTATTGTTTCTAAATAAAAAAGAATTTAGGAGTTCCCTATTACATTCTTTTGACGATATAACTAGAATATTTTCATTTCCACAAGAGGAAAAAAATGGAATAAAATTGTCTAAATAGAATAAAATACTTCATAAATATTGAGACAAATTTGAAATTAAAAAAAATTTAATATCTGAATTTAAAACGCAACATTGCATAACATTATTGTTAAATCAAAACAGTTAAGTCAGATATTACATTCTCTACATGAGAAGATATAGCCAACATTTTTTATAATTTCACAAAAAGAAAAAAGAAAGAGAACTTAAAATACAGATACAGACAAAATAGAAATTAAAACAATATTAAATTTCAGAATTTAAGCTGATCACTGCGTAGCATTATTTTTAAATCAAAACAATTCAGAGATTAGACATAACATTCTCTATATGAGAAAATATAGCCAACATTTTTTTCATTTTACAAAAAGAAAAAATTAATAGAACTTAAAATACAGATTTAGACAAATCAGAAATTCAAAAAATTTAAATTCTGAATTTAAAGCACAACATTGCATAACATTATTGTTAAATCAAAACAATTTAAAAGTCAGACATTACATTCTCTATATGAGAAAATTTAGTCAATTTTTTTTTTTTTTTTCATTTTACAAAAGAAAAAAGAAATAGAACTTAAAATAAAGATATAGACAAGTTAGAACTTTTAAAAAAATTATTCACTGAATTTAAACACAACATTGCGTATCATAATTTTTAAATCAAAACAATTTAGAGATTAGACATTACATTTTCTATATGAGAAAATATAGCCAACATTTTTTTTCATTTTACAAAACGAAAAAATTAATAGAACTTAAAATATAGATTTAGACAAATCAGAAATTCAAAAAATTTAAATTCTGAATTTAAAACACAACATTGCATAACATTATTGTTAAATCAAAATATATAGAGGTTCTAGTTGCCTAACAAAATTTGTAAGTTTAAATATATAAATAAAGCTGATTAATTTTAAATCATTTGTGAAATCGAATATCTAGTAAACAAAGTTGTGTTTAAATTACTCTTTTTTTTAACTCCTACAATTTTGGCAGGGGCCCCTATTTGCTGCCGCTCACCAGCCCCCATGATTACTTCGCAACCATCGTCGTTTCTTTTTGCGAAACAGATCGTTTTTCCAGATCTGAAGGTACTCGCTTAATTTAAATATATTCTCTCCTTCGTTTAACCCCCTAACTACAATTCCCCAAAGATTTGTTTTGTGATTATTATTACGATCCCTTTGTTAACTAATCACTTCATTCTAATGCCACTTTCGTAAAATTATTTATATTTTCAGACATAATAAATTTAGTGAATTTTACTGAAGGTGATTTATAATTTCATTTACTTAAATACCTAAAAGTAGTCTAACTGTGCATGCATTGCAACCTAGTTCAATGCAACTTTTTAAATAATTCGAATAACATCATTTTATAGTTTTAAACTAAAAAAAAATATATGTTTACCAAAATGTAATTGATTCAGTTTTACCAATTTGCACGAGCTAAAACATTTAACAAATTAAATACAACTAGAGCATAATCCGATATTTTTTTAAGCATTTCTAAAAAAAAATTAACTATTCAAAATAAACACCAGTATACGAACTTAGCATAAGTTTTAAAGAAACAAGCCTTTTTATAACAATTCTAAACTTTTCTTGGATTATTTGATTAATATTTTCCTTTTAAAACAATTAGCACATTAATTTAAAAATATTACATACTATGTAGCCTTTAATGATAATTTTTATGTCAAGTAAAATTCAAACTATTAAGGGACGAAAATTCACCCAATTAACTGTAATAGATTTTTTTTCCTTCCCTACTGAATATTATCATTTAAAAATATATTTTCTTCAAAAATTCAAAATGAATAAATCTTTTAAGCAACAAAATAATAGGCAATGCCAGAGAGACATCTATTTGTATGCGAGCGAACGAAATTCAGCGAAATAACAAATCACTTTTCACGTAGAACATTGATTGAATTACCACAACAAATAACTACTGATGAGAGTTAATTCGCAACCTCGAAGGTCACGGTCGACCTCGAAAACGAAAGCCGAAAAAGAAACCCGCAGCGAAAGCTAGGAAGGTGGGGGGCCAATGGCGTAAAGAGGTGCCTGGATTCTCCAAGTAAAACTCCTTGGTTAGATGGTCCCAAAAGATGATTGTAATTAATGCAGTAAACACAGTAGGCAGCAAAAAGAACCAATAAAAAAAATGTGGAGCACTTTCAAGTAAATGCAGGCCACAGTTACTCTATTGTAAACAATTCACTATTTCAAACAAAATATTCTGAATTTTTTATTAAATGTATAAAATTTAAAAATTCAATTACCTAAAACTTCATTACTTAACTTCCTAAAATAGGTTTCTAATAAAAATAATAGCGATGTAATTAGTTTTAGAGTCCTTAATCGCTAACTTTAGGCTTCCTTTGGCTAAAGGTTAGGAATTATTTCTCATTTTTTTCCTTTCATTAGTTTCATTTACGTTTCTATTTCAGTAGATAAAATAAATAAAAGTTATTTTATCATTCACAAAATATCATTTGATAGATTAACACGGAAAAAAAATATTTACATATTATTCTACTACTCTTCATCCTCTCTCTGTACTATTGTACTACCCTTTATGCTTCGTCATCTGCATAAACATCGAAAGTCACAACTCTAAAACTTAAAATTTTTATATCTTAATAAATAATAACTAGATTTTTTAGGAATTTCAGAAATTATATAAAAATATTGTACTATGTAGTTTAAATGATTTCGTATCTATATATACATAAGTTCACCATATTAAAGTATACGGAGTGCAAAAGGATTAAAGATAGGGAGAAAAATATAGTGTTTGGTAATATAGCTAGCATATAAAGAAAATATAGTGTTTAAATATAGCTTCAATAGAATATACTAAACATACTAAGATATCTAGAACATACTAAATATAGTTTTAATAATTTTAACAACCCCTTTTTATATTGAAATAAAAAGTAAAAATATTTATTGCTTGAAAACAAAAAAAAAATGCGAAAGAGAGAGTGTAAGACTTAGGAGAGAAGAAATTAAACAATAAGACTCATATTTTCTAGGAAAATTTCGTGAATTTTTTTTTTTTTTTCTATTTAACTTGTAGGAAACATGGAAATAGGAAATATGGAAAATGCAATTATAAACAACCTGCCCCCCCCCCCATATGCCCGAAAACCCAAAGGGCATGGAAGACAGGTCACCGTGCCCGGCATTGTTGCAAATTAGCTTAAACTGCAAAATAGTAGGAAAGGCTGTGACAAAATACCATCTGTTCCAAAATACTAGCTATGAAAAAATATCGCCTGTTCCAAAATACTAGCTGTTAAAAAATATCACCTGTTCCAAAATACTAGGCTGTGACAAAATATCACCGGTTCCAAAATACTAGCTGTGAAAAAATATCGCCTGTTCCAAAATACTAGCTGTGACAAAAATATCGCCTGTTCCAAAATACTAGCTGTTAAAAAATATCGCCTGTTCCAAAATACTAGCTGTGAAAAAATATCGCCTGTTCCAAAATACTAGCCTGTGATAAAAATAACAGGCTGTTCCGATATAGCATGTTTAAAATATTAGGTGGTAGTTTTAATAATATATTAATAATAGGTTGTTAAGACACAGAAGTAGAACCACAAGGGGGGGGGGGGGGCTAGCAGTTGACTATCAATAATTTTCAATTTTTTATTTATTTAAACCTTAGAAAGGCTATTTTTTATTAAGAAATTTAAGACACCCTAAATGTGTTTTAACAATATAATTGCAGAATAATCATTTTCTTAGGAGTGAAAAAAAAAAAGGCATTTAATGATTTACTTCGGACGCAAAATAATTTTAACGAAACGAAATGTAAGTACTATTATTAATTTATGATTGGAATTAATATTTAAGTTTATAGAACGACATCTAGTTTTATTAGAACTAAATTTTATGACTTCTATTACAGCTCTTTTATTTTTTAGACTATGAAAACACAGAAATTGAGATTTACCATGATTTCACATATACGTTACAAAACTTATCGTATGCTACTCACGTCCCGCAGTGGACTGATCGTTCAATTCTGCTACACGGTTCCCATCAGATCACCGAAGTCAAGCATCACTGGCTGCCGTCAGTGTGCGGGTGGGTGACCACTTGGATCTGTCTGCGTAGAGACCGAGGGTGTGCGGTACGGGTCCTCGTTAAACTGTTTTACCGTAAAGTGCTCCAATTCGCGCGCAGGTCGTCGGGCTACCGAAGCGGGGAGGACATCCCCTCTGCAGAGGATCAAAATTGTGATGGCACGTCTTCAGATCATCCTCAGGGATACTTCCCAAACCGTCGCCAATAGCCCATTGTGCAGCTTTTGTGCGACATAAATGAACTACAACGTATGCTACTCACGCGAGAAGTTTTTAATTCTTGCTGACACAAGTAAGCAGTTTTTAAAAGTCTATAAATTGCTTTTAAGTTTAGAAATATCATGTTTACACTTACAGGGAGGGGGAAAAAAGACTGTTGAAAAAAATTTGTTTTATTGATTGGATTTTCACGTTTTAAGTGTACGTATAATAAAATACATTCTTTGACTAAACCGATCGTTTTTTCGATGAATTTGGGTTATTTGTTTTTCCTTTTAATTCTATTCGGGCTTGTTAATTTTACTTTTTACGTATTCCATGCAAAAAAAAAAAAAAAATTAAACGAATTAAAAATTTTTTATTCATTATTATAAAATTTGTTTAACTAATGGAAATACAATGTAATCTTTTTGAAATTATTTCTTTATTTATACTAATTTGTTTAATAATGGTTGAAACAATTTTGAATACCAATGCACATTAACTCATGTATCATTTTAAACTATGTAATATTAAATGACAAAATGCAAAATTCGAATGAAGTCAAGTCTTTTTGAAATTTTTTAACTTAGAAACGATTTGATCAATAATGTTCAAATTTCGCATTTTAAAATTACACAGTTAAAATGATGTAAAATTTACATAGCTTAAATTTTAGTTTTCTTCTAATTATAAATAACAAACAATAATAAATAATTATTTAAAATTAATTTTTACATTCAAATTTCTTTGGATTAATATATTTTATAATTATGTGATCAATATTTCCAACTAGCTTTAAAATTTATTGAGATATGGCGATAAACTGAAAAAAAAGTGAATAATAATACTAATTGTACTTAAACTTAGGATTTAAACGACCGCTTTTTTGCTTAAATTGTCGGGACCATACTTTACAGATAGTGACTCACCCTCCAAATCAAAATTTGTTGAATAAAAGATATTATTATTCAAGTAAAATAGTTTTTGTGTCTGGTTCGATTCTGTATAATATTTAATGCTTGCTAATTAGCATATTTAGGGTTAACCTTAATATATATATATTATATATATATATATATATATATATATATATATATATATATATATATATATATATATATATATATATATATATATATATATATATATATATATATTATAGATTGAACTAGAGAAAATAAGCTATATAAACATTTTTAGAATAATTCATTTGATTTTAGCAAAGTTACTCGTTAAATTATTAGATTTAAAACAGCTCCAAAAAATTATAATACTAGAAATACAAAACTTAAGTTTTGTATTTCTAGTATTATAATTTTTATAGACCCTCGCAATGTCTGGCTACGGCCCTGTAATAATAAATAAAACTTAATTTTTTTTTATTATTATATACTGTACAAAGATTGCCAAAAAAAAACAAAAAAAAAACAGTTTAACATTTTAAAAAAAGTAGAAAAATAAATTTTTGCCAAGATAATTGAATTAAAATTTTTGCCTAGTATTTTGGAACAGGCCTTTGGAAGTAACCTGTTATTTTTATAACAGGTATGATTAAATAACAGGTTCCAAATACCTGTTCCAGAAAATATTGGACATCTCTACTGCTATCAAAAAAGCTCAATTTTGTTTTCGATTTCTACCGAATACAGAAAAAGAATATTAAGAAGAGACTAACCCTGCTACATATCCACGAATAGTCAAACAGAAGACACTGAATATTTCTCAATTTTCTTTCATTCTTATTTTGAACAATGTTTATAATAATTTGTTGAAATTAATTTTAAAAAAAAACATTCATTAATATATTAAATTATTGATTTAGGAAACTCCGAAACTCGATTAAACTAATTTAAATGGACTGTTTTAATAATTGCTCTTTAAAAATCGGAATTGTGTCGCTATGCGAAATAGAGTCCATTAATTTAGCTGTTAAGGTCATAAATAAGGAAAGCTGTTGGGGTCATAAGCTGTTGGGGTCATAAATAAGGAAATTATATATCGGGTGATCCGATATCATCGCCCCTAATATTGAATTTTTAGAATCATTGTCAAAAATAAACTAAATAGAGTTGCAAATTACAGTGAAGAAGGAGCAAAGACATTACTTAAAGTAGACAAATCAGTATTGAGGAAAGTGAAATTAAAAACAACAAAATCAGTTAATCTGAGTGCTTGATAAAACTTGGAAGTTTCTTCTAATAATAACATTTCACCTTTCACCTCTTCGCGTTTCTTCCGGCATCGACAGGTTATGATGTTTTTAATATCTTCTTACTTGTTAACAGTGGCGTCATGACAGAGGGGAGGTTGTCATACAACCTAGTATTTACAGGAAAGAGATTCCAGACTGATTAATTTATTCTGTGAAAAAGTTAAAAAAATAATTATCATCATGATTCTTTTTAAAGATTACAAGGGCTGAAAATAAGGACATTATAAGAGAAATATCGTTGGAAGGGGAGTTTCGCATCCGCACTTTTTCTTGTTAAGGGCCACACTTAATAATTTTTTTATTCTACCACAGTCGTTGTACCCAATTTTGAATTTACGTTGACCCATGTTCAATTTCATAGACTTGTAATTTTGAAACCGATCCAGAAGACAAGTGAACTCTTGGATTGGGAAAAATTTGGCTTCGTGAAAGTCTTTTTTTTTGATAGGACTAGTCCGTATTTGCGTTACATGGAGAGGAAAACCACGGAAATCTAACCACCCACTGTTAGCTTGGCGGCAAGGGGACTCCTATGCATGGTTCGTCTACCAGTGAAGATATTTTATGTCCGCACTGTTGTCATTACAAGCCGGGTGCGAAATTCGTGTCACCCAGCCATTGCTGGGATTCTAACCCGGGTCATCATTGGGAGACGGGCGGTCTTGCCCCGAGCCACCACGACTCTCACTTATTTATTTAGTGAAACTCTAAACATTCCTCTTTAAAGTTGTTTTTTATTTTTATTTTATCGCTAGCACCGGCATAGCATCTTCATTTGATACTGAAATTGAACAGTAGACTGAAAAACCTAGTCGCGGGGCGTTGTGTGCCTTGTTCAAGATAAAGGCCGCGAATTTTATATGCATCAGGTCCTTATAAAGAAAGATTTTGCTCTCAGGAATTTATTAAAAATTAAAAGGGTATCACAAATACTTTTTTCACGTACTTTTTTTTAAATAGAAAAAAAGTGATACGAAATATCGTGATAGAAGTTATTGCAATTGTTTAATAAAATATTATATATAATTATGGACTCCTAATGTATTCAGTAAAAAAAAGCACATAATGACTAAATTATTATGTTAGAAACAAACGTTACGCTTACAAACATTACGGTTACTTCAAAATATTGGAATGAAAATTGTATTTTTATAGTCATTTTTTAACAATTATTTTTATTTAATTCTTCTTTTATTTATTTTTTACGGACTGTAAAGTTTTTAGGTATATAAAGATTAAAAAAAAATTACGTAAGTCGTATAGTATCTATGGTTTCCGTTGTCAAAGAATTTAATGCGATAAATTACAAAATGTTTATTCTATTTAATATAATGTAAGTTAATGTAAGTTAAATTCAAATGAGAATTATGTACAAATATACTTGAGAAATTGGTCAAACATAATAACTATTTACATTGTATACATAATATTGAACGATGTCAAATTTAAAGTCATATTTAAGTAACAGGTTAATAATAAATATTTGAAGTATATACACAGCATCTTATTTGTAAATAAAATTTGGTAAAATACAATTATTGTTTGTGAAAGTTAACACTATGCATAATTATAACTGTTAATAAACAGTGTTAGTTATTTATAGTTTTATTCCTTTCATAAAAGGGTAAAGATGAAGCTAATGCTAGTTTTTCTTTTAAAATTTGCAGTCCTTATTCGTGCTTTGTTTCAATATTTTTATAGCAAAATATTACCTTTTTGTTATATTTATCTATTTTTATAGTCAGAAATAATATTTGATACTTAAAGGTACATTAAATGCAACGATAACTTCTTGTAATACAAAAATAAAATCAACGCTAACATTCGATGAACATGATTGTGTACAAAGCTATCAACAGATTAGAATTCTGAGAAAAAAAAAGCAGTTTCTGTACTCAATTTATGCAATTAGTGAAAGGGGCTAATGTGATGTTTATTTCTTTTTTCAGGCCATTGATTGTATGAGCAGAATAATAATGGTAAGCATTTCATTATTAACAATGGTTACCCAACAGTTGGGTCTTTTATGTTCGTGTCCTACTTTTGTTTTACGTGCCAATCTCAGAAAATTGATTTTTGTTTTACTTCTTCATCTTTTTAAGTCTGATTTTGTGTCACAAGGTGAATGTATTGTTTTTATGATAATACAAATCTAAAAATTTATTTATTTCTCCATCCCCTACGCAAATTATTATTTGTAATTATATTGATTTTAATTTTTATCAACCTGGAGTATTATTTATGATACCATAAACAAATTCAAGGATATTAAAGTCGATAATTTTGCTTAAACAAAGTTGATGTTTTATTTTGTAAGTTATAAATAAAACTAAGAAGAATAAGCTACGCAAAGTGAATTAATATCATGAAAAATAGTTTACTAGTTATAATGAGATAGTATTAATAGTAAAATGTATTAGTCATAGAAGAACGACACATATGCCTATTTGGGTGGACTCTACCAGAAACAATTTAAAAAATGGTAATAAATACATCATGAAGCTGTTGGAAAATGTAAAAGTTTTAATTTTATAAATTAAATTTGTCAATTTTAGACAAATTTAAATTTACAATCATATTTTTGGTAGATATAGAAATGAGTAAAAGCAATTTTCTTCTCTAATCTTTTTTTTTTTACCGCGTTTTCAATTTTCTTTTCTGTTGTTGTCGTGCTGTTCAGAAAAAAATCTGTTGTTCCAGAAAGGGTTAAAAGATATAACAACTATCTTAAAGGATTTCGTAACAAACTGGTACCAGAACTAGTAGTAGCCTATTCGTTCATAAATTTAAATCAATCCTTGGACTTGGGGCAGCCTGTAGCCAACGCCTCCTGTAACTGAAGGCCTCCACACTGTTTCCTATAGGAAGCCTTCTCAAACCACTATGAAGATAAACCTGTTTACGAAAGAGCCATTTAATAGAAAATCTAGTAAAAATAAGAGAGTAGTAGCAAATATATGTCTAAAAATTTGTTTAATTTATGAGTAGGATTGGTTTGTCTCATTTACTTGTCAACCACATTCAGTTCTCAAATAAATAATTACTTATAAATAAATTTCTCTCTATTACTTCTTAAATACAATTTGGGTTCATGCGTACAACCGGTTCACTTTTTAAATAGTCTGAGAAGACTACGTATAAAAAAATCGTGTGGAGGCTTTTTGATGTAGGAGGCTATGTTACAGCCCTATTCCCATTCATCGTGGACTATTAGCGTTGTAGTGATAGACATAGTGATAGTTGGGATGTAAATGTAGTTAAAAAAGGGCATTTTGAAACTATACTTATAAGTGAGGCTTTCAAATTTTTTTGCATCTAAGAGAGGGATGCATCAGCCTTCATCGGTAGGCTGCTGTAGGTTGTATTTTGATAACATACCAAATTAGTAATTTATGGTAACTTGTCAAATTGGAAAATATCATTAAACTTAGGTGCACTCTGCGTTGTTGGGCCTTGTAAAATAAGTTAAAATTTAATTTTGCTAAATGTTGGTGAAAATAATCAACTTTTGGTATGTCACTTTTGAATCCTCTGACTCTAGTTTTTCTTTTAGTGCGTACTAAAAGAAAGTAACTAGAAAAAAGTAACTAGAAAATAACTAGTAAAGAAAGTATCGTGGACTATTAGCGTTGTAGTGATAGACATAGTGGTAGTTGGGATGTGGATGAAGTTAAAAAAGGGCATTTTGAAACTATATTTATAAGTGAGGCTTTCAAATTTTTTTTTCTTCTAAGAGAGGGATGCATCAGCCTTCATCGGTAGGCTGCTGTGGGTTGTATTTTGATAACATACCAAATTAGTAATTTATGGTAACTTGTCAAATTGGAAAATATCATTAAACTTAGGTGCACTCTGCGTTGTTGGGCCTTGTAAAATAAGTTAAAATTTAATTTTGCGAAATGTTGGTGAAAATAATCAACTTTTGGTATGTCACTTTTGAATCCTCTGACTCTAGCTACTTTCTTTTGTTAGAATCTTGTTTCTGAATTGGGAGAATCAATTATTCAAACAGAGCAGATGAAATGTTGCACTAGGCAGGTGAAGCATAAGTTAAGATTGGTCTTATGATATATAGATGCAAAAATCTTTTTAGTTTCTACTTAAATTAGATCACAACAGGAGATTTTGAAGATAAAAGGCTGCAGTTTTTACCTTTAATTTTGGAAACATGATCATCCCATTTAAATTTAGACTTTAGAGCGAGCCTTAAATAAGTTACGCTGTTTACTGCAGGGATGGTATCATTAAATAGAACTAGCTGTTTGCCTTGGTGTATTCCCCCCCCCTATTTTTCTGGAGGACGAGTAATTCTGATTTCTGAGCATGCGAATTCCATTTTTAACACCAGACTTCAATGCTGCATTTTTATCAGTAATTTTTGAATAACGAATTTGGGGCTGTTCGATTTAACAATTTTATTTGTGTCATCAGCGTAATACATGGTTTGACTCTTGTAATCTTCTCTATTAATAAAAAAGTCGTATGTGAATAGGATATGGAGTATAAGGTCTAGTATACTTCCTTAAGGTATCCTCGTTAAAATCTGGCGTAAAGATTATATGACACTTTTGTTGTCTATGCGAGAGTTTCTATTTGAGAGATAAAGATGAATTAATTTTATTGTTACAGATGGAAGTTTTACTTAATTTAATTTTTATATTGTTTCTGTATGTTATACTCAGTCGAAAGCCTTTAGATATCAATATTAAGAAGTGCATAGTTTTCTTAATTCGTCAAATGAAATTGACGATCTTTTAAAGTAACTTAGGTGTGACAAATTAGCTCTGAAACCATAGTTCTGGTTTGAAATCTTGTAAAACAGAGGTTTTATTCTGTTATAAATCACTCGTAGCAATTTTTCAATCAGAGTGAAGAGTCTAATAAGCCTATTACATGATGGCAGGGTAAGATCTTTATAAAGTTTTGGAATTTCAATTATGGTTCTCCAACTTCGAATTAATGCGTCTTCCAGACTTCAAGAAAGTAGTTTGGGCATGAGAATGCATTAAAAATAGAAATGATTGAGACAATAATTTTCCGGAAGAAGTTTGTGCATTTTGGCTTTAATGGTTAGTTCTTGAGGTTGTTCATGTTTTTAACTTCTTGATATATAGTTTATTCTCTTCAGAGTCAGTAACTTCACTGAGTTGATCCTTGAACCAATAAATAAATAAATAGTGCGTGGAGTCCCTCCGTTCGGAAGAAGTTAAACTTCGTAACCTGCGACGTTAATTGTAGAAGAATCAGCAGTCGTAGAAGGATCACTAGTTCTATTCAACGACTCTTTTTCCTGCTCCGCTCGCTTCCGTGCTCTGTAATCACGGGGATATTGTGCATTTTTCCCTAGTGGACCTCTTGAACCAGTGGAAGTGCTTGTGGTTGCCTCATCGTCTCGCCCTGGAAAATGTATTTGTATTAATAATGTATGTGAATGCGTCATATTGTAATTTCAAAAGAGAAAACCTAAGAATCAATTGATATTCACAAGAGACGTACCTTGACATAACCTTAAATCCGTCGCATTGTCCGTGGGATTGTTTTCACTCATTTTTTACAATTGTTATCCACTAAATTTGAAAATAAAAAATACAACCCTATTAAATTATATGTGTATCAAAACAAACTAAGAAAATATTTATAGAAAAACAATACTTTTATGACTTTTATTATTTTTATGCTAGTGGGAACCAAAACAATATGGAAATGAATGAGGGAAAACTGGATCCTACCACGTGATTTCCCGGCCAATAAAAATGTATCGTTAAACGTTTAACGCAACCTTGTTGGAAGTCGCATAAGAAGTAGAACTTCAAAAAATAAAGGCTGCCATAATCATTTAGTTTTCAGAACGTTAATGGTTTAAATGGTTTTTTGGATTAAAATAAGATACGTAAAGAGACTTTTATTTAAAAAAAATAATAAATAGTTTAAAGTTCAGCACAACTTAAGAGCTATAATTTTGCCATACCTTATACGAGAAATACGAATAATAATTCGTAAGAAAAATACGAATGCAAAACTTCATTACTGCTGTAAGTCAAAACTGAAATATTTCGCTTTCTTTAACTCTTTATACTTCAAACCATTGCACTCGATAGATGATTTTCTCATAATTTTAAATATTTGATACGATTTTCTCAAATAATAATTAAGTATCATAGGATAAAGTGGTTATTCAGTTTTAAGATTTAAAATTTAAAACTTCTCTGCTTAATTTCCGGAAGATTTATTGAGTTTTTCCCATTTGGAAACTTGAAAGAAGACATAAAGCGCAAGCCAACGACTGCTCATTTTTGCAAGGATGCATCTTTATCTAGAATACAAAATATGTTACTTTTTTTTCATACTCCAATTCGCTTTCTAATCACTAAACAGTATCACACCAATGCCACTATCTTCAAAATGGATATGAAAAAGACCGTAAAAAGGTCTTAGGAAGATGATGATTTTTATGATCTATAAATGATGATGCCGTGTTTAATTTATAAAATTAAAGTAAAAATTAAAACTTTTATAATTTCTGACATCCTCATTAAACATTTACCATCACTTTTTTAAAATTTCCCTGGTTTTGGCTACCTTATTGATAGGATGTTTGTATAATCACCTAACAGCTATGACATAGTCTGATAATCTCAAAGAACTTATATAACGATAATTAAAGAACTTTTACAACGAGAACTTATACACGATGGCTGGGATTACAACGGCAGCTAACTACGAAGTTTAAGTTCAATACTATTCTTTTACCTTTTCGAGATGTTTAAAATGATGTTTTTAAGATGGATATCGGTCAAGATGAGTGTCTAAAATTAACTAAAAGCAGTCTGAAAAAGAAGTGTTAATCAATTTCAGGCCAACTATTCGTCTCTGTTCTCCGATTCTCGCGAAGGTGGTCAAGGAACGACGGAAATGAGTCACTCCTACAACAGAAACAGCAACAGTCATCAACAGTGGTACGATTTGCTGGACAATTTAGTGGATGCCTGTCGGAGGCAACCTAGAGCAGTAAGTTTTCATTTTTTTTGTGTCTTATAAATGATCAATGCTTATGAAGGATTAATGAGAGAAAGTTTTATGCTCGTAGCTGACGATTGCAAAGCTTACATGTGTCATAAAACATTGTAAATTTACGTTAAAGCTAGAGAGATTTCTTTTTTGTTTTTGAGATATTACTTTAATGTTCTGGTAGTACAGAGTTTCCATGTAGATTTATTTTGTTTAATAAATACATAATAAATAACGATGGTCACAAATGTATTCAATAATTAAGGTTTTTCTACTTTCGGTTTCTTTTATTGAGAATCTTGTTCTGTACATCCTGTCCTCTAAATCCTATACATAGTTTATGTTTAAACCCATATTTTCATATTTTCTTAGAATATCGCATGATAGATTCGAACCTAAGTTACCTCATTGCGAACGTTCCTTGAACCACTTCGTTTCTAACTAGGTTCTTATTTTATTATAATTTTATTTTATAACCGTCATTGAACAGCTGACCCAATTTTAAGTTTATGACTCTCAATACGGGTCATAGCCATATAATTTTAAACCCAACCTTGAAGACAAGAGAACTCCTTCCTGGATAGAGCACTGGGATAAATTAGTCTTCGTGGAGGACTTTTTTATGGAACTTGCCCGCATTTGTGCTCATGGTGAAGAAAACCACGAAAATGTTTACTACTGAGAATATTTTACGTCAATACTGTGGGTAGTGCGAGTCGGGCATGGCATTTGTATCGACCAGATACCGCTGGGATTCGAAACAGGGGTCACTTCATTGGGAGGTGAACGCTTTATCACCTACGCCACCGCGGCTCAAACTATGTTCTTATAAAGAATGGGGAGATTTCATGTGAAAAATGATCAATATACTTATTGATTTTTAGCCCAATGGACAGTGCTTATTCCGTATTGCAAAAAATAATAAAAAATATTGCTAATTATTGCATTTTCAACGTTTAACTTTAAAAAGAAATCAATTACATTTACTATTGAAAAATATTACTTAATGTGGCCTAAAATAACTTAATATCGACTTATTCCAAAATATTTTTTTTCATTATTTTTTATTAAAAAAAAAAACAATTTTGTTTCGATAAATGTCGCCATTAATCCGGTAACTAAAGCTTTAAAATGTCAACAAATTCTGAAACACGGTTCAAACCGATTAGCCTAACTCATTTACTAGGAATATAAATATAAAAGCTGAAAATAAATGAATCATTTTAAGGTATTACTTACGTTTAATGTCTCTTTTATCTATTAATAGAGATCTCGAGAGAGAAGAAAAACTGACCCAACATGAATAAATTTTTATTCGATTTGCTTTTATTTCTAAAGAAACGGTGAAAGTCAGTACAGCTTCATTATGGCAAAGATTCAAAAAGCAGACTTTAACCCGAGCATTGATTTTTCTCATTTTAGTAGTTCATTAATTTTTATTAGTTTTATGAATTGTAGGTCGAAATGTAACATTTAACTAATCTGAAACGACTTTTTTAATCACGTTTTTTAATGTGCTACAAAAAGTGGTATAAATATATTAAATGGCATGTTGGATATAATTAGATTTGCAAAAATAGTTGTTTTCAATCGATTAATCAAAGTTGTGCATTTTTAAAAAAATTGCCCTTGTATTTTCACTGGACTTTTTAGTTTAAAACAAAATAACTATATTGAACTATAAAGAAATATGGGTACTTACGTATTAACGCAACCAGGCCAAAATTCGCATAAAACGCTAAATTTGGTGACCCTACTTACGGCAACCCTAAGTGATTTATATTATTTTTCTTCACACATCTTGAATAAATGTATACCGGGCAGTGGCACTTGACCTTAAAAAAACATCAGTGTAGGATAAACCGGGCAAATGTATACCGGGCTGTGGCACTTGACCTTAAAAAAACATCAGTGTAGGGTATACCGGGCAAATGTATACCGGGCAGTTGGGACTTGAACTTAAAAAAACATCAGTGTAGAGTATACCGGGCAAATGTATACCAGGCAGTGGCACTTGAACTTAAAAAAACATCAGTGTAGGATAAACCGGGCAAATGTATACCGGGCAGTGGCACTTGAACTTAAAAAAACATCAGTGCAAATCGCATACATACAAAAAACATAACATACAAATCGCGCCAACCTGGTTGCGATAATAAGTAAGAACCGAAATATGGACACTTTTTGGATAGCTGGCTCAAGAAAATTAATTTTTTAAAATTTTTTTTATTTATTTAATTGTATTGTGTTTTAAAAACAAATGAAGTAAGAATAAAAGTTGGCGGAGGTCTATATGTTATGGATACGTTTTGCTTGAGTCCGGCTTACCAAAATACGGAAATATGTTACCCCGATTAATCATTCGGTACTTACGTATGAACGCCGCAGCAGCTACAGATTTGGCGGTTTTTAAGTGCCGCCAATCTACACCTAAAATTTTTGTAATCGCGTGTAATTGTTCCAATCTATAACAGTTTTATCCGATAAATCAAGTTACTTTTCACAAAGTTTAATCGACGTCAACTCATCGCATTACAAGAGAGAGAAAATTGTGATCGCATCATTGCGATCACTGGTTACCAATTGATCAAATAATTATTTCTTTTTATTTATGGATAGTCTGTCATAACGGCCATAATATTTCAAGTAAAAGAAAAAAAAAAAGAAAAAAAAAGCATCCACTGCATTGGTTTTCAATTCTAGTTTAATATCCAATTATTTACTTCGAATTTCGCGAAAAATATACTTGAGGGTGCCCCTTGGCGAAATTGGCGACTTATGTTTGCCGCCATATTTTTTTGCCCGGAACGCCGTGGTAACAAGAATGGCGGCCAAAACATAAATGATATTTCAATGAAACATTGGAAAATTTAAACAAAACTTTTTAAAATTGCAGTGAACACAATAGAGTTAAAATTAATAAATCCAATGAAATGCATTTTGAATCGAAATAAAAATTAATGGAGTAAGCAGAGAAAGAAAAAGAAAAAAATAGCTCATTTCTTCATTAAGCTTGAATAGCTTCCGATTTTGGTGCACAGAATTCTCTAATTGCAGTTAGGTAATGTCTAAACTTATCGTGAATGAAATCGCTGTACCTCCATCGCCACATAAATTAAGATAAGATTTATTTTATTTACTGTATTCATTTTTAGTACCAGAAGCAAAAGTAACCTTACCAGCCGGTATCCAAAGTAGAACTAAATCATCTCTGAAATTACATTTGAAAATTCATTTAAAAACAACGCTAAACTCTAAACCAATCAGAATAACGATTAAAATCTAAACCAATCAGAATCACGATTGGTTTTCAACATCGCACAGCTTGGCGATCAACCGCTTTCACTACTTGGCGAGAATCAAGGGGCACCCTCAAGTATAGTCTACCCCGAATTTCTACTAACTCCAAATATATGTTTAAGACGTCACAAAGTTCTTTTCTATCTTCAGTATTCCTATTTATAAAGAAATCACCCCCATTGATTGAATAAGATTGAAGGGAAAGGATAAAATAACTTACCTTCTCTTGTACTTACTTATAAATGGATAAAAATTGACGTACTAAAAACACAGGAAAAAAGAACTATAGATTTATTTCCATACTTCACATCAGAGAAGAAAAACTAAAAACTAAAGAAGTTTCCGTCCAGCAGTTGTACAATAATAAAATAATAAAAATAAAATAATTTAAAAAATTAATTGTAGGTGGTGCTGTATTTTGACACATATTGGTCACCGCTACAAGATGAATGAGAACCTGAATATAAATAAGAATATGAATAAGTTAATCCTTAAAAATTCATAAAATACTTTTAATTACTATTATGTCAAAACATTAAAAATGCACTAGTGGGGAAAAAAATGACTTAGGTTTGAAAATTTGAATCTCCAGGAATTCCAGAATTATTGTCTGCTTATTTATTTGAACTTCTTCCTCTACTTTTTTATTAAAGCTTTTGATAACCGGATTTTTTATGACTCTTTATTTGTAATTTAATTTGTAAAAACTATTTATTTGGGATTATGGTGAAGTTGATCTAGTCAAAACGTGTGTACAGTAATGAGAAACCTAGAGTACCTTTTTTTCCGAATGAATAAACAAATAATTAATGATTGATTATGAATTAAAGATAGTCTTTCTTTGGTTAATGTGTTCACAATTGTTAATTGACTTTAATTTAATGCCTGTATTCCGCTTAAAGAAAAGTCGACTATTTGGAATTACCTTGTAGCAAAAAAATTTCCAACCGATGCCATAGTATTTGTCATAATGACATGTTCCTTTTATTCACTAGTGATTTGCTTGCAAATATGGAGGGAAATCGCATGTAATATCACATGTTTAGTTTTTTTTTTGCTGTATTTTCTCATGTGCGATTTATTAGTTATATACGTGGACAAATCGAATTTTTTGTGAACTTATTTTAACATATTGAAAAGCACTTCTCTTGTCTTTACTTTAACACGTTTTTCAAATATTTTACACACAATGACTATTAAAAGAGGTTTATGTATCAAATCCAGAATTTTGATACATACACCGGTCAAAGAAGAAATCGACAACAATGGAAACCGGTAAAAAAAAACTCTTTACAAAATATGCAGAAAAAGGATTAATAAACAAACAAAAAGGCCAAAAACTGAATTGTCTACAGATAGTTGTTCAGTTTACTAATTCAGATTGAATTCATTTAACAATCTTAATTTGGGCTTGTTATTTTTCATCAGTAAATAAATATTTCATTTTATTTAGACTCATTTATTGTCTGTTCATTATCTTTTTTTTTTACACCAAGTCTTTTAAGGGAAGGAGGTTTGATAATGGCCGCCTCGGAAGGTGGAGTTGGCAGTTGAAGAGGCTGCTCTGGTTTGATCCATCCTACCAACCTAAGGGAAACATTGAAATTTAATTGTTGCTGATTATATTTTATTAGCTCTTTTAATTATTGTAATAGCTTTTCAAACGAAGTTGGAAGATCTGCATCAGCTTCTACACTATAAAATCCTTAAAAAGGTTTGCTTCGAGTTGTAGAAAATAATAATATAAACGTACATTATAAGCTACCAAGTAATGTGCCCCTGAAAATTTTATTATGCTTACAAGAAAATGAAATCAGCCTCAAACACTTCTCTTGCTGTATATATATAAAAATTACGTTGAAAATTGCATTTCTATTTTCAGAGGTTGCAAACTTGCATAAGGAATGAACTGATCAAAGTAAGTAACTAAAATATTTTTACTATATACTATATTTTTAATAACAGATATTACAGGGGTTGGCCAAAAATATGAAAACAATTCTATATTATTTCCATAAAAACATTCTTTCCTTTAGCAATATATATATTTACATGACTAAACGACTGATACAATTTAAAAGATTATGATTAATTATATTAATATAATTGGGGTTTAATAATTATATATTTCAACGTTATTATAATTTATTTTAAATAATTTCATAACTGTGATGTTTTATACTGCGAAGCAAAAGTTAAAACTATTAGGCTTTCATTATTTATAATTATAATTTATAAATTATTATTTAGTTCATTTTATATAACATAAGATCCCAAAGCCTCTAAAAGTCGTATCTTCTTAAACGTTCTCAATAAAAATTGTCATGACTACGAAATAAGCGCAGTTACGCATTTAGAGTAACAAAAATAAATTAAAATAATAAATTGTTGGCAAAATGAATCTCCATGACCTTCTGAAGTCAAGGGCACTTCTGGATAAAGCATTTGGATAAACTAGCCTTCGCGGAGGAATATTTGAGGAGATTAATTCGCATATATTAAAAAAAAATATTTAATGGTACTAATAAGTGGTCTTGGTTTTCAAATTAATTAAAACAAATTCAAAAAAGATTGTACCATTCGCTTAAGTAATCTTTTTTTTTTTGTCTATAGACAAATTAAAATTTGGGAAATATTTTCACGATAAGCAGCGTATTTTTATGAATTATTAAATGTTTAGACTTAATGATTAGAATATTATTAAATTCATAGAATGAACATGGATTAACAGTGTTCCTGTAATTATTTAATAATTACAGGATAATATAAATTTAATTATCAAATTTTTAGCGTTGTAGATACAGTATGCTACAGGACCGCTTCACCAGTTATCCCGGTCGGTGGACCTCACAGAGACGGACGGATTATGACTCCGGATACAATGACAACTATGGACGGATGGATCCGAGGAGGCGTTATCCGTACATTGGAAGTGGACGCAGAGGTCAAGACGAGTTGATGCTTGTGGCTCGACCAACAAATTACGGATTTAACTCAGATTCCAGGTAAATTTATTATTAAATATTGTGAATCTATATTCTCTGGAAGAATACTTTTATCTAAGATTTCTTAAGTTGGTTGAAAGGTTATTTTAAGTGCGTAACTGCCAATACGTAACTATTGCTTTTCGCACTACTTAAAGTAATAACCATTAAGTAAGCAAATACTTGTGAAATTTTCGTTACATTTTTAAGAAAAACGCTATATGATGCTTATCAAATTTTTAAGATTATTCTTTGAATTATGTAAATGTCTTAGCGGTTAAAGCGTTAAACACAAAACTTTGCTACTTGTTTAAATGCTTGGGAAGAATCAGCTCTAAAGTGGCAGCGCTGATCGTAGATTTGTCGAATCTATATACATATAATAAAATAAAGAATTTGTGTGTGTCTATTTGTATACCGGATTGCGAATAAATCGTAGCCTTTAAAAATACGATATTCAACATGAAGCTAAATGATTACAATTGTAAACAAATGATAAAGTTCGATATTTTAATCGTATTTTATATTGAGAGACATTAAAAAATTGTTATTTTCTCATTAGTCTTACCGGAGTATTTGTTTTAAATCAACTATAGATGATTTAGTTTTTCAAAATGTTTTAAAGATAGCATCAGTAATGTTTACTAGTTTATAGATCGAATCAAAAAAGTTGTTATTGTGCGTTCTGTAATAGTTATTTCAGATTATATATATATATATCCCTAAAAAAGTCAATGAGCTTCATCAAATGACTGCCTACTATGATGATGACCGAATAAGACAATTAAAGATCTAAATAAAAACTGTCGAGCCATTAAAAATGGTGTAGTAAATGAAAAATTAAGAATAATGCTGAAAAATCGCAATTATTAATTATTGGAAAACATGAAACCAGCATTCCAATCACGAAAGTTATTTAAGTTAAGTTATTGTAGACGATTGTTCCCAGAAGTAAATAAAGCAAAATATTTAGATGTGATTATCATTGATTAACTCACTGGGAGAGAACATGTATACAGTGTTGCGAAAAAATCCATTCTTCGCTCCAAAGCATTTTGTCAACTATTACGCAAATCTTTCCCTTTTCAACAATAGACTCATCTATCTGTTGTGTTTATAACCTATTATTACATATGACTCAATTGTGTGTGTGTGTGCCTGGGGCACAGCCCACAAAACTTTCATTAAAGAATTACAAATTTGTGAAAACAAATTTCTCAGAGCGATGACAAGAACACTCTAGTGCATAAGAAATGAGAAGAAATGAGGAACTACGCAAGGACTTAAATAAACCATTAGCAGGTTACATTAAAAAAGAAAGGAAGGCCGCATTTTATAGCAAAGCCATGAACTGTGATAATGCAAATTTTAATAGCATTTTCAATATAGAATATGTTATCAGCAACATTAGATTAAGTCCTGCTTCAAGCTTTCTACAATCCGACGGCACTCTTTCGAGGTATTTTTTATATAGTGTACACGTTCATTGCCCTATTACGTTTTTATTTTTAATTTTAATCTGCTTTAACAAGTCATCCCTCTGTGCACGAATGGAGCCCAATCGGGAGGTGGCGAGCCAGAGAGAGGACGAGCTTAACTTAGTTTGACGACCCAGATGTTTTCGATTGTAAATAGTTGCTCATTGTTTTTTGCAATTTTAGTATATATCTCAGGTATTTATTGTTATTTCACTGAATTTTTCTTCGTGGCCACATGGCTTTCAATTTTAGACGAATAGGCAGGTGCCGAAATGTTCAAAACATTCACATTAAAGCATTAAGATATAATATATTTTGGTCGACACAAATATTCTGTACGAATTAAATTATTAGTCTTTATTTTGAAGAAGATTCATGGGAACTTCAGCCCTTTTACGGGTTAAGGGTAGTCGGCAGGCCATATACCAATAATGCTAAAACTGATCTTTTTCTATGAACGTTTATTCAGCATCTAAACAAGATGTTGCTTCAGTGTTTTTTTCCACAGAATATTTACATGTACATGTTTACATTGTGATAACTGATAATGCATATTTTTGGCAGAAAATGTTTAAAAAGTTTATTAACTGAGAATTTTTAATTTTTCAAAAAGTTTCGTAAAAAATCTTTTATAACTCAAAACTTATTCTTGTTTACGTTAAAACATTATCGCAGCATACAACAGACATGCTCTCAAATCTCCCCCCAAAAATTTCAAAGCAAAATCATTAGTAGTTTCTTAGAAAAGATACATAGAAAAAGGTCAGTTTTAGCATTATTGATATTAGACTCCCCTTAAACAATTCAATTTAAGTTCTGTCACTGCGTAATGCATAAAATTTTTTTTTCTTCACGAATAATTTCCCCTTTTTTCCTCTTAAAATGTTTTGTTCCTCTCCATATGGAAATATGGCTATATTTATGTCTCCATTTTAGTTCATTTCTGATTTCGTCCTGATGAAGAGCACGCTTATAGAACGAAACATTAGGATTATATTTAACACGTTGAATGCCATGGGGGTCACCGATGACCGCCACCGAGTTTGTTCATAGCACCGCGGGGGTCACCGGTGACCGGTGAAGCCAAGATTATTAGAAACACATAATTCGAGCAAATTTTTAATTTTTTTATGTTATTATCGTTACTAAAATGGTTTGAAAAAATTAATGCAATAAAGAACACGCAAAAATAGTTTTATTTATATACACAGATATGCCAACTTGCTCCGGACAGCGAATAAATATTTTCAAGTGGTAGTTTATTAATTGTGATTCTTGGTTTAATAAATTCAGTTTAGTAGATTTTTATCCACCACTATTTCTAAACAATTCGTTTAGGCTTAAATAATTCATCACTTTTTTCAGATGTTTTATGCTAAACCTTTTAAAAATCTAACAAAATCTGTCTAGTATTTGCAAATTTAGTTTGTAGTTATTTACCGTTTGGCCAGACGGGCAAGCCATTTAAAATTAGCGTGGCATTCAACGTGTTAATACTTATAAGAGCTTTGTCAAATAAAATTTATATATGCATATCACAATTCACTTGCATGATAAACAGCAATTGTTCTGTGTATGTTGATAGGTATTATTCAAGAAGGGATGGAGGAGGATATGATGATGCGGATGATGAAGATTTCGGTTATTCTTCTGATAGCGACAGTTCCTTCCGGTATCAGTGAAGTATAATGATTTAAACATCTTTTTTTTTTTTTTAAAAAAAAGTTCATTAAAACGAAATGAGTTTTCTGAATTTTATTTCAGTCAAATTTTCTTTTCGTGTTCCAGAATTTGTATGTTTTTTGTTTTTTTTTGATAAAAAAATTTTTGTTTTCCATTTTTGAATTTTACAATTACCTTTATATAGGTAAAAATTAAAGTTAAAAAAAAATTCAATATAAAAATGTCATAAGTTTAAGAAATATTGATAATTAAGTAATTTTAAAATTTTTATTAGCTAAAAATATATTTAAGACGTACGTAAAGGAATTTTTTTGCATTTCCTCTTTCGTCCAAGGAAGAAAAGAACAAAAAGGGTTAACCACCCACTTAATGTTCTCTGTTGCATGCTTCTATATTTAATATAATTTTAACACTAGTTTTTGTTTCTATTTTACAGGATCTACCCTTAAAAACACGGATTTGAAAAATGGACTATGAATGTGGATAACTTTTTTAAATTTATATTTTAACTGCACTTGCAATAATCACGCTGGATTTTATACTCTTTTTTTGGCACTTTTGTAAATTGAATAAAGTATTTAAAAATTGTTTTTCTTTTTTCTTGAAATATATCTGTTTGCATATGTCATTAGGTGGTATGGGCATGGTTAGAGAGATACTATAAAGGCTATATTAAAAAAACTATATTAAAAAAAACTCTTACCGTTCCGAGTTTTCGATTTCAGCTTACCGCATCATCGCAATGATTTTATCTTAAATCCACATCGTTTACGGCTCGTTTTTTTCCGCAATTATTCGTTCTTTCTCATGTCTATTTGAGTTTTTTTTTTTTTTAAATTTCAATTCCGATATTTTTTTAATACGATGTTATGGTCAGTGAATTTGCATTCTACTTTTACGTTCCCGATTCAGGATGATTCCATCGTTAATCCACATAAATTTTGGATGGCTTTTTCCGGCAGTTATTACTGTTACTTTTCACTTTTTCAACCATTTCGATATCGTTTTTAAAATTCCGATAATTTTAATGAATTACTACTATTACAACTCGCAATATTTCATGATTTACGCTTATTTTAAAACTGATTTATAGAATGCGCAAATTTAACTGTGTGATTATTTTAAAAAAAATTATATTTCACTTGGGGAAAACAAAAAGGATTTTTTTAATGACATATTTAAGAACTGTATATTTTCTGTTCCTGAAAAGCTATGTAAATTTTTATGAAATGCAATGCCCTTTTTTTGTGAAGAGTGCCCCTTTTTTGAGGGATTTATTTCATTTTATAACCGTCGTCGAACAGCCGAGCCAAGTTAGGGTTAAACGACTACTTATGTTCAACTCAGAAGCCTTTTAATTTTGAACCCAATCCAGAAGACAGGGGAACTCCTGGATCAAGTATTAGTAGAAAGCCCCTTCGTGGAGGACTTTTTGATGGAGTTAACTCGTATTCGCGCTACATGGATAGGAAAACTCCGAAAATCCCCACGTTTAGCCGGATGGAAACTTAACTGTAACCCATGACCCGTCTATCACTGAGGATATTTTTACGTAAGAACTGTGGTCGTTGTGAATTCATATCGACTACTGGTGCGACTACTGGCGATCATATACTGGTGCGGAATTCATATCGACCAGCCACCGCTGGGATTGAAACCCTGTTAACCTTATTGGAAAACGAACGCTCTATCCCCTGAGCCACTACGGCTCTTTGAGAGATATAGTGTCCTTTTCAGTTTTATGCGCCTTTCCTTTTTTTAAGGTCAAGAATGAACTCTAAAAATTTTCTCTACTATGAAAGTTAGGCCTAGCTGATCCGTTTTGGCGACTAAGAAAAAATAATTAGGTTCCATAGCTTTGCTCCCAAGTGAATAAGTATTTCTTTCAATTTCCTACCATTTTAATTTCAAGAAAGTGTTATGATCTACGGAGATGCCAACTGCTTCGGATTCCTCAAAATATCTCAAAAAACGGTAGAGATCTACAAACTAAAGTTTGCAGATTTTTGAATAATTTTATCAAATTTAAAAAAAGGCTCAACATGAGTAAGCTGTAACAAATTTGCGTATCACATAAGCCTCCGGATAATTTAGAAGTAGTGATGAGTGAAAATCCTATAAATCGAATTTAGTGTTTTTTTTCTTTTAATGCCCACCTGTGTTAACATCCGCCAATTCAGGCATATACAGGGCGATTTTGTTGACCTCTCTTTCTGGGGCACCATATTAGGTGGGCCAACGTCGCTCCCACAGTGAGGACAGATCGTACAGAGAAGGAAAGAACATCCATGCCTTGCCCGGGATTCGAACCCAGAACCTTTCTGATGCAAGGACAGTTCCCTGTCCTCTACATAGGCCGGTCGGCTCAAATTTATTGTTGTTGTCACTATTGCCAGTCCAGAAAACCTACTTGGTGAAACCAAGCGTATGTAAGACAGTGGGTGCATTTTTTGTTTTTCAGTGGCGCCATCTATGGTCAAGGATACGACTTCAGCTACACACCCGTTTATAAGAGGATCCATTCATACATCAGTTTATTCATCCGCAGATCATAATTTTGACCGTAACCAGAGAACTATAAATATCCGATTCAATGCCCCTAGAGGTATGATTTGTTACAGGCACATGGAGGACTTTGAGACCCAACAGATTTAACGTGTCCAGACTACACAGGGAGTCTTCGGCCGTCGGGAATCGAACTCACGATCTCTTGAACATGGGAACAACACCCCACCAACCTATCCCGGCCTGCCCGAATTTAGTAAATCAAGAATCTTACATTCAAAGACTACCACTCGAAAATATTTATCAGCTGTCCGCAGCTAGTTGTCATCTCTAGATCTATCTTCAGATCGAAATCCAAATATTTATATTACTGATATATTTTGTCACACAGAAATTTCTGGTTTCTGAAAAATAATACTCAAATAGATACTTGTCTTGCCACTTTTTTCTTTTTTGACAAATGCTGCTATATTTAAATAGAACGTTAGGCGAAAAGGCGTTTGCGCATTCGACATAAAAAAATACATAGAGATTTTAAATTAAAGACCTTCACTGAAACATTAATGTCACTTAATACACAATTTTATGAAGAAGCCCAAAATTGCTCTGCTGCAAATTATAACAATATTTTTTAAAGCAGAAATGCTAATTGAAGATTCTAAAATCAGACTCCGTGCTCACTTTTTTACTAGAGATGCTATATTTTATCAGAAAAACTTAAATAATTCCATACTAATTTAATTGGTACTTATATTTTTAATTTATAACACTGCAAGCGATTGGCGCTACAGACTGTTCTCTTACTTATTAACTCTGATCTTCTTATTGGCTCGAATGCAGCAAATCGCGCTGCAAACAGTTCATCATTATTCTTTCTCATGATTGCAATAATTCTCTTATTTTTCTTTTGCTTTATACTTTTCCTCAAAATTCATGCTGAAAAATACTACATGATTTACCCATCAATATGGAAAGGTAAAAGGCCAATTCGGGGCCTAAAAGTATTGTGCAATGATATGACTATGACTACGAAGCATTTGTGCCTGTTTTTCAGAGCATTTTTTTAAAAAAATTATTTAGAAAAGAGTAAAGCGAAAATATTCCCGCGACTGCCCGTTTAAGACCAAGGGGGTCATGTAGGTTAATTCTCCACAATTTTATGACCAACTGCATTATTGTGGCTATGCTGTCAACATTGCGCAGGTCGCCTTTACTTCCCAGAGATATGGGTACCCTTATATAGTTATACTGGGAATTCACATTGACAGCTTTCAGTGCTTTAACCACTGTCTCACTGTAAACATTGAACATTCCTTTCATACTAAAAATGTGTTTTCTCAAAAGTGGAATGCAAAGCTTCCATTCAGATGATTAAAACTAGCAGTATTTGCAATAATTATTTAATAAAAATTTTTTTTGTTACTTTAGCTACTAACTTTACCTTTAGATAAAAGTTTTTATATAAATTTAAATTTTTTAATCTCAATGGTGTATTAATTGCCACAGTGAAATTAATTGAAGAATGCGAGAACATCTAATGCAAATGTTCTTGCGATGCTATATCAATGATTTAATTATCTTCAACAAAATTAAATTGCAATGTTTTGGACCACCAATGCATGTAGCTTAAATAAATACATGAAAATGCCAACAAAATTCTGTACGAGTATTTAAGCATGGTTAAAAAATGTCTGTATAAAATTGTAAAATCAATTTATCTCTACCACTACAAGGAATATTAATTACTGTAAAAAAATGCATCAATGATGTTCATTTGTAAAAGCGAAGCGGAAAGGAAGAAAAACTGGTAGTGAAATCATTTAAGTTTTAACTAGTTTTCGAGAGGAGTAATTCTCTTCTCTTCTTCAAACTATTCAACAATATCTACTTTTTTTACGAGAAGAAAGAAACAGTTTCATATATATGATATAATTGTAAAAAGAATCTCGGTAGTTGCATAAATTTAATTTTTCTCGAAAAAAATGCCTTTCGTTTTGCTCTTTTCTGTCTTGGTTCATATAGGCTTTCAGTCCTGATTCCTGATGGTATTGGTTAATCAGCATAAGATTATTAACACGTTGAATGCCACGGTAATTTTACATGACTTACTCGTCTGGTCAAACGGTAAATAACTACAAATTAAATTTGCAAAATTTAGTCAGATTTTGCTAGTTTTTTTAAAAGGTTTAGCATGAAATATCTGTCTTTCTTTCTTTATTTAAAACAAATTGGGTGCCTGGGCCGCGCAGCGGCCCCTAACCCATACATCGTGAAATAAAACATTGGATGAAAGACATTTTGAATTTTGCAACATTATGGTGGCAATAATAAAAGGAAAATAATACAAAAATAAATAATAAACAAATTTACAGTCAATTTGGATTTTACATGGTTTTCAATTCAGTTGGAAAATTTTACTTTTAAGTTAAATACAGTAGATTTCGTAGATTTTAATAATAATAATTTTGAATTTTTAGAGTTTCTATTTTTGATTTTTGTTTTCAGCTGTTCAGAGTAGACTGCAGGTTGAACAGGAGATTGATGTAGCTCTGGATGCAATTGGATAGTTGATGACTGAGGTCATGGATGAAAGCCCTTATATAGCAAGACGGAAAAGAGAAAAAACTGGTACATACAACTGCATTTCTTTCGAAAAAAATAAAATATCTGTAACTACCAAGATTTATTTTATGATACTATCATATATATAAAACTGCTTATTTTCCGAGATAAAGTAGAAATTAGTGAATAGTTTTAAAAACAAATAAGTTAACTCTTCCCAAAAACAAGTTATAACTGAAAAGGTTTTACTACCAGCCTTTCCTTTTTTCCGTCTCGCTTTCACCCCTGACTGAGGTCGATGACTCCTGTGCACAATGCTGATTCTATGGTTTGACGTTATTCTGACTGGATGGATGATTCTGATGATATTTAGAAAAAGTGGTTTCAGTTGGGGTAGAACCTGGGATCTTTGTAGCTGTAAGCGGGTGCGTTGCCCATTCGGCTATGGCAGTTTACTGTTATTTATGTTGATAATGATGAAGTGAGGCATCTGATGTGTAAAAGGCTGCAATAGGTCGGAGATGGCAATCTTTTTTGTAGTTTTCAAATGATAGGATTTGGTTGAAGTTGGCTGTTTGGTATTTTTCGGCTTTTTTGTAGAAATCTGCATTTAACTTATTAATGTATTCGGAGAGGAGAGGAATTTCGTGGTCTTGATGAATATTTTTATTTCTAATGAACCAACGGGCGCGGGTGATTTTTCTGAGGATTTTATTTTGGAATTGATTTAGCTTTTTCATTATATGATCAGGTATTGTTGCCCAGGCTGGAGAAGCATATGTTAAAATAGGTCGGATCAAACTGGTGTAGAGGAGTTTTCTTATATTCAAGGATATGTTTGGGTTTTGTATTAGTGGTTGAATAATATTTGCTGCTGCTGTAGCTTTATCAGTTATATGTTTAATGTGGTCTGTCCAGGAGAGTTTGCTATTTATTACGAGACCAAGATATGTAGCTTTCTTAACTATTGGAATGGAGGTGTTGAAAAGTTTCGGTATACAGTTTTGCTGGATTTTTATTCTTATTTTTTGAATGATTAGGATTTGTGATTTTTCTGCGTTGACTGCTGTCTTCCATTTCTTGCACCAGTTTGCTATTTCAATTAATTGGTCCTGCAGTTTTATGAGAGCTGAGTTAGGGTTTCGTGATTTGATTAGGATTCCAGTATCATCTGCATAGCAGGCTGTAAAGCTGTTGTAGTCGTCTTTGTTGATGGGGAAGTCGTATGTGTAAAGTATGTATAGTATCGGGCCCAGTATGCTGCCCTGAAGTACACCCGCTGAGATATTTCTTTTGGTTGATTTATGATTTTGAAGACTGACATGGAAGGTTCGGTTTGTTAAATAACGGGATAGTAGTTTAATGATGCCAGGAGGAAAGTTTAGCTGCATTAATTTGTATATTGCTCCAGTATGCCATACTTTATCAAATGCTTTGGATATGTCAATCATGAGAAATGCTATTGTTTCTTTGTTAATTAGAGATCTGCCTATGTAATCTATTATCCGTAGTAGCTGTTTTGTTGTATCAAGTTTTTCGCGGAATCCATATTGTTCGTCTGGTAGAGCAGTTAAGAAAGGTTTTATTCTATTATAGATGATTTTTTCGTAAATTTTGCCTATTATGTTTAGGAGACTTATTGGTCGATAACTCTCAGGGCAGCTTGGGTTTTTATTTTTCTTTAGAAACAAGATGATTGAGGCATTTTTTCAGACTTTGGGGAAATAATTGAGGATTAAGCAACTGTTTATAATATGCGTGATTTTGCTGATACAGTTGGGTGGAAGTAGTTTAATCATTTTATTTGTTATGCCGTCCTCTCCAGGTGCTTTTTTATTTTTCAGTTTTCGGATTATGTTTAAGATTTCATTATTTTCTGTTGGTTCAATAGATTCGTTCGTTGGGTGTTCTTCTAGAAATTTGTTTACTGCTTCTGTTATTATATTGTGATGGATTATGTCGGAATTTGAGTTTGGAGCAAATTGATTTTCCAATGAGTCGGCAAAATTTTCTGCTTTTTCCTGAGTGTCGTATATGAGACTGGTTGGCCCTTTGATGGGCCTATTGATTTGAGGTTCTGTTCGAAAAGATTTAGCAATTTTCCAGATTGAATTGTCAGATGTACATAGAGAGGCGAGCTTATTTTTCCAGAGTTGGTTTTTGTATGTTTTGCACAGTTTTTTGATTTGTTTATTGAGTTGTTTTGTTTCTTGCAGGTATGCGGGGTCAGCTGTTCTTTGGTATGCTTTTCTGTAGCGGTTTCTTTGCCTGATGGTATTTTTGATTTCTGGAGGGAGCTTGTAATAATGAGTTGTTTTGGAGATTTCAATGGTCGCTGTTTTATATGCTTCTGATATTTCTTTCTGGAGTTGATGGATGTAGCTTTCAATTGTGGAATCGTCTTCTAGGTCAGGTGGGTTGCTATTGTTTTCTGTCAAAATGCTTTGATAAAGGTTCCAATTAATCTTGAGTTTCGGTTTTTCATAATGCTTTGTGGGTAGGCTTACTGTGATTTGTACTGGCAGATGATCTGAAGAAAGCTGGTTTAGTGTACAGGCAACTATGGGAACTTGCATATTGGTTATGGCTAGATCTAAAATGTCACAGCTATGGTTTGGTGCGTTTGAGATGTATGTTGGGGTGGTTGGTGCGACTACAGTAAGTTTGTTTTTCAAGATTTGATTTCTTAGGTGGTTTCCTGTGTGGTTAGTGCTATTGCATCCCCATATTGCGTGTTTGCTATTGAAATCTCCGGCTACTATTGTTGGAATATTTGATGGAAAGAGTAGTTGAATATCTTGATCTGTAAGTTTGTTTGTTGGTTGGTGAATTGTAGATGCCTGTTATTTTAATATCTTGATTTTGGTGATTTAAAAGTATTGAGATCTGCTCGTATCCTCTATCTTTGGTTTGGTTGTAGGTTGTGGCTATAAGACTATTTTTTGTCAGTAGAGCTACACCCCCTCCTCTATAATTTCGGTCGCATCTATGTACACTGTAGTTAGCTATTGAAATGTTGAGGGTTGCGTTCAGATGAGTTTCAGTAATGATGATGATGTCAGGGTTGTAATCGAGAATAAAGTTTTTGAATTCGTGTTGCTTATCAAGTATTCCGCTGGCATCCCAGATGATCAGGTCGAGTAGTAATTTAGTTGTTGTTTTAATATTCATCTTGGTCACTTTGGTCTTGATCTTGATTTCGGTGGATTACATTTGCTACATTTTGGAATACTTTGTATCCCTGGTCGTGCTGCAAGAAGTTTACAAAGGACTTTAATTCTGCTATTATTGATCTTGCCTCTTTGATTTCATCTGTGTTTATTGTTTGGTTACTTGCTTTCAGTTCGTCTGCATAGGTGGTAAATTGAGCATTGGCTGGAGCGAATATGGGTGGGTTGTTTTTCTTGTGTGATGATTGGTTGATTGGATGTTTATTGCATAGTTTGTAGTTTGCTGGATGCGGTCCGCCACAGTTTGCACATTTTGTTGGCGTTTCCCTCGTTTTTTTGCATAGGTATGTTAGGTGTTCTTGACCGCATTTAAGACATTTTGGAGTGTGCCTGCATGATGCCTGCACATGGTTGAACTGCTGGCATCTGTGGCACTGCGTATAATCTCTGCGTCCTCTGTAGCTTGTTACAGTAACGACCAGGTCCATGAATCTGGTCATGTGAAATATTTCCTTGTTTGCATTATTTTTCTCTAAGGTAACTATATGTAGTGGTAAGTTAATTGGTCCATTGTCTGTGTATTTCTTCATTTGCTTTACATCTTTTGCCTCGTATCCATATTGAGCCAGGTTTGTTTTGACCTGTTCAGCTGTGATATCTATTGGAATGCTTTTTAAAACGACCTTCAGTGATTTTTCAGTATTTAGTTGAAACGTGTGGTATTTTACTTGTAGTTGATCTAAAATTACTATGGCTTTTCTTCTATTGTCTATTTCAAAGAAGTGGAGTTTCAGTGTATCTCCTGTGTATTTACCTTCAAATCCCGTAATATTTTCTTTTTGAAAGGTTTCTTTTAGTTGCATCCAGGTTATATTTGTGTCTTTTATGATTATTGGAGGTATTCCCGCTCTTCCGCGCTTTTGATAAACAAATTCGCTTCCATCTTCCATTTCTTCTCCGTCTGTAACATCGTTTTCACCTTCTAGGCAGCTTCTCCCAGGTCCGCTGTTATCGCTGGGCGTTCCCTTTTTCTTGCTTGCCTGAGGGAGGGAACTTGTGGATGGCTGCTGTATAGTGGCTCCATCTTCCGATCTTGTGGTGTTTTTCTGCGTTGTTATTTTTTTTTTATTATTATCGGTTCTTCTTCATCTGTACTTAGTGATCTGTTTCTTTTTTGTACCGCTGTTTGATTTTCAATTTGTTTACTGGTGCATGGTTGCTGTTGTTCTTGTTGCTTGTTGTCGACTTTTTCTTTTTTCGTTTCTTTGGTGATAATTCAGCTGGCGATGTTTCAGGAATTTTAACCGGTTCTTCTAAGTTTTGTTTCGACATTTTTAATAGATGTTTATTTGCATTTTTTAGGGCTTCATTTTCTTCACGAAGTATTTTCACTTCTTTACGTAGTTCTTTCAGTTCTTCGAGAAGCGTCAGGTTATTCTGCTGGATCACATTCATTATGTCCGAAAGCTGGGGCTGTTCACTATTGACACTTTCCATTTTTGTACTTATTTAAAAATATATATACAACTTGCAATAATATCTTTTTTCGTTTCTTTGGTGATAATTCAGCTGGCGATGTTTCAGGAATTTTCACCGGTTCTTCTAAGTTTTGTTTCGACATTTTTAATAGATGTTTATTTGCATTTTTTAGGGCTTTATTTTCTTCACGTAGTATTTTCACTTCTTTACGTAGTTCTTTCAGTTCTTCGAGAAGCGTCAGGTTATTCTGCTGGATCACATTCATTATGTCCGAAAGCTGGGGCTGTTCACTATTGACACTTTCCATTTTTGTACTTATTTAAAAATATATATACAACTTGCAATAATATATCTAAGTAAAATGAAATAAAGTAAAAGTTTTTTCATCTAACTGATGATTCTGTTGTTTATCCAGGCGGGCTGGTATTGCAGTATTCCGTTGTTTGTTCGAAGCTATTACTCACTCACAGGCTTTGTGATGTGTAAAATAAAATAACACACTTCTGTTTCGCACACACTGCTGCGATAAATCATAAGTTGAAGTTGATTACATACTGTATAGATGTATCCAAAAATGACGAATTATATTTGTAGAGTAGCACTTTTACTTTAGAAATAATAACAGTTCACAGCTTCTGTTTGCATTCACATTTTGTTGTTGATAGAAAACACTTAACTATTATAGAATTACTTGGCGAAAACGCCCACAAAATTTTGTTTACACTTATTAACGATAACGATGCTTCTCTCTCGGAAGCACTCACTCGAATCCAGATTTTTAAATGGTCACTTTTCATTCTCATAAACAAGATGAAAAAAGAAAAGATTACTTACATTCGAAGTTTCACAAATCAAAGTAAAAAAACTGCCACGTTCAAATAGCAGCAACTCGTCTCCTGTCAAACTCGTTCGATAATGTCCAACTACGACTGTCACTTCTCAAACCGTCATTATGATGTCATTATGATCCTTTCAATATCACGGCATCACCTGATCTGATAAAGCATGAAATATCTGAAAAAAATTGTGAAATATATAATCCTACTAGTTATTTAGAAATAGTGGTCGATAAAAATCTACTAAATTGAATTCATTAAACCAAGAATCACAATTAATAAACTACCACTTGAAAATATTTATGCGCTGTCACGAGCAAGTTGGCATCACTGTGTATATAAATAAAACTATTTTTGTGTGTTCTATATTGCATTCATTTCTTCAAGCCAATTTAGTAACGATAATAATATAAAAAAAATGAAAATTTACTCGAATTATGTGTTTCTAATAATCTTGGCTTTGCCAATCACCGGTGACCCCCATGGCACCCAACGTGTTAATTTACATGACTTAATAGTACATGTCTACAAAGAACAGGTGAATCGGTTGGTGGCAGGGCTGAAAGCGAGACGGAAAAAGAGAAAACACTAGTAGTAGAACTATTTCAATAATAGATAATTTTCGGGATGTGTAAATTTATTCTTAACAATAAACAATTCACTGCTCTTAATTTTTCCCCGAAGAAGTAGCAGTTCAATATATTGATTGTATCCGTTAAAGAAATTCGGTAGTTCTGCATATTTTATTATTCCCGAAAAAAAGTTAAATAGGAAATTTGTTGTTACCAGTTTACACTCTTTTCCGTCTTTATATTTCAGCGCTAGTTAGTGGAGCGTCGCTCCACATAAAGAGCTAACATCGATATCCAGCATGATGTTGGTTAAATAAATAAAAATAGAATTGATGCAAATGCTCATCGATTATTACATTTGTGCCAAATAAATATTTCATGCCTGATTTCCACAAAAAGGCAATACAAAACATTTATGTTGAATAAATAAATATTTAAATACAAGTTGACGTAAATATTCGCCTAAATCCATGCTTAAATAAGGTAATAAAGTAACAATATCCATTTAATGTATGGAAATAATATGTTTATATCCTATTATTTTAAAAACCATATCACTCAATGTTCATTTAGGTAATTTCTCAATTCTTACAACCTGCATTCAAAATGAGACATGTCAATTAGTTCCAGATAAAGCTTTTTATAAAAACTAGCTGTTGCCTGCTCCTTTGCCCGCAACGAAAGTACTTTGATTTGAATTTTCAACTATTTTTAAGAGATGTAAGAAGTTTTCCATGTGTTGAAGTTTAGTAATAATTCAAAATTTGTCCGGCAGTTATTGAATCACATAAACCACCATTAGTATGAGTTCAAAACATTTCAGCATACTAGGCAGCAAATGTATTAATTCCCCCCCCCAACTCTTTTGTGAAATAAGACAAAAAAAAAAAAAAAAAAAAGAAAGAAAAACTCATTTCAATACTCAATGACGTGCTGTGATACTTCCTAAAGCACCTCTCGAGTTGAAACTTGAATATATATATATGATATTTTATTGAATTTTATGAACCGAAGTTTGAACCGCCCACCCAATTAAGGGTTTACGACTTCCAGTGTTCAACTTCGTAGCCTTGTAACTTTGATCCCGTTTCGTAAGACAAGGGAACTCCTGGATCAAGTATTGGGAGAAATTTTCCTTCGTGGAGGATTTTTTGATGGAACTAACCCGCATTTGCGTTATATGGAGGAGAAAACCATGAAAACATCCTAGGGTCAGCCTGACGGCAAGACAAGAGACTTCTAACTCATGATCCTTCTACTACAGAGGATATTTTGCGTCAGCTCTGTGGTCGGTGCAAGCCGGATGCAATAGTTCCGAATTGTTCACGGGATGCTTATTATTTTTTGGACTTTATTTTAAAAAGGGTATCACCGTGCATACAAAGCTGGAAAAAAATATAAAAAATCCAAAGAGCAAACGAAGCGAGATCGAATTGTGAAGCAATCCGGAAGGAGCTTCGCAATCACAAAGACCAACGGGCGTATTTCCAGTATTATATGAAACACTAAAGCGTATGTATGTACATTGTCGCCAAACGAATGATTTTTTTCGCGTTGACAGCAAAGAACTTAAAAACTAAAGTTTTAAGCGAATGAGAAATCATATTATAAAAAGAACGCAATATCTAACATGCTTTTCAAATTCAAGCATACATTATTTTCATTCAGCTCTGCCTTTTCAATTTTTGTACATAATATTTAAACCATGTCTTTCTAGGATGATATCTTTTAAATTCTGCAATATCTTCAAAATCATAAATTTACAATTTACTTGCATGTCATTAAGACGAAGATCACAAATACCCACACAGGAGACGTCTGCGCCAGCTGATCGTTTATAAGCGAAATGGCGTAAGTTAGAATATAGTTAAAGTGTTAATTAGCGAGAAGTTACTTAAATACAGGTTTGTATAGCACTTGGCCAAAGGATACTGTGAGAAGGCCTCTCCATATCCCTTCTAACCTTCAGTAAGAGTTAGTCCCGAATAGGGACGAAAAATATAGCACCTCCAAAACCCGTTCTACTCTCTCCCCTACATTTTTGGGGGGGTGCGCGTACTTCCTGGGGTGTTAAGTAATCCGAAACTAATCGACTAACCACTGTCAGAGAAAAGGGGGAATTGCAACCTACGGGGGTCAACTAGCTTTCAGAAGAGACTCACTCTACATTATTCTTTTTCTCCTTCTAAGAAAAACTTAAAAAATAATTTTTTTAAACTCTAAAACGGCTTTATTTATTTTCAAAATGGTTTTATCATTTTATTTAACATGCACTTATTCTAATTATATCTTGAATTATTTATTATTTTGATTTGATTATTTAGAGAACTAATAATAACCAGAGTATTTAAATTTATAAAATTTTACTATGTAGTCATATGAAAGTAATTCATATAAAGTAACTACATTAAAAATAAATTTATATTTGCTCTATAAATCAAATAAAGTTTGTTAATTTTTCTTAAAAATTGATTTGCTAACTTGTAAAACTTTTTATGTTAAAGTAAAACCTTGAGTTCAAGATTTTATTTTTTTATTACTTTTTTAATTTGTTTCTTTCAATTACAATTTAAATACATATATTTTTCACAACCTTTTTTTTTTTAATTTTAATTAATTTTTTTCAATTTTTTTAAAGATTGTACCATTTTTCTAATAGATCATTTCGATGGATCATTAAAAACAACAAACTAAAACAATTCTATGTTATTTTAAATTTTAATATATAGATTAGTGAAGCTGCTCACTGTAATTAATATAAAGATTTATCAAAAAAATCGAAATTAATTTATAAAAAAGTACGATACCGACATTTTTGAAAGAAAAGGCATTTATTGATTTTCATTAAAACTTACAACATAACAATTGATTGAGACAAGTTTACTTTACAAAATTTTATCACTAACCCTGGGAGGTTTTCGTGTTTTTCCTCTCCATGTAATGCTAATGCGGATTTTAATTAACTATAACTACACTAATTAAAGTTTGCAGTGCAGAAATTTCTACTCAGAAAACTCTTCTCCATGAATGGCAAAAGAGGGTCAGGGAAGAGAAATTAAAATAACACATTGATTACATACTTTGTTCTATCAATATAAAAGAGCGAAAAATTGTGAATAAAAATTACATTACACACTTTTAATAGGAATTCGAAAAATTTCTCGTTATTAAATACATAAGATATTGCATAATTACCAGTTTTAATATATATTTTTAGAATATTGCTAAAAAAAGTTTCAAAAAGTGTATTAATTAGGAATTACAGATTAATGTTAAAGCAATAAAAAAAGACTAATAGTATCAAAATCTAGTGAATCAACTAAGGAATCAGGTCTGAAAACATCAAAACCAGTTTGACCGTCTGAAGTAACAAAGAGAAGCTTAACTCTAAGTATTACAACGTATTTTTATTTTTTAATATATCGTGATGAAATTTCGTGGTGTTTATAATTTTCACATTCCCCATTCTTTCTATTTCATCTGGCAATCAAACTGGATTCAATATTTTCAGTGTTGCGTTCCTAAGCAGCGGTTCATTATATTTTGATACCGTTTTTATTTTTCTCTCGTGAATATTAATTATGTCCACTAATGTTCTTTGACTTCCTTTTTTTTAAGAATTTTACAATACATGCGTATATTTTCACATTTTTCTTCATTTACTGATTTAAATAAAATTTTCATAATACTTAGTGTTCTTGTCTATGTACATTAAAGCCCTAAACACAGGGCTAAGTGCTTGTTCACGTTTGGATGATGTGTGCTCTTGTGTACTAGCTAATTTTTTTTCATTACCGTGGAAAAACAAACTATCACAGCTATTGGAGTAATTAAAACTATTTATGGAATGGAAAAATTGCAACCTTTTAAATTTTTATAATGTAAATGTTTTTTTAAACAATGTTTAAAAAAACATTTTTAAACATTGTTTAAACAAACAAACAACAATGTTTTTTTAATATATATATATATATATATATATATATATATATATATATATATATATATATATATATATATATATATATATATATATATTTTAAAAAGGAAAACTGCAGTTTTGTGATGCTTTATAGTATATTGGAATATCTTTACGTCATTGTCTCGATTTTAATTAATCTCACTTTATTCAGAAGCTAAATTCTTTAATTCTGAAACATCTTTAAAAAACAAGGAAAAAAGTTTAAGAAAAAGGAGGAATAATATATTTAAAAATTAAATTCCACTCTCAAAATGAATAAAAACGAGAAAAAGTATTACTAGTAAATAAATAAAATGTGTATGTAGAATGAACGAATTATCAGCGAATATAATTTCCATAATAAATTACAAGCTTATAAAAGCTCCCCATATCAGTTCTTCAAAAGGACAGAGAGAGAAAAGGATTTTCAAAAAGAGTAGAACAGAGTAAAAGTATTTGGGAGGGAGGGAGCAAGACCAAGACCACATACGGAGAAGATTAGACCGCAATCGTCTCTTGGAGAATGAACTTGGGGGTGGAAGTTGCCTTCCTCCCTTACTCAAAGGTAGAAAGTGACTTGAGTTTCAAAGGCAATATTACAAAAAGTAATAAAGATAAAAAAAATTGACCTACATTTTCGTGGATAGGAACGATTGAAAAAATTATTAGTATTTTTTTTAAATTGATCACTCTGATTCTTAAACAAGAAAAATCGATTCAAAGTATGACAAGCCCGCCATAGACTTTACATGTTAAAAGCAGAATTGAGGAGTCTGCTTGGTTCAACACTTTTCTCCCGGCAACCACGATTGGTTGCTTCTGATCATATGAGCTCGCCCCGTGCTCTTTGTTCGCCAAGGTATAGCACATCAAATTTGTTCAAAATCAGGGTAGATTCTTTCTCGCCTAGGTCTTTCACTTAACTTAGGTTTATTATTTGCTAATGTCTTTTATTGTAACCGTGATATATTTTTTGCTTTGTGGGGCTGGCAACTTCCATTACATAATTAGTTCGTTTATGTTTTACACAGATTCGTGCCTGTCTTTGTGTTAAGTAAGAAATATATTGCGAAAGAATTGAAATCTTTGTGAAAGAGTATAGATTGAGTCACTTAAACGAATTGATAATAGACGCTTTTGGTTTACTCGAAATACAGTTGCTAACGTAAACAAATACCATGTTTCAACAACCAATCAGGATTGAGATACCCACACTACGTCACTTGCAGGTACCCCATTGTGTATGCGAATTTGAAATTGTAGATTGTATGCAATTGGTGTCTGAAATTCCAAACTCTGCTCTGCCTTGCTAGATCAGCTGTTTAGATATTGCTAGAAAATATCTAAATACTTAATAACTTAATATGTATATAATTTAATACTGAATACACTAAATGCTTAATACATTAAATACTTAAATAACAATGTTCTGAATCCCTTTTCATAATAGCACTTTTAACTTTTCACATAATAGTTAAATAAAAAATCGGGTGTCAATGGGTTAAAACGTCACACAAATATTATAATTTTGAAAAGTCTTGTCGGTCACCAAATATTGTCTCGTAGGAGTACGGCCAGTGAGTCGCAAGTTTGTCACCTCCCTTTGATATCCAATTGGCGCTAATTTGCAAAACACACATTTCCATGTCTTATTAACCAAAGATACGTCGTTACTTTTGAGAGACATTCTTGACAAAATGAGTCTTTTCTTGTTATTACAAATTGGTCTCTCTCTCTCTTTTGGCAGTTTAAGTCAAATATTGCGTGCCAAACCGCAAACCCTTTCGAAGCTTCTTCATGGCTAGCAAATCAAGCGCTTTTAGATTCCTTAGAAAGAATCAATAGAACAAAAAAAAAAAAATTATTCGGAAGTATCGCGTGACCAATGACCGCGGCGGCGGACGGCACAGTAAGTGAGATCTTACTAGTAGTAAAGAATAGGCAGCACGCAATCGTTCACCCCACTTTCTTATTTTACAAATAAGGAAAAAAAAAAGAATGAATGGCTTGTCTATAAATATGGCGATAATGCTCACGCCCGCTTATTTGGGTGAATAAACTCCAGAAAAACTGCGCCAGAAATATCAATTGGCGATCTGTTAATCGTTCCCGGATGTATAAACGAGTGTGAGTTAATTGCGGACTAATAGGTTGGAGAGTGAACTAGATTAACTGATTTGATTAAGAAAATGTACAACTCTTGGGAGTTTGAAAAGTACGAGTAGATGGTATTGTTAATCATTTAATGTCAACTGAGTTGCAAGAAAGAGGATAATTCATCTAAAGAGTATTTAACTCTTAATAAATGATTTCTCGGTGAAGTTTAAAATAACTATGATAGAAATGGGAGGTAATATTATATCCCTTAAACTAGATAATGTATAGGATTTAATAAATGAACTAAGTGTACCATCTGCAGGTATTTGGTTGATTCCCAGAGAAATATATAAGCAGTGATCACTTTAATGTTATAAAAAAGTCACGCGTATTTCTTTCAATGCGTGGCCAAATGGCAACACTCGCCCAAACAGTTGCAGCACCATGCAACGGCAAAAAGTGTAACTACTGGTTAGGTTGATGAGATTATCGTTTTTTTAAAAATTATTATTATTATTTTTAATTCGCAAACGCAACAACCTATAGGAGGCCTTGTTATTTGAGACGAATGACTGCTAGTAGAACAACACGATACGATCGTCTGTTGCACTAGAGATTTCTTCAGTGTAACGTCCCTTCTTTATTGTGGTTTATTAGATTTAAAAATTTTTTTTTTTGATATTCTTTCTTATGCAAGTGAATGCAAAATGGCATCGTGTTTTAGAGAAGAAAGATATAAAACACATCGGAAAAATATTTGTAAATAAACATAAAAAATATGTATCTTATCTTCTTATTAGAGTTAAAACGTGATGTCTGCGAAATTGCTCTAATAAATTTAATTTTAACTTTAAATCTATAAAATTTAACTTTATATTCCATACTTTTCTGAATCATATTACTTCAAACATTAAAATATGCAAAAAGTATATAAAAACACATATTGTTATATCGTTTAATTTTGAAAAAATATATTTTTGACAGCAATTTTTATCAAAAAAATTAAAGTTTCAATAAAAAATCATTATTTATAAACTAAAAAACGTAAAATAAAGAATGCTTACGATAAAAAAAAACGATTTCAAAAATTTCTCATATTGAAATAAAAAATTTTCATATTGTTTTTTTTAGCCTTAAAGTTCTTAATCAGACGTAGGAACAATTATGTAGAGAACTATCATCAAATTAGGAAAAAAATTTCTTTACAAGTAAATTTTTTATTATAAAACTCATACACTTAGCTGCTTTATAAATCTGGAAAATTCTAAAATCAAATGTTCTTCGTTTGAAAATTTTATTCTCAAATAATATATACATAGATTATCCTTTCATTACTTTAAGATGCTATGCCACACAATAAAATTTTATAATTGTAAGATCTCAATATCAATTTCATTAGGTAATTTAAAAACATAATAGCTGAATTCTAGTTGAAATTGATCACTCAAAATTAAAAAATACTTAACAAGAAAATGATAAAATTTTTTTAATAATGAACACAAATGATACTATTTCAAGTAAATCGGATGATTTTTTATCGTTGTTTTCCGAATTATATAGATTCAAAAATATATATTATTCTATAAAGAAGAAGAATATTCTATAACTATTATGGTTTTGGACGTTCTTAAATCACATTTATTCATTGGAATGAAGTAAGCAATGTGGACTTAAACAACTTTAAATTATAATGAATTGAAGAAAAAAAAAAGGTGTATTTTACCGTAATACACTTATCTGTAACAGTTCCGTAACAGTATGCGTTCACGAAATCAGAAGTTAATGAAGAATGCAAGTTTGTTGATAATAGAAGAAAAAAAATTATTGAGAAATAGTTTTTCAAATGTTGGACACGTTCTGTTTCAGAATGATTTACCCATCTTCTGGGTCGGCTTTTTAAGTTCTTCTGCCTCTTTTTTTGGGCAATTTAACTCCTTATTTGCTGCTGAAAAAAAGCGTCATACTCTACCAATGATTCTGACAGAACTAAATGAAAACTTAACAAATAGTAGTCTGAAAATATTCACCCTACTAGAGGGCGTATTCAAGTGTTGCGATCTCGAATTGAATTTATACAGTTTGTTATAATCGTTTGGTCATTTGTTTTACTTTAGCTTTACAAAATGTTTAAAATACGTTGTCTACCGTTGCGTTGATGAGAAACTCATATAAAAATCTCTCCTTAAAATGTGTCTTTTACAACTCTTTATTAATTACCGCTCTTTTTAAAAAGCTAATTCCTATTGCATAATATTGGATTCGACTAAGCAATTGTAGGGGCCTCCTTGAAGAGTGGTATCATATCGCCAAACGCCTTGCAAAGCCTGGAGGTAGCGAGTTCGAATCAAGCTGTTACCCTGGATGTATCTTCATGCTATCTGTCCTTCTATTTGACAAAGGTTTATAAGCCTAAATTGAGCACACAAGCCAGCAAATGTATATAATTCCAATAAACCAATAAATAAACTGACCAATTCTAAAGTAACCAACTTGTTTCACGGAAATTTAAATCATTTTTTGTTCAGTAATTTTCCTTTTAAGTAATTGTTTCACCACTACACATCACACACAAAAATTCAAAGAATCACATGAAATGTAATTTCACGACTGTAATGTCATGGTGACACTTTTAAGGAATAGGCGTAATTATTCTTATTCTATAAGTTCTGCAATTTAATTCGCTGCCAACTTATTAAAATTTGTTCAGAAAGAGGAGCAGTTGGCATCTCTGCAATTGTATCTTGAAAATTATCGCTTTGCACTCCTAGTACTTTTAATAGCTGTTTGATCTAATATCAGCACTATAGCATTTAAAATACACAATATAGTATTATTATACAATTTTAAAATTCTTAATATAATGCGCTTAATTAATGCAATATTTAACTATTAACGTATAAAATTTCTTAATTTTAAAGTAGTGACTGTTGATGGTGCCTCCGTGGGGACATCGGAGTGCAAAGGGTTAAATGAAGTCACACATTCTTGAAAAGCATTGAATTTGGAATAAAGGTCACGAAAATATGACTGATAGACATCCTGTAGAATTTGAATTTTTATGGAATTCATGTGTTTATGATAACAAAAATTGATTTTCTTTAGTAAATTAGGATTTATTTCAAAATTTCTATTTTCCTTGTTCTTAAACTTATTTTAATTTTGAACGAAATATTTATTTGTATGGATGACATGCACTATTGATTTTTTTAAACTAATTGAAAAATAAATACGGAAAAGTGTTATTAATGTAAATGTTTTCTCTATATACCGCAGAATTTATTATATGACAGAATAAAATAGACAAGAGTAAATAAAAACACATTAGACGCAGTTTTTACAATTAATACACAAAATTAAAATTTTTGATAAAAGATATTGTATTTGATTAGAAAATTGTATGCTTCTACAGTAATGCACAACTTGACAAATTTCAAAACACTAAACTTAATCCAAGCAATCTAATCTTAGTTCAATAATCTTTAATGAAATAAAGCATGAAAACTGAACTGTCAATTGTTACTCATTTTTACAACAAATGTAATCGTACAGAAATAAACAAAAACATGGCTGAGGCACTAAACTATATATATATATATATATATATATATATATATATATATATATATATATATATATATATATATATATATATATATATATATATATATATATATATATATATATATATATATATATAACTATTTAAATCTATTGCACCAATTAACCGTTAAGTGCTGCTGGAGGGCGCTGGAGCCCGCACAGCTTGGAAAAACCTTTAGAAAAGCGTCGTCATAACATCAGAACGGATTATCTTTAAGTATCGTTCATGCGTTCATTTAACAGTCAAAATCCTGCGAAATTTGATAAAAGAGACTAAGGATTGGGAAAAGAAAGTGGATGTGTGAAAGAAGATTCCGCGAAAATAGAAGAGATAAAGGTCAAGATATTGCCAACAGTTTAAATAAGGCACGAAATGCTTTCGTAATTTTAAATAAATTTTGGGGATTCAGGTTGTTGCAGTTGTAGTTAATTTACGTCGCACTAGAGCTGCACAATGGGCTATTGGCGACGGCCTGGGAAACATCCCTGAGGATGATCCGAAGACATGCCATCACAATTTTTATCCTCTGCAGAGGGGATGGCACCCCTGCTTCGCTAGCCCAACGACCTGCACGCGAAGTCGAGCACTTTACGGTAGAACAGTTTAACGAGGACCAATACCGCACACCCTCGGTCCCTATGCAGACTGATCCAAGTGGTCACCCACCCGCACACTGACCGCAGTCAATGATGCTTGACTTCGGTGATCTGCTGGGAACCGTGTCTTAACGATCAGTCCACTGGGGATTCAGGACTATATCATATAAACCAATTCCCCCAAGGTAACCGAAACTGTAGTAGACGTAAAATGACATGGCTCAAAACTATAATGAATGGATTGAAGACAATAAACACAATAAAGAAAGAAAAAAAAGTGCTTGGCCACCAACAGGGGGAGATGGAGAGTCACGATGTTAAAGGAGGATCACACTAGTAGCTATAGACAAATGCAAAACAAACCAACAAACATGGGGACGTCAAAGAAAGGCTAATCAAATTTTATCCAAATTTCCAAACAATAAAAAAATGTTATGCATGAAAAATAGCTACCTACACAGGGCTGCCAACTACTGCTCTTTTTGAAAACTACCTTATGGAAGTATTTTGACTTTGATTTTATCTATTTTCAAAAGATGTCCGCGATATGGTGAAGGTTTTTCATGTATCGAATTTCAGTAATAATTTCCAGCAGCCATTAAGTTACACAAACCGCCGTAAATATGGGTTAGAGATATTTTAACATAGTAAGCAGCAAAAGTATTAAAACTATGGAAAATTTATCCTAATGCACTATTTCGTGCTGTATTTACATCCTCACGCACCTCTGGAGCTATAACTTGAATATTGTATAATATATATGTAATTGCTCGAAAAAGCACAGCTCAGTCATCAATAATTGGTGTAACAGTATACGTAACAGTACCGTTCATGTTTAAAATTTCTACATTCATTTTAAAAAAGGATAAAAAACAAATCAGAATAATTATTTCGTAACTAAGCTTTTGTTTCTTTAAAATTATCAAAATTATTCTAAATTAATACTTAACGTATAACTAACTACTCAACGCTTCTTAAACTATTACATAACAAAATAAAGTGATAAATTGAAATAAATGCTTAACATATAACTAATTTATTAACACTACTAAAATAATTACTTAAGACAGCCTTACAAGGTAACAAAATGAATAATAGTTAGAGCGTTGTTAAAAAATAGAGAAAAAGCCGAGTTTTATATATATATATATATATATATATATATATATGTAATACAAAAGTTATAAAATTACTTTTGTATTAATAAAAGCATTGAAACTTATTCATTTTCATGAAATGTCTTAGTAAAAAAATTAAAGTACAGATATTCTATTTTGGGACTTTAAGGCTGTAAACAAGCCAATGAATTATAATTAGATTTATTTTTCAAAAGAGGAGTTATTTTAAGATCTTTCACTTCCATATAAGGAAAGATTAAACGATTTTCTATGAGTATTAAATGATTTGCGATGAGGCGTAGGAATACAAGGAATGCAATATGACTGCCCTGTTTACCCATTGTAAGAATCGTATAAAACCTAGGAGCGATGGTTTTTGCGTGGCTTTTTGTGTTTTACTTGTGCTAGCTAAGCTCCGTCAGATCTGACGAGAAAAGTGTCTCTCCCCCTCCAGCCGGAGAGGGGAGGAAACTATGGACTCATTATTCATCTGATATTTGGACTAATTAATCCCATATTAATAACAGGGTTTGCTCCGTTATTATAAGCCTCGCAGGATGTTTGGTCGAGGAAACCCTTTAGAAAAAACTTTTTGTGCATTTCAATCTCTTGGGAACTACGCCTAACGTGACTACTACCTCGTCGAGAAGAAAGGATGAGTTTTCAACCCCCTTGGATAGAAGAGAAAAACTTCATTGGACTCCTGATAGAGATTTTAAAAAAAATTTAAATTTAGAATAATATGACTTTATAAGCTTTATGCTGGTATGACTGTCCTCTTTCCTACTATAAACAACATTTTTTCAATTATGTGAAAAAATATTATTTACAGTAACAACAATAAAAACATAATAATGCAATTTATCTGTTTAGGCAACTAAACAGAAAGAAAAATAAAACATTTATATCTATATTACTAAAATTTTCAAAAAAATTTTTCACACTAAAATATACAAAACGAACTGAACATTATTCATGATTTAATTATAACATTTGTGGGCTGTGATATTTCCTAAGCTTTGATACATGTACTATTTCAAACTTTTGTTTACTCAAATTATTATTTATTTATTTATTTTCTTTTTTAATTAGCTTCTTGGTCATTCTTTCTTTTTCCTATTTTTCCTTTTTTTTTGTTACCCTTTACGTTATTTTTTTCAGTGTTTACTTTTACTGAAACATCTTCAACTTTTATTTTTTCAATGTTTACTTTTTCTGAAACATCAAACTTTTATGGAAAGAGGACAGTCATACCAGCACAAAGCTTATAAAGTCATATTATTCTAAATTTAAACGTTTTTTTTTTTTTTTTTTTTTTTTTTTAAGGAGGGTACAAAATTTATTTATTATTTATTAATCAGAGCAGTCATAAGAGTGAGAACGAAAAGTTGCGCTCCTCGGTTATATGTTAGGGAAAATCTTGTAAAGTAAATCCGTAAAATGTTTCAATTTAGGGAAAGAGGGAAATCTTAGAAATTACTATTGGTCAATTAAATAGATCACGCTATTCCCTCGAAGCTTAAAGGGAGTAATGTCTTTATTTAAATTTATGCATAGTTGGGCCAAAAATAGATTTAGAAACAGGATGTGGCTTTTTAAAAGTATGATAGAGTGTTTCGATTTGAAATTAATTAGTAATAAATTAGGAGTTGTTTTTAACGAAGAAACTAACATAAAAAGATTAAAAAAAGCTTTTTATGTTACAAAGTGATCTAACACAAATTGAAAAGTAATGGTAACCAAATAAACTTACAAATACGTTAAAAATAGAAATGAAAATATTAGAATTTCCTAACACACAATTGTGACAAAAAAAAAAAAAAAAGACTGTGTCAAAATAAAAAATTCATATTAAAAAATTTGAAAACTTAAATGTTACCCTAACGAAAGAACAATTAACACTTAACAGAATTTGTGAGTTTCCCCTTATTATAATAGACGAATTTGTTAACTCAGCTAAGTTTTATGCTTGATACTGATTTACTATATGCTTTAGTAGGGTTGCAAACTTGCTGAGTTTTTTGTTTGTTTATGATTTGTGTCTGGCCAGTTGTTATTCAATTTGGTATGAGATTGATCACCTCTGCTAATTTTAACAATGACAACTTAACTTTGCACATTAGACAGCAAAATTCTCAAAATGTTAAGGTTAAAAAAATGTGAAAAAATAAAAGTTTGATGTTTCAGAAAAGTAAACATCGAAAAAATAAAAGTTTGATGATTCAGTAAAAGTAAACATCGAAAAAAATAAATAAAAGTTTGATGTTTCAGAAAAAGTAAACATCGAAAAAAGAAAAGTTGAAGATGTTTCAGTAAAAGTAAACACTGAAAAAAATAACGTAAAAGGTAACAAAAATAAAAGGAAAAATAGGAAAAATAAAGAATGACCAAGAAGCTAATTAAAAAAGAAAATAAATAAGTAAATAATAATTTGAGTAAACAAAAGTTTGAAATAGTACATGTATCAAAGCTTAGGAAATATCACAGCCCACAAATGTTATAATTAAATCATGAATAGTGTTCAGTTCGTTTTGTATATTTTAGTGTGAAAGATTTTTTTGAAAATTTTAGTAAAATAGATATAAATGTTTTATTTTTATTTCTGTTTAGTTGCCTAAACAGATAAATTGCATTATTATGATTTTATTGTTGTTACTGTAAATAGTATTTTTTCACATAATTGAAAAAAATTTTTTTTTGGCTAACCAAAAATTTTTTTTTTGGGGGGGATGTAATACAAAAATTATAAAATTACTTTTGTATTAATAAAAGCATTGAAACTTATTCATTTTCATAAAATGTCTTAGTTAAAAAATTAAAGTACAGATATTCTATTTTGGGACTTCAAGGCTGTAAACAAGCCAATGAATTATAATTAGATTTATTTTTCAAAAGAGGAGTTATTTTAAGATCTTTCACTTCCATATCAGGAAAGATTAAACGATTTTCTATGAGTATTAAATTATTTGCGATGAGGCGTAGGAATACAAGAAATGCAATATGACTTCCCTGTTTACCCATTGTGAGTATCGTATGAAACCTAGGAGCGATGGTTTTTGCGTGGCTTTTTGTGTTTTACTTGTGCTAGCTAAACTCCGTCAGATCTGACGAGAAAAGTGTCTCTCCCCCTCCAGCCGGAGAGGGGAGGAAACTGTTGTTTCACCATCCTTTAATAAATAAACAGCTATGCAGAATATATATATATATATATATATATATATATATATATATATATATATATATATATATATATATATATATATATATATATATATATATATATATATATATATATATATATATATATATATATATATATATGTATATATATGTGGTGCCAGTTCCTGAAGCTGTAAACTGCAAGCTGATCTCAGACTATGTAAGCTGTAAGTTGATCCCTGTGAGCACTACTTGGGAGGAATGGGGATTTCCCAAAAACCAGAGAGAGAGCGCGGTTGAGAACGAAGGGATAAGACGTATATGGACTCCAAAGAGGAGTAGCAATTCTCAAAAGCAACCAAAGACGAACTCATTTACTTTTTGTGTTATTTATATGTTTATCGTCCGTCTTTATGTAGATTTAGTTTTCAATATATGTTTTGTCGTATAACAGTGCCTCTTTTTATTTTCAAAGACGACCACTCATGCCGTCACCACATATATATATATATATATATAAACTCGGCTATTTCTCAGAGGCGGCCAATCGCAAATGTTTAAAGTTCCCCCCAAAAATAGTATAAAGCCCTTCAACTTCTTTTAGTTCTTTTTTTCCTAAAAGAAAGAAATGGTTGTGCAAGTGCTTCATTTAGATTTATTTCGCAGAATCAAGATAGTTCTGTTTACCATAACATTTATAATAATACAGTTTTTTATTTGAATGTGATGTCAAGTAATACTTAATTTAAAGATAAAATGTTAGGCGAAAGAACGAAATATCCATTTGGTATAAACTATTAAGTACTGTACTACTACTTTTATCTACATATGAAAAAAACTTACATATTTAGACCACTTTTTTAAATCTGCTCAACTAAAAAATAAAATCGATTATCCTTATGTTTTAACTGTTAAATAAGAAATCAAATTTATGAATTTGTAAATAGGATAAGTTTCAATCGGATATTTTATAATCGAAGTTAATTTAGGCGTATAATGATTTACATAAGTGCCCTGAGCACGCAACTTTTATGACGCTGTGGCGAATGTAGGTTGTCAGTTCTATGAAGCAATGATCACAGAGTAATAACTTACAATAAAGCTGAATTATTTTCAACCTTTTTTCTAAAAGTCAATTATTTATCTGGAACTAAACGAGATATCTTGAAACAAAACTTATTCAAGCAGCAAGAAAAGCTATTTTGCAAAGTTAAATTTTTGTAAGAATTTCGATTAATTTTGTAGCTATTTTCTGGCTTTTTGCCATGTAACATTGAAATAAATTATTGCTCTTAATTAGACAAACTAAAATCGATGTTACTTTCGTATGGAATAAATCTGAACTAAAATTCGTCAAAATGCTTCAAATGAAAAGGCTTTTAAGCAGCAAATTGGTTAAAATTAGGACGTGTATAGTTCCAGTTGCAGTGCACGTGAATATTCTTTCATTTCCTCTTGTTCTATTTCTGTCTAAATGACGCATTTTCCTATGTTTCACCGAGAAACAAAACATTTGTTCTTGTTCCGAAAAACGGCGGCGATAGAAGTTTTGTTGTATTCGGTTTTTTATTTTTTTTCATTCTTTGGAAAAGAATAAGAACTCACGCGATTGCGTTTTCGTGCCCCTTACATTGCAATTTGGGTGGAGCACTTGAAGTAGAAGTCTGTGTCCCTCGCTTGCAGTATCATAAAACAAATGTTCCACAACGGCTTACAGTGCTCCGTTCTATTAGAAATCAGATAGTATTCTTTCTTTTTTATTCATACAATTTAGTACTGAAAGAACGATGCACATTTCACCTACTACAGAATTTCTGTATTTTTAGAAAATAATTTTTCTAGTGGTAGCAAACATAATGAATTAAGATTTTATATACTGGAATTAAATTCATTTACTTGAATTATAAATAATTTAAACAGATATATAAATGGTCTGATGGACAAATAGTTCTTCTCTTTTGCAGAGATGCCAACTTGCTCCGGACAGCGAATAAATATTTTCCACTGGTAGTTTATTAGTTGTGATTCTTGGTTTAATAAATTCAATTTATTAGGTTTATATCCACCACTATTTCTAAATAATTCGAAGGCTTATATAATTCGCCACTTTGTTACAGTTAAGTCATGGTAAACCGTGTAAAAACTAAGTAAAAGTAGTCCAAAATTTTCAAATTTTATTTTGTAGTTATTTACTGTTTTTAAAATCATTTTGCCGTGTCCGGACAACACCTCCTAGAAAGAGTAGGCCTCAGCACGGGTTACCATAAATATCCTTTAGTAGTCCAAACGTAATGACATATTTCGTATTTTCAACCACTGCGCAGCTTAGTACCCCGAACGTAATGACATCTTTCTTATTTTTCATCAACTGCGCAGTTAACTTCGTCATATCGGACTACTAAATTTATCCGTGCTGAGGCCTTCCTTCTTCTAGGAGGTGTTGGTCCGGAGCAGTTGACATCTCTGCTTTTGTCCAGAAAAAAATTTTATGACAATTTTAAACTTTTACTTTAGCTTACTACCACTCGAAAAAATATTTCGCACAAAACTAAATGTTGGAGTGTATGCCCAGTGATAAAAATAATTTTGAGCGGCATTAGGGATATATTCCTGTTCATTCTTTGGATCGTAAGTTTCAGACAAGCTTTTGTTGCTCACCCCTATATTTGAATAATTCAACTATTCATATAATATGCCATTTTTAATGAAAAATTTCATTGTGATCTTTTTAAAACTTTTGCCAAATTTAAAGCGACTAAGTAAATTTTATTTTTTATCTGCTACTACTCTATGAAATCTTTTTTCTAAAGCACAGCGATTGTCATCCCCGCCACACCTTGATTTCTCTTACAGGGAAGCCAACTACTGCATTTTTATGCGAAAAATTTTACTATGTGGTAAATTTCTCAGGAACTACTACTGATTCTTCGTAGTTTCAGAAAATATTTTTCCTGGTTTTAGCAAGGGTAATGTAATAAGTCTATCGAAAAATTTTACCGATTTAAGCATAGGACATGGAGTATCTAGCTCGAAGGGCTATCAGCTCCTTCATCGAAATTGAATAAAATAAAATAAGGGAGGAGTGAAAAACTTACGTAAGTAAATTAAGATAAAAGTAAATATATACGTGATAAGATAATAGAATAATACTAAGTTGATATATACAGAAAATAAAGATGGTTAGGGTAAAACTACATACAATATTTATGTATATACAAATGATCGAGAAGTGATGAAAATCAACGAGCATTTTGATTTCCTACATCACTTCCTCGCCCCCTCCCGAAAGTCTTTTATTGTACGGAGTGATACAGTTCATCTTGATGTGTCGAGAAAATAATTTGAGGGATTGAACATTAATTAATTAATATTAATTAATTAAACATTAACTAGTGGGCTGCGCCCCCTGCTCGCTAACGCTCGCCAACCCCCGAAAATTGCTACGCAATCTTATATGGTTTGCTTCGCAAACCAAGCTCGCTTTGCTCGCTACTAACTTAGGTACATTGCAAATGCACAAAATTCTAAGAATTCAATACAATCATTCAAATCCATATAAATTTTTTTTTCTTCAAAATTACATCTTTTTAGTAAGTACTAAGTCATTAAAATATATTTGAATTCAAATAAATGACATGTAATTCGTTAAATCTATTAGAAATGTGCTATAGTATAAAATCTTAAGATAATATTTCTAAAACTGATATCTCTTTAAAAAGGTTAAAATTTTGGATCACATTTGGTGAGAATGCTCTCTCTGGTTATTTCAGTTTCCGTTTTTAAAAGCGCTATATGTTGAGCCACCTCAGCTAGATTTGGCATGTGAAATTTTTAGCGGCAATCATTGGTCGATTTTCTAGCGTTGCCATTCGGGGAGTTGTAATGAGGCTTTTTTTTTTTGTCGCCGTGTAAGAGAAATATATATATCGTGAAAAAAAGCGCTTTCCACAAAAGCAATGAATATTGTCCAAATAATTTTGGGATCATTTCTTTGCAGTATGGTCTAAAGATGTTACACCAGTAATCAAATTCTCAAAATATTGTGAATGCGACAATAAAGGAAGATCAACCTTGCCTTTCTGACAGCAAATTCTTTCATTGCTACTTCCTGTCTTCTCTAACATAAAATGCTTCCATTACAACATTTACTTTTCCCGAAAACAAGTTAAAACTGAAGTGGTTTTACGACTAGCTTTTCCTCTTTTTTCCTTCTCGCTTTCACCCACAGCATCCCTGTGAATAAATAAAATAAAATTTTAAGTTATGTTATTGCCATGTTTTTGTAGGCAGAATACATTTGTAGGTTTATCACTTTAATTTTTCTAAGTTTAAAAGAAAAGGGAACTAAAATTATTTTTTTAGCGCTTAATTTTTAATAAAAAAAATTGACTTTTAATTTTTCAAAATTTATTGTTAATGTATAACTAGTGGTAAATTTAAAACATTAGCTCACATTCATATAAAAAAAGCTAATATTAAGCTCATATTCATATAAAAAAGCTGATATTAAGCTCATATTCATATAAATCATATTCATATCATGTTAAGCTCATATTCATTAAAAAAACAAACATATGGTGGTTGTTATATCGTTGCCACTCTTACTAGAGGAGCAAAAACTTCGTTTAAGCATTCTTTTAGAGAATAATATAAAACAACAGAAATTTGGTTTTGGCTTATAATTTTGAAATAAGATATATTATATTTAAAGGAGATATGATTTCAAAATATCTATGCAGTATATTAAAAACCAACTACATATGTTTCCAAATAAATGACTAAAATATAACCACACATTTTATTACAGATTTCATATAAAAATCAAAATTGATACTTTCAGGTTTATAAATACATAGAACAACATATGTGCATTAAATTTATATAGAAATGACAATAGGAAGTGAATAACAATTATTGGTGATTCATGTAATAAGGTTAGAGAGAATTTACGAAGACGGATCAATAATAAAACGCCCAGAATTACGGGAACTGATTTGATTAGAAAAAACAAGAAAATTAAGTACAGTTTTTATTTTCGAGTAAATATTTTAACTATGCAAGTACTGTTTTAGTTTAAGCTACAAGAAACAATTTCTTTTATTTTTTTTTTTTTTTGCATTATTTTTAAATTTCTCAAGATAATTATATTTGTATTAAATTTTTTTCTTTAATTGAATTTATTAAATTAGTCGAACCTTTTTTGTTCTCTCTCTTATCATTTTTTCTCTAAATTTTTGTCTCTCTTTCGTATTTGTTCTCTCGTTTGGCGCGTAAATTACTTGAGTCACTAAATGATGATTCCTTTATCATGAGTGTGGATGGCATGTTTGGCATATTTATTCTGCTTTTTCAATAAAAATATGCTCTTTATAACATCATATTTATACTTGTTATACGAATTAATCAACTTTGTTTCATAATAACACTTAAAACTGTTGCAAAAAAAAGTTATGCTGCTTTCCATGGCGCAGTAAGAGTCAGTAAGAACACACAGGAATGCCATGATAGAAAAAGAATTATGACAACCATAAAGCAAAATATAAAAAAACAGTTAATGCATTAAAATACGTGAAGAGAGCATTTGAAAAATAAAAATATATATCAATGAAACTTCACACATTTGTGGCTGCACACAAGAGCAACACAGTTTCTAATATTTTTATCAAATTACATTTGTGTCAAATTTGGTCAGAAAATGTTTATTCAAATATTTTACTCAACACTTTCTTAAATTCAAATGCCGAAGAGCAAAAAAAAATTGGAAGAAAGAAATTGCTCCCTGAAATTGGATAAGGTTAATTTTTGATACAAAGGAAATAAATATAAAGGAAATAAATATAAATGAAATAAATATAAATGAAATGATTTGGCATTTGTATTGTGAAGGAATAACCAGAAATGCACGGGACATTTTGTCAAATAATACCCTCTTCAAGAGAATTATATAAACGTTTTTCAATTGAGTTGAGACAAACTCGTCTTCGTTAAGGACTATCGACAAAATGTTTATTTTGTCGATATCAAATTTCTTATCATGGTTGCTAAGCAAAAGATTTGTCAATTTTTTTCTTTAAACACAGTAGAATGTTACATTTTTACAAGTTTATCTAATTTAGTTTCTTCGATGCTTAAAGGAAATTTTATTAAATACTCAACATTTCAAAAAATTTATTTTCAAGATTTTTACCTTATAACAAGCAATGTATGAAAAAAAAACGTTTCCCATAAAGTATTTCTTTATTAATGGCTACTGGAAAATGTTCAATTTGTACAAATTATATAAGCATATTAAGTATTTCAGCAGTGGTAACAATGATTTGAAAAAATGATAGTACACTTAGGAATAAGTTACAAAACTAATGAAATTGCTAAGCAGGATCAAAAATGCAACCGGATAAAAAGAAATTTAAAAAAAAAATCGACGTCTGTTTGTTCGATTCTAGGAAAATATTCCATGTACAGTGCGCAAAAAATAAAAAAATAAATAAAATTAAATTAAAAAAATAAATAAATAAACGGACTAACCTGAATAACTTTTGATCTAGTGATTGTATCTTCACGATCTAGGACTCAGACTTAATGGTTCGAAGAGATGACTTCAAACATGATAATTAATTTGTGCAGAAGATATTTTAAGTTACAAAATAAGACGCAAAAACGTATTTTTCTGAATAAATATACCTTTTTTTCGACGGATTTGGTTTTCAGACCCCCAAAATATCGGAGGTATTCGCTATCTCGAAAATATGATCCCTAAAATATAGTTGGACCTCTAAATGTTAATTTCACTTTTTGTGTATTTCCCCATATCTTGATAACTATTTAAGCAAATTGAAAATTTTTTGTATAAAATTATAAAATGTGTTTGTTCAAAGATAATTCAATGCAAAAAAAAAAAAATTAGTAGATATCTATTATTTATTATATTTTATTATTTTATTTAATAGCAGTTGAAAAAATTTAGAAGTGTATGGGGCAAAATTTTTTTTTCCATCGTTTTAAAAAATGTAACTTTGTAGGGCAAAATTCAAAATTTGAGAGAAATCTATCGAATAATACCTGAGAAATCGAATTTGAAAAGAGCGACTTCTTTAAAATCCGATTTCTAAGGAACTATCATCCCGATTTGATCAGATTTTGTATTTTCCTATGCAAAATTACATTCTTTAATATGATGAAATAAATTGTATACCTTACAATTCAAAATTTTTGCAACTGTTATTAAATAAAATAATTATAAATAATAAATATTTACTAAAACTTATTTTTTTCATGGGATTATCTTTAGATAAACGAATTTTATAATTTTGCGGAAAATTTTTCAATTCGCTTAAATAGTTCTCGAGACATGAGAGAAATACGCAAAAAGTAAAATTAACATTAAGGGCACCAAATTTTGAGCCGCTCTCCTGACCAAACTATTGTGACCATCTTTCCCAGATTGAGGCTATCCATATTCGGATAGCCGCGATATATTGTCATGTATACAAAATATGCTTTATATTGTGGATATTTTGGATGTCAGAAGGCCGAATCTGTTACGTTTATTCATAGAAAGTACGTTTTTGCGTTTGATTTCGTAACTTAAAATGTCTTCTGTACTAACTAATTATCATATTTGAGGTCATCCCCTCGAACCATCATGACTAGTCATAGAAGGTGAAAATCCGATTAATAGATCAAAAGTTACTGAGGGTGGTTCGCTTATTTTTTTGCACACTGTGCAAAATCTGCCCATGATACAAACTATATTAAAAAATTCCATAGACAAAACTTCACATGAACATAGCATTAAAGTTTACAAATAAATTTTGAACAATATGTATGTAATATGATTCGATTCTCTTGTCAATATTTATATTTCAAGTTTGGAAAGTGTGTTCTCTTGTATTAGTTAGCTTTATTATCATTTTTAATTCGAATAATTTGTATTGTACTGAAATGAGAAGAATTAGTTGTCAAAGTTGTGGAGGCAACGTAGGCTCGCTTATTACGGTGGCCCTGAAAGAGTGGTCAATACATCTGCCCTTCTGATACCCGAATGACGAATGTTAATTCATACGAGAGGACAAGGGGCAAAAATAGTTGTCAACGTTTCCTAAGGTTAAATATTTGAACATATTTAAAAAACTGTTTTCATATTTAAAATTAATGGCAGGAAAAAGTTTATTTATACAAAATTATCTTTACACTATCTACAATATTTAAGTCACTCACTCGGTTTAATAAGATTATAAGCTTACCAAATTAAAAGTAACATATGCATTCACTTATGAGGTCACTGGGAAAGATATTACAAAGTGGTAATAAAGTAATAATTAAAATAGGATGAATGTCATATAAAAATAAGTCTTCACCAACACTTAAAAGCATAATTGTCTAACTCAGAGGCGGGGAACCTTTTTATCATGAGAGGCCACATTTAAATTCGGCAGTGATAAAAAAAGGCCACATAAGTTAATATACACATAAAAGCGAGTTTTGAGTAATTGTTATTGTAATTATTTATTAATTTATTTACTTTATTGATGACAATTTACTTTTGACACGTTATTGAATTATCTAGAAATAATGCAAATAAATAAATAAATAATTTATAAAAATAAAAATTTACAATATAAAATATTTTTGTCGTTACATAAAGCTAATAAATTACTATAACATTATTTAATAATTTTTTTATACATGAAATGCTGTTTAAAATACAAATATTGAAATAAAAGTATTTTTCAATAAATAATTCCTGACGAAATTCACTTTCCTAATTGAAATATTCATATTCTTTATGTGTTTATTTCCATTCTCTCATTTTAAAGTAGCCAAAACTGTATTGCACAATAAACGCACCATTTTATCTTTCAAAATAAAGAAATAATCTATATCTCTCTCTAGGTTAAATGTTTTTTTTCTTCATATAATTTTTTTTTCTTACAATTTGAGGAAATGGAGAAGAAAAAACGAATTTTAAACAGTATCTTTAAGAAAACGTATAATTACTAAAAAAACTTGCATTAGTAAAATATCAAAATTAATGAAACAATAACTAGATTTTAGCAATTCCAGATAGCAATACGAGACGAGAATGTTACAAGCATGCACGGATAACAACAAATCATCAACGCCGCACGGGGCAGAGAGCGGAAAATAGGTACTGTCTGTCTCTCAAAACAGTCACCGTCACGGTGTCTAGTGGATGGTGCTTGATATAGCAACAGGGTTAGTGTATATCAAGTAGGGGTGGTACATGGCCAAAAATAAGAACAAAACTGAATAACTTTTACTATTGGACGTAAAAAGCGCCGTGATGACTCAGAAGATAAAGCGTTCGCCCTCCATTGAAATGAACCGGGTTAGAATCCCGGCTATGGCTGGTTAATACGAATTAATCATCCGGCTTGCATAGACCAAAGTGCTGACGTAAAATATCCTCAGTGATGGACGGTCATGGGTTAGAGTTCTTTTGCTGTCAGGCTAAGTGTGGAACGTTATCGTGGTTTTCCTCTCCATGTAACGCAAATGCGGGTAAGTTCCATCAAAAAGGTTCTCCACAAAGGCAAATTTCCCCCAATATTCGTTCTAAATTTCAAATAGTCGTAAATTATATAATTAAATATTAATTGGTACTAGAGCAAGAATCCGCACAAGAGACTTACTGAGACTTCAGGCTCCCAACCTCTGATCTAACTTTATGTGTATAAATTTGAAATATTGAACTATAGTGGTTTGTAAAATAATTTAGACCATAACTGGGAAAAATTAAGAAAGTGGGAATTCATAAAATCAATTTCATAAAAAGTGGGAATTTCATAAAAAGTGGGAATTAATGTTTCTTGAAGCTATTGGAAATTTCAAAGGTTTCAATTTCACTTTTATTTTAGGAACAAAGTTGGGTGACTCAAACTACTAAATAAATTTCCTTTAATTTACAAATATGTTTTAGTTTTTTAAATAACTTTTTTCAATTATTCTCAACTACTACTTAAATCTTTCCCGGTTGTGGCCATCCTATTTATACTTTTAAGACATAAATGTTGTACAAGTTGGCAGGCATGAAGTAATCATTACTTCTTTAAAATAAATTTAACAAGTGTCAATAATTAGAAAATAGATAATATGCACACAACATTTGCGAAATAACAGTAATAATAAATTATGATCATGAGTATGACATTTCAATAAGAAATAGTTTACTTTTGCACAATTAAGCAATAAATGAGGAGAAATTGTGCGTCATGTTTTATGACTTTTGGCGTTATATTCAATCATTTCCATCAACATGTCCTTTTTCCGAATCTAAGTCATAATCTTTTTCAATCAAAGTTTCGACAATCTTTGAAGTACAAATCCAATATACATTGAAATATTAGTATACAGCAGTTCTGCACGTTGGTGTCATACATGCCGCGTATTATCTGTATGTTGGCTTATTCTAATTTTACTCAGCACAAGACCTAACGTTGTACAACAGGGTCCTAAACACGCGTCCAATGCTGTCCTTAAAAACATACGAACTGCGTGACAATTTATGTTGAATTGTCGTAGAGCTGGGGCTATGCACCATACGTGTTGAAATGTTATGCATGCGAAACTACATCCCACAATTAGAGCTATGGGTAAAGCACACACTAAGGACAAGGTTCGGTAGCAGCAGTTCTTAGAACAAGAGAAAATGTATTTGGCGTTTCTCCACACGCAACTTGGCGAGTATGTGCCCTCTGGCTCGGCTATGACGTCATCGAATTCTACCTGAAAAATAGGAGACGCACATCAATATATGCATTATAGATGACAAAAGAGTATCATTTTGTATATAAATTTCTTTCACCTGTATAATTTTACAAATTCGTTTTAATGTATAGTTTTACATAAAAATATCATTTGAGATCAAAAATGTAATGAAGAATAATATTAGATGTATATTATTCTTCATTACATTTTTGATCTCATTTGTTTTAATATATCTATCGTATTTTGCTTACAGAGTTTGATAGCAATAGACATTTATCTATTAATACTTATTGAAAAAAACTACGCAGACATGGATGAAATAACTTATATAAATAATTAAAATTTTAGTGATATCATGAATTTGAGAACAGTGCCATTATAGTGCCAACGTAAAATATCGTCAGTGATAGATGGATCATGGCCGTCAGGCTAACCATGGGTGGTTTTCGGTGTTTTCCTTTTCATGTAACCCAAAGAAGGGTTGATTCGATAAAAAAAGTCTTTAACGAAGACTAGTTTGTCTCAACTCAACAGGAGTTTTCTTGCCTTCCAGATGGCTTTCATAAGGCTACGGAGTTTAATTATGGATTGCTTTCAAGACTACAGAATTGAGCATTGTTGATCATAAACCCAAAACTGGATAGGCTGCACAAAGCCGGTTATAAAATGAAGTAATATATTAATATATAACTTACATGTGCGCAAGCTTTAAAAAATAAAATAACATTCTAAAAGTTTATATGCTTAAAATAAATTTTTAAATAATTCACGTGCTCTAGCAATTTCTTTATTTGACGCTTGAATATGTCGAATATAAAAATAATAATATTTTGAAACACCTAAATTAAAAAATATGAATGGCACTCATTTGATATAAAATAATATTTTTTCTTTGTATATCAGATATTCTTTTAAAAAAGTGGCATCAAGTGATAAAAATGAAAAAGGCGAAAGTGAAAGATCGGAAAAAAATAATATACTAGTTTCTATCTACCAAAATATATTTGTAAATTACAGAAAATGCTAAAATTGACCATCATAATTGATGCAATTAAAGTGAAATTAAAAAACCTTAAAATAGCCTTTTGAAAATTTATCACCTCTTTCTTTAATTTATAATTAATATTATTAATATCTATAATTAATATTATTTCAAAATCGGGCCGGATAACGGGTGAAGCCAACAAGTTCGTAACAGACTACTTATACATATTTTTCGCAAGATTATATTTTTATATTAAAAATAATAGAAAAATTAATGCTTTTTCATTTAGTTCTTGCATTCAAAAATTTAATTTTTGTTGCTTAGATCAAAGGTCCCCAATTAGTTTCGACTGTGGAATCCTAAATGATCGATGTTCTTTTGGTAAGACCCCGAGATTTATATATATTTTTTTTATTATTAAGGATTGTGTGGCCGGGATAGCCTGGTTGGCAAGGCACTAGACTCACGTTCACCAGAACGGGAGTTCGAACCTAACCGGCCGAAGACTCCCCGTGTAGTAAATGGTGACTGGTGCAGATTAAACCAGTTAGATCACAAAGTCCACCATGTTCCCATAGCAAATTATACCGCTGGGGTACTGAATTGGAGATTGATCGTTCTCTGGTTTAGGTCAAAATTACGATCTGTGGATGAATGGATGCATAAATGGGTCCGCCCTTTAAACGGGTGTGACAGAAGTCGAACTCTTGGCCATAGATGGTACCACTGGAAAACAAGAACAATCGAACCCCTTGCTTTAATGGCCTACCATAACAACAACAACATTAGCAATTGTAAAAATATCAATTAATGAAATTTTGAAAATATGTACTGATCTAAAAAACAGCACCAATTTAATTTCTGACTAACGAGTTTAACTTTTGAAAGCTTTTATATAATTTTGAAAGCATAATTATATAATTCGATAGCTAAATAAAACGGAACTATATGCAGTCGCGGATGATTATTTAAATCCTACACCGGATTGATATTTTCTTAACTTGCAACCGAGTAAATTTGATTTTAGTATAAGTATAAATTGAAAATGAATGATATGAAATATGGTTCAAAAACGAAAATAAACATCGAGAATGTTGATCACAGAAATATAAATGTATTTCTTCAAGGTTGAACTTGGTTATTTTTATCGATGCGAAACAGTAATGCAAATTTTTTATATCCTTTTTGTAATTTATTCATTAACTGTTATTCGAAAAAAAAACAGTGTTTTGAATTTCTTACATTCACAAGCATTTTGATTAAATAATTTCATAAAAATAACGGGCATATAATATAAATATTTGATAATTAATTATATTGAAATTTAATACCAGGTTTTGAAAATCAAAACTGGTTAAAAAAAATCATAACTCTCGGAAGCCCTTTCACTCTACCGCGGAACCCTAAGGTTAACTTAGATCACAACTACATCTAAACAAATTAAACATGTATATCAATGCATAAAAGTAATGTTAGTGTAGATAAATTCTGGCTGACAAAAAAATTATTGGCGTAACAGTTATTATAGTTCAATTGTCATTTCAATATTGGGAGAATTATCATCGAAAAAAAGTTGACAGATTTAATTATTGAGTAGATTTTTATTAATTAAATCATACATAAAAAATCACATTTTATCTCTCAAGAAATCTCAATTTCAATTTGATTCAAGTTTAGGACTTTGAAACTTAAACTTATTTTAAATTAACCTTAACATAAATAGTTATAAAAAATTTTAAAACTTACGTTGCAAAGTGCTTTAGTCATTTTTAAATTAAAAAATTATAAGTCATCAAAATATAAACAAACATAACAATTTTTAAAATAATTTGTTGAAATAAATATTATTAAAAAGTTTCTTTTTCAGGGAATCAGTGTTAGATTAATGAGAGTTTGAAATTGTATGTTAAATGTTTTGATTCGCGTAAATAATTTCAGAAATTTGGCAAAATGCAATAATAACAAACTAATATTAAGGTGCTTAAACCTCCGACCGCTTTTCTGACTGAAATAGGGAGTATTTAATTGGGATTATAGCTGCTGCCATCAGTATTTTGACGGAGATAAAATCACATTTTATCTCTCAAGAAATCTCAATTTCAATTTGGTTCAAGTTTAGGACTTTGAAACTTAAACTTATTTTAAATTAACCGTAACATAAATAGTTATAAAAAATTTTAAAACTTACATTGCAAAGTGCTTTAGTCATTTTTAAATTAAAAAATTATAAGTCATCAAAATATAAACAAACATAACAATTTTTAAAATAATTTGTTGAAATAAATATTATTAAAAAGTTTCTTTTTCAGGGAATCAGTGTTAGATTAATGAGAGTTTGAAATTGTATGTTAAATGTTTTGATTCGCGTAAATAATTTCAGAAATTTGGCAAAATGCAATAATAACAAACTAATATTAAGGTGCTTAAACCTCCGACCGCTTTTCTGACTGAAATAGGGAGTATTTAATTGGGATTATAGCTGCTGCCATCAGTATTTTGACGGAGATAAAATCACATTTTATCTCTCAAGAAATCTCAATTTCAATTTGGTTCAAGTTTAGGACTTTGAAACTTAAACTTATTTTAAATTAACCGTAACATAAATAGTTATAAAAAATTTTAAAACTTACATTGCAAAGTGCTTTAGTCATTTTTAAATTAAAAAATTATAAGTCATCAAAATATAAACAAACATAACAATTTTTAAAATAATTTGTTGAAATAAATATTATTAAAAAGTTTCTTTTTCAGGGAATCAGTGTTAGATTAATGAGAGTTTGAAATTGTATGTTAAATGTTTTGATTCGCGTAAATAATTTCAGAAATTTGGCAAAATGCAATAATAACAAACTAATATTAAGGTGCTTAAACCTCCGACCGCTTTTCTGACTGAAATAGGGAGTATTTAATTGGGATTATAGCTGCTGCCATCAGTATTTTGACGGAGATAAAATCACATTTTATCTCTCAAGAAATCTCAATTTCAATTTGGTTCAAGTTTAGGACTTTGAAACTTAAACTTATTTTAAATTAACCGTAACATAAATAGTTATAAAAAATTTTAAAACTTACATTGCAAAGTGCTTTAGTCATTTTTAAATTAAAAAATTATAAGTCATCAAAATATAAACAAACATAACAATTTTTAAAATAATTTGTTGAAATAAATATTATTAAAAAGTTTCTTTTTCAGGGAATCAGTGTTAGATTAATGAGAGTTTGAAATTGTATGTTAAATGTTTTGATTCGCGTAAATAATTTCAGAAATTTGGCAAAATGCAATAATAACAAACTAATATTAAGGTGCTTAAACCTCCGACCGCTTTTCTGACTGAAATAGGGAGTATTTAATTGGGATTATAGCTGCTGCCATCAGTATTTTGACGGAGATAAAATCACATTTTATCTCTCAAGAAATCTCAATTTCAATTTGGTTCAAGTTTAGGACTTTGAAACTTAAACTTATTTTAAATTAACCGTAACATAAATAGTTATAAAAAATTTTAAAACTTACATTGCAAAGTGCTTTAGTCATTTTTAAATTAAAAAATTATAAGTCATCAAAATATAAACAAACATAACAATTTTTAAAATAATTTGTTGAAATAAATATTATTAAAAAGTTTCTTTTTCAGGGAATCAGTGTTAGATTAATGAGAGTTTGAAATTGTATGTTAAATGTTTTGATTCGCGTAAATAATTTCAGAAATTTGGCAAAATGCAATAATAACAAACTAATATTAAGGTGCTTAAACCTCCGACCGCTTTTCTGACTGAAATAGGGAGTATTTAATTGGGATTATAGCTGCTGCCATCAGTATTTTGACGGAGATAAAATCACATTTTATCTCTCAAGAAATCTCAATTTCAATTTGGTTCAAGTTTAGGACTTTGAAACTTAAACTTATTTTAAATTAACCGTAACATAAATAGTTATAAAAAATTTTAAAACTTACATTGCAAAGTGCTTTAGTCATTTTTAAATTAAAAAATTATAAGTCATCAAAATATAAACAAACATAACAATTTTTAAAATAATTTGTTGAAATAAATATTATTAAAAAGTTTCTTTTTCAGGGAATCAGTGTTAGATTAATGAGAGTTTGCAATTGTATGTTAAATGTTTTGATTCGCGTAAATAATTTCAGAAATTTGGCAAAATGCAATAATAACAAACTAATATTAAGGGGCTTAAACCTCCGACCGCTTTTCTGACTGAAATAGGGAGTATTTAATTGGGATTATAGCTGCTGCCATCAGTATTTTGACGGAGATAAAATCACATTTTATCTCTCAAGAAATCTCAATTTCAATTTGGTTCAAGTTTAGGACTTTGAAACTTAAACTTATTTTAAATTAACCGTAACATAAATAGTTATAAAAAATTTTAAAACTTACATTGCAAAGTGCTTTAGTCATTTTTAAATTAAAAAATTATAAGTCATCAAAATATAAACAAACATAACAATTTTTAAAATAATTTGTTGAAATAAATATTATTAAAAAGTTTCTTTTTCAGGGAATCAGTGTTAGATTAATGAGAGTTTGAAATTGTATGTTAAATGTTTTGATTCGCGTAAATAATTTCAGAAATTTGGCAAAATGCAATAATAACAAACTAATATTAAGGTGCTTAAACCTCCGACCGCTTTTCTGACTGAAATAGGGAGTATTTAATTGGGATTATAGCTGCTGCCATCAGTATTTTGACGGAGATAAAATCACATTTTATCTCTCAAGAAATCTCAATTTCAATTTGGTTCAAGTTTAGGACTTTGAAACTTAAACTTATTTTAAATTAACCGTAACATAAATAGTTATAAAAAATTTTAAAACTTACATTGCAAAGTGCTTTAGTCATTTTTAAATTAAAAAATTATAAGTCATCAAAATATAAACAAACATAACAATTTTTAAAATAATTTGTTGAAATAAATATTATTAAAAAGTTTCTTTTTCAGGGAATCAGTGTTAGATTAATGAGAGTTTGAAATTGTATGTTAAATGTTTTGATTCGCGTAAATAATTTCAGAAATTTGGCAAAATGCAATAATAACAAACTAATATTAAGGTGCTTAAACCTCCGACCGCTTTTCTGACTGAAATAGGGAGTATTTAATTGGGATTATAGCTGCTGCCATCAGTATTTTGACGGAGATAAAATCACATTTTATCTCTCAAGAAATCTCAATTTCAATTTGGTTCAAGTTTAGGACTTTGAAACTTAAACTTATTTTAAATTAACCGTAACATAAATAGTTATAAAAAATTTTAAAACTTACATTGCAAAGTGCTTTAGTCATTTTTAAATTAAAAAATTATAAGTCATCAAAATATAAACAAACATAACAATTTTTAAAATAATTTGTTGAAATAAATATTATTAAAAAGTTTCTTTTTCAGGGAATCAGTGTTAGATTAATGAGAGTTTGCAATTGTATGTTAAATGTTTTGATTCGCGTAAATAATTTCAGAAATTTGGCAAAATGCAATAATAACAAACTAATATTAAGGGGCTTAAACCTCCGACCGCTTTTTTGACTGAAATAAGGAATATTTAATTTGGATTATAGTTGCTGCCATCAGTATTTTGACGGTCAAAAAACTATAGGCATCAAAAAGTTAAGTTTATTAAAAAAAGTAAATTTTTTGGTAATTTAAAATATGATCTGCCCAAATTAAGTAGCACATTTGGTGTTTGTTCCTTAAACTATCTGTTAATAGGTGAAAATCGGAACATAAGAGTTAAAAATATTCAAGATACGTCGGATTTTTTTTCTACACTGCACACAGATGTCAATTTACTCTATTTTGTGAGGAATTGTTTACAATGGTGTTTTATGTTTATTATATAATTTATATTTTATAAATTGATCATTATTTTATTAAATTTAACGATAACGCATGCTACTGCATATATATCATTTAAACACGCATTGCCACTTTGATTTATTTATATCCATTCTTGCAATCGTAGTGACTTTCACGAACTTAATTGACCTCAGGGAATTTTATTTTTTAATGCAAACAAAAATTATTTTATTATTCTGTTAGTACACGTATTCTATTTTATAATATGAGGACGCAATCTTGAACTAATAGGCCCGGGTCATCTTTTTCTCCACAAAATATGAAGAAGGTTACTTTGAGGTTAAAATTTTTTTGCATATTAAAATGAATTAAATATCATGGTTATAATGAGTTACTTTCAAAATACATATAAAAAAAAATTTATATACCAAAAACACTATGCATATTAATATTAATTAAATATCAATGTTATAATTATCAATTTTTAAAATAAACATTGAAAAATTAGTGTACCAAAAATACTATGCATATTAATATTAATTAAATATCATATCATGGTTATAATGAGTTATATTTAAAATACACATAGTAAAATAAATAACCCTCATGGTAATGTGATAAAAAATATTTATAATTTACAACACACTTAACTAAAATAAACAAATCCAAGCAAGTGATTTTATCACATATAAAGCGTAAACTGGAAGTAAATAATAATTATAATGAGTGAAAAATATAGAGGTAAAACATTTTATTATGTATGATGGTTTCAAACAACGAGTTTCTGTGGTCTTTAGCAGTACCATACCTGCCAACTTTAATTTTTCCCCAATGGTTGTAAAGTAGAATTGCAATTGTCGGGAGAAATTTATTTTGCATTTTGTAAGATCTTAAACAAAATATGGTGCAATAATCATGCATATGTATGCATGTTTAATTCACTTATTATATGTTGTGTAAATATGTGTTTTTTTCAGATGTGTACAAACTTTAAAAGTATTTACAATGTTAAATTTACAGTTAATAAGTTCAAGAATAGATTATAGTGAATACCTTTAAATGGAAATAAAAACTTCAATTCTATATTACTCTAAAAAGTGGTGGAAAGTTAGAGAAAAGTTAGAGATTCCGAGGAAAGTTAGAGAAAAAATTACCATTTATTACAATTCAGAAGCGTTATAGATCTCAATAATATTTGAAATGGATGTAAAATATAAACTAAGTGGTTTCTTCTGTATTAAAAAACGTAAGCAGTACACCTCCACTGTTTTGAGCGTGCGTTTTACAATGCGTTTTGTTTTGCTTAAAAATCTGAAGATACGGAGGTGTGTCGAAAACGTGAAGGGAGTAAGATTGAGTAAAATTATCTAACGTTCATTTTTATTAGTTTGAGAAATATTAACTTTTAAACTTGTAGTAAAAAATACCATGAGGTGACTAGATCAGTTGCCCACACGAAGTCACCACTTGACAGAATGACAATTCAATATTTAGAATCAAGTGTACTAATCAACTAACTAACTGCAGCAACTAATTATTTTAATAAACTAATATTATTAAGTGAGTCTCTCCCTAAGAATTTTTAAAAAATTTAAGGATATTGTAAGGAGGCTAAATTTCGTATCAGAAATAGTCGAGACAAAGTTACAAAAAAAGTTATACAAAAGTCATAAACAATGAATGAACGTACCGACTGCTGGCCAATCGTCGATTTAAATAGGTAAAATTGAAAAAAAAAACTCACATTTTTTCTCGTAACAAAAAAAAAACTAAAAAATTACATAAATAATAATAATATTCTTTAACCGAGTGGACAGTGTCAGGTCACATAGTGAACTGACCAGATGGTCTCAATATCCGTAAGCTTGATCGAAAGGGCTTTGTTGGAAAAGAGAAAACTTTATGTTCATTTCCTGAAGGAGTGTGTAATACTGAAGTGCTAAATAACGTGTGAAATCAAATTACAAAAAAATTGATTTGTTAAACCATTTAAATTTGACTTAGGCAATAAAATAATAAACACCAAATCACAATCTGAATTCATTGTTCGTCAATGTTTTGTGTTGCCACTATACATTTTATCCTAGCTTTAGGGAGCTGCGACTTCTGCCAATAGAAGTTAAAGTGTATAATGGAATACTAATTGCTTCGCTTTCAGCAAAAAACTTTACAAAGTGGTGCAAAATTAAAAATTATAGCTTGCATAATTTTGGTAAATTTTTCTAACTCTGCAAAGGGTTCTCATAAAGTAATTGGAATAACGTGGTATTTTATATTAATTTTCGAACAACCTGTATATAGCTGTAGGTAAAATAATTTTAAATCAAATCCACTAAATCAAAAGATTTACCTAAATCATAAAAGCATAATTATTGTTAAATTGAGAAAACATTTATCATAAAATGGATCAAGTTGGCATTTCTGTGAATATCATATATAGAAAATTTGCCCTATTCCGCAACAGAAATTTGTTACTGTTATCTAAATTTATATGGAGTGCTTGTAGCTTTGTTAGATAAAATTCACTTTGAAATATTCAATGAATACTGTTTAAAACTAGCGGCAGCGTTGTGAGGAAAGCTTCGTTCGAGGTTATAGACAATGCAAATTGGTCTTGTTAGCAACATTAGGTCTGGGATTGTGTAACATCAAGGGAATTCATGCAAGAAATACAGAGATCAGGCAAATGTGCAGAATTGCATGCAAACATAAAGAGATAGGGCAAAATAAATAGTTAACTAACGGTGGTTAGGTAAGGTCCAGAGGGAATGGGTGTTGGAGGAGGAGGCGATTCCATCCTTTTCAGCTGCTTTATGGGAACATCCACCATCCGCAGGTCATCCCGCAATTGCTGCAAATACACATCGTCAAATCAGTGCTTTCGTTGCATAACAAGGTGTACTCTAAACCCCGCCTTTCATATATATTTTAAAAATTCTTGTCAATAATGAATACATCCTTTATTTTCCCAAAGCTGTTTATTTTTCCCTAGTTTGACAAAAAAATTATTTTTATATTTAAAAGGCCAATAAAATTTAGACTTTAATGTTTAAATTTTGGTTTTTTAAGAACCATTTTGATCACCACTATACACAAATATTTTGAACAAATCTATAGAAGATTTTTTATTATGGGGGCATAATTTCATGTCTTTACTTTGATCATCTCCTTGAATATTAAGATGACCAGCGTCTTCAAAAAACTGGTAGCAAAATTTCTGAAAGAACATTCTAAAATTCACTTCTTTACTTTCATAATAAAATTATTTCTGTAGGGATCCCTGTTCTAAGAATATTAATTTGAAAAGATAAGGCTGTTAGTTTTCAAATGCTCCAATAGACATTTCACTACCAGTGCGTAGTTTCTTTAGGACGCTGGTTATCTTATCCTTCACTAGAAAGCCTCTAAATGGCTTGTTATAAGTAGCCTGTGCAGATTTGTGCAGTAGTTTGAGCAGATTTTCATTTTTTTAAAAATAAAATGAGCCAGTTTGGCGCACGAATCAACACTTTTATCATAAAAATACTTGAAAGAAAATTATCTTAGTTTAATATTCAGATATTTGATGAATTAAGTGGTGTTTGACAAGGAATTGAGACGAAACAGTTATATTCATTTATTAAATAGATTTTAAAAAAAATATATTTGCTATCACATTCTTGTTTTTACCGGCCATAAAATTTGTTGATTGGTTTACTTTCATAGTGGGCTATATTTAAGAAACTATATGGAGGCTTTTCAGTTATAGGAAGCGATGCTTTGACTATACGAAATGATTTTAATTTCCAATCGTGAAGCCTATTGTTAGATCACTACACGTTACAAAAATTCCAAATGCGGCCTACTTTTATTACCGCTGTTATATATTAAAGTTTAATATAAAGATGGTAGGGAAGATTTCATAACAGTTGGAGCATCTTAGCTACAACTTCAATTAAAAAAAATTACGAAGAGCGATTGTAGCAATCACGAATGGATAATTTCTTAAGTTCACGATTTGCACGCTTTTTGCTTTCACCTCATTTTCTAAGGACTCCTTTACCAGTAATCGTGTGAAACTATCTTCTAACTAATGAATCGGGCATTTATTAGTAATTTAATTTAGATGATCATATTGCAAAGCTAAATCTCAATTTTCTTGAAAAAACCATAAATTGTGACACCGCAAGATTTAATGAAATTTTTACTTTTGAAAACTTAAGAGAAGACGTAAACCTCAGGCCAATGGCAGCTTGTTTTTGTAGAGACACAACTTTATCTAAAATACAAAATATTTAATTTTCTTTTCACTCCAATTTGCATTCTAATTGCCAGAAAGACCCACTTTAAAGATAACATTTTAAGGCGGATGGGAAAAGGGCCGCTAACGGTTTCAGTTGCCCAGATAAATTTTGATGATGATGATAGTAATATAATTTCTTTTTTGTGAGTGTCAGTTTACAAAACTGCACAGGTAGTTATTTATGATTCCAAATATTTGAAATTGTAGCAACAAATTCGGGGCAAAATTTTCGACCTAAATATAAAAAAAAAACTGGGATGGAGGGAGTATAAATTTTGAAATATTTTTGGGTCCTAATGGTATTGCAGAATAATAAAAATTACAGTTATTAATACACGTGATAAACACGAGTTGTGAATTTTTTTTAAGGAGAGATAATTGGGAAATAGCATGAACTCTACGTAATGGGTTAATTCCTATTACGAACGAAAAAATTTGCCTAATTTAGATGTAACTGCACCTATTTTTTTAAAGGCACTTATCACATCAGCAGTAAAGTTGGTCAAGTCCTGGCTAATTAACATGTTAAATGCCACGCTAATTTTACGTGACTTGCCCGTCTGGCCAAATTGTAAATAACTACAATATAAATTTGCAAATTTGACAGATTTGATAGTTTTTTAAAAGGTTTAGCATGACATATTTGGAAGAGTGGTGAATTATATAAGCCTACGAATTGTTTAGAAATAGTGGTGGATAAAAATCTACTAAACTGAATTTACTAAAACAAGAATCACAATTTATAAACTAACACTTGAAAATATTTATTCGCTGTACGGAACAAATTGGCATCTCTGTGTATATAAATAAAACTATTTTTGTGTGTTCTATATTGCATCAATTTCTTCAAAGCGTTTTAGTAACGATAATAATATTAAAAAAATTAAAAATGTACTCGAATTATGTGTTTCATGGCTTCTGCGGTCTCTGGTGACCCCCATGGCATTCAACGTTTTAAAGAAAAAAATTCTACTTGTCTGGCACGTTTTTTTTAATACCCATTGTTAAATTTATAAAGAGCCAATGAGAGTTTTGTTTTAAACAGCTACGAAACGAGGGTAACAAATGTAAATCTTGACAAAGGGAAACTGGTCATTTTAGTATAGGCTTTTGTAAAGCACAGTATGTTGTCTGTCCTAATATTTGCTTTAAAGCCATTTACATAGAAATATTATTACAAGGAAACTATTTACATACAAGGAAAAGTAATATTTCATAAAAAGTGCAGAATAAAGTTAAACACACAAACTAATATGAAAAATAAGGAAATATATACCCCCTTTTTTATATTTATAAATGACTTTATGGCTATGACTGTAATGCAAAACGCAAAGAGTGTTGATTTACGGATGATGCACACTGATACACGGTCACGTGACCACTCCCATGTTTCATAGACATACAATGGCCGATCCCTGGAGTATTCATCGCACTTGACATAATTTGTTTTCGCTGTTACGTGAAATCTCTGGAATACTAAATGACCTTATATTTCAAGGATTATAAAAACACCTTCATTATTCCTGGAACTTTATTTATTTTCACAAATCATATGATGTCACTGACTGCTTTTCTCGATGGGAAATTAAGAAGATTACCTCCTAATGTTTTTGTTGACCTTTAATTTATATGCATGAGAATGTGTTACTGTGAGCAACGTTTGAAGGGTTTGGGATCACTAACATTTTGATTGTTGCAGAATTTTTTTTGTTTGATGAAAGACATGTCATTCACTTGAGAAAACTGTAATCAATTTTCTGAAAAAAAAAGTATATAAACGAAAAAAAAAGAGGGGAAAAAATAATTAGGTGAATAATCATAATAGCACAACCTTTATTTCCGCAATAAATTTATTAAAAATAATTCGCTTTAAATTCAATTCGCCTACCATTTTATATAACTAAAATAATAGTTCAAACGTGAAATTTTCATCAATCTTAAATAATAAATGTGTTGTTATTTCTATTTTATAATCCAGGGACTGCATGAGTTATTGTTTGGGGCTGTTAAAATGTTTTAAATACTTGTCATTGACTTTAAAAAAATCGTAGCTAAGAGTATTAGTGTGATACGATCTTTAGTTTTCAGGTGATAATGAAATATTTTTCTATAAAATTTCATTTATTAAAAAAAAACATGCAAAAAAATTGAATTAATAGGCAATAAAATATAACTCAATAAAATAAATTTAACTTAAATTAATGTAATAGATTTGACAGTAAAATTAGTGTTTTGAATTTAAATGTATAATGACGCTTATTAGAGTCTATAATCTCCTTTTTAAAGATAAGTTGATTTTTCTAAACAGTAATAGTTGTTAGCACTATTATCTTATAATTAGCATTTGTCTTGAAGAATTGAAACACGTGTCTCATAACCCTTTCGGGACGGATGAGTCACAAATGTATTCGTAAGGAATCAGTATCAGGATGGTAAAAATTAAAAAGCGGTAGCTTAAGTTTGAGCATAGTTCATTTGACAGACTTATTTTTGCTTTAACTTTAAATCTAATCTTCCAATCCATGTCTTTCTTCTTTATTTATCAAAAATTGGGTGCCTGGGCCGCGCAGCGGCCCCTAACCCATTCATCATGAAATATTTACAGGTTGAATTAAAAACATTTTGAATTATGCAGCATTAAGGTGGCAAAAACAAGAGACCAAGCATATTTGCTTGATAAAATAAACATAATTTGAAAAATTAATATGAATCATGATTTTTGAAATAAACAAAAATTATCATAAATATAAATAGCACAATTGATATTTAAGCATTGAAAATGAATTGCATTATGATATGTACAACAAGCACAATTGACATATGAGCATTGAATAGAATATGCATTTAATGAGAGCTTGAGTTGTAAAACATAAATGAAATAAGATAAATTTACAGACGTTTTGTCTACAATTGGTGGCGCCATCTATCGATTACAGTAGGCAATTGAATTTAGCTGGTTTAATTTTTAACATTCAAAAGGTGATTGATGATTTAAAAATTGCACTGATGAAAGAGTTCAGAGTGTATAGTCCGGAATTGGGCATGAATATGTCACTATTGGGTGTTCTCTCCAGTGATCCTCTGCAGTAGTTGGAGAACCTCTTCGTTCTTTATGAGTTCTTGCAACTCTTTCACTATTGCTAGAAGTCTGCGAGCCAGACCCGCTGTTGTTGTGGGAACAGGATGAGAGCCCTTCCTAGTAGGACGGGCCGTGCACCCCGTGTAGTTTGCTGTATGGAATTCACTACAGTTGCAACATTTGGGTGGAGTGTGTCAGTCTTTTCGGCATTCGTAGGATCGGTGATCGCCAGCGCATTTCACACATCTTGAGGGTGCGTTGCATGATCTTTGAGTGTGGTGAAATGCTTGACAATTAAAGCACTGGATTGGTCCACGTCCTCCACGAAATCGCTCAAATCTGACAGGAAAACTATGGATGCTAGTGATGGAATGAATTTGTTGGTTTTGAACTGAATCTTTGAGAATGATGAGAAAAAGTGGGAGGAGCTTATAGGCCTCGCCCACTTTTCTCTGAAACTGTATTACTTTATGAGTTGTAATGCTAAATTTTGCCAGTTGATGGGAGATTTCTTCTGTTTTGAATTCTATTGTCAGTCCACGGAGTAAGACTTTAATATGCTTGACTGGATGTGCTTGTGCTGGAGTTGTGGGTGGGTCTATGGCTTCATTTGAAATTTCCATGGGTGGAGCTTTGGATGATTCTGCTGTGGTTTTAGGTAGTGGTAAGGAAGTGGCGGCATCTAGCGTTGAAATAGAGCAGCTATTTGTATTTGTGATTAAGAAATCTTCGGGTTTTTTATCATCAGATTGCTTTTTCTTCTTTTTTCGTTTTTTGGGTGGAGGTGCAGTACTATTTTTAATGATGCTTTCGGAATCGGAGGTTGTCGCTTCACTTTTGTGCTTTAACTGTGGGTTTACTTCATCATTAGCCTCCATGGCTGGGTCAACAGCTGTTTCAGTCGGCATTTGGGGTTTGGTTGATTCTGGCATGGGATGCGTTGTAATTTCAGCTGTGTCCCTCGAATGATGGCTTTTATTTTTCCTATCCCAGTCTGCAACGTTGCGTTTGCTTTGCTCCATCAGCTCGCCAAATCTCTTAATTTCCTGTTCCGTAAATGTTTCTCTTATAAGCCTTTCGGTCAGCCGCTTTCCGCCCCGTCCGTGATGGTGATAGGTAGCCATGTTGAGTAATCGAGTTTTTAACTTGAATAGTGATAAATCATAAATTGATGACTGCAATAGGCAGAAACTCTAAAATTTAACTTGCGACATCCATAATCTCTTAAAACAAATCAACATTAGTAGTTACTGACATAATTGCAAGAGAATGAAATAAATGCAAAGAAAATGGTGTCATCATAATGCACATCATGGTGGTGTCAAAAAGTCTGACTGCCTAATACAATATTCACTTGGAAAAAAACAACATTCCCCAATCCATGTTTTTTCTTTCTTTATTTATACAAATTGGGCACCTGGGCCGCGCAGAAGGCCCCTATCCCATATATCATGAAGTAAAAAAAAAGTTAAAATAAAAGACAGTTTGAGTTCAGCAGTCTATGGGGTGGCTGTTACTGGGAGACAAGCACCTTGCTTGCATAACTGAAAGAAAATGAAAATAATAAGAGCAACTTGCTGTTAAACTGTGGATGGCTGTGGTTTGATTGTCAACGTGAAGTAACGTGTCAGGATTTCAGTATTGGTAAAGTGTTTGATACTATTGATGCTTTGGATTATTGATGTAGACTATAGATGCTGGAATTGATGACTATTACTTATGCTGATAGTTGTTGTATGAGGAGTCGGAGGTGAAATGAGCGGCTATTGGTCTTAGTTTTTCGTCTTTTTTATAGTTCTCGAAGTTAAAAATCTGATTGAAGTTGGCTGTGCTGCATTTTATGGCTATATCGTAGAAGTCTGCATTTAATTTATATATATATTCGGATAGAAACGGAATTTTGAGATCTTTATGGATATTTGAATTACGTATGAACCATCTGGCACGAGTGATTTTTCTGAGTATTTTATTTTGACATTGGTTGAGCTTTTTCATTAGGTGTTCGGGTATAGTAGTCCAGGCAGGTGAAGCATATGTAAGAATAGGTCGGATCATGGAGGTGTATAGTAATTTTCTGATTTTTAGTGAGGCATTTTGGTTATAGATGAGAGGTTGGATGATATTAACTGCTGCATTTGCTTTGTCTATTATATTTTTAATATGGTCGCTCCAAGTGAGTTTGCTATTAATTATGAGTCCAAGGTACTTTGCTCTCTTAACTATTGGAATTTGAATGTTGAACAGTTTCGGTTTGCATTGAGGTGAAATTTTAATTCTTCTTTTTTGTATGATGAGGATTTGTGATTTGTCGGCGTTTACGGCTATTTTCCATTTTCTACACCAGTCTTTTATTTCATCTATTTGTTCTTGTAGTTTTATTAGAGCTAAGTTTGGATTTCTGGATTTGATTATTATACCAGTATCATCTGCGTAGAAGGCTGTAATGCTATTGTAATCTGCTTTATTTATAGAGAAATCATAGGTGTAAAGTATATATAAAATTGGTCCAAGTATGCTGCCCTGAGGTACTCCGGCTAAGATGTTTCTTTTTGATGAGATGCAGTTTTGGATAGTCACTTGAAATGTTCGGTTTGAGAGATTACAGGATAGAAGTTTGATGAGTCCAGGAGGAAAATTTAGTTGCATTAGTTTGAATATTGTACCGGTGTGCCATACTTTGTCAAATGCTTTTGAGATGTCGATCATTAGGAAAACTATTGTTTCTTTGTTTACTATTGCTCTTCCGGCGTAGTCTATTATTCGAAGTAGCTGTTTGGTTGTATTTAGTTTTTGTCGGAATCCATATTGTTCATCGGGAAGGACTGTTAAAAGTGGCTTGATTCTGTTGTAAATTATTTTTTCATAGATTTTTCCAATTATATTTAGTAGGCTGATTGGTCTGTAACTCTCAGGGCAACTTGGATTTTTGTTTTTCTTGAGAAATAGAATAACTGATGCATTTTTCCAGATTTGAGGGTAGTGATTTAATGCAAGGCAGCTATTGATGATATGTGTGATCTTCTGAGTATAGGTTGGTGGTAGCAGTTTTATCATGATATTTTTTATTCCGTCTTCACCTGGAGCTTTATTGTTTTTTAGGTTTCGGATGATATTACAGATTTCTTCGTTGTTTGTAGGTTCTATTGTTTCTGGTATAGGATGATCTTCATGGAAGTTGTTTACTTTTTCGGTGATTGAATTATGGTGATTTAGATCTGAGTTTGAATTTGGCGAAAATTGGTTTTGAAGGGAATCTGCAAATATTTCTACTTTTTCTTCTATTGAGTATGTTGTGCCAGTTGGTCCGTTGATTGGTCTGTTTATTTGCGGTGCTGTTTTAAATAATTTTGCCATTTTCCAGACTGAGTTATCATTGGTACAGAGGGACGCGACTTTGTTTTGCCAGAGTTGATTTTTGTATTTCTTACTTTGTTTTTTAATCTGTTTATTAAGTTTTCTGATTTCACTGAGGTATGAAGGATCTGCTGTTCGTTGATACCGCTTTCTGTAGTAGTTTCTAAGTCTGATGATGTTTTTAATTTCAAGTGGGAGTCTGTAGTGATGAGCAATTTGTTTGGTTTCAACTGTTGATCTTTTATAGGATTCTAGGATTTCGGATTGTACTTGTTGAATATATGTTTTTATTGTAGGCTCGTCTTCTAGGGTTGGTAAACTGTTATTGTTAATGGTGAGTATGTTTTTGTAGAGATTCCAGTCTGTTTTCAGTTTAGGTTTTTCAAAGTGTTTGATGGTTAGCCCGACGAGCAATTGTACAGGCAGATGGTCAGATGACAGGTGGTTTAGGGTGCAGGCGACCATGGGGACTTGGATGTTGGTTATTGCAATGTCTAGAATGTCAGATCTGTGGTTGAGTAGATTCGGAATATATGTGGGAGAAGTAGGGGCTATAACGGTAAGTTGATATTTTATGATGAGGTTTCTAAGCAGAGTTCCAGTATGGTTAGAATTATTGCAGCCCCATATTGTATGTTTAGCATTGAAGTCGCCTGCTACAATTGTTGGCAGATTGGGTGGAAATAGGAGTCTTAGGTCGTCGTCTGTGAGTTTATTTCTTGGTGAGTTGTAGATACCTGTGATTTTGATGTTCTGATTTTGATATTTTAGAAGTATTGATATTTGCTCATAGCCACTGTCATCTGTAGAGTTATATTCCGTTGTGATCAGGCTGTTTTTTGCTAGTAGTGCTACGCCGCCTCCTCTGTACCTTCTATCACATCTATATGTTTTATAGTTTGCTATTGTAAAGTTGAAGGTTGGATTGAGATGAGTTTCTGTAACTATTAGGATGTCCGGGTTGTGATCTAAAATACAATTTTTTAGTTCGTGCTGTTTTGCTAGTATTCCGTTGGCATTCCAAAAATATATGTTGATGAAAGGTTTTTGTGCTACTTTAATATTCATCTTCTTCTTCTTGTTGGTTTGATTGGGCTGCTTTTTGAATTCTTTTGAACATGTTAAAACTCTCGTTGTCTTGCATAAATCCTACAAAGAGCTTTAATTCTGCAAGTAATGATCTGGCTTCTTTTATTGTTGTTGTGTCAAGTTGTAGAGTGTTGGTGCTTTTTTGGTTTGATGACTTTAAAATATCTGCATAAGAGTTGGAATTGGAGTTATTGTAGCCAGGAGCATTTCTGTGATTTGAGTAGCTAGGTCTATTGTTGATGATGGTTTTGGAAGCTGGATATTTTGGGTACTGTCTATAGTTTGCAGGATGAGCACCTCCACAGTTGGCACATGTTGCTGGTGTTGTTCTGGGTTTTTTACAAAGGTGAGTCAGGTGCTCCTGGCCACATTTGAGAAATTTTGGTGTGTGCCGACAGGATGCCTGCACATGGTTGAATTGTTGGCACCTGTGGCACTGAGTGAATCCACGGCGCCCTCTGTAGGTTGTCCCCAATCCATGTGTGTTAAAAGTGTAACTATACAATTTTTAATTCGAACTAAGTAGTGGTGAATTAAATAAAGCAAACTATCACTACCCCGCTCACAAATAAACTGATATAAAAATAGTTTTGCTGCCAATTTAATCTTTTCCCCCCCTGATTATCGCCATCCTGAGAATGTGACTCGCTCGTCTCGAAAAGGTTAATCCTTAAACTGTCAAAACTTTCGTTTTGCTTAGTGTCCTATTTTTTTTTTAAAAAAAAGAAGATAAAAATTGGTAACTTAATTATTTTATTTATTTATTTGTTTTAGTTTATTTTCGTGAACCAAGCATTTTCATGTCATCCAAAATATATCAATATAACTGAGGAACAATTTTTTTCTTTTGAATAAGATTTTTGAATTGTTCCTAGATATTTTTGCGTCGCTGATTCCACAACTACAATCAATTTCTCTCTAAAAGCTACAGTTCTTATGAAGTTTAAATATATATACCAGGATTATTTAAAATTTACTCCACGGAAAACTAAGTTCCCCTACTTCTAAGATACGTAGGGAGTGGTAAGAAGAAGGCGAAATACTGTTCAGTTTAAAATGCGATAAGTTGAGGTCATATTTCTTTTTGTCTTAAGGGTAAATTTAAAGGCGTAAACTAGTGTATATGAATGCATATAAATCTATTTGTTCTTTATAAATTTGTACATTCAGACAAATATTTCAAATTATATATGAAAAATATCTCTAGCTTTTCGAACAAAACTGTTTTCAGTTTTGAAAAACCGATACTCGAAGTCGATAAGATAAGGTTCTTACTTACTTACTTTATTTAACAAAAGCTGGGCACCTGGGCTGCGCAGAAAACCCATATCCCATTCATCGTGAAATACAGAAAAATCAAAAAATATAAACAGTTTGTATACAGAGTCTGTGGGGTGACTGATATTGTAAAGCAAGCACCTTGTTTGTTTAACTGAAAAGAAAGTGAAAATAATTCTAAGCAACTTGCTATAGTAAAAATGGCTGTGTATTTATTGTCCACATGAGGTAGCAGGTTCGGATTTCAAGGCTATGGTAAAGATGAATTTATTGTCCACATGAGATAGCAGGTTCGGATTTCAGGACTATAGAAAAAATGGCTGTGAATTTATTGTCAACATGAGGTAGTAGGTTCAGATTTCAAGTCTGGTATTGTAGTTGAGGCAATTGAGGTTGCTATCTGTTGATGAAGATAAGGTTCTTGTACAAACATGCCAACTTGTTCCGATTTGAAATTTTTTTTTTTAGTGGTAACGAAATTTAAGTAATTTTAAATTTAGTCATTTTCAGTTTACATAATTTTTCCATCATTACATACCAAAAATTTAAAGTATCATATGAAATGCTGTTATATAACAGTTATCGCGTAGTGACGCTTTTAAAAAATAGGCGTAATTATCCACATTTCTCAGGTTTTACAATTTAGTTCCCTGCAAATTTATCAAAAGTTTTGCTGAAAGCGGAGCAGTTGGTATCCAGGGGTGAAAGCGAGACGGAAAATAGGAAAGGCTGGTAGTGAAACCATTTCAGTTATAGCTAGTTTTGGGGAGGAGTTTACTTATTCTTTTTTTAAATTATTCGACAATATCTACTTTATCATCGAAAAGAAGCAGTTGTATATATATGCTAAAATTTTAAAAGAAATCTTGATAGTTACAGATATTTTATTTTTTACGAAAAAAATGCTGGAATGAAATGTCTTACGTACCAGATTTTTCTCTTTTCCGTCTTGCTATATAAGAGCTTTCACCCATGGTGGTATCCTTGCTTGCAGAGATGCCAACTTGCTCCGGACAGCGGATGAATATTTTCGAGTGGTAGTCTTTTAATATATGATTCTTGGTTTGATAAATTCGATTGATAGGTTTTTTATTCACCACTACTTCTAAATAAATCAAAGGCTTATGTGACACGACACTTTGTTATAGTCAAGCCGTGTTAAGCCATTTAAAGAGTTGTCAAAAATAACCAAAAATCTGCAAAGCTTTCTTTGTAGTTTTAAACCGGTTTTGGAAATATTTTGTGGAATGCGGAGGGGTTAGACTCAGTGTTACTTTCTGCTACCACTTGAAAAAAAAAAAAAAAAAATCACTGAAACTACGGACATTCTGTAAAAGTGAGGTAACCCTGTTAATCTCACTTCTAGAAACACAGTAGATTTTTAGAAAGTATTGTTTGGATGAATACCTTCTTAAAAAAGAAAAAAAAATGGTGTTAAAATGCCTTTTTTTAAAAATAAGTTTTTGGATTAAGCAATACTGATGTATATTCAAATTTCAATGAAAGAAATAAAAGATGCAATTTCTCTCTTCGATTTATAATTGTATATTTATATACTTTGGTATCTATTTTCGAAGAAGTCATTGGAAAATTATTTTTATTCAAATTAGATTTAATTTCAATTTTAAAAGTCATTTGTGTTCTTGAAAAGTGAATTCTAATAAAATTCTGAAAATATATTTATAATAAAAACGAGTATAAGTTAAATTCCATCTGATTTGTAATTATAATGTGATAAGAGAAAAAATTAAAATGAAGAAACAGAAAGAAAAATAATTACGTATTTATTTAGTTTTTAACTAGGATGACTATGAGAACCACAGACATAACAGATACCCGTTCTTAGGGTGGGCCACATTCTCCCCTCACACACAACACACTGAGAGGAACATCCATGACCTGAACGGGTTTCGAACCCGCGCTTCGCAGTCAGGCACGCTAACTGCAGGGCCATCTGGCGTGCCCTGTTCAAAATAGCGATATGGTTTTATTTTTTGAACTCAGACTAACTGTGAAAATTGAGGCAATCGAACTTTTTACTACAGAATTCTTTTTGTTTCGTAATCCGTAATTTCTTTTAGTGATTTAAATTAAATGCTTAAACAGGGTTCCCATGGTGCTTGAAAATTTTTACTTGTGATTGTAAATTTAAGTTGATGCTAAAATATATTTCATTTTTTAACATACCACTTAATCGTTAAGTGGTTTAGAGACTGCGGAAACGAATAATTGGTGCCACGGAATACCTATCCTATAAAGCCACCTCCGTAAATGATGAATTAAATTTTGAATCAAAGGCCTATGTTATTAAAATTAGTTATTTAGTTATAGTAATAGTTAGAAACTAATTAAAATGAAAGAAAGGAAAATAGAAGGAAAAGACAATACAAATAGGGGGCAGCACAAACATAAAAAAACAATAAACAATAATTGGTAAACTAGTAGGTTAGGAAATTAATAATTTTTTAAAATTCATAATTGAAATATTTAATAATAAAATTAATTGATTGATTAAAAGGTGTCAGTAGGTTATTAAATTGCGAGGAAGGTGAGGAACTTGAGTTTTAATGCAAATATACTTTCTTTGGAAAAAAATTTCTAGTAGTGGTTTGAAATCCATGTAACTGGAAAACTTATAGAAAATGCGGCAACTGAGAAATGATTGTCGATATTTAGACTATGAATATATTGATGAAGTTTTAGTTAGAAAAGATTTCATGGGTTTAGCTATTGGTGTTCACGAGGAAAATGATCGAAAAGCAAAATGTAAAAAACTAATTTCAGCTATAAATGTAAATAAGCGTAATTTCAAAGTATATGGAAGGATTTAAGTGTCAGTTTTGCATAAATATCCAAAATTCTATTTAGACCGTTCACAGTTGAATTATTGAGCCCAGTATGGTACAATAGGTCTATTTGGATTCTTATTTCAGGTGAGTAACAATTAGCGTCTTGCAAAGAAGTTGTAAATGACATTGTTACTGAGTCATAATTTCATTTATACCATAAGACTATTATTTTTTTAATGACACGGCGAATGCTCAAAATGGCACGTGAGCAGTGGTACAGCAATCTGCATTTTAAACCATAATTCAATAAATAAAAACTCTTTTATTACCATTCATGACAACTCTTCCAGATTTTCTCGAAGATTTTATTTTTATGTTAATTGTGGTATAAAAAGTTTTGTATTTATGCTTAATTCCTGATTTAACAAATTGAATTTATTATAATTTTAACTACCAATACATTTAACTACACATAAAAAGGATCGGTTAGTTATAATACTTAGTCTTAATGACAAAAGGTAATTTGCAGAGATGCCAACTTGCTCCGGACAGCGACATAAATATTTTCGAGTGGTAGTTTTTTAATGAATGATTCTTGGTTTAATAAATTCGATTTATAAGGTTTTTATCTATCACTATTTGTAAATAATTCGAAGGCTTATGTAATTCGCCACTTTAATAAAGCTTAGTCATGGTTATAGTTTTAAAAAGTTAGCAAAATTTACTAAATATCTGCAAATTTTAGTTTATTATTTTTTTACCGCTTTTTAAATTATTTTGTCGTGTCCGGAGCAGTTGACATCTCTGAATTTAAGTAATTGCTTACAATATCACATCGTTAGTTGCGTCACTATCATTGAGAAAGAATTTTTTTGATGTGAGCATAAGGTGCAATGAAGTAATACATAGCGTGCAAAATTTTTATAAATTCGTCAGAAATGCACAGAATTTAGAAATTTGCGACTTAAAATATTATATATCCGTCTATCTTATGATATAAAGCACTAATACGTATGTATGCAGAAATGTCACAAGCGGCTAAAAATGTAAGAAGTGGTAATTTAAGTTTTTATTTATTTCATTTATATAATTATTTAATCGTTGACTACCACTATGATATGCATTGTAAATTGCTCATATTTAAATAAAAAATAATCGTTGTTAGCACCTTGAATTGTAAACTGAAAGAAATATACAAGAAAAAGTTGCTAATCTTTTTTTTCTTTTTTAATAGATTTTAAATATTTATCAATCAACACTTTTAGTGGCATCCCTGACGTCTATAAAAAATCGATGAGATCTCTTTTTTAACCCTTTCGAAGGCCGTGGGAAATATACTTACCTGTTTACCATTTTTAATTTAGGTTTCCATTTGTTAATAACTTCAGCTGAAGTGCGTTTGAATAAAATTGGTAACCATTTGTTAGTTTAAAAAAAAAAAACGTATGAAAGTTATAAAATACATAATTCCTTTTGAAGATTGCAGCATTTATAAAATTTATTTTATAAATAAAGAAAAATAAAAGTCAATAATAGGTCGTGTTAAATATATTTACCACCAAAAAAAATTGCATTTTTAGAAACTTAATGAGTTTTTTTTTCTTATATCAATTACTATTCTTAAAATAATTTCAATTCCAAAAATACTTTAATTTACCTTTACTAGAAATAAATGGCCAGGGTTAAGTTGGTGACAGCGAACTGAAAACTGAACCTGCCAACTTCTAAGGATTTCAAAAAAGCTTTTTCTCAGTGATAGTGAAATAACTATTGAAGTGATATTGTGAGTAAATTTTTACCTTACCCGTTTCCCATCTCCTAAAACACGATAAAATAGCTAGCTCGTAGTGTTTATGTTTTAACTTTTTAAATATAGGGGTAGTTATAAGAATATTAAATAAAATTTGTTAAAACAAAAGTTTGAAAAATAAATATCAAACATGAATGCAAAAACTTTGCCTGCCACATTAAAAATATAAAAATAAAAGTTTCCGGAAAATCAGGAAAAGTTGAAAGATATTTAATATCAATCGAGTCATAAATTAGGATCGTGACTGCTTGAATATAGGTGATAAGGAAACTTCCGGATTTTCCTAGAGGTGTTATTTTTATAATTAATGTAGAAACAAAGTTTTTGAATTTATGTTTGATTCCTGTTTTAACAAATGTGATTAATATACTTTTAACTACCATTAAAAAGTTTAAACATACGTAAGGAGGACAAGCTATAAGGTGATGGTGAATTAGGTAGTAAGTTCGCTATCACTGGAAAGAAGCTTTTCCGAAGCACGTAAAACAGGGTGCGTACGCACCTGGAAAAAATTAATGACTGAAATCAATTTTGTTACAAAGAAGCTGAAAATTTCTTAGCATTAACTTCTACTATTGAATTAAAATTTCACAACTCTTTTGCAAGTTAAGAAAAAACCATCCCTATTGTCCTTATGGAGAGAGCCTGTTTGCATCTATGTGCGCGCCAAATGGATGCCAAGTTCCTAGCGCGAGCGTATATCAACATGAATCGACGTTGTACAGCCATTTTTTTTTGCTTGTTTTTTTAAATGAGGAAAGCAAAACTTGAATGAATAATTAACTAGTTATAAGAATAGATAAAAATTATATCTAAAAACCACAAATATACATCTTTCTATTCGCATTTTAAGAAACTGATAAAATAATAATAAATATTGTTTCTTGCAGGTCATTTTCTTCTACAGTGAAACAGAAGGTAAAAATTCTTTATCTTGCATTTGATTTGTTAAAAGCACGTTAGCATAAATCGCGCTATTTTTTAGTGCTCCAATCAAATCCAATGCTCTTGCAACATCATACAGTTGTTTCTTTTTCAGAAACGAATGTTCTCATTATTTATCGAACTTTTACTTTTATTAACTTTTTAAAGCCTTTATATTGTTTTGAAAGCGCATTTGTATAGTTTGATAACGAAATAAAACAGAACTACATGCATTATTTAAATCCTATGCCGCAATGGTTTTTTTCTCAACTTGCAATAAAGTATAGTATTTATTTTTTATATTTTTAGTTTGAACGCTTTAATTGATTTTCAATGGCTCGTAAGCTAATTTGAATGTATATTTTTTCAATATCTTTCTTTATTTTTAAAGAACAAGTCATAAATATAATTATAACTGTTTTAATTAATATTGTGACTTTTAAAAGAGCAAACAAAATGATAATGGGATATTTTGACCAATATAATACTATTTTGAATAAATAATTTTAAGTTTTTTTTAATTGTTGACAAAGCTTAAGACACACATATAATCCAGTGTCACTCATTTTTACGGCCGATTTTTCTTAAATATATAAAATAGTAGAAAATGTTATGCTTTACCGTAAGATTTCCAATGTAACAAAATTAATTAACGATGATTTTAACCACCACAGTTTTTAAAAAATTTAAACAAATTGGTTATAACTCTACGTCTGTGAAAATTTTTAAGCACCGGCAAAATTTAATAATCTTTACTTTCCTCATTTATAATTAGACAACCACTTTAAGTATTTCAGGAATCTTTTAACTTTTCGAGTTTCTAAGTATAAATTTATGTTTAATAACTGAACTTTATTCCAAATAGGAAAAAAAAAACTGTTTCGTCAGCAATTGTCTGCATTAAAAGTATACTTTTTATATTTAATTAGGTGGAGGGATAATATTTTTTTTAATTAACTCAAATTGAGTTTTTATTTTATAAAGCAGTTTGAAAATAAATATTGAAGATCTGCTTTGAGGAAATGTAGTATTTCGAAATTTTCCTTTTCGCAATTTCTGTAAAAAACTAAAAATAATAATGTAATCAATATTTCGAATTAAAAAAAGGCTCCAAAAATGAGCTAGAGCATTATTATTTTTTTAAAATTTGCAATTTTACAATAAATAGTCCAAATTAATAAAAATACTGTAAACAATTGTAAATAAATGAAATATTTTAAAAAAATAAACTACTTAAAGAAATAAATACACTAATAAATGTTAGCAAGTAACTCTAATTTTTTATCACAGAAAGCTCTATCTGGGTGATAATCAAAAAGTGGTGATTAATGTTAAGTATGCCTCTATTAGTTAATATATTTGAGACAACCAATATGCATTATTTTCTACAGAAAACGTGAATTCTGACTTACAAGACTTCTAAACATTAATATGGTATCTTAAAAAATGAAATTTCCTACTAGTGTTAACGCGAATTTATTTCCACTACTAAGTTCTTCCAAGAAATATAAAACCACATAGTAATTTTAAAGTGTCCTTAGTTTTATTTTTGTCATGTATGTTTCTTAGTCTAATTTCAGGATGAATAAGAAAAGGGCGGTAATGGTCTCAGGCGCCCAGTTCCACTACAACGAACGAACGAAAGTGTCCTTTGTAGCCCCACTATTGTTGGTCCACACAAGCCTCTTGTTGTTACTTGTTTTTTTAAATCTCATTATCCTTTAGTTAAGTCAAGTCTAATCAAAAGTGATTATTAAAATATGCAATAAGAATATTCATTCATAACATACATGAAATAATATCTTCGACTGTTAAAAACGATGAATGAACCAAGTCTAAAGCTTCTTAAATTTTCATTTTCACCAATAAAGGCTAGTTTCGTAATTGGCTACGTAGCAATCTTCTGTTTAGTCTTTTAATTATATATGAAAGTGTAACACAGTTTTGCCAATCTTACAAAACTTGCAACATCTTTCAGTGTTGAATATGAGAAATAATACATTAGACTACATTAGCCTCATGTCTGGCCTCTTCTCCCTACTTGCTTACGCGAAATAATTAAGCACAAAAAGTAATAATAATCACACCGAGGAACATTTGTTTTGTTTTCATGAGATTTTTGAACGATCATAGATATTTTCGAGCCACTAATTTCAAACATGCAAATGGATTATCTCACAAGCTACAATTTTTATAAATTTAATAATATGTTCCTGATCTTAATTTTTTAAAATTCACTTGAGTGAATATTAGGTGTCCACTTCTCTCTACGTAGGGAGTGGTAGGAAGATGGTGATAATCCATTTTAGTGTATGATGCGATATGGTGAGGTCATAATGTTTTTGTCTTGTTTCATTTTCAAAGGAGCAGACAAGTATATATGTATGTATATAAACCCATACGTCCTTTATAAATTTATGATAAAAAACCAAAATAAAAATATCATTTTGAAAAATGTCTGCAACTTTCCGAACAAAACTAGCTTCAGATTTGAAATACTCACACCCGTTAACCTTAAAATTTCGTTAACCAATGCTATTTATTATTATTTTCCATTATTTATTTTAACAACTATCAAAGAGTATTTGAATTGTAAGGTATTTAAAAACATAAATATTTAACCATGTAATTTTATTTAATAAAATGCTTTTCTTATAAAATGTAATTGGTCGAATCGTGCTCAAAAAGTTATAAGAATAGATAAGGAGGAGGGGGGCGGATAAATTTTTCTACCTTTCTCCTGATTAAACCACTTGTACAGACTTTAAAGAATATTTTCTCATAACAGCAATATCATGGTTTCATTATGTAAACACTGATTTTTAGAGTCTTAAAAATTAATCTGCTTCATCTGGCATGGTAAATCAATCTTTCAAACATATAAGTCTATTTAGACAGTTATGAAAGTAAGTATTGGCGAAAAAGCTTAATTTTTTTAAATTTTATTATTATTTTATTACCAATTAGTACAAATTTTGTTAGCGACTGTGCAAGTTTGTAGCTGTCGGACCCACATTTCTGGCGGCCATTCTTTTTCATATTTTAAAGATCAAATATCCAATTTCGTTGAAAAGAGAAGAAAGCTTATTCATAATTATAAAACCACTTGATGCTACTTAACAAGGTGATGAATACCTGTTCATCGTATGGAGTGAATAAAAATAAAATCAATTAATCAGTACTGAATAACATTACGAAATTTTGCCCATATTTGATTAACTTCTAACCCGCACCATCCTGCCGGCAGGGTCCTAAAGGGCTCTAGCAGGTTTGCCAAGAACAATAAAAAATACTTTTGACAAAATTTTTAAAATTATGTTGCATAACAAAATTCGTATTCCATTGTGCTTATTTTTTCTCAAATATTTGAGGTGCTAGCGAAATTGTTAATTTAGCATTTTTTTTTTATTTCTCTGAATTTGATTTTAAAGAAACTTAAACTAACATCGATTGCAAGTAATTCCAACTTAAGATTTAAAAATTAACTGATAATAATGAGTCAGGCCTTTTTACTGATAATGTAGACTGCAGATTTTTTAAAATAATTAAAGTGACTGTGAGATTTATAATTTTATAGGACATTTCCGAGTTTGTAAATGGAAATTTATTTACTTGAAAATGGAATAAGGGGGAAATGTTTTAATTTTCCGGACCAACACGACGAAAACAAAACAGATTTAAAGAAAGATATGCATAGCTACTAACGAAAATAATTTGAAGGAAAAAAAAAAAACAAGAAATATAGTGGTAGCCAATGGCCAAAAAAGCAAATTAGAGCAGGATACATTTCCATGTGAAATGTAGGATATATTTGGAACTGATGTCTAAGAAATTGATATTCATATGAAAGAAACAAGATTAAAGAGCATCAAGGTGAACTAATGTGAGAGGAATAGAAGGAATTTTTGCACGCTAAATCGAATGGAATAGAAAAATGTCATATGTTTCTACAAAAAGATGCGATTTTCCGTCAGAATAAGCATATTTCCTTACTGTTAAAGTTATCTGTTATATATTAGAGAGTTCTTTGAGATATTCCCTCATTGCAACTAGATTAGTAACAATCAAATTGCGGATTTTTCATTAGATTTTATGTATCTATTGAAAGCAGTAGTTAAATTATATTATTTAATATTTTTTATTTTTGGATTCTAGTTGTTACTCTAGATGTTAAGAGTGGCAACTTTAAGTGAAATGTGGCAACTTAAGCAACGTAAAGCGAAATTAAAACCTCTAAAATTTCCAGCAACCTCTTAAAAATGTGTCACTACTTTTGAATTTTCCCCTTTTGCGATTAGCCTGTATACTTAATATTGCTACTAATTAAAAGTAAAAGTAAAAAAAAAAAAAAAAAACAAAAAAAAAAAAAAAAAAAAAAAACAATCGCATTCATATATTTCAAATGGAAACAAAAATACTTAATTTCGGAAGATAGTATTATTAAAAACAAGTATTTTTTGCTTATAAAAATTAATGCTTATTTTATCTTTTTGAAAGAAAAGAAAATTTACCAAAAAAAAAAAAAAAAGGATCAACCGTCTTTTAAGATTATCAAATTTATTTGGTCAATAGCTAAATAAAACCTAACTTATTTTGCAGCTGGTAAAAATATTACCTAGTGATTAAAATAATACGTAATAAATAATGACACCAAATGCAAATTTGATAATATGCATTTGGTGACCTTAGTTAAATTAGGAACGTCTTTTGACACGGATTAGCCACACAAGGAAAATTTTTTACTATCATTGAAGAAAAGAAAGAAAGGTGATAAGAAACTTTCCTTGTTTTTAATCATAATCAACTTCAGGCAAAAGTAAAAACTCACAAGGTGGTCTTAGTTATTAAAACAATACACATTATTATATTGTAAATGTTTAACAATTAGATTCACATGACTATTGAAAAAAATAAATGATATGAAAAAAATAAATGATATGAAAAAAATAAATTATAATTAAAACGGGAATTTATTCCCTATTCTAAGATTATAAATTGCTAATAATTTTTAATATATATATATATATATATATATATATATATATATATTTCTCTCTCTATTGGCAACACTATAGTTATTATTCATTTTGTTAAGTTTTCTTAAGTAATAATTTAAGTGTTGTTGAATAGTTAATTATACGTTAAGTATTTATTTAGATCAATGTTGCCTTTTGATAGAAATTAAAACTTAGTTATGGAGCAATTATTTAGATTTATTTTTGATCCTTTTTAAAATGGCTGTAGATATTTTAAACATAAACGGTGCCATGGTGTAGTATATTGTCATGCCAATTTTCGGAGACGGATCTTGCCTTTTTCTAGCAATAGCATATTATATTATACTCAAGTTATAGATCTAGAGGTGCGTGAGGAAGTAGTACAGCACGTAATGGAGCATTGATATGAGTTTTGTATCTTATCTCCCGACTGAGATGGAAATAACTTTAAAACATCTGCTGCCTACTATGCTGCCATGTCCCAAACTCATACCTACGGCGATTTATGTGATTTAATGGCTGCCGGACAGATTATGAATTATTACTAAAATTAAAGACATAAAGAACTTTGATAATACCGCAAATATCTCTTGAAAAAAGTTAAATTTGAAATCAATGTACTGATTAATATAATCTGATTAATATATTGTTTAAAATTAATTATGGTGTCAGTATTGGTGGAGCGGTTGCAGAATTCGAATATTTAAATACAGTTTAAATGTGTATTTAGCTTGGTTACGATTAAAGTTTATATGTTGTACAAGATAATATTGAAAGATGACTAAGATGGTCGTCAAAGATGGCTATTTAAATTATAAAGTACTTTACCCCCACAATTTTAACATTTTGATTTTCTGACCAGGTGGTTTCATAGTCCTTAAATTTTATTACGATGTACAAAATTATTAATCCTTTACATCTCCAGTATTTAAAAATATATTTAAATATGTGAGCACTAAATTATTTAAATACATCATGTGAAAATTTTATATAATAACTCACAATTTTAATGTAATATGGTTATTAATATCAAAATTTTAAATTTCAAAGTGGGGACTTTTGATGCAATATTAGAGTGGATTCAGATAAGAGTGGACTGCAAAGGTTGAAAGGTGAAGAACAATTACGTATTATTAAAACTGAATTTGAAGTTTGTAAACAAACCTGTAAATATTCGGAGAGGCTATTGGGATCTCTGTTGACACCATCCATGATAATTGTGGGGACGGCCTTACGAGCCTCACCACCACCGAAAATTGTTGATGCTGCCGTTTTGTGGCCTCCGAATATCGTTTTCAGATTAGCAATTCGTCACTGTCAAAAGTATCATCCAAATATAAACAACGAAAAAAATCGTTTTCCTTTCTTATAGCAAACGATTTTCTAACATTCTATGTCTGAAACTCCATGTTCGTGACATTTTCCTTTCTTTGCCGAAGTCTGGCAACGAAGTGAAAAGCTCACACCGAAGTGAAGTATTCCATTCGATTAAGGAGTTTCCTAGGTTACTCACGAAGTATACAAAGAAATGGCACGAGTTTTTGTTTTGTTTATAAAACAAACTACTCGCAAATGCGTTACTTTCTTCGAAATTCTAAGGTTGTTGCTGTCCATATGTATATTATGCATTTTAATAGGTTATAGAAATGCTTCGAAATGTACTAGGAGGGTTTTATTTTTTATCGATATTAATTCTTGTTTATATTCTACAATTTTTTTTCCTTCAGTTAAAACACTATTTTAGATTTTAGTGAAGATATTGGAATAAATAAATATGAGGAATATATAAAAATTGCTCTAGTTTAAAGAGTAGATCACTTTGTTCATAAAATTTTAATTTGAATGTCTTGAACAATAAAATGAGACTTAATGAGGGTATTTTTAATAGTATATAATAAATATTATTATATACTATGGTATTAATTCGGTACTTTTTCCTTGGTGCAATTTAAATTTCAATTAGAATTATTTATACGAACTTCGATGCTTTACACTTAATGCAATGTAAAACTTCTTCCTCCCAATGGCCACCAGTGTTAACATCCGTCAATTCAGGCACTTACAGGGCAGATTTGTTGGCCTCTCTTTCAGGGGCACCATATTAGGTGGACCAACGTTACTCCCACAGTAAGGACAGATAGTACAGAGAAGAAAAGAACATCCATGCCTTGTCCGGGATTCGAACCGAGAACCTTTCTGATGCAAGGGCAGTTCCCTAACCCCTACACAGGCCGGTCGGCGCAATGTATTTGAAATTCTTTACACTGTAGATCTGATAATTTAAACTTTAATTTGAATACTTTACCCTTTAAATGAGGTACTTTACAGTTTATACAATGTAGACTTTAATTTGAATCGAAATTGTAAATTCGATACTTTACACTTGATGCAAGGTAAACATAAATTTGAATACATAGCTTTTATTGGATACTTTGCTTTTAGTGCAATGTGAATTTGAATTTGAATACATCGCTGTATAAATTTGATACTTTAATTTAAAGCAATTTAAATTTTAATTTGAATACTTTACCCTTTAAATGAGGTACTTTACAGTTTATACAATGTAGGCTTTAATTTGAATCGAAATTGTAAATTCGATACTTTACACTTGATGCAAGGTAAACATAAATTTGAATACATAGCTTTTATTGAATACTTTGCTTTTAGTGCAATGTGAATTTGAATTTGAATACATAGCTTTTATTGGATACTTTGCTTTTAGTGCAATGTGAATTTGAATTTGAATACATCGCTGTATAAATTTGATACTTTAATTTAAAGCAATTTAAACTTTAATTTGAATACTTTACCCTTTAAATAAGGTACTTTACAGTTTATACAATGTAGACTTTAATTTGAATCGAAATTGTAAATTCGATACTTTACACTTGATGCAAGGTAAACATAAATTTGAATACATAGCTTTAATTGGATACTTGGCTTTTAGTGCAATGTGAATTTGAATACATCGCTGTATAAATTTGATACTTTAATTTAAAGCAATTTAAACTTTAATTTGAATACTTTACCCTTTAAATAGGGTACTTTACAGTTTATACAATGTAGACTTTAATTTGAATCGAAATTGTAAATTCGATACTTTACACTTGATGCAAGGTAAACATAAATTTGAATACATAGCTTTTATTGGATACTTTGCTTTTAGTGCAATGTGAATTTGAATTTGAAAACATCGCTGAATAAATTTGATACTTTAATTTAAAGCAATTTAAACTTGAATTTGAATATTTTAAACTACAAATTTGATACTGCACATTTGGTGCTAAGTAAACTTTATATTGAATACTTTTTTTCGATAAATTTGATATGAATGGATTGTCCCTTTTTTAGTTGTTCGAATAATATGCATAAACACTACTGAACGTTTAAGCATTAGTCAAGTTTGAATGGTTTAAATAGTTGGATTGTCAAAATTTAGCATATGAAACTATGATCACTATAACACTATCATTTTATATAAACAAAATAAATCTGTTATTTTATGCTTCACATGATAAAATATATATGAAAATATATAAAAAATATCTTCAGCGTAGATTGAAAAAAATTTAAAGCAGAAAAACAAATATTCAACAGTGGAGAGTGTTTGTTTTAGAGAAAAATTTTAATTTTTTGTCTGGTAAGTAATTGAAAAAATTTACACTGATTTCCATTTTGAGCGGTATGATTTTATATGTTTATTTTGATGTAAAAAAAAATTTCGTTATTGTGCAAAAAATAATTTTCGGATAACATATTTGGTTGAAGTGCACTAAAATTTTACTTATGTGAATATGTCGCACACTGCGGTGCAAACAAATATCAACCATTTAATATCATTTACTGCACTGTTATTAGAAAAACAATAAATTTTGATTTAAAAAACGTTGCAGTCAAATAGGGAATAAATTTGCCACAAGGTTGTAGCAACCTAATAGGTTTTAGTAAAACAGAATGCCTGGTTTTCTGTTCATCTGTTTTGAGTGAGTTACGCCAATATTTGCTGTGCAAAGAAGGTTAAGTCAATGATTATTTCAAGTACAATGATTATTTCTAGTGTTAGGCACCTGCATCGTAATGTTATGAGAAGCTCCTAATGAGCAGATCCGGTCTTCAAATAAGAAAGCAAGGCAGATTTTGGAACGGAGGAAGTACTAATTTTCATAAATGGAGGCCAGGGCGGTGGAATCAAAGCAAATATTGATGGAGTCGGAGTTGAAAAAATCAAGAGTTCAAAATTATTAAACTCTTAAGATTAAAATATATTATATGCCGACCAGGTGGCCGAGTGGTTAGCGTGCCTGACTGCGGAGCCGATGGTTGCGGGTTCGAATCCCGCTCAGGGCATGGATGTTTCTTTCTCTCTGTGTTCTATGTCCTTTCTCCTTTGTGTGATTGTGTGAATGTGACCCGCCCTATAAACGGGCATGTGGTTGTGTGACGTGGGCGACTCTGCTCCACCGCCGCCATGGCTTCGCCACAGGTGCCCACTGGGTAATGAGAAGAGAGTAGCATTTCTGGAACTCCTGGCCAATGGGACCATACATCATAAGTGCCCACCATTAAAAAAATTATATTATATTATATTATATATATATATATTATATTATATATATATATATATATATATATATATATATATATATATATATATATATATATATATATATATATATATATATATATATATATATATATATATATATATATATACTACTTTACCTTGTTGCATGAGATTTTTGAACGATCTCGGATGCTATTTTCACTTCACTGATTTCAAATCTGCAATTGAATTTTCTCCTAAAGCTACAGTTTTAATATAATTTACTAATATAACTAAAATTTCCAAAATTCCTTGACTGAATATTAAATGCCCAACTTCTTTGCTACGTAAAACGTAGTAGAAGGAAGGCGACAGAACATTTCAGTTCTGGATACAATATGTTAAGGTAAATTTTTTTTGTCTCTTATGTTATTTTCAAGAAAGCACACAAGTGTAAATCTATGAATATAAACATTCATATTTCTTATTAACTTGTATATTCATACAAAAATAAACTAAGCCGAAAATACCGTTTCGAAAAAAAATCTGCAGCTTTCCCAACGAAACTAACATAAAATTTCCACATCCGAATTAGGTAAAATCACAGTACTTGTATAAATGCAACAAAAAATTTGCTCAAATAAATTATTAAGAAATAATCTATTAATTTATACGTTTCAATACCGAATTTTATTAACTTAGATGAAAAAAATTAATTAAATAGAGATGCAAATTAATAGACTCCATCTTTTGTAATACTTTCCTTGTTCATGAATATTCACTGAACATTCTTGTTGCAATGAAGTCTTTATGTACGTAGGTGCACACGCGTGAGATGTTGATATTCAGCTCTTATCGTTTAATGGTTTTTGTCAATTTAATAATTTGCATAAAGATACAGGATGTCCCAAAATTCATGGTACGTACGTTAGTGAATGATGGAACACAACTAGAGAAGCACAAATCCCCATACAATCCATGTTCTGAACGCAAGTCTTAACGCGCTAAAGGGCGCCTTCCCGTGACCACCAAAGAAGGCTGTTCACAGCATCTGTCTTCATTCGTTATGTAGATCAGATGTATGTGTACTCAAAACAGGAAAAATCCGAGATGTATTACATGTATAGAGCTGCAGACGACAATGCAAGGGAAGCTAAAAGATTCTACCAGGAGCGTTTTCTAACAAGACGCGTCCCTGATGAGAGGACGTTTCAACGACTGCACCAACAAATCTGCGAAAGGGGTTCCTTTTCAAGTTGCATAAAGGTTACCGAACGTGCAGGAGTGTAAGAGCGTCCTCTGTAACGGATGACATTGTGTATCCTATAAGCGAGAGGCCTGAATCTAGCACGCGGGCAGTGTCCCAAGCCGTTCACGTTTCCCGTAATACGGTGTGGCGAGTGCTGCAAGAAAGAATGCATCCCTACCATGCTCAAAGAGTTCAGGACCTGGAACCCCCGGATTACTAAGCACGTGTTAATTTTTACCTCGGGGTTTCTCAAACAGATGGTGGTGGTCCCACAATTTTGTGCATACGTGTTGTTCTCTTACGAATGCGCATTCATACGCGAGAGTTTTTCGAATATTCTCATGTTTGAGTAACTGAAAACCCTTACACAATGCGTCCATGTTCATTTCAATACCGTTTTGCGTTAAATGTTTGTGACGGAAGCACTCAAGATCATTCGTTTGGACTATACCTATTGCCAACAAGCCTGGATGGAGATTCATACCTTGTGTTTTTTCGAGAGGTATTGCCAGAACTGTTAAACCGTATTTCAACACATATCACACGAGGCACGTGGTTCTAACATGACAGGGCACCAGCTCATTACAGTGTGGATGTGCGTAACGTCTTAGCTATCATGCATCCGGGGTAATGGATAGGTTTGTGGCTGTCCAATCAACTGATCGGCCCATTCAACCGATTTGCCACGTCTAGACTTTTTCTACTGAGTCATATGTAGAGCCTCATCTACGAAGGTGGTCTCAAAAATGCTGCCCTAAACCTTGTTGCCTCGATATCCGTTGCTTCTGACACCATAAGACAGCTGCGGGTATCTTCGCTAATGTACGCAGTTCGACGGTGTTAAGCTTGCATTAATGTTTTGCAATTTTGATCAGTTCCTGTGATGGCGACTTAGCGTTGTTTAATTTCGTTTTGTTGAATAAAATGCTTTTCTTTTTTAATCGGTTTCTTTTCATTTCACCTATGTCTGTCTTGTTGCCTATCATTTCGTGACAAAGCGTGTTTCGCGCTCTAGCGCCTTATTTGTTCCGACTATGGATTGTATGGTGGTTTGTGCTTTTCTAGTTGTGTTCTATCACCCTCTAACGTATGTACCATGATTTTTGGAGCACCTTGTATGCATTTAAAATTTATATCTCCAATTGTGAAAATTTAAAACTACTATAACTCAGAGTCGACAGCTTAGAAATAAAAAATGCGTAATTTCTTCACAGGATAAAATATTTGTGAAATTTAAACATTCGTCTTTTTGCCTCATTTGTCTTGATAAAATTTTTTCTATAATATAAAAATGCAAATGTGTTTAAACACCAAAATAGCGAAACATATTTTGCATTAAACTATCAAAAAACAATAATAATGTTTTTCCTAAAAAATTGGGAAATTTCAGTTGAGACTCTAAGAGTATAATTTTGCATTATACCAGAGCAAGTTAATAAGGTTATATACATGGCAACTTTTTTGAAGCAAATGTTCAAAAAATTAGAAGTGGTAAAATCTATGACTAAGTCCGATAGTTAAAGTCGCAGCCCTGTAGCTGAATCTAGTCTAGATATATGATTTTTTTTTTATTTTTTTTTGCTTCTGTATATACGTAAGTTGAGAAAGAAAAAAATAAGCCGAATTACGATTTTCGTTGATAAAAAAACTAAAAAAAAACTGCTATAAATGTTGGAAATGGATAATAAAAATTAATATTTCGTTATTAAAGAATTTAGCAATTTCATTTGGATTTGAAAAGCACGATGGGATATACTAATGCTAATTTTATTTTTCAAATGCATGTCTTTTTCATAATTTATCCAATACAATGTTATTAAAGAGCTTTATACGTATACTTGTTTTTTTAAAAAATGCCATTTCTTTTTATCGGCTTTTTACTTAATAATTTTTAATTTCGTCTACAGTTTAACCAAAATATTAAGTAAATAATGGGTTATTAATTGGATTTAAGTATAAAAATATAATTACTAAGGTTTCAAAAATGGTCTTGGCCTAACTCTTGGAACCTCTTCAACTTTTCCACGGAACCCTAAGGTTGCGTGAAACATCATTTTAAAACCATTGTGTTAAGGTTAAACAAATGTTAGTAAAATAATAGTGCTGTGTAAGCTTAATTTTTATTTTAATATGAGCTGCAATACCACCGAAAATACGAAACGAATAATTTTACTACCTAAGTAGTCAACCAGTTTCAAGTCTTGAAGAAATAGTCATAAGGAAATTTGAAAATTACTAATATCAGATAAATATATTTTATGCTAATTATTCTTCCTGTATCAGCCTTTTTATTACTATAGTTCCGGTAATCTTATTAATATTTATAATCATAATCTTATCAATGTTTATAATCATATGAATAATAAAATTTCCAATTAATTGTAACTAACCATATTGTAATTATTTGGGAGTATTAAAAAAGTCACGTAACCAATCAAAACTGCGTTAGTGTAGCACATCGTTGCTGAAGACGCGAACTAACAACGATTTGAATCTTGCGTGACGATTAAGTGAAATAGGAAATTGTGTCTTTGGAAAAAAATTTCCTTGGTCATTTCCCTTTTCGACAGTGTTAAGGGCGGAACATTAATCACTTGATTTCGAAACAAAACAGTAAAAAAAAGGTCAAATGAGGGGATTTCTTTCCGCCAAATTACAATTGTTGGGAAAGTCACCATCTGCTCGACATTGTACTCACTCTTAAGGCGTTTAGCAGGATTTTGTGTGATTTTTCCTCAATTTTTCTTAGACTCGCCTCATTCGAATTTTTTTTGGAAGTAGAGTTGTCATTCTAATAAATCAAGAGAGTTCTTTTACGGGGAAAAAAGAGGTGACAAAATTTGCTTGGTGGATGTGTTAAGTTTTTACGTCTAATAAAAAAATTTAACGTCTAATGAGAGGAGAAATCACATATGTGCTACCCGTAGTGAGAGTAATGCGGTATTGTATACAATGCCTGCTGTTTCTCATCAATGTTATATTCCTTACATGGGCATTGTAAACAATGACAAATATTCTATATTAAAAAAATGATAGTATCGTATATTGAATGTAAATAACGAAGAAAGACCTAGAGCTCTATTTTTCCTTCGTTTTCCTTTTTAAAAAAAGATTTCAGAGTTGATAACCAAAGATTTCAGAGTTGAAACCAATATTTTTATGCAGTCCTTCTCAAATTATGTTAATCTGTTCCTAAACTTTACAAAAGGTGTTAACTGAATTGAGAACAAAATTATGGAATAATTTCTATGCTATATCACTATATAAACAATCTTTGCTTTATCAGCCAAAGTTTTGGGAAATTTTACATAGCAAAACTATAGACGCAAATTGGCCCTAGGCGACTAAAAATTTAAAAAGTGGTTTTAGTAAAAGATATTAATATTAACAACTTTTTCAAGCATGTTTTTTTTTTTAAATTTACTATTAAAAATGAATGCAAAGGATGTTTTGCTTTAAATATGAAATGTATGTCATAGTGGTAGTTACGATTGATTAATTAAAGAGAAAATAACAAATTGATTTCTACCACTTTTTGCATTTTTAGCCCCCGTATCAACCGAAATAAGTAGAGGAAGTTAATAACATTTTTCTAACTCTAATATCCATAGAATAGGGTTGCAATATTTATAAAAGAATATTTTTGTAATTACAATGGTATTGTTAAAGGAAGAATGCTTTTAACGTTCTCGCTTATTTTGATCGATGCACATTTTGCATGGGCAAAAAAAAGAGACACCATTTCTAAATGAATCAACAGTTTTGCCGTGTAAAATCCTCCAATTTGCTGATAAAAGAAAAGTTGTTTACGTAAGATATAGTATATTTTATTTTATAACCGTCGTTCAACAGCCGACGCAATCTTGGGCTTACCAATACTAATGTTCAACTCCGTAGCCTTGCAATTTTGAATCCAATCCAGAAGACAAGGGAACTCCTGGATCATGTATTGTCTTCTTGGAGGACTTTTTGGTGCAACTAGCTCGCATTCATTTGCGTTGTATGGAAAGGAAAACCACGAAAACCTCCTATGGTTAGCCTGACAGTAAGGGGACTCTAACAAATAATCTATCTACCACGGGCTGTATTTTGCGTCAGCACTACGATCGGTGCGAACCGGGGTAAACCTTGGAAACTATTAAGACTGTGTCCTAGTACGCGAAAGTCCGATCATCCATTCAAAAAAAGTTATGATTATTCACAGGAAATACGGTATTAAGTTTGATTTTGTAACTTAATATTATATTATTGCATTAAAAATATTAATTGCGTATTTAAGATCAGGCTTTGGGAAGTTTTAGGATTGAGTCATATTACGCGCAAGTCAGACCATTAGATTTAAAGTTGTTATTATTATTATTATTATTATTTGCGCGCGCTTTACTATCACATTTTTAAAGCCTCTCGTTTCATTTTTCTTATGAAAGTTGCAATATATATATTGATATTTATATCTTTTATCTCTAAAGTTTTATTTCGATTCTATGTCGAAGCGTTCTTATGCAATAGCTGAACGGATAAGAGAAGCATTGTCAAAACTTCTCTAGTTAATCAATATTGATTTGTTTTTACTTAATTCAAGACTGAACAATGATATTGTTATCTGAGAGACAAATAAAAGATAATATAATAAGTAGAAGTAATTCCAACTGAAAATCAGTTTTAGTTGATACTGATTTTCTTTCGAATATCATAAAAAATCGAAGATTGTCTCACAAGTAAGTTTCATGGAATTTTTATTATTAAAAATGCAATGGTTGCAACTTCCTATAAAAATTTAAAAAGTTGTAGCTAATTTATTTTAAAATAATCAACAAAAAATTTTAATTTAACTGAAAGGTAACAAATTACTTAATTTTTAAGTTTCACTTCAAATTGAAAATTGCACTGTATCATTATTCATATAATTGTTCTAGGCTTTTTAGGCCTCATAGGGGCCTTTTACCTCTCCATCACGTGTTACTTTATCGTTTGCTTCAATCATGAATTATTTAAAAGAATGAATTATTGTATCTTGTTTTCGAGTTCAATATTACATCGTTAATTGTAAAAATGCCATGATATATAAAATATCTCATTTAACCAAAAAATGAGCAGAAAATCTCAAGATTCTCTTACAACTATTTTCATTAAATAGGATTTAATAACCACCGAAATCACTAAATTTCAGTTACAGATCGCTTATAAGATGGATTTAAATTAATTTTTTTTATATAAGGGTAGGCCTGCCAATTACTACGCTTTTCGTAAAATATTTTATAGAGTGGTAGACATTTGAAAAACCGAAGATTTCAGAATTTTTGATAATTTTGCCAACATTTTAAAAGCCTTTTGCAAACATAATAAAGTTTAAAAAATTAAATAATTGAGTTATTGGAAATGAGCAATAGGTAATATTTAATTTAAACACTAATTCTACTTTGTGTTTTGCGTTTTTTTAAGGGGACACTTCAGGTTAAAAATGATTTTTTTTAAATATCAACCAATTTTAATGAAATTTTCATAGATTGTGAATAAAGCATTTAGAAAGATATTCCCAAAATTTGAAGCAAAAATATTAATTTGTTGAAAAGTTATAATGTTATTAATAATTAATCCGCAAGTTAAATTACAAAATGTTACAATATTTCAAAATGTTCCTTGCGCATGAGTTTTTATCATAGTAGTTTGAAATTCATTTATATTACAGTTTGAATAAGTATAAATAAAATTGGATATGTTTGAACAACTTAGCACTTAATTTTAAACAAATAAAAAATCAAAATATCATAACCTTTATATAATTTTTAAAAATTTAAATTTAAATAACAATTTAACGTAATTTAAAAAATATTCAGTGTATATTCAGCTTTTATTTATATCACATTGGTTACAGAACATTATACTAATCATTTATATAAAGAAAAAAATAAGATTTATTCAAAACTCATGCGCAAGGAACATTTGGAAGTTTGAATATTATCGTAAAAAACAACATTGAGAAAAACAGTTTAACAATAAAAACACACATAGAAAAATTTATTTCATAATATATGTGAAATAAAAAATAAGCATAAGAAAATATGAACTGTTTTAAACAATATAAATAAAAATTAGATTGAATTTAATGCTTTTTAGATAAAAAAAATGTTTATCACAAGATGTAATGTTGACAAAAGTTCATACACCTTTTTTTAATCTTTTTGTATATAAGATTTAAAATGCTCCAGCTGCATATGTACTGTTTACATTTTTTATTTGTTTTTGTTTATATTTTTTGTTGTTACATAACTTTTTATAACTATCTGAAGATTTTCTCTTCATATGATAGCTGCGCCTACCATCGCGGATCTTTGCATTGGTCAAAGACGCAGAATTTACATCGCCTTTACGTAGAGCTAAAGTCCTTTCACACCCAAAGTTGTATTCACTAACTGCTAATGATACGGCATAATCAAGTCTTTTTTTAGAAATGAAGACATCTTTGGGGCACTTATTCCATATCACGGAATGGAGGCTCTCATTGGCGTTTTGTGTTTTTCCCGATATACAGCGCTGCATAAGCTCATTTGAAGCAAGTCGCTGATATACCGGGAGGATTTTTTCTACAACAACTTCAGATAATTTCGTTTTCATCAGCTCATGGCTTTGAGGCTTTTCACCTCGAGCTAGAGCCCTTTGGTAGAAACACCATGAACTTTCGCCCTTGGGGCATCTAGTATGCTGCGGCTTTTTATCACTGGACATACAGTGATAAAGCGAAGCAAATACAGCAGACTTCATCGAATCAACATTCGGAATGTTATCCTTTATCGCTTTGCGATAATAGTTTTGTAGCTTCATGATAGTTTGCTCAGTTAAGCTACCTTTCTTTCGTCCACCGAGAGTCACCCCTTTGACCCTCCACTCCTTCACTTTGTTCCTCAAACCAGTTCCTAATCTTTTGGAAACATGGTTGAGGCACTCTTCTTTTTGAATTACATAGTCATCGCCATATATTTTCAGTTGATTTAGGGTAGTAAATGTTTTAGAATCACCGTCACTTAAAATTGTCGAGTAACGCATTCCACAGAATTCAGTTGATCGCTTCCACATGGCCACTGCAGCGGCAACCTCCATGTTTCCAGACGGTCCGTCGAAATTTTTTTGGCACATCGATTTATGGCCCTCATGCCAAATAAAAAATTCTGGACTCGTTTCGTTCAAGTCTCGTGCTGCATTGATGCATTCTGGGCAATATTTCGACAAAATCTCATAGTCTAATACTAAATTCGTCAAAGAGTCAATTACAATACCAATTCCATAATGAGAGGTGTGTCCACGCTTCTGCCACGTGCCATCAAAAGAGACTGTAATATCTGGAACTGTTCTACTTGAATCATTTTCTAAACTCATATGTGCCTTTCGCACTGTTTCATGGGACAGTTTCCAAACATTCTTTTTAAAATTTTCATTTTCTTCACTCAATTGGTTGAAACATGTTGAGAAAGTGGAAGAATTCATTGTCGATGTACCCATGTGCATGGAAAATGTTTCCATGGCTGAATGGCCCTTGCCAAAAGAAAGGAAAGAGTTCACAATCTGCCTGTTGACATCAAATTTTTTGGTGCATGGTTGGCGCTGACTCGAAAAAGTTGAACCAAAACTTTTCAAACACAGCGTACAAAACACTTCCAACTTTACAGCATATCCAAAGGTATCTAGAGCACGAACATCCAGAAATCCTGCTCCACACTTATCACAAGACAAATTACGGAGCAATGGTGCAAAGGTTGATTTACTCATGATAATGTAATCATTTGTAACACTAGGGGTGATGCTGTTACTATCCATATTAGTAACACTCTTATCAGGTACAACAGAATTTTCAGAAACAGACACATCAGGGTTTACATCCACATTAGAATCATCAGCATAAGAAACATCAGCGTTGGAAATATTAGAAACAGCAGCATTGGAAACATCACAATTAGACACTGGGGCAGATGCAGAAGTAGCTTTCATTGCTGCACTTCTTGCTTTGTCCTTTTTAGTTTGCCTTCTCTTAGGCTTTCTCCAACGGGAGCATGCGCTATGCATTCTTAAAAATTATCAATAAAAAAAAACGGAAACAAAAAGACTAATAATAAAACAAATAACAATAACGTAATAAAATAATAGTTCTGAAAAGAACTGTTGTGTTATGTTTTAGAAGCGAACAAAAAGACGATGAAACGAAAATAACTATCACTCGTTGAAATATCAAACAATGTGTAAACAAACATAAAGTAGAAGTTAAAGTAATTCCATATGTTGCCAATTAAATTTATCATAAATTTAGCTTTTTTAATAATTATGAGGCCTATCAACCAGAAATCGAAAAACAGAACCGAGACTTGAGAAATGGAGTGGAAAGATGCTGTTTACATGTTTGACGGCCATTCGAGTGGGCGTGGCACCTTGTTTACAAATCTTGAAATGCTTATAACTTTGCAAAAAATGACTGAAATTGAAAATTTTTTTTTTTAAATTGTAGCTAGATATAACTATTATTTTTTAAAACAAAAATTGAAAAAAGTATAATTTGGTCGATTTTTGGGTTTTTCATCGTGAAGTGTCCCCTTAAATACATTTTCTCAAAACTGAGAAAGTGGTAGCATAATGACTTCATTCTTAGGATTTATCCCGCAGAGGCAAGATATTTCTATCTACTATTAAGACTCAGCACGGTTTTATTGTAGCAAAGTGGCGTATGACACAAGCTTTTGAATTATTTAGAAGTAGTAGTAGGTAGAGTTGGGCAAAAATGTAATCGATTAAATTTTTCGATTACAGTAATCAATCTCTTGTAATGATGATTACAAGATAACATAATTTTGATTACAATTGTAATCATGATTACAACAAACGATTACAGTAATCAATTACTTGTAATCGTGATTACAACTTTGATTACTTCTGTAATCGTGATTACAATATTCGATTACAGTAATCAATTACTTGTAATCGTGATTGCAACTTTCAAAAATTTTGATTACAGCTGTAATCATGATTACAACAAACAATTACAGTAATCAATTACTTGCAATCGTAATTACAACTGTAATCACGATTCCAAGTAATTGCGATTACAAGTAATCACACCAAAAACGATTAAGGGGGTAATTATGATTACAAGTAATAAAAATATATGATTGCATGTAATCTTGATTACATGCAATCATATATTCATCATGATTACATGATTACATGTAATCTTGATTACAAGTAATTCTGATTACTTTTAATCAAATTATACGATTACAAGTCATTACAATTGCATACTATATGCAAATACAATATGTAAGTATGTATGGGGATACATGTTTTTATGTACATAGAATGTAAGCATGCATGTTCGTACAATTTGTGATTCCTGTATATACTAATACAATGTATGCAGAACCGTTGTTTGTAAGTATAATATACATAATTATATTGTGATATGCATGATGCAATACGTATATGCTTAGTACACATAATTATGTATTTATGATAATTGTGCGAATGTACGTTAGTTTGTATGCAAATTCAATGTTTCGTATGTTTGTATACATAGATAATATATATGTATGATCGTACGTAAAAACAATGTTCATACGTATGCATGCATTTATGTGCATAAGTACATACATTGTGTAAATTTGCGATAATAGCACGTACATACAATGTGCGTATATAAATACACTGTACGTATTTACGTACAATATGTAAGAACGTTGTTTATAGGTATACTATATGTACATAGTTGAGTAAATAAGATGCATGCATGTACATTTAGATGTACATAGATATATAGTTTGTACTTTACTTACTTTATTTAACAAAAGCTGGGCACCTGGGCCGCGCAGAAGACCCATATCCCATTCATCATGAAATTACAGAAAAATTAAATAAATATATAAACAGTTTGTATACAGAGTCTCTGGGGTGACTGATATTGTAGAGCAAGCACCTTGCTTGTTTAACTGAAAAGAAAAGTGAAAATAAATCTAAGCAACTTGCTGTAGTAAAAATGGCTGTGAATATAGTTTGTATTGTACACGCAAAATATGTACTTATATAACTATATACTTTGTTAATACATCTGCACATGTAATGTACGGATGTACTAAAATGGTTAGATGTACAATGTACGTATGTACCTACAACGTATACATGTACGCAATTATATGCAAAGTATAAATACACGCGTACATTTAAGTATATGTATTTAAATATATGTCCCGAAAAGAATTAGGCTTTTCCCGTAGTTTCTTTAGGTTGAGCTCGCAGCCAGTGAAGTTAGCTTGCAATTCCAGCACAAAGCAGACTCTAATTGACCCTTAGTGCAGGTGTAGGAGAGATGGGCTGGCGCACTTCATGCAACGTGATTGGCCGTTGCTGTTCCCATGGGTGAAAGCCCTTATATAGCACGACGGAAAAGAGAAAAAACTGGTACGTAAGACATTTCATTCCAGCATTTTTTTTCGAAAAAAATAAAATATCTGTAACTATCAAGATTTCTTTTAAAATTTTAGCATATATATAAAACTGCTACTTTTCGAAGATTAAGTATATAACCAAAATGCCTCACTAAAAATCAGAAAATTACTATACACCTCTATGATCCGACCTATACTTACATATGCTTCACCTGCATGGACTACTATACCCGAACACCTAATGAAAAAGCTCAACCAATGTCAAAATAAAATACTCAGAAAAATCACTCGTGCCAGATGGTTCATACGTAATTCAAATATCCATAAAGATCTCAAAATTCCGTTTCTATCCGAATATATATATATAAATTAAATGCAGACTTCTACGATAAAGCCATAAAATGCAGCACAGCCAACTTCAATCAGATTTTTAACTTCGAGAACTATAAAAAAGACGAAAAACTAAGACCAATAGCCGCTCATTTCACCTCCGACTCCTCATACAACAACTATCAGCATAAGTAATAGTCATCAATTCCAGCATCTATAGTCTACATCAATAATCCAAAGCATCAATAGCATCAAACACTTTACCAATACTGAAATCCTGACTTATGTTACTTCACGTTGACAATCAAACCACAGCCATCCACAGTTTAACAGCAAGTTGCTCTTATTATTTTAATTTTCTTTCAGTTATACAAGCAAGGTGCTTGTCTCCCAGTAACAGCCACCCCAAAGACTGCTGAACTCAAACTGTCTTTTATTTTAACTGTTTTTATTTCATGATATATGGGATAGGGGCCTTCTGCGCGGCCCAGGTGCCCAATTTGTATAAATAAAGAAAGAAAGAAGAAGATTAAGTAGATATTGTTGAAAAATTTAAAAAAAAAATAAGTAAACTCCTCCCCAAAACCAGCTATAACTGAAAAGGTTTCACTACCAGCCTTTCCTATTTTCCGTCTCGCTTTCACCCCTGGCAGTTCCTTTGCACATGATCAAAAAGCAGGCAGTGGTAACATTGAGTTTGCCGGAGACTCCCCCCCCCCCCTGTGCCTCTCCTTTGTGATGTTGTTACCCTCGATGTCCCTCGAAGTCGTAGATTCTGCAATGATATTCTCCAAGATAACTAGGAAGATAGGCAAGTTCACGTAGGATGATGTTTCGGGAGATTTCTTTCTTTCTTTCTTTATTTAAATAAACTGGGTAACTGGGCCGCGAAGCGGCCCCTATCCCATTCATCATAAAATTACATACAGTCAGACAAAATACATTGATTTGGCAGACATTGTGGTAGCCATAAAAATCAAGCCGTTTGCTTGTGAAATAAAACAATGAAAAAAAATTCAATATCACAAATTGACGTTTTTACATATCATTAGAAATATTGATTGTAGATTAAAAATAAAGATAAAACATGATTTGATTTGTACAATGATTTGTGAAAAATGAAAGACGTAATTGATGAAAATAGATTAATCATACCTTGATACATGATAAAACAACACATTTGGGGAAAATGCAGTAAATATATTTTAACAGAGAAATATTGCTCTTTAACTACAACAGAATTTGCAAAAGAATTTAACGTGCATAAGTTGATAAATACATATGCATAAATTGGCTATATCAGAAAATAAATTGGATTATAATTTAACTTAAGTAAAACTCTGCTTTGAAAAGTTCAGGGAATTTAACTTGAGAGTCTTAAAAATAAAAACAGAACTCACTGAGATTGAAATGTTTCCCCGATGATCCGCCTCAGAAGGTGGAGCACTTCTTCATTTTTGAGCAATTCCTGTAATTCTTTGATTAATGACACTAATCGGCGAGCAAGTTCAGGCGTCGAATTTGATGTTGCTCGATGGGCTCCTTCTGCTGGGTCGGGTCTCGCAGCTGGTATAGTTGGCGGTGTGATTTTTGTAACAATTACAGCATTTTGGAGGTGTTGTTCTGTCTTTGTCGCATTCATGAGACCTGTGGTTTTCAGCGCATTTTACACACCTTGCAGGTGCATTGCAGTGGCTTTGAGTATGTCCATAATTTTGGCAGTTGTAACATTGTATAGGTCCACGACCTCCTCGATATCGTTCAATTTTGATCGGGATCTGCTGTACGTTGTTGACTTCGAATACTCTATGGTGATTCGCCTTTGATGTTAGGATTATGAGAAAAAGTGGTAGGAGCCGATAGGCCTCTTCCATTCTCTTCTTAAACTGCACTATTTTAAAGGTTTCAATATTGTTTTTCTGAAATTCTGTATTGATGACATCTGTATTAAAGTCCACAGGCAGGCTCCGGACCAAAACCTTAATAAATCTGGCTTGCGGTGTTATTTCAGGTTTTCTGGGCAGATCCCGTACTTTGTCGGTATCCTCCTTAGGTTTTGTTGTCGGCAAGATAGGGCCGTCATCTGTTGAGTTATGTTGGCTAGAAGAAGGACAGCTGTTTGTAGACATGAGTGTAGAATTGTCTTCAATTATTTTGACTGCATTTTGCTTTTTCTTCTTTTTCTTTTCTTTGCTGGTGGCTCTGAATTATTGTTAATATTGATGTCCGTGTCAGTTTCTGTATTCAGTATTGTTTTCAGGTTTTCATCTTTATTTTCCGTGGTTATGTCTTCAGTGTTTGGATTAGTTTCAGTAATTATTGATTCGACTGGAATGGATTTTTCATTCATTTTGTTTTCTTTTGCTTGAAAATTTTTCCTCTTCCATCTGACGTGATAAGCTGCATTTGTCAATCTTAAGAAGTACGAGTATTCATAGTCTCCAGGGTAACTCGATCTTATTTGAATGAGCAGTTTGCTAAATAATTTATCTAAATGAATCAGCTCCTCTGTATTACACTGGGTGTTAAACTCTACAAGATCGTCAATATGTTCATGTTCAATTGATGGAAAATATCTTTTTGAAATCCCACTAGTAGCAATGATTTCTTCTAATGACGTGGATTCTTTGCAATGCGACGGTGAATTACGACCAGAGAGTGAGACCTTTCCACCGCGAGCTGTTTTATGATACGGCATGACTTGAAAAAACAAAATGGCGGGCTCAAAATCTAGACATCAAAATGGTGAGTTGGCAGTATTGTCTCTCCCGACTCAGGAACCTGACGAGATCAAAATCAGTATCACTCACCTTGTAACGTTCAGGATAATCAGCATCAATTCAGTAGTTTCGGGAGATTAGCAGACCTTTTTCCTAAATAGGACTAATTTTGTACAGAAAAATCCTCGTAAAATATTTCTCAGATGGTCAGTCTTGAAGTCAGCATTTAACCCTTAGAAAATTACTTTCAATTCTCTGGGTTTCTACTCAGAAGCGGCCTTGACTTTAAGTATCTCCGCCCGCGTCGGGACTGAGTATCCTCAATTATCGGAGAACTCGCTGACTGGGAAGAAGGAGGCTGCTAATCTATGATGATATCAGTTGAATCGGTGTTGGTCTTAGATTTCTTCTTCTTACTCTTTCTCGCAGTAGATGATGTTTCAGTTGGCCCAGGTTCAGAATCAAGATAAGGTTTTTCCTCAGACTTTCTGACAGGATTCTCAGGAATGGGAGTATTACCCCGACAAAACAGTATCCAGAGGTGAACGCGAGATGGAAAAAAGAAAAGGTTGGTAGTAAAACCCTTTCACTTGTTTTTAGTTTCCGGGAGGAGCTTATTTATTCTTTTTTTTTCAAATTCATTCAGCAATATCTTCTTTAGCTAGGAAAAGTAGCAGTTTTATATATATGCTAAAATTATAAATGAAATCTTGATAGTTACAAAAATTTTATTTTTCTCGAAAAAAAATGCTGGAATGAAATGTCTTTCGTACCAGTTTTTTCTCTTTTCCGTCTTGCTATATAAGGGCTATCAGCAATAATACTAATATAATACAGTAATGTTACGAAGAATCCAGTCAGTCATTTCAAGACCCACTTTCCGTAAAAGAGGGTCATTCCCTCAAATCTTGTTTGACAAACCTGATTCAAATCCTCAATAGAGAATTTTTCGACCATTATGCTAAGTGACCGATCTCATCATTGGGATGGGCATGCGGTTTCCTCCCCCTCCGAAATATCTAGTCATCATATCTCCGAGCTAGGTCATAAACATAACACAACCTTACCCGATTAAATATAAGAAACAACGACAAAAATATTATGTGATAGTCTCACGCATTTATTTATATACTTTAGTTATTTATGTGTAGTGGTGGTTGAAATCTTTTTAAATTAAATTTATAAATTCAAGAATAAAATCGAAAATATAAGATTCGCCACTAGATTTAATATTGGAATAACAACTTCCAGAAAATCCGGAAGAATTTGCGGCCAAGAAGATTTGTAGAAATTGTTTGTATAGTTGTAGTTAAAATTGTTGTTAATCAGATTTATAAAATATGAAAATTTGTAAACCATAAAAAATGTCGCGTGCTGCACTAATATATTGCTTGAATTAGCCTCAAAAAATTACTTCAGGGGATTTTCAAGCTCCAATTTAAGAGATAATAAAAAATTCAAAAAACTTTAAATAAATTATTAATTAATCAATATAATTAAAATAAATTTTAAAAAATTTGAGTCTATCATATGAACATTAAAATGCAGTACGGCCAAAATCTAGAAAAATTTAACAGTGATGTCATCTGATCTTATTGTAAATTTTGTAGATTTTAACTTTACGCCACTTTTAGGAATTCAGTTGGACAGTTGTGACATGGATTTTTAATTTACAAATATTTTTAGTCTATAGTAATTAATCAAAAGAGTTTGGTTTTTTGATCTTTTTCTTCCAGTAGTTAAATTTTTCCGGAATGTGGTTATCCTGAAACTTACAAAATTTTTATAAAAAATTCTTATGATTCTTGAAAATTGCACAATTTGTGTACACGCTTTGAAATTTTAAAACTTAACAGAGGGAATTTGAAAGAGTTATCGTCTGTGAGTATGAAAAGCGTTGTTCTGAAACAGCCTTGATGGTTATTTCAGGCTACGAACACAAATATTTTGTATAGTATTTCTATTAAATTCTATTTTGAAAAATAGCCATTTTTAAAAATTTTTTTTTTGCTGTATTCTTTTTAACTTCCCTTCTTGAAATAACATCATTATCAATAATATCAAGCAGCATTACGCATTTTAATCATCAATATTTATTAATTATAACCAATGGATATACTAGTCTAATATACTAGTGAATGTACCAGTTTAATATACCAGTGAATATACCAGTTTATTAATTATAACCAGTCGTCTTTTTTCAGTGATTTTATATCTTACTAATAGATTAATTTCTTTTACAAGGGTATATTTTTCATAAAGACATAAATTGCATAATTTGTTACAGTAAAAGGGAATTACAGGGCAGTATATGAGTGTTGACCATCCGACACAAGCTCGGAACTTTTCCCGGTGGCAACACTTGTAAAAGGAGAGCACGCGTTGTTTTGGGGCGCCCGCCATCTTTCTCTCTCCCTTTCCAGATGTTGTCACCGGAAAAAGATCAGACATTGTGTCCAAAAGTTAACACTCATATATTACTATTACAGGAGTTGATCAAAATAATGGAAACACTTCTATTCTAACTCAATGTAAACAATTTTTCTTTTAGCCACAAATATTTTTGAAGACTTTACAAAAACTGTCGACACAATTTGTAAGATCACACTTGAAACTTGAAGAAATGCTTCCATTTTTATCCGTGCGAAATACACACCGACCAAGTGGAGCGTTGAAAGTTAATAATTTCTTTCTATTTTTAATAGAAGCAATTTTGAAAACATTGGGAAACAAAACGATGATGCGTTGATTTACCTTGCCAAAAGAGCGTACCCTCATAAATGAAAAAGTAGACAGTGCCTGAAAGATGTTGATTGCACTGGAGTTGAAGAATACTTCAGATGAATTTCCAGATGCTGGATATCCAAAGATAAACAGCTAGTGTTATGTGTTAGCTAAGTGTTAAGAACCACTGAGTCCAGTCACACTTTGCTGAAATAAAAAAAAATTAAGGCAAATAAGATGTAACGATATATACCACCTCAAATCGGAAAAAGTTACTTCAGATCTTATAAAGTATTAACCAATATTTTAGTCCTATCCTGAGAGGATATAGGGTTTCTTGAATGGTGCTGCAAATGAAATTCGCATGGTGCGGCTGTCCACAGTCGCAGAACTTTTTAGGCTCTGATAGGTCGCAAAGGTAAGAGGAGTGCACTTCAAGCAACCCGATCAGCCGGCTTAGTTCTCGTGAACTTGGCCGAACAATTGGCATTTGTTCCATTGAGTTTTCCGACGGTCACCCCTGTATCTCACCACGGTGATGTAGCGTCCTTCGATGGTGTAGAGGTTATTGATCCTTCGATGAAGTTCAGTATTTTCCAAAATGATGAGAAAAAAAGGCAGATCCACGTAGGGTCTGTGTTTACCATGAGGCTTGCTCGTTTCCCTTTTGAATCAGACTATTTTGGTGCAGCTGAAGTCTTTCCTTCGCAAGAAATCTCACGGGGCTTCAGATATCAAGTCTGTTGAAGATTATTTTCAAGTTCTTTCTAGGTTTGGGAGAAGTCTGGTGGTGTCGGAATATGCACCAGTATCCATGCCTCAGGGAATTCTCTGCTAGGGAAAAAGGATGGGTATCGATGACGTTAGAAAATTCAGTATTCACTTCATTTCTTTTTATTCTTGTTGTTGATGGGATGGTTTTCGTAGGCTCTGTCTCATTATCTCTAACTGAGGGTTAACCTCATTATTGATTTCAGGGCCATCGAGATTCGAAGATTCCTTGCTGCTTTTCAGAATCTCAGAAATGATCCAACTTGTTCTGTTGATCCTGTCGTAGTTTATTATATTTTCTGGTTTCGATGCAGCCATCTTCATCAATTTTTTCAATTTCATCTTCGTCTTGAAGTCATGTTTCGTGAAGAATTCTAGATCACTCGTCGAGAATTTCTCGAATACAGCAGTCATGAGGTCTCCAAGATGAACTGGCTTCACATCCGCTTCCCTACGTGGTCGATACACCTTGTAGTCATCGTAGACTCGAGCTTGGTTAAAACACAACCTTACTCAGTAAAGTCTGGAACAAAATGGGAATGCTGAAAATGAGTTTTGAAATCATTCTACGGGGGTGCCAACTTGCTCCGCATTGTGAAAAATTATTTTCTGAAGGTAACGAAATTTAAGTTATTTTTAATTTAGCATTTTTCATTTTAAGACATTTTTCCACTACTACATATCAAAAATTAAAAGTGTAATAAGGAATGCAATTACTCTATTGTGTTGTCAGCTGTGATTTCTTATCGGTCCAGAGATTCAGCCAATGAGGTTGTAATTGCAGCAAATTGTAGTGGTATTGAGAAAGGGGATCAGTTTTTAACTATCTACGCTCATTTAGGACGATGCATAGTTCAGGGATTCCTCAGGAGACTGAAAATGCCAATAGTGGTAGAAAAGTAATTCATTTTTGTTTATTTATTATTTATTTTTATTTATTTATCTTCTCTTTAGTTATTCAAACGCAACTACCACTGTGACTTGCATTTCAAACTATTGATATTTAAAAACATTATTTGCATTTAATTTCCATAGTAAACTGAAAAAAATATGCAAATAAAGTTATAATTTCTTTAAAAAATTTTTTTGCATTTTGTTAGTGACCATTTTTTGCATTTTCTACCACTAGTCACTCTTCTTTCTTTTAGTCACTCTTGTCAACTCTGGTAGTTACAAAGGACACCATTTCTAAAAGCTTCAAGTCAGTTTAAAATTGTACCAACAGTTTTGCTGTGTAAAATCTTTCAAAACATTTGTTGCTATAAAAAATAATTTCCATAGACTTATTATGGAAATGTTACCCTTACTTTGATCAACCCCTGTACTTCTTACTGTAACTTAATAATCAACGAGAATTAATGAAAGTTATTCCTTTTAGACGCAACCGCTTGTATTACATTTTTATAGCGTCACAAATTGTACCGTTTGTTACCTGCACTCCAGAACGGTAATAACGTAAATAAAAATAATTTAGTTATACTTGCAAAAGATTGATTATAAAATGAATAAAGTAATAACTAAATTCCTTTTAAAAGCACCCGGTTTAAACGCCTCATTTGATATTGCAATAACTTTCTGCAAAATAATTTTATTGTTAAAGAACTGCAGAGGTATTGTATTGAGGTTTGACAAATATTAGTAAAGATAATCATAAACACAATATAATCTCTAGATACATAATATTATATAAAGCGATATAATGGAGATAAAAAAAAAACGCAGATAAGCAACAGAAATAGTGCAAATTTAAATATCTCTTATCTCAAGCATGCAATCTTTTTAAACTGACTGACATCTACCGAAACAATAGATACAGATTACGATTCATTGTTTTTGAAAGAAAAAATAAACTGGGAGTAATGTGGTTGAAGAAGTGGATATATTTTTATAATTTCTACTGTTTCAGTAAAGAATGGCAATGAGAGATAAAATCATACGTTAATAGGTATTTTTTATTATTAATGTGTTGTGATAATAACGGGAGCGTCATTCGGCTTCATTTGCTTCAAGAATTATTTGAACGCACTGTGATTTTACTACCCCTTTTTAATTTTCTCAATGACTTTGCGAAACCTGAAAAACTAAGGGGAATCAAACAACAATGAAACCCCTCGGGAGTGACCACTTTCTGTTCCGCAGTAGAATTGGTCGTTAACAGTAAACATACCAACACTTAATATATACCTATTTCTACCATAGCCGGTCAAATGACCGGACTTTATGTTTCTTAATTGAATGTATGAAATGTGGATGTTAAACTAAAAAAACTTGAGTATAATTAAACAAAATTATATATTGCCAATTTTTATGTATTACAAACACAAAGAATAAGAATTTTTAATTCATTGTTTAACGCATTTTTTACATATACAGGGTGTTTCCATTGTACATTTTCCGCAAACATATTTCTATCTTACAAACTTCTAATTATTATTATTTCTATAATTCTTATAATTATTTTTATAAATAAGAATTATAATTCTTATAATTAATATTATTTCTTCTAAGAACTTGTGCTGTCTTGATTATTTCGACATTGTTCGGGGTTAAAACTAAAAGTTAGTTAGAAATGAAGTAAAGCTATCAAAATAAAATATAATCTACTTACCAAAACATTTAGTTTTTGTAAATTTTTCTTACACAAAAATGCCAGTCTAATATTTTAGATTTTTTCTTAAAATTTGAGCTCACAGCTATTCTGATTGAACTAACAACGCAACAGTCTTTGCAGAAATGAGTAACTAATCGAATGCAATACGTTCGACACGCATTACATCGTAATTTCCGAACCGATAACCTCATAAAGCAATAAATTGTTCTCCCGGTCAAATGACCGGTTGTGGTAGAAAAAGGTATACGACAAGTATTATTCGAAACAAAAAAATACAAAATAAATAATAATAATAGAATATTAACCGTATATAATTGTTAGGAAAAGTCATGAAGTCAAATGTGCAAAAACGCTAAGATGATAAGCGCATTTTCAATGCAAAAGTTCTTAAATGGTCATTTGACCCGTTATGGTATGTTTAGTGTTAATGAAGGTTGGTCGTTCTTCATTATCTTCAAAATGTTATCGGAAGTACATGATTTTCCGCAAGTAATTTTAATTTTATTCAGTGTCCTTTTATTGGCGTGGAAATGCTACATCTGTTGGCGTCATGAAAACCGGATGGATGAATAAAATTTAGCCTCAATAAAAATGATCTTTACTGATATAATTAAGTGTAAAAACAAGTTTACCAATTACGAATGATAGAACAATTTTAAATAAATAAACAATTATGCTTTTCGTTTAAGTTTGCACTTAGTGTTACCATAAAAATTAAGTTAGCTTTAAAAAATGAGAAGAGGTTTGTTTGTTTGTTTGAGATGGTTAGTTTTTTTCTTAATTTGGCGGTATCACCCGCTAAACGCTGTGCAAAGCGTGGAGGTAGTGGGTTCGAATCCCGCTGTTACCCTGGATGCATCTTCGTGCTGTCCATATATTTGATAATGGTTTATAAACCCAAATTGAGCACACAAGCCTTCAAATGTATGAAATTTCAATAAACCAATTAAACATTCACTTTATATTGTATACTGGAAATATAAGCAATGAAATGTTGCTAAATTTAATTTCTTTTAATAAAATTTTGAATTTTATTAGCCAGCACTTTTTTCAGTCTTAGTCAGCCGTGACAAGCCTGTAAAAATAACTTCACCTACTTGAAATGTAGCAACTAATTTGGGATGGAGGGGGTACATGTTAATTAAAAAAGAAAGCAAAACATTTTACTCGAGCTTCACTCCACTCTAATAATTTCAGCAAACGACTAGACGTCACGCATTAATAGCTCAATTCCATTCATCATGGAATTTTAGCACAGTTTTAGGTTGGACGTCGACGTTAGCAAGCAGTGAGGTTGCTTTTAAAATGATTGCTCAATACTCTTCTTTTGTTTGTTGAGCTGGGCACCTGGGCCATGCAGCAGCCCCTATCCCCTCCATCTTGTTTGTTAGAATTGTTCTGGTAATAATTTATGAGATCAGAAGTCTATGTGGTGGCTGTTAGCATGATTGCTCAATTGTTCGTTCGTTCGTTGTAGTGGAACTGGGCGTCTGAGGTCTTACGGCCCTTTTCCCATTCATCCTGAAACTAGACTAAGAAACATGACAAAAATAAAGTTTGAGGAGGAAAATGGAGTTCTGATCGCTCATTTCTTTTTTTTCTTTATTTAAAATAAATTGGGTGCCTAGGCCGCGCAGCGGCCCCTAACCCATACATCATGAAAATCGGCAAATAACAGTGAATAAAAACATTTTGACAATCAGCAACAATATGGTAGCTATACAAAAGCCAAGCACATTTGCTTGATAAATTATAGGTTGAAACTATTTTTGCAATGAAAATATTTTTACAACAATTTGTAATTGAGACATGATTGTAAATAACATCTAAGAATTTAATCATAAATAGGCCTAGCACATTTGCTTGATAATTTATAAGTTGAAATTATTTTGCAATGAAAATACTTTTACAACAATTTGTAATTGAAACATGATAGTAAATAACATCTAAGAATTTAATCATAATAACATAAGTTGACGTGGATGTAAACAGTATGTAACGTTATATACATGAGTTATTCTTAATAATATATTACAGTATTGATACATAAATTCCAACTTCATTTGGCTCATGCTAAACTTGCAGTGTATAGAGAGTCTGTGAATTAGAGAGTTTTTTAATTGAAATAGAACAGTCGTTGTAAAGTGGAGGTGTTTCAAAGTTCAGGTGTAAGAGTGAATTCAGTTGGGGTCGAACCATGAATCTATGGGACATGAAGCGAGCGTCTTGACCACTACACTACTGGTGTCTTTCCCTGCATGATGGATTGAAGAAGTGCAACAACTTCTTCATTCTTCAATAGTTCCTGGAGCTCTTTCACAATGGAGATAAGTCGATATGCTGAGGATTGTAATGTAAGAGACCTTGGAGGGCGAGTAGGCTTTCTGTTGGGGCGAGCTTCGCAGCCAGAGAAATTTGCTGTATGTGTTTTGCCGCAATTGCAGCACTTTGGAGGTGTTTCTCTGCTCTTTAAGCATTTGTAGGAGCGATGACCTTCTGTACACTTCAGGCATCTGGGAGGGGCAGTGCAGGAGCTTTGTGCATGGCCGAAGCCCTGGCATCTATAGCACTGTAGCGGTCCCTGACCGCCGTAGAAGCGTTCCACACGGACCGGGAATCGCTGAATTTTTCCAATGGTGTGAACTTGTAGGTGATTGGCCGTCTCTCTAATGATTGCGAGGAATAGTGGGAGTGACCGATAGGCCACGCCCTCTCTCTTCTTGAACTGAATTATTTTTACTAGTTGCAAGTCCACTTTTGTTATTTCTATGGAGATGTATTCTGGGTTGAAATCGGTAGGCAGTCCGCGAATTAGAACTTTGTAGTTTCCAACTGATGTAGCACGCGAAGTTGGAGTGGGAGGTTGGGTGGGTGGATCTATTTCGGATTCTGCTTGAGTTTCATTAAGTTGCAAGCTAGTGGCGTCATCTGGTAGGGAGGAAGTGCAGATTATGTTATCTTCATGAGGAATAGAAATCATGGTTATATTATCTCCAGTTGTTTTGTCATCAAATTGTTTTTTTCTTTTTCTTTTGCCGTGTTTTAGGGGGAGGTTCCGTGTTGTTTTTGATGCTGCACTCTGAATCAGTGGTCGATACTTCGATAATCTGTTTCGGATGCAGGTCTTCGTTGTTAATCTCCATGGCTGGGTCATCTGCTGATATCGTCGGCTTTTCGGTCGTGATTGGTTTAGGCGCCGGAATAGGATTGCCTAGGTCTTGATCGCTTATTTGAAGTGAAGCGATCAGCTTTATCTTATATCATTCATATTTTGAAGTGGTAGAATAAAAATTGCATAGTTTAAATTGAGGTAACTCTTTGAAATTTATTGGTTTATATAATTGCCACAAATGAGTGGGGAAAATGTTTTTTCGCCATTTCTGAAAAGGCTAAAAGGGTCGTACGCACAAATGGGCTAGTAAAGATAAAACTACGGCCTCTTCAACTTTCGTTGCTGTTAGGAAAAAAATCTTCCATAGTTGCTGCTAAAATTTACCGCAGCAATTGAAAGTTATACAGAAGTAAAAAAGCTATCTTTTTCATCCCAAAATCCACATTAACTTCCAAAAAATAAAATGAATTTGCCTAATAATTCTTATCAATAAATGATAAATTTTGCTACATTGACAACATTTATAAGTCAAAATTAAACGCTGCTGTTTTAGGAAATGGCGCCAACAACAGAAGCCAAAAAACCTACGCCACTCTACCAGGATGTAGATGGTTTTCGAATTCCAGGCATGTTTTCAGCCGAAGCGTACAGATCAGCCATCGCGTATAAACCCCGCCCGGACGATCTGTTCATCGTTACCTACCCAAAATGTGGGACAACTTGGGTTCAACACATCATCGGCTGCATTTTCAGGAAGGGACAGACATTCACTTCATTTACTGAGTTTCTAATGGAGACCCCCTTTCTTGAGATGACGGGAGCTGAAGCCGCATATACCATGAAGAGACCAGGAGCCATAAAATTTCACCTGCCCTTTTATTTAACACCCTACTCACCCGAAGTGAAGTACATTTTCGTTGCGAGGAATCCGAAGGTATGACTTTTTGTAATGTGATTTCTTGGTTATAAGTCAGAAACGATTTAATTGAAGCTGTAAATATGTAATTTTTCTTTTGTTTTATTTATTTTGCATTGAAAGAGTATGAAAATAGTCAAACATCTCAAAAAATAAGAATTGGATAAAAATATAGGAAAATAAGCGCGAAATATTTTCAAAAGCTGGAATCAGTGATTTTATTTCATTTCTTAACGTAATTTTAAGCTGCTCGTTTAACGAAATAATGATATAAAACGTACATTAACGTCGCCTGTCCGTTAAGTAGTTTGATAGTATGAGCAACCCACTTGTATAACCATAGCTAACAGATTTCCACTTTTTTTTAAGGGCATTCTCTTATCAATAATAAGGTTCACTTACGGTTTATTTACATGTTTATTCCGTCAAAAATGATAACTTAAAAAGCCGTTTAATAAAAATGCAGTTATTTTTCTTTTATAAAACGTCGTTTTCTTATCACTTCAAAATTTTAATCTAATGAATCCTAGTTCGAGATGGCAGGCAGGTTACAGTTTATATATAGAAGTAATATTTTTAAACAACTTGGTGGGAATTTAACCGGAAAAGTTCACTTTTTATAGAGGAAGAAAATGAAAGTGAGTGAAATTTGTGCGTATTTCTATTGGCGAAAACTCAAAACTGGCATATCATTCCGACCCTTTAGTTTACTACGATATATAGGTAGGTATTTTATTTTACGTCGCACTAGCACTGCACAATAAGCTATTGACGATGACCTGGGAAACATGACTGAGGATGATCCGATAACATGCCATCACAATTTTTGTGAGGTCATTTCCTCAATTTAGACATACATCTGAAGGGGAAGGAAATTTTCTCCAGATCCCCATAGCTCTGGTATTGCTCCGTGACCATAGGACTTTCGATTCCACAGATTTTGAGAGCACGCATCTTCTCGGTAGGTCTTAGCGAAGCTGAGGATTGAACCCCAGCCCTTTCAGTCCGGGGTCTGATTCTCTAACCACTGTGCTACCTCGGCCCCCACTACGATAGAAAGGTCTTTAAATAGGTTTTAGATTTTTTATTCATTTCTATCCTGCAATTCGTAAAATAAGTTGTCGATATGCACTTCCCCCCTGATTCTCCGTTTGTCTTTAATCTCAGACTTTATTTGGCTTTCTTTGGCTGGAATTCGCTAATCGGTTCACTTTAGGCTCACTTAGAGCGCGCCAACTTCTCATCATTAAATAATATAACTTATAAAATTGAAAAAAAATTTAAAAAAAACACTCTCCTAGGATTGTCTAGTCTCATTCTATCACCACACGGAAAATATTCCTGGTTATCAGTTCACGGGTGGAGATTTTGATGATTTCTTTGAACTTTTCATAGAAGGCAAAACAGATTTCGGTGATTACTTCGACACTCTGCTATCTTGGTACGAGCACAGAAATGATCCAAATGTCCTATTCATCACTTATGAACAACTGAAGAAAAACACTAAAACATACATTTTGAAAATTGCCGAATTCATGGGCTCCAATTATAAGGTAAGTTTAGTAAATATTTTCCAATTTGAAAACATACAGTTGTCGGCGCAAATCGTTTTTTTTTTTTTTTTTAACTACAAAAGATATATATTTCAAATTTCAGTGATTCTCATTGCAATAAATATGAGAGGTAGTTGTTTATTAATGATATCTTAATGTTTTAATTGGCCATTCGTTGAACATTTAAGATTTATCAATGTTATCTGAAGTGCAGAGGTTGTGTTTTAAAGACCTTAGAACCATGAAAATAGGTACAAGCTGTGAATGAGACTGTCAAATTGAAAAGTTTAGTAGATCGGAATCTTTAGTTTAATTATTGGTTTTTATTGAATTTTATTTATTGAATTTTAAAGGTTAAGCTTGAAGAAAGATACTCTTTATACCCATGCAAAATATGAATGGATCAAAATAAGGAGAAGAAGTCAATAGCTTTTTTCTAGTTTTAATACCAGAAATTAATTATTGTATAGAACTGTAATATCGGGTTGAGTAAAAAGTTTTCCGCCAAAATGAAACAATCCTGTAAAATGATAAATACATAGAAAATCAGCAAAGCTAATGAGGATAGTAACCTCCATTCAAATGAACAATAATCTGCCAACGTTTTGGCAACTTTTCAATCCCTTCTACGAAGATTTGGGGTGTGCGCGAGTTCAGAAAGCGATCAACCTCATTTATGACCTCGTCATTTGAACGGAAGATTGTGCCATCAAGATGCAGCTGCAGATGTGAAAACAGATAGTAATCCGAAGGCGCCATGTCTGGGCTCTATGGTGGATGTTGCACCAAATCCCACTCCAGCGTGTAGAGGGTCCAGCCGGTCATTGCACTGACATGTGGCCGGGCGCTATCTTGATGAAAGAGAACCACCTTACTTCTGAACTTGTTTTTTCGTTTTTCGCGAATGGCACCGCTAACTTTGATTAGCATATTGCTGTATATTGTACTGTTGATAGCCTGCCCGCTTTTCAGGTACTCCTTGTAGATAATTCCACGACAATCCCACCAGATACAGAGAAAGACTTTCTTGTTAGTTAGCGTTCGTCTTGCAACCGAACCTGCTGATTCCCCTGGTGCTGACCACCCTCCTTTACGGCTAGTATTGTTGAAGTATACCCATTTTTCATCACAGGTCACAAATCTGTCCAGAATGTTCTCTTTTCTTTGATCTCTGAGCAGAACCAAACAGACCGCTTTTCTTTTGCTCTTGTCTTCAGCAGTCAATTCATGAGGCACCCAGCGGTTAAACTTAGATGTTAGATTTATGCGTTTGAGGGCATTTACTATTGTTTTTTGGCATACGTCAAGCTCTAACGTAATGATTCGTGTTGAAACATTTCTGTCTTGATCAATAATTTGCTTTAATTGGTCACAATCAACCTCAATAGGGCGGCCAGAACGTGGTTCATCTTCAATGTTGAAATCCCACTATTAAACTTTCGAAACCAAACGTTTACTGTATCATAAGAAACAGTATTGAAACCTAAACTTTCATACATTTTCTTGTGGCATTCAGTTGCACTGAGTTTATTTCGGAACTCATAGTACATAATCGTTCTGATCTGTTTACGTGATAGCTCCATTTTAAACAATTATTTGGTGCACAAGATGATAAAATTTTCACAAACAAATTACACAGCTGTGTAGTTCCAACTTTCAACTTTAAAATGCAAAAGCGCGTTTCAAAAAAGGTTAACTACCACGGGAATGGCTGCTGCTGGCACCGAGGTATCTCCCCTTGGCGGAAAACTTTTTACTCAACCCGATATTTATATACGAATGCTTTGTTAGTGGCATTGAAAATGGAAAGAAGGTTTCGAACTTCCTACGCCTTAACTTTTTTTCAGATTTTGATCGATGCAAACTTTACATAAAAAAGATTCCATTTCTAAGAGCTTTAAGCATGATCTTTCAAATTATGCAAACAGTTTAGCCATGCGAAATTCATTTGCTTCTAAAAGAAATTTTTTTTACATAGAGTTAGTATAGAAGTTTTTTTCATATTTTTACCCAATCCTTATATTTATATGCAATGAAAAATTTTATTTATAAACATTTAATTCGATTTAAAATTTTATCTACTTGGAAATCATAGAAATTACTAACATACACATTAAAAAATTTCAGTCCTTAGAGATAAAACAATTTTCAGTCCTTTATTCTAACGTAAATTCATAAAATGAATTAAAACCAAAGTCAAAGGTAAGAAAAAAATGTATAGTAATCAATAATAATTAGAAAAAAATATAGAACAGTTCGTTTATATGAACAGTTTTTAACCTTTCAATTTTGCCCACTTGATAGTTCACATGGTGTAATTATATGGTGTTCAGTGAATTTCACTGGTGTGAGGCTATAAACGCATTAATGTTTAATATAATAAAGATTATGTCTTTGCAGGAAATGCTTGAGAGTGACGAACAGATATTGAAGGATGTCATTCACCATTCTAGCTTTAAGTACATGAAAGAGACATCAAACAAATCCATGGCAGAAATGAGCTCACTCCCCAAAGAGTTCATTGAAAATAATCCCGACATTCCTCCTGGTTTGAGAGATCTGCTTTTAAAACCCGTATTCCACTCCGAACCTACAAATGTCAATTTCGTGAGGAAAGGTACGGTGGAACTCTTTGCACGAATTGTTTAAAAAAATCACCATGAACAATATACAGTAGGGTGGTCTTATTTTGTCAAATTTTTAAAACTTTCACTCCGTATTTTATTTATTTATTTATTTATAAACGAAAAAACAGTGAATCTAAAATTTTAGCTTATTTGGACAAAGCCAAGGCAATAGGCTCTAGACTTGTGGTATTTTCGATGAGGATTACCTTAAAGTTGTCTGATTGGGCAAAATTTTTGCACAAATCGTTTTTTTTTTTTTCACTGATTAAAGCAAAAAAGGAGGTGGGATCGAAGCTTTTTGAAAGTTGACAAAGTAAGGCCACCCTAAACAGGTATTTTAAAGGTTTTTGTCACCTATCATTAATAAAATCTCTCTTTATCTATTTCTAAGTGGAAAATACAATATTATAATCTCGCGTCTCCGAAGAAACACAATTCAATTAAATGCAATTTGGAACAAGATCGTACTCGTGGATTCCACTTTATAATCTTTGTCATTTCCCAAATGTCTGTAAATCATCTCTTCTTTGAGTGCAAAAAATTTGATCAATATCGACAAACACTGTACGTCTCAATCGGGATTTTGTCACTTTCCTCCCCCCGTCTGTTTAGACGAACTCGAAAACCTTCTAAAAAATTAGTGATCGTCTTAAGCTTATCTAAACAATTCTAGATGCCAACCTAAAATTGTTATATTTACGTAAATCTAAAACATTTAAACTTTTTGTGAAGCCTCTTTGATCGCCTAAAAAAAGTGTATTTCCGTTAAAGGCTTTCTACCTTTGACTGATGTTTGTCTTACAAGCGCCTTATAACATTTCTTGTTCTCCAAAGGTGTTTAAATACAATTTTTTTTAATCTTTGAAAATTGCAAACTATGCATCGAATCAGCTTTACTTCTTTCTCACGATTACCCTGTATTTCAAATAAAGGGGCATCAAAAATGTAAAACTAGCATAGAGAGGCTCAAAATTTCGAACGTTCTCATGATTAGCATACTTAATCTTAACATTTTAAAAGTAAAATATTTTCTGATTATAGACACAAGTTTATCAATCCAGGCTCAAATGGCAAATTACGTCACTTTCATAAACTGAGTAGAAAATAAATTTGAACGTAAAAGAATGCAATAAGTTTATTTTTACATAGTATATATCATTTTTTTTATATTTTAGGTATTGTTGGAGATTGGAAAAATTATTTGTCAGCCATGCAGAACGCGAGACTGGAACGAAAATACAGAGAAAGAACAATGGGGACGGATATACCTAGCCTCTGGAAAGATGATATGTAATTACTACGTTAAACATTCCAATGTTTTATTATTCGGAGGAATAAAATTGAAATAGCAATCACAGAAAGGAGATATTATTGTTACTTTTAATTCATTTTCATACACATACTACAATCTATCAGACGTGATTATATGTAAGGCAGTAGGGATCCTTAAACTGTGGGTTGTGAACCCAAGGGTGTAGTGTCATTTAGGGCGGCTATCATACATAGTTAGGGCTGAAACAGATTAACTTTAATGCCAACAGATGGTGCGCAAACTGAATGAATATTAATGTTTTTAATTTTGTTTCAGTTTGATTTCTATAGATTTGATGAAAGATGATCGTTTATGTTATGTCCGTCCTCTTCTTATTAAAATTGTTTTATCATTAGAGTTCGTTTCCTTTTAAAAGCAAGCGATACAGTATCAAAGTCTGAAATAAAAAGATTGTCCCAGGTAGGAAAGAATATTTGAAGTATTTTTACTATAGATTCAGAGATGGAGAAAATTAGTAATATTGAAAGGTTTGGAAATTTAACGAAAATTTTACGTATCACTGCGTGGATAAGGAGATTTATCTTTAATCTTAAAAATAGAGAAAACAGAAAAACCGGAACTATTAGTTGCGAAGAATTACAATCAGCAGAAGAATATTGGATAAAGACAACTCAAGAACAGCATTTTGGAGAAGAATTGAAAGCACTAAAATGTGGAGAAGACATATCTTCGAAGTCAATATTGAAAAACTTTTTTATTTCGTTAGATGAAAATAACATCATTCGCTTGCAGAGCAGACTTCGATATGCTGAAATTAGTCACAACGAAGTATTTCCGATACTACTACCTAGTAGAAGTCACTTTACGAATCTTGTAATTCGCAGAAGTCGTGAAAAATTAGGACATGCAGGAGTTGCTGATACATTAACAGACGTTAGAGAGACCTTTTGATTATTAAAGGAAGGCAAAGAATTAAGAGTATTATTTTCAATTGCAATCTTTGCAAGAAATTTCGAGCTAAGCCCTTTACCCAAGACGAAGCTCCTCTTCCTCCAGACCGCATTAAACAGGCTCATACATTCGAAGTAACAGGAATTGACTATGCAGGTCCTCTTTATGTGAAGAGTATTAACGGAATGAAAAAAGCTTACATTTTGCTTTTTACCTGCGCTGTCACCAGAACCGTCCATCTTGAGCTCACGGAAGATCTGACTACAAAAACGTTCCTACTTGCTTTTAGAAAATTTGTATCCCTCAGAGGAATTTGTAGAAAATAGTACTCTGATAACGCAAAAACTTTCAAAAGAGCAAAAATTAAGATAAATTTATGGTGGAAATTTTTAATGGACAAAGAAATTCAAAATTATTTTGCCACCAAAAACATAGAATGGAATTTCATCGTTGAAAGAGCTGCCTGGTGGGGCGGATTCTGAGAAAGACTGATAAAATCTACAAACATTTGCCTTAGGAAAATGTTGGGAAGAACATCTTTGACGTTTCCGGAATAAGAGACCATAGTTATCGAAGTTGAAGCAATTATAAATTCCAGACCATTGACCTTTTGTCTACAGTGATATTGAGGAACCTGAGCCGCTTACACCTGGACATTTCCTCATAGGTAGAAGGCTTGTTGCTCTCCCAACTCTCACAGCTACGACTCAATCAATTTCCAGCAAATTTAATCTAGAACAAAAATGGAAGCAAAAGAATTCCCTCTTAGAAAGAATATGGAAAAAAATAGAAATCTTCGTATCTTCTAGAACTAAGAACGGTCCACCAGTTAAAGAGACAGAAAGAAAATGTTCTACCAACCAAAGACTTAACCGTCCTAGTGTACGACGAGAAACTTCTTCGACTCTTGTGGAGAATGGGGATTGTCACCTGTGTCCATCCTGGACGTGATGGAAAGACTCGATTGTGCACAATTAGACTTTCTAATGGAACTAATTTAAAAAGACCAGTTCAACTTCTATATCCTTGTGAACTTGGCTAAGACTCAAAAGGACCGAAAACTGTTTGTCCAGTGGTCCTTTGGGGCCGGAGGATGAAACAGATTAACTTTAATGCCAACAGATGGTGCGCAGACTGAATGAATATTAATGTTTTTTATTTTGTTTCAGTTTGATTTCTATAGCTTTGATGAAAGATGATCGTTTATGTTATGTCCGTCCTCTTCTTATTAAAATTGTTTTATCATTAGAGTTCGTTTCCTTTTAAAAGCAAGCGATACAGTATCGAAATCTGAAATAAAAATACTGAACCAGGTAGGAAAGAATATTTGAAATATTTACACTTTTTTCTGTCAACGGCATAATTTATAATTTAATCCTTTACACTCGGAGTGTTTTTTAAAAGCTGTTTGATCTAATATCAGCACTATAGCATTTAAAATACACCATATAGTATTATTATACAATTGTAAAGTTCTTAATATAATTTGATTATTAAAGTATAACATTTCTTAAATTTAAAATGGTGATTGTTGGTGTTGCCTCAGTGGAGACATCGGAGTGCAAAGAGTTAATTATTCACTATTTATGATTATTCAGGTTTTTATTGGGATTTATACTTATTAGAGTATTTTAGGATACATATTTATTCAGGTTTTTATTAGAATTTCACAATTAATCAGGTTTTCTAAGTGCCATTTTGGATTTTTTTAAAAAATAACCGCCTTTTTTTTCTAGAAACCACTGTGTTTTTTTTTTTTTTTTTTTTTTTTTTAATGCAATCAAGATTTATACCATCTGGAAGTCTTAAAGTGGTAGAAGAGTAAAATATTTGGGTTAATTTTCAGATATCAAAAATTATTTTCAAATTAAATAAAGTATATTTAGATGTTAAGAATGTCGAGCTGAATTTCTAAAATTAAAGCGAAAAATTAAAACTTATGAATTTTTGAACCCTTTCGTAAAAAATGTGTCATTACTTTTTGTTTTATCCTCCGGACTGTATCAACCCGATGCAAAGTCTGGAATCACGTATAATACATACACTATCTTACAATAATGGAAAAGACACTTTCAGTTTTTAACAATTTTTTTAAATTTCTCAAGAAATACTTGGATTACTTTGCAATTTTAAAGGTAATTGGTTTACGCAAATTTTCATACTTAGAAATAAAGTTTAAAGCTTTCGGTGGATTCAGGAACCGACAATGAATTAGGATTGAAAACAAGTATATTTGAACACCCTCTGTCAGAAAATCAAGCAATAAACTTACGTAACTTATACCGATAACTTGGTTGTTATTTGCAATTTCATAAACCTTACTTAAATATTTATAGAGTAATGAACATTTTTATAAAAAAAGAATTTTTTTTTTGTCTTACGTTTTTCTGCTATAACTTTAAAAATATTTATTGAAATTAAATAAAATTTTTGGAGCAATTAAATATTGATTACAGAAATTATTATTTTAAGATTCGAAAGAATTTGTAAAAAACTGCGCAAGGTATGATTATTCAAAGTATTTTATACTGCGCATACGCAGAAAAATTAAAAAAAAAATTTTTTTCTAAATTTTATAGTGAATTGTATTTGGCAACAAGTAAAAAAAAAAGTCTAATTTGAGAATCTTAAAAATTTTAAGAGTTTCGTGCAATTTTCTAAGTAGTTTTCTTACTTCTTTAAAAAATGTCCATTATGAGAAGGATTTTCCACAAATTTCATTTTGTGCTATAAGACAAAATTAAATAACAAATAATAACTTACAATAATCACCCGGACATCAAACATTGATGGTATGAGGAAGAAGACGAGCAAAACAAAATTTTCTTTTATGGGGGATAATCCCCCATAATGCTGGTGTCATTTTGTTTAATAAATCTCGTTTAATTTCACAAAATGAAATTTGCGAAAAACCCCTTTTTTATGTTACCAAATAAGATTCACTATAAAGTTAAGAAAAATATTTTTATTTTTATTTTTCTGCGCATGCGCAGAGCAAAATAACTGCCTTAAATAGTCCTATCTTGCGCAATTTTTAACGAATTTTTTTTTTCTTTCAAATTTTAAAACATTTTTTTTTTTTGCAGTTTTTTTTAGTTGGTTAAAAATTTTGTTTAAATGTATTGAATATTTTTAAACTTACGGCAAAAAAACAACAACCTAAGACAAAAAAAATTGTTTTATTAGTTACCCTACGACCGGGTATCTGTGGCAGTGTAACGTGGGTAACATAGCTCACGTGGGTAACATTGCAAGGGAAACTCAAAATGAGCAACACATCCGACACCTTCTATGGCGAAGAATAATAAGTTCAGTGCCTGCCGTTAAAAAAGTTGGAGCAGCAGCTATGTTCTTTGGAATTTCAAAAAAGCATTAATTTTAATCTAAATGATGATTAGAAATGGACTCTTTTAATGTAGCAGTACATTTGCACACATGAATGATATTAACTTCACGCTTTTGCAACAGAAAATAATATTTTTTGAGTAATTCTAGCGTGAATTCGTGTGCAGTGCAGCCTGATTTATTGAAGATGTAACCCAATTTTTAAAAAAAGTTTATTCTTGACTGATTTGAAACAAAACTGAATGAAATATGTTTAGAGGAAAGCAATTTTGAATACTAAAATTGCTTTCACAAAAAATTAATCTGTTCAATAAAACTTTAAACTAGTAGGTTAATTTTGTTACAAATGTACTAATAAATAAACAAAAGACAATGTTACTGGAAAAAGGAAGAAACTGAAATAATTTTCCATGGCATTTCAAAAATAATTCAATACATAGCTCAACTAATTGAACTCTTACAAATTTTTCATAAATCTTAGAAAATAACTCTTACCACTTTCTCTAGGTAATCAGTTTCATATTTGATTCTAATGCATAAAGAAATCTCTTTGTGAATATAACTCAAACTCAGCTAAACAAATTAATAGTCTTCCAGAATAAAATACTAAGAAGGATAGCATAAGCCAGAGGGTTCGTAAGAAACGACACAATGCATCTCAAACTAGACGCAATAGACAAACTTAAATTAAATATCAATCTTTATCAAAAAGCTACCAACACAGTAGAGGTTTCATTGATTTTGGGACCTTTAAGTTCTTCATATAATATAGATACTTATAAGAAGTAGTGTGCTATCAAAAGCTCATTTTTGGAGTAATTGTTGGTTATATAATAGAAATTGTACACAACAGTTGCCCTTTGGTCCACCGACACTTTGTTTACAATAAGAGTCGTACCATTTCTCTATTGCAAATACTATCTTTATTTTCAGCGAAATTGCCATCACTAAAGATAAAAATAAAAAAAAAGATTTTTTCAAATCACTTTCATTTGTCAAATTCAGAAAAAACAAAAGAAATTATCTGTTGTAAGCTCAAGGTTACATTTATTCTTGGATAAATAGCACAATGACATTTGATTTGATGAAAGATAAAAGCAAATGTGACTATAAAATCACAACATTTAAATAGAAGATAACTGAAACAAATTTGTTAAAAATCAGTCGTTCCTCTACACCTTATTTTCGACAGAATACGAAAAATGTCGTCGGTTCCATTTTCCCAAGTTGTGGATGGTTTCCAACTTCCAGGAGTGTTTTCGCCTGATATTTTTCGTGCGGCTACCAAATACAAACCGCGACCAGATGACCTTTTCTTGGTGACCTATCCTAAATGTGGAACCACGTGGACAGGACAGATACTTATCCTTATACTGCAGAAGGGAGAACCTCTCAAAAATGCATCAGATTTGCATGCAAAAGCTCCTTTTTTAGAAATGACAGGTAAATGTTTTTTTTTCTTTTTAAAAACTACAAATGAAAATGCTACACCATATCACGCAGTCAAAATTTTGTTTACATATTATTGAATATTTCATAAGTAAGCTTCTAGGCTCAAATAGCAAGATTTACACATTTCAATTTATATATTATTTAATAAAAAATAAACTATTTCCTTTTAATCTTGCAATTACATATTTTTAGCTTCTTCAGAATTTTATAATCTCAGAATTTCCATTCTGAATTTTCTATTCAGCTTGATAGTTTTTATGTTTATTGTACTGCACTTACTTACAATTAGGCTAATTTTTTTATTTAATTTGATATCCCGTTTTAAACAGCCGACCCATCTTTGGATTTGTGGCTATTAATGTTTGATTCCCTGGCTTTGTAATGTTGAATCCAGTGGTCGGAAGAGCGACATTATTTTTGCAGTTTACTACAGCTACAACTAATATGTTACAAATGTAGTTAACTACAACTACTTTAATGTGTAGTAACTATAAACTACTTTAGTATTGTAGTAAATACTTCATCACCTTAAGGAGACGAACTTGCATTAAATGTAAGGGAATAATTAAGAAATGTTTATTCATATTTACAGTTTGTTATTCCAAAACTTTTTTTTTTCCAAATTTATTCGTTTCACCTTAAACTTTTTATGCCTTATTCGACAGCGACTATTTAATTTAAAAAATCCGAACTTATCAAATACTTAATTTTTTTTAATTGTTGATTTTTTTTCCTCCAAGAAATTAAGTACTTCGAAAATACTTTGAAAATACGTCAAAAATACTTTGAAACTCCTTCGAAATAACATCCATGTTTCACGAGAGTTCATTCGTATGTGAAAGTGTGACCAAATTATTTAATTATCTATTTTTCGTATCGGCTAGTTTAAATATTAGTTATACGTAATTCCCGTTAACGCTCGGCTGCAGCCACAGTGTCATTATCACTGCATCCATTATCGAATCCGCTAATATTTGTGTCCATCAAATTCAAAAAATTTTATTTTTTTTATTTTATAACCGTCGGTAAACAGACGACCCGATTTTATGGCTTCACGACTACTAATGTTCAACTCCGTAGCCTTGTAATTTTGAATCCAATCCAGACAAAGAGCTACTGGATCGAGTATTGGAAGAAATTTGCCTTCGCGACGGACTTTTTTGATTCAGCTAACCCGCATTTGCGTTTCATGGAGAGGAAAACCACGAGAACATCCCACGGTTATCCTGACGGCAAGTAGACTCTAACCCATGATCCGTCTACCACTGAGGATATTTCACGTCAGCACTGTGGTCGGTGCAAGCCGGATGCGGAATTTTTATCGACTGGGATTCGAATCCGGTTCTCGGATCCCCTAAAATTCGAAAAATTAGCTACATTAGTGTCGTGTTTCTTTACTAATGTTAAAACTAGTGGTCGTGAATTGCTACAAACTACTATTTTTTTGTGTATTGCATAACACGCTACACTAATTTTTTTTTTAAAAAAAAGTAGCACACTGCATTACAAACTACGATAAATAAGTAGCGACTACAGTAATTACACAACTTGTAGAACGCTACTGCTGACCACTGTTTGAACCCAAGAGGTCGACAAAAAAGAACAAGACGAAGGAAATTTCCTGGAGACAAAGAATCTCCTGGATCAAGCATAGGGACCATAGCCACCAGGAGTCAAAACCTCTAGTGATGTCATCCTCAGAAGTGCTAAAGAACGCGGTAACCAGATTTGTATTAAGAGAAAACTGTAATAAAAAGGTCAATTTTTTTTTGTTTTTTTGAGCGAAGTAAAATAATTTTTATTTAGCTAATTCATTGGTACTTAAATGTTCAGGATCACACAGTGGTGATGTTTTTTTGTTGGAATAACTCAATATTATTTATCACGTTATAACTCATTAACACGTTGAAAGCCATGCTAATTTTACGTGGCTTGCCCGTCTGGCCATACGGTAAACAACTACAATCTAAATTCGTAAATATTAGACTGATTTTGCTAGACAAATGAATATATAACCAAGGAAATAACAAAGACGCTATGGAAATCTGACAAAAAGAAGGTGATTGCAATAAACGAGATAGGTTTGATGATTGCGGTAAGAAACAATAATGAGAATTGAAATACTATTACAGCAACACTTTCAACCGTTAAATAAAACGTATTTTAATGTTTGTTACTTTCGCTTTCTTCTACTTCAATTAGTTATATTTCAAAGGTTTATATGTTTTGTTTTCTCAATAAAATATTAGTTTGCTCTCAATATCTATACTATTTGCTTTCATTTTTATAAAGATTTTAAAAATACATATTAAGGATGGTCTTTACGGAACACCCTGTATATACAAAATGCGTAAGGTAGAGAGCACCAAATAATTTACTTCTAATAAAAAAAGTGAAGATAAATGAATATTAAAACTACTCATATCCAAGTAAAAACATAGTGTAACCTTATTTTAAAGGGTATGATTTTTTCTTCTTTTTTCACTGGTTTCTTAATTAAATTATTTTCCTTGTTTATAATGTATTATATATTTTTTGAATTCAACTGAATCTTTGATGTTTTCTTTCATTTGGTATTACTGAAATACATTCATAGAACAGTTAGAGGCAGCATGGTAGACTGATTGGCGATCTGTTTCCTCTTTTAGATTTTTATTTCACTTTTTCAATCGCTTAATGTATGGTTGAATCATGGCATGCTAATTTTTTTAAATTAAAACTTGAATCTATCATTGCGATGTTTTCATATAAATAATTTTCTCAACCCCCCCCCCTAAAAAAATAATAAGATATCAACAAAATTTTTTTTAAATTTTTCCTAATTTATGAAATATTAAAGGAGTAAAGTGTTGCTTTTTGCGTCTATTCTAAAATAAATTTTTTAATCAAGCAATACTTTATTTTAATTTGCAATCAATATTAAAACGAATCTGTATTTTAATATGCAATCACTAATTGCGTTGCTCAGCATTTTCTATGATCACTAATTACTAAATTTGTATTTTAATCTGAAATCCAATCACTATTATTGCATAACTCTTTATTTCAAACTGCAATCCCTAGTTACATTAATATGTATTTTAACCTGCATTTAGTAATTGTATAATTCTTTATTTCTGAAAGGCGTCGATTTCGTCGAGAAAATGATGAGGCCAGGTCCTATCAAAACTCATTTACCGTTTCACCTGACTCCTTTTTCGAAGGATGCCAAATACATATACGTAGCAAGAAATCCAAAGGACTGCTGTGTTTCATTCTTCCATCATATGAGAAATTCACCCGGTTTTAAATTCAATGGGACCTTCGATGAATTCTTTGAGTTTTTCATATCAGGGAAGATTCATTTTGGAGATTATTTCGACAACTTATTGTCTTGGTACCCTCACAGGTTTGAACCTTACTTCTCTATGTTTACCTTACTTCTCTGTGTTCACCTTACTTCTCTGTGTTTTCTTTTTTTTTTTTTCTTCTTTTTGACCCGGATATCGTATTTCGTGATCATTAAAATTATATATATATATTATTATTTCGATAGATAACAGAATGAAGGTTAGTATTTAAAGAAAAATACATATTTTCAAAAAGAAGAATATGTAGAATCTTTGCGCTGGTTCGAATGGTAATAAATTAAAACTCATTAAAGTTCAGACACAACTCTAGAACTGTAACTTCTCTTTTATTTTGCATTATCAAGAATTCTAACTCACACATTTCGAGATTCGAGATATAGACAACAACAAACAAAGCACACACTCAAAAACAAAACAAAACAATTGGCGAGAGAGAGCGTTTGGCGAGGGGCCACTCAATTGGCGAGATATATTCAAAACATCGCCACACGCATACAGAATAAATTAATCAAATAAGCAAAATGTATACTTTAATAATTGATTTAAAATTACTAAACCTTTACCAACAGAATACGTTAATAATTCTAAACTAATATATATATATATATATATATATATATATATATATATATATATATATATATATATATATATATATATATATATATAAATATATATATATATATAGCATAATAAATACAAAAAAAAATATACACAAAAAAATACAGAAAAACACGAAGAAAATTAAGAAAAACAATAAGTTTCATTTATTGCGCATAAGCTGCAAGTAAATAGAACTCATTAAATAAGTTCAAAAAGAAGATAAAACAAAGGAAAATTACAGACAAATGAAAAAAAGGGGAAAAAAGAAAATTATTAAAAAAAAAGAAAAAAGGACAGGATTCTTTTTAAAAAAATCCAGAAAAAAAATATTACCTTGCGCACATCCAATTTCGGGCCCATCCTTGGTAACTAACAAATCAAACGCACTTTAATAATGCAGCAAGAACGCACTTTAAAATAAAACTCCTCTAGTTACGCTATCTCAATTTGCGCTTTTGTTTTCATACTTTGCAATCTGGCGATCTTGTTACGCAAATATTTTAAATCATTCTTGAAAAATTTCCCGTGCATGTAAGTTCATTTAATTTCGCTACTCACTTTATAGATAATGTTTTATGTTCTATTCTATTTTTTCTTTATATTTTACTTTCAGTTTAGACGTGTTATTTTTACTTATTGTGTTCTATTTTATTTGTTGTAATTTTTTTAAAAATTTTTTGAGTGCTCCTCACAATATTGTATTGATATATTTTGCTTTGGCTATATTAATACAATAATAGAAAGCACTCTTTTTTGCAGATATAATCGTGTGGGCTGATGAAAAGATTATATCTATTTTTTTTCTGGATTTTTTTAAAAAAGAATTCTATCCTTTTTTTTTTAAATAATTTTCTTTTTCTCCCTTTTTTCATTTGTCTGTAATTTTCGTTTGCTTTATCTTCTTTTTGAACTAAATATATATATATATATATATATATATATATATATATATATATATATATATATATATATATATATATATATATATATATACTGGGTGATTCTAAAAAGATGGGCAAAATTTTAGGAAGTGATAGTACACACCCAAGCAAACAATTTTTATCAAAGAATGCATGGTCGAAAACAAAACGAAACGCAAAGGTGCTGGCGCGTTTGGAAAGTTGTTTGATGCAAACGTCTTATGTATGAGATTCCCTTTGGATCTGCAGAAGAACTTGTCGCCAAGCTTTCGGCCGCTGCAGGGAAAGTTCGTGATATGCCTGGTGTGTTTCAGAATGTTCGCCTATCTTTTCTTCGCCGTTGTACTGCGTGCATAGTCGCTGCCGGCCACTGTTTTGAACCCTTATTGTAATCACATGCCATTAAATTTGCTTTTATAATTTAACTTCATCGCTCCTTGTGTGTTTTTGCCTCATATAAGAACATAAACTTTGACGCCCTCTAGCGGTTTTGCGTTTTGTTTTCGACAATGCATTCTTTGAGAAAAATTGTTGGCTTGGGCGTGCACTATCATTTCCTAAAACTTTGCCCATCTTTTTAGAATCACCCTGTATATATATATATATATATATATATATATATATATATATATATATATATATATATATATATAAGAAGAGAGTAGAATGATAACACTTAGCCAATCAAAATTGAGAACGCATGTGTGTGAAAAGGTAATAATTTTTAATATGCTGCCTGCAGAAATGTTACAACTAAACCTACCAGCTAAAGCTTGCTGCGATTTTTATTTTGAGTTGACTGTGTGAAATATATTGTAGCCCTTGATTCTCACAATGAATCTGAATGAGACTAGATCATTCTATTTATTTCAAAGTCGGGGAAAGTAGAATTTATTGCGCATCATTTCGGCGCAGGAACTAAACAGTGCAATATTTTTTTTGAAGACACATAAGCTCCTATTCTTTCTGCAAGCAGATTTTTAAAATTAAAACTATGGCGCCATTTACCAATTTGGATTTATATATACATTAACTTATACATTTCTAATAAGTTTTAAATTAATCGGATGTTTTTAAAGATAATATTAAAATATAAGATAATTTTTAATATTATATATGAAGTTGAGGTAAAAAAATCTAGAAAGATTAATCATAGTATAGAATTGCCCTGCCTGGTATACATTTGCCCGGTATACCCTACACTGATGCTTTTTTAATGTCAAGGGCCACCGCCCAGTATACCCTACACTGATGTTTTCTTAAGATCAAGGGCCACTGCCCGGTATACCCTACACTAATGTTTTTTTTAGGGTCAAGGGCCACTTCCCGGTATACATTTGCCCGGTATACCCTACACTGATGTTTTTTTAGGGTCAAGGGCCACTGCCCGGTATACATTTGCCCGATACTCCAAACACTGATGTTTCTTCTAATCTATCGTCAGTAAGTATTAAAATATCGAATAAATGTAATTATATCCAGGAATAAATTAATATCAAATCGGATGTAATAAATATTTCGGACATTCACCAAACCAACTATGTGATTGTCAACATTCACCGGTGAAAGTCAACAACCACCGATTTCGGTCATTCACAGTAACATGCACATCATTTACATAATAACCTCATCAGGACGTTTACTTCATACTTTGCCTAAATAACATCTGACATTATATATAATGCCTAGGCAATCTGTGAAATATAAATCATTTCATACTTAGCCGGCTAGTTTTAGGTATTTTATATAATGCCGGATATCATACTTTGTCGGTAACAGATATAAAAATTGATTTAAAAAAAAAAGCATAAGTACAACTCTTTAAAAAAAATACAACGAAAAATACCACACCCCTATTTTAAGTCAAACAATACTTGCCATACATATTATTGAAAATACTACGTATGAAAGTAAATTCCGACGCATGCGCAGTAAATTCTACTTTCCCCACCTTTGAAATAAATGGAATGATCCAGTCTCATTCAGATTCATTGTGAGAATCAAGGGCTAGTAAATATATTGGCCAGAGTTTACTTTAAAATACTTATTTGTTTTTACTTACTTTCAAGAAATCGTTCAGCCAGAAATAATAATTAACAATTCATATTTGTTTCAGACATTTTTTAAATTATGCATAAAAGTGCAAATGATATGAAAAGAAAGATTGATGAAAAATGTACATTGCTAGGTTTTGTGAATATTCAGAGATCTATTGTAAATAATTTTTAATTTTATTGTTTTCACCTTATTTTTTTATAACAATTCAGACAAAAATGTTTATTAATCATTGATAACATAATTATTTCATTTTATATTTGTTTTTTTATTAGTATTCAATTATGTAAAAAAAAAAAAAAAAATTGATTAATTTAATTTGTCGAATTTCAGTTACATATGTCTTTTATTATATAATTTGCTTTTTGTCTGTTTGAAACTAAAATATTTTGTCAGTTGACAGTATTGAAGTTAATTAGGCAATTACTTGCAGTGGTATTTGCTTTTGAAATATTACTTAGCATCAACTTATTAATATTACATGTTTTAATTTGTTTGCCATATTTTAAGTTTTTTTTACCTCAGGTTTTAACCTTTTTTCAGTTTAAAATTTAAATTACAGAGGGGGGAGGGATGAAGCACCATATAGGGAGCGTCCGGCATCCACTAAGATCAACAAGGTAAAAATATTCTAGAGGGTGCCACTTGGCAAAATTGGCGACTTATGTTTGGCGCCATTCCTGTTTGCGCGGAACATCATGGTAACAGGAATGGCGGACAAAACATAATGATATTTCAATAAAACATTAGAAAATTTCAACAAAACATGGGCCAAAACTTTATAAAATTGCAATGAACCTAATATAAACAAAATTAATAAACCCAATAAAATGCATTCTGAATCGAAAAAAAAATTAATGGAGAAAGCACAGAAAGAAAAAGAAAAAAAAACGACTCACTTCTTCATTAACCTTGAATATCCACAGATTTAAGAGCACAGAATTCTCTAATAGCAGTTAGATACTGTCTAAATTTATTATGAATAGAATCTGTGTACCTCCATTTCCACATAAATTCGACGAAATACGAATCGAAAATGGTGTCTGTGGTCCCGGACTAGCGGTGACATTTTTTTCTAAAGTCCCTTTTTATGACTGCCCACATACCTTCGATCTTATTGACCAGAAGCAAAAGTAACCTTACCAGCCGGTATCCAACTTAGAACTAATTGACCTCTGAAATTACATATACCGTTCAACATTTTAAAATAACGCTAAAATCTAAACCAATCATAATCACGATTGGGTTTCAACATCGCCAAGCTTGGCGATCAACCGCGATCACAACTTGGCGAGAATCAAGAGGCACCATCAAATATAGTCTACCGGATCAACAATGATTTGAGTTAGGCTCTGCCACGCGTGCTACGTATACGGAGATTTATCTCTGTCTAATGCCCTATAGTAATATGTTAAATAATATTGCTTCCGCGCTTTATATAAGCTTATAATATAAGTTTATAATGTTGATAATAAGCATCTGACATTTCACAATCCTATCATATTCTTTCTATGTGATGTTGGTGCAGAAAAATTGCCAATAAATCTTCAGGAAAACGACTTTAAGTTTGTTCGTGAACGAAAATGTAATTGCGTAGCAATTATCGGGGGTTGGCGCGCGGTAGCAAGCAGGGGGCGGAGCCCTCTAATATATATATATATATATATATAGGAGAACTGTTTAACGATATGATAAAGGCAATCAGTTATTTTTTATAATCAGATATTAATGCTTGAATAATCCTATATATTGCAATATTTTCAGAAATGATCCGAATGTATTGTTTGTCACTTATGAAGAACTCAAAGAAGACATTGACACCGCCATTTTGAAAATGGCATCTTTTATAGACGATGAAGAATATGCTGAACCTATTCGAAAAGACCCCAAAATCTTAGAAAATATTAAAAAGTACAGCAGCTTAAAAGAAATGAAGGAGTTCATGACAAGAAGCTTTGTAGAAGTGGCAGAGATGTCCAAAGAAGAATTACAAAAATCACATTTGCCAGATATTATGAAGCATATGCTAGTGCAACAGAAGGATAAATTAAAAGCTTCTTTAGAAGGAAAAGAAGAAGGTCCCAGTATGGCTCAATTTATAAGAAAAGGTATCGTTGGTGATTGGAAGAACTATTTTTCCGAGGATCAGAGTCGTCGCTTGGAGGAAAAGTTTGCTGAGCGTACCAAAGGAACAGAAATTGCAGATTTCTGGAAGCAATATATGTAATTAATAAACATATGTTTATCTTGCAGTTCAGTTTCTTTAATTTGCAATCCTCCATGGTTAACTTATTAGGAAGAGATATACTTGTCACAAAAATTATCGAAAATTTTGAAAATGAATGAAGGAAAACGGAGAGTGCGGTTAGCTGCGTTCTGCTAAAGAAAAAACCTAGTTAGTTCTAAGTAAATAACTAAAACTAAGTAAATTCTAAAATTAGTTAAAATATTTTTTAACAAAAGGTAAGAACTTTAGGTAGATATACGTCGCACTAGAGATGCACAATGGGCCATTGGAGGATCCGAAGGCATGCCTCTGCACAGAAAATTCTTCCTTGCCTTGGTAGGTAAACGACCTACTCACGAAAGCGAGCACTTTATCACAGAACAATTTAACGGGGACTGAAACCGCGCACCCTCGGTTCCTAAGCAGGCTAATCAAAGTGGTCATTCATCCACTTACTGACCGCAGCCATTCATGCTTGACTTCGGTGTTCTACTGGGAACTGTGTTTATATGATCAGTCTACTGCGGGACTTTTCTGCAAAAGAGCGCTGATGAGTAGAAAAACTGTTTAACTATGTTTTCTGTAGCATTTCAAGCCTTTAAAAATGTTTAAACATCTGTTAATGTTTTTCTTGAACTGTGCCATATTTTGATGAAAGTAGTACTTATTTTCGTTATTAAAATTTTTATATAACAAAAGATATGGTATACTTATGGAAAAACATGATAAATAATATTAGCTTTACTAAATAACAAAGAAGATGAAATACAAAACAGTGGATTTAACACATTCAATAAAATAATAATAAAGTCCGTGTTAGAAAAGTTTTACCTTTCAAAATAACATTTATTTTATTAAATAATTAAGATAACATTTAATAACAACAAAATGACATTTAATAACATTTATCTTTTGTTAAAGTAAAACAGAGATAAATGTTTAAATAAACGAAAATTTAATGAATGAAAAGAGTTTCTAAGCAAATCATGAAAAAAAGAAAGAAAACTAAATTATAAAGCTTTTGAATATATATTTTTAGCATGACAGTAATAAGCGCATGAGACTGCCTACGTCTGTGTAAGAATAAATCATTTATGTTATAAAGGCTTATAAGATGTGTCTATGTAAAGAGCGAAGAGGTCTGCACATGTACGAAGAGATGCCAACAAACGAAATATTTAAAAAAACGGTAAAGAACTACAAACTAAAATTTGCAGTTTTTCGGGAACTTTTATCAACTTTTAACCTTTTTGGGACGGATGAGAGTCATACATATATTAGTATGGAATCAGAAACAGGATGGGGAAGAAAAAAAAGCTGTAGCTTAAGTTTTGGCATAGCTAATTTAAAAACTTTATTTTTGCTTTCACTTTAAATCTAATACATCCAATCTATGTTTGTTAAAAGTGTAACAACTATATAATTTTTAATTTGAACTAAGTCTTGATGATATTAATAAAGAAAACTATTATTACTCCGCCTACAAATAAACTGCAATAAAAATAGTTAGGCTAGCACTTTTATCTTTTTTACCGTGATTGTCGCCACCCTGAAATATTCATATATGCCCATTTCGAAGAGATTAAAGACGCTCAACACTGCATAAATGCATTGCTTGTATTACATACATTTTCAGGCTTGTTTAGTAAATTTAGACTTATAAACCTTTGTCAAGTAGAAGAATATATGGGCAATATATGGGCAATTCCATGAAAAAGGGAAGAAGCATTGGAAAATTCAAATAAGAATAATGTTATTAATTTGGATGTTTTCTGAATTAGAAAGGTTTGAAGTTTGATAATTTATATATATATATATATATATATATATATATATATATATATATATATATATATATATATATATATATATATATGTTTTTTTTTATTTTTTTTTTATTTATTTATTTATTTATTTTTTTTTGAGAATTTAGTTTTTTAGTGTTTGTAGCCCATTGAACATTGGTATTCTCTTGTTTTAATTTGGGTGCAGAACATGATCAGATTTTAAAAATCAGTAAGTCAACATTATTTTCATTTCAAAATGTTCTAAAGAATAAATATTGTTTATTACACTTAATAGAAATATTGTGTAGTGTTAAAATAAATTTTTGTTGTTAAATTCACTTAACTATATAAATTTCCACTAAACATTTATGCATGTAACGTAAGTTACCAAAAACTGGAAAAAGTTTTTATGTGTAAAAAAGAACAAGTGATACAAAAGTAAGAATAATATTTTTTCTTTCTTAGAGGCTAACATGAAATAAGCAGCAATAGTTTTCTTATCAAATATTACTTATTTATTGTTTTGTGCACTATTCAATGTGTGTAACGTAAGTTACTGACATGCATACAATGTAAGTTACCAATGTGAAATAAGTCTATTTCTCTTGAAAATTGACATATAAACTAAATAAGATGTATCCAGTTACAATACCAAAGTTTAAATAAATTATCACTGCCTTAAGATGTTAATTTTAATAATAATCTTTGCATTAAGTTATTTAATTGGGTGTTGGCATTCATATGTTTTTAAAATTGAACGAAATCTCTCTAAAGCATCAGGAGTTAAGGATGTAGTTATAATTAGAGATGCTAATAGTGGCAAAAAGAAAGTACAAGCACGGCATCTTCTTCAATCAGTTCGAGAAATGCACCAAATGTTTGTGGAAGAAAATGGAGAATGCAAAATTGAAAAAACTAAGTTCTTTGAGCTCCGTTCAAAGCATGACTTGCCGATTTGTCATGTCTTTTTCTACTGGGGTCATATGCAGTGTCTCATCTACAAAGATAGTCTCATAGATTCTACTGAAAGCCTTGGGTAGTTAGGTTTTATTTAAAATTTGGAACAATAAAGCGAAGAATTATTAGTCCGGTCTTCTATTAAATTGGTAATAAAATTGTTCAGATAAAACTTATTTTTCATTCTGAAAATGTCACTTACCTGCTTCTTCCCCTAAGTTTTTCAATTAATATAGCTAAAATAATTTTTTATTATTCAATATTATCTGTTGCCATTTATGGTGGCTTTACGTTATTGAAGTAAGTAAAACTTGTTTTTTGTAATTCATCCCATTAGAATAGAGAAGAAACGTATTTAGCATCCTTTTTCATGATGTTATTACTCGCGGCTGAACCAAATAATAGTCAAAATTTACCATTATCATACCTGCTAAGCATCAATAGATACCTGCTACCTCACGTTGACAATAAATTCACAGCCATCTTTACTATAGCAAGTTGCTTAGAGTTGTTTTCATTTTTCTTTTCAGTTAAACAAGCAAGGAGCTTGCTCTACAGTATCAGTCACCCCAGAGACTCTGTAAACAAACTGTTTATATATATATTTTTTTTTTACTTCTGTAATGTTATGATGAATGGGATATGGGTCTTCTGCGCGGCCCAGGTGCCCAGCTTTTGTCAAATAAAGTAAAAGTAAAGTACTTATGTTACGCTATATCTTTTAAAAAGCAAGCAATTATAGTCAAATATTTGAAAAATTTACTTTTAATTATATACCGTTTTTTTATAATACCGTTTTTTATACCATTTTTTTGTAATTATATTCCATTTGTAATTATTACCGCAGTTGGCATCTTTGCATATTATCGACATTAATCAAGCATCATTGTCGCCAAAGATAGTAAGACGACTTCTTACGGTTCTTCTAGACAAACAAATTCCTTTTTTCTTTTTCTTTCTAGTATATAGCTTATTTCTTTTATTTCGATAATCATATATTACCTTAATTAATTAAACATCATTGGCGTAATTCAACCTCATTGGTGTCGAATTTATATATTTCTCTCCTAAACGAATTAGTACCCACTTTCCTATAAATTTTCGCTTCTGAGTACATAAATATTTTCATTCTATTTCATTACCGTTGATTTTAAAGAAGTATTTCTTTAGAAACACGTTTCAAAGAATTAATATAAATTAAATAAAATCGCGTTGCATCAGACAAAGTATAAATTTGATGACGTAAACCACGCGTGCTACCACGCAATGTTCATTGCATTCATCTGACCTAGCGAATATAAAGTAATTAAATATTTAAATACGTGCAATAAACTACTTTTTTGTTCAAACAGAGCTATATGCTAGCAATTATTATTGATGTTATCTTTAAATATGAGAAAATTGAATCACTAAATTTAAAACAATGGCTAGCACTTAACCAATCAGAAAATTCCATTTCGTTTTTCGCCCATCAGCAAGAACGATTTGTCGCAGAATGTTCTAATGCTGACAATGACCTTCCTCGTGCTTGAAACTATCTGTATGGCAAATTTCATCGCTTTCTGTCGGATGGTTTAGGAGTCTATAAAGGACAGACACACACACACACACACATTCATTTATATATATATATATATATATATATATATATATATAGGTGATTCTCACGAAATTCGAAAATTCACTGTCCCTTGCTCTAAGATCTAATACTATAATACTAAATGAACTTTTTTTCAAAAAAATTAATAAATGGCATTGCTGTTAGCATTTTAAAATAACTTTGCACTAACATTGACTGATTTGTATTGTTAAAAAAATTATTTAAACTTCAAAATGTCATTTTCCTGGCATGTCCCAAACAATGTTTCCAATAATAACTACCTTCAAAACTTCCTATAAATTTTTCAATATCTTATTTTTTTTTATCTCAACCGGTGTAAGCATTTCTAGAATATACGCAGAGGGTATTATTGCGTATATTCTAGAAATGCTTACACCGGTAATGCTTAATATAACAATGTTTTGTATTATTTACAAAAACTTCGTTTAAATTAATTTTTTCTGTCAATAATTTGTTTGTCCCAAGAAAATCTGTCATTTTCCTGGCTACTTTTATTTAGTAGTTTATAACCAAAATAGATAGAGCCAGCAATCAATATCTTATGTTAATAGATTGATTAGATACCCTCCTATATAAAAATGTCTTGTTGCATGAATAAAGAACCAATTTTTTGGTTCAAAATCTATTTCAAAAAATTTTTCATGGTGAGTAGGTTTTTGTGTTGTCATTTTCTTGGCTTCTTGAAACCATTAATAACATAAACTACAAAAATTTATCTGAGTCATTTTAAGAAATCCTGTTGTTTTCTACGGAATATAAACGTCTTAGGCCAAAATATTTAATCAAATGAAAGTTATATGCTATAAAATGGCTAATTTGTCATGGCTGTCATTTTCCTGGCATATGAATACCAAACTGCTAATACTGTAAGGAAGGAAAGCAAATATTAACCTAATACCAAGTTTATGTATAATTGTAATATGCTTGGATGTAATCAAAGTTATTTATTTATTTAATGATTGATTATTATCCACAATTTTATTTCTGTACATATCGGCAACAAAATTTTTTTTGATTCCTTCTACAGTGGATAAAAAGAATTAATTTAAGCAATTTATGGTCCATCTAACATAAAGGCTTAAGTTGAGTTACTTATTTTTAACTCAAAATGACTGTCTTTTAAATTTTTAAGCTAATATGTCATTTTCCTGGCATTCAAGATTTGGTGAATTTCAATTTTATTTTTTTTCCCGAGCAAATGTCAATAAACTACACTACTGTCTGTAGGATATTAATAAGTGTAACTAAAGAAGTATACAAAAAAATTTTTAGATTATTTTGACGACTTTAAATTTGTAGAAATTTGCACGAATTTGGTTTCCCAAGTAGGACAATAAATGCTCTATTGGATTAAGGTCAGGTGAATTTGGGGGCTAAGACATGACTTGACAGTCACTAGAATGCTCCTCGAACAAATCCACGACGATTCGACTCTTATGACATGGTATATATATATATATATATTGGTAAACACCATACCCAGCAGGAAAAAGGAAAAACTGTTGCCATGAATAGGTGAACCTGGTCTGCAACTATGTTCAAGCAGCTTACAGACGTCAGGGATTGTTCTGTGAGGATTATGGGTCATAATGTGCCCCATGAAAACATTGGCCATACCATACTACCCCCGCCACCGGTTTGTCTCCGTCCAACTGGGCATCCGGGAGCCAGGGATTCCTTTGGAAATTGGCGTATTCTCACACGCCCGTCGAAGTGATGGACCAGAAAATGTGATTCGTCGGACCATGGAACCTTCTTCCATTCCTCTGGTGTCCAATTCCGATGTTTCTTGGCCCATAGCAGACGCATCAGGAGATGATGTTCCGTCAGTGCAGAAAGATGCTTCGGCCTCCGGCTGCGTAGGCCCATACGCAGCAATGTAAGCTGCGCAGTGTGTTGAGAAACACTGTCTGGGTCACCACTTTTGTAGCTGATGGTGATTTCGGCTGTTGTAGCTCTTCGGTCACGGCGAACAATGCGAAGCAATCTCCGCTCTCCTCTGGAATCAATGAGCCGAGGACGACACACTGTTGGCTGGTGACTTGCCGTTTCACCATTCCTGCACCACTTTTGATATGTGCTCACAACAACTGCACGTAAACAGCCCACTAAACACGCCGTTTCTGATGTTGATGATCCCAGTCACCAAGCCATAACGATTTTACCTTTATCGAAGTCTGATAAATCAGCTGCTTTTCCCATTATGTCGCTAATCGCACTTTGCTTAGAAAGACGACGACGATCTGTGTTTGAAAAGGTACCTGCCCAAACACAGATCGTCGTCGTCAGATGAAATTTTGAATCATTCACACGTAACGGTAAGAAAAATATCATTCTTTCATTTTTACTAAATAAAAGAAACATTAGTTTCAACATGCCGCAAAAAGTAATTTTTTCAAGAAAAAGAGGAAAGTTGTCAGTCTTGTTCAACATATAATTTTTGATTCTGAGAATTTAATCTTTAAATGATTTTGGATTCCATTATACATAAGCAATAGAAGCAAACAAATAAGAATTGGTATTTGTGCAGTAAAAGTTTTAACTGTGAGCAAAATTAAAAAATTGAGCATAATTTTGATTGACACAACGTTGTCCAGTTTTGTATTCTGAAGAGGTGTTATTTCCGGGTTGGCGCCTATTTCAGCACAGAAGAAGAGGTTTCATTGATTTTCACACTTATCTTCATATAATATAGATACTTATAAGAAGTAGTGTACTATTAAAAGCTCATTTTTGTAGTAATTGTTGGTTATATAATAGAAATTATACACAACAGTTGCCCTTTGGTCCACCGACACTTTGTTTACCATAAGAGTCGTACCATTTCTCTATTGCCAACTTTATCTTTATTTTCATCAAAATTGCCATCACTAAAGATAAAACACAACAAAAAAAAAGATATATTCAAATCTCTTTCATTTGTCAAATTCAGAAAAAAAAAAAAAATTATCTGTTATAAGTTCAAGGTTACATTTATTCTTAGATAAATAACACAATCACGACATGACATTTGATTTTATGAAAGATAAAATCAAATGTAACTATAAAAACACAACATTTAAAGAGAAGATAACTGAAACAAGTTTGTTAAAAATCAGTCGTTCTTCTACACCTTATTTTCGCTGGATACGAAAAATGTCGTCGGTTCCCTTTTCACAAAATATCGATGGTTTTCAACTTCCCGGAATGTTTTCGGCTGATACTTTTCGTGCGGCTACCAAATACAAGCCGCGACCAGATGACCTTTTCTTAGTGACCTATCCTAAATGTGGAACCACGTGGACAGGACAGATACTTATCCTTATATTGCAGAAGGGAGAGCCTCTCAAAAATGCATCAGATTTGCATGCAAAAGCTCCGTTTTTAGAAATGACAGGTAAATGTTTTTTTCTTTTTAAAAACTACAAATGAAAATGCTACACCATATCACGCAGTCAAAATTTTATTTACATATTATTGAATATTTCATAAGTAAGCTTCTAGACTCAAATAGAAAGATTTACACATTCAAATTTATATATTATTCAATAAAAAATAAACTGTTTCCTTTTAATCTTGCAATGACATATTTTTAGCTTCTTCAGAATTTTCTAATCTCGGAATTTCCATTCTGAATTTTATATTCAGTTTAATAATTTTTAGGCTTATTGTAATGCACTTACTTACACTTAGGCTAATTTTTTATTTTATTTGATATCCCGTTTTAAACAGCCGACCCATCTTTGGATTTGCGGCTATTAATGTTTGATACCCTAGCTTTGTAATGTTGAATCCAGTGATCGGAAGAGCGGCATAATTTTTGTAGTTTATTACAGCTACAACTAATATGTTACAAATGTAGTTAACTGCAACTGCTTTTTTTTAAAGTGCAGTAACTGTATACTACTTTAAAATTGTAGTAACTACTTCATTACTTTAAAGAGACGAACTTGCATTAAATTTAAGGATATAATTAAGAAATGTTTATTCATATTTACAGTTTATAATTCCAAAACATTTTTTTTTCGAATTTATTCGTTTCACCTTAAACTTTTTATGCCTTTCTCGACAGCGACTATTTAATTTTAAAAAAAAAAGCGAAATTATCAAATACTTGAAATTTTTTAATTGTTTAATGTTTTTTATTTCTTTTAAGAAATTAAGTACGTCCAAAATACTTTGAAGTATGTTGAAACTCCTTTGAAATAACATCCTTGTTTCACGAGAGTACTTTCGCAAGTGAAAGTGTGACCAAAATAAATAATTATCTATTTTTCGTATTTACTAGTTTAAATATTAGTTATACGTAATTCCCGTTAACGCTCGGCTGCAACCACAGTGCCATTTTCATTGCATCCATTGTCGAATCCGCTAAGATTTGTATCCATCAAATTCGAGAAATTTTATTTTATAACAGTCGGTGAACAGCTGATCCAATTTTATGGGTTTACGACTACTAATGTTCAACTCCGTAGCCTTGTAATTTTGAACTTAATCCAGAAGGCAAGGGAACTGCTGGATCGAGTATTGGGAGAAATTTGCTTTCGTGGAGAACTTTTTTGATGGAGCTAACCCGCATTTGCGTTACATGGAGAGGAAGACCACGAGAACCTCCCACGGCTAGCCAGATGGCAAGGGGACTGTGGTCGGTGCAAGCCGGATGCGGAATTCATATCGTCTAGTATTAGAACTCGCTTCGCCTCATTGAAAGGCGAATGCTCTATCCTCTCGCTCTGAAATTCGAAAAATTAGTTACATTAGAGTCGTGTTTCTTTACTAATGTTAAAACTAGTAGTCAGGGATCGCTAAAAACTACTGTTATGTGTACCTTATTACACTGCTTTTTTTTTTTCAAAAAAAAAAGTAGCAGACTGTATTACAAACTACGAAAAAAAAGTAGCGACTACAGTAGTTACACTTCTTGTAGAACGCTACTTCTGACCACAGGTTGAACCCAAGAGGTAGACAAAAAATAACAAGATGAAGGAAATTTCCTGGAGACAAGGAATCTCCTGGATCAAGCATAGGGACCATAGCCACCTAGAGCCCCTGAGTTAGACAGGACGACTTATCATTCATTTCGGAGCAAAAGCTTTTCCTCCAATAATGAAGAGCTACAAGATTTGGCAACTTATCGCTACAAACGACGTTAACCTCAACTATAGGATAATCAGTAAAAGCTTGCATCGATTAACATTATTTTTCGGAAACTTTTTTTTTATGCTTATGCAAATTCACTGCAAATTTTATTACTGATTTAAAGTTTTAAATAAAAAACTGTGCATGTGTTATATACCAATTACATAATTTTTTTTTTTCATATATGATTTCAAAGTAAATTTGGTACTAAATTTTATATTTCAGTTAGATCTGGGTTTTTTTAAATTTCTTTTCAGATTCTTTTTAACAAAATTAAAATGGAAAAAAAAAACATGTTTTGATCAGAAATATTTTTAGGTATGTTTTCATAATCAGAATAATAAAATTTTTTATGCAATATTCTAAATGTAAATGTCTACAATCATGAGAACAATAAAAAAATCAAGAATTGATTTAAAATTTGTGTTTTCAATTGAGACATTGAATTTTCTTTAAAACATAAAAGGAAAAGACGAATTAAGATTTTTAGCCATTTTATTATTATATAAATAGAATTAATAGAATAAATAGAAACTAGAGTTTTATGAGAAGGGTAAGAAACGACGTATGATAATTTTTTAAATAATTTATTTATATAAACATTTTTTTTAAAACATATTTTCATAACATTTATTTTAATAAGTAGCATATAAATAAGGAATAGAATTTTTAAAAAAAATATATCTATATATTATTCATTACTAGATGGAAATAACTTTTACGCATTTTTGGTTCTTTAATAATAAAAACTAAGCAAATGGAGAAGAATTAGTAAATTTATACTTATACTAGATTCAAGCTTATCTGAAATTGATCCAGGTTTTGGGCAGTCTATTCCTTTCAGTCTTTTTTGAGGAATTTTTGCGGAATTTTGAACATTGAAACTTGAAAGAATAGCATCAGGTCTTAATTTATTGTGACCATCTTTTCTATTTATTTCTAGTTGAGATTCTTCCAAATGAACCTGCAAAAATAGTTAGAATAAGTTTTTCTTTATTTTCATACTTAAATTAAATCACATTAAAAAAATTTAGAGTTAACAATTTTTAAACATACTGCCATGAAATTTTCTAACAGAGAAACTAATCATTTCAGCAATTTAACACAAGAATTTCAAAGAAAAAAAACATTGATAGATCCCAAAATAGATGAGAGATCTCATATTAAATAGATTTCTTATGATAAATGTAAACAAATCGTTTGAACTTTAGGCGATATATTACCATAAATAACTAAAAAACAAACTTAAATTAGTCAAGATTCAGAACGTAACTACTTGATCTTAGTGAAATAAAAAAGAATACAATAAAAAACAGGTAATTACAGGCGATATTTGCTACTAACAAAAATAAATACTTAAAAGTGAATGCCAAACTTGGCGATTTTGGAATAAGTTTGGTGAATACTTATTCAGTCAATCTCTTGCCTTTATTTATTAGTTTTATTGCACATAAGCACTTAAAATTGTAAAATAAACCAATAAATATTGCTTAAAAGTCATATTCTAAATAAATATATACTTAATAAATGCAATTTTCAATAAATATTCCTATATTTGGCACATAATTAAAACTGTGCAATTCAAGCAACTCTGCAAGTTATTCGTTTATTATTATTTCAAAAACAAACATTTAAAAACAAATTTTAACAGCTTAATATCGTTTATATACTATATATACATAAGTAAATAAATCTAATAAATTATAAATGAATGAGTATTTATAAGCGAGATCGACTTCCAGGCTGCCAGTTGGATCTTCTGCAATTTATCATCCATTTCTTCGTTCTTTTAACGTTAGGAAATCTGAACATACGAAAGCCTTTTTTTGAACTTTTTGTGCAATTTTCTGCCGCACAACCACACATGTCAATAATTTTAGGTATCCAAATAGTCTTCAAACTCTCACGCCAATACTAACATAACGTTAACATGTGAACTTGTTTGCTCCAACATAGTTGTTAGTTCAGCTCTCATAGTAAAGAAGTCTTATAGCCACCTAAGATCAAATAAATGTTATGAAAATGTCATTTGAAACAAGATGTTTATTTAAAGAAATTATTTAAAAATTTGTCATGCGTCGTTTCTTACCCTCCCCATAAAACTCTAGTTTCTATTTCTTTTATTAATTCTATTTATATAACAATAACTAAAATCCTTTATTCGTCATGTCCTTTCTTTTTTTAAAGAAAATTCAATTGCTCAATTGAAAAAAACTAATTTCAAATTAATTTTTGATTTTGATACAAAATTTATTACTTCAAAAAGATTGTATACATTTGCATTTAGAATATTGCATTATAAATGTAATTATTTTGATTATTAAAACATACTTAAAAATATATTTCAGGTCAAAGCATGTTTTTTTTTTCTATTTTAATTTTGTTTAAAAAAAAAAGAACCTCAAATTGGAAAAACCCATATCTAACAGAAACATAAAAGTTAGTGTCAAATTTACTTTGAAATCATTGAAAAAAGATTGATGTAATTGGCATGTAAGCAATTAATGCAATTTTTTATTTTACACTTTTGATCGGTAATAAAATTTGCAGCGAATTTGTATAGCTATAAAAAAAATTCCGAAAAACAATGTTAATCGATGCACGCTTCTCTTTACTGATTATCCTATAGTTGAGGTTAACGTCGTTTGTAGCGATAAGTTGCCAAATTTTGTAGCTCTTCATTATTGGAGGATAAGGTTTTGCTCCGAAATGAATGATAAGTCGGCCTGTCTAATCAACACCTCCTAGATAAGAGCAGGCCTCCGCACGGGTTACCATAATTATCCTTTAGTAGTCCAAACGTAATGACATATTTCGTATTTTCAACCACTGCGCAGCTTAGTACCCCGAACGTAATGACATCTTTCTTATTTTTCATCTACTGCGCAGTTAACTTCGTCACATCGGACTACAAATATTGATCCGTGCTGAGGCCTTCCTACTTCTAGGAGGTGTTGGTCTAATTCAGGGGCTCTATAGCCACCAAGAGTCAAAACCTCTTGTGACGTCATCCTCAGAAGTGCTTTGGAACGCGGTAATCAGATTTGTATTAAGAGAAAACTGTAATAAAAAGGTCAATTTTTTTTTGTTGAGTGAAGTAAAATTCATTGGTACTTAAATGTTCAGGATCACACAGTGGTGAAGTTTTAGTTTTTTTGTTGGAATAACTCAATATTATTTATCATGTTGTAACTCATTAACACGTTGAATGCCATGCTAATTTTACATGGCTTGCTCGTCTGGCCACACGGTAAATAATTACAAACTAAATTTTCAAATATTAGACAGATTTTGCTAGTTTTTTTATAAGGTTTAGCATGACATATTTGTTCGTAGTAGTGGAACTGGGTGTCTGAGGCCCTACTGACATATCTACTTTCTTTCTTTATTTATAAAAAATTTGGCACTTAGCCGTGCAGAAGGCCTATATCCCATACATCATGAAGTAAAATAAACAGTTAAAATAAAAGACAGTTTGAGTTCAGCAGTCTATGGGGTGGCTGTTACTGGGAGACAAGCACCTTGCTTGTATAACTGAAAGAAAATGAAAATAATAAGAGCAACTTGCTGTAAACTGTGGATGACTGTAGTTTGACTGTCAACGTGAAGTAACATAAGTCAGGATTTCAGTATTGGTAAAGTGTTAAATGCTGTAGACTATTGATGCTTTGGATTATTCATGTAAACTATAGATGCTGGAATCAAGCCTGAAAGCGGGACGGAAAAGAGAAAATACTGGTAGAAGAACTATTTCAATATTAGATAAAATTGTCAACAATAATAATTCACTGTAAGGAAATTTTTCACGGCGAAGAAGCAATTCAATATAAAAATTGCATCCGTTAAAAACAATTGGTAGTTATGGATTTTTATTATTCCCGGAAAAAATTAAAAAATTTAATTTATTTGCTACCAGTTTTTACGTCTTTTTTCACAACTAAGTTTTTCGTCTTTTTTATAGTTCTCGAAGTTAAAAATCTGATTATAATTGGCTGTGCTGCATTTTATGGCTTTATCGTAGAAGTCTGCGTTTAATTTATATATATATTCGGATAGAAACGGAATTTTGAGATCTTTATGGATATTTTCTGACATATCTAAAAAAAGTGGTGAATTATATAAGCCTACGAATTTTTTTGAAATAGTGGTGGAAAAAATCTACTAAATTGAATTTATTAAACCAAGAATCACATTTAATAAACTACCACTTGAAAATATTTATTCGCTGTCCGGAACAAGTTGGCACCCCTGTGTAAATAAATAATAGATACGATGGGAAGGCGATTGCATCTGGCACGGAATGTTGATGACCTCGTTCGACAATTGGAAATACCGCAAGAGACCATCCGGGAGCTTTATCGGTCTATGCCACGCCGTGTGGCAGCTTGTATCCAGGCTAGAGGCGGGTCAACACCTTATTGAATTTGTTACTGTAACTCTGCAATAAATTATTCAATTGTTCTGAAATTTTAATCATTTACTATTTTGTACATTGCCTTCATATCCACCAATTTTCGTTTCAATCGAACAACTCCTTCTAGGTGCGTCGATTTGTTTGTTATAGAGTGCATATACTTTTTGCTCTCATTTTTATAAAGATTTTAAAAATACATGTTAAGGACGGTCTTTACGAAACACCCTGTATATACAAAATGCGTATGGTAGAGAGCACCAAAGAATTTACTTCGAATAAAAAAGCGAAGATAAATAAATATTAAAACTACTCATATCCACGTAAAAACCAAATGTAGCCTTGTTTTAAAGGATTTGATTCTTTTCTTCTTTTTTTCACTAGTTTCTTAATTAAATTATAATTTATTATATTAAAATTTATTATATTTTATTATAATTTATTATATTTTTTTTTTTTGTGTTCAACTGAATCTTTGATGTTTTCCGTCATTTGTAGCTACTGAAATACATTCAGAAAACATTTAGAGGCAGCATGGTAGGTAGACTTATGGCAATTTGTTGGCTCTTTTAGATTTTTATTACACTTTCTTATTTCAATTTTTAAATTGCTTAATGTATGGTTGAATCATGAAAAGTTTATTGTTTAATTTAAAACTTGAATCAATCAATGCGGTATTTGTTATATAAATAATTTTCTCAAAAGCCTAAAAAAGATAAAATAAAATAATAAGATATAAAAAAAAGAAATTTTAAATTTTTCCTGATGTTGTTTTTTTTGCGTCAATTCTAAAATAAATCTTTTAATCAAGCAATACTGTATTTTAATTTGCAATCAATATTAATATGATTCTGTATTTTAATATTTAATCACTCATTGCATAACTTTGACCAGCAATCACTAATTGTGTTGCTCAGCATTTTTCTATGATCACTAATTACTAAATTTGTATTTTAATCTGCAATCCAATCACTATTACTGCACAACTACTTATTTTAATCTGCAATCACCAGATACATAACTATGCATTTTAATTTGCTATGACTAATTACATTAATCTGTATTTTAACCTGCATTTAGTAATTGTATAATTCCTTATTTCTGAAAGGTGTCGATTTCGTCGAGAAAATGATGAGGCCAGGTCCTATCAAAACTCATTTACCGTTTAGCCTGACTCCTTTTTCGAAGGATGCCAAATACATTTACGTAACAAGAAATCCGAAAGACTGCTGTGTTTCATACTTCCATCATATGAGAAATTTACCCGGGCATAACTTCAATGGAACCTTCGATGAATTTTTTGAGCTTTTCGTATCAGGGAAGATTGATTTTGGAGATTATTTCGACAACTTATTGTCTTGGTACCCTCACAGGTTTGAACCTTACTTTTCTGTGTTTTTTCTTTTTATTCAGGATATCGTATTTCGTGATCATTAAAAATGAATATATCATTTTTTTGATAGATAACAGAAAGAAGGTTAATACTTAATAAAAAATACATATTTTCAGAAGGAAGAATAAATTGATCATATAAATAAATAAATATATATATATATATATATAGGTTGGTTGGTTCTAATGCCACTTACAACACGGGCAAGCCTGCTTGGTGAAACCGAGCAAATTTAAGGCAGACTGTGCGATTCTTGCTTTTACGCTACTCCATCTATGGCCAAGAATTCGACTTCTGCCACATTATACGTCACACCTGTTTGTTCATTCACTCATACATTCACACATTCATACATCCATTCATTCATCTACAGATCGTAATTTTGACCTGAATCAAAGAACGATCGATCTCCAATTCAGTACCCCCAGAGGTATTGATTTGTTATGGGAACATGGAAGACTTTGCGACTCGAAAAAAATTTTAACGTGCATCAGTCACCAACTACACGGGGAGTCTTCGGCAGACGGGGTTCGAACCAACGAACTCTCGGATATGGGCCCAGCGCCCGAAATGGATTTGCTCATGGAAAAATTGTATAAATTAATAAAGACATTTTTTAGCAAATAATTATAGCCACGGATTTGCCCGAAATGGATTTGCACATGGAAAAACTGTATAAATTAATAAAGACATTTTTTAGTAAATAATTATAGCCACGGATTTGACCGAAATGGATTTGCACATGGAAAAATTGTATAAATTAATAAAGAAATTTTTTAGTAAATAGTTATAGCCACGGATTTGACCGAAATGGATTTGCACATTGAAAAATTGTATAAATTAGCAAAGGAATTTTTTTAGTAAAGGAATTTTGACCACGAATTTGCCCGAAATGTAATTAATTTTTTTTGTGTGCTCCTCGCGCTATTGTATTGTTATATTTTGCTTTGGCTATATTGATACAATATTAGAAAGCATTCTTTTTTGCGGATATCGTGTGGGATATAATCGTGTCGGCTGATGAAAAGATTATATCTTTTATTTTCTCGGAATTTTAAAAAAAAATTTATCCTTTTTTTTCTTCGGATTTTTAGTATTTTTTATTAATTTTTCTTCCATTTTTTATTTTTATTATTATTTTTCTTTTTTCCTCTTTTTTCATATGTCAGTAATTTTCCTTTGTTTTTTCTTCTTTTTGAACTTATTTTATGAGTTCTATTTACTTGCAGCTTATGCACAATAAATGATGAAAGTAAAGTAAAAAAAGTAAAGTGAAAAAAATATTAACAAAATGGATTTTAAAAAAATTAAAAAGCTGAAAATCAAAGTAAGGAGAAGATATAATCCTCATCAGCTCGCACGATTATACTCGCAAAAAGAGTCTAGTATTGTATAAATATAACCAAAGCGAAATATATCATAAAAAAATAGCGTGAGGAGCACTAAAAAAATTTAAACGAAAATTACTACGCGAAAAATGCAAAATAAAACATATCAAGCATATCTGATTTGGATGCGCTCCCTCCATTGCACCATAATGAAATGATTTAATAAATACAACTTTCCGTTTCTTACTTTCTAAAGATCCGCATGTTAGCAAAAGAGGCACTTCATCAGGGCACACAGCGGTAAAATCAAATACCGAAAGTGTTCCATAATGGAAAATAAAGTAGGACGATAATACAATATATATATATATATATATATATATATATATATATATATATATATATATATATATATATAGACTGAATAACGAGATGATAAAAGCAAGCAAGCAGTTATTTTTTATAATTCTTTAGCTCTTCATTAAATCTATTAATTACAGAACATATGCTTGAATAATCCCACATATTGCAATATTTTCAGAAATGATCCGAACGTATTGTTTGTCACTTATGAAGAACTCAAAGAAGACATTGACGCCGCCATTTTGAAAATGGCATCTTTTATTGATGATAAAGAGTATGCTGAACCCATTCGAAAAGACCCCAAAATCTTAGAAAATATTAAAAAGTACAGCAGTTTAAAAGAAACGAAGCAGTTCATGATAAAAAGCTTTACAGAAGTAGCAGAGATGTCCCCGGAAGCATTACAAAAATCAAATTTACCAGATATGATGAAGCATATGCTAGTGCAACAGAAGGATAAATTAAAAGCTTCTTTAGAAGGAAAAGAAGAAGGTCCCAGTATGGCTCAATTTGTAAGAAAAGGTATCATTGGTGATTGGAAGAACTATTTTTCCGAGGATCAGAGTCGTCGCCTGGAGGAAAAGTTTGCTGAGCGTACCAAAGGAACAGAAATTGCGAATTTCTGGAAACAATACATGTAATTAATAAACATATGTTTATCTTGATGTTTAATGTCTTTTTAATTTGCACTCCTCCATGGATAATTTCATAGGAGGAGATATACGCAAAAATTAATGAAAATTTGGAAAAAGAATAAAGGAAATAAGAAAAGGAAGACCTAGATTGAGAGTGCGGTCTGCTGCGTTCTGATAAAAAAAAAAAAAATAACCTAGTTAATTCTAACTAAATAACTAAACCTAAGTAAATTCTAAAATTTGTTAAAATATTTTTCTAAAAATAGGTAAGTTTAGGAAGATACTTTATATACGTCGAACTAGAGATGCACAATGGGCCATTTGCGATGGTCAGGGAAACATCCTCAAGAATGATCCGAAGGCATGCCATCGCAATTTTGATCCTCTGCAAAGGGGATGGTTCCCTGATTTGGTAGCCCAACGACCTGCGCGCGAAGTCGAGCACTTTAAAGTAGAACAATTTAACGAGGACTGATACCACGCACCCTCGGTTTCTAGGCAGGCTAATCAAAGTGGTAATCCACCCTCTTACTGACCGCAGACAGTGATGTTTGACTTCGGTGTTCTACTGGGAACTGCGTCTTTATGATCAGTCTACTGCGGCATTTTTCTGCAAAATAGCACTGATGAGTAGAAAAACTAATAAGCTATGTTTTCTGTAGCATTTCAAGCCTTTAAAAATGTTTAAACATCTGCTAATTTTTTTTTTTTTTTTTGAACTGTGCCACATCTTGCTGAAAGTAGTACTTATTTTCGGAAGTTTTTATAGAACAGAAGATATGGTATATTTTAAGTTTTGGAAAAACATGATAAATAGTATTGGCTTTACTGAATAACAAAGAAGATGAAATACAAAACAATGAATTTAGCATGTTCATTAAAATGATAATTAAGTCCGCGTTAGAAATGTTTTACCTTTCTAATTAACATTAATTTTATTAAATAAATAGGGTAACATTTAATAGCAACAAAATGACATTTAACTTTTGTTAAATTAAAACAAAGATAAATGTTTAAATAAAAAAAAATTTAATGAATGAAAAGAGTTCTTAAGCAAATCATGGGAAAAAAGAAAACTAAATTATAAAGCTTTTGGAGATAGATTTTTAGCATGACAGTAAGCACACAGGATTGCCTATGTATACGTAAGAATAAATCATTTCTTACTATATATAAAAATCAATTGATGGTGTCGCAGTTTTCCATTGTTGTCGCGCATTTTTATTGGCCGGAAAATCACGTGGTAGGATCCAGTTTACCCTCATTCATTTCCATATTGTTTTGGTTGTCATCAGCATAAGATTAACAATAGTCTTAAAGATATTGTTTTTCTTTAGAAATTTTTGTATCCCTAATTTAAACTTATTTTCCAGTACTGCTATTATTAGCGAGAATATTAAATTATGGTTGTGAACTCATCAAATTTGTTTGAACAATATAATGTTATAATATAAATGTTATTTTAAAAAATGATTACTTCGAAAAATCACTTCCGTTCACCTAGAGATCCAAATGTTTATAATACTAATAAATAGTAATATTTGGACGTGGAAAGTAGAGGCACAAGAGGCAAAAGCAAACAGAATTCCTTTTAGTACATATATGTTAAGTGAATTATTTTAACTTATGTAAAAAAACTGTTTTCTGCAAAGAAAAGACAATTATTGCGAAGCAATCATCGGGGTTGGTGAGCGGCAGCGAACAGGGGGCTTAGCCCCCTAGTATGTTATAAGGTCTTATAAGCTGTCTCTGTCATGGTCGAAGAGGTCTGCATATATGCATGAGTAGATGCCAACTGCTCCGAATAAGACAAAATATATATTTAAAAAAAAAAAAAAAACTAAAAAGAACTACAAACTGAATTTTCAGAATTTCGCTAACTTTTATCAATTTTTAACCCTTTTGGGACGGGTGAGTCATATGGAATCAATAGGAATCGTATGGAATATGGAGGGGGGATCGTATGGAATCAGAAACAGGATGAAAAAAAAAAAAAAAAGCGGTAGCGTAAGTTTTGGCATGACTAATTTGACAACCTTATTTTTGCTTTCACTTTAAAATCTAATACTACATCCTATCTATGTTTGTTAAAAGTGTTAGGAGTTCGTCTTAAATGGTTCGAGGGGGTGACCTTAAATATGCTAATTAATTTGTGCGGACGATATTTTAAGTTACGAAATCAGACACAAAAGCGTACTTCTCTGAATAAGCATACCTTTTTTTGCCGGATTTAGATTTTGACCCCCAAAATATAGAGGATAGCCGCAATCTGGGAAATATGATCCCAATAAGTCAAGATGGTCAGGGGAGTGAGCCAAAGCTTGGACCCCCTAATTAAAGAATATACTCTTTGAAGAATATCACTTTATATATTCTCTGCCCTAATCTTAATTTTACTTTTAACGCATTTCTCCAGATCTTGAGAGCTTAAGCAAATTGAAAATGTTTTGTACACTCAATCGTAACATTTGTTTATCTAAAGATAATTTCATGCAAAATATAACTTAAAGTAAAGATTCATATATATTTTTTAAATTATTTTATTTAATAACAGTCAAAAAAATTTTATATAATAATGCATACTATTTTTTACGCCATTTTAAATAATCCAATTTTGAATGGCAAAATTTAAAATTTGAACGAAATCAGTTGAATAGTTCCTGAGAAATTGATTTCGAAAGAGCAGTATTTTAAAAAATCGGTTTTTTAGAAACAATTCAACCAATTTCTCTCAAATTTTGCATTTTGCCATATTAAATTATACTCTTTAAAATGATGTAAGAAATTGTATACCTTACAATTCAAAATTTTTTTCAACTATTATTAAAAATCAATAAAAAATTATACATATTTATTAAAAGTTATTTTTTTTCGTGGAATTATATATACCTATGTTTAAATAAATTAATTTCATAATAGTGTGCTAAGATTTTTCAATTCGCTGAAAAAAAATTTAATGCATGGCGAAATGAGCTAAAAGTAAAATTAACCCTTTGAGGTCCAAACTTTGGACCACTTTCCTGGCCAAATTTCCCAGATTGTGGCTACCTCCTACATTTTAAGGGTCAGAAATCCAAACCCGTCGAAAAAAAAGTACATTATTTTAGTGAAAGTACGTTTTGTTGTCTGATTTCGTATTTGAAATTGTCTATATAAATTAATTTGCATATTTCATATTATCCTAACGAATCATTAAGAATTAGTTCTAGAACACGAAGATCCGATCATTTAATAAAGGTTATTAAGGGTGGTCCGTTTTTTTTTTCTTTTCTTTTTTTTCCACTGTAATTTTTTTTTTACATATTTTAAAGTATGAGAGGAGAGTAAGGAGTAAAGGAGAGAGGATTAGGATATAAAGCTAGATTAGAGGTATCTAATCTAGCTTCATATTCACACTAGCCTCTAGTGTGAATGTGAAGCTAGATTAGACAGATGAAATATTTCTGTTATTTATCAATCAAAAACTGCCAGTAAATTTTAAGAGAACGGCAAAACTACGTTACATTTTCACAAATAGCTGTAAGACAAAACAATAGATGTGCTAAATGGCAAATTAAAAAAAAGAAGATTTTTATGGTTGAAAAGTAATTTTCTTAATGTTTGCTTTAACTGCGACTTCAAGTTATTTTTATTCATAGTTTTTGACAATTGTATATACTATGCTATAAATGAATATATTTATTAAATAATGTTTTTTAAGTCACATTTGATTTGCCTTTTTTTTTTTTTAACGAAACAATAATGAATTTAAATGAACTAATGCCTCTACTGGGATATATGGGACATAAGTAATGAGGCTACCGTGGGTATGTGAAAATTAACAGAATCTCTTAGTGATAGTAAATTTAGGTCAATGCTAACAAAAACTTTCTCGTTAAAGGCTAGCGATTAAATTTCAAAGTGACTGGATCACGCCATTGGTCGAAAATGACAATACTGCGTGTGGGAAGTGGGGACTGGCGTTGACGTGCTTTTGGGAAACTGCTGAAAATTTTGCCTTGAAAACTCAAAGATTCAAAGTCATGAAAATAAAACGGAATATTGATATTACGTATACATTTGTAAGAATGAAATAAACACAGAGCACACCTGAAAGCGAAATCTGTAGATGAAGTTAAGTAAACACCAGCCAATACAGTTCCACCTCCCTTCTCACGTGATGTCATTTTCGACCAATAGCATGATTCGGCCAGTTTGAAATTTAACGGCGGATGTCTCAAAATGCAAAATGTGACTACAAATAAAGTTCAAAATTTTCTCAAAATAGATTAAAACTAGATACTTTTTCTTGCATATTTATATCAGTTTATTACCGGAAAGTAAATACGAAGAATGTTTTTGGTTTAAATATGAATAATTTGAAATGTAAGTCCTTGTGGTAGTTACGATTGATTACTTAAAGATTTAAAAAATAAACAAAAATGAATTGAGTTTATACCACTTGTTATATAATCTGTCCTCCCCCGGGGGTACTATATAGTTACCTGTGGCACCCCTGGGTAGGACAGATTTCTCACGCAGTCTAATTTATTTTCTTTACAGAAAAAAACAGAGTGGTGGTCACAAATTTATTAAATAATCAGTTCGTGCGTTGTAATGGAACTGGGCATCTGAAACCTTACGGCCCTTTTTCCATTCATTCTGAAATTAGACTAAGAAACATATGTGACAAAAATAAAGCTTGGGGAGCAAAATGGAGTTCGTGAGAAGAAAAGAAAAAAAAAAAAGAAAAAATGACACTTTGGTATTAGGTAATAACAAAATTACAAGTAATTAAAAAGTATATGAAAAAGGTAAAATTAAAGTACAATGGGAAAATAAACACTAATGAATATTTACAGTTAGGGAGTACATACAAAAGGGGGACGAGTTAAAGGAATGTGAGGATGCGTGTAAGTAAGTGTGGCTCTGTTAAAGTAGAAACCCGGCAATCCTGGTAATTACAACTCGTGCCGGGTTGCTCTCTACACTTAAGTTAAAGGGATTAGCTTACCCCTGGTCAGACCCCGAAGGGTATTAAATAATCACACTTTTTAGTTTCCACTATTAAAGTTTTTTTTTTTTTTTAAGAATCCCGATGCTATTTACTGAGACGTAAGTTGTAAATTACTACAATATTTAAAAAGTCAGTGCAAGAGCAATTAAGGTTAATCTTGCTATTACATAAAAGCTTTGCCACTCTATTATCGAGTCTTAATAATTTTTTTTAAATTTGCTTATTGGCTAAAACCTAGTAAATTAAGTCTATTATATCAAAAAGAAAAAGGCAAAGAATAGTGTAAGGTATCACTTTAAATATTCACGAAAAAGTTATATCTGAAACAAGGAAAGTTGGAATTTAAGTATTTATTAGGCTTTAACATTATTTATTGCAAAGATCCTTTAGATTATTTATTCAAGACCATTTTTAGAAATAAATTAATCCATTTCGATTTTACACTAATTTTTTTTAATAAGTGAGCAATAGATGAAATAATAACTATTTTTTGACTTGTCCAGACAAGACCGTGATATTCGGACTGATACTGAAGAACAGGTTATGGCCTAAGGAGCTAATCCTATTCAATTTCAACTCAATTTCCCTATTCTTATTCCTTTGTGTACGGACGTGTTTGTAAGATTGCAGACTTTCCGGTCTGAGGCATTTTTTTTTCTTCCACCAAACCGAGATGCTCGTGAATTTCACCATAACCCTCTTAAGGGTACAGGGGACCTTAAAAACCAACTTTCAGAGTTTTTATGCTACATTTATGAAACTCACAGTATTTACTTATAATATCTTTAAAAAGCTGTATACAAAATTTCATGTAATTTGATTTATAATTTTTAAAGTTATTGAACTTTTAAAATTTTAAAATAGCATAAAATCAAAACACTCCACAAAGCTTAAAATTCACCGCAGAATCATACTTTTTTTTTTATATGACTCGTTTTTTATTTCCAAATAAAAGTTACTTAGTTACCAGTGGCTAATTATATCTCTAGCTAAAAAAAAACGCACTTTTTTTGTATCTCATGAAAATTTCTGGAAAAATTTTAAAAATCTTAAACTTTTTTTACTATAAACAAATTTTGTCAATGTTCTAGGTAACGAAACATAGTAAGTGTTAATCACATACATACATAGTACACATAAAAAAAGTTTCAACCAAAAAAACTAAAAATTGAGAAAAATGGAGCATTTCGAAAACACAAAAATCCGTCAAAATTTCATTTTGAGAAAATGACTGCTGACTTCTGTTTTCTGAATGTAAACAAAGGGGCGTGGCCTAATTAAAATCCTCATATCTCAGTAAAAAAGGGTTCGATTTCCAAAATTTTTTTTTTGTTTGAAAGCTTACAACGTCTATTTTCTGAAAAAATAAAAATCTCAAAATCAAAATTTTTGTCACTTTTTTCAAATTTGAAGGTCCCCTGTACCCTTAAAACATAGCAGACGAGATGTACCCTCCTCCTCCGTGGTTTTATTCATACCTGTCAACTATCCCGCAGTTCAAAAAAGTTGATCTTCAGTGGTAGAGAAATGCCAGTAAAAGTGACATTGTAAACAGATATTTTACCAACACTTAAACAACAATAAGTAATTTGCTGGTCCCTTATATGTATGCTTAAATTGTTTAAATATAACGGGAAGCAAATTTATTTTAAATCAGTTATGCAGAGAAACTGCTTTCTCCACCTTGTAAATATCTGTTGTTGTTGTTGTTTCTAATGTCACTTGCCCTATTAGCAAGCCTGCTTGGCGAAACCGAGCAATTTTAAGGCAGAAAGTGCTTTTCTTGTTTTTCAGTGCCGCCATCTATGGCCAAGAATCTGACTTCAGCCACATCGTGCGTCACACCCGTTTATAAGGCGGACCCATTCATACATCCATTCATTCATCTACAGATCGTAATTTTGACCTGAATCAGAGAGCGATCGATCTCCAATCCAGTACCCCCAGAAGTTTTGATTTGTTATAGGAACATGGAGGACTTTGCGACTCGACAGAATTTAACGTGCATCAGTCACCAACTACACGGGGAGTCTTCACCGGCGGGGTTAGAACCCACGAACTCTCGGACATGGGCCCAGCGCTTGTAAATATCTTCCAGTAGTAACAAATTTTAAGTTATTTTTACTTTAGTATTTTTCATTATGAGTAATTTTTCCACCACTGCATATCAAAAATTAAAATATTAAATGGAACTTTATAGAAATTTATACGGGAAGTCTCAATTTAAGGAGTGGGCAGGGATGCCAACTGCTCCACTTGCCGCAAAATTTGCAATAAATTGGTAGTGAAGGTTATATTAAACCTTATAGAATAAATATAGTAACACCCAATCTTTATATGATTAACTGCCAGAAAACTGCTATGGTAGAATGGTAGAAATCACATAAATCTCGGTGTGCTGCGCGAAGCGGCATTAAACGATTCATCTGTAGTACTAAATCGATGATGAGGAGGAATGGAGATGGGAGGAAGAGGAGGTGGTTCGTGTCGACGAAAAAAATCGAGAGGGGGTTCGTGTGACATAGACAATCAAGAAATGTTGAGTGGCATGGGGTATAATTAAGTGATAATATAATGGTAAACAATATAAAATAAAATAATCATGAAGATTATGACGATCGATATTATTAAGGAATGTCTGAGTTAAATATAAAATATATATATATATTTACAATCCCACCATAATCAACTAGAAAACTGCTATAATATTGCATTTGATATGATACTTCGAATTTTTGCTATGCAGGGGCGGGGGGTGCAACTTAACACTAAAAATCATAAACTAAAAACCTTTTTACAAGGCGGAGCAAGTTGGCATCTCTGAGTGGGAGTAATTATCCTTGTTAAGGGATGCCACGGGGGCTAAAAAGTTGTGACTAATAGAACGAAAAACTACTAACACGATGCACGCCACGCTAATTTTACACGTTTTGCCCAACTAGCAACGGTAAATAACTACAAACTAAATTTGCAAATATTAGACGGAGTTTGCTATTTTTTAGAATGTTTATCATGACATTTCCGACGAAAGTGGTGAATTATATAAGCCTACGAATTGTTTAAAAATAGTGGTGGATAAAAATCTACTAAATTGAATTTATTAAACCAAGAATCACAATAATTAAGTAAATTTTGAATAAATTTTCTGCAATTCCATAAAAGAGGGTAAATTTTATAGTTCTATATCATGTTATACGCTGTCAGCCAGCTGTTTTTCTCGGCCTAATTATAATTTCAGTGTCAGCCACCGGTGGCTGACGCGGCCTAAATGGAAAGTCCAGTGTCAGCTCACCACCTCCTAGAAGAAGGAAGGCCTCAGAACGGATCAATTTAGTAGTCCGACGTGACGAAGTTAACTGCGCAGTTGATGAAAAAATAAGAAAGATGTCATTACGTTCGGGGTACTAAGCTGCGCAGTGGTTGAAAATACGAAATATGTCATTACGTTTGGACTACTAAAGGATATTTACGGTAACCCGTGCTGAGGTCTACTCTTTTCTAGGAGGTGTTGGTCAGCCACCGATGGCTGACGCGGCGCTCAACGTGTTAAAAGAGATCAAATTAGAAACTTTTTCTAATCACAGATTCGATCCATGTATAACATCTGCTTCAACAACTACTATTTCTTACATTTTTAGTCGTCTGTGGCAAACCTGTTATTCGACAAGTTTTACACCAATTAATTCGCTTTTAATTTATTAAAACTTTTCAGAACAGTTGGAATTCCTGAATATATTAAAATAAGAGTCAAATACGAAAATTATAAATCTTGCTACCACATTAAAGATTAAAAATCTTCCGGAAAATCCAAAAAAGTTGACAGGTAAGATATATGAAATAAGGATTGGATTGTTATTTGCTGAACTTAGCTTAGCTGTGAACAATACTACGTTTAGAAGACAGAAATTTTACCCTTTGGTATGGGTCCTTTTTAACCGCCAACTTTTAAACGTTTAAAAAATGATTTTTCACAGTGAAAGTGAAATAACTATTAAAGTTATACTGAAGGTTAATACTTCATTCAGTTTTTGCCATCGCTTAAAGTACATTAATGCAACCACCTGGTATTTATTATGCATGCTTAAACTGTTTAAATGTAGTGTTAGTTAGTCATTTAAACTTATTTTCCACACCACTACTTATAAATGATCTAAAAATTCATATGCATCGACACTTTGTTCCAACTTTTATAAGGCCTCAGACGCCCAGTTCCACTACAACGAACGGACAACTTTCGTGTGGTGCGGTTTTAAAATGTTGGCAAAATTTCTGAAAATTTTGGGTTTTTAAATGTCTACCACTTCATAAAATATTTTGCAAAACGTAGCAGTTGCAGAGATGTACACACAAGTAAAAATTTATAAAGTGGTAGAAACTCAATTCATTTTTGTTTATTTATTATCGTTTTAGTTATGCAACTGTAGCTACCAATATGACTTACATTTCAAGTTAGACGTATTTAAAACAAAAACATTCTTTACATTTCCTATCAAAAGTAAACTCAAAGGACACAGCTAAAAAATTAGTTAATTTTTGAAATTTATCAATCATTACTTTCTGCAATTTTAGTCGCCAGTGGCAAGCCTATAGTTTCCAGGTCTGTGAATGTAAAAATGTTATCACCACATTAAATACAAATATAAAATCTTCCAAAAGATCCAGAAGAGTTGAAAGGCATGCTACTATTTGCACAATAACCTTATAACATTAAATAAATAACTTAGACTTCTAAGGTAAATAACTTCACTTGCTCTGCTGACTCAATACCAGCCCCGGTGGGCTCTCATGGACTCATCTCACTCACTGAAAGACATAAAATAATGACATGGCCAGGCTTATAGTTTTGTATTTGGGCGTCACAAACATTAACTCTTTGCCCTCGAAGTCCTTTTAGCAAATTAGAAAAATGGACGTAACTACCAACACTTTGAAAGATTTTTTGCAAACTTGCGATATAATACCCGGAGATCACTGAATGAAGTGGTAACTAAACATTAAGGGAGGGGGGAATTTCCCAATTAAAGTGATGGGTAACTTACAGGCGACAGTGGTGACTGACAGTCACCTTTCGAGTCCAAAGGGTTAAAATAAAATAACAGTAATGGTGTAGTGATTCATCCTTCCAGTACATGTTATGAGGTAGCGCTACGAGCGCATGTAATAACTTCTACTTTGTAACTACTACTACAACTTCACTTTCTCATCAGCTGTTGTTCTGTACAGTTCTGATCGGGATGTCAACAAGAACGGTCTTTCGCTCAGAACTCCCAATATTCTTATAACCTATTATGTTTGGAATTTAATATTAAAAGTTAGTTTCTAATCTATTGGTTATTCATGATGTATCAACGAACACGCATTTATCTATCTTCACCACAATGATAAAGTTGCACGGTCAATGAACAACCAACGCCTCCTATAACTGAAAGCCTCCACAAAGTTTTTTGTAGGTAGTCCACTATGAAGGTAAACAAGTTTGCGAAAAAAGAATTTAAAAGGAATTTAGTAAATATTTATTTAAAATTTGTTTAATGTTTAAATATGATTGGTTTATCTTATTTACTTTTCTACCACTACAGCTCAATTCTCAAATATATATGAATAATTTCTCTCAATTACTTTTAATAAAGAATTTGAATTCATGCGCATAACTGCTTCACTTTTTAAATAGTCTGCGCAGACTACATATAAAAAATCGTGTGGAGGCTTTCTGACGCAAGAGATAATGAATTTACTGACCTGGACCGGAAAGAAACACTGTGTATGCAGGTGGCAATTTGACTATTGATGGTGTTTTCAATAGAAATGTAAACAATAACAATCTCGAGCTGTATGCCTACTCTAGTTCCGGTTAGAAAGTTTGCAGCTGCTTACTGCATGTTATTCTGCGAGGCGATATTTTCGAACGGATAATTTTGTTTTCAATAAAAGAAATAAATTAGATAATTTCTGAGCTCAAATCTGCCGTATTTCTTAAAATATCAAAGTTATTATGTAATTCTGGTGAGCTTGAAGTGAAAATTTGTTCTAGTTATTTACAGATATATTGTTAAAAAAGGTGACATGGTTACTAGATTTTGAATAACTCGCTTTTTTGGCAGTCTTGATTTGGCCTCTTTCCACTTGTTTATTACTGTTTGCTCGTGTTGAAAGTTGCGCACCATCTTACGTTAGTGTTAGCATATTGTTCGAGGAGCAAGATTAAGTTTAGTAATAAGTATTCAAATACCACGTTTGCAAGAATCTCAAAACACAATGATCACGTTGTGAGCCAAATGGCTTTAAAATACACCGGAAGCAATAACCCGGAAGTATAAGCAGCATACAGCTTGCAGCGCTCTCTAGTGTCGAAAACACCATCCATAGAACGAAATTCTGTGTGTGCGAACTTATTTCTGCGAACAGAGTATAGACTGTTATGCACCTGTTTGTAGTCAAGTGTGAAGCCGCTTCTAAGTCGATCAGCTTTCAACGCTCATTTTGGTCTATCTGAACTTTGCGTGGGAAAAAATGACACCATAGCTAAAAGCTTCAAGCACGTTCAGGTAGCAAGACGATATTATTTAATATCAGATATCTATGGAGAAAAAAAATTGGAATTAGATTTTTAAGTCAAGCTAACACATTCTATGACCTTGTTAACAGCTTTAAATACAGTGAGTCATAAAAATAGTTTATAAGCCCGGGCTACTCTTTATTATAATGCTAGGTTTTAATTTTTAGTTGACCGTAAATATGCTAATTATTTAGGTCTTGCTTTGAAATAAATTGCAGAGATCCTAAATTGTTGAAATAGTAGGAAAATCTAACGTTGCATGATAACTTTTGTCCTTCGAAGGAATGGGAAATTCTCAACCTTCTATTTCTCTTTGTTATTTCAAGGTAAGAGAATTAATGCGGGAATTTTAAAATAAAAAATACTTAAAAAAAAATGCTTGTTTAATCAATATGTTTGTATTAAAATTTGTTTGCTTACTGTACTGCATTTAGTTGTAAAGAAATATTAGTAAAAGTAGAACCCTCAAAGACAAATTTGTTTTAAATTTCTGGAGTGACTATTTCTAAATTCACTTTATAAACTAACTTCTAGCAGGCGCTAAACTCGTCTAAACTGTTAAACTACTCAAATTTTTTTTTTCGTTGCCAAATTCGCCGAAAATGAGAGATCACGTGGCAAGATCGGCATTTGTATTTAGGACATAGTTGGGGAATTATACCAGCGTGCTTACTCTACTCATTATTATTGCTTTATGAGTTCGTACCTTTCTTTGAATGTAATGCAGTTTTAAATTTCTTTTCTCAAGAACGATTTGGTTGATTTCATTCTTTTTTTTATGTTTTGTTACTATATAGCTCTTATTACATAAAAAAATATGATATGAAACTTCACGTACCTTGCAATTCAAAATATTTTCGACTATTATTAAATAAAGTAATAAAAATGTCAAGTAATTCTTCATTTTTTTAACAGAGTATCAGGTGTGGAGAAACGAATTTTAATGAAAATTTTTTAACGAAAATTTTGATCGAGTACTAATTAAATTTTTGACGCAATGCTTCTCATCTATTGCTTGATTTGAAAAAAATTAATATCTATTGTCTATGTCGATTGGTTACTTTTGCCGGGTATTAAATTCTGCTCCGAAAGAGAAAGATGAAGAACGCGGCCTCCTGTTGCATAAAGGCGGCCTCGATTAAGGTTGGAAGAGTTAGTTTAACTTTGCCAGTAATTAAGATCTTCTCCTCACTATTATCAGATTTCATATTTATTTTTCTTTATAAATTATGATGGTTAAAATCACAGTAAATTTATGTAACAAATTTAAAATGGAATGATATTCTAAAAACGAAAAAAAATTACTTCCTCTTTACATGTACAATAAACAGTCGCATTTTAAAGTAAGTGATGTTGATGTTAATGTGTATTATTTATCCTTAAAATAAATGTTGTTAATAATATTTATTTAAAATAGTATTTTTAGACTGAAAATACTCCCATTTTTATTTCACTTGATTTTTTATGTGTAAAAATGGATTAAATAATTGATTTCATGACTTGGAGCTATTTCTTAAAAAAAATTACAATTTTCTGAAAAATATTATTAAATATAGGTCCAAATTATTTTATGTACCATTCAAAATAATGAAAAATGCTCAAATTGTAGCATAAAAATATACTAGATGTGTCCAACATAAAAATTAGTAAACTTCATTGACAAATTAATTAAAAATATTTTTTGATATAGATTCCCTCTTCCCTATATTTAAGCCTTCATGCACATGATTGCTCTTTCACTTGATTATTTAAATTTCAGTTTTTTATTACCAATGCGAAATAATAAGATTTCCTCATTTTTTTAGCAATCTATATGTATACGCATTAGTGTTTTATTCCAAAAGATAGATGAATAGATAAGCTGATAATATTTAAAGTTGCAATTAGTCCAGTAAATGTTTCAAGAATGATTTTAAATGCTCATGCTAAATATATATGCATAATAATACTCTATTTCAATAAAATAATCAATTTAATTTTAAATGTGACGATTAGTCTCCGCATTCAAAAGCAAATATTTATGGTCTGAAATAGCATCAGAGCGTATCTTTATTTCACGCTAGAGAAAAACTATACTACATAAAATAAGCATAATATACATTTGCAACAATAAATAAATAAGAATGAAATTTAAATGGAAAATGCTGAATGAATCGAAAGGAAACATTCTTATCACATATAATCCTTCCACAAGTTTTGCAAATCTGTTCCTTCAGTTCGCTCGGCAAACTTCTCTTCCAATTTCCGATTTTGATCTTCCGTCAGATAGTTTCTCCAATCGCCAACAATACCTTTCCTGACAAACTGTGTCACATTCGATCCTCCATTCTTTCCTTCAACCGCCGCTTTTAAATTATCTTTCTGTTTCACTAAGAATTCTTTCAATGCATCTGGCATCGGTGCTTCTTTTAATTCTTCTGGAGAAATCTGGGCGATATCTTTAAAGCTCTTGGCCATGGAATCCTTCATTTCTTTTAAACTACTGTACTTCTTAATATTCTCTAGGATTTCCGAATCGTTTCTTATGGGTTCTGCATATTTTTTATCATCGATGAAAGTCGCCATCTTTAAAATAGCGGCATCAAGGTCTTCCTTAAGCTCTTCATAAGTAAAGAACAATACATTTGGCTCGTTTCTGAAAAAAACAAAACAATGTTGATGTTATGTGAATGATAATGTTAAGGAAAAAGAAAATATGAAGCATATTTTGGATTAATTTTGTTTCTCAATGTCGCCCTAGAGCGACACCAATAGGCACTGATGACGTTTTGGAGTTCATTTTGAATGATGATCCGAAGCCAATCAAGATCGGAGGACAGATATTGGTATTTATTTTGTACCTCGTTCCCTAACAATCAGTGGATATCTCCAACTCAGCAACAGCCAGGGACATTACATTAAAATTGGTTTCTAAACACAAAAACATAATTGGAAAAGTAGGATTCAATAGGACAACCCAGATTTTAGTTTGAGTACTATCTATGATTGGCGATGACAAGCCGTATGGATAAATGCTAAATGATTGAAATTATTAATACCTGGCTTTTGCACCAAGCTTCTTGACATCATCAGCCAACATCACATGACTTTACCTTCTCTGAAATCGCAAGGAGCATAATATTTTAGAGGATTATAAAACCACTACTATACGTTTGAACACCAAACAGGTGCTACAAGGGAAATCTAACACAAGCCCAGGCCTTCAAAATGATAAGAAGAGGAATGGCTCAATCTGGAAAAGCCAGGCCCAGCAGGCCTTTCCAGATTGAGCAGCAGCGTCTAGAAGTACTTGTTTAAGAAATCATTTAAAAATATCTAAAAATATTTAAAAGTATCTAAAGTTGAGGGACGAATATTTTGTATGAGCAATATTTAAGCAAGACACTAAATTTTCTTTATCAGAAAAAAGTTCATCTATAAAAGGTATCTGAAGTATTAAATCAATTGTGCTTCACTTCCCCTAGGACTATTTTTTCAATTGGCTTAATATCGAATTTTTGATTTGTTAGTTACTGATTTAAGTTCCTGAAAGAATGAAATTTCCCAGAAAGCATAATAGCGAATATTTATATCTAACAGCAAAAACAAATACAGTTAACATTAACGGAAATATCTGTTTAAAATTAATTTTAGGAACACATTTTGTGAACAAGTAAAATTTCAACTGCTCATTCATTTTAATAAGTAATTCCACATAAGATAATTCGAAATAAGAACATTTTTTTTATGTTTATTTATTATTCTTTATTAATTTAATAGCGGACGAAAAGTTTTGAATTTGAAGGTATCTAAGTCATTATTTAATTTTAAACAATGCATAAAATCCAGATAATCTGATAAAATCAAATCCAAAATTTCAATTAAATTAATTAAATATTTCTTAATTTGAAAGTTTAACTTTTTTTTAAAAATTTTATTTCTTAGAAAACTTTTGGTTAACTATACAATTTTTTTTAATTTTATTTTGTCATTTAAAATTACCTCGTTTAAATTAAAATAATAATTGATATACCTTGTACATAATTAAAAAATAATAATTTTTATTAACGACTGTTATTAAATGAAATAATAAAAAATAATAAACAATATTTAATAAATATATTTCACATGAAAATATTTTTGAATAAAAAAGTTTACTACTACTCTTATGCGATTTTTGAAGTTATACTTCTTATGCGACTTGCAACAAGGAAGCGTTAAACGTTTAATGCTACATTTTTATTGACCGGGAAATCAGGTGGTAGGATCCAGTTTTCCCTCATTCATTTCCATATTGTTTTGGTTCTCACTAGCATAAAAATAACAAAAGTCATAAAACTTTTGTTTTTCTATAAATATTTTTTTAGTTTGTTTTGATACACATATAATTGAATAGGGAGGAGGAAAAAAAGTCGTTGAATAGAACTAGTGATCCTTCTACGACTGCTGATTCTTCTACAATTAACGTCGCAGGTTACAAAGTTTAACTTCTTCCGCGCGGAGGGACTCCACGCACTTTTTTTTAATTTTTATTCCCTTAAATAGTATCGGAAATATGGAAAAATACATAAAAATGTATATTAACGTTAAGGGGCCCAAATTTTTAACTACCTTTCTGCCTAAGATTTCTATGATGATCAAAGGGCGAACTTTTTTTTTTTCTTTTCTTTCTTTTTTTTTTTTTTTTTTCTTTTTCGATTTCGGGCGAAAAGATTTTCTGGATTTAACAAAACTTGTATTTAGTCATGGATAGCTACTTGTTGGACTTTCCAGATTGATGCCTTTTGGGTTGTTGGCCTTTCAGAAATAAAAAAAATTGTGTTTAGATACACTAAATCGGTAAAACATTTGGCAGTATATTTAGTAGAGCTGATTTTACATGTATTTTAACTACCTATTTCATTATCTATTTTAAATTTAACTTTATATTTTATCAATACATAATACTCATATATTTCTTGTTCGCATGTTAAAATATTTAAATACAGTTATGCTGTGCATTTGGCTCGGTTACCAAAAAACTTTATATGTTGTAAAAGATAATTTTGAAAGGTGGCCAAGCTAGTCGCCAAAGGCGGCTAGTTATTATTATTAATTGTTGAACTACTCATTATAATTCTATTTGGTGAAAGTTAAACTTGAAAGTCTCCCAAGCCATTAAGGGTTAAATACCACATGCACTAATTGCTTATTATATTTAAGAACAGCTTCTTGAACCATTAAGATTTCATTTTAATAATCTTATCGTCAAATCAATAAAAAATATTCATGTATTCCGTTTTTTACAATGCGCATTGTGCTTTTCTTTTAAAACAATTTTTAAATCCTCAAAATAAAAGATATTTTACTAAAACAGTATTTTACTAAATATTTAAAAGAATAATAATGATAAATAAATAAATGAAATAAGTGAATAAATGTCACACATACCTGTGAGGATACCAAGACATGAGATGGTCAAAATAATCTCCATAATCAGTTTTTCCAGTGATGAAGAGCTCAAAAAATTGTTCGAAAGTTCCGTTGAAGTTATGTCCCGGTAAATTCGTCAAATGGTGAAAATATGAAACACAGCAGTCCTTTGGATTTCTTGCGACGCATATATATTTGGCATCTTCAGACCAAGGAGTCAGGTGAAATGGCAGATGCGTTTTGATTGGACCTGGTCTCCGCATCTTTTCAACAAATTCAGCTCCTTTTGGGATATAGAATAATACATTGGCTTAAAAAAAACTCCAAAATATCAAATTAATTTAAAAGTTTATTTTTTTCCGAACGTTTTTTTGTCGTATAAAATAACGCCGTTTGAAAATAGGTAGAACCAATTGTAAAATGTGTTATTTCATGCATACCTGCCAACTTTTCAGCATATCGTGGAAGATTTTATTTTTATACTTAATGTGTGAGCAAACCTCCTACATTCCTCCTTGACATAGGAAAGTCGGAGAGGAAACATTTAGTTCCAGTGTTTACATTCTCGTAGCTTATTTCGAAAACTGCAGAATGCTTGGTGTAGCAAATTTTCCGATGCCATCTTTAAGAAATAAAGAATAAATTTGACAAAATGTAAAAAACTGTTTATAATAATCTTTACGAAATTATACGCATAATCTTCATAATAAATAATCTTTAAGAAATTTATATTTCAAAAAGTTTTAAATGTGAAACAGATGAGACAAGTAAAATTTACTGCCAACAGAAAATATAGTGTTCAAAAATCTAAAAAGCATTACTTGAATTTTGTGTAACTATCAAGAGTAACATGGTATGCTTTCCAGAAAATCAACTTCGCTTGAAATAAAGAAAGAAAATGACTTACTATTAATGTTTTTACTATTGGTGTTTCCTATTTTTACAAAATTGATTGCCGTAATACGACCATTAAATTTTAAATTTATACGTTGACGACTTGCTAAGATATGTTATGACCATTTCTCACTTGATCCTCATAGTAAAGTTTATTTTTTAATTTTATCTAAACCATCGTAAATTTAAATCGAAATATTTAAAAATGAAGCTACATTTTAATCTTCATCTACATCTTTTTTTTAATTTTTTGCTTAAAAAACGTTGATTATAACATCAACATTGTTGCTGAAATACTTAATATTTTTTTTGTAGTGTTGATCATGTTGATTATAAAAAAAAAATACATAATTAGCATTGCATATATGAACACTAGTTGCATTTCACATAAAAAATTGTGTAACTGTAATCCATCAATTACGTTTTGTTAAAATTGAAAGATTTATTTGCAGAACTAGTAAAACTTCATTGCACAAATAAATATATTAAAGTTATCTAATTAAACAAACATTCTAATAAATCACATTTCCAAAAATATTTATCGAGCTAGACGGTCATCACTTTTTTTAACTGGGTAATGACATTTTTTTCTTTTTGAGTAACATTATGCTGATACGCTAAGTCAGTATTTTGCAAAAAAAAAAAAAAAAAAAAAAAAAAAAAAAAAAAAAGCATTTTAAAATCGCAAACTATTATCAAAATATATAGCTTGTGTAAAACATCTTCCTCCTGCATTTTGCGCATTAGTAATTTTAAACGAATTAAAACCGTAAAAAAATTAGTCTGAACTCTATGTTTATGATTAAGGTTGAGAAGATAAACCACGGTGGATAGCTTATGAAAGCGGTTGTGGCAGATAAATAATAATTTTAATTGTTAGTACAATTAAAAAAAAATTCGTATAGGGAGAATTCGAAAATTTAAATATTACTTTTCACTACAAATTTTTTGTGTTTTGTTTAAACTAAGTCAGAAACAACTAAAGTAAATCTGTGTTCAAAAATAGGAGAAACTTTATAGCCACACTTTTTTCAAAGAACAAAAAACATCAAAAATACGGCTTAACACTATTTAACGTTATTTGTTTCCTACGCTATACTCGGTAGCAAAAAATATCTATATCAGATCCATATACTTGCTTTTAAATCTGAATCTTAAGTGAAACGGTATTTGCGCTTGTAATTTTTATCAGTAAAATATTTTTTTTACTCCGATTATAATGTTTATCTATCTAAAATATTTCAAATAAAAAAAAATTTTTATCGAAATTAAATTACTAACGACATTGACAAATATTTTCTACCCTGTCTCATCAATTCATATTGATGATAAGGAATCTTAATTTATTCATTCATGAATACATATTCCCTAGTTAACGGCACGAGTTCCACACAACTCTCATGAGCTGTTGAAAATGCCCTGATTTACGTTAAGGTTACCGCGGTCTTTCTATTTATATGTTTTGCCTTATTTTTATTTATCATTTTATTATTGGCATTCTTCTGATTTTTTTTTCAATTTTATTATTATTATTATTTTTTTTTTTTTACATTCATGTGTGCTGAGTCTTAAGAATTGGCATCGATTTTTGAGCGCTTAATCTTTAAAAATTTTTAAGTAAATGAATTGTTTATGTAGGAATGCTTCCGCCTCTTCAAAATAAATTTTGAAACGTTACCCGTTTAATTACCCGTTTTTATAGTTAAAAAGATTACGATAAAATACTTGAAGGTTTATGAGTAGAAATGATGGCCAAATTTATACAATTTCTGAAGTTATTGTTTCTTATTTTTTACCATATTCTAAAATATTTCGCATAAAGCAGACCAGTTGGTATTCCTGCATGAATAGTTTTGATTTCTAAGCAAGGCCTAAAAGTGAGACGAGTACGAGAAAAAAAAACTGTAATAAAATCATTTAAATTAAAACTAGTTTTTTCAAAAAAAAAAAAAAGACAAAAAAAAAAACTTTTACTAATCTTAACTATAAACTACTCAACACAATTGATTTTTTATTGGAAAAGAAACGCAGTCTTATATGGAATTTATAAGTCTAGGTAATCATAGATATTTTTCTCTTCCCGAAAAATAACTAGAATGATATAATTATTTTATTATTCTTTTGCTCTTTCTGTCTTGATATATATAATATTTTAGCTCTGTTGCTATTATTAACTAAACTTTTATGAAACACATTTGTTAATCGTTAATTTAGTAAATAAATTGGAGGATATCCTTAAAATTCAACAATTGTCAGTCAGATTACATAAGGTATATAAAAATGAAAATTAATAATTGGAATATGTAATTGAATAATTTTTTACCTGTCATTTCTAAAACAGGAGCTTTTGCAAGAATGTCAGACGACTTCTTTAAAGGCTCACCCTTCTGAAGTAAGAGCAACAGTATCTGTCCCGTCCATGTCGTTCCACACTTTGGATAAGTCGCCAAAAAAATATCATCTGAACGGGGTTTGTATTTTAGAGCTGAACGGAAATTTTCCGCCGAAAACATACCAGGAATTTGAAATCCATCCACCTCTTGTGAAAAAGGAACTGCTGACATTTTTCTGGTTCTTACAAAACCATATGCACAAGAGCAATTCATTTTGAATAAAAATTAATCTCCAAATCGAAAAATACTTAAATCTAACTTGATGAAAAGTAAACTTAACGGAATATTTTATAAAAGGTAAATTTTGACACTAATATGAATTTGTTTTAAAAATTCACCAGACGTCACGGAAATAAGTTTTAACGCAATATAGGAAAATTATAAAATTATATTTCTCTAAAAACTTCTGAGTAAGTGAAGTTATAATAAAAATATTAAGTCGATTAATTAATGAGGGATTTAACATTAAGTAGATTTTAAAAATCAATTTAGAGAAAATTTTATTGTTAAGTTATTAAATTTTAATACAGATGTCACGGTGAGTAAAATTTTAAAAAAATCTTTAGGATTTAATTACTTTAAGTAAACAATATCTTTAAGTACCTTTTTCACAAAAGCTCGTTCATTTAAGACATGCAACCAAATTATGAGGTCCGTTTAATGCGCTGGAATATTTATCCTGCTGGAATTTCTCGTATCGACCTTTAAATATTGACACATTCATTGTATTTTTAGAAAGTTTGATAAATGTAGGGAGGGACTTCAAATCCCTCCTCCTATTCAATATTTATACAATCAATTTCTCTTAAGTTGTGACTTTGATTCGGTACACATACATCGATGTAAACATAGACTTCGAGTTCTTTATCTAACAGTTTTTTTCTCCAAAACCATTGTTTATTTTTGTTTCTTATTTGTTTATTGACACAAAGAAAACTACGTTTATAATTAGCGTTATATCCGAGTTTCATGCTCGAAAAAGTTTGAAGGGAAAAAAAAGAAGAAATATTAATAATTTCATGGCTTTTTAACAAGAAATTTAAACGTTAATTTCTTCTCTCTAAAATTAACAGTTAGTTTGAACAATTAGTTTGGAAACAATTAGTTTGGTGGTTATAAAAATTCCTTGATATTACGAAGATCAGTATCAATACTTGAATTTTTAAATTAATTGTAGTTGTTGTGAGTAATATCAGTGAATATGAATGTTTTTTCTACTATTTTGTTCGTTAGGTTGATATTAAGTTTACTGAATTACAATAATAGTAGGCAAAGTTTATCAAAAGTAAAAATAATAAAATAAATAAAAAAAAGAAAGTTGAGAGAAAAAAAAAATTATGAAGATCAGTTTCAATATTTAAAATATTATTATTGTTATTATTTTAATTAATAATAATAATAAAGATGACTGTTTCTTCAACTTTTTTTTTCGTTTGGTTGAAATGAAGCTTATTGAATTACAATAATAGCAGGCAAAGTTTATCAAAAATAAAAATAATAAAATAAAAGAAAAAAGATGAAAGAAAAAAAATCATGAAGATCAGTTTCGATATTTAAATAATTATTATTGTTATTATTTTTATTAATAATAATAATAATAAAGATGACTGTTTCTTCTACTTTTTTGTTCGTTTTGTTGAAATGAAGCTTATTGAATTACAATAATAGTGTGTCAAGTTTATCAAAAATAAAAATAATAAAAGAAAAGAAAAAAGATGAAAGAAAAAAATTATGAAGATCAGTTTCAATATTTAAATAATTATTATAGTTATTATTTTTATTAATAATAATAATTATAAAGATGACTGTTTCTTCAACTTTTTTGTTCATTTGGTTGAAATTAAGCTTATTGAATTACAATAATAGTAAGTAAAATTTATCCAAAATAGAAAAATGAAAAAAAAAAAAAAAAAAAATGCAAAATAAACTAAATTATGAAGATTTGTATCAATACTTTAATTCTTAAATTATTATTATTGATATTATTATTATTAATTGTAATGAAAATGACTGTTTCTCCTGCTTTTTTTGTTCATTTGGCTGAAATTGAGCTTATTGAATTACAAAAATATAGGACAAAGTTTATCCAAAATAATAAAATGAGCATTAACTTTTAAAAACTAATTAAGATCTCCAAAATAAAACTATAGAGTGCAACGTATCACCCCTTTTGCCACCACTTTGAAATTTTTTTCTGACTCCAGTTCTCGTTTCCCCTGAGTCCTGTTTTCTTACTCCTTTTTGCTGACTCCTTTTTCTTGTCTATAATATGGCTGGCTTTGCCCCGTTAGGTAATTTAAAAAAACAATTTAGTTATCAGAAACAGTTTGACTAATTGAAAGTTTGTCTGATTGAATATTAGGTTTCTTTTATATTGATGCTACAATGTCTGACTGTCAAAATGAACTGACTTATTCCATGAAGCTCAGGTATCATAATCTGTATATACAACTACTCAACCACATCTGTAAATATCATGTATCATCACCAATGCATAACCTTAAAGTTCTGCTAGTCACAATCATTAGCCACTTGTAATTCGTGTCATTTCACACCACGCAGTCATATTTCATCGAATCAAGTTTAAGATGGAAAGGAACGCTTCGCGGCTTTAGGCTCCCAGCTAAACTATTGCTAAAATTGAAGTTTAATGTTAGACAAAACCTCTTAAACTTGCGCCATATCATCCAGTTCTTAAATCAGTGAATGAAACATCTGTTACTCAACCTTCGAGATTAACAGTATAACTTTAGAGCTGAGTTGTCCGTTAGAACAAAATTAGCTCAGTTCTACTTACGACAGATATTTCAATCGCCTTTTGACAGAGGAATTATATAGAACACAGGAATAATATATAAATTAAGGAATAACACAGGAGCACAGGAATAACACAGGAATAATATACAAATTAAGCCAACTTAACTTTTCACTTCGAATAATAAAAATTTTTCATCATTATCTTTCAACAAGGCTGGAGGGGGGAGGGGTAAGAACAACGTCAGGACTGTAACAGGATCGGTTAAAGATAATTTTTTAAAATGGTAACAAAAATTAAAATAATAATGATAATAATAATTAAGATATATTTTCTTAAAATCGTATTCTCCACAACGACTAATGTTCCCAAATTAACTGGTTACGAATTCACCTAGAACTTTTTTTTTTAATTTTAAAGTAAAAACTAATCTATAGAAGCGTTTAACTTCTTATGACAATATTAGCTCTCCTTTTAAATTTTAGGACTGCACGAATCCTGTGTAAGTTAATATGATTACTCGAAGTTGTAGTTATTTCAACATTAAAAGAAGAAATGGACTTCCTGGTTCAGTTTCTGTGTTATAGCCACTAGGTCGTAGATTCTATTCATGCAGGAGAAAGTTTTTAATTTTTACTTCTGCAAAAGGAAAGATATTATTAATATAAATTATTAATAAAAGTATATATATTATTTATTTAATTTATTAAACTTTTCGTTTGCAAAATAAGAGTATTTTTTTTAAGAAAAAAAATAATAATTCTCAATTTAATTTGACAGCTATTAAAATTCTACTGAAATAAAAAAAATCACTTTATTAAAAAAGATTTAAAAAAAATTGTTTTATACTTTTCAAATTTAGCAAAACTTTTCTCCTTAATTAATTTTCTTCAATGGAAATGTATTTTTTATTGAATAAGAAAGAAAACTACAGTTTTTTTTTATCAAACAATTTCCTAAAACAATCCGTGTTTTGTCGTTTTTATACAAATTTTTTTTTTCAGTTTAAAAATTGAAAATTTGAAACTAAATGTAGTAAATATTTTTTTAATTGGAAAACTGAAGAAAAAATCATTTTTCATTTTAAAGAAATGAAAACATTAAGCTTCTTTACCGGTGGACAATAAAGCCTGCAAATGGCAGATACCTTAAACATTTCGCCACCAATTCACGTGCATTGCATTTTTTTATTTTATTTTAATATTAAATTAACCAAAAGCTTGGAAAAGGTCACACCTTGCACCAGGAGTGGAAATTGAAGCAAATGTTTACTCAATTTTAAGTTTCAGACGACGCTCTTCAAGTTAAGGTTTCTTTTTGAAAGAATTTTACAGACTCGAATTTCCCTTGTGATGATATAAAAGAAAAGAACGTTAATGATCTTCAAATGAATCTACGCCATTTATGTATTAATCTTCAACAGCCTATTATTTAGGACTAAAGCTGGGGTGCACAAGCATTTTTTGTTGAATGAACTTTAGAAATCCCAACTTCCTTTACGATGGCAATGCAAGCAAAAATTAATGAATTTGTAATTATGGAAAATGCAGGTGAAAAGCTACAAAATCGAACACATAGTAAGTGCCAGCGCTATATCTTTATAAAACTTCAACATTATCTGTAAGAAATCGAAATTTTGATTTGTAAGCTGTAAAATAGTGAAATTTATATAAAATCAGTCAAGTAAAAATTATATTGGTTTGTTAAAATATAATTTCAATTAATATTCATAGAAAAACCAAAAACTTTCAGTAATCTTTCTTTTTTTTTTTTTTTTTTTTTTTCAATTAGCAAAAAACGCTTATTTTCTGCAAAAATGTTTTTACACAACTTAAAAAAAATTCCTTGGCAATTTAAACTTGCTAAAATCTTTACAAAACTTACATAGAAATTTTAAAAACAGTCACAATTTCACCTTATCTGTAAATGGAAAGAAGATGCTTTGTTATGACGTTCAAGCGTTATCTGTGAAAGGAAAGTGGCCAAACTCTCTCAATATCACCAACTTAAAATAACTACTGTTTTGTTGTGATTGATAAACTACCTACTCGAAGTGGCCAAACTCTATCAATGAAATGATAAAAGTTGAATGAACTTAGTTTTCGTAATTTTGCTAAACAAGGATTTTCCACTCTAGTTTCAGTTTCGATTTATTTATTTTTAAATCTTTCTTCAAATTTAAAATAAAAATTTCAACACTTTCATACAGAGATATTTTGAAAATAAAATTAAAATTAGTAATTATTTCATGTTGTATGGAATATTATTAAAAAAAAGCAAGGAAAAATAAATTAGTGCTTCATTACAGTGTACAGGTATGTGTTACTTGATTATACTTGAATAGAAAATAAAAGAGGAAAAAGTCATTTTGTGAACCGGACTATGAATCCTGGACTTAGTCTAGATAAATAAATGACTTTTGTGAATAACCCTGATCGATAGTCTGAATGATATATATTTTTTTCTATTCATGTAGTCAGCAATTTTTTGTCCTTTCCAATGATAAAGGACAAAAGAGATAAAAAAAAAATAAGTGGACCAAAAGGTCTTAGAATTTGAGGAAATCTGCGTACGATAATATTGAAGTACGCATCATGTTATCGATGTTCAAGGCTTGAGAATGTAGGGTTTGAACAAAAGATTGTGTAGTATCCAATAGGAATTCCTTTTTCTTATCCCTATTGATACTTTTGATGCAGAGTTACAAGATAACTTAAATAATGGCTTTAATTTTATTTTTTAAACTAATGACATTTGTGTTTTTTAAAAAAAATGGTAATAATAGTATGGAGAAGACAAAAATTAGCTATCTTACGAAATTATCAATCTGGTTAGTAATCAGACAAAAATTAGTAAAATTAATATTTAAATGAAAGCAATTGTTTTCAATCAACTGTTACCAAAATCACCACCAAATTTTAATTAACAAAATTATTCAAGTCCGTTTCTTTAAAAGGGGGCGTAAATGTAACGTGCCGAAATGAAAAGAAAAACTGTTTTCATGAAGAAAAAAAACAAGACATATGTCAAGGGGAATTTTTTTTTATCATTAATTAATACTTCTGAATGAATTCAGATCAATATAAAAAAGAATAACATAAATGGTTTATGACAAACGTCTTAACTTTTTGCACTCCGATGTCCCCACTGAGGCATCCTCAACAGTCACCACTTTAAAATTAAGAAAATTTTATAACTTAATAATTAGTAACCATATTATTTTAAGATTTTTAACATTTTATAATAATGCTATATTGTGTATTTTAAATGCTACAGTGCTGGTATTAGATCAAAAGCGTTTAAAAGTACTCGGAGTGCAAAGGATTAATTTGGCATTTCAAAGGCTAAGGATCAGTTTTGGAATTACAGCAGAAAAGAGAAGGAGAAAAAAAAAGACGGTAGCAAAACCATTTTAATTGTAACTGATTTTCGAGAAGAGTAAAATAAGCTCTTTCTATCAAATAATTCATCATTATTTACTTTTTTTTCCGTCGATGAATCCGAGGAATCAATAAATGAAATAAATAAGCTACCATTCTTCACCTTGTTGCAGATAGCAAAGATTTTAACACAACAGATTCAGCGTTGCATTTTCTTTTAGAAATAAAAAGGTTCTAAGAGTGGCTGGCTCCCAAAGAAGTAACTAACTTTTTTGCGTAATCCTGTGGCGTAATTATCACTACGAATATTAAACATCAATTCACTAGTATAAAATGCGTGCTAACTTGACTCCATCCCTTCTATGCCAGTCTCAGTTGCCAGTCAGCACAATACAGATGAAGAAGTCGGGTGCCCGCTGCCGCGGTCAGGTACTTCAACAAAATCCATATCAAGTCAAAGACTTGATTCCATCTTGAGGTACTTTTTGATAGATGAAGGTTGGCATTATCGAATTCTACTCTCTCCACATTGGTGACCCGGACGTGATTTGAACAAGCAGTAACGCCCACTTCGATCTGGTAACGCCAACTTCGATGGATAGTCCACATTGAACAGTTGACTTGCTACTTGTGACTGCGACATCGTCCACCTACTCATGCTGTTGTTACTCAGTCTTGATTCGATCACACGCAACGATCATATATTCACTCTACTGCTAATAGCAACACAGGAGCAACCACTACAGTGAAGTTAATACACCTCTCACAATCAGCACTCAAAAACCCGGTGACCTTAAATCCAGCTCTCTCGGTCTTTCACAAGAACAGAAACTAGTGGTATCCGTTCATCGAATTCTGTCCCTGAAAAAATTCTGGTGGGAGAGTATTGAGGCGTAACTACCACTACGAATATTAAACATCAATTCACTGGTATATAAGACATGCTAACTTGATTCCATCTTGAGGTACCTTTTGATAGATGAAGGTTGGCATTGTCGAGTTCTACTCTCCCCACAATCCCTTTTCTTCTATACAGGCAATGTTTGACCACGTTCGTTTATAACGCTTGTAATTCAGTTTTAGGTTAGGAAATTCTACTCGAGGCGATGTTGCACTATTTTAGTTGACCGAACTGAGTCCGTTCATAACCTGCATCGATTAATAACGGTAACATGACTGGAAATGTAAATCCAAATGTAATTATTTATATTCCTAATATATATAATTACATTATACTGTACAGATCCTCCAAAAAAATAAATGGACTACCCTGAATTACTTTTGATCTAATTGTCGAAGCTTCATGTTCTAAGACCCAAACTTAACCTCTTCGAGACTGGCGAGTCATATATGCATTCTCAGGGTGTCGATAATCAGGGTAAAAAAGATTAAACTGGTAGCAAAACTATTTTTATAGCAGTTTATTTATGGGCGGGATAATAATAGTTTGCTTTATTTAATTTACCACTACTTAGCTTGAATTAAAAATTTTATAGTTACACTTTTAAAACACTAGAATTGGATGTGTTACATTAAAAGGGAAAGCAAAAATAAGTTTGTCAAATTAGCTATGCCCAAACTTCAGCTACCGCTTTTTTTTTTTTTTTTTTTTTTTTTACGTTACGAATACATTTATGAGTCGCCCGTTCCGAAAAGATTAATGGTTCAAGGGGGTGACCACAAGTATGCCAATTAATTATTGCAGACGATATTTTAAGTTACGAAATGTACTTTCTCTGAATAAACATACCTTTTTTCGACGGATTCGGATTTCTAACGACGAAAGTATAGGGAGTAGGGGCAATCTGGGAAATAAAGTCCCCATAGTTTGGTTAGGAGAGCGATCAAAAGTTTGTACCCCATAATGTTAATTTTACTTATTACATATTTCGTCATATATTGAAAACTTTTTAAGCGAATTGAAACTTTTTCCGCACAGTTATAAAATCATTTATCCATAAATAATACCATGCAAAAATAAATTTTAGTAAATATTTAGTAGGACGTTTTATTAATTTATTTAAAAATAGTCGAAAAAATTTTGAATTGTAAGGTATACAATTTTTTACATCATTTTAAGGTATGTAATTTTTTATGGCAAACTGCAATATTTGAGCGAAATCGATTGAATAGTTTCTGAGAAATCGAATTTTTAAAAGTACAACTTTCTTAATTTTTATGAAAATGCATTAGCATTCGATGAGAGAGATAAGCAAGCTCAGAACACTAAGTGATCCAAAAGGAACAGGAAAAGCAGCTGTAATTTCTAAGCGTATGTAGTACACTAATTAACACTTGCAACAATGCCAACATTAATAAACTGACCATTAAGAAGTTTTTAGCATCTATTCGCTTTCGAATAAAAAATTTAAAGCCTCCCCCTTCGTATGTATCGTTCTTATGTATCCCATTTATGCTTATTTTACTTCATGCGTTCATTGCTATTTTTACGGATTTTTCGCAAGATTTCATTTTTACATTTAATGGGGCAACAAATTGTGTGTTTTTTTTTCTATTAAGTTTTTGTATTTAAAAATTTATTTTACATTAATTTAACAACAAAAACATAAATTCATCTATACTTAATTTATGACAATCATACGATGACATATAATTTATAATTTGTCTTTTGTAGCAAGTGTTAATTTTCGATAGACTTACATATCCCGATTCCTTTGTAAAAATGTGTATAGTCTTGTAAATATTTTCTTTTTATTAATACTCCCAATAATGCCTATTTTACTTTTATTTTCAGCATATGTCTTATCCCATGTGTTATCTGGTCTTAGACTTACTCTTTAGTGCTTGCCACCCCCGCCCTCCTACTTATTTCCACAACCCATAGTTTCTCTATCATATGCCGTAACAAACCCAACGAATCAGTTAATAAAAATTTACGTAACGTCCTAACGTTCGAATACGATGGCACCCCCGCAGGAATGCCACAGAAGATTAAAAATATAAAAAGTAGAGATTAATAAAAAGCAGAAATCTACACGGCTCAAAACAAAGGATATTGTAAGTCTTGTATAAAATAACGGTATAAGCAGTTTTTGTGTGCATAAAATGGAAGAAGAGAGTTAGAAATGCAGGTTTTTCTTTTTTTCAAACTTCGCAGTATTCAAATTTTGAGTTTGACGTCGAAGACGACGCTTTAGCAGCAGCGAATTTGATTTGGCTTTCAACTTAATGTAAGACAAAGCGGAAAAGAATGATCGGCATTCAGTAAGCTCGTTGTTTCGATGAGTGCGATGTGAAGTCATTTAACCTAATCAGAAGCTTGGAGAGTTGTTGACCGGTTAGAGAGGGGCCAAACACAAGCTGAAGTAGCAGAAGCTATTGGAGTTTCACAAAGTGTGATTTCCAGGACCTGGAACCGTTTTTTGGAGACAGGAAATGCTGACCGAAGATCAGAGCAAGGGCGCAGACGCAACTCCCAATGAAGACCGTTATTTAACGCTAACGGCTCGGAGACACGGAAATATGAATGCCACTCTTCTGCAATAACTGCGCTCGGCTACTGGCACCAGAGTTTCGACACAAATTGTTCGAAACCACTTTCACGCTGTAGATCTGTATGATCGCTGACTAATGGTATGTATAATGTTAACAGCAAGACACCGTCGTACCCGCAAGGAGTGATGTGCAACAGAGCATGTAAACTGGATGAGAAATGAATGGCGCAATATCTTTTTCTCTGACGATTCCCGCTTTTCTGTTCATCTTAATAATAGGCGTATTTTCATCTGGAGTTAACGTGGCACTAGAAACAATCCTGTGTATAAGATTTAACGGTGGGGGAGTGATGGTCGATGCTGGCATCTCCATTGATAGGCTCACCGAGCACCACATCTGGAGCTCTGGCTGGTCTCCGATATAGGGCTGCGATCCTGAGACCTTTTGTAGTCCCTTACGCTGCGGCAATAGGAGATGACTTCATGTTAATGGACGACAATTGCAGGCCACATTGTGCTAACTTGGTGAATGATTTCCTTTTGGAGGAAGGAATCATACGAATGTATTGGCCAGCGTGTTCTTTGGACATGGACCCAATCGAGCATGTTTGGGACCTCCTAGACAGTCGAATTGCTGGATGCCTACAACCCCACAAACTCTCCAAGAACTGGGAAGAGCTCTTCTGGAGGAGTGAGACAGCCTCTCATTAATAACCTCATTGACTCGGTGCCTCAAAGATGTCCAATGCTGCTGGTCGTCCGGGGACTTAAAACGATTTTCTTCAAAGGAAAACCTTTTTTTATTTTTTTTCCTCATATGCACATATTCTGTCTTTTTTCCCTTTTGAACCCAAATGCTCAATAAAACGCAATTTTTCTGCCGAACAAATGTTATTTTTATCTCATATAGCCTACTAAGACTGTCGATTATGAATCAATCATTCAAATAATTCTCTAGGTGCAAGATCAGCCTCAATACCCTTTAATTGTTTTGAGCAGTGTATTAAAGGGGATCAAAATTAGCAACTTTTTCCAGCATACTTCTTTCACTTTACTGTTGAAAGTGTTTGGAAGGAATCTTTTCGCCTTAAATATGAATAATTTACAATACTTGGAATCTCACGTGAATTGGTGAATCGGAAACTCACAACGTTGTTCAGATGGCAAAAAAATTAATTTTTGCTTCTAAAATCTAATTTAATTGCCATTTTCCAATCCACTTTGAAAAATCAAACTTGGGAAAAGGAAAAAAGTTTGAAGCTTCTTAAATTTTTCAAAACGAAGATTCTTTTCCAATATAATATTCTGAGAACAGAAAAACCTAGCAGAGATTCTGTAACGTAATTATTTTTTAAAAAAATTGAATAAGTAAAGGGGAGGGGCAGTTTTTAAATGTTCTTTTAGAAATGTTGCCACCAGTTGTTTAATTTACCGCGGACTTGGTCAGCTTATTCTATTTTTTTTTTCAGGGCCATAAGAACCCTGTTACAAACAAGTTTAGTAACTGTTACAAAGATAGATTATTACGACAATGAAATCTGTTAGAAAGAGGGGGAGGAGGAGAAACAGCAACGTAATTCTAAGTAAACAGTAGACTACGTTTAGATAGGTTTAAAACACTCAAACATTTTGTGTTCGTCATTGTTGTCGTTGCATTGTTACTGTTCATTGTCCATTTTCAGTTTCATTCGTCAAAATTTTTTTTATGTCAACAAGAAGTTTGGCCCTGATCGAAATGGAAGACCACGTGCACAGTGCCTGTATTTTCTTATCAGATATTCTAGAATGTTCTTTCTTTTTTATCGTAAGGTAGTTGTAAGAAAATTTAATGCAAATCTTAAAAGTTACTTACACATTAAAATTTAAAGCTATATTTGAACTTTAATTCAAAAAAGTGTATATGAAAAAAGTTCTTTCAAAGGAAGACTGAGCTCAAAAATTTTAAAAATTCGAATTCGTGTTTGAGGAAAAGGGGAATAAATTATTCACTAAAGATCATAAAATAGTAAAATAAAAGAAAAAATTTAAAAAGAAAGTACGAAAACAAGGTGCTCAAAATTATTTAAAAGAACAAACTAAAGCTCAGACAAATTTTAAAAGAAAAAACGAAATTAAGGAGCTCTGAAAAACTTTAAAAGAAAGAATAAAAATAAAGTGATCAGAAAAATTTCGAAAGAAAGATTGAAAATAAGGTGCTTAGAAAAAATTTAAAAGAAAGAACGAAAATAAAGTGCTCAGATAAATTTTATTGGAAAGAGCAAAAATAAGGCTCTCAGAAAAATTTCAAATACAAAAATAATGCGCTTATAAAAATTTAAAAAAAAAAAAAAAGAACCGAAATAAGATGCTCAGAAAATTTTGAAAGAGAGAGCGAAAATAAGGTCTTAAAAGAATTTTAAAGGATAGAACAGAAATAAGATACTCAGAAAATTTTTCAGGGAAAGAACGAAAATAAGGTGTTCAGAAAAATTTCTTAAAGGAAGAATATAATGTGCTCAAAAAATTTTATAATTAGGAACGATTGAAAGCAAGACCAAGAAGAAAATCCACAAAGAGATAGAGGCTGTAACAAAAGATTCAAGTGTAGCGAAAATTACAATCTGGGAACCCAAGACTAAGAACTGAAAAGTTTGAACAGCACTGTTCAACAAGAGAAGGATTACTGTAGGCTGTAGTGCCATAAAAGAAATATGTTAAAAATTATGCTTTTCAAATAGACTGAAAAGTTCAAAGAATTTTTTTTTTGTGGTAAATTTGGTGATACTTTAAGTGAAAGACATAGAAAAAATCACATTTAGATGACGTGAGGTAAATTTTTTTGTTGGAATAGTTTATTTCGAAAGTTATACACTCTACATTTCCCGTTTTATATGAGACAAAAAGACAATTATTTTCTCCTTTTTAGTACAGCTAAGAAACGAAGTTTTTAAAAATGTCATGTTATGTTATTTTTCTTTTTCTTCCCTTTAGTTTTGCAACTGTAAGCTTTTTTAGACTCGAAAAAGGTTGAACTTTCAATTGGCGTTGTAAATTATGCTTGTGGCAGACAGATTATGCTTGTAACATTCATCAAACATTTGTAACGTGTATTATCATCAAACATTAAAGACTAGCTACTCGGAAAGTGGTCGAAATAGCTATTGGCGATAAAATGGAGACACATTTTGCTTGCAACATTTTGGAAACAATTGAAACTCGCATTACTACCCAGCATTAACATCTATAGTTAAAATTTAAGCAGTCTAGCTAGTCGAAAAGTGGTCGAAATACCGATTGGCAATTAGTTTGATATTGACATAAATTCTGCTTCTAGGGTCTGTCAAACTGAGTATTTTTTTATTTTATTTATTTATTTATTTTAATATTTGGTTATCCTAACAAGTCGGGAGATGTTAGAATTTTCAATACCGATATATTGCCTTTTGCAAAAATATGACCATAATTTCTGCTTTAAGAAGTCTGGCTAAAGTTAAAACTTAAGCGTCAACAGGCACAAAAGAGCAGTAGTAATTTGAGCTCTCTTACTATATCGAGAAGGGTTGGAAAATTATTGGCCATAAATTCTATTTGGTGATAAAATTATGATAAATACTTTTTTTTGTCATCCATAAATTCTTAATTGATAGATGATAAATATAATCTATGATAAATCCGTCTATGATACAATAGGAATGCCCCTTTGGTCAAACGTTACTAAGAATTATGCCTGACGGTCCAGAGCAACAAGTTTTTTGCTTAATGTAGACATTATAATGACTAATCACTTTAGTCAACTTGTTGTTTTTTCTTATCCCCTTTGGCTTAGACAACCTAAACCATGTTCAGGAGACCATGTCGCACAATTAAATAAAAAACTATGTCCCTCTCATTCAACATCTGCCCCACAGAAGCACCAATACAATCTAAGATATGGGAGGGAGAAGCGATGGCAAAGCAGCATAAGTTTTCTCGTTTCCGTAAAAAATTAGACTCGTAATGCGACTAGCCCTTAGTCTAGATAGAGTGGTCAAAGTAAGTCTTGGACGGAGCTCTGCAATGACAGTCCATGGGACTCAGCGCTATACCTGGCATGTGCGGGTGGGTTCTTCCAAGTGGTTTTTATATTAGTCAAAAACAGGGAGTGGACCTCAGAAGTTCGCAGTTCGGTGGGAGGGGCAGTGGGGAGTTCGCTACCTTATAGGTCAGCAACTTCGTTTCCGTAAACAGCAACATGCGAAGGAAAACAAAAAAATAAAATTAACATTTGGGGGTCCAAACTTTGGATAGCTCACCCGTCCCAACTATTGGGACCATATTTCCCCGATTACAGCTAGCTCCTATATTACGGGGGTTAGAAAATCGAATCTGTCGAACAAAAGTTATGTTTATTCAGAGAAAGTATGTTTTTGTGTCTGATTGCGCAACTTAAAATAAAATATCGTGCACTAATTAATTTGCATATTTGATGTCACACCCTCGAATTATTAAGATGGAGTCCTAGGACGTGAAGATCCGATCATTAAATCAAAAGTACTTCAGGGTGGTACTTATTTGGTTCACTGTACGTAAGTGTTACCAATTTACGACATCTCACCGAGGAAATATGACTAGGGGGAAAATAGCTATTCATGTTGTCTACTCCTGTCCCCCATGTCCACAGTAGCCTCCTTTTCCTCTAAATGTAATGCTATGAAAATATCATATAAAAATATAATGCTATATATTTTTAATTTTTCATAATCATAAAATACCAATTTTATAAACCTGTTGAATCCGGTTACTGTATCGTTAGTAAGGTCTTTTCAAGACAAAACCATTAGAAAAATGAAAATTATTTTTTAGTTTCAAATCTAAAAGTTTTTGGTCGCGTTATACAAACTGAAGGAAATTATAGACTTTTTTCTTTTCTATCAGCACATATACCCACATTTTAAAAATTCCTAACTGAAAAAATATTCAGAAATTTTTTCTCTATATACATCGATTAACAAAAACAAAATTGCCTTACTCCAATATGGACAGGTCCCTAGAAAATCGTTCTTGAATATTTGGCCTATGTATTCATGACGCCATGTAATCATATGTGACAAAATTATGACAAAGAGTAATAGTTTTTTTTATGAAAGAAAAATGAGAAAAGTCAAAGCATATTTGCTAATTAAAAAAAATTCTTTTTAATGGTTTGTCATGGCAATGAATTTTAATTGCTACGGATTTCTAAGCTGATGTTCATGTAGCTTTTTTATTAAATAAAGTGCGTTCTTATAAACATGATTTTTTTTACATAAAATAAAGATTGCATTTCATTTTCTAATGAAAACAAAGTTGTTAAAAACCCTAAAAATTTGAAGTTCCAATTTAAAGGACTTAATAATTTGTAAAGTATAAAATAAGAACAAAATTCATGCACACAATAAACAATAAAATTATCAATTAAAGTATTTACTATACAAATTAAATTTTATATACGAACATAAAAAAAAGCGATTTTTATGTTACCATTCTTATAAAAGAATTCGAACAGTATATAAATATAAAATTTAAATGTATTAAATGAGTTAATGTAAACATTTACTTACCTCCTTATAAATAAATTTACATTTGGTTTTCTTGTTTTCCGAAGAAAAATTTTATTAAGAATGGGAATTATCGATATCACGATTGATATTTGAAAAAAAGGAAGTTGCAAATAATTTCAATAACTCTTAATTAAAGTTAGCTTTTATTTTGTTCAATTTCTGAAATTAAAATTTAACAGAAAATTTATATCTGAATTAAAAATGGTTAATTGAAATGACGCAATTAAATGAGCTAAGAACTGGAATTTAACTGGAACGTTTTACGTTTGTTTCAGAAAAAATCTCTTGACAAAATGACCTAAGTAAATGTCAACAAGAGTCATCCCCTTTGATCCCTTAAAAGCTTACATCTATTTTCCTAGAACATCTAGATAATTGCTAGTTTAAGATAACTTAAGGGGCATATAGATGGTACTGTTAATATATGACATTTTATAGAAGCACAAAAGAGCCCAGGTCATAAATATGATTAAAGCAATTTAAAGAAGCAAAAGGTCATTTTCCAATGGTGTAAAAGGAGATGGCTATTTTATGAGGGGTCAGATAACTGTGGGTCAACTCTGTGGGTGGTATGAAAGTTTTAACATCTTCATACCACCCACAGTCAAAAGATGCTTTAAAATATATCTGTAGGATGCATTTTTCAGGATGCAAAACAGTGGTACTTATTTTAGTCTTCTAAACACTTGTTATGTTTTTTTATGATGTGCTCCTCTTCTTTTTTCGTGTTTTAGTTTTAAATTTTTTTAATAAATTAAAAGTTGTAACATGTAGAAAAAAATTGAAACAAAACCGAAGTATTTTTCTTGTGAATTTCAATTTGGAAAATAGCTAGTGAATTGGAAAAAAAGTAGTTTCTTTTCTAAAGTTCTCAATTCTATTTTACTTTATTGTAGCGAATGTCAAATTTCAGAAGGGGTGGCGCACATTATCTTCCATCTCAATTAAATTTCAAAGGAAAATAAAGTTTTCGATTTGGAAAATAGCTTTAAAGTCGAAAATAAGAGTTGAATATAAATTTTACTTGACTTTATTCCTGCGAATGTCTGAATTTCAGAAGGGGTGAAGTATATATTCTTTGCCTCCTCACTTTAATTTAAGAGGAAAATAAAATTTTCTCGTTGGAAAATAGCTTCAAAGTTTTTTTTTAAAAAAAAAAAAATAAATAAATAAAAAAAAAAAAAAAATTACGAGACTATTATTTCAAATGTTTAAATTTCAGAAGATACAAAACACATTTTAGCCCCCCTATGGTCGAAGTTATGAAGCAAAACAATTTTTTTATTATAAAATTTCCAACTTTACTTGATTTTATTCTATTAATGTCTAAATTTCAGAAGATGAGAAACAAATCCCCCCCTCACTTTTATTTCAGAAGAAAATAAAGTTTTCTATTTGGAAAATAGATTCAAAGATGATTTTTGTAGTTACCAATTTTTATTATTTTTGAGCACTTTGAAATTTTACAAGGGGCGAAACAACATGTCCGCCCCCTCATTTCTATTTCGGAAGAAAATAGAGAGAAAATTGGAAATAAAATATTTTTTCCATTTTTACTTGACTTTTCCAAAAGTGAAAAAACACATTAATCGCCCATAACAAAATAAAGTTTCCTGCTTGATGTATATCTTCAAACTGAGAAAGAATAGCTTTTTTTTTCTTCGCTAAAATTACTTATTTTACTAGACTTCGACTTGGCGAATAATTAAATATCAGAAGAGGCAAAGCACATAAATGTTAGAGGAATATAAAGTTTTCTATTACAAAAATAGCTTCATAATTGAAAGTTTTTTTTTTAATTTCCGATTTTACTTTATTTTTGTGTGTGTCTAAATTTCAGGAGGGGCGAAACGCATCGTTTGCCCCATCACTTAAATTTCAGAGGGGCCCTCTGCCTCCCCCTGGTTGGCATGCCACTGGGTCTGACGTTGGATAGTAGAGGAAACAACTAAGTAAAGCAGAAGTGCAAGGCCGGATTAACCATTAAGCACACTAAGCACGTGCTTAGGGCACCAGAGGATAGGAGGGCACCACAAAGCCAAACTAAATGTTCGCAGTACATAATTGTTTATTTTTTTTTTCTTGAAACATTGATATAATAAATTTATTATTTTGAGCTTCCATTTTAAGAGTAGATAACAACCATTTCTAAGTACGAAATTTGACATAATAATAATAATAAAAAAAAAACGAAAGATGTTTTGTATCAAAAATTTTTGGTCTTATAATGAAATTAGGCAGGGAATTTCTATGCGATAAAAGCTCTATTTATTTATCCATCACAATAACTCTATAACATACTGCCGCGATTCATGTTTACAGAATATTTTTCGAAGTTGTAGCAAGGTAATACTTAGGCAATTTGATTTTTTTATGAAAAAAAAAATTTTATTTACAAAATTTTGATGCAATGATTTGATGTAAAAAAATTTATTTTTGATGCGAAAAAAAACTATGTCATGCACGTCTGCAGTTCTTTTGCATGTTTTTGTTCATATTATATAAAATATTTGCTTATACTATACTTTTAATCATATTCTTATTGCAATTGGAAAAGAAGTCATCAAATTACGTAAAGGTTGTGTTGCAAAATTTTATTTCAAAAATTTACGTCAAATAATTTTTTTTTTATTCACTAAATTAAGAAAAAGGAGCTGTGTTTAAGTTTCGAAATTTCTTTGAGGAGGAGAGGTTAAATTTGCGAAAAATATGACCACACACTTCGCATCACTTATGATTTTTTTTATCTATATATATCGAAATTAGATTTTAAGATTTAAAATATATACTACGTAATATGAATGCAAGCAGCTAGTTTTTGAATAAGGAAAGAATTATAGGTTCCTTAGTCCTTAGAGTCTTGTATAAATACAAATGTTATAAAAGTTGAGCACAAAAGATGTGTAAATTCACAATGTGAACCTGATGTTCGTTGACGGTGAAAAATACGTTAAGAAGAATACCCATTAAAACTAATTTAATTTTGAAATCAAATGTAAGTAATAAGTAGCAATAAAATCAAATTTTCAATCATTGAATTGGTTTTAGTGCAAGTAAACTATATTTTGTACATCTTATAACGAAATTTGTAAAAATTAAAATTAAGAAATAAGAAAAGTACTGAAAATTTCAAATCAAAAATAAATAGCAAATTTAAGAAAAATATTTTTGTTAATTGAATTTAAAAATATGTTTAATAACTAATAAGGAAAATACTTAATGATAATGATTATATATATATGCAATATATGTGTGTAATTTCATCAACTTTTATTATGATGATTAATTGAACATGTAAATATTTTGAATATAATAATATTATTTCTGTCACTAAAAATAAATGTAATAGTTGTGCTTAATTTTTACTTGTAGCTGGTGTTTACATCAGAATGAAATAAATAAATAATTAATTAAGGTATTTCCATTGTTCATTTAACTTTTTCTTAAAATAAAAATTGTTCATTCTGCATAAAGGAGTGGGAAAAATATTGTTGTTCCTGTTATAGTAACAGACAACTGGTAAACGTGGTTCAATTTCAATTTCCTGAAATGGACCACCGTGATTGTCACCGACATATGTGTTAGAATAAAAAGCTAAATTTTCTGAGAAGAACCACTTTAAGACAAGACAAGTCCAAGTGTAACCAATTAATTTACTACAGACAGAAAACATCCTTTCATCTCAGATATCTTTAAGTATCCTATAGGTGACTCATCCCCCCTTCCTTTTTTTTTTTTTTTTTTAAAGAAAAAAGGTTGCATATCTCAGAAAATTTAAATTGTTTTCTTGTCTTCCTTTCGGGGGGGGGTAGAGATACAAATAAATGGTGACTTAAGATTGAAGAAAGTGGGAGGTCTAGGAAAAGAAAAGTTTCTTGATTGACATAATTTTTAGCCAATAACATTATTTATGCTACAATCAGTAACTAATTTCCCGTATTTACACACCCCCGTATATACGTGAATGCACTGAATCCTGAATCCTACATGAATGCACAGAAAAAGTTTATTCTACTAAAACATTATTCTAAATTATTGCTTTTGAAAGCAAGCTGTAATAGCGTAAAGCTGATGTTGCTTCTGTTGCACGGCGATATGAGATTAAATAAAAGAACTTAGTTGTCTCTGCATGGCAACACCTTTTGTGTAGTCGTTTTGTAAATAAAGGCAGATGGTGTTCTTTCTAAATATACTGAGCAAGAAATTTAATTACTTTTACGCGAATTAACATCTGGTGCCGAAATACTCATACGAATCAGCGACTTAGAACTACGACAAAATACTGGCAAGTTATTTTTACTATTACAAAGTTTTCTATTACAAGTTATTTTTACGAAACTTTTACTATTGCGAACTTTGATCTCTACCAGAAAAATGGCGACGAAAGAAGAAAAAGTGTCGCAATTGAAGCGGAAACGAAGAACTATTCGAGGTAACATAACTCGTTTCTCAACTGAGATCAACAACATAACAGAAGTAACTTCGAATGACGATATGGAATATGCGGTAAGTCGTTTAACAACTATCTTAAATGAAATGAAAACGGTTGATAATGAAATCCATGTTCTTCTTACGGATGACGAATATGAAAATGACGTTACCCAATGTGAAACTTATACAGAAAATGCTGAGCGCGCAATTTTTAAAGCCCGAAAAAACATCCAAAATAAATTAACGCCAGCTATAATCTTAATTTGGGCAATGAAAATGTCAATTTGGCGACTAATTCGGTTACTAATCCATCACTTGCTGGTCAGATAACACCCGTTAGCTCAACGTACACAGTGAAACTACCGACGATTAAGTTAGAACCATTTGGCGGTGAAATTGAAAATTGGCAAAGTTTTTGGGAACAATTCCAGTCTTCTGTCGACTCCAATCCAAACCTTTCAACTATTGACAAACATGTGTTCTTAAGAGGTTATTTGCAACACGAACCTAGACGTTTAGTTGATGGTATCAGTATTGTTGATGGTATCAGTATTGTTGATGGTATCAGTATTGTTGCTGCCACATATGAAACCACTAAAAAGCTCCTAATGGATAGATATGGGGACAAAAATAGAATTATCCAAGCACATTTGGACTTTCTGGAAAATCTAACACCAGTACGCAACTCATCGGCAACAGCCCTAAATGAAACCTACATTGAATGTAATAGAAGACTGTAGGCCTTACACGCACTTGGTGAGGACATTGACAGTTACGGTCGTGTACTAGCTCCAAAAATACTACGAGCGTTTCCAGATGACATTTGCAAACAGTGGATCATTCATGCCCAAAGAGAAAAATTGGCTGAAGGAAACATTACGAAAATGATGGAGTTCTTATCACAAGAAGTGCAAGGAGCATTAACTACGTTAAAAATAAAAGGTGATGTTATTGAACCGTTTACTCCAACTTCTGCCTTTAACGTAAATACTAAGTTCACTTCTGTACACAAGAAAAAGAATTATACCCCATTTTGCCACTTTTGTGAATCTTCTGGTCATTGGGCTCAGAAATGCGAAACCATTACTGACTATGACACTCGCATACAAAAGTTAAAAGGCTCTAACCGTTGTTTCTTGTGTACTAATAGAGGACACAGAATGGCAAATTGCGCTCGTAAAGACACTGCTCGCTGCACAAAATGCAAGAAGAAACATCACGTATCCATTTGTTTATCTGCACTAAGCACTGCGATCCAAAATAGTGAGGTTCATCACATTAACATACCTAAAACTTGCTTTACCCATTTACAAACTGCACGCGTGTATGTTACTGGCCCCACAGGTCTTACGAAGTTAACCCGATGCATTTTGGATGGAGGTAGCCAAACAAGCTTTGTCGATGCAAACCTCATTGACAAACTGAAACTCCCAATTGTAAGCACTGAGCAACTAAACGTACATGTTTTTGAATCTCCCAGTACTTCACGAAACATACGACGATGTGTGCAACTTTCACTTTCAAGTTTGTGGAACAAAAACTCTGTTTCTATAACAGCTTTCGAAAGTTCCAACAGATATACTTCACACCCTGCTGCCCCTGCGGACGTTGTTCGATTTGCTCGAAGCCGAAAACTAACACTTGCAGACCCTCCCGGAGACGACAACTTACCCATCGAATTGCTCATTGGTGGCGACTATTATTGGCATGTGGTCACTACGAAACCCCCGATTAAAGTTACAGAATCTCTGGCCATAGTACCCTCTATTTTTGGATGGATCCTTAATGGGTCACGAACACACACCACCATCAAACATGATTCATCAGTTCACCATGTTTCTGTTCAAATTTCCGGTGATTGTTTGGACGACGAAGTGCGTTGCTTGTGGGAGTTGGATTGTATTGGTATCAAAGACACTCAAATTAGGAACAAGACTGTTCGAGAGAATGAAATTATGAGAGAATTTCACGAAACTTACCAAACTGAGGGAAATCGAAGAGTTGTGTCTCTGCCTAGAAAGCATACAACATCAATTTTGTCTACTAACATAGTTACTACCGAAAAACGTTTGAAGTCTCTCCAGAAGCGACTTGTATCTAATGATACTATGAAGAAAGAATACGATAGTTGTATGCTAAACTACGTTGTAGAAGGACACGTTGAAGTTTGCGAGCAAGAGCCTTCGAATTTAAGCACTGTATTTTACCTTCCCCATCATGCTGTCAAAAAAGTAAAACTTAACGAGACCAAATGGAGGATTGTGTTCGATGCGTCATCACATGATCCAGGAATGCCTTCACTGAATTATACTTTAGAAATCGGTCCAAATCTTTTACCTGAGACAATTGGTTGTCTACTCAGACTGCGGATGCACAAATTTGCAGTCACATGTGACGGAAAAAAGACCTTTCTACAACTAAGCCCACACGAAAGAGATAGAGATTCCACAAGATTTTTCTGGTACAAACTAACACAGAGCAAAACTAACCCAGCTTTCACGGACGAAATAATTACTTACAGATTTACTCGTCTACCTTTCGGACTAGCATGCAGCCCCTTTTTGTTATGTGCTGCAACACGCGAAGTGGCTTCAAAGCACATAAATGAATTCCCGATTGCTGCTCCGATGATCGATAAACATCTTTACATGGACGATTTTGTTGCTAGTGTTGAAACAGAACCTGAAATAGTCACACTGCATAAAGAAGTCAAAGAATTGATGCACTTAATTGAAATTCCAATGGAGAAATGGGCTACAAACTCGACAATGCTTCAGAGCCAATTAAGAGATCAAGATGAAGAATTCAAAACAACTTTTAAAGTTTTAGGCATACAGTGGAATACAGAAACTGACACTCTAGGAAATACTTTCAAAACCTCTCTCTGCTCTGTTCAAGACAAACCACTCTCAAAGAGATGGCTACTCCACTGTATTGCTAGCTTCTACGATCCTTTAGGACTGTTTTCTCCATTTGTTATCTTTGGAAAAATTCTATTTCAAGATACAGGGATTCTAGGAATAAAATGGGATGAAATACTCCCCTCTAACTTGGCAACTTCATGGAATGCTGCTATCGGAGAACTTGATGACGCTAGCTCCTTTCAAATTCCTCGATTTATAGGCGTTTCATCACACGTTCCTTTTACTATTCATGTGTTTTGCGACGCATCTGAACGAGCCTGTGGAGCAGTTCTATACATAGTTAGTTCTCAAGATGATCAAGCAAACGTGCATTTAGTGTGCAGTCGCAACAGACTTGCACCTATCAAGAAAGTCACCTTGCCCCGTTTTGAACTGCTAGGGGCTCTGATGGGAGCTCGATTGCTGCAATACTTCTGTGCTGAGACTAATATTCCTATGTCCAATGCAACATTGTGGAGTGATTCCCAAGTAGCTTTGGTTTGGATTCGCAGTGACCCAAATAAATGGAAGACATTTATTTGCAATCGAGTAACAGAAATTGTTTCTCTTACTAATCCTTCTCAATGGAGACATTGCCCTGGAAAGGACAATCCTGCTGATATATTATCAAGAGGTACTTCACCATCAACACTAAGATATCTAGAAGTATGGTGGCGTGGTCCTAAGTGGTTAATCAAACCTGAAAACTGGCCTGATTCTAACAACACTTATGAAGATTACACTCACAACTTAGAATTAAAGAAGAAGAAAGTGCAGACTCTTCACACTGTCTCTACTCTGCCAATTATCAATGCTGGAAACTACAGCTCTTACTTTAAATTGTTACGCGTGACATCTTGGGTTTTTCGCTTTATTCACAACTGCAAAACACAAGAGAAGATGGTTGGTGAATTGAATGCCACGGAACTGAATCAAGCTTGCAACTATTGGATACAAACCGTTCGGAAGGAATCATTTCCTTTAGAATACGAAGCCTTGTCGAAATCAAAGTCACTTCCCAAGAACTCAAAAATAGAAAAGTTTAACCCACTTTTTGACAACAACTTAATACGTCTTGGAGGCCGACAGCAATTTTCTGACTTATCAGAATTGGAAAAACACCCCATCTTAATGGAAGGCTCTCACCCTTTTACAAGTTTGCTCATACGCCACACACACTTAAAAATGCACCATCTAGGAGTTAGGATTGTGCTTTCTCAGCTTCGTTCTAAATGGTGGATATTAAAAGCAAGACAAGCCATTAAAAAGGACATACACACTTGCCTTCCTTGCAAGATACTGAAGCAAAAGCGTGGTGAACAAATAGAAGCTCCATTACCTGCTGAAAGAATTCAAAAGTCGACCCCATTTGAAACAACTGGAATTGACTTTTCCGGGCCCCTCTATGTTAAAAACGAAAAATTGGTTACGAAGGCCTACATAGTCATATTTACGTGTGCTGTAACTCGAGCCATCCACTTGGAAGTAGTGCTAATTTAAGCACTGATGTTTTCTTACTTGCACTACAACGGTTCGTATCTCGACGTTCCCTTCCTCATACTGTGTACACAGATAACGCCACAACATTCGGCGCTGCAGACAAGGAGTTGAGGTCCTTGTGGGACATCATATCCTCTTCCAAGGAACACCAGTTTTATGCTCATCACAACATGAAATGGAAATTTATCGCCTCACGAGCGGCTTGGTGGGGAGGATTTTGGGAGAGAATGATTGGTACTATCAAACAGTGTCTGCGGAAGACCCTTGGTAAAGCTTGCCTAAACACTACCAGTCTGGTCACGGTTCTATGCGATATCGAAGCCGCCGTGAACAGCAGACCAATTATCCATGAATATGGTATTACGGACGATCCGGACGAAGCACTGACACCCTCTCACTTTCTGATAGGAAAACGACTCACAACTATCCCATCTGGCCCTAAGTTTCTGCTATCACTTGTGAGAATTTCAAGTACAGGTGTAATGCAGTAGTTTTAAGTGATTTCTATCATTTTTTCTAAAAGGTCATTTTTTTACTAGTCAAATTAAGATTTAATTGATAGTAATTTATTGCTCTTAAGCTCTTCTGTACATTTGACTTTGACAAGTCAACCAACTACGAGAATGTCCAAAATATAAAACAAAATAGTAATAATTCTATTAGATAATTATTTCTGTTTTCCACAGATGCAATCTAGAGTGAGTTGTTGAGAGTGAGTTTTTGAAATAAGTTCATTTCTGATTTTTAATCCAGATTTTATAGGATCATTAAAGATAATTGTTGCATTTATAAAATTACTCATCACTATTTTTCCCCTCATTTCTCTTCCTATCATTATTAATATATTAGGTTTAATGAGGAAAAAGGAATAATGAAAAGCATTATTAATAGTAAAAGTTATGCTGTATTATATACAGTGCGTAAAATAAAAAAAAGTAAAAAACCTGAATAACTCTTGATTTAATGATCGGATTTTAACTTACTAGATCTCAATCTAAATGGTTTGAGGGTCAAACTTAAAATATGCTAATTAGTTAGAAGATATTTTTTTAAGTTATGAAATCAGGCAAACGTGCTTCCTCTACCTTCATATATAAATGCTGTTGTTATTGAATTTGGATATTTGCCTCTCAAAATATTGATGGTATTCACAATATGGAAATTAAGATCCCAAAAGTTTTTTTAGGTTGAAAGTTTGGACTCTTTTATTCAATTGCAGTTTTCATGCATTTCGCCTTTTGAAACGAATTAAAAAAAATTTGCACCTAATAATAAAATTCATTAACTTAAAAATAATTCCCTGTCAAAAATAGTTTTTTTTTAATTATTTATTATTAATGGTCGGAACAATTTTGAATTTAAAAATATACAAATTTTTATATAATTTTAAAGAATATTAATTTAAATGGTAAAATATAAAATTTGAACGAAATCTGTCGAAAAGTTCTTGAGAAATTAAATGTTAAATATATAACTTTTTTAAAATTGAATAATTAAGGTTTATTTGATTGTTTAGTACACATTAAATTTTGTATTTTTTCATTCAAAATGACATTTGTTAAATTTTCAATTTAAAGTTCTTTCGACTATTCTCTTAATAAATAAAATAATATAAAATGATTAATACTTCTTAAAAATTATTTTTACAAGGAACTATTTTTAGGTAAATGAATTTTATTATTGTGTGCTAAAATGTTTTAGTTCGTTTGAAAAATTCTCGAGATATGGCTATTTATTTCGAGAGTCAAGAATTCGAATCAATTGAAAAAAAAGGCATGCTTTTTTTAGAAAAACTACTTGTCTGTTTTTTTAATTTAAAGTATTTTGAGTATTAGAATATAAAAGTTCAAACTTTCGATCATAAGTTATTCAAAGTGTTTGCTTTTTTGCACACTGTACATACACACAAATATAAGTTATTTTTTTAATATTAATTTAAAAGTTTTTAATTGATTCTATTTTAATTTTTTTAATTTAATTTGAATAAATACTTTTTTTTACAAAAAATTGTGATTTTATATTTTGAATTAACCCGTGACTTAATACTAGATATATTTTAATTGTTAGAGGGGGGGGGGGGCACCAAAATATTTTCAGTGCTTAGGGCCTCAAGAGGTCTTAATCCGGCCCTGCAGAAGTGCAATATAAAGAAAGTGTTAACAATCAACTTCATGCAGCTGTGGCCTTTCCCCTTCTCTGCAAAGCGTGCTTGTTCTTTTGAGAAAGGGAAATACGGAAATAATTCGCGAAAAGGTGTTTTACCGTTTTTTACCCTTCCCTTTATGTTATAATAGGTACGCAATTACAAAAAAGAAAACTTTCATCAACTCTATCTTAACACAATTTCTTTCCTACATATATATAATTAGAGTACTTTATTTAAAAAAAACACGATGTGGTCTCTTCATATGGGGCCCCCTTGACCATCGGAGCGGTGCCCCGGCGTAGACGGCCCTGCATTATACACTTAACGAAATCGCAGATATCAGATAATTTAGAAGTATTTCTGAAATTAAATTCTTTCTGGCGAGATGTTGAAGGAACAAATGGTTTAGAATAATAAACTATTTCATCTAAACTGGAATAAATTTTCTTAATAATTTCTCATTTTTGAATACGCCAATTTTTATTCAAAACCATTTTGAAAATGGATATAAATTAAGCTTTTCCAGCAAAATTCGACTCCTAAAATCGTGAAGTAGTGATTACATTTTGAAAGCAATTTGTTGTAATCACAACATTTAAATAAAAATATTGTAGTTAATTACATGTGTAATAAAGTAATTTTAGTTGTAGTCAACTACAAAATAAATATAGTTTTTTCCAACCTAATAAAAATTTAAAATTAATTCGTTGAATATAATGTAATATTTTGCAGCTCTAACAATTCAAAAGTTTTTCACCCATGATTACATTAAGTAATTAAAAATAATTAAAAATAAATATTTATCCTTGAAAATTTAACTCTGATTGCGTAAAATTTAGCAACTGTGATTATAGATCGCGAATGCTAAATGAAGAGAAGCAAAGGAATAGTGACTGCCTAGTCCAAGTGTTTTAATTTTACTGGGTACCTGGGCCGTGAAGTTCTTCGTGTTCAAATAGCAATTAATAATAAAATTTATTCACGATTGCTGTTAACGGTAAACAAATATTTGAGAGATTTTCATTGTGTTCTGAAATAACAAAAATCCTGTGTTAGGAATACATACATAATTATATATATTGTAATTATTTCTGTTTTTTAATTAATTGTTTTTTAAAAAAAAAAAAATGAAAATATGATTTTTTGAGGAATAGGCACACGAGAGGAATACGTACAGGTATGATCCATAGAATTCTATATTTTAGTATGTTTAGTTTTAATTTTATATGTTAGATGGCAGCACTAAATTAGAAAAGAATCTCCTCCAAAAAATTTATTAAAGGAATCTCTTCCAAATTTTTTCACGTTTCGATTAACTTAAATTGACAATCGGCATTATCGAAATGTAGACAAAATTGCGAACTTCATCATTTTTAAATGAATAACGATTTTATTCAATTTAAATTAATTGTTTAATAAATTTTTTTGGTGTTCAAAGTTTTGAAACATTTAAGTTGCCTGGCAACAGAGTTAACCAATTTTTGTTTCTCAGACATGATCAAAATTTATAAAATCATCATTATGTTAATTTTACCGAAAGTAATATTTTATTTCTCTGCTGAAAAATAAAATCAAACAATTTCTAAAATATCATGTTCAGTTGTCGGTGCGCCTGAGAAAAATTATGTTTACGCACAATTTTGTAATAAATTCATTTATAACAAAATGATTAAATTTTTCATTAATTTGTTTAACGATTTATTTTTATATTAAGAGTTAAGCGTCACACTTTCAAACTAATATTTAAAAAAAAAAAAAAAACAGTTATTGTCAACCATTAAAAACGTCTAATTGTTCATTTATTAAGATCTTATTTTATTTTATTATTATTTTTAAAAAAATAATTTTTAGTCAATAATAAGTTATTGAAATAAAATATTTAAATTGGAATAAATGGCATTCAATAGAAAAATTTGAATAAAGAAAGAAATAATTATGCTTTTAAAAGAACAATTACTATTTAAAGATTCGCAACTTGGTTAAAAACGTAATTTATGAATTCCAGAACTTTGAGTTATCACTGTAAAGCTGCCAAATGTGTGAGATAGTTAAATTAAAATAAATGACATGCAATAGAAAAACTTTCAGAAATTATATATTATGCTTTAAAAAAAAAAAAAAACTTACTTTTCTATGATAGAACGCTTTGTTTGCTCAATTGAACTATTTGCTTTCAACCTTTCAATTCCTAACTTACAGCTTAGTTATTTTAGCTTCCCGCTCTCCACGCCAGAAATTTTTTTTTTTTTTAACAGAAATTTGTAAACATGCACATTTAAGCTTTCTTGCTTTCGACAGCTAACTCCTTCTCTAAATGATGTAATTAATTACACCGACCTAAGGTACATGCTGTTCAAGGTATACAATACTCTTTCCCTATTAATAAAAAACTCAAAAACAAAATTTATTGTTATTTAATAATAAAAATTATTATTTAATATTTTAAATAAAATATGTAAAAATTACTAATATTGTAAATATTCAAATCGAGATGCCATGATGATTCTAGAGATTAAGAAATCTTTGTTGTTGAAAATCTCTTATCTTAGAGATAAATTTCATGGTTAAATAAAACAATAATAAAAAAAACGAGTCGAAAAATAAGTAATACTTCGATGAAGGATTGAATACAATGATAAAAAAAAAAAAAGAATTAAGGAAGGTCAAAAGAGTAAATAGTTTTAATGAATGAAATATTCGAACCAGGATGTTTGATAGAACAACATTTTGACCAGACTAGAAACGAAAGAAAAAGAAAACTAATATTTCATTTATCAATTGTAATCAAACGAAATTATCGAAGATAGTCCAGTTGCAGCGATATCAGTAACTCGAAACCGGATATTCACTTAATTATAAATGTGTTCTTCGCTCGTTTGTTTTCATTAGAGAGAAAAAATGTCTATGAAATCGTTATCCCAGATCGTTGACGGCTTTCAAATACCGGGGAAGTACGATCCTGATACATTCCGTGCTGCCCTCAAATACAAACCACGTGACGATGATTTGTTTTTGGTTACTTATCCTAAATGTGGTACAACTTGGACCGGACAAATTCTCTTGCTTCTTTTTCAAAAGGGAGAACCTTTGAAATCGTTCATGGATTTATTCCTGAAATTTCCATTCCTGGATTTGTCTGGTAAGTAAATATTTGTATGTAACAGTGCACAAAAGAAAGAAAAGAAAAGAACTGGCCACCTTGAATAACTTTTGATTTAATGTTCGGATTGTCGCGTTCTAGGACTCAATCGTAATTGCTCTAGGGGGTGACCTCAAATATGCTAATTAATAAGTGCAAACGATATTTGAAGTTACAAAATCAGACACAAAACCGTACTTTCTCTAAATAAGCATTCTTTTTTTTTGTCAGATTTGGATTTTTGAACACTAAAATATAGGGTGCAGCAGCAATCAGGGAAATATGGTCCCAATCGCTTCGCCAGGAGAGCGAATTTCGCCATATCTCGAGAACTTTTTTACCGAATTGAAAAATTTTGCACACAATTATAAAATTCTTTTATCCAAAGATTATTCGATGCAACATATAACTTTTAGTAAATATTTATTATTTTATTAAATAATGGTCGAAAAAATATTGAATTGTAAGGTACACAATTTTTGCATTATTTTAAGGAATATAATTTTACAAAGCAAAAAGAAAAAATTGGATCAAAATCGGTTGAATCGGTCCTGAGAAATCAAATTTTAAATAACTGAAATTTTTGAAGTTTAATTTTTCATGAACCTCTTTATTTTCAGTTTACTATTGAAAGCAAGTGCAAAGAATGTTTTTGTTTTAATTACGAATGCTTAGAAATGTAAGTTATAGTGGTAGTTACGATTTAAAAATTTAGGAGGCAGTAAAAACTTGAATTGTGTTTCTACCACTTTTTACATTTTTAGTTGCCCGTGGCATCTCTGCTAAGAAGACATTAGAAATTGTCCAATATCAAATATTAATATTTTTAAAACAAGCTGTAACTAATTGAATTTTTATAAAACTTTACTTTTTACGTTATAAGAAACACTCAGCAACACTTATACTTTAAGTGTTACAAGAAACACTTTAAAATATTTTTACTTTCTACACTTTTCAATTGATTATATGCCTCAAACGTAAATTTTTTTCATAAATATATTCAACGAAAGGCGCTCTTCGAAAGTTGGGAACAAGCAGATAATTCTGCAGCAGATAATTCTGAATTATCTTCATATTTATAATTTTTTATTTCATTCACTAAATATTCATTTCTAATGTAACATACTTTTTCTAATTAAAATACTTATAATAACTTTTTTCATTAACATCAGATATGCGTAAGTCACATGTCTTAGACAATCCTTTATTTTAAAACTAAACTCAGTGGCGCGATAGCCCATAGAGGGCCAAGGCCTACTGTGCCCATCGCAGTTTTCTTGACCTTGGGATCTGGGGTGCAGGAGCAGATGTTCCGGTCAGGTGGTCAGCCGAACGCGGAACCCCCAGTGTTTAGTTGCCAAGCATGCTTGGTACTCATTTATCGACCCACTGAAGGGATGAAGGTCTGAGTCAACCTTGCCCGGCCCTAGTGTCGAACCAGGGACCATTGGCACGGCAGCGCGAAGCGCTACCGCTCAGCCACCGGGCTTCAATCCTTTATTTTACGTGTCAGAAAAGGACATTTTGTTACTGGTATACATGGATTGGACAAAATTATGATAACACTTCTATATAACACTCTATGAAAATCGATTTTCTTTGTAGATTTCACAATGTAAAACTGTTGGCACTGTTTAAAAGATCATGCTTACAGCTTTAAGAAATGCTTTTTTGCCATTTTTACCCATGCAAAAGTTTCATTGGCCAAGCATGCGAGTAGGAGGTAAAAAGCTTTTTTTTCCTGTTTAAGACTACTATAATTCTAAAAGTATTCTTACATAAGAATCGCAATCTTATAGAATAATTTGCAGGCATTAAAGCTAAAAAGATTTTTTTTTTTAAGTTTCTCGCCTCATTTTGGTCTATCCGAATTTTCCTGGATGAAAATGGCACCATTCAATAAGCTTCAAGCATGGTTTTTCAGACTGTTTTGCTATGTAAAATCTTCCAAAAGATTTGCAGCAAGACTCTTTAGATGGAGTTAGAAAAGAAATGTTTCCATATTTTTGTTCATCCCGAATATTTCTTTTAATATAAAAACATTTTTTCGACCGCTTATCCTACTACACATTTTTTCTACAGCTTATTATAGCTAGATCATAGCAACCCTAAAATAAAAGGCCAATACATGAAAAATCACTTACATGAAAGTGGTAGTGTTTATTTGTTAATAAGAAATGGCTATTTTTTCTATTACTTTCTACTTCAACTTTAAAAAATAGTGCGCTTTGATATCAGCTCCAAATGATAATACTTATATTATTAGTATTCGATCGTAGCAAGGATTCTCTTGTTCTAATATACTTGTGCTATTACTTTATTCCTTTTTTTCAAAACAGAATTATCCTATCTGAAAAGAACAATTACCTAAAATTGAACACAACATTTAATTTCTTATAGTAGTTTTAAAAATAGTATTGTATTTTAAATTTTCTTACTAACTTATAAATGTTACTGTTTATTATCAGAGCCAACATTTATAGAGATGATGTCCAGACCGGGTCCCATCAAAACGCACCTGCCCTATCACATGGTACCCTGGTCTAAAAATGCAAAGTACATCTACCTAACAAGAAATCCTAAGGACTGCTGCGTTTCATACTATTACCACATGAAAAACCTACCTTGGCATGCATATACGGGCAAGTTTGATGACTTTTTTGAGGATTTCTTGGCTGGAAAAACAGACTACGGTGATTATTTTGATCATCTACTCTCATGGTATTCCCACAGGTAAGTTTATGTGACTCAAAATCAGTCCTGAGTAACAAATATTAACTTGTATATAATACTTGCATGTATGGTTCTTAAGAAATCACTATAATGTGTGCATATCCTTTGATTGAGTATTAAGAAAAACATTAAATTTGTCACGCTTTCACGTTTCCACTAAATTTAGAATTAGTACATACATGTTATTGCTGTTGCCAAACAGAGGTAAACACACATTCTACGAAAAATTCACGAATACATTAAAAAAAATTTAATGTTCTGTATTTAAAAATGATAAAAATAACGTTATTCACTATCCAAATATGTTAATTGCAATAATTCGCTGTCATATTATTTTTAAAAAAATTTTATATATGTCATAAATATTATATTCAGTTCATTTAAGACAGCCACCCCATAGACTGCTGAACTCAAACTGTCTTTTATTTTAACTTTTTATTTTACTTCATGGTGTATGGGATAGGGGCCTTCTGAGCGGCCCAGGTGCCCAATTCTTATAAATAAAGAAAAAAAGAAAGTAAGTTCATTTAAGCAAACTTACTACCACTTTTTTCCTTAAGGTTTCACGAATTTGATCCAAAATTTGCAAAGCTCTAAATTTATGTCAATTTTATTTTATAAAATTTTTTACCAGCATTGAACAGCCGATCCAATTCTGAGTTCCATAAAAAGAATTCCTATGACGTTTTGCCTAAGGAAAATTTTGCTTTACACTTTTACCATACGTATATAGGAAAAGTGTACTGTAAAATTTTACCATAGGTAAAACCACACTAGGAATATCCAATGGTATTTTTTATATAGCAAATTTTTGCCATAAAATTATAGTGTGTTACAGCTTTTGATTAAATTTTTCCATAGGCTCTGACCTGATTGAAGTTCACCCATACAACTATAAATAAGAAAATTTATGCATAGGCAATAATAAACAAGGGTCATTTAATTTTAGTAGATTTTTGGGGTTTTTCACAAGAATGAGTATACCACGAGAATAATTATAATTAGAGAAATTAAGGCGAGTGATTAAGTTATTAAATAGGGGAGAGGAAGGCACATGTGAAAATTTTTTTTTTATTTCTTCATTTTTCAAAAAATATAATCAATTTCTCACAGTAAAGAAGTCCATATGTTTACATAGTCTTTTCTTTGTCTTATGGAATTTTTTGAGATTTTTCAATAAAATATTTCTTTACTTAATGATATTTTAGAAAAATGATTTCAATTGTTCACATCTGCCCCTATGGGGGGGCACATGTGAACATGCCTGGAGCACATATGAACAAGATTAAAAACAAAAAGCAATCATCATATTTAAAGAAAAAAATCTTTAAAATAACAGATATAGATACACATAATACTGAAGGGGTTGTAGCTTACTATGTGAATTTATTGGGTTTATTTGTTTATGTGAATTTATTGAATTTATTGGGTTAATTTCTTTAATTGGGCTTTTCGCAACTTCGTGTTCCTCAGGACTTGTAATGGGCCTTTTTCTTTCTTCTCTGATACTCTTTCATGCTTTTTTCTATTTTTTCATTCAAAACTTAATTTTATTAAATAAAAATTATTCTTGCATATATTGCTTTTGCAAAATAGGTTTTCTACTAAGAATAATAATATATTTTAAAAATTATCTTAAACTTATTTTTTTAACTAATAAAATATTATGTTTTTTATCATTATATAACACAAAATGTCATATATATAATATCAAATGCAATATAATGTCTTGTAATCATTATAAAACACAAAATTTTTGACCAACCATTTAATAAAAAAATTTTTAGAGAAAAAATTAACAATTAATTATGTAATTATGGAAAATTAAATAATAATAATTTCAAATGCATACATATTTTTAAATTTATAATATCATGAGGATAATAATCTTAGTACTATGTAGGGGCACATGTGAACTGTTCACATCTGCCCCAGATGTCTTGTTCATAAGTGCCCCATCATCCTTCTTAAACCTAACTTTAAAAAAAAAAGAATTTTTAGTTGAGTAAAAAGAAATAATTGTCATAAACTTACCTGAATGTTCAGATAATGGTCTGAAATAGTTCATTTTAGCTTATTAGTTAATTTATACTATGTTTTCACTTAAAGAAGCGAGTGATAAAAGTATATACAACACCAGCTGATACAAAGAAATTGTCAGAATAGAACAACAAAATGGCTCATTGTTTTGAAAGTTTTGCAGAGAGGTAGGAATACTACCATCTATTGAAAATCTTTCAAGATTTTTTATTTCAAATCATATTGGTATAACATACCATGTTCACATGTGCCCACCTCTCCCCTCTATGAGAAAAGACAATAATTATGTAAGAAAGCAAAGAATCCTTAACGACAATACCCGGAAACTTTAAATATTTATGGCAAAAATTAATTAGAAAGCAATAAAGATAGTATGAGTAATGGAAAAAAATAAAATGGAATGGAGTTACAGATTTGTTGGTTCTCTACTGTTCTTTAATCAAAAATCACTCACAACATCAAAGATTGAGTACAATATTGTAAAAAAAATTCATTATTATTGGTCTAGCCTGCGGCTGACCAAGAGGAATAAGTCAACAACAACAACAACAAAAAATTCAAAATCTAATATTTGATGTTCGTTAAATTCGCATAACATTATTGTTGCTGCGAGAGCAAATTTGGTTCTATATTATATGTTTATAAAATAGGCATTATTGTTTGTAGACAAATCATTTGTTTAAAAAAAAAAAATAAGTTAAAAAAAATTGAAAAACGTTGTGTTAAAACTAGTAGGACATTGATTAATTTCAAGAAATTTAAAACTAGATTGAGTCAAAAGTTCAAAAAAATAATAAAATGACAACAAAAAAAAAAAACCTTTATACAATTTTTGGCCTAGTAATGCACCATCATCGCGCACATGTCATGCCATTGAGTTATCAGCAGAAGAAATTTTTGAAGTTGAAATGCTGTTTTTTCATTGAAATAATCGAAAATAATTTTAAATAACTATAATTTTTTATGAGGTAAGCGAATTTTATTGATAAGTACTATAGTTTTTGATGGATTGGTTTAATTAACGTATAATTGATCTGCATAGTCGAGACTTGCATTAAAAAACGCCTCCTTCTTTCCACAACCATGTCCACTCTCTAACATGAATGATGCATGCGTTTTGCGTGTTTGCTATATGTCTACGGTGCTTCTCTAATAGCATAAGGCTATGATGTCCCGCAAAATAATGCCATTCGAATTTCTATGGTTACCATAGTTTTAAGGTATCTTACCATATAAATTTCTATAGTTGCAATAGTTTACCATAGGTATGCCTTTGGCAAATTTCCCTAATGGCTTACGACTCTAAATGTTCAAGCCCGTAGCCTTCTAACCCAACTCAGAAGACAAGGGAATTCTTGAGTGAACGATAGGCCTTCCTGGATGGCTTCTTGGTGAAACTAACCCATATGGCTCTACATGGAGAGGAAAGCTTCTAAATTCTCCCACGAAAAATTTTAAAGCAAGGGGATTCTAATCCATTATCAGTCTCTACCACTGAGGATATTTTACGTCAGCACTGTGGTGGGTGCGGGATGGGTGCAGAATTCGTATTAACCATCTACCGATGGGATTCGAACCAGGGTTACCACATTGGGAGGCAAATGTTCCGTACCTGAGCTACCGCGGCTCAACTTATGTTTGTAAATTCTTTGAAAAAGTCTTATATTATGATGTCACCAGATTTAAGGAAGTTACATTTGAGAATCTAAAATAAGGCATTAAGCTCGTAGTTTATGAAGTAGTTTGGTAGCAATACATTTTATTTAGAATAAAAAGTATATATCAATCACTTGAACGTAACACATCAATAGAACTATATTAATTTTTGGTATATTAATGTTTTGGTACATTGGTTGAAGTATCGTTAATTTCTCTATATAATATAAAATCATAATGGTCTGATACCGTTTTCCATTGTTGTCGGCGCATTTTCATTGGCCGGAAAATCAAGTGGTAGGATCCAGTTTTCCCTCATTCATTTCCATATTGTTTTGGTTGTCATCAGCATAAAATTAACAATAGTCGTAAAGGTATTCGCGATCGCAACGAACTATAGGGGGCGTTGTTGTATGTGCCGAATCCCTGCGATTTCCATATGAACAGTCATTCAGTTACACTGGAGACGTCTTTAATGTAGCATGTAGCATTGTAACGTTCCATCTTTATTGTGGCTGATTAAATTTAAAAAAGAAAAATTTTTGTTTTCTTTCTAATGCAAACGGAAAAAAAAATGGTATCTCTTTTTTTTAGAGAAGGAACATCCAGAACACATCTGTAAAATATTTGTAAATAAAGAGAAAAAAAATAGGTATATTCTTATAAGAGTTCAAACCTAATGCCTGAGAAATAGTTTCACTAAATTTAATGGTATAACATGAAAGGCCCATTTAAATTTTAACGTAAAATAAAGAATGCTTACGAAAAGAAAAGAAAAAAAAAGAACCATTCTTTTTTTGTCGCCATTTTTTAGTGTTACGAAAATGCGTCTTTGGGACTTGGCAAAAACAAAACAAGATGCAATTTTATTTTTTTAGGAGCGAAATATTTTATGGAGTGAAATATATCGAAAATGTACCAAAGTCCATAGCATGAAACTTTATCTTAGTAAACGTCCGTTTAGGAAATGTTATTTCATTTTGAATCTTATTTATTAGAGTTCATAATGGCTATAGAATCAGGTGAGAGAAAAGTTTGTTTTGAATCTATGCTAAACTCTATATCGGCCCATTTTCCACCGAAATCCGATTGACTACTTTGATTTTAAACAAAGTGCTTCATTTTAAGATTTTTTCCAAAAATTTTAAGTGTAGATTGGAAGCACTAAAAATCTGCCAAATCTGTAGCTGTGGTTAATACGTAAGTACCGAATTTTTCTTCCATACTTTTCTGAATCATATTACTTCAAATATTAGAATATGCAAGAAGTATACATACCATAATTTAATACCATTTAATTTTTCAAAAAAAGTATTTTGACAACAATTTTATCAAAAAATTATAAACTAAAAAGCGTAAAATAAAGAATTCTTAGGATAAAAACGATTTTAAAAATTCCTCATTTTTCAATAAAAACTTTCGTATTGTTTTTTTTTATAATTCTTATAGTATTTAATCAGACGTAAAAAAAATATTTTGTTGAGAACGATCATCAAGTAAGAAAAAAAATTATTTACAAGCAAATTTTTTATTATAAAAATCATAACACTTACCTGATTTATAAGTCCGGAGAATTCCAAAATGATATGTTCTTTGCTTGAAAACTTTATTCTCAAATAATATATACATAGTTTATCCCTTCATTACTTTTAGGTAACATACCACACATCAAAATTTTATAAATGTAAGATCTCGATATGAATTTTATATGTAGCTTAAAAACAGAATAGCTGAATTCTAGTTGAAATTCTTTCAAAACTAAAAAACACTTACCAAGAAAACGATAAAAAATTTATTTATAATCAGCACATAAGATACTTTTTCAAGTAATTCGGATTATTCTTTATTGTTGTTTTCTGAATTATGTAGATACAGATATATATACAATTCTATGGAGAAGAAGAATATTCTCTAACTATTACAGTTGTGTATGGAATTCATTGGAACACATTTATTCATTGGAATGACGAAAGCAATGTTGACTTCATTTTAACTTGTAATGAATTGAAGACAGAAAAATTATTTTACCGCAATACACACATCTGTAACAGCAAGTGATCATGAAATCATGTTATGTTGTTGGTAATAGAAAGGTAAAAATTATTGAGAAGTTGTTCTTCATTTGCTTGGCGTGTTCTGCTTCAATGTTTGGCATGTTCTGATTTGTTTTTTCAAGAAGTTTTACCTTTTCTTTAGAGAAATTTTGCTTCCTATTTGCTGCTAAGAAAATGGCGTCCGTCATTGCCAATGGTTATGTGGGAACTAATGCCCGATATTTAGAGTCTCCCGCTAGATGGCGTATCGAGTGTTGCGATCGCGAATAGGGGACGTTGTTGTATGAGACGAATACCTGCGATTTCTATATGAACAATTATTCAGTTACACTGGAGACGTCTTTGATGTAGCGTGTAGCATTGTAACGTTCCATCTTTATTGTGGCTGATAAAATTTAAAAAAGAAAAATTTTTGATATTCTTTCTTATGCAAATGAAAACAAAATGGCATCTCTTTTTTTTAGAGAAGGAACATCCAGAACACATCGGAAAAATATTTGTAAATAAAGAGAAAAATATAGGTTTATTCTTATAAGAGTTCAAACCTAATGCCTGAGAAATAGTTTTACTAAATTTAATGGTATAACATGAAAGGCCAATTTAAATTTTACATTCCATAGTTTTAAGAATCATTTTACTTCAAAAATTAAAATGAAAAAAAAAATTAGGACGTAAAGCCTCATAATTTTATATAATTTAACTTTGTAAACAAAGTTTTTTTGACAACTATATCAAAAAATTTTAAGTTTCAATAAAAATCATTATTTTGTAACTAAAAAACGTAAAATAAAGAATGTTTACGAAACAAAAAAAAAAAAAAAAAAAAAAATATTCTTTTTTTGTCGCCATTTTTTAGTGTTACGAAAATGCGTCTTTGGAACTTGCCAAAAACGAAACAAGATGCAATTTTATTTTTTCAGGAGCGAAATATTTTATGGAGTGAAATATAACGAAAATGTACCAATGTCCATAACATGAAACTTTATCTTAGTAAACGTCCGTTTTGGAAATGTTATTTCATTTTGAATCTTATTTATTAGAGTTCATAAGGCTATAGAATCAGGAGAGAGAAAAGTTTGTTTTGAATCTATGCTAAACTCTATATCGGCCCATTTTCCACCGAAATTCGATTGACTACTTTGATTTTAAACAAAGTGCTTCATTTTAAGATTTTTTCCAAAAATTTTAAGTGTAGATTGGCGGCATTTAAAAATCTACCAAATATGTAGCTGTGGTTAATACGTAAGTACCGAATTTTTCTTCAAAACTTTTCTGAGTCATATTAAATCAAATATTAGAATATGTAAGAAGTATACATGAACACATAATTTATTACTATTTAATTTTTCAAAAAAGGTTTTTTGACAACAATTTTATCAAAAAATTATAAACTAAAAAACGTAAAATAAAGAATTCTTAGGATAAAAACGATTTTTAAAGTTCCTCATTTTTCAATAAAAATTTTCGTATTGTTTCTTTTTTTTAATTCTTATAGTATTTAATCAGACGTAAAAAACCATTTTGAAGAGAACGATCATCAAGTAAGAAAAAAAATTATTTACAAGCAAATTTTTTTGTATAAAAATCATAACACTTACCTGTTTTATAAATCCGCAGAATTTCAAATCAAATGTTCTTCGTTTGAAAATTTTATTTTCAAATAATATATACATAGATTATCCCTTCATTACTTTTAGATAACATACCACACATCAAAATTTTATAATTGTAAGATCTCGATATGAATTAGAATATGTAGCTTAAAAACAGAATAGCTGAATTCTACTTGAAATTATTCTTTTAAAACTAAAAAATACTTGCCAAAAAAACGATAATTTTTTTTTTTTTAATAATCAGCACAAATGAAACTATTTCAAGTTGTTCGGATGATTCTTTATTGTTGTTTTCCGAATTATATAGATACAGAAATATATAATATTCTATGAAGAAGAAGAATATTATATAACTATTACAGATCTGGATGGAATTCATTGGAACACATTTATTCATTGGAATGACGAAAGCAATGTTGACTTCATTTTAACTTGTAACGAATTGAAGACAGAAAAATTATTTTACCGCAATACACGCATCTGTAACAGCAAGTGATCATGAAATCATGTTATGTTGTTGGTAATAGAAAGGTAAAAATTATTGAGAAGATGTTCTTCAAATGCTTGGCGTGTTCTGCTTCAATGTTTGGCATATTCTGATTATTTTTTCAAGAAGTCTTGCCTTTTCTTAAGAGAAATTTTGCTTCCTTTTTGATGCTAAGAAAATGGCGTCCGTCATTGCCAATGGTTATGTGGGAACTAATGCACGATATTTTCAGGCTCCCGCTAGATGGCGTACTCAACCGTTGCGATCGCGAATTGTTTTTCTTTAAATATTTTTGCATCCCTAATTTAAACTTATTTTCCAGTACTGCTATCATTAGCGAGAATAATAAATTAGGGTTGTGAACTCATCAAATTTGTTTGAACAATATAATGTTATAAGAATATAAATGTTATTTTAAAAAATTATTACTTCGAAAAATCACTTCCGTTCACCAAGAGATCCAAATGTTTATAATACTAATAAATAGTAATATTTGGACGTGGGAAGTAGAGGCACAAGAGTAAGTAAACAGAATTCCTTTTAGTACATATATGTTAAGTGAATCATTTTAACATATGTAGAAAAACTGTTTTCTGCCAAGAAAAGACAATTATTAGGAAGCAATCATCGGGGTTGGTGAGCAGCAGCGAACAGGGGGCTCAGCCCCCTAGTTAAGTAATATAAAAATTTAAGTTGATATAACTATCTTAAGGAATTTAATAATTAAGAATATAAAATCTAAGGTTATAAAATTTTAGATAAGGTGGTGCACATGTAAGATCAAATATCAATTAATCTTATGTTTGCTGTAAATAAATAGCACCTTAAATAGCCGTGGAAATTATATGAATAATTGATAAAATATTATCATTATTGTACCACATGGTACCCTACAAACATTTAGTATAAGTTAGACTTATTACCACACGTGGTAGTATTGAAAAAAAAGAATCGATAGTGTAATACAATTACGAAATGCAATTCTCTAGAAAAGAAAGTATTTTAAATAAATAAAGCTATAGCTGAAAATGAAAAGAGAAAACATTATAATAACTCAATGGAAGACTGACACAAAATCATACTTACAAATGAGAATTTTATTTTTTCCTTGGTTAAATAATCAGCATCAAAAAATATGTAAAATGAAATTCAAATTAACATTTTAAATCATCGTGGTACTAAAATACACTGCCCACTACATACTACAAATATTAAATTAGTGTCAAAGACACTAATAAAAGGATGGATCCAGATTTTTAAAATCCAACTATCGCATACAAAAATTCAGCCCTCCATCCTAAAAAAATACAAGAGCGTGAGGGCAGAAGCCTCCTCACCCTAAAAGCTTCAATCACCTTCTGCCGCTTAAAAGTAACGGTCAAAAAGAACCCTTTAAAAACCAGTTGCCATCTTCTTTAAAGAAAAAGTCAAATCACCTCTTACCTCTTAGTAGCCCTGAGTATTCCTTCGGCCATGTGGGTGAGAGTACATAAATGGCTCTGCTTTCCTTTACATGGTTATGTGGTTCACACTTCTTGCAGCTGTATAGGCTTATTGTGCAGACTATAACATATAGAGTTCGTGCTGTAGTAGAAAAGACTATTGGATATTGATGTTAAATTATTGGAAGCATCGATTCACTGTGCTAATTACATAATAAAGAGTCCATATCATAAACTATTGGATAAAGGTGTTACAATTAAGTTGTAACACACTATTTGCAGGATGGGTAGAAAAAAGTCACAGGCCACCGTCACCGTGATAAATTTATGACGATGATCACAAACTTACGTCATAATTGCAAATTTTTGTTGTACTTTAGACTAATTTTCCTTACTTTAATTCTCTTTTTTGAAATGTATGATAGAATTCATTTGCGAAACTTTATATTAATAAACAAACATATAATGAATTTTTCCTAGATTTTCTGAATTATTACATTCTGTTTAAAAAAATAAATAAATAAACACTTAAAATTGGTTCAAAATGCACGGGTTTCTCTTATATTATTTAAATTTTCTTTTCCAACTGTAAATAAAATTTTATTATTCTATCTCTTTCAGAAATGATCCCAATGTCTTATTCCTTACCTATGAAGAGCTCAAACAAGACATAGATAGCGCTATTTTGAAAATGGCTTCATTCATTGATGATGAAAAGTACGCTGAACTTATCAGAAGAAATCCTGACATTTTGAGCAATATCAAGAAGCACAGCAGTATGGAGGAAATGAAAGAATTCATGACGAAGTCCATAGGAGGCATGGCTACCATGAAACCGGAGGATTTAATGAACATAAAAGTTCCAGACGTCATAAAAAATCTTTTTGCGGAACAAATGTGTACGATGAAATCTCGTGATGTCGCTGAGAAATTCGGGCAACATATGGGTCAGTTCTTTAGAAAAGGTGTCACTGGAGATTGGAGGAATCACTTCTCTGATGATCAAAGCCGTCGTCTTGACGAGAAATTTGCTGAACGAACAAAAAATACTGACATTCCAAGTTTGTGGAAGAATTTCATGTAAAGCTTTTGAACGAAATTGTCTATTGACATATTTTTATATCATAACAAACTTTTTGAGCATGAGATATAAATGTCTCAAAATGAGTCTTTGAAAAACCAAAAAGTGTAAAATAATTTTTAAACAAAAAAGTCATAAATTTATGATCATCTTTTGAGGATAGATTTTATCTTTAGCTGCCCATTTGTTTTAAAAACTTTACATCAGTTTACGAAATATCCAATCAGTCAATCAATATATATATATATATATATATATATATATATATATATATATATATATATATATATATATATATATATATATATATATATATATATATATATATATATATATGGGTGAATCTCAGGAATCATTAATCGAATTCGATCTATTCTCTAGGTTGTCCGTTGTCCAGACCGTAACCCTGTCAAACTGTAACCTCAGAATTAATTAATTGAATTTAACTTAATAAGGGCATCAAAATTTTCGATGTTCACGATTATTTTCTGATATTTTTTTTCAAACAATTCTGGATGTGTAAAAATAGTGTGCCTATTATTTTTTATTATTTTTTTTATTATCAAAAGTTAAAGGTTTTAGAGATCTGTATATCTATATATATATATATTACAGTTTTGCCATATTTTGTTATTCCTAGAAAATGTTTCAATGAGGCTTCTGTATTACATAAGATATACCATGTTACTGTTTTCCATAAATTGCTCTTGAAGTATATAATATTGAAAGTATATAAAACTTAATAAATCCTGTAAATACAAGCGTTTAAAATTTGTGAAGGAAACTTTTTCCAGCTGTAGTAAAATTTCAGATTCAATATTAGATTTTGTGAAATTTGATTTAAAATTATTCTTCGCAGCAAGACTCAGAAATATTATAAGCTCGTACACATTAAAAGGCTAGGATTCAAACAGTGATCATTTTTAGGTGCTGACAATATTGAAAAAAATCCCTAGTATTATTTTACTGCAGGTGGGAAAACCTTTTTTAAAAGCATTCAATTTAGTTAGTAAGAAAATATATATCAACTTACATAGCAGTAATAATTGTATACCATTCCATACCTGCCAACTTTTACGCATTTGGCGTAAAATTTTATTTCTATATTTAAAGTGGTAGTAAAATGTATGATTTCTATACATTCCTTGTATTTATAAACTTAATTTATAATCTTTTTGACCACCACTATTTTTAAAAAAATTAAACATATATATTAATATGTAATACTATTGAAATATTTCACTTAAGTTTCCTCATAATATTAAGTATGTTTCTGCCAAAAATTGTAATTTAAATTCCATTTTACTACCACTGGAGAAAATTATCCTCGACAGGATCAAAAGTTGGCATGTATGCCATTCTCTGAAAATTGAAGAAAAAATTATGTTTTTATCTGTACGTTTTTAAAAAATATATATTAAAATCTTTATATCTATTAAAATCTTTCAAAAATAAATAAAACATCAGTTAGCACATGAAAAGTAAACTGGCTGGAAAGAAAAGAAAATTGAATGGAAGTTAACAATTTCAAACAAACAATTTCAATGCATTACGTTGACATATTACAATTAAAGAATCCATATTTACTAAAATTTTTTAAGCTTATTATTAGTACTACTTAATAAACTCATTAGTTTTTAACGTAATATTTTGTACTCGTATTAATTTAGCATGTCTCAATTCAAAACTCTTACTATGATATCCTTAAGAGCAAGTTCAGTGTTGGGCTTGCAGTATTTTTGACAGTTATTAAAGAAATTAGAAGCTAATAAGTTGAATTTATAATAGGCAATTTATTTCTAAATGAAAAGACATTTTTGAAGAAAAAAAACTCTTACTAAATCATACAATTTTCAGCTATCTTCCACATTTAACTTTCAATAATTTCGGAAGAGGAATCAGTACAATTTAATAGCATTTAAAAAAGAATCTATAACTTCGCTACTTTCATTACACGTGTGAAACTACATAAACTAGCATTACATGCAATGGTCCCAGTATCCAACTGGAAAAAATTAAATAATGGGAATAAAATTGGGAAAAGTTAGATATTCATGGATTAAGCAAATTATTCTATCGCCTTCTATATCAGAAATACTCCACACGGATTTTTTTTAGTTTGAGCAGACTATTTTCCAGGCTGAACGCCAGGCTAATTTTACATGGCTTGCCCGTCAGCCAAACAGTAAATAACTACAAATTAAATTTGACAAATTTTGCTAGTTTTTTAAAAGGTTTAGCATGACATCAGAGATGTCAACTTGCTCATGACAGCAAATAAATATTTTAAAGTGGTAGTTTATGAATTGTGATTCTTGATTTAATAAATTCAATTTAGTAGAAACACCACTATTTCTAAATAATTCGTATGATTATATAATTCATCACTTTATAATAGCAATGTCATGCTATAACTTATAAAAAGCAAGCAAAAAAAGTCAAATATTTGCAAAATTTAGTTAGCAGTTATTTACCGTTTTTTTAACGATTTTGGCGTATTCGGAGCTGTTGGCATCTCTGTGACATATCTGAAAAAAGTGGTGAATTATATAAGGCTATACGAATTGTTTAGAAATAGTGGTGGACAAAAATCTACTAAATTGAAATTATTAAACCAAGAATCACAATTCATAAACTACCACTTGAAAATATTTATTCGCTGTCCGGAGCAAGTTGACATCTCTGTGTTTATAAATAAAACTATTTATAAACACAGAGATGTCAATTTATATTGCATAAATTTCTTCAAACCATTTTAGTAACGATAATAATATAAAACAATTAAAAATTTACTCGAATTATGTGTTTCTAAAAATCTTGGCTTCGCCGGTCACCTCCGTGTAACTGCGAACAATCTCAGTGTCGGTCACCGGTGACTCCCATGGCATTCAATGTGTTAAAAAGTTAATTAGTTATGCGCATTAACCAAACTTCCATTACAAAAGTGCCTGAAAAGAAATTCAGCTTACCATAATATTCCTATATTTATTGAATTAATATTTGGTGGTTAACAAAAAAGTAAGGCAAACCAATTATATTCATTAATCAAACTGTTTTAAAGGCATATATTTACGAACACTTTCTTGTTTTAACAGATTTTCAATTGAACGGCTATAGCGTAAACTGGTTTACTTGCACAGTGGTCTGATCGGACAACATTTAAGAAACCGTGTGATGGCTTTCAGTTATAGGAGACGATGGGTACAAAAATGCCGACTTGCTCAGCTTTGTAAAAAAGTATTTTCAAATGGTAATGAAATCTAAGTTATTTTCAGTCTAGTACTTTATATTTTAAGTAAATTTTTCCACCACTAAATATCGAAACTTCTACGTGCGAAATGCAACTTTATTGCAGCTATCTCGTGGTTGCTCTCTTAAGGAGTAGATTTAATTATTCCACAAATTTTAATATTTAACTCGCTACCAAATCAGCGATGCAAAATGCTCCATTTTCTGCAGAAACTTTTATAAATTGGTAGCTAATTAAATAATAAAAATTGTATAATAAGAATAATTATGCTTACCTATTAAGCCTTTCGCGCCGACTATCACAAATACGTGTCAGCATAAAACCGTATCAATCAGGGTAAAAATATAAAACTGGTAACTAGTAGTTCTTTATCAGTTTATTTGTGGGCGGGGTTATAATTGTTTCATTTAATTAATTCAACATTACTTTAGTTCAAAATAAAATTATTTAGTTACACTTTAAACTAACATTGATTATATTTTTCACCATTCAGTTGCGCTTCGGCGATTTATTATTTATTCCCAATCAGATGAATTAGTTAGAGCACCTCGCGTAGCTGATGATAAGATAACCACCACATATGAGATGAGTTGATAATATCTATGATTAAACTAACAATAATTAAAGTAAAAGCAAAGTAATTCTGTCAAATTTAGCAACGCCTACATTTAAGCTACCGTTTTTTATTTATTTACATCCTGATTCTGATTTTTTGCGAATGCTTTTATGAATCCCCCGTCCCCAAGGGGTTAAAAGAGTAACCATGACAAAAAATTAATAAAGTTGCATTTCATATGTTACTTTGATACATAGCAGTGGAAAAATTACTTAATAAATGAAAAATACTTAACTAAAAATAACTTAAATTTCGTTACCTCGAAAAGATTCTTTTTTACAAAACGGTGCAAATTGGCATCTGTGCCTGTTTATTAAATCATTTGAGGAAAGTGGAGCAGTTGGCCTCCGCGTGGTTCAAAATATTTAGTTCTAAAAATATCATGTTATGACTGCAAACTGTAGAACTTATTTCAAGAAATAAAAGAAATTACATGATCTACAGGCATACACTTGCGAACTCTTTCAATTTTACCAGAAGATTTTACTTTTACATCTCATATGGTAGCAAAATTAATAGAATCAGATTTTATTCTTCATTAAATACTGCTTAAAATGATTTTGACGACCATTACATTTGAATAATTTAAACATATAGGCTTGCCAGCTCTCTGTTAGTGTTTTAAATTGTTAGATAAATTCGTAAGAAGATACAATCTTAATTACATTATCATTACTTTACCACTAGGAAAACACTTTTTTTTTTGGTAAACGTGAAAGTTGGCAGGTATGCAGTCAAAATTCCCAAAAAGAGGAAACTTGAAACTATTGAAAATAAAGTACTGAGGGTGATTCTTGGAGTACCCTAGTTTATCATCATGAACGACCCTAGAAAAGACCTAAAGTTTGGTAATATAAATGAACACATATCAAAACTAAGCGCCTCTTTTTTCGATGGACAAGGATTCCTTCAGCTTCGAATTAATCAAAGACAATATGAAAGAAAGCCCAAGCACTGTGTTTTTCTTTTCGGTCGTGGTACTTTAAATTCTGTAAATAATGTAAACATTCTATTAGCTCTATCTCACTATATAACCCTTATACAGTGCTCAAAATAAATAAAAAATATCACCCCGAATAACTTTTGCTCTAAAAATCGAATTTTCACAAACTAAGTGTTAATCTTAATGGTTTCTGAGATTGATCTCAAATATGCTAATTAGTTAGTGCTATCTAGAAATTAAATTACGAAACCAGACATAAAAATGTACTTTCTCTGAATAAACATTTATTATTTTATATATTTAGATTTCTGATCCTTAAATTACGGGGGGAGGATAGTCGCAATTTAGAAAGTGGGGTCTTTATAATTAAGTCAGGAGGGCGGATGAAAATTCGGTCCCCTTAATATGCCATTTCACTTCCTGCGTTTTCGATCATATCTTTAAAACTAATTGCAAAATTGAAAACAGAAATTGCCCCCTACCATGAAAATCATTCACCCAAAGATAGTTTCATGCAAAAAATAGTTTTTAATAATTATTTTTTAATATTTAAATTTATAATGAACGAAAAAATTTTGAATTATGAGTTATAATTTTTGATACCACATTGATCTACATGTTTTTTAACTGTGAAATCAAAAATTTTGAGTTTGTTTTACTTAGTAGAAGTCGAAAAAATTAAAATTAATGAAATTTTACTAATTATTTAGAGGCAAAGAAAAAAATATTTAAATAAAGCGATTAATCCCTAACTGCGTTTACTTTCAAGAAAGTTGACTTACTCGCGTAAATTTCATTCAGGAGTATTCGTTATTTTGATTAGATACTTCTTTTTTTAAATTTAAAATACTGTGTTTCTTTTTAAGTAGTCTGGTAAATTAAAGCTTGGTCAATGACAAAACTTTAGGAAAATTGTATCACAATATTTGAGAGGAAGATTTTGCGGAGTATACTTGGTGGTGTAAATGAAAACAATAACTGGAGAAGGAGATTTAACTTTGAACTGTACAAGATTTGTAAACAACCTGATATTATTAAATACAAAAAAAAAATCGAATGAATTGGATATCCCACGTGATTCGAATGAGTGATGACAATACAATAAAAAAGATATTGTTTTTTAGACTCACTGGAACAAGATAGCAGGGTAGGCCGTGGTTGAGATGGGATGATTTGGCGGATTCTTATTTTCTTGCAATTAATGTAAAGAAGTCGAAATTAAAGATAAAATATAGCAATAGGTCACATGAAAGAGTTCTTTGTGAACCGTATCAGTTTAATAGTTTGTATCTAGACTGTCTTTTTTTTTTTTTTTTTTTTTTTTTGAGTTCCTTTGTTTCTTATCGCGATTTGATAAAAATATTGATAAAAATATTAATATAAGATAAAAATATTGTATATAAAAAAATCATGCGTATCAGTGACTTCATTTAATAAATATGATTTAAACAGACTTTGCCTTATCAATGCTGTTAAATAATTCAAACGCATAAATTAAATGCTGCTTTGCTTCATTAAATATAATATTACACCACAGTGAGTAGATAATCAACAAGCGGTGAGATAATTTTGTTTCCGGACAAAAAAAAGACACAAAAGCTTATTTGGTTTCTGTTAAATAAGGGTGAGAAAAGATATCTAGAAGATATAATCTCGATTCACGGGACATCAAGTTAAAATTTTTAAAGTATTCTCGGCATTTACTGCTTGTTTGTATTTGTCAGCAACAAACATGTCTGACAATTCCGTGCATTATGTTGATGGCATTCCGATCCCTGCTATGTTTCCAGCTGATAAATTCCGTTCTGCACTTACATATAAAGCAAATCCAAACGATCTTTTCCTCGTGACTTATCCAAAGTGTGGAACAACATGGACAGCACAAATACTTCTACTTCTATTCCAGAAAGGAGAACCATTGAGAGGCATGGATTTAGAAAAGACACCCTTTTTAGAAATGGCAGGTAACAGACTTTTTATTATAACGTTATCCAAAATGCATATGCAGATATCTAGTCCTACTGTTTTGATATTATTGGGCACCTGGGCCGCGAAGCGGGGGCCGCTTCGCGGCCCAGGTGCCCAATAATGAGCCAGGTGCCTCATATCCCATTCATCTGGAATTTTAACACAGTTTTGGTTGAGCATTGAGGTAAGCAGGCAGTGGAGTTGCTTTTATGAAAGTTTCAAACACTTTGCTTGAATAATTAAAAAGGAATCAAAAATAAAATAAGCAGCTTGCTCTAAACTGTGTTTGTTTGATTTTGGAGTTGTTCAGAACTGTATCAGCATGAGGAAAAGTTATTTTCAGAAAGGTTGATGAAATTATTTGTTTTGATAGTTATGATATGAGGCGTCGGAGGTGAAATGTGCAGCTATTGGTCTGTAGTTTTAATCTTTGATATAATTTTCAAATTTAAAGACTTCATTAAAATTTGCTGTTTTACATTCTATGGCTTTATCGAAAAAATCTGCGTTTAGCTTGTATATATGTTGTGATAGAGTTGGTAATTTGAGGTCTATATGTATATTGGTATTTCGTATGAACCATCTTGCACTGGTTATTTTTCTAAGGATCTTGTTTTGGTATTGGTTTAATTTCTTCAGTAGATGTTGAGGTATCGTTGTCCAGGCAGGTGAGGCATAGGTGAGTATTGGGCGGATCAATGCTGTATATAGTAGCTTCTTTAATTTAAGTGACATATTCTGATTATATATTAATGGTTGTATGGCTATTATTGCTGCATTTGCTTTATCTATTGTGCTTTTGATATGATCATTCCAGGTGAGATTGCTATTGATTATAAGGCCAAGATAATTTGCATTTTTAACTATTGGTATTGGTATATTGAACATTTTTGGTTGAAGTTGTGGAAGTATTTTAATTCTTCTTTTTTGTATAATTAATATTTGTGATTTTCCAGCGTTTACTGCAGTTTTCCATTTAAAGCACCAGTCTTCGATTTCGTATATATGTTCTTGTAGTTTCTGAAGAGCATGATTTGGGTTTCAGGATTTAATAATAACACCGGTGTCATCTGCGTAATAGGCTGTTATGCTATTACAATCGGCTTTGTTTATAGGAAAATCATAAGTGTATAATATGTATAAAATCGGTCCCAGAATGCTGCCCTGAGGTACTCCGGCTGTGATGTTTCTTTTTGTCGATTTTTTGTTTTTGATGGTGACTTGAAATGTTCTATCAGAAAGATAGCAGGATTGGAGTTTGATAATACCGGTTGGAAAATTTAGCTGTATGAGTTTATATATTGTGCCAGTATGCCATACTTTATCAAATGCTTTGGATATGTCGATCATCAGGAAGGCTATTGTTTCCTTATTTATGATTGCTCTGCCAGTATAGTCTATTATTCGGAGTAACTGTTTGGTGGTATCTAGTTTTTGTCGGAATCCACATATGCAGATATACCAACTCTGTACAACTATGTATATGCCAAAAATATGTTTTCTAGTGGTAGCCTGGAGTTTCAATTATTATTATAGTATATATATATATATATATATATATATATATATATATATATATATATATATATATATATATATATATATATATATATATATATATATATATATATATATATATATATATATATATACAGTCATTAAGAGCGGTCGTTATGGAACACTGTATATTAGACACAGAAAAATTAAAAATTATTTTCTAAGTAAACTGATTCTGTGGGTCCATTATCTGGTTTGGTCCGTTAAACTTTTTTAAAATTAAAAGTAGGTGTCCTGGGTTGCTACTTATTCAGTAAAGTTTTTTTTAACAAAAAAATGTGGTGGAGTTAATGATTATGACGTAAAAAATAATATTATTGTATGACCTGCATATATGCACGATCCACCCCCTAAATATTAAAATCCTAAAGCAGAGAAAAAACGAATGCTTAATCGGAACCCGACATGGCATCATTTGTACAACCTTCAAACAAAACAAGTACGGCAAAATTTTGTTTGGTTCTTCAGAATAAAAAATTAAGAAATCTCATGGTTTCATATAAATATAATCTTTAATAAAACATCTTAATTCTAGTGTGTAAAAGAAGGATCAGCCAGTTTTAGTTAGGGAATATGGCTGTTGCTTTCTTGTTGTTGATAATGCACAATACGCTGTCGTCAATAAAAACTGACCCTCAGCAGCTTTCACGAGAACTTATCTAGGCACAAGACTAGCTTGCGAACAGTTAATATGGCTATTAGAATAGATCGCTAATAATGGAAATGTTTAAGTTGATGTCACGTCACATATCCACACGATTTTTATTATATACTGTATATAACCGTTTTATCTTTTTGTAATTTTATCTGATTTATTCATGTTTTGCACCTGTTCCGTCATGTTTTATCCTTTTTTTTATATTACATCTGATTTTATTCACTTTTGAATGTGTCAGTTATATCGCGATCAGCTTTATCAATTTTATGTGTTTTAAAATGAAAAATTGCAGCATGCAATTTAGTTCTGATTTGTTATGAAATCATGGTTTGGTGCAGCATGCCCTTTTGTGAACTTCAATCAATCAATCAATTATTTAATACAATCAACCATTGAAAAATCAGTATTGATCTATGAATTATAAGTAAGAACTAGTAGCAATGTGTTTATATAGGAATGGGAATAAGAATCATCTATAGGTATAGTGCAAACAGCTGAATGCCATTCAGAATCACAAAGTTACAGCCCAATTAATAGATTGAAAGATATAGTTCAGCCTCTAGTTTGGACATCTCCTTAGTGATGCGGGGTTAGTCGTTTCTCTTTGGCATTGTAGGAAAAGTCATTTCTTCATTTTTTTTCCCATTAGAGAAAATTTTAATCTCATTTCCACAGTAACAGGCAGCTTCAGACGTTTTATCGGGAGGAGTTCTCGTAAATAATTGAATATACCTACCCACTTTACATCATCTATATAGGAAGGGATGGTTCTTGAACCTTCTATATAAGAACCAACTAGAAACTAAGATAATTGGGAATGTTGTATCAAATCAAGCGCCCATCTAGGAAGCAGTTTTCAACATTACTAGTCTCTGGTTTTTTTTTTATTATCAGCATTGATTGTTTCGTTCATCTTAACCTCTTTCACTGGTATTGTGATGTCGAAATAGTTATAATAAACACCAGTTTCATTTTAGAATTACGATTACTGCCCACGACATCGATAGAAATATAACAACAAAATGACTGATATTCATCACTCCAGTTGCAATATTCTGGATTACCATTACTTGTGAAATAAGCAAAACCACACAGACGTGTCTATTCATAAGCAGGTTGTGTTCATTTTTCTATGAATCCAAATACATTCATTATTTACATTAATAATAATGTCGTAAATAGAGTTCACAAGTAAATATATTCAAATGATTTTCCATAAAGTTCAGCAATTACAGCAAAAGAAACTTTATCAAATGTGAATATTTGGTGATATACACGTGTTAGTAATAGCGTATATAAGAGTTGTTTCACAACGTAACACTACTCTTAAAACAGTAAAAAATTCACGAACTATTATCTTTTGCTGTAACTGGATGTCGTTCAATTTAAAATAATGTGTACGGTATTCAGTCATCCCATATTATAGTAGGTATGTTCTGCGCAACTCAGTTTTACAGAACAATCACAGTTCTCACCAGAGATTGCGCAGAACACGCGTGCGTTACTTGCGGGATGCTACATGGAAGTGCTGAATTTTTCTAATAATATGGAATTTAAAAGAATTCTTACAAATTATTTTAACATAAAAATTTTCATGCACAGGAGCAAAAAGAATAGAAATTATGTCAAGACCAGGGATAATCAAGTCACATTTCCCATTTCATCTCATACCTTGGTCGAAAGATGCCAAATACATCTACGTCGCCAGGAATCCGAAAGACTGTTGCGTGTCATTCTTCCATTACTCCAAGCATATACCAGGAGATAACATCGAAAGCACTTTTGACCAGTTTTTTGAATATTTCATGGCAGGATTACCGGAGGCCGTCTATTTCGGAGATTATTTTGACCACGTGCTGTCCTGGTACTCTCACAGGTTTGTATTAAGTGTTCACTTGTTATCCTTTTAGTTATTAAGTTTCCACAGATTAAAGAAAATATATTATTTTTATTCTTCCATCAAATCTGGACATTCTTTAACCAAAAACATTATTATTTGACCATTGTTGTCGAGTTAAAAAGAAAGCCGTAATACTATAACAATACTCGAACTTACGACCAGTTGACTACTGTATCCATAGCTTGTACGAAGCTTGTTCTATTATTTGCTATACGAAACTATAATCTGCAACATTTCCACGGGCTACACGACACATTTTTATTATAATCTGCGACATTTCCAAGTGATCACGACAGATTTTAAAATAATCTGCTGTATTTCCATGTCCTACGTGACACTTTTCATAATAATCTGCTGTATTTCCATGTCCTACGTGACACTTTTCATAATAATCTGCTGTATTTCCATGTCCTACGTGACACTTTTCATAATAATCTGCTGTATTTCCACGTCCTACGTGACACTTTTCATAATAACCTGCTGTATTTCCATGTCCTACGTGACACTTTTCATAATAATCTGCTGTATTTCCACGTCCTACGTGACACTTTTCATAATAATCTGCTGTATTTCCACGTCCTACGTGACACTTAGCTCTCATTACAATAAAGATGTATAAACGTCCCCACCACTAAATAGAACAAGTTTGTAAGAGAATGCATTTTCTTGGGAATAAGGGTTATGTTTCATAATTACTACTTTGAAAATTATTTAAAATTGTAATAAACAATTTGTATTAAATTCTAGAAAATTGATTTTAAAATATTGAGCTCATTTACAAATAGGTAACCACAGCTAGTCAAAAATATTGTCTTTTTACCAAAATGTGCACATATAAAGCCCAACTCGCAGAAAAACTGATGGGCTTCTTTTTTCGCGAGAAATAGTGATAAGATATCCAATGTTTCTTCCAATTTTAAATATCTTTCTAGTCGTATGGTGGGTAAAGTCTCATCGTTCAAAACTTGAACCGGGTTCGACTCCCCATAGTAAAGCTAAACTTAAAACAAACTTAACTGTTATGTATCAAATAATAACCATATTCTTAACTAGATTGTAGTAAAACAATGTTGTTTCCAATCCGTAGGCTTTATATTAACAATGACGAAGTGGTATAAAGTGCTTCCTGATAGATTCCTAGAAATGTAGCTTGGCAATATTTTTCTTTCTATTCCTAATGCTATGAACGCTAAAATAGACATTCAGAAAATTGTTAAATAAACTTTGTTTTAGAAAAAAAAATGTTTTTACAACACATAGTTTATCATACAGCAGGGATTCCACAGGCGACTAAAAATATAAAAAGTGGTAGAAACTCAATTTTTTTTCCATTTATTTTAAATCTCTTTAATAATTCAATCATAACTACTATGACTTACATTTCAAATTATTAACAGCCGCCCGGGGCAGTCCTGTATAGAGATGCCAAATATATATAAATCTCAAGTTTGATTTTTTTGTCGCTTACGTTGATTTTTCTTTTGCACGGCAGTATAATTAGTATTTGTAAAAATAATATAATATCTGGTTTATATTTCACATAAAAGAACAAACTATTTGAAAACTCGTGAAAATTTATTTAAAATTCAACACATGCAGAAACAATTCAATTTCGATTACAATAACAGACATTGGGATTCAGGAACATTGGAATTGGAAACATGTTTTCTTCAAAAACTTCAATCTATAGACCAACTGTAACAAACTAAATCTAACTTTAAAAACTCGTGAAATTTTATTTAAAATTCAACACAGTATCAAACATAAACAATTCAATTTCGATTACAATAACAGACATTGGAATTCAGGAACATTGGTTTTGGAAACATGCTTTCTTCAAAAATTTCAATTTATAGACCAACAGTAACAAACTAAGTCCAGCTTTGTCCATAAAGGCTGCCTGACTGGTTAGAATGCATTTTCTCCGGTTGTGTTTTAGTAGTTTGAAAATCACTTTAATGGGTCATTCTCAGATATTGGTCAAAAAACAAAATTTATTGTTTTAATACCTGATGCATGATTAATGCAAGTAATTATGTCTATAACAGGGTTCGCATGGTTCTTAAAAGCTTAAAAAGTGGTAGCAAAATTAAAAATATAAAATGTTTTTTTTTTATAGTTTTATATAGACCACTATGCTTAATATTTACAAATCATATAATTAATTTTTTTTTTTTAATTCTAAGATGAAAACTAATGAGAAAGAAGTTTGAAACTATTGGAAGTTATTAGAACATTAATAAAACTTTTACATTATCTAAGAACCATGCGAGCCATGGTCTATAATGAAAAATCTATTAGTATAGTTCGCTTATGTCTTATAGCCTCGTTAGATTTTTTTCTCCTTTCTCAATGCAATCGCAATAATTATTTGGCAATATGTTGGCGAAACGTGGTAGCTTTTGTATGCATCTTACTTTAAGGCACAGTCGTCGGTAAACTTAAAGCCTAATTAAAAATGTCTGGAACATTTAAATTACATTGAAGTGTTACATTCAAATTATTTGTATTGTATTATTAAGAGCAATATTAAAACTGATACATTATTTCATTATTTTTTTTCCAGAAACAATCCAAACGTTTTGTTTGTAACTTATGAGGAATTAAAAGAAGACGTTGAAGCTGCTATCTTAAAAATGGCGTCTTTTATTGATGATGAGAAATATGCGCAACCTATAAAAGAGAACCCAAAAATCTTGGAGAACATCAAACAACTAAGTAGTGTGAAAGCAACCAAAGAATTTATGACGAAAAAAGCAGAGGAAATAGCAGAAATGAGTGTAGAAGAATTTTCAAACTCATCCATACCCGATACCATAAAAGAATATTTAGTGGTTGAGAATGATACTCATACACCCGCGGTTAGTGACAAAAAAAGTGAATCTAACGTAAGCTTGCCAGAAAGGTTTAAGCTTGTTAGCGAGCTTGTTAGAAAAGGTGTTATTGGCGATTGGAAAAACTATTTTTCAGAAGATCAAAGTCGACGAATCGATGAAAAATTTGAAAAGATGGCTAAGGGCACTGACTTATTTAGTTTCTTTACAAAATACATGTGAGAAATGTAATATCATAATTTTATTTATGAAGGAGCAGTTTAATATGTAATATGAGATTATTAAAAGTTTAATCACTCTTTACTCGTTGCACCTTAAGATATTATCTATACATTTATGGATATATATAATATCTTTCCACTTTTTTTAATAATGACACCTTTAGCATCACTGCGAAATGGAACGTGTACTTTTGTGAACAGAAATGCACTGTAAATCTATTATTTGGATTCTCAACGTGGATGCTAACTCCTCTCAGTCAACGATGAAGACTTGAAATCTTGGGTTATGAATTTCTAGAGAGTCTTTAATAAACTATGGATGAAATTAGTATTGAGTGCACATTAAAATTCCCATTTTTCCTAACGGTAACTAATTCATTTTTCACTTCGGAAGACGCTGAAATTGTTGCTCATTTAACGTTACCCGATGGGCACCAGCAAACATGAGTCACATGAGGCGAGGAACTTTACCGTTGCCACACTGCTATAAATACCCGTTCAAAGAGGGGCCAAATTCACACTTCACACAACAGAGGACATTAGACAGAGAGAAATATCCGTGCCCTGAGTGAGAGTCGAACCCGCAACCATTGGTTTTGCGATCGGCCACCCAACCGGCAATCATCGTATTTGACAGTTTTGGTTTGTCAAAACAGCAGCGAATAGCAGTTTTGGTTTGTCAAAAAAGCTGCTAATGGCGGTTTTGCTTTGTCAAAACAGCTGATGGTAGTTTTGGTTTGTTATCGAAAAACTTCATTTACATTTCTGACTCAGCATAAACAGCATTCTGTTCTTAAAGCAGTTACCTTATTAAAATTGTTAATCTTATACGTTGCTTAACGATATTATTTAACGCTCTTATTTTTTTATTTTTTTTAATCAATAACAATAAAATATCGTTATCTACGATTTAACCTTAAGACTTTAACTTTGAACTGGGCCATTATCTTCGAATGAATTTAACACTTTTCTATTCTAGTGACTTCCTTAAATTCAGCCTGTAAAGCATATTTATTCTTTTAAGACTAGCATTTAAAAAAAAATTACTAGAGAGCTTTAGAAACGTTTAAATATTTATCTCCCACTTATAACTCGTAAATGGGATTTTATCAAAAGAAATTTAACTTCGGATATCAAATTGTTAACCTACAAAATACAATTCTCTGATCTGTAAACCTACAAAGTTGAAATTTGTTGATTCTATAAGGATCATTTTTGTTTAAGAACTTATCACAAGCTTTTTTTTAAATTTCTGGTTGCTTTTAAAGGCTTTTATTTTAACTTTTTTTTTTTTTATGATACATTTTGTTTTGTAGTAAAAACTATTGAAATCGCGAAGTCGTGTAAAAAATGTTGAAGGAGTACGATGCAATAAAAAAGAATTAAAGAATTCGGTTATTAGTTTAAGAATTATCGACTGTTACATTTGAATTTGTAGAATCGGAAACAAATACAGAGTTGAAATTTGACATGTTCTTTTTCTAAACGTGTGAATCTTCTAAAACAATTCTGCTAAAATAAACATTGTTTACATAGAGTTAGTACAGAAGTGTTTCCCTATCTTTGTCCAATCTCTGTTGGTTACCATTATTGTTAGCAACCAGGGACTAATATAGGGCTTTATATCTATGGTTCCGATTTAGCAGACGGCATGCTTATGTTTACATCATAGAGGACATCATGGATTACATAACATATTACCGAATAAGTAATGTCAAGCATTTAAAGTCAACATAAAGTCAACAAGTTATCTATAACAAAATAAAGTTAGCCATTTTTTTGCCATTAACATATTAACAAAATGTTCTTTACACAAAACTGTAATTATTACATAATGTATAAACAAATGACTTTTTTTAAATAACAACTTTGAAGAATACTAAAAAACAGACATGATTGAATTGCAACCAAGGAGGTTGAGAAGCTGAGCCTCTTAGCAAAATAAATGATTCTGAAAAGAGTTTGACAGTAATATAGTGATAAATAATAATTATAACTGAAAAAAAATTCTATAAAACATATACTAAATATATAAAGCATATATTGAAATAGACGCTACCAACAATTATTAAATTTAAAAAAAAAGAATGTTAAATTTTGTTTCTTTGGAAAGTTGATTGTTCTTAAATTTTGCTTCATTGAGTTCAATTGTAACAAATTTAAAAAAAAAAAAAATTTAAGCGGTTTAGATAGCCTTTCCATAAAAGATATATCATAAAATATTTTTTATTCATTTATATATAAATTATGGAAAAATTTTGATTTTTTAAGGATTGTTAATTTTTAAATTAAAATATAGTTGTTAGAGGCTATAATAATGTAATACCTTTAAAAAAATTATGTAGTTTTGGAAAATTATTGGGGTCACGCACTCCCTGAAAGTATTTGTATAGTTCAAATTCCAGCTTAGAATTGTAATTTCATCGCTGCCACTGAAAAGTAACTTAATCAGAAAGCCTGAAAAAAGAGTTATGGTTACCAAAGGCTTATCAAGAGTTAGAGCTCGTTCGTTTGTTCGTTGTAGTGGAACTGGGCATCTGAGGCCTTGCGGCCCTTTTCCCATTCTTCCTGAAATTAGACTAAGAAACATGACAAAAATAAAGTTTGGGGAGCAAAATGGAGTTCCAAGAGTTAGAGCTTGCAGGACTATTTACGTTTATGAAAAATAATTGTTAATAACTCCTGGTAATCACGGTTATTTATTCCATCCAAAACCAAACAAGAAATCAAAGGCTTTACTACCAGTTTTTTCACCTTTCCGGAGCACAAACAGTCCTGTTATACCTTGTACTTACAGATTTCAATTTCTTAGTTACATTTCCTGGAGCTGCTGAGCAGCCCGCATAGTATTTTTTACAATAAATTTAATACCTAATAACTCGCTATCTGATTATGGAATGTTTGTTTTTATTTTATTACACTCTCTGCATAATTTTCTACCCATGTTCACGAATTCGTGTTTCTTAGTCTTACAGTTTTTGAGCATCAAAGCAATATGTAATGTAAAGATGACCACCAAAAACAGCGACTGCAATAGCAATGTCACTTATGATTTATTTTATATAGAGGGAAACTGAAATTCTTATATTTATTGTTTACTAGAAACTTCAGACACTTATCTTCTATTAATAATTATTTGAAAGATGCAAAAGAATTGAAGGTCAATGAAATAAAACTGTAATCAGTAAATGATTTGAAACAAGTTTTTTTTTCGCTGATAAACTTAACAAATAAAGATTAAAATATAGAATAAGCTTATTATATAAAGGAACATTATCAGATTCGTATTTATATGAAATATTTGTTTTTAAAAAACAGTATTCCGTATTTTACACCTTTGGTTCACTCCCAAAGATGTCTGGTAAGTCTCTCGCACAATATGTCGATGGTTTTCCACTTCCATCATCGTTTTCAGCTGATAGTTTTCGTTCTGCACTTACATACAAGCCACGCCCGGATGACATCTTTTTAGTGACATATCCAAAATGCGGGACAACATGGACTGGCCAAATACTTTTACTTCTTCTGCAGAAGGGTGAACCTTTAAAAAAGCCATCGGATTTACATGCTAAAGCTCCCTTTTTAGAATTGACCGGTAAGTTATCAGCTTCCTTTCAAATTTGCGTAGCGTGTCTATTTTTGTATTGCTTGTATTCATTCAACAAATCCAAAAAGTAAAACCACTTAAACCAAGTAAAGGCCTGTTTATATAGTTCAAGTTTTTGGACTGAGATTGATGGAAACTTGCTTTGCTTGGATTGTTTAAACGATCATCCAAGTTAGTTCTTGATTCAAGCCCTTGGATGATAGTAGAGCATACTCTACTTTCCGTCAAAGTTTTTCTGACTTAACCAGTTAGTTTCTAAAGTTTCATGATGTCAGTGATCGAGCATATGATAATTTCCTTTGTTATCTCTTTTCATATATGTAGGAGTTTGTGGAGCAAGGGAGAGGAAACAAAGACAATAGTTTAATAATGAAACTTAACATTTAATAAAAAAAAAGAAATAAGATTAACAGCAATATCATGACCGGCGAGAGCTACCTACTCGCAGGGTTGCCGGATCAAGAATGGATGTTAAATCAGATTATTCAATAGAAAAGAATAAGAGTTATTAATTTATTCGGGACTTTTCCCGTCTGGACCCTATGGCACCGTGGATACCGGAGCTTTCCCTTCTGGTCAGACTGGCGTCTTTCAATGAGGAAGTAGATGATTCCATTCGCCCAAGTATTACATTCTGACACTGACACTTCATTTATTTCAATCTAAATAAATTTATCTTTAGGATCAATTTGTGTTATTTTGATTTTATTTTGTAGTTTTGTTTTCATGTAAGAATATAAACCATGCGCATGAGCCGGTTTTTCATCCGACCAATCAGCTACGCCCAAGAAAGGGAAAGTGTCAACTGATCATAAAATTTCTTGGACAGAGAAATTCCTCCAAGTCTTTGGATTCAAAAACTTAGACTATGTAAAAAGGCCTTTAGACAGGTACTCTGTTCAGACTACCTAAAATGGAATTGTTTAGGGGCTTATTTAACAATTATTTTAAGAAAGAGTAAAAAAATTAATCCATTCATGCCTGAAGGAGTTTACTTTCGTTGACTGAACTTTCGGGTAGACCTAATACTACTACTTTTTCTTCATGACATCACTTTTCCCTATAGTTTAAAATAGATCTCCTAACATCTTCGGATTTTAGGCCAGAAGTTTTATCCAAATATTTAAAGTGGTGACAGAGTTTCTGCCTTAAAATTTTATTTAAAAGTGTTTTAACCACCACTATATGTAAATAGTTAAAAGATATAAATTGAATGAAGAAAAATCAATCAGTTTCTTTTTAGATGGAGATGAAACTTTAACAACCGCTGCTTTGTTTAATTTTATTATTTAACTACCACTTTAAATAACGTCGAGTGCTTCGATTGGTAACTATTTGGCAGTATAAAAAGTAAGACGTTAATGAGTTGAACAGTCGTATTCATTCGCCCTAGACCTTTTTAAAACCTTAGGGAAAAAAATTAAAAACCAGATACTGCAACACAGTTATTTAAATCCATTATAGCAACTTCAGAAAAATTTGTAATATCAATTTTTTTTATCTACAACAGCAAAAATCCCTACATCTTTGCTTGGATCATACCTTTATCAAAATGGTCTTGTTCACTGTGATTAAATTAAAGTGTAACAAAATATTTTATTTCTTTATCACAGGAGCAAAGGCAGTAGAAAATATGCCAAGACCAGGCCCAATCAAGTCACATTTGCCATTTCATTTGGCACCTTGGTCAAAAGATTCAAAATACATATATGTTGCTAGGAACCCTAAGGATTGTTGTGTATCCTATTACCATCATGTGAAGAATATACCCGGACATGATTTCGAAGGAACGTTTGACCAATTTTTTGAACTCTTCATAGCGGGTGATATATATTGGGGAGATTATTTTGACCACCTACAGTCTTGGTACTCTCACAGGTTTGTGTTTGACCTTTCATCATTTGCTTTTCTCTAAATAACTATAGGCGTGATAATTATTTATACTTCAGTGCATGAGTGCCAATTCATTATAACTTTCTTTTAGTTTACTGAACTCCAGTTACTCCCTCCTGGTAGTTTACTGCTTACTCTCTGTCCTTAAATAGTCTGGTGACAATTGCTTGTTTAGATTTTTCTTAAAGTTTTTTCGATAACTTATTAAATTTTTCCCATGAGCTTCGAAACTACCTAGTATATGTATGTTCATCAGAAAAATGTCAATCCTTAATGGATGCAGTCAGAAGGCCCAAGAATGTCCCAAGTCAGAGCAGATAAAGAGTAAGGCATCACTTCTTTAATACTTTCTTTTCTAGCGCTTGACATTATTGGGATATTCTAACCAAGTAGGAAATGATTTAATTTTTTAAAAAAAGATCATGCTTATATATAAACTTGTAATTATTTTTAATATTTCAAAGAGATATTCATAGATAAAATATATAATGATCTCATGCGTTTCATCTTCTCTTAGCGTTAAGCTGAATTTTTAGCATTTATTTTTTCTGTATCAACTTCTAAGAATTTTTAGAACGTCTGTCTCTTACTACTGCATCGTTTGTTCTATCCTTTAAAGCATTCTTTACCTCATAAATTCTTAACATGATATTGCAAGCTTAATTTTTCTACCATAAAATATTTCATATCTAAACTACAAATATGCACTCTAAGTTAATATACTATCTACAGAGATACCAGCTTGCTCCGCTTTGTAAAAAAATATACTTTCTAGTGCTACTTGAAGTTACAGTTATTTTTGGTTTAGTAAATTTGATTTTGAAATATGTTTTCACCGCTGCATATGAAACATACAAATCCTGATGTGAAATTACTCTTTGTTGTTTTGTGGTGAGACTTTTAGAGAGTTTGCAAAATGTCCATTATTCTGGAAGTTTTATTTTTAAATTTAATACCAATAGTTGTAATATAGTAGGGCTCAGGGGTGAAAGCGAGACGGAAAAGAGGAAAGGCTGGTAGTAAAACCTTTTCAGTTATAGCTAGTTTTGGGGAGGAGTTTACTTATTATTTTTTTAAATTATTCAGCAATAACTACTTTATCTTTGAAAAGAAGCAGTCTAATATATATGCCAAAATTATAAAAAAAATCTTGATAGTTACAGATATTTATTTTTTTCGAAAAATATGCTGGAATGATATGTCTTACGTACCAGTTTTTTCTCTTTTCCGTCTTGCTATATAAGGGCTTTCAGCCATGGTAGGGCTGCCCAGGGCTGAAAGCAAATATATAGCACGTTGGAAAGGAGCAAAAACTGGTACGAAAGACATTTCATTCTAGCATTTTTTTCGAGAAACATTAAGTTTCTGTATCTACCGAATTTTTTTTACTATTTTAGCATAGATATAAAACAGCTTATTTCTTTATAGAAAAGTACATAACTTAGTTAACCCCCGCACCACCCATTCCATCACCCTTACAATTATTACTTTAGATGAAGGAGCAGCTATCCCCATAGGATAGGCACTCCGATAAAACTGTATCAGTCAGTCTGTTTATAGAAAAGTAGATATAGCTGAATAATTGAAAAAGAGAATAGTTTAACTTCTCCCAAAAACATGTTAAAACTGAAATGGGTTTGCTACCAGCTTTTACTCTTTTCCGTCTCGCTTTCCCCCATGGGGCTGCCAACTTTCTATGCCTTTTGTAAACATTTATGCTAGTGGTAGCTAAGTTTCTGTTTTAATGTATAATTTTTTTATTCATAAAAAGTTATTTTCGACACCAATTCATATAAATATTTTAAAAGTTCATATGCACCGCCACTTTGGTCCAGCTCCCTCTTGGTGAGGCTTTTAAAATGCTACCAAAAATTCTGAAAGCTTTGGTAATTAAATAAAAAAATTTGAAAGATCACGCTTTAAGAAATGACGTCATTTTTACCCATGCAAAATTATCATCAACCAAAATGAGAAGAAGAAATTAAAAGTCTTATCTTTATTCCTTTTATGATATCACTATAGCTCTAAAAACAATCTGGAATAAAACTCTAAATCCTATATATCGCCGTATAATAAAGAAATAAATTATTTACATCGAGTCATTTTCATGTAAGATTGTTTACATAGAGTTAGTATAGAAGTGTTTTCATATTTTTGTCCAACCCCTGAATCGTTCCGCATGTGATTCTTGATTTCATAAAGTTACTAAGACCTAAAGTTACTTTGCCTTACCACTACTAATAAATAATTAAAACAATATATAAAATGTTACTTTGTTCCAGTAACAGCACCACAGAGGATCGAAATTTTGATGGCATGTCTTCGGATCATCGTCAATAATCCATTGTGTGACATAAATAAAACACTTACCAACCTCCAAAAACGGCATGATTAGACTGCAAAACTGAGCAAAATTCTGCAAGTTTTAGTCTTTCACTTTCTACCTTTTTATAAATTATTTGCGGTTAGCGGAGCCGTTGGCATTCCTGTATTTATATAAGAAGGATTTAAGAAATCTATAAAATATATAGTAATTCAATTCGCAACGTTTCAGATGTGTTAACCCTTCGCACTCGACGATGATTCCCTGCACCACAAATTTCATTTTACTTTGAATCTTAAATTATTTTCCACTTTCATTGTTATTTTTATAAAACTTCATTTACTTTTTTCTTTGTGTTAAATGTTAATTATTAAAGTCATGGTAGAGCGCTCGCCTTCCAATAAAATGAACAGAGTTCAAATACCTGAGATGGTTGGTCGATCCGAATTCCGTACCCGGCTTGCACCGACCACAGTACATACGTAAAGCGTCCTGACGGATTTTGAGTTAGATTCCCCTTGCCGTCAAGCTAAATGTTGGGAGGTTTTCGTGGTTTTCCTCTGGTTTCATTTCCTTTCGTGATTTACAGGTTCTGCTCACAGTGACATCAGTGCTGGCGTAAAATATCCTCAGTGGCAGAATAATCAGGAGTTAGAGTCCCCGTACCACCAGACTTATTGTGGGAGGTTTTCTTCTCCATGTAACGCAAATGTATGTGTTTTATCAAAAAGTGCACCACAAAAGCAAATTTCTCCCAATACTTGATCCATGAGTTCACTTATCTTTTGGATTGGGTTCAAAATTACTGGACTGAGGAGTTAAACATTGGTAGTCGTGAACTCAAAATTGGGTGGGCTGTTCAAGGGCTGACGGATTATTAGTTAAAGTTCCCTTGTCGTCAAGCTAAACGTGGGAGGTTCTAGTGATTTTCCTCTCGTTTCGTTTCCTTTCGTGGTTTACAGATTCTGCACCTGGCTCACACCGACATGAGTGCTGGTGTAAAATATTTTCAGTCGTAGAAGAATGGTAATGTGGTACGTGAACTCAAGATTGGATGGGCTGTTTCACGACTATTACAAAATATTAATTATGCAAACTGTGGGTTTTGTCATGCAAACTTAATGTTTAAGTCTCTTTTCTTTTAATTGCAGCAGTAACCTCGACTGCAAAGGGTTAAAATACATATTTCTAAATTAGTATGAATGATACAATGATTTTTAAATATAATCTCTTTGCTTTCTTTCTTTTCTCCAGAAATGATCCGAATGTTTTCTTTGTTACTTATGAAGAGCTCAAGGTAGACATCGATTCCGCCATTTTGAAAATGGCATCATTTATCGATGACAAAGAATATGCTGAACCCATTAGAAGGGATCCAAGCATCATGGAGAATATAAAAAAAATACAGCAGCTTAAAAGAAATGAAGGAATTCATGACAAAAAGCTTTATGGATATCAGTGAGATGACGCCTGAAGAAATGAAGAAATCGCCAGTGCCAGATACAATAAAGGAAATTTTGGTGAAAGAAAAAGACAATCTGAAAGCTGCGATGGAAGGTAAGAAAAGCGGTCCCAACATAAGTAATTTCGTAAGAAAAGGAATTGTTGGTGATTGGTAAAATTCCTTAAATAGTCCCTAATTCTGAATTCTATTTATATTTATGTGATATGCGCAAAATATTCACTGCTTATTCAATATACATTTCTATTTCAATAAAATTAACATAATGGATTTTTTCATTGAGTTTAAAAACCTGAGATTATATTAAACAGTAAAAGTATAGGAAAAAGCTATGCATGATTTGGATAATCTTATATTTCACACGTAGCTTTGCATGATTTGGATAATCCTATATTTCGCATGTAAAATTATATTTTCTCCCAGAAGTATTTCAGAAAAATGTAAAAAAAAAAACAACTTAAATAATTGAAAAATTATTCTAAATATGGAGAAATAAATTTTAAGTATTTACTTCTTCGGTCAAAGTAATAATGGAATTTCTTACCATACTTTTTTAGACATATTGTTTCGAGATTCCTCCAGAAAATTTAATTATCTGTCGTTCTCTTTTTTACTTATCTAAAATAAATATTCTAACACCGATTTCATTTTTAAAAAATAATATTTTTATTTACACACTAGTTACCTCCGGCGACCAGCTTGTTCGTCTTTTTAATTAAGTATAATTTCAAGTATTTCGAAATTTAAACCGTTCAGTCAAAAATCAAGATAATATGTTAAGTGTAAACTTAAATTGCTCAAGTTAAGAGTGGATTCATATTTTGTGTGTTCGTATTATTTTCATGTTCGTGCGGTATCGTAGTGAATTACTGATGAGTTTGTGATTAATTTGTAAGGTTTTTTTTTTCCAAAACGAAACGCTCTTTAACTATTAAAAATTTCTCTAAATTAAGAGAATACAAAGATCTTAAATGTTCAACAATACATTTTATGTCAATAAATAAATAAATAAGTAGGCTGAATGGTTCAAGTACAAAAAATACAGTAATAACCACGTAAAAGAGTATTTACATTAAAAAATTAGAACGTAGCTCAAATCTCAGTGCGCTGCCTGCTTAACTGATTCGTTGGATTTTTAAGACATATAATGGGGGAATGTGTGAAGTGGGAGCAGAATTGGGGGCAGAGGAGATGCCAAGTACCAAATAGTAAAGTCATGAGTCGGTTCAACATATGATGAAATCGATAGGAAATTGAACATAATAAAAGTCAAACTAGATTAGAATATAATAATATTTACAGGGGTAAAAATAATATTAACATTTACGCCGGTGAAATAAAACAGAAAATAATAGAGGAAATGTATACAACTGTTTACATATTTACACAAAATTATGTCAGCGACAAAGAAAAGATTATATTAGTGATAGATAGTCCGGTAACTACCCTGTCGGTGACATTGTTATACTGATGACCCAGGTGTAAGATGTACACCGTATTTTTTTGTGAAATAATTTATTTATGATATGTCAGTTAATAAATGCTAACGAGTAGAGTTTTGTGGTTGCCATAGTGATAGTTTTGGAATGTAAATAGTTCTTGAGTTTCTGCAACATTTTTCTTTGAAATGGCGATGTTGTGATTTTGTTGTGGGGTTAATAAATATTCCCTTTTATAAAACGTAGTAGTAAAGTTTTCTTAATTATTTAATTCGAAGTCCTACGAGTTTTTTTAAGGTCATATTTAGTTGTGCATTTTTTGACGCCAGGCGTCTTGGTAATATTCGTTTCTGGGTTGCTCATCATACTAAAGTTACCAACTTATCGTCCCTATGGCCGAGACCTATTTCGGTTGCTCGCATACCGTGGTGCCGATGAATTGTCACATTTAGGTTTAAAAAAAATTAAAGTCAGTCTTTACATTCATATGACACATCATTCATATGGAGATGCTAAAAGACAAAATCTCTTTTGTTGTTAAAAAATTTTCTTACTATTTAGACACATGATTTAAGACATAGCTGATTCAGGCGTGATTCACAATCGTATAATTTTAAATGTATGTATGTATCTAACCACTTTTGCCATTAATAATCATTATTTTGATATGTGGTCAGAAACATTTTTAGTATTAGTGCTTAATAGTTATAGAAGTCTGGAAATTAAAAAGGCTGATTAGACAACTGAGAATAAGCGTATTTGTGTTTAAAATTTCCCGCGAAGGATAAATATTGCATTCTTTTAATTTTTTGGTAGCTTTTGTTAGCGTGCGTATTTGTTTGCAGTGCTCGTTTTTACTTCATTCATTTAAACTATGAGCTTTGAGCCCCGATGGCTCAGGGGATAGAGGGTTCGCCTTCCAATGAGGTGAACCGGGTTCGAATCCCACCGATGACTTGTCGATACGAATCTGAATTCGGCTTGCACCGACCACAGTACTGACGTGAAATATCCTCAGTGGTAGACGGATCATGGATTAGAGTCTCCTTGCCGTCAGGCTAACCGTGGGAGGTCCCCGTGATCTGGTCTTCCTCTCCGTGTAACGAAATTGCGGGTTGGTTCCATGAAAAAGTCCTCCATGAAGGCCAACTTCCCCCAATACTTGATCCAGGAGTTCCCTTGTTTTCTGGATTGGGTTCAAAATTACAAGCCAATGGAGTTGAACATTAGTAGCCGTACACCCAAACATTGGGTCGACAGTTCAACGACGATTATAAAATATAAAAATAAAACTATGAGCTTAGCGAGCATCAATAAAGTATTCAATTTTTTCGCAACATTCGTCTGCTACATTTTTTTTAAATATTTTGCAAGGATGCTGTTATTTTATTTTATTTTATTTTATTTTTTTGGACAGCGCAACGTTGAAACAATGAAAAAACACATTTTTCAATATCGTACGTGAACAACTCAAAGTAGAGAGATGTAAAATATTTCAAAATGATCCATAAAATATTAGCCACATTTGTAACACAAAAAAAACCCATGCCTGTCTTTGAAGCCTGTCAAGAGAGATTAGGGAAAGTTATATATATATATATAACAATCGGTTTTAGCAATGGAATTTAGCATTTTCCATGTTACAGCAGAGCTAAATAACGCCGTAAAGTGCAAATTTTTAACCAATTACTCCATAAACTCAATTTACTCAACGTAATTACTCAATACGTAATTACTCAATTACTCAATAATTACTCAACGTAGAGAGATGTAAAATATTTCAAAATGATCCATAAAATATAAGCCACATTTGTAACACAAAAAAAATATATATATACATACACAAAATATATATATATACACACAAAAAAAAAAAAAAAAAAAAATATATATATATATATATATATATATATATATATATATATATATATATATATATATATATATATATATATATATATATATATATATATATATATATATATATATATATATATATATATATAACAATCGGTTTTAGCAATGGAATTTAGCATTTTCCATGTTTCGGCAGAACTAAATAACGCCGTAAAGTGCCAATTTTTAACCAATTACTCCATAAAAATTTGCTAACTTTAGAAAAAACACGAACCAAATCGAGGCTCTCGTTCTAGTGTTATTAGTGAACATATATCAAGATTTTCGCTTTTATATAGAAAGCTAAGTTCACATCGTCATAGTTTTTTTTAGTTCTCATAGCAACATTAACTCCACAGCTTAAATAAATAAACTGAGAAAAATTCTAACTTATAAATCTAAAGATATTAGTAAGAAAAATAAATGGGATGTATGTACAGTACGCAAAATAAGAAAGATATCATCCTGAATAACTTTCGTGCTAATGATCGGATTTTCACGTACTAAATGGAAATCTTAATGATTCTTGGGGGGATTTCAAATATGTTAAATAATTAGTGCTAATTATTAATTAAGTTATAAAATCAGACACAAAAAAGTACTTTCTCTGAACAAACATATATTATTTTCTTACATATTTAGATTACTGACCCTCAAAATAGCCGCAATCTGGAAACTGTGGTTCCTAATAGTTTAGCCAGAAGAGCGGTTGAAAGTTAGGTCCCTTTAGTGTTGATTTCACTTTTTGCGTTTTTGGTCATATCTTTAAAACAAATTGCGCAATTTAAATAATAATTGCACCTACTCATAAAACTAATTAATAATTACTCAAAACTATAGCCAGTTAGCTCATAAGAATTTAAGAACATTTTCTAAGTTAAAATTAATTGGTGCAAAACGTCTGACGGATCGTTTTAAATAAGTGCATCCTTTTCTCTAAATTTGATCAAACAAATTATTTATTTAGTTACTTTATTCTTGCTTATTTGTTTAGGTTGTGAAAAGTAAATACATATTAGTGCAACTCAAAAAAAAAACCACAATCGTTTGCATTGTTTTTTAAGTAAAAAAATTTAAACCGTAATTTTATTTTGGCGAAATTTTAACAGGTCTCATGTAGTCCTTAAAAAAGAAAGACAACCATAGCAAATATATTAACACTTTTAAGTTATCTTAGTGAAGTAGTGAAACTCGATATTTCGAGTTAATGAAACTGAATATTTTATTTTTTAAGTTTTGTTGTCATCATTTTAATATCTTAAGGACTTTACGAACTCTGTTTAAAAGGAAAGTATCGTATCAGATCCGTGTAAAGAAATTAAAAAAATAATGGTAGAGGTATTTTGTGATAAATGTAGCTGATCGTAACTGAAGAACATGTTGAGTTACGTTTTATGATTCATTTGCAAAAATAAGTTTCAGAATGTATCGAAACATTGGGGTACTATTTGAAAATCCTCTTGATTTAAATATTTGGCAAAATGAAGTGGTGTATCACGCTTTATCTCTCTCTCTCTCTCTCTGTATATTGTATATATATATATATATATATATATATATACAATGTAATATCAGAGGGCTTCATCCCTGACATTATGGGCTACAATTAGCTCAAATAAGTCAGTCGTGAATCAATTATTCCTTCATTAGTTTTATTCACGGGTAGGCTGGTGGCTATAACATTTCACATCCACTCCCCACAAGAGAGGGGGCTGGACAAAACTCCAGATAGTTCTGGCAGATCTTACATGGAACACATCATACAACAAAAGTCACACAAAAACAATTGCTCCTGCATTATATACTAACAGAGAATGAGGTAAAAAGGCTCAATTCGTACAAACCTTTTAACTCCACGCATCATCGAGAATCATTTAATGCTTCCTAATATGGAAGTGAAAGAGGGAAAGATTCTGAAAATAACTCCTTTGAAATATAAATCTAATTATTATTCATTGGTATGCAGTCAGCCTTGAAGTCCCAAAATAGAATATCTCTACGCCTATTCTTTACCAAAGATATTTTATGAAAACGAAAGAGTTTTAATGATTTTACTAATTACTTCCTTCATTAGTTTTATTCACGGGTAGGCTGGTGGCTATAACATTTCACATCCACTCCCCACAAGAGAGGGGGCTGGACAAAACTCCAGATAGTTCTGGCAGATCTTACATGGAACCTTACATTTTGAACCTTTTAACTCCACGCATCATCGAGAATCATTTAATGCTTCCTAATATGGAAGTGAAAGAGGGAAAGATTCTGAAAATAACTCCTTTGAAATATAAATCTAATTATTATTCATTGGTATGCAGTCAGCCTTGAAGTCCCAAAATAGAATATCTCTACGCCTATTCTTTACCAAAGATATTTTATGAAAACGAAAGAGTTTTAATGATTTTACTAATACAAAAGTAATTTTTATAATTTTTGTATTACACCCCCCCCCCCAAAATGTAACACTCACGTACTTCATATCACTTTACACACATGTATTTTTTAGAACACCAAGAAGCAAATTTTTGCAGGCCTTTTAATGCGCGCATATGTGTAGCTCTTCGGGATTTTCACACGCGCACGGCACTTTCACTTGAAATTGTTCACAAACACACATTCTTAATCACTAGGCGCCGAATCACTACCATGGATGATGTTTCTTCCAACTTAGAGGCACAAATCTTAGACATCAAATGTTTTCAAGGATGTGACCAGCTCAATCCAATATCAACATTCCACTAGCGACGAAGTACAAGTAGTTGACGATTGGATGAGGAATCCTTCCTTTCCTTCAACTTTTTCCCCGGTGTCTGGGATGGGAATTCCGACGCCACAGCCAGCCTTCGTTAAGCTTAGTTCTTAATAAGAGATAGAAATGCTTAAGTTTCCTCCGCGAAGCCCATATTCTGCCGGCTTGTAATATCAGGGCTTCATCCCTGATAATATGGGCTACAATTAGCTCAAATAAGTCAGTCGTGAACCAATTATTCCTTCATTAGTTTTATTTACGGGTAGGCTGGTGTCTATAACATTTGACATCCTCTCTCCATAAGGGAGGGGACTGGACAAAACTCTAGATAGTTCTGGCAGATCTTACATGGAACACATCATACAGCAAAAGTCACACAAAAACAATTGCTCCTGCATTATATACTAACAGGGAATGAGGTAAAAAGGCTCAATTCGTACAAACCTTGTTACGCATCATCGAACTCTACGCATCATCGAGAATCATTTAATGATTCCTAATATGAAAGTGAAAGAGGGAAAGTTTCTAAAAATAACTCCTTTGAAATAAAAATCTAATTATTATTCAATGGTATGTTTTCAGCCTTGAAGTCCCAAAATAGAATATCTTTACACCTATTCTTTACCAAAGAAATTTTATGAAAACAAAAGAGTTTTAATGCTTTTATAAATACAAAAGTAATTTTTATAATTTTTGTATCATATATATACGGAGAGAGAGAATAAGAAATAAAAAGCAATGAAGCATTGCAGATAATATTTAGAACAAAATATTTTTGGGCAGAATTTCGCGCAAACAGTCGCACCATGAATATGTCTTCAGTATACACCATGCTTAATTGCAATGGGATAAAATATTTTTCGAATGAAATTTACGAAACTAAAAAAGGCTTATTAAAACATACATTTTGAGATTAGTACAAAATATTTCTCCTAAAATAGAAAAATTGACCGCTGTTAAAAAATAGGCATTTTGCCACAACATTGTATTTGTGCATGATATATAAAAACATCAAAATATCTCGATATAACCCCTTTATGGATAACGAGGGATGGATTTATTTTTGATTAAAGTCAACGTGGGTGATGTTTAGAAACTCGTGTCTATAGAATGAATGTGGAAAAATCTACCACATTTTAATGGATTTTACCATTTTTAAATGCTATATCAGTGATTTTCTAATTGCAAAATAGTTACTAGCAGGTGTGAAAATGATGGAGAAGATGCCAAGACGCGGACCAATCAAAACGCACCTCCCATTCAATTTGATCCCCTGGTCTGAAGATGCTAAATACATTTATATCACAAGGAACCCTAAATACTGTTGTATTTCTTTTTACCATTTTGCAAAACATTTTCCTGGAATGAATTTTGAAGTCACTTTCGACGAATTTGAGGAAACGTTGCTAGTAAAACTAAGTTTGGGGACTATTTCGATCATTTATTGTCCTGGTATCCTCACAGGTATGTATAAATATATATATTTGCAATTGGGTACTTTTTAAAATACAAATATAGCAAAAATGAAGAATTAGTTAACAAATTCAGTATTATTTATAATTTAAAAATTTTAATGGAAACAAAACTTCAGTTTAAACAGTCATTTTTATTTTTAACCAGTTCGTTCCTATCTAACGTTTATTTTTCAGAATATTTAAAAAAATAAATAAATAAGAAATTATATCACAAGTGATTTATTATTAGCACTTTTAGCAGAAACAAGATATTTTTGTACGCCTATTGCCTTTTTGAAGCTAAATTTAGAGGTAGTAAAAGGAAATATCCATTTTGTTTTTAAAAAATTGTTCGCCATCCAATGAGGTGAACTGGGTTCGAATCCCACCGATGGCTGGTAGATACGAATTCCGCACCCAACTCGCACTGGCCACAGTGCTAACGTAAAATATCCTCAGTGGTAGACGGATCATGAGTTAGCATCCCCTTACCCTCAGGGTAACCATGGGAGGCATCCCTTGTTTTCCTCTCCATATAACGCAAATACAGGTTAGTTCCATCAAAAAATCCTGAAAGCTACTTAGACCATCAAATGTTTAATGAATCAATATTTGAAATTGGAATATTTTCCTGGAAATGGAGAAATGAGTCTGAAGGGTTAAGATCCGTAAGCCTTTAATCATGTCTTGGAAAGACGTTAGACAAACTAGTAGCAAACAGTCTCAAGAGTATCAAAATTAAAGTTATAAATTTACAAAATAACCTAAAAAAGCTATCTAAAGCTCCTTGGGCTAAAGTAATAAAAAATCCTCAGGACATCTATCTAGCTACAAAAAAGTGCAGCATTCAGTCAACAATTTCTCTTCTAATCCTCAGTTATGTTTTATAGAATTTCCATGAAAGAAAAACTTACAGTTAAATTACCATAACGATCAACATAAATAAAAGATTTAAGAACTTCGTTTTTGTGTAAATTAAAAAATTTATTTGGTACTGATATTATGAGAACAATTATTATTAATCCAAGAAGGATAAATAAAGTCTTAAAAAAATACAAGTCAACAAACTTCACAAGTACTTCAACTTCGATTTGATGTAACTACATTACTGAAAATAACTCCAGTTATCATTCAGTTATCAAACAATTGTAACAAACTTTTAGCAAATAGTGTATGACATGGTTTCCAGGACCTTAATTTTTAAAAATGCTAGCAATAAGAAGACGAATTTTGATAATTTAATACATTCATGCTCACAACTATCTTTCCATTTTCATACGAAATACATCTGAATAAAAATTCTAGTTAACCGCTGTTAAAGTGGTGCCTTGACCCTTTAATGGGCCGTTTATTTCTAGTAAAGGTAAATAAAGTATTTTTAGAATTGAAATTGTTTTAAGAATAGTAACTGATATAAGAAAAAAAAACTAATTTAATTTATATAATGCCATTTTTTTGTGGTAAATATATTTAACACGACCTATTAGGAACTTATTGACTTTTATTTTTCTTTATTTATAAAATAAATTTTATAAATGCTACAAACTTCAAAAGGGATTATGTATTTTAGAACTTTCATACGTTTTTTTAAACTAACAAATGGTTACCAATTTTATTCAAACGCACTTCAAGAAAGCTTAAGTTATTCACAAATGGAAACCTAAATTAAAAGTGGTAAAAAAGTGGTGGTAAGTATACTTCCCTCAGCCTTCGAAAGGGTTAATTAACTTTAACTGTTAACTGAACTCACTGTTAACTTTAACTCACATTTACTAACACTAGCAGATTTATGGCCCATGGGAACACTGTGTGAAGGTTATACTCAATTATTCTGTGCTTGATTGCTTAAAGATGTCTTGCCAGAGATTTTGAATATCTGTTCCTTTTGTTCTCTCCATGAATTTTTCTTCCAATGTTTTGTTTTGCTCGGGTGAGAAATGGTTCTTCCAATCACCAACAATTCCTGCAAAATGAACCAATCGCGTTGTAAGTTACTAGCTAAATACCCTTTCTTCGAACTGGTTAAAAAATTTAACAATAAAAAAAGCGGTATAAATAAATACTACAAAGTCATGCACAAACTGAAAGGCATATACCGGCATAAATAACAAAGCAAAAATAATTTATTGATTATTATATGTTGGCCTTCAAGGTGAATTTACATGAGATTGAAAAACACACGCTTTAAAAGTTCATCTCATCAAAAAAAAAACTGTATTCAGTTATTGTCATTTTATTTCATTTTATAACCGTCGTTGAACAGCCGACCCAATTTTGGGTTTACGACTACTAATGTTCACCTCCGTAACTCAAGGTGAATTTACATGAGATTGAAAAACACACGCTTTAAAAGTTCATCTCATCAAAAAAAAAACTGTATTCAGTTATTGTCATTTTATTTCATTTTATAACCGTCGTTGAACAGCCGACCCAATTTTGGGTTTACGACTACTAATGTTCACCTCCGTAACGTTGTAATTTTGAACCAATCCAGAAGGCAAGGAACTCCCGTATCAGTACCCCCAGAGGTATGATTTGTTATGGAGACGTGGAGAACTTTGTGACCTGGCAGATTTAACTTGCACCAGTCAGTCATTGTCATTTGGCGGGAGGCTATTTCTCGAGGCCAAGTCATCGTAATCAAGTTTTACCACAATCTAGCAACTTTCTGATTGCTAATAACTTTGAAGTACTTATCGTCAACAAACGTGCGTTAGTCTCAAATGAATTTTGGTGTCAATCTTAAAAAACACAAAACAGGATTCCTAAGTGTCCTAAAAATTTTTAATAATTATAGTTAATGCAGTTATAGTATAGTTGATACGTTAGGGCTAACTGGATGCTATAAAGATATAATTCCCAAAATAACATAAAGTGGGGGTCTCAAATATATTCCGTTACATAGATCAAGGCTTGTTTAATTTCCGTTGTCACTATTAATTTTTTCTTAATTAATTTTTTCTTCGAGATTAATTAATGTTTTTCTTCGAGAACCTTGGAAAAAAATTTTGAGATGAGATCGGAGATCTTACCTTTTCTTACGTAACTTATACTATTAGGATCTGTATCAAAGAAACTCTCTTCCGATTCCAACAGTTTCTTTAATCCAACTGATAAATCAGTGCGATCCCGCTCTGATTTCCGTGTCTGACTGGCTAGCTCAGCAATTTGATGATTCAGCGTTTCTTTCATAAATTCGAAACTGCTGTGTTTGATAACATCATTCAACATAGTTTCATTGTTCTCAAGCATTTCCTATAAATTAAATACAAAGAAAAGATATACTTCTCTCTATAAAACGTATAGATAATGTATGGTCACGAGGGTTGTAAGCATTGTAGTAAGTAATTTATCGGATAAAATGGTTAAATAATAATTTACTTAATTGCTATTTTACCATTTTTAAACAAAACATTCAAATAACCATAAACAAGAGGGTATTCAAACTGTTAACTGTGAGAAAACCGTTTATTAACTCCTTAGTTCCTTGCAGCTGGGTGTGTATTATAGCCAAAAGTGCGAATCTATCAACCTCCTGACCGATGGAATGGGGGTTCGAATCCCTGTGTTTTATTTAACTAACTCCCTGGCATTACAGTCCATGTGGGACCATGGCCTCACTAACAATTTTCCTCCAAAGTCGCCTGTCTCTAGCAATTTGTTTCCAGTTTCGGACTTTTAGAGTCTTAAGATCTTTTTCCACCTCGTCAAACCATCTTTTGACCGGCCTTCCTCTTTTCCTTTGGCCCTATGATACTAAGATGATACTTTCCCTATGATACTAAGATGATACTGTCATTCATATGACAGTACCATAAGACTGCTTAACACAAAATGTTTAGTATTTCCTACCTTTTACGATATGTGAAACAATGAGATAAACTATTTAAACCACATTTCAAGGTTTATTTGAAAAGACGCAGCTCAATCACAACTTAACTTTTATGTCCCCATTGCTAACAAAAAACCTAGCTCCAATATTAGCTAGATAGCAATTAGATTCCCTTTTCGCGATTTTGAAATCATGCTAGTAGTAAATGGTTAAATAACCACATAGTTTTGTATTCATAGTTTTCTTTTAACTATGCTAGTCGTAAACGGTTTCAAAACATTAAAGGTAAAAAAAAAGCTCTTTTCCGTAAACGTTACGGTTAATTGGATGGACTGACTTCGGTTACTTTACTGTAATTTTAAAATGAAAATTCTAACAATGAAGGAGTATACACTATAAGGCCGAAAGTATCCTGATATCCAGTGGTACAGACCTGAGAACATCATTTGCATCGACGACAGCTTGCACACGTCCTTAGATATTTTCTACCAGTTTTTGATTGGTTGACATAGGAATTGATTTCAAGGTGTCCATCACAGCTTATGCGGGCAATGATAATTATAAATTCGGCTAACTACATAGTTTGCGTTTTAATTCCGAAAGGTAATGTGTGGTACTTAGATTGGAGCTGTGAAAACAAAGCCAACCAGTGCTTGTAGAACAATTTCGTCAAACCATGACTGCACCAATCTCGGTGTGTGAATAGAACAGTCATCCTGCTAGAAGAGAAATGAGCCTTCTCCGAAATAGTGTCATTGCATCTGAGAGTTCATGTATCCAACCGCTGACTAAGAGACCTAGGGCAAATCATGAAAAACACCCCATACCTTGAGGCTTGAGGTGGATGTTTTGGATACTTTTTGCCAGAAAGAGTAGAAAGAGAACCTCGTTGAAAATGCACCTAGGTATAGAATCGCATTACATCCTTTCAATGTAACCAAGAAAAAAAAATATCAACTTATAAAAACGAAAAAAAAAAAAATTTAAAAAGAAAAGAAGAAAAAAAGGAAATTCCTACTAACATTAATATGAATTTATTACCGCACTTATTTTTTTCTAATACTCATGGGAACCTGGGAACTCTTTACATAAGAGATGTCAAGTTAAGTATGTAATTATTCTTAAAAATTATTTTTAAAAAGAGAAGATGTATGAAAAAACTTGCAGGTCAATAAAAACTTATTATTTCTTATTGTTTAAGATTACTGATGGTCAAAAATTGGAATTTTAAAACATACACATTTTTACACCAACTTAATCTGTGTTTTAAGTCCGAAGTCCATTTGTTATATTAAGTACAAAATTTGAAAGGAATCAGTCAAATTGTTTTTGAGAAGTACAAGCTTAGAAATATGACTATTTTGAATTAGCTAAATAAGCAAAAGTGGAAAGTAAGTGGAAGTGGTTCAAATTTCTAACGCTCTCTTGACCGAACTATTTTCCAAACTATTTTTTAAAATTGCGGCTATATCCCTCCTTATATTTTTAAGGGTAAACAATTAAAATCAGTCAAAAAAAGTATCTATATTCAAAGAAATTATATTTTTATGCCTGATTTCGTAACTTTAAATATCGTTTGCACTAACTAATTAGCATATTTAAGTTTAGTCCCTCGAGACATTAAAATTTTATATTGGTTCATAAAAAATTCAATCAGCAGATCAAAATTTATAAAATTTTACCTTATATTCAGATCCCATAAAATCTGCGATTTTCAAAACATTTCTCTTTATATCTTCTTTCAGTTGCTCATATGTGATGAACAAAACATTTGGGTCATTTCTGCGCTCATACCAGGACATCAAACTGTCGAAATAGTCTCCATAGTCCACTTCCCCTTTCATGAATAGTTCAAAATAATCATCGAAGCTGCCAATTTTGAACTTATAGCCAGTGAAGTTTTTTGTGTGATGAAAAAATGAAACACAACAGTCCTAAAAAGTTACAAATAAAAAATCGATAACTTCTATTATAGAATTTAGATCTTGTGTAATAATATCTTCTTTAAGGAGAATAGCTTATGCTGGAAAAAAAATGCTGCTTGGATAGTTTGCAACAACTTTAACATGAATATCTGCAACAAAGATTAAGTAGAGTTGATATAAAAATAATTTAAATTGGTAGAGAGTTCTTTTTAAGTCTAATAAGAATTTTCTTCCCAATAAAAATTTTAAATATTACAAGAGTTTTAACGTCTATTATGGCAATATCTCAGCTGGAAATAAACTTATAAATTCGAGATATATATCCATATTACAGTCAGATCTATAGTGTCTAAATTTTTCATTCTTGCAGTTGTTATTTGTTAGTATCTAAAACCATATGATTAACAAAAATAGAAATATGCTTTAAATAAATTCGTCCGGGATCGCTGTAAGATTTTCACTTGATTTAACACTATAAAAAAATAATAATTAGAAAATAAATAAAAAAATAAAAAATAAATACATTTAAAAAAAAGTGTAACTTGAACCTCAATGGGTTAAAAGGCATTGCTTTGAAATTTATAAGTCATTTAGTACACTTTTTTAAAATTGTTTTAAAATAGTGTACTAAGTAATTTATAAATTTCCCAATATTGTTAAATCAAGTGAAATTCGTTAGGGATCGTTGTAAGATTTTCACTTGATTTAACATTATAAAAAAGGAAAAGAAAGTAATAATACTCGAAGTAAATGTGACAACTTAAGCATCAATGGGTTGAATGGTATTGCTTTAAAATTTATAAATCATGTAGAACACCTTTTTAAAATTACTCATTTTTAAAAAGGACTTTAAGAGTCAGCAGGCTTTTTTTTAAGTCCTATAAATTTATAATAGTGGTTGTAAGTTGACGTTGTAGCAATTTAGGTTTATAAAAATCACTTTATCGTTTAGATTTCGGAACGTGAATAGATCACGTGATAAGTTACATATGTAATATAACCAGCCATCTGTAATATACCCCGTATACAGGGTGTTCCGGAATTATTAAGACAAAACTTAAAGTGAGGTAGGGAACATCGCAAGGATTAAGAATTGTATATCAAGCCATGTTTGCTACACAATTTGCTAAACAATTAAAAATTTTGACATGGTCATAAACGTCTTCGTTCGTTTCTAGGTGGTGTTCAGAAAAGCACTAGAGGAAACAAACTTGTGTTGCAGCAGTCATTTGATCTGCCATCTCCCGTATAAGAGTATGCAACGTTTGACGAACACTTAGCTGGCAGATATGTACATGATGAACGGATTAGCAGAGGAAAATGCACGAGCAGCAAGAAGTTTGTCCACCAGTTTGGCGGATCGATGGCAACTCAAATGACTGCGTCAATGCAGGTCTGTTTCCTCCTGTGCTTTTGTGACCAACACCACCTAGAGGCAATCATTTCTTAATACAATTATTAATCCTTGTGATGTCCCTTACCTTCACCTTAAAGTTCGTCCCAATAATCCTGGGGATGGTCATGGTGTATGGCATTTGATTTGTGGCATATCCCGATACCTAAGTCCGGGACTTAGCACCGTATGGTTTTTGTTTAATGCTTAAAAATGTAAATACGAAATTCCTCATTTAGTCTTTAAATTTGGTTGAACATTTAAACTGCACATTTTTCCATTTTCCATGTCCATTTTCTTAAAAACGCATTTCGACGTTTGTTCATGATAAAAAGCTCACTGACTGTATTATGCACAGCCCACGATGCCAATCACTCCGGTAATTTCACGGACTTTTCAAAAGATTTTACTTTTATATTTAATGTGGTGGCATGTCTGTAATAAGCCTAAAATGTATTTAGAGTGCTTAGAAAATACTGGAGATTTCCAACATGCCTCATGCATTGCAAAATGACGGCGTTTGAGTGCAAAGATCTTGCATTAAAAATACTTTACAACACATACGTAAACATAATTAAAAAAAACTGACTTTAGGGTTTCTGGCAACGTAAATATACTTTGCCTGCGAAGACCATGGGATCACGTTGATAGGCAAATGAGTCTTGATGGCTCCTGGTCGCTTCATTACCCTTGCCGCTTCAGCTCCTGACATTTCTAGAAAAGGCGCATTGTTAAAAAACTCCAGGGCTGAAGAAAAAGGTGAGCCTTCTTGATGAATGCAAGCCACGATGTTTTGCACCCAAGTTGCACCACATTTTGGGTAAGTTGTGATAAAAAGATCGTCCGGTCGAGGCTCGTAGGAGAGTGCTGAATTAAAAGCCTCCAAAGAGAACTGTTTTGGAATCAAAAATCCACATGACGTTTTTTGATATTCCGGTAGAATTTTCTTTTTCACTCTTGTGATTACTTTTTGACTGAAACAGAAAAGATTGTATAAAATTGAATAGTCCTCTAAACTGTAACATGTGACTGTAACAATGAATCTTTTTGACTGTAAAGGAAAAGATCATAAATTATTTAACATTCCTAAAAAAGAATATTTCTTATAAATGCCAGGAAATAACAACCCACTGCTCGCTATCGTGCAATCCCCGGAAACGATTTCGCAGTTCCTTTTTATTTGCTTCCACACCTGCTCATTTCGTTAACTCGCCAGATACAAAAAAAATATATATAGTTGCTCAGCATTCCTGCTTAAGCAATAAGCAAAGACCAAAACTGTCTGACATTTCAATAGCACTCGGACAGTAAATTTTAAAGCCTGTCTCTGTGAATGCAGTTATTCCCTCAGTTAATATAGACCAGCTGTTCCCAATTCTTTACTGCTACGGAGCCCTAAATGTCGGGTGAAACACCAAGTTCATAATTAAAATTTATAGCTGTGATAAAAAAAATTAACAAAAGAAAAAAACAAATATAATAATAATAAACTGTAAATTATTTTGATCATATTTAATGTGAGGAATTAAATTTATTCAGTCATTGTTTTACCAAAAATAATTTCTATGACCAGTAAATAAATATGACTAGTGTTTATTCAGTCATCGTTTTACCACAATTCCAAAGAAACACATGATTTGTAATATAAATGCAGATAGATCCACAACAAAAGCTATATCCAGGCTGAGAACCAATCACCACAGAGGCATGAAGATCGACAGAGAGGGCAGGAAAGTATATAGGAATTGTGAAAACTGCCCAGATACGCAGCTGACACCATGCCACATCTTTGAGTGTCCAGCAATGAGTGCTAATCTGAGAGAAATAGGAGTCTTGCCGTCATTGATAGACCTCTACAACGATAATATCAAGCAAATCGCAGAAGTGGTAATCAAGACGCATGGAAACATTTGATTCGGCTATGTCATAAACACGACAAAAAAAATTGTTTTACCAATATTAGACTTAAAATTAGGAATTCAATATCAAACAGTTAAATTTGCCGGCCAGGAGTGGCATATAGACTAGTTTTGAATTTGATATTGGTATATGCATAAGCTGAAAACAAATAAAGTACACTGAATTAAAGTTTTCGTAAAACAACTGTTATAAACACTGGAAAAAGTAGAGCCCCTGAATTAGACAGGCTGACTTATAATTTATTTTTGGAGCAAAAAGCTAACATAAGCACATAACATAACTAATAATAACATAACGTTAACTTGCGAACTTGTTTGCTCCAATATTGCTTGATAGGTCAGCTCTGATAGTATAAGAGCCTTAGGAAAAAGTCATCAGAGAAACAAAATTCTTTATTCTAGGATTTAATCATTTTACATTGACTTTAAAAGTTCGAAGAGATATTATAATGCAATTTTTTTATAAATACATATCATTTTCATAATGTATTCAATATATTGTTATTGGAAGAAATATTTCTTTGAAAAATTTTTCTTATTCTTTTTTTGTTGTTATTTTTACTTAAATAATGTCATAAAACTGACGAAAATATCAAATAAATGATGGTTTGTTATTTGGATATAAATATAATGACAGGTATCAAAAATCCTTACTGGTTTGAGGAATTTCAACTCTCGTAACCCATGTGAGCCTTTTACGGAACCTCAGGGTTCAATGGAACACTAGAACCACTGGTGATCCATGGTTCTGACTTTTTGTAACATCCGCGTTGTCTATATAGGAACCGCTGATATTAACAATGATTATAGCTAAAGTAAATATCGATAACTTTCATTTCTTTAAAATATACTGAATTAAGTAAATAGAACGTAATCCTATTTGCTTTCTTTTAAAAAATAAATTTCTTTGCTAATAGCATCCATCTGATGATTAGTGTTGGCATCAACAGGATATTACTTATTATTGTTCTACTACTGCAAAACTCCTTGCTCGGTAAGTTTTCATATTTATTTCAGTTGGATTTAAAATTAGTCAAATAAATATTATTCATGTAACTTATCTGTATTGAATAAACGATGTAAACATTACAGTAATTTAAAAGGGTGATTAGAATATTGATTTGCTTTTTATTAATTTTCTTAAGTATAGATCTAAGTGTCATGCCACTAAAATATTTATTTAAATCTGATTAGAATTTAAGCAACCTCATTAAATATAAATACCATTAAAGTGGGCCATTATGTAAGTTTATACGTGCAATTGGATACATGAAAGCAACGTCATCATGGGTAAAAAGTGGCATTCGTTTTTGCCACGATTCAGACGCCAATCAGGATCAACACACACGCGTGACGTCGCTTGCAGGTACCCAATTGTGTCTGATTCGAAAATTGCTTCCGCGTAATAAAAAACCAAGCCTGATTGATGTAACAACTAATTTTGTCGGCGGGCTTCATTTATAATTATGGTGGCATATTTAAGTGGAAATAGTTTAGGTTTAAGTTTAAAAGGCATATTAGATGTTGTTTTCTTTTTATTCTTAAGATTGCTCATTCGCTTTTATGTTTGCTACCAAAGAGAGATAAAAAAATTTCTCGGTTTTATGACCATGAACGATATATCGCTGGTTCAAAACTAAAACGACACTTCTGCAACGTATTATGTTTGCAGATGTGTCGTTTTAATTTTGAACCAGCGATATACTAGTGTTTAACCGTAGTATAGATTATTATACTATATTATTTATTTTTGTAGTCATTGTTAAATGTTTTGTATTACCCACATTTTAATTGAAAAAATAAAGATAATAAAATGAACAGAATGTAACAAACAGTGTAAGTTTCATGTATTTTCATATCGTTGATTTTAAAGCCATAACATGTAACATACCGTTGATGTTAACATATAACATCTTCGAATTAATGATTATGAATCTCATTAGAGCTCAAATATTAATTTATGACCCATATTTATAGCGTTTTCTCTATCAAAGAAAAATAGTGTCAATCTTACCTATTTCCTTCTATACATTTCTGAAAATGACAGTTCTCTGATTTAAATTTTTCTCTCTCACAAATATAAGCAGTTGTGAACATTATACGTTCTTTTGGCACGTAAAGAAAAAAAATCAGCTGCTGTCAATTGCAATTTCATCGATAAGATATTACTTGTTGCCAATTTTAGAAGAAAGAATCGTTAAAAAATAAAATTATCGTTATTTATTTTTCTTTTCTCGTCGAAAGTGCTGAGTGTTTGATACTGAGCGTAGAATAAATAAGATGACCGAAAATAGATTATCCGATTGATAAAAATCATAACTCAATTGGCGGCTTCTCAAAATATCAATTATTTAGAATCACTTTGGATATTCTGTAAATATTCTTTAAATAGTTATAAAAAACTTAAAAGTACAATTCGTGAAAAAGAGAAAAAAACGGACCACCTTGAATAACTTTTTGTTACTCTTAAAATGAATAACTTTCTTCGCTCAATCTTAATCGTTCGAGGGGGTGATCTCAAATTTGCTAATGAATTAGTGCAAACGATATTTTGAGTTACGAAATCAGGCACAACGTTTTTTCTCTGAATAAGCATACCCATTTTTCGATTGATTCAGATCTCTGACATCGTAACCTATAGGGGATAATCTAAGAAATATGGTTTCCATAGCAGAGCAAACTAAAGTTTGAACCTTTTTATGGTAATACTACTTTTTGCGTATTTCATCATATCTCGAGAAAAAGGGGGGGGGAGGGGTGTTCTGTAAAGGGATGTTCCTCATCTAGAAATAATAGTTTACTACTCCCGAAAACTAGCTAGAAATGAAATTGTGTTACTACCATTTTTTTAAATTTAACAGTCACGACCGTTATTTCCGACCAAATTATTTAAGCAGAAAATGAAAACCTAGTTTTCTCTTTATTATTCAACGAAAAAGTTGTGAGCTGGTGTGAAAATTCTATACAAATTTGTCAAACATGAAATTTATTTTCCATAGTACAGATCGGTTGAATCTTTGTTTATTTTTGTTTCCATTCGTTTTTATTTTAAAACAATATGAGAAGACAAAAAACTAGCAAACAAATGTATGGTTTCTGGACAAAAACAAATATTTTACTGAAATTTTATTGTTTTTCAAATATATCTTTCCAAAGTTCCGGAATATCTGTTCCTTTTGTTCGTTCCCAGAATTTTTGTTCCATTCTTTTGTTCTGTTCGGGCGTGAAATGATTTCTCCAATCTCCAACAATTCCTATTAAAGATTTAATAATTGTAAATAATATCAAGTATTGTTTGAATTCATAATACATGCACACTCACATATAACATATGCCTTTACGTGTAGGTTGTAATCGATATTCTTGGATTTAAGGTAAGTAGGCCCAATATAAGTTAGGCCTAGGATAAGTTAGGCCTAAGACCTACTTCTCAGCTTTCTACAGAAAAAAAAAGATGCAGATAGAAAAAAATTGAAATTTTGCAGAACTTTTTTTTTATTTACTTAAACTTTAAAAGCCCAACCACAAGTTATGACAACATTTAGTGTTGTTTTATACCAATATTTGAAATATTTATGTGTCATGTGGAACATAAATATTTCAAAAGTTGATATAAGCAATAGAAATAATATAAACTTCTTCAACTTCATCCACATCAGATCAATTTTATTAATTCAATACGCAGACTTTTAAACTTAAATTTTGCTTTAAAAAAATAAAATATACGCTTATTATATAATAAAATAAGAATAAGCATGGCATGCACCTTACTGATTGAAAACTAACTTTGTGAAGATTTTTCGACATAAATGGAAACATTGTCTAGTTGGAAAATCCGAACGGCATTGCATATCTTTTTTACGATATAGATTTTCACTTACTGGTTTTTTGGAATTTTTTTATCACCGGCAACCTCCAGGTAGTCTGCAAGAAATGCTAGTTTAAGTTTACTGCCATAGAAGATTAAAGCCTTGACATAAAGCCCTCCCACATAATTATTGAGCCTCCATTTTGTATACTGAAGAGGAAATCCTTTTCTCATATAATTGTAACAGTACACATAACTGTTTGGGTTATTTTAATTTTTTCATTTTTCTTCTCTCCTTTGCTTATGAATAACTTCCAGCATGCACTTTAACTAGTTTTTTAATATCGCAAATTTCTTGTGGGATACTTAAGACGAAAGAGTAGATGAGAAAATCTTCTCCAATGGACAGCAATGTGGAGACACATAAATGATGTAGAAAAAAAATTATGCTTTTGTTAGTAAACGTGACTTTTCTCTCAGTCCAGATAGAAACTACCGATTTACAAATATATGTTAGAAACTCATCTAGATTTAGTTAGATTTATCACCAAGGGAATGTCTTCATTTATGTTACAAAATATTTAAAGTGGAGCCTTTTGGATAATAGGATGCATATCATGAGAGGTCTCTTTTGCCATAACCTCAAACTCCAAGAAAGCGTGAAGTGCTATCTTCAGAAAGGCTGTATATACAAAAAAAAAGAGAAGCAATTGCAGTTTGTGGTAGAATTGCAGACTGTCATCATTGAAATTTGACATAATATTTATGCTACCGACCTCCTGGGATTATTAAATAGTATGTAACATCACTTATTCAAAGTCTTACAAAAACATGACCGATGTTTTGACTGTAAACTGAATCGGCTTTATTCAGGAGCAGGCTTGAAATCGAGACGGAAAAGAGAAAATACTGGTAGGAGAACTCTTTCAATATTAGACAATATTCGGGAGGAGTTAATCTTGTCTTAGCAATAAGCAATTCACTGTTATTAAATTTTTCTCGGCGTGGAAGCAATTCAATATAAAATTGTATCCGTTAAAAACAATTGGTAGTTATGGATTTGTATTATTCCTGAAAAAAAGCTAAAAAATGAAATTTATTTGTTACCAGTTTTTACTCTTTTCCGTCTAGATATACACTCATGTCCATAAATTAAGGATAATGAAGTTCAGGCACAGAAAGAGACAGAAAACAAACAAATTTTACTTATTTGTAAAGTCTATGTATTAAACAAAAGGTAAAGAGCAAAAAAGATGCAATATGTTTGACATAATTAATAAAAATTGTGATTTTTACTCCCTGGAGCAAATTTCAAAAAAAAAAAAAAAACCTATTTACAAAAAACAGTATAACATGGTTAGTATGATGGTTTATACGGAGTATGTCTCCTGGACGATGCAATACAGGCCGTACAACGCCTAGGCATGCTGAGTATCCCCAAAAATTGGGTCGGCTGTTCAACGACGGTCATAAAATAAAATAAAATAAAAAAATCTGATCTTGGGGAATATTACACAACTCATCAAGCAATGCCCTCCGAAAGTCCGGTAGACAGGTGGGAGGGGGTTGACGGGCTGCAATTCGTCGGCTAAGCATATCCCACACATGCTCTATTGGATTCAAGTCCGGTGAGTATGCTGGCCAATCCATACGGGTGATATCCTCCGATTGAAGGCATTCGTCTACAATGTTTGCACGGTGAGGACGGGAGTTGTCGTCCATAAACAGAAATTCAGCACCCATGGCGCCCCGAAACAAACGCACATGTTGCTCAAGAATGACATCCCTATAGATGTGGCCTGTCATCGTTACACTCTGAACATGCAGGTTAGTTCTGGAACCAAGAATAGTTCCTCCCCAAACGAGCCATCCTGCACTACTGTAACGGTGTCTTTCAATGGTGTTGTCTTGGTGGTAACGGGTACCTGGCGCTCTCCATATGAAAGTCCGGCCAGAATCAGACTGCAAACTAAACCTGGACTCGTCGGAAAACATCACATAAGACCGCTGTTGCGGTGTCCACAATGCATGCTCTCTACTCCAGGCTAATCGCAGGCGACAGTGAGTTGTGGTAAGTGGAACACATCTGACAGGCCTACGAGCATATAGACCAATGTGCCCCAAGCGCCTGTACACGGTCTGCCTTGAAACTGTCGTACCGGTAGTTGAAGAGAGCTGTTGAGACAGGTCTGATGCTGTACTCCGTCTGTTTCTTTTTTGCAGTAACTGCCAAATACCGGTCTTCATTCGGCGTTGTAACTCGGGGGCGACCTGTGCTGTAACGTCTACTCACATTACCATCATCTTGGAATCGTTGCCAAAGCCTGGAGATGACACTCCAGGCGATTCCAAGTTCCTCGGATACTTCCAGCTGGGTACGTCCACATTCCAGTCGTCCGATGATTTTGCCGCGTAAAAAATCATCCAAATGCTTCCTTTGTGCCACAACTATGCGGTTATTGCACTGAAAGGCTTTTAAAGCGCTTGGGAACAATTTTACTTCTTTGCCACCATTCCTTATATACCCCTCTCTCACACTCTCGTCATTGTGACGTACTACCAGCGTCATCTAGTGGTTTCCTGTTATTTGCATATTTTTCTTAAGGATGTGTGTGATAATTCTACAGGTGAAATCTTAATTTTAGAGTTTCATTTCCGTGTGAATCTGAATTATCCTTAATTTATGGACATGAGTGTATATGGGCTTTCAGCCCTGTTCAGGAGAGACATTTCCTTCTCTGTTTTTTTTTTATTTTTTTTTTTTATATACTTATTCGATGTTTCTTCCTTGTCCAAGTCAAGCAGGAAGAGAGTAACTTTGCATGTAGACCAGACTTTTTTAATACATATGTTTGGCTCTCATTGGTTTCCTTTGCGTGCAGTTAATAGCATAAAATCAAGGTAGCTTTAAGTAGAACAACAAACTGTATAACTATGCCCCGTGTGTACGAAGGCACTTAAACTGTGGTATTTTTATTCTCCTTGTGAATGAGCTTTACAAATAATGCTAATGGTTCCTACACGGGAAATTATTTTTTATATTGGCGTTTTCTTAAGAACTTAATTTTTTAAATGCATAAAATTTTACCGTTTTGAGAACCAGGCAATGCTTTTCAGCTAGTTAGTGCGAAATAGCTTAAAGCTCAAAATAGTACAAAGTAGGTGGCTCAGGGGATAGAGTGCTCACCTCCCAATAAGATGTCCCAAGTTCGAATCCCAGTGATGGCTGATCGGTACGGATTGCAGTGCATCCATTACAGTGCTGACGTTAAATATCCTCAGCGTCCCCTTTCAGTCAAGTTAACTGTGAGAAATTTTCCTAGTTATTCTCTCCATGTAACGCATATGCGGGTTAGTTCCATCATAAAGGCTTACACGAAGGCGAATTTCACCCAATACTTGTCTTCTGGATTAAGTTCAAAATCACATTGCTAGTTATACATTGGTAGTCGAGACTCAAAATTGGATAGGTTGGTCAACGGCGGTTGTAAAAAAAAAAAATGTAATTTAAAATTAAATCTTTGCTTTAAATTTAAGACTCTCAAGCTGTGTGTGGTTGTTGTTTTTTTCTTTTTTTTAATTCTTATGACTAAATTACTTCAAAAAAATTTTTTATTGCCCCCTGTGTTTAACATTAAACGGTTTAACTTCGATAAAATATAACATTTTTATACCTTTTCGGACAAAAGTGGTGCTGTTTGGACTTGGATCGAAAAATTTGTCCTCTCCACCTAAAAGTTCCTTCAATCCCTGAGGAATGTCAGGATGGTTTAGCACAAACTCACGTGGGAGAGCTGCCAGCTCTGCCACCTGTTGGTTTAGATTCTGCTTCATGAAATCAAAGCTGCTGTATTTGATCACATCATTCAACATGGTTTCGTTATGTTCTAACATAGCCTTAAAAAATAGTTTAAAAAATACTATTTTATTTCTCAGTCTTTAATTTGACATCGAAAACATAACAATAAGACCGTTTTGAATAAGAAAAAAGTCCTTTAATACTAGTGTTTCTAAATTCACCGAAATAACTTTAATAATTTTCTTCCACTAAGACCTTCAATATAGAAATTATACTGCGTTGCAAATTAAAAAAAGAAAATTATGATGTAAGATTTAAGTATTCATCCGCGACAGTAGTTCTGTTTTATTCAATTATCAAATTATATGAATATGCTTTCAAAACAATATAAAAACTAAGTTAGACTCATCGTATAGAAATTTAATTTGAGCTATCGGTTACTATATATTATCATAAAATTATTCAAATAGGGTTATAGTTTCGTAGTCTTATTGGAATCCTAGACTTGGCGACATATTTCGATAAATAAGGAAAACATTCGTTCTTGAAATACTAACAACTATATGATGTTGCAAGAGCATTGAATGGTTGCAAGAGCATAGATTGGATTACTAGAATGGGCGCGTCTTCTGCTGACATGACCTTAACAAATCAAATTCGAGATCAATAAAAAAAAATTTTACTTTTGTTTCGCTGTAGAAAAAAGCAGTCTGCAGGAAACAATATTTAATATTATTTCATCAGTTTCTTTAAATGCAAACAGAAAGACATATATTTATTACGATTTTCAGATATCATATTTATTAATTCTTATTTACAAAACAAAATTTTTTTATTTTCCGCATTTCGCATGATTTAAGAGAGCGAACAAAACGAAGGCTGTGCAAAGTTGTTTCAAGAGTTGGAAGTGTTTATATATGCTCTCGCTGGGAGCTTAGCATTCATTTGGCGAGCTCACAGATGCAAACAGGCTCTCTCCATTAGGATAATGGTTTTCCTTAACGTGCAACAGAGTATAAGAATATACTTACTTTGTATTTCTGGCCCATAAACTCTGCTATTTTTAAAACACACTGCCTCGTGTCTTTTTTCATCTGCTCATAAGTGAGGAACAAGACATTCGCATCATTTCTGTGCTCATACCATTCCTGAAGAAAATCAAAATAGTCCCCGTAATCCACCTTTCCTTCCATGAACAAATCAAAATAGTCTTCGAATTTTCCATTCGAAAATTTATATCCTATGATGTTCTTTGTATGGTGATAGAACGAAACACAACAATCCTAGAAAATAAAAGTCAAGTTAAGTCTTGTTTGTTCAATACAAGAGAGGAATCTATATATATATATATATTTCTCTTACACGGCACCAAAAAAAAAGCCTCATTACAACTTCCCGAATGGCAACGTTAGAAAATCGACCAATGATTGTATCTAAAAGTGTCACATGCCAAATCTAGCTGAGGTGGGTCAACATATAGCGCTTTTAAAAACGGAAACAATAACCAGAGTGAGCATTATCAGGTTGTTCAATTCAGCTGCGGCAAAAATAAAAATAAAAAACTTAAAAAATAAAAATGCTGCTGCCAGCCATAGAATTTTTAAAAAGTTAACTTAGCAACATAAATCAAAATTATGATACCTGAGCGCTTTACGTAACAAATCCTTCAATTCTGTAGTTAATGACTTAATTAATTACTTCTGTAGTTAATCCTTTAATTCTGCAGTTAGTCTTCAATTAAGTGTTGTATCGCCAAATGCCCAAATTAACAATTGCAATTTCAAATTAATTGAAATGTACAGGTTTAGAATTTTCTACAGTGAAAAGTTTTCAGAATTTCAGTATTCAAAAAAGTATACAAATGCTAGACGTTAAGAACGTATCCAATGAGCGAGCAAAGCGAGCATTGGATTGCGAAGCAATCCGAAATGAACTGCGAAAGCAGTTCCGGGGGTTGGTGAGCGCCAGCGAGCAGGGGGCGAAGCCTCCTAGTAAAGTATATTCAACTTTTTGAAAAGCGTGCGAAGTATGAGAGTTAAAAATATGGTTCACATCAGTGTCCAACCTAATGGGGCTTTAACTTATTAGTGTCCGATCTCAAGAAATGCTTAGTATGTGGAACACACCTGTATGAAAAAACGGAGGAGATATTAGGTATTGCTATGATGATATTTCTTTCTTTTACCATGTGATTTAAGATCCAAAAATAAATGCGTATTATTATTAATATGCATCCAATAATGAATAATATCTTCTGCCACTTTTCTTGAAATTTTAATTTGAAAAACAGGACAATTTTTTTAAAGAACTCTATGTACAAATGTGTTGATTATGGAAACTATTTACTTACAACTGATACAAAAGTGTACGCTCCGACAGTTGAGGTTAATGCGAGATATTTTTTCTTGTAGTAGTGAACAATATCCGAAATTTTAAAAACAAATATAAATTTTATCAAACTTTTTTAGAACTTGAGAATATAAGCATTATTCTGTTTGACTTTTTACATATCTTTTAAAAACATTTATTGTAGAGATAGATAAAATTATTGTAATTCTAATTTCTTAAAGTCTTTAATCTTTTTTGATAACACTAGACAAAAGTATTTCCTCAATCTGCGGAAATTCTGCAGTTCTTGGAGAGAGTCCAAGAGAGTTTCATACTACTGCTTTTCAATGTTGTTACAGCATTTTCCAGCTTGTCGCCAGCAATGTGATTACAGTAGCAACACTTGTTCTAAAGATAGTTTGTAATGAGAGATATCTTCAGCTTGAAGAATCTCTGAAAATGTCTAGAAGCAAATGCTGCGAGGTGATTATCACCATTTTAAGAATCAAGTCCCAAAGGAAGTCCAGAGAGTATAGCGGATATTACAGCACTTCCCATCGTCATGAATCTATTTCTTGGTCATTGACACTAAAACTAACTAGCTGGTGTATATCAGTCACATTTTGGTATCCCTCGTTGAAGATTTTTATCCTCAATCTAGTTACCATGCTGTAATAGAATATAGGTGTTGTTTGAGACTTTTTAAAACCTGGATAAGACTGTTGAGTGGCACATTCTAAGTTTATCCCGCTTTATTGCTTCTGTTTCGAAAACATCGCGGCAATGCTACATTAGACCGCCAGCTAGTGTAAGACTTTGTTCTTATCGCTAGTAAAAAAACGACCTAGATTTCCTTTACTCTGAGGTAAAGTATGTGACTATTGTGACATCATGCGACATTATTTCATTCGTTGCTCGGCATCTCGACAAGTGTTTAATCTCCATTAAAGTTCGAACCCTTGCATAAAAGAAATTTTTTTATGTTTGATGCATCTTTTCACGGTATCATTCAAAAAAAGGAACCATATTGTTTCAAAAAGTTGTGCCAACGTGGTACCATATCATTCGAAACCTATACAATGCAACATTGCTCCAGGTTTCTTAACCTCGTCCAGTGCATGGAAATTCTACCCACAGAAGTGTTTCCATTGAGGGACAAACAAATTATAACAATTGAGAACAATTTTTTTTTTTCTGTAGCGTGAGATTTTTTAACGGATCTTCTCACATATTTTCACGTCATTGATTTCAAATCTGCAAATGATTTCTCACTCCAAACTAAAAAATTTTTAAATGACATTTTTAATCTATTTCTTGTTTAAAAGTACAAGTTAGTTTTTATATATGACATGGGGTTATGTAAATGTCGCGACAAACTTCTATTGGAGTTAGGGCACATCATCAGGATTAAAATTGCATAGGAACCCATTCCAGTCAGACACATTGCGCTGGGGGTGCTTGCTCTACTATGAACTGTTTCTTCGTGTGCTTCTAAACAGGTCATAAAAAAAGCGCAACTAGTCCCGTACGACGTTATTACCTCTTATAGACTCCTATGCAATTTAAATTCTTACGATGTGTATTAACTCCCTTAGAAGTTTGTTGCAACATCTACACGACTCCCTGTTATATATAACGTTTTCTTGTACATTTCGACAAAAAATAGTCTAAAATTGACATTTTATAAGAACGTATAGATTTAGGAGCAAAACTATTTTCTGGTTTGAAATTCCCACAGCCGAATCAGACAAGATCAAGTATTTTTAGAAATGCAACCAAACACTTGCTATAAATCAGAACACCCAACTATCCACAAATGTAAAAAATGACAAAGAACATCAAATAAATTTTGAGATTTGTTTCTTTATAATTAGAAATAATATCACACTGAAATTGGTCTCATCTATATATATTACACGGCACCAAAAAAAAGCCTCATTACAACTTCCCGAATGGCAACGTTAGAAAATCGACCAATGACTGCATCTAAAAATGTCACATGACATGCCAAATCTAGCTGAGGTGGCTAAACATATAGCGTTTTTAAAAACGGAAACAATAACCAGAGTGAGCATTATCAGGTTGTTCAATGCAGCTGCGGAAAAAATAAAAATAAACAACTTAAAAAATAAAAATGCTGTTGCCAGCCATAGAATTTTTTGAAAGTTAACTTAGCAACATAAATCAAAAATATGATACCTGAGCGCTTGACGTAACAAATCCTTCAATTCTATAAGTGTTGTATCGCCAAATGCCCAAATTAACAATTGCAATTTCAAATTAATATTGAAATGTACAGGTTTAGAATTTTCCACAGTGAAAAGTTTTCGGAACTTCAGTATTCAAAAAAGTATACAAAAGCTAGACGTTAAGAACGTATCCAATAAGCGAGCAAAGCGAGCATTGGATTGCGAAGCAATCCGAAATGAACTGCGAAAGCAGTTCCGGGGTTTGGTGAGCGCCAGCGAGCAGGGGGCGTAGCCTCCTAGTTATTTATTATTCACATGAGGGGGTTCCTGATTAATATGACTTTTTGATTCGCCATATATATTTCTCATTGAAGAAAACGCATTTAATTCCCCGCAACCATCTTAAAACGCTTTTATTGGTAAATCCATACTAATCTGTTATAGATTGTAACATCTCAAAGTATATGATGATAATGAAAACTGACTTGAAGATAATTATATTCATTAACGATTGTAGTAAACACTTATATCTTAATTTTAGAAAAGAACTGCCAAGAATGAAAAGAAGATAGCACTCTTTATCATTTGAAACGAAAAAACATGTTCGCAAAATTAAAACCTTGACACCTATTTACTTAAGCATCAATAAAAGAAAGTTTAAACTAGATAAAATGCCGAAACGATAAAATTTTTAAAAAGGTATAGTTCGTATATAGAAGAACTTTTAAAGATACCATGTTATTTTCATATTCGGCCGGCAAGGGGGCCGAGCGGTTAGCGTGCCTGACTGCGAAGCTTATGGCTGCGGGTTTGAATCCCGCATCTGGGCATGGATGTTTCTCTCTGTGTGCTGTCATCTGTTGTGTGTGATGTGTGAATGTGGCCCACTCTATGAACGGGTATTTGTGGCAGTGTGGCGTGGGTAATGTTGCTCGCCTCCGTGACTAAGGTTCACAGGTGCCCACTGGATAACGTTAAATGAGCAACACTTCCGGCGTCTTCCAAGTTGAAGAACGTAAGTTCAGTACCTGCCAAGTACCGTTACGAAAAAAAAAAAAAAATTCATATTCGATATAATCCTTACACTTTTTGACGCAGAGGGGACACCGGTGTCAATTTTATTTCTGTGTTTTTCTAGTGACGTTCTAATTACAAATAAAAATATTTTTTGGTATTTTTTATCATAAAAAACAATCTAATATTTACTAAGTTTATTGGATTACTGGAATTATACTTGGACTAAAATATAAAATCCAAAAAAAAAAAGTAGTTTTAAAATTTCTTTTTTTATTCATGTTCAAAAATGTATCGATAATTGAATTTATAAATTAAAAGAAACTTCAATGATAAAGAACTGTTTCTCTTAGATTTAAATAACTGCAAATAAGTGCGAATTTGAAAAATTATTGTTTGTAAGATTTTACCTTGAACGCAGAAAATACACCGGTGTCTCATGTTGTATTTCATTACCCCATATTATTAAAATGCTAAGTATATTTTTTTTTATTTATTTTTACCTAAACTAATACAAAATAATAACAAAAAGTATGAAAAAATATGCTTAATAAAAATTCTGAGTCAGAAGAATAACAGATACAAAATAACTGTTGTGGAAAGTACTAACCGTCTCCAAATAAAAACGTGTTTTAACGCGTTGAATGCCATGGGGGTCACCGGTGACCAGCACTGAGTTTGTTCGTAGCGCCACGAGGGTCACCGGTAACCGACGAAACCAATATTATTAGAAACACATAATTCGAGTAAATTTTTAATTTTTTTTTATATTATTATCGTTACTAAAATGGTTAGAAGAAATTAATGCAATATAGAACACACAAAAATAGTTTTATTTATCAGAGATGCCAACTTGCTCCGGACAGCGAACAAATATTTTCAAGTGGTAGTTTATGAATTGTAGTGGCTGGGTGGCGCAGATGGTTTGTCGTCGGCCTTCTGAGCCCAAGCCTGCGGGTTCGATCCCCGGCCCAGACACTGGATTTTCGGGATGCAGAAAATCCTCAGAGGCCATGTCGTATGATTATGCGGCATGTAAAAGATCCCTGGAGTGCCTTATTGGCTCTTGGCATTTCCGGCAAAATAAAATTCCTAGTGCACTTTAACATCCAAATAGAGTCTAGGTGCTGCCATCTAGTGTGACAGAAACTAGTCCAAATTAACATGGCCAACGGTATCTCACCCATTGTGGTGTTCCTGAAAGATGGGATACCACTTCTGAAGAACGCACTAGGTCTGCTCATCGGGAAGACTGATTGTGCAGCTCATAGGAAATATTTAAAAAAAAGTTTATGAATTGTGATTTTTGGTTTAATAAATTCAATTAAATAGATTTTTACCCACCACAATTTCTAAACAATTCGTAGGCTTATAAAATTCACCACTTTTTTCAGACATGTCATGCTAAAACTTTTAAAAAATTAGCAAAATCTGTCTAATATTTGCAAATTTAGTTTGTAGTTATTTACCGTTAGGCCAGACGGGCAAGCCGTGCAAAACTAGCGTGGCATTCAACGTGTTAAAAAGTAACTTATTATTTTACACTTACTTTAGGATTTCTGGCCACAACAAGGTACTTTGCATGAGGAGACCATGGCGTCACCCTAAATGGTAGGTGTAACTTAATGGCCCCTGGTTTTTTCATGGTCTTGACAGCTTCCGCTCCCGCCATCTCCAGAAAAGGAGAATTACTCAGAAACTCTAAAGCAGAAGCAAAAGGCTTTCCTTCCCTGTAGATGCACCCCACAATGTTCTGAGCCCAAGTGGTCCCGCATTTTGGATAAGTCACAATGAAGAAGTCATCGGGTCGAGGTTCATAGGTGAGCGCTGACTTGAAAGCCTCGATTGAGAACATTTTTGCTATGCGAAATCCAGCGGGCGTGTCTTGATACTCTGGAAGAACTTTTTCCTTTTGCTCGGATGCCATTTCTCTACCTGTTGTACCAAAACGAATCAACCATATATTAAACATTTCCGTATGTATAAAGTTTTGGGGAAATATATGTAGTAAAACTTTTTTAATTTCCTGCGATGCATTAAAAGAAGCCATGTGCATACTAACCGATCAACCGACAACCTATACATAAAATTGACAAAACTCCTGCCCCATCTACTTCTTCACTTCTTCAGGATAGCTTCAACATTAAATGAGCGGATCGAGCAGGGGACGGTGCGAAGGGAAAATCTAAATTATTCAATCAAATAAAAATTAATCTTAAGTGTGCTTCACTGATGCGGGGTGATAAGACTCATCGAAGTTAAAAGCGGAATTTAACCAAAGAAAAACTCTCGTTTTCTCACTAGAACTTTCTTAAAATAGTAAAAAATAAATAAAAAATGATGAAATAGTGATGGTTAAATGGAGGGAATTCAGGTATTTCATTTTTTAAATTTATTTTGTTGAAACAAGGATAATCATGATCAATGATAGGGTTCGCAGGGTATTTTTATAGAAATAAAAACTTAGTTACGACATAGACTTTTTTTTTATCCTTTCTAAAATTTCAGTAGAAATTTTAAACATAAACGGTTTTATGGTGCAGCATATAGTCATGCCAATTATTGATGGCGGAGCTTGCCTTTTTCGAGTAATAGCATATGTATGTTACGGTCAATGTGAATAGTGGGTTATTATTAATACTAGCCGGCTTCTATTAATAATAACCAAATAAGCCGGTTAAAGTGAATAATTTAAGCGAATTTATCGCATTAGCACAGCGATTCTCAACCTGTGGGGCGCGAGCACTCTAGAGAGGTGGCGCGAAAATACCCAAAAGAAAATATTATTTAAAAAAATTGATTAACTGACTTAAAGGAAAGCACACATACGCATAGAAAACAAAGTGCAAATCGACTTATTTAATAACTTATTAAAGTAAAAAAAAAAAAAAAAACATTTGAAATCAAAACTTAGTGTGGGGGAGCCAAAGGTGGCCATATGGCTAAGCTTTGAGAATTTTTCCTAATTTTCTGATTAAGTCTGTGTGGCTGAAGTTTTTTTTTTGTTGCAAAATCTTACACCTATGTCTAATACATATCGCATATACTTTTAATTGTAAAATACAATTTCATTTATTCTATAGTACAATATCACAATTGTAGCTTCTGCCCATAAGGTGGCCTATATATTGGAATCACTTTTTCACTCACTCAAATCATCTTTAGAAAAGACATTTGGACTGACAAAATTTTTTTATAACATTTACATTGATAGTTCTTGTGTGATAGCAACTCACTGATAGTTAACTCATCAAAATAAGTCAAGAATTACTGAGTTAATTTTTTCAAAAAAGTTCACTAAGCATAACTAGTAAGTAAGAGTTAACTATACATATTGGAGTTAACTAACCTAACCCATAACTAGTATACAAATACCCAATTTAAGAAAATACCAGAATCTATCACAAAAACAAATTGTTTTTTGGTTTCGCCACTTTTCGTGAAGTCTATTAATTTTTCTTCCTTATTAATTGAAAGTCCTTCAGGAGTCTTATGAAATAGATCCCTAACCCACTCTTAACTTGCTATCAGTTTGTCGTCAGCAAGAAAATACTTGTTTTAATTATTTTCCACCATGGCAAAATGATTTTCAAAGGTTACAAAAACAAGTTTTAGATGTTTTTCTTTAGCCTTGTAATTTTTAGTATAATCATCCACATTTGCAAACATTGTTAGGCTTTTTCGCTTTAAATTTCTGCTCCACAATTCCAATTTTCTACAAAAGGCATTGACTTTATCACTCGTATCCAACATATGTGTATTTACTCCTTGGAGTAGAAGATTCAAGTTATTTAATTTCTTGAATGTGTCTGCACTAATTAATTAGCATATTTCAGGTTACCCCCTCAAATTATTAAGAAACGTGAAAATTCTATCATTATATCAAAAATTATTCAGGGTGGTCCATTTTTTATTTGTCGCGCTTTGCTTCTCAATAAAAATAATTTTAAGAACGGTATTCTGAAAAAGTTGAAGTGGGAAATATAAGTAAATAAACATTATCGTACAAAAGTAAAACACTGAACAGATTAAAACTATAGTTTGTATATAGGTGAGATAAAACAAAGAAAGCGCAATAAAAAGAAAAATCTAGAATAGGATTATTTAAGGAAATGAAGTGTAGATAAATATATTATTACAATGTTTGTGTAATTCCCTTTCCTATCTGTGTTGTTGGAATCCTGTAATTAAATTACAACAACTTTCCAACAAATATCTATTGAAGAAGTTCGCTCGATGACTATCAATCATTTTCTGACCTCTATAAGAAAATTGTAATGTTTTCAAGTCAAATAAGATATCATGAACTAAAATTCGTACCACTCGTGAATTCTAGTTAATTCGTAGATAAATCGAACCTAAAGTTCTGGGATTTATGAAAATAAAAATTTCAATCGTTTCCTGACTGGTAAAATTCAGGATTTATTAACAAGAGAGATTTATCAGTACTTCACATTTGGACAACTTTTTGACTAGTAACAAAACACTCAGCAAGAGCTATAATTTTAAATGATATTTTAAGTTATCATCGCCATTTTACCAGTACTACTAAAATTTTAATCACCTTTTTATCGCAAAATAAGAATTACTATTAATCTCGAACCGCTTTCCGAGCCGCAAGAGTGCTCAAATTTTAACGAAAGTTCTATGACTAATGAGAATAAAAGTTGCAATTGTTTCGTGAATGGTGCGATTTAAATTCATCGTCAGTCAAAATGATGATCACTTACAAATACAAACTAACAAGCACAAAACTAAAAGAAAGGAAAATAATAGATTAAAATTAAAAAAAAAAAAAAAATTAAAAGTTAAGCAATTGTGGTACCACTTTATCCCTATTTAAAAAAAAAAAAATAATATAAACTATAAACCTTGGAAAGGCGTGAAATTCGAAACAATATTTTAGTCAGTCAAATATCATGAAGCGAGTTTCAGTTAAGTGCTTGATTTCATTTATCTTTAAAAAAAAAAAAAAAATAGATAAATAAACTCAGACAGTAAATATGCAGACTTACAAAGGCGTCTCGTTACAAAGGCGTCCTATTCCTTGCCAGGTTGAAAAAGTAGAAATTTCATTAAATTCAGTAACGATTTAAAGAAAGCCAACACAAAGATACACCCAGTATTGCGGCGGTGAGATTCGAACCTGCTTCCCCCACGCGACAGAAAGTTAGGCGGATTGGCACGAGTGCTTGGCCTGAGGATTTTTCAAAGTGGTCAATCACATATCGATATGCATTCGTTAAGTAATTAATGCAATGTTAGTGATCTATAATACTTTGAATCGACTGTCGCGGGAGATTTCATTATTTTTCTTTTTTAAGTGAAAATGTACGCATTATTGTTTTTTTATTATCTTAGTTTAATAAAGTTAATTTGGAATCATTTTGACAACCACGGCAAACAAATAATTTTAATAAATATATGAAAGTCTAAATAATATTTTTTTTAAAATAATAAGTGTTTGCATATTTAAAATAATTCTTGCTTACAATCGTACAATCATCTATATTATATCGCTACCACTACAAAGATTTTAACCCGAAAATGTAAGGAAGTACATCTATGTTATATTATTTTGAAAAGTAAATAGGAACAGTTTTTATCTTTGTGCCCTTGAACTGTTAAAATGGTAAATGAATTACATTGAAAACGGCTTAAAACAATAAAACAATTTCAATTAAATATTAAGAAATAAAATCATTTTTCATAATAAAACGTATATTCTATTTTTATTTTACATCCGGTGGTGAACAGCCGACTCGATTCGGTATTTATGACTATCAATGTGTTTATGACTGCGTATCCTTGTAATTTTGTTTAAGTGTTTGCATATTTAAAATAATTCTTGCTTACAATCGTACAATCATCTATATTATATCGCTACCACTACAAAGATTTTAACCAGAAAATGTTAGGAAGTACATCTATGTTATATTATTTTGAAAAGTAAATAGGAACAGTTTTTATCTTTGTGCCCTTGAACTGTTAAAATGGTAAATGAATTACATTGAAAACGGCTTAAAACAATAAAACAATTTCAATTAAATATTAAGAAATAAAATCATTTTTCATAATAAAACGTATATTCTATTTTTATTTTACATCCGGTGGTGAACAGCCGACTCGATTCGGTATTTATGACTATCAATGTGTTTATGACTGCGTATCCTTGTAATTTTGTTTAAGTGTTTGCATATTTAAAATAATTCTTGCTTACAATCGTACAATCATCTATATTATATCGCTACCACTACAAAGATTTTAACCAGAAAATGTTAGGAAGTACATCTATGTTATATTATTTTGAAAAGTAAATAGGAACAGTTTTTATCTTTGTGCCCTTGAACTGTTAAAATGGTAAATGAATTACATTGAAAACGGCTTAAAACAATAAAACAATTTCAATTAAATATTAAGAAATAAAATCATTTTTCATAATAAAACGTATATTCTATTTTTATTTTACATCCGGTGGTGAACAGCCGACTCGATTCGGTATTTATGACTATCAATGTGTTTATGACTGCGTATCCTTGTAATTTTGTTTAAGTGTTTGCATATTTAAAATAATTCTTGCTTACAATCGTACAATCATCTATATTATATCGCTACCACTACAAAGATTTTAACCAGAAAATGTTAGGAAGTACATCTATGTTATATTATTTTGAAAAGTAAATAGGAACAGTTTTTATCTTTGTGCCCTTGAACTGTTAAAATGGTAAATGAATTACATTGAAAACGGCTTAAAACAATAAAACAATTTCAATTAAATATTAAGAAATAAAATCATTTTTCATAATAAAACGTATATTCTATTTTTATTTTACATCCGGTGGTGAACAGCCGACTCGATTCGGTATTTATGACTATCAATGTGTTTATGACTGCGTATCCTTGTAATTTTGTTTAAGTGTTTGCATATTTAAAATAATTCTTGCTTACAATCGTACAATCATCTATATTATATCGCTACCACTACAAAGATTTTAACCAGAAAATGTTAGGAAGTACATCTATGTTATATTATTTTGAAAAGTAAATAGGAACAGTTTTTATCTTTGTGCCCTTGAACTGTTAAAATGGTAAATGAATTACGTTGAAAACGGCTTAAAACAATAAAACAATTTCAATTAAATATTAAGAAATAAAATCATTTTTTATAATAAAACGTATATTCTATTTTTATTTTACATCCGGTGGTGAACAGCCGACTCGATTCGGTATTTATGACTATCAATGTGTTTATGACTGCGTATCCTTGTAATTTTGTTTAAGTGTTTGCATATTTAAAATAATTCTTGCTTACAATCGTACAATCATCTATATTATATCGCTACCACTACAAAGATTTTAACCAGAAAATGTTAGGAAGTACATCTATGTTATATTATTTTGAAAAGTAAATAGGAACAGTTTTTATCTTTGTGCCCTTGAACTGTTAAAATGGTAAATGAATTACATTGAAAACGGCTTAAAACAATAAAACAATTTCAATTAAATATTAAGAAATAAAATCATTTTTCATAATAAAACGTATATTCTATTTTTATTTTACATCCGGTGGTGAACAGCCGACTCGATTCGGTATTTATGACTATCAATGTGTTTATGACTGCGTATCCTTGTAATTTTGTTTAAGTGTTTGCATATTTACAATAATTCTTGCTTACAATCGTACAATCATCTATATTATATCGCTACCACTACAAAGATTTTAACCAGAAAATGTTAGGAAGTACATCTATGTTATATTATTTTGAAAAGTAAATAGGAACAGTTTTTATCTTTGTGCCCTTGAACTGTTAAAATGGTAAATGAATTACATTGAAAACGGCTTAAAACAATAAAACAATTTCAATTAAATATTAAGAAATAAAATCATTTTTCATAATAAAACGTATATTCTATTTTTATTTTACATCCGGTGGTGAACAGCCGACTCGATTCGGTATTTATGACTATCAATGTGTTTATGACTGCGTATCCTTGTAATTTTGAACACGACCAAGAAGACAAAGGAACTCCTTTCAGAACTTTTCAGAATGGGAAGCACTGGGACAAACTAGCATTCGTGGAAGAACTTTTTGATGTAACTTTCCCGAATTTGCGTTACACCAAGAGGAAAACAACGAAAACCTACTCCGGTTAGCCCGACGGCAAGGAAATTCTAACCCGTTATCCTTCTCACACCGAGAGCACACCAGCCACCACTGGAAGTCAAACCCCTGGTCACTTTCATAGGAAGCAAACGCCCTATCAAAATAAACTTACTAAAATTATTTTTAGAATTTAACACGTTCATTGTCAGCCGAGTACAGGTAATTACCCTATATATCTTGATTGAAAAGAAATCTATAAAGATAAAATCAAAGTTAAATTTCTTATTTTAGCAACGTTTAATTTACGTTTTTAAATTTTACAATAAGTTTATTTAAATAAGCAATATGTTGTTGTCATGAGAAAATTCCTATTTTCTGTAAAATTATTTGGAAGATATCATGTTATTAGCTACCACTCGATCTGCGACTCAAACTGTAAGGAAGATTTTTGTTCAGCGATATCGCGTGATCGGCAACGAAAGTGTTAAGCATACGAAAACAAGAGTAAAGTAACGCAAGTTAAGTAAATTGTAGGAATTTTAGATATAAATATGGCATCAAAAATTACAATTCCAAAATATTAAAATCTAAAATTGTTATTTAATTCCCTTCTTAAAACTTTCTTTAAATGAAATCGTGAGAAGAAAATGATTTACCTTACAAGTGAACGAGTGTGAAAAGGAAAGAGACAATTTTATTCACCCTCTCTGAATCGAATAATCTTTTCTGATAATGGATGAAATATGCAGTATATTATACGTTGATAGCGGGTATCAACAGTCTGAAATGATAAGGAAACCTGACTCTAGTGAAATAGGATATTAAAATGACATTGACAAACAGATAAGAGGAGGCAATTCATTAAAATATAATAATTTGTATCAACGCCGAAACAAAGGAATTAGCTATCACCGTCAGACTATCATGTAAAATAAATAATCTAAAATAACTATTTTGCATAATAAATTCTTTAACCTTTACAACAGAGTTGTGAATAATCCGTAGTTGAAATGTTAGACTGCAACTCCGACTCCGTATTTTCACTCCGTACAGATTGGCTTCGACTCCAACTCGGCTAATACTCATTTAATTTACAATTAACAAAGACTAGTACTGACATAACTCACTTCAATTTTCACCAAACACGAGGAGATTAGTAATACTATTATTAAACAATTTGTGTGCCGCTCCCCCAGTACACTGACATTCCCCAATCCCCGAAGATTGCAAACCATGCTCGCTTCACTAGCTACTAAGTAAAACGCATCTGCAATGTGTTCTGGCGTTAACTCTAAAGAATATAAATCAATTATTTAAATCTTTAAAATTAATGCCTCGTTAAAAAATTAAAATTTTAGTCATTAATAACTCATTGAAATGAAAAATTTTAAACTGAAATAATTGTTATACTATCAAAAAACTTGCAGAAACAAAACAGTAATTATGCTTTAAATATATATAAAAGGTACCGTCTCCATACGCATTCTTTTAACGCTGTTTTTCGAAGATCTGTCGCCAAGGAAAATAAAAAAAGGCCTTAGTTCTGCCATAGACTCGAAGCAATGCGATGATTTTAAACTATATATATAATCTTGCCGTGAAGAATTATTTGGGCTTTAGAACAGTCAAATAACTTAAATATTTTAAAATTTATTAAACTTTTTTTTAAAAATCGCCAATTTGGCTACATTTTCCCACATAGATGAAAATTATCAAAATCACAGTCATATTTTCAGTTTTTGAATATTTGTTATGAGCTCAGCTAATGCAGAATTGGAGTAAGTTTTTAAATGTTAAAAAACTGAACCACAAACGCTTCTCTAAACCGTGGCTTTTCTCCATAGTGACGTTTTGTGCCATAAATCAAAATAAGCGTAGATAACGCCGGCTTCAGATAGACTAAACTCGACCTAACAGTCGTGAGTAACAGTCCAAATTCACAGCTGCTATAAAAATAGCATATTATTCGCAAAAAGGGTTCATTTAATATTAAGACGGAACCTTCGAAAAACAACCTCTGCTGCGTGTATCATACCTGTCATCAACGCTTTATTCTGCTCTTTGAGAACGCTTTTTTTTATATAAAAAAAAAAATTATACTTAAAAAGCGCAACAACCTGTTTAATACTCATTTTTCAATGAATAAAAATAACAATTAATAGAATTATTATTTTTGAACATGCATAAGTATTATTAAAACATAATACAGAGCACTTTCTTTGTTGATTATAAGTATTCGCTTTTAACCTTTGGATTTTTTCTAACTTATAGTTCAGTTTGTTTTAGTTTTTCGTGGTCCACGCGAGAAAAGAATTTTCATTCAGAAATTTGTAAACATGCAAGTATACACTTTCATGCTTTTGACAGCTCACGCACTTGATATTTCAACAATTCTTTGTTTCCAACATGGAAAAGAAACGAGAACTTTTTTGTGTCAGAAAAACTGAAAGAGAATTAATTTCAAACAATATGTTTTAGTTATTTTATGTGCTGTTAAAGTAAACGGCACATTATTTAAAATTACATTTTTATATAATTACCTTACAATTAAGGAAATTATTTTTAAATAATATATTTGCACAAAATATTGAAATTGAGCCGTTATGAAGAAACGGCACATATCGCACACTCCTAAACTCAGATCGATAGAAGTTCCGAGGCAAAAAAAAAAAAAAAAAAAAAAAAAAAGAAAGAAAATGTTTCGTGAACATATTAACGAAGAAATTACAGCAAATAATAAATCAAAATTATTCGCTTATTTTTTTATTTAAATAGTTACTTAGCTAAATCAATTTGATTTTAGAATTTTTAAATTAAATTATAACTTAAGAATTCATGCCTATTAATCTCAATATATCAGTAGTTTGATTTTCTAAGTTCTTTTTCAATAGTTCGCTTAAAAATATGATCGAAATTGTTGAAAAGGCAAGTTTGTAATAAATAATAATTTATATAATTGTCCTAATGTTTGTTAGACTAATATTTTTGTTTACATAATTGATAAATATTTGTCTAAATAATTTTTATAAGATGAAATAATTTTTTTTTTTACAATGGGAAACTTGCAAGTGACGTAGCGTAGGTATCTCGATCCTGATTAGTTGTTTAAACATGGCATTTGTCTACGTTTGCAACTGTTCTTCCCTCTTTTATTTCGAGTAAGCTAAGCCCGTCAAGTATCACTTCCTTTCGGGGACACATTCTATATTCTTTCACAAAGATTTAAATTCTTTCACTACATATTCCTTTTTTAACAAAAAAAGAGACAGTCGTGAATCTATGTAGAACATAAACTAATTATGCATCGAAGTTGTCAGGTACACAAAAAAATATATCACAGTTACAATAAATACATAAACAAATAATAAATCTAAACTATGTAATTAACGCTCAGCTTGAACGACAACTGACGTCCGAATCAATTGCAGTTTGATTACAACGTAAGAGATGTAGACGAGAAAGAATTATATTTCAACAAATTCGATTCTGTATTTAATTAATTTTACGTTAATTAAAATTCTAATTTATGTGGAGAAAGTTAACGCATTTTTATCATGTCATTTTTCTTATAAACGATCAGCTAACGCTGACGTCATAGGTCACATGTGAGGGGTATCTGAGTTCTTTTTCTTGATGTACAAGTACCCAATTGTCATGATTCTACTACCGCTTTTTTTATATATAAATCGGACGGTGCAGCAACTTCTACCTCTATTTCTTACCCCTAAAAGACAAATGGGTACTAATTTTCATAACTGCCTACCTTCCAATTTGTACGGCCGTTGAGGTGGATGTTTCTTAATGGTAGCAAGATGTATAAATCGTGTTCTTTAAAATGACTCATCACCAATAATTCAAAAATATGGATATAAGACTGGTATTCAGGGTGTTAAGATAAAGAAAAGTTTGTATCAAATGTTTCCAGAGGCAAAGTTTCATGATAATTTAAGTTGAATAGTCTTAACATCTTCTTTTAATTTTAAAATATACCTTGATAGATATGATCATACAAGAATAATTTGCTTCTTTCATCTTTTTCTAATAATTTCCAAACTTTTCTCAGTTGTGGCCATCCTGTTATGCTTTAAAGCGTTAACAAAGTAGCTTAGTTTTAATAAAATTCTTAATTTTAATTGTAATGCTAATCCATCTTCGTAAATGTAGTAAAATTACAATTACATCCAATGGCACATAAGTAAGTGCATTTTGTTTACAAGCCCTCCGCATTAGTTGAAAAATTACACTGGAGAAAAAAAAATTTTTTATTGCATTTATACAATACTAGATCTTGCTTAATTCCGGTGTGAGGATTTCAAATCTAAAAATAGTTTTGTTCTTAAAGCTACAAATTTTTCACATGCATTTTAGGCTATTTTTTGTCGAAATGTACAAGTTTAAAAACGCTATATGTAACAGGAGGTCGCTTAAATGTCGCGACTAACTTCGAGGAAAGTGAAAGTATATGATCAAGGTTAAAACTGCATTGGAACTCATGTCGCAGGGCTCGAAAAAACTCAGAAATTTTACCCGTCCTCCTTTGAAACTAACCCGTAGCTTCTGAATAAATAAAAATATAATTTTCTCTTATTTATTACAAACATTTATATAAATTGCACAATGAATTAGTAGTTACTAGGATTACAAATACTAGGTTTACATTATACAGTAATAAAAGAAATACTAGGTTACTAATCGTAAAACCTAGTATTTATTTTATGAAATAATTTATTTCTTTTATGAAATAATTTAAATAACAAAGGTCAAGTTATCTGGAATGTCAATTTATCCGAGGATACTGCGTTTTTTTTAAATGAATCAAATATGACGTTTGCCAGTTCCACAATCAAGCCAATGATTTACAGAGGTTTCTGCACAGAAATCTGAAAGGGGTTTTCCATTTACGTAGATATTCATAATTGCGTTTAACGCTTCTTGTTTAAGACCAGTACGTAATGTGTTTTTGTAAGTTCATTGCTGAAAAGCCTCTTTCAACCGCTGCAGTACTCCCAGACAGAGAAAACATCAATTCCACCATGCGCAGTATGTTGCTGTATTTCTAGATTAGAGGGTCATTTCAGAAGTCAGGCGCTAGACTCTTGCAAGATAACAAAAACTGAAAATGTATCACAAACATTAACGGGAAAATGGCTGTCTGCGCGGACGTCGGATTCGAGTAATTTGTTGTCCGCGGGGAATTTTTAACCGCCGAGAACGGGCGGACGGGCGGTTTTTCGAGCCCTGCCGTGTCGTATAAAGCGGCTAGGGTAGTTTCCCTTTTATGACTTGCTTAGAAGTACACAAATAAAGAAGTACATAAATTTTAAAGAAAACTATTTTGTAATTAATTATGTTAGGAAGAACATTTTAATGAATATTTTAACAAAATTGGAAATATTTTCAAAGTAAAAAGAAAGATAAATATGTAAATAAAAAGATATTTAAGTATAGGTTTTAGGAAATGTTTTTCATTGACTGGCCTGTCTACAGAAATTTCCCTTACGTAAAAGCAATTACAGTGATTGTAAATTTTACAGTTGAATATATGAATTTAAATTATTTTTTATCCTATGATGAATAAAATGAATCAATAATTTCTGTAGAAGACATAATAATCTTGTTTTGAAGTTTTTAAGTGCTGCAGGGCAAAAATTTAAAACCCATTTATTTCACTTTCACTTTTTTTTCTTTCCTTTCCTCCAAGCCCTGAGCATATACCTAGGTTATGAAAAACCCTTAACCATATAGATTCACTTTCACTGCAAATATCGTGGTGTTTTGGGCCAGGATAGCCTGGTTGACAGGTCCCTGGACTCACATCCGTGAAAACGGGAGTTCGTATCCAGCCGGCCGATGACTTCCCATGTAGTAAATGATTAGAGGTGCGTGTTAAATCTGCTGGGTCACAAAGTCCTCCATATTCCCATAACAAATTATACCTTTGGGTGTGATGAATTGGAGAACGGGTGTGACTTATGGGTATGGCATAAGTCGAATTCTTGACCATAGATGGTACAACTGAAAAACAAGAAAAATCTTGCCTTACGACAACAACATTGTGGAAAACTATGATTTTTGGATCGCTTAACACTGTGTTTTTGTTTTATTACACACGATAGACAAAGAATAACAATGAGAGGATATATTATTACTATCATTATTAAGCAATTTTCTACAAACAGTCTTTTAAAATATCTGAGATCCTTTCACATTAACTTACCTACTTAAAACTCTTCAGTTACATTATTGCTCTATTTAAATTGCTCATAAAGGTGTTGATGCTCATAAAGGTGTGTAAAAGTGCTCATAAAATTGCTCAAAAACTGTGGGTGGAGTTAAGTGTTAAATAAAGGTTGGCATCTAGATACTATTAAAACTCTAAAACTGGAACCAAAAAAACAAAAAAAAACTATGATATTATACCCTAATTCAAAAGGAATCCGTGAAGTAAAATAGATGATCATGGAATTATTAGCCAATTTTCTGAAGTCCTAGTCATGTAATATAAAAGCAATTTCAAGTGTAGTTCAGTGAAATTAAAATTTTAATTTTTGTTTAATACAATTTTATAGAAGAATATTTTTCTGTTAATTTGCGATCTTAAAAACCCATTTTCTCAAAACCCATTACATTAAGTTTATTGAAACTAAAGTATTGGTACGAAGCAATACCAGACAACCCCAAAATGAGTTACTAAATCCAAAATAAAAAATTGAATAACCCTTTATTAATAATACTATCTTTATTATTAATAATTATTTTTATAATTTATACTGTATGATTATGCTTATTTTTCTTACTTATTATTATTATACTGATTTATTATGCTAATGTATTAATAAAGAACCTTTACGAGTCTCTGACTCTTTTTTTTTTATACATTGTACTGAGGTTTTAAAATTGTAAATTAAGGGTAGTCCTTTTGCAACACCTTGTATGCTATTTTTCTCCAGTTTCGTGATAATTTCAAAAGAATTCTATTTCATTTATCCATCTCTTGCCTGTATTGTGTTGAAATAACGAGAGTTCTTGGGAAGGTGAGATATTCAAAAGTGTAAAACAGATTTTTTTTAAAAAATTTAAAATTTGTACTATTAATACTATTAGTAATTAAAAGGTTTTAATAAAAAATTTTAATAATGAAAATAGTATTAATAATAAACTAATCTACTCAGCATTGATTATGATAAAACATTACACATTTAACGTATATATAATGATGAATTTTATATAAGCCTGCTTAAGCTTGGTCTGAAAACAATATTCAGACTAAGCTTAAGCAGGCTTAAAAACTGATTATGCATATTTTTTAATTTTGCTTTTAGAATGTTTAATATTTATGTTCAATTTTAATTCAGTGACATACGAGGGTTGCTATTTATATTTCTGGCCTTGGCAACAGTAAGTATTGCTAGGCGACCGCAGACGATTTTAATCGAAAGTTTGATATTTTTAAACATAAATTCAGCAGACGATTTACCATTATAGCTTCATTTGTGTTGTTGACAGTAAATTGAAAAGTTCTTCTCTTTCAAAAAATGGAATTGAATCGTGAACATTTTCGTGCCATTATTTTTCATAACTTTCGACGTGGATTGTCAAGACAAGAGTGCTTCGATGAACTTAATTCTTTATTCAGCGATAAAGCGCCATCCTCCAGCACTGTAAAAAACTGGTATAACGAATTTAATCGTGGTCGATGTTCGATCTAGGACGAATCCCGTGCAGGTCGTCCAAAATCCGTTGTTGCGCCAGAAAAGATCGATGCTGTGCGTGAACTGATAAAGCAAGATCGTCATGTGACATACCGTGAGATAGAGGCGTCTTTGGTCATTAGTATGACTAGCATCAATAAAATATTGCATGAACATTTGAGCGTAAAAAAAAATTGCTCGCGTTGGATCCCGCATAATCTGAAAAACGCTCAAAAAAAGGCTCGTGTCGATTGGTGCAAGGAAATGTTGGAAAAATACGTTCAAGGTACATCAAAGGCTGTGTATAACATCTACACAGGTGACGAATCATGGATCTATGCATATGAACCGGAAACAAAACAGCAATCAACTGTATGGGTCTTCCAAGACGAGGCAAAACCAACAAAAGTTGTTCGAGGAAGAAGCACATCGAAACAAATGATTGCCTGTTTCTTCGGCATTAACGGTCATGTGGCAACAGTGGCGTTAGAGCAACGCAGGACGGTCAATTCTGAATGGTACACGACCATTTGTTTGCCAGAAGTCATCGGAGAAATTCGAAAAAAGCAGAAGAACAGGCGAATCATTCTTCATCATGACAATGCGAGCTCTCACACATCGACTCAAACAAAGGCATTCCTAACGGAGCGAAAGATCGAACTGATGGGTCATCCGCCGTACAGCCCTGATTTGGCACCCAATGACTTCTTCTTATTCCCACACATCAAAAATAAGTTACGTGGACAACGATTTTCGACCCCCGAAGAAGCGGTTGATGCATTCAAAACGCATGTTTTGGAATTACCTCAATCGGACTGGAAAAAGTGCTTTGAAAATTGGTTCAAACGCATGCAAAAGTGTATTGATCATGATGGAGAATATTTTGAAAAACAATAAAACCAATTTTGATCCTACATATTTGTTTTTTCATTATTGGGCCAGAAATACAAATAGCAACCCTCGTAATACTTAAAATATAATAAATTTAGTGATTTTAAAATGTTTAATTGAATTAAGCCTTTGATAGTTTTCTAAAAACGAAAAATTTGTAGATTAAAAAAAAAAATAGAATAAAGGCGAGGAAAATAAATTCACACTTTCTGGCAAAAAGTTTGCATATATTTAGCGACAACTTTCTTTATTTTTATTACGTGATGACAGTCCATTCCCTTTTTTTTCGTTCTTTTATTTTTTCAATATCAGCTGACTAAACACCTATTGTTCCATTTGTGAATAGTAAAATTCAAGGTGAAAGATAATTTCTCAAAAAAAAGTATATATATTGATAACTTTCCGCGTAATCGTCAGAGAATTAAAAGAATAGACAAAGTGATTATTCCTTATGAAAATGTCTGACACAAAACCTCCATCAGTATCTATTTTCAAGTTGGTAGATGGATTTCCCATTCCCCTACACTTTTCAGAAGAAAATTTTCGATCTGCTGTCAATTATAAGCCACGACCTGACGACATTTTCATTGTGACTTATCCCAAATGTGGCACAACGTGGCTCCAGCATATCTTCATGCTTATACTCAGACAAGGCCAACCTCTGGATTCACTTGAAGACATGCATGATAGCTCTCCCTTTCTAGACAACAGAGGTAAATATTTTTGTGACACGGACATGTCAGTCTGGTATGTAATGCCATTACGCTATCTACCTATAAGTATTTAGATACCCTTACTTATCGACGGAGGTTGATTTATGGTCTGGGGATGTTTCTCCAGGTTCATATTAACGGTAAGCACGCTACTTTAGAATCATTGTTGAACAGCCTACCTGATTTTGGGTTCAGGACTTCGCATATTCAATTCCGTAGCCCTGTAATTTTGTATTCAATCCAGAAGACAAGGGAATTCCTAGATTAGGTATTGGAAGAAATCTGCCTTCGTCGAGGAATTTCTGAGGATTACGGTTAGTCTAGTGCAAGGGGACTCTAACCCATGATCCGTCTACCTCTGGGGATATTTTACACCAGCACTGTGGTCGGTGCAAGCCGGGTGTGGAATTCGAATCAAGCAGTCATCAATAGGATCCGAACCTGGATCAACTCATTGGGAGGCGAGAGCTCTATCCCCTGAGCCCCCACGGCCCAAACACAATACTTACCAAATTTATGGTAAGCACTTGGCATTAAGCACAAAACATCAATCTGTTTTTGTTTTTTTTTTTTTTTTTTTTTTTTTTTTTTTTTTTTTTTTGGAACTGGCGTGTCTGCCGAGTAGGGTGAATATTATTAGCTGCCATACAAAGACTTGTAATAAACATACCCCAGATGGGGTGATGTTATGATTGCTCTATTAACTATTGAGCACGAAATACTTTTCTTTTCCTTCTCTATCACTGACGTCCAAATACTTATTACTAGGTTCGTTCGGTGCTTAAAATTTAAAAAAAATTATAAATAAAATTAAAGTTAAAAAAAAACAAATTTGATAACCATCACTCTATTTAATAGAAATATCACATCTTAATACAGAATCTATAAATTTGAACTCTTAGTATTAAATTGCAAAAATTTCAAAGAAATTTGTAGTTTTTTTTTTTTTTTCAAATAAAATTGACACCAGTTTTTTCTTTTTGAAGTGAAACTTCTTATGCGACTTCCAACAAGGTTGCGTTAATCGTTTAACGCTACCGTTGTCATAGAAACTAGATTTCTCTTTACGTTCGTTGAGCGCACGAGGTAAGAAAAAAACATAGTAGGTAATATTGGCGTTAAAGAAAACAAAGCGATATTTTTTTCAAATTCACCAGGAATACCTTACTGAAATTTAGAACATTTAGAAATAAGCTGATTTCTTATTATAATTTTTTTTTAAATATATTTTATTATTAATATTTTTTAACTAAGCAAAAAAAAATTTAAACTAAACAAAGTATTGTATTTAAAAAGTTAATAAGATATTTTTTTTATTAAATGCAATTAGAAAAATACTTTGATGCACATAGATACTCTGCTTTAGATACTTATTTTTCTATGTTTTTTTTTTTTTTTTTTTTTTTTTTTTGCCGGTTATTATTTTATAAGTGAAACTTCTAATGCGACTTCCAACAAGGTTTGCGTTAAACGTTTAACGCTACCATGGAGAGGGTATGAAAGCACTGTTGCGTTAAACGTTCAACGCTCTTGGGGAGGGGGAATAGAAAGAGACAGAGCGAGAGTTAATGCGTGGCACTCGAACGCATACGCGTAGAAAATGATAATTAAAAGATGCGATCAATTGTGAATTGTAAGCAATGTTAATAAAGTTTGTCTTAAAGAAACAATATGATTTCACTAAAAATCGATTTCTACCCCTTCCTATTTTCATTTCCACATTACGAAGTTTCACTTCTTCCGCGCGGAGGGACTCCACGCACTACTTTTTTTTTTTTTTTTTTGTTCTTAAAGCTACAAATTTTTCACATGCATTTTAGGCTATTTTTTGTCGAAATGTACAAGTTTAAAAACGCTATATGTAACAGGAGGTCGCTTAAATGTCGCGACTAACTTCTAGGAAAGAGAAAGTATATGATCAAGGTTAAAACTGCATAGGAACCCAAGTCGTATCAGCGGCTAGGGCAGTTTCCCTTTTATGACTTGCTTAGAAGTACACAAATAAAGAAGTACATAAATTTTAAAGAAAACTATTTTGTAATTAATTATGTTAGGAAGAACATTTTAATGAATATTTTAACAAAATTGGAAATATTTTCAAAGTAAAAAGAAAGATAAATATGTAAATAAAAAGACATTTAAGTATAGGTTTAAGGAAATGTTTTTCATTGACTGGCCTGTCAACTTCAACAAAGATTTCCACTGCGTAAAAGAAATTTCAGTGATTGTAAATTTTACAGTTGAATATATGAATTTAAATTATTTTTATCATATGATGAATAAAATGAATCAATAATTTCTGTAGGAGACATAATAATCTTGTTCTGAAGTTTCTAAGTGTTGCAGGGCAAAATTTTAAAACCCATTTATTTCACTTTCACTACAAATATCGTGGTGTTTTGGGCCAGGATAGCCAGGTTGACAGGTCGCTGAACTCACATCCGTGAGAACGGGAGTTCGTATCCAGCCGGCCGAAGACTTCCCATGTAGTAAATGATTGCAGGTGCGTGTTAAATCTGCTGGGTCACAAAGTCCTCCATATTACCATAACAAATTATACCTCTGGGTGTGCTGAATTGGAGAACGGGTGGGACGTATGGGTATGGCATAAGTCGAATTCTTGACCATAAATGATACAACTGGAAAACAAGAAAAATCTTTTGAATTGAATCTTTTGAATAACCCTTTATTAATAATACTATCTTTATTATTAATAATTATTATTATAATTTATACTATATTATTATGCTTATTTTTCTTACTTATTATTATTATACTGATTTATTATGCTAATATATTATTAATAAAGAACCTTTACGAGCCGCTGACTCTTTTTTTTATACATTATACTGAGGTTTCAAAATTGTAAATTAAGGGTAGTATTTTTGCAACACCTTGTATGCTATTTTTCTCAAGTTTCGTGATAAGTTCAGAAGAATTCTATTTCATTTATCCATCTCTTGCCTGTATTGTGTTGAAATATCGAGAGTTCTTGAGAAGGTGAGATATTCAAAAGTGTAAAACAGATTTTTTTAAAAAAATTTAAAAATTTTACTATTAATACTATTAGTAATTAAAAGGTTTTAATAAAAATCTTTAATAATGAAAATAGTATTATTAATAAACTAATCTACTCAGCATTGATTATGATAAAGCATTACACATTTAACGTAAATAAATAATGAATTTTATTATGCTAATCAAGACGATAAGAAAAAATTTTTAAATATTTTTCAGGAAAAGATAGTGCCAGAGACAGAAGTGACAAAATATTGAAAACAATATTCAGCCTAAGCTTAAGCAGGCTTAATAACTGATTATGCATATTTTTTAATTTTGATTTTAGAATGTTTAATATTTATGTTTGATTTTAATTCAGTGATATAATATTTAAAATATAATAAATTTAGTGATTTTAAAATGTTTAATTGAATTAGGCCTTTGATAGTTTTTTAAAAAAGAAAAATTTGTAGATTAAAAATAAATAGAATAAAGGCGAGGAAAATAAATATCACACTTTCTGGCGAAAAGTTCGCATATATTTAGCGACAACTTTCTTTATTTTTATTACGTGATGATAGTTCATTCCCTTTTGTTTCGTTCTTTTATTTTTTCAATATCAGCTGACTAAACACCTATTGTTCCGTTTGTGAATAGTAAAATTCAAGGTGAAAGATAATTTCTCAAAAAAAAAGTAGATATATTGATAACTTTGCACGTAATCGTCAGAGAATTAAAAGAATAGACAAAGTGAGTATTCTTTATGAAAATGTCTGACACAAAACCTCCATCAGCATCTATTTTCAAGTTAGTAGATGGATTTCCCATTCCCCTACAGTTTTCAGAAGAAAATTTTCGATCTGCTGTCAATTATAAGCCACGACCTGACGACATTTTCATTGTGACTTATCCCAAATGTGGCACAACGTGGCTCCAGCATATCTTCATGCTTATACTCAGGCAAGGCCAACCTCTGGATTCACTTGAAGACATGCATGATAGCTCTCCCTTTCTAGACAACAGAGGTAAATATTTTTGTGACACGGACATGTCAGTCTGGTATGTAATGCCATTACGCTATTACCTATAAGTATTTAGATACCCTTACTTATCGACGGAGGTTGATTTAAGGTCTAGGGATGTTTCTCCAGGTCCATATTAACGGTAAGCACGCTACTTTAGAATCATTGTTGAACCTGATTTTGGGTTCACGACTTCCCATATTCAATTCCGTAACCTTGTAATTTTGTATTCAATCCAGAAGACAAGGGAACTCCTAGATTAGGTATTGGAAGAAATCTGCCTTCGTCGAGGAATTTCTGAGGGTTACGGTTAGTCTAGTGCAAGGGGACTCTAACCCATGATCCGTCTACCTCTGGGGATATTTTACGCCAGCACTGTGGTCGGTGCGAGCCGCGTGTGGAATACGAATCAAGCAGTCATTAATAGGATCCGAAACTGGATCAACTCATTGGGAGGCGAGAGCTCTATCCCCTGAGCCCCCACGGCACAAACTTACCAAATTTATGGTAAGCACTTGGTATTAAACACAAAACATTAATTTTTTTTTTTTTTTTTTTTTTTTTTTTTTGTGGAACTGACGTGTCTGCCGAGTAGGGTGAATATTATTAGCTACCATACAAAGACTTGTAATAAACATGCCCCAGATGGGGTGATGTTATGATTGCTCTATTAACTATTGAGCACGAAATACTTTTCTTTTCCTTCTCTATCACTGGCGTCCAAATACTTATTACAAGGTTCGTACGGTGCTTAAAATTTTAAAAAAAATTATAAGTAAAATTAAAATTAAAAAAAGTTTTATTTTGATAACCATCACTCTACTTAATAGAAATATCACATCTTAATACAGAATCTATAAATTTGAACACTTTGTATTAAATTGCAAAAAATTCAAAGAAATTGGTAGTTTTTTTTTTTTTTTTTCAAATAAAATTGACACCAGTATTTTCTTTTTTTTTTTTTCCTAAGGACTGTGTGAACCCTGTTATAAGAAGATAGCACAAGAGTGGCCTGACAGCCTTGCTTTAGTTAAAACCTTCGAACTTGAAAGATACGATAAATTGAATTTTAAGTATACGGCTTCTGTAAAATTTGATTTCTCAGGAACTATTCAACTGATTTTGCTCAAATTTTGTATTTCGCCATGTAAAATTACATACTTTAAAACAATGTAAAAAATTGTATTACAATTCAAAAATTTCTTACAATTAAAAAATAATAAATATTAAAAATAATAAAATTATAAATATTTAGGTTTTTTTTTGCATGGAATTTTCTTTTGGATAAACGAATTTTATAGTTGTGTGCAAATTTTTTTCAATTCACTTAAAAAGTTTTCGCGATAGTGCGAAATACGCAAAAAGTACCAATAACATTAAGAGACTTAGGATCGCTCTCCTGACCAAATGATGGAGGCTATATTTCCCAGATTGCGGCTATTCCCGATATTTTGGGAGTCAGAAATCCAAATCCGTTAACGAAGAGGTGTGTTTATTCATAGGAAGTCCGTTTTTGTGTCTGATTTCGAATTTTTACTTGTATTTATTTATGCATATGAATTTGCGATCTAAACAATTGAGATATTGTTACCTATGTTATCTTTTTACGCTGAATCGAATGAGACTATACACAAGTCAATAAAATTAGTAGTTCAGAAGTTGCAAAACTTTTTATGTTATAAAAGCTTTTCTTTTGACACATACTTATATACACATTTTAATATATAGGGATTATCTGAATATGTAAGATATTATTTTTTGTGTGAATTCTTTACACTGAATTGAATGAGACCATTTTTTGTACAAAATACAATTTTGTACTTCACTTATTTACACATCTTACATTGCTATGCAGGCAAGTGAGGTATTGTTTCTTATATATTTTTTCTCGTATAATTGTTTGAGACTAAACATGACACAAAAGGGCTAATATTTTAAAAGTTGAAATTATTATTATTATTATCATTATTACAAATACTATTATTTTTATTATTATTACTTTTATTATTATTATTATTTATTTATTTTCTTTTGTATAAAATGTTCTATTTTTGAATTATAGGGGAGAGTGGGGTCAATTGTAAAATTTTTTACTTAACTATTTTTAACTAACAAAAAATCCAATATATTATTAGTATTAATTGACAGACGAGTAAAGTAGACCATCCTCTACTAAAAAAAAAAAAAAAAATACCCTATTTTAAATGTTATTATATTAGTCAACAGTCGTGCACTTTTTACAATTGTCCCCACTTACGGGGTCAATTGTAACAGTTCATAAATTCAACTAAAACATAGTTAATTATACATATTATCATAGTTGTGATATATTTTTTTATTGATCAAAATAGTAGTGATATTTTAGGAGTAAAAATAATAATGAGCAGAGACCTAAAGGGTTAAACTTTTAACTTTAAGGGGTTAAAAATTTTAATTTATGCTGTGAAAGGTGACAAATAAGATAATGCACATGCAACATAATATAAATGAAATAGGAAACTATTGGTGGTTCTTAAAGAGTTAAGTAATGGTTTGTAAACATAAGATTATTTATTTTCAGCTGTTACATTCGTCCCTTTACTTATTATTACAATCGTCCCCAAGACGCCATTTCAGCTTCATTTATTAAAAACCATGCTAGTTAATTAACAAAACTAATCTTTTTTTTGAGATGTTAATTAAGGAGTTCACTTTCATATTCGGTTAATAATTTTTATTTGTTTAAAGAAAATTATTTTGTTGCAATGTAATATTCTAATACCAAGAAAAGTACTTACGTAGCCTGAAAATATCTTTTGTGATGTAACTCTTTCAAAGGTACATAAAAATGGTTGCCAGCAAGGGTGTACATGTAGATTTATCAAATACACCTTGTGCGCCACCTAGGAACCAAATCTAGAACCCGACACTCGAAATTTTTGCTCTGTTACAATCGTACCCTGTTACAATTGACCCCACTCTCCCCTACTTACTAAGAAGAAAACCCTTATAACTTCAAAACTATTTATTCAAACAATTTGAATTCTATCTCATTCAATTAAATATTCAGTAGAAAAAATTTTCATCAGAAAAATATACCTCCCATATTTTACATAAGTGTTGTCGGAAATACTAGTTTTGTTGTTGTTGTTGTTGTTGTTGTTGTTGTTGTTGTTGCTTATCCCTTTCTGGCCTGACGAAGTCAGACCAGATCTATGAACCCGTTGACCTGAAGAAAATCAAAGACCAAAAGAGGAGTAGAGTAAATGTCTTCCCAGAAAAGACCAAGACAGTTCAGGATGTGATCGGCGGAAGCCTGGTGTAGATGACATTTAGGGCAAATGGGGTGGATTTTAGTTCCTTCGGAAAATAGAAAATCTTTAAGATGGTCGGTAGCTAGGCGGGAAGAGACAAGTCAAAGGGAAGAGTCAAAGAAGCTCCAGGCCTTTTTCCCTTGTACCAATGGTGGGTGAGGGGAATCAGCCAGTCTCTGAGAAGCAGGGATTTCTTCAGGAGTAAAGTTCAAGATAGGTAAGATCAGAAGAGACAGGGTGCGGTTGGATAGTTTTTTTTTTTTTTTTTTTTTTTTTGTTTTTTTTTTTTTTGTTTTCTTTTATGCATGAAAACGCAAATTATTAAGTATTTGTTCAATTGGCTCGCATATAGTTTCTTTCGATTTGGGGTAAAAAAAAATACATAGGAAACAGTGTCTCACTTGTTTAGACAGATATATCAAATGAGTGATTAGGGCCAAGTACAAATTTGTACCTTTTGCTCATAAAACCCTTATAACTTCTAAATTATTTACCCAATCTTTACGAGATTGGTTTAATTTAGTTTATCGTGAAAAAATACATTAAACAAGACCTCACTAACCAGTCTAGAAGAAATTCAATATTCTCCCTTTCAAATCACCCCCACTTCCATCTAAAAATGGGGAACCGTATAGAGAAATAAAGTAAAAGAGTTTTCAGGTATAATTTATGATAACTTAAGTACTTTGAAGTATTAATGCTTCAAGTATCGTATAGAGATAAAACTTCTAGGTCTTGGTTAGACCTGTTTTATCTGCTTAGACCTTATAACCCAGCGGATAAATAACCAAATAATTAACCTAGTTGGCTCCTAAAATGATCCTATTGACTCTTAAATTCCCCACAATCAAGCAATTTTCGCTTTGCATTGGCTTTTTATTATTTAACTTAATTTTTTCGTGTTTCGATTACTGTTGATTTTGCATTATTTTAGATTTACAGAAATATTTTTCAAAAACTTAACTACAAACAAAATAAAGACGTGGTTTTCAGGTAGCTATCAAAATACTAATTCTTGCACAATGTTCTTTGCACCTTGGATTGCTTCTGCTTTCGTAAGTCAACAAAAATTACACACAAAAAACTCCATTCACAATTTTTCTAAGTTGTCTTAACAAATCCTTGATTTTAAAATAACAGAAAAGAAAAACAGAGGCTCCAATTTAAATTAAAATAATACGTAATAATAATCCTATAAGAAAATTTCATGTTTCCTCCCGAACGGAAAATTTAATGATTGAAGACTAAAATTGTTCTTTTGAACCCGCAGTCCAAATTTCAAGATCGGTTGGTTCTTGAGTTCAGACACACACTAAATATTCCTTTTGTTAAAAACGATGGGTTAAAAACTATAGTGCTTGGTGTTATCGCAATTTTTAATAAAACGATATATCCTCTGAAAATATCGATATTTCACGATATCTCACGATATTTTTAAAATAGTAATTTACATATTTTTTATACTGGGTGATGTTTTCTTAGAAACAATTTTTTCTGAAGCACTTTCAACTAATCATATTTTTTTTTAAATTATTGTAAAAATGTAACCATCTGTAAGTTAAGAGATAGAAAAAACATGGTTTTTTTGTGTCCATATATAAATCGCCACCCCCGCCAAATAAAATGGCGCCAAACAAATCAAAGCTCAGTCGCCAATGCCCTACAATTGAGAAACATTTGTGTGAAGGAAGGAAAAGGTTTATTCTCTCTTCTTCACAGAAGTGAGTTTTACTCATTCAGTCACGATGCTGTCAATATTTATCGAGTGTCGGTATTTTCCGATATTTATCGAGTTCTGGTTTCTCATCATGTGTCGGTATTTTTCGATATTTATCGAGTTCTGGAATTCATCAAGTGTCAGTATTTTTAGATATTTATAAAGTTTCGGTATTGCTAGTATTTATTGAATATCGGCATTTTTAAGTATTTATCGAGTTTTGATTATTATCGCTTATTGATACTAATCGATATTTATCGAGTATCGATATGTATCATAATCGAAATATATCCCGAAAATATATATTTTTATATTATAATCGCATACATTAAAAAATATCTAAAATTTCACGATTCATTGATATATCTTCCAACTATTGTTAAAACTGTTAACTTCTGTCTTTTCACAGGAGCAAAGAGTACCGAGACGATGAAAAGACCGGGTGCCATCAAAACTCACTTGCCATTTCACCTGGCTCCCTGGACACCTGATAACAAATACATATACGTAGCCAGGAACCCCAAAGACTGTTGTGTGTCTTATTATCACCATACGTCCAGAATTCCAAGCAATTTCAGTGGAACTTTCGACGAGTACTTCGAAAAGTTTCTGGCTGGATTAGTAGAATTCGGTGACTATTTCGATCATCTTCTTGGTTGGTACGCTCACAGGTAAATGTCATTTTATGGTGCGCAAAATAAAAACGGAACAGCTGAATAACCTCTGATCTATTAATAGGATTTTCACACACTAAAATTTAGTTTGAGTGAACCGTATTTTAAGTAAGGAAATCAAACACAAAAGCGTTTATTTTCTGAGTAAAGGTAATTTTTCCCCGACATATTCGGATTCTTGACCCTAAAAATTTGAGGAGGCGGGTAGCCTCAAAAATTTTCAATCAATTTACATCAACTAACACAAATATTCATTTCAGATCTTAGAAAAACAAACCTATGGAACCGCAAAAATAATTTGAGAAAAAATATTTTAAAAAAATAAATAAATAAAAAAATAATCAATAAAAGTTAGTCGTCGACAGCCATACTCCCAAATTATCAGATTTCAAACATATTTATTTATTTACAAATTAGTCAGCCCTTTTACTAACTAACCATATGTATTTTGTATGAAAAAAGTTTATAACGTAAGCGATATTTAACTATTTTTTTTATAAATAAAAACTTTACTTGCTTTTTTTTCCAATGGCAGGCACTGAATTTTAATCTTTGCCAATGAAGATGCCAGAATTGTTGCTCATTTCGCGTTACCCAGTGGGCACCTGTGAACCAAAGTCACGGAGGCGAGCAACACTGCCACACTGCCACAAATCTGTTTATAGGGTGTGCCACATTCACACATCACACACAACAGAGGACAGCACAAAGAGAGAGAGAAACACTTGCTTTATAATTGCCATTGATTTATATTTTTACTTGCTTTATAATTAAGCCATTTGTGAGCTTCCTTTTAAAAGAACGTTTCCTATCTTATAAAAGAAAAAAGTGTGATCAAAAGTCTTTCGTTTTTTGCAAAATCAAGATAACTCTATCTACTATGTAAAAGTATGAATGTTTATATTTTTATCTGTAGCCAAAGTGTAGTGCTTTTTTATACCAAACCTAAGCGGTAAGAAACAGAAAAATATTTGCTCCGTATCAACAAACATACACCACCTCACCTCTTTTTTTTTTCATGAAGATGTTTTTCATACATAGGAACCACTTTTTGTGTTAAAGTTGTAGTTTTTTCCTGTTCCTACCCGATTGACACTTGTCATTCAGGTATCAGTAGGACAGATTTGTTGACAACTCTTTCAGGGGCACCCTATTAGGTGGGATAACGTTGCTCCCTTAGTAAGTACAGATAGTACAGAGAATGAAATAACTTTCATACCTTGTCCGGGATTCAAACCTATGAGCTTTCTGATGCGAGTTCAGTTCCCTCGTCACTACACAGTATTGTCGGTTATTATGGAAAAGTATAAATGTGGCTACAGGATGGCAACCAAAACCAGAAAAAAAGTCTGAGCAAATGTTTCATTTTTTTTTTTTTGAAAATTTTAAAGGTTTTAATTTTTTAAATTTTAACATCAATATAAACTTCCTTCACTATAGAAAAATGTTCTGGTAGATAGAAGTAAGTAGGTCTACCAGAAAGTTCTGACCACAAAAGTACACACCTCATTCTTCAGTAATGCAAAAGGTTATTTTGTAAAAGAAAGTAGTAGGGTGTTTGCTCTTTAAGTCAATAGTATCATTCTGGCTTAAAGAAAAAGGCACAGAAGAGCATATGCATTCATATTCAAACTTGTAACGAAAATATCGAACAAATCTAACCGGTTTATCTGATATATGCATTTAAGGGTAAATTCCCTACCAATATTTTTTTTTTTTTTAATCTAAGCACTTTTTGCATTATTCTATAATAGGACGTGTGTCCGTCAGGATTTTCCGGTAGTCCTAATAAAAACAGTGATACTCCGTTGCAAGTTAAGAAAAGACCATTGCAACATAGGATTTAAGTAATCATCCGACTGCATGTAGTTCAGTTTTATTTAGTTATCAAATTATTTAACTATGCTTTCAAAACAATATAAAAGCTTTAAGATGTTAGTTGGACAGAAATTTAATTTGCGCTACGCTTTACGATATATATCATAGAATTATTAAAAATGGGTTATAGTTTCGTAGTCTTACTGGAATCTTAGATTTGGCTACATTATATCGATAAATAACGAGAAAAGTCGTTATTGCGAGAGCATAGGGTTCGATTGGACCCCACTAAAAATGGCGCGACTGATGCTGACGTTCCTTTAACAAATCAAATGCGAAACAAGGATTTTTTTTTTTTTTTACTTTTATTCCGCTGTAGAAAATCATGTGCAAGAAGCAATTTTTATTATTCTTCCATCAGTTTATTTAAATGTGATATGAAAGACATACATTTATTACGATTTTTAGATATCAGTTTTATTAATTCTTATTAAAAAACCAATAGTTTTTATCAGATAAGTTTCATTTTCCTCATTTTACGTGATTTAAAAAAGCAAGCAAAAGGAAAGCTGTGCGACGTCGTTTCATGAGTTGGCGATAGTATTAATCGTGCTGTGCGCTTAGCATTCATTTGGCTTGCACTTAGATGCATACAGGCTCTCTCCATAGGGAAAATAGTTTTTTCTTAACTTGCAACAGAGTGTAGTTTCTTCAATTGTTCTCAACCACCTTTTAGCTGATTTTATTCACTTTTGAATGTTTCTACCCTTTTTAATCTATTACATGTATTTTATGAAAATAAAAATGTAGTATGTACTCATTCTTTTGATCTGTACTAACGTATTATCTGAAGCCTCATTTCTTTGTTGAGACCTTGTGCCAACAAACCCTACATTTAACTTCTTTCATTACTACCTATTGGCGATCAAAATGAGCTACAGGTGACGCAGAGCAGAACTCTTTGCCTATGGCAACACTTCGCATACTTACACCATTAGCGTGTTGAGAATCATAGAAGAAGGAAGTGCGTTAGTTTCTGTCATGATTTTCAAGTAGATTAAAATCTTTTAAGTTAGGAAAATATATGTAACTGAAAACTGCATTAAACATAATTCAAAAAGAAAGCGTCATGGAAATTTAAAAAAATAGTTTTAACAATTAAATACGAAAAATATTAAGAAAAGGAAAAAGATCGTAGTACATTCCTATACAACTGAAAAGAAAAGAAGAGGGAAGGAGGAAGGGACAAAAGTATGGAACCGGTCTTCTCCCCAGATGGCGTATTCGAGCGTTGCGATCACCTATTAAAATTTTACCGCTTGGGACCTTTTTGGTTAAAGTAGAAAAAATTACACGTGATCGCTTTAACACGACGCTGATTCTCGGGAGAGCAGCACGAGAAAAAAGTCATTCACATGTTGTCTTGAAAATTAGCGTGAACTGTTTTTCAGTTTCTTAGAACATCCTACTTAACTTTTCTACTTATCCTACTTAAGTATGTCCATTTTTTTTCTTTAGAAATGATCCAAATGTCTTATTTATAACTTACGAAGACCTAAAAGAAGATTTTGAGTCGAACGTCCTGAAAATTGCAGCTTTTATCGATGACAGAAAATACGCTCAACCTATACGAGAAAATCCTGGGATTATAGCTAATATCAAGACATACAGCAGTTTTGAGTTCATTAAAGAAGCTCATCTTCAAAAAGAAAAAGAATATAAACTGGAGCAAGAAACATTGGAGACTAAATCAGAATTCTCGAACGAAAACTCTAAGTCAGATGAAGATAATAACAGAGGCCATAAAAATAAGAGGCGCACAATGCACGCTGGTCATTTCAGAAAAGGCGTTGTGGGCGATTGGAAAAATTATTTTTCAGAAGAACAAACTCGGCGCTTGAAAGATAAGTTCACTGAAAGAACTAAAGGAACTGACTTAGAAAGTATGTGGACTAAATACATGTAATAAATTAATTATTAAAAGAAACTTCGTGTGCAACGCTTGTCAGTTATCATTATTTTATCATCAGAGCTACACTCCCTGCTCGCTTCACACACCAATCCCTACGATTGCTCATTTAATCTTTACGTGAAATTAATAATTTGCTTAATCTAAACCTCCCAAAAAATTTTATTTATTAGCTCTGGCTCCATTACATTCCGGTATTATATTTAGTTACCATTACAACTATATCTATAATTTTTTTTAATTACTATTTTTTTTTAATTATTTAACTCCCGTAATTAATTCTCATTCATTATTGTTTATTTAATCTTAAACATCAAAATTTTCTACAAAACACAGTACATTTTGGTTTCCATACATACGATTATTGTAGCTTCATAAGGAAATTTTGTTATTGTGTTACTCATAATGAGTTAATAATAGATGATTGCCTAGATGTGGAATATAATAATCTGTACTTCAAATAATAATTCTAAGGAATATAGAGCGTAAGACACAATAAGTAGAAATAAATGATAAATATATAATTTTACTCGTTGAAGAGACTTATAACAAATGGAATAGGGAACCGTTTTTACCGCTCTTCATTACTTTTTTTAAAAATTTTATATTAATGTTGAGATTTATAAATGACATCATACAATCTATTGATCAATTATTTGCTACTTTTGAATGATATCTACTCGAGCGCGAGCTTAAATAAAGAAAAAAATATCATGTGAGGGTTCAAAAAGAATCTACGACAATAAATAAATAGTCAATACTAAAAGCAAAAGAGTTTTTAAAAAAATTAAGATAAAGCATTTAAATTTTCAAAAACTCTAAAAGAAGTAAGAGCTTTAGAAGAAAACTCTGGATAAAATTACAAAATAATCGTATCAACGGGCAAATTTCCATTTCGTAGTTGCATCTCAGCGGATAGTTATTCAAAATGTAATCAACTAATAATCAAAATGTAATTTTTCTTTATTCCATCGAACTTCTTGTGCAATTTTATTTATTTATTTTTTTTTTTTACATAATTTCAAGCTTTTATGCCTTATAGATTTTAGGCACCAAAGCAAAAAGTAAAGTAAGGCAAAAAAAAGTTAGAAAAAAATCGCAATGAAATCACTTAAGATAGCAATATCAAACAAATTGGAACTTTCGAGCAAATTGGAATTTTGAAGAAGAAAAAAATTCTATGTTAAGTTCGGAAACAATTGCTGCCGTTTCAGCATGCCGCTCTCGGTCCCTTTCGCAAGCTGATCAAAGTACTCACCCATCAGTAACTGACCGCAGCCAGTGATGCTTGACTTCTATAATTTACAAGGAACTGTATCTTACGATCACTCTACTATGGAATCCGTCATTGTAGCAGAATTAGGTTGTCAAACAACTGCCATTTCCTTTTCATTATTATTTCGTGTTAATATTTAAAAAAATATATTATTTCATTTTATTTATATTGATACTGTCTTCGATGAATTTTGTCAATCTCATTGTACTGCTTCAAATTGAAAATTGCACTTTGTATGCATAAAATCCCTCTAATTTCTTAACTAAATAACGAAATCCATTTTTACCAATAAATAATTATTTTAAATGCCATTTGAAAATTGAAGATATTATCGGAAAATTTCATTTTTATGCGTTTTGTTGTATCCACGGGGCACACCTTATTAGCTCTATTATAATAGCAACATCAAAAAATAATGATTTTTTTAAAACGAAATAAAAAGTGCAATTTTTTTACACAAATACCTACAACCAAATTGAGAGTTGGAAAAAGTATTTTAATTACTTCTAACGAAATTTCGATAAAGTAATTTACTCTATTTATAAAGAAGCATTACAGTGAATCTATTTAAATATTCTAATTGAAAACATTATCAAAATAAACAATATCTTTAAAGAGAGACAAAGCACTTTCAAACACGAAAAATGAGAAAAATTCAAAAAATTATTAAAATTTGATTAAAGCATTTTATAAATCTCGGAACAATTTTCATTCAGCATTTATGAACATGAGTTAATTTTAATAGTAATAGATAAGAGAATAAAAGATTATTTTGTTGTTTGAAAAGCACAAAAAAAAAATAATAATAATAATAACAACTTAAATTTAAAACGCTGCCATGAAGGAGCCATATGTCAAACGCTGTCATATGTTATGACATTTGCGAAATTTTGGTAGGCAAGTATATTTTACTATTATTCTAGAAAAATAAGCTAGAAATTAAATAGTTTTGTTAAGTTTTTTTCACTTTTACACTTTTACGGGATACAAACAGCCATTCATTCTGTGAAATGATTTTAATATTTCAAACTATTTGTGCAATAGTTTTTACAACATCTACACTTTACTATGTGGATCAAAATTGCAATATGTTTAATTTAAAATTACGAACTTTTTTGCTGCGAAGTTTAAAATTCTTTAGTATTATATATTATCTGTATTTCACTAAAATAGCGTGTATGGAAAACAAAATTCCAGGTCTTCACAGCATCAGGTTCGATTTTGAGAAATCTGATTTTTAAAAAAAACAATATTTGCTCTAAAATTATAATAGTAAAATAACAAAAACCACTTTTTCAGATTTCTGATTTAAAAACAGGGTTAACCACTAAGGTTTTAAAACCATTATAGAAAACCCCGAACATTAGAAATTCAGCCACCCGTTAATTAACAAGAGTAATTGTTTCTGGTAATTTTCTTAATTTGGGAGCTACTTTAATAAATTGCAAAAAATTTAGATCAAATGTTTTGCTTTTGTTTAAAAAGAAAGTCATAAATTAAATCTCCTTTACTTAAATCTAAATTAAAAATCAATATCCATTTAAAATATGTCATATTAATTAATATGACAGATGATGCTTAAGCATCATCGGTAAAAAGAGACAACAAACTCACTTTACAAAGACATAAAATCTTTTTTTTTTTTTTTTTTTTTTTATGGAAAGAATAACGCAATTTATCCGAAAATTTCCATTTAGTTTACTGAAAATGTATTTGACCCGAAAATCAATTTTTACTAGCAAAATATCTTCATAAAAATGCAAAATTTGTTAATGATTGTAAAAAACAAATCAAAATCCTATAAACTTACATTTGAAAATTTGCCATCCCAAAGCAAAATTCGTGACGTCACAAACCAGCACGATATTTTAGTGATGCTCATCGAATAATGTAGATTTGTAGCTATTTATTCGAAAAGCGTCAAATAAAGCTATAAGCTGCCTAAAACCATCTCGATTAATTTTCTCTACTATTCCATCAATATGTATCAAAATTTCCCTCCTAATTTTATGTTTGGTTTAATTTTTAAATATTTATACGTGAAAATGATTAATACGATATGGCGTTAAATGCCGAAGCAATGAAAAAAAAATCAAGTCGTACATGTCCTCCAGCAATTTACAATGCTGCTCCCGATAATTATGAAAAAATCCCTTTTACTCGATTAAACTCGCATTCAAAATTTGAAGATAAAGCTATAATTGTAAGTTTAAAATTTTTTCTTATGAAATAATCATGCGTCAATAAATGCTTTTGTATAATTTTTATAAATTAACTCTAATTGAGTGTTTATTAAATATACTCTATTGTGTTTTGAAAAAGCTAAACTGTTTAAAGTCTCATTTATTCATATATTGTATTCACATCACTTTGGATGCAATTTTTGATACACTCTTTCATATGATATCGATATTAATGCATAAGTAACTTCTGGGCATCGGCGTGAAAAAAACTTTAAAAATAAAATCGCAGAAGGGTGCCAACTTGACAAGTATAACTAGTAGCATACCTCTACATATTTTTTTAGAAAAAAAAAAGTGAAATGTAAGCTTAAAATACATTTGTCGCCTTGGAAATTGTAGTTTGCGCAGCAGATGATTGCACAAAATATCCCAAAATAAATATGTGTTTTATTGTAATATTTTTTAATTATTCCTATTTTGTTTCAATTTAAATTGGATCAAGTTGTATTTTATTAAATATGGGTACATTTCAATGTCCCATTTATTTGTATTTATTGCATTTAAACATACTTTCCATATTAACTGAAATAATAGTATTCTTATGTATTTACTTTAAAATAATTATTTAATAGGTGATCTCAAACCCCTATTACTATACATCACATATTGGTATCAAACATGATGCCCCCTGAAGTTGATGACGCTATTTTTTATTGTATAATCGGTATTTATTATTTATTTATTTTGAGGAATAATTTCACATTGATAAATGCATAAATATAGTAACCAGGCTGTAGAAAATCAAATTTAAAAAAAAGACTGAAGGGTATAGATATTGCAAGCCTACAATTTTTGGAGGGATAGAATTAAAATATCTGGTTACTGTAATTTTTTTAATTTTACTCATAAAAAAAATTTAAAATTTATTACATCTTGTCCAAGATCTGCTGAAAGATTAATTAAATTTATTTCTTAATTTGTTTTAATTTGTCCGATTTTAAATCAGCAATAATTCATTAAAGCACTCTCTAATTTTCTATATTATTCAGGTTTACTTTTAAAAATTTCTCAACAAATCAACCGATTAAAAAAAAAATTTGAGGTCAACAGGTTAGATGTCAGTCATCTTTGGCTATTTGTTAAAATTCTTCCTGTCATGAAAAATAAGAAATTTAAGATTTTTTTTATTAATTTATTATTATTTGTACCATTTGTTTTTGGTTTATTTCACAATTTTTTTGCAATTTTATAATTATAAATACTTCCAATTTGAGAACTACATAACTTTAAAAGCTAAATTTTGTGAAATTATTTTTTATTGTATTTTATGAAATATATATTACATCTACCATGGTAAATAATTTTTTTTTTTAACTAAAGTTGAATTTTTAAAATATTTACAATTAAAATTTTAAATTTTTCCACAGGAAATACAGTGCCCTTCCAAATTATTAGGGACACTTAAAGTTTCTAAAAAATTGTCATTTTTCAAACTGTCATAACTTTTTCAAAAATGAATCAATTTTCATAAAATTTTCAGGATATCATGTTCAGGTCTTCTACTTTCACCTAAAAGTTTATAATTTGATTTATCTCAATGTTTTGCAAAAATTTGCACATTTGAACAAAGCAATTTTTTTTCTCTAAAAAAATGTCAAGTTTGACAAGTTGCTACTTTGTAACAAAATTTTCTGCATAAAAATTATTAATTACACATTAAAGTACAAGTCATTAACTTTAAAACGCGCTAAAGTAAATGACTTTACGATTGTTTTTGACCGAGATATGAGATTTTGAAATTTTTTTGTCATTTACAGTAAAAACGAAATTATTGTGAATTCGAAAATTATTTAGTATATATTTAGTATAGATATTATTGCAAAAGCTTGTATTGAAAGTATGCCGCGAAGAATAAACGCAGTTATACAAGCAAAAGGATATGTTACAAAATATTAAGAATTTTTTTATTATACTTGTTTTTGTAAAAAAGTTTTTGAATTTTATAATAAAGTTAAATTTCTTAAAAAATTCTTGAGTCGTTTTTTAAAATTGTTATTGCAAATTAAAAAATTGTATGTTCCTGTTTGTAATAATGTTTTAAATAAAAAACTTAATTAATCCAAATAAGAAAGTTGCAAAAAAATAATACTAAATAATTTTCGAATTCGCAATAATTTAGTTTTCACTATAAATGACAAACAATTTTCAAAATCTCATATCTCGCTCAAAAAAAATCCTAAAGTCATTTACTTTAGCGTGTTTTAAAGTTAATGAAATGTACTTTAACGTGTAAATAATAATTTTTATGCAAGAAATTTTGTTAGAAAGTAGCAACTTGTCAAACTTGAAATTTTTTTTTTAAAAAAAAATTGCGTTGTTCAAATGTGCAAATTTTTGCAAAAAATTGAGATAAATTAAATTAGTAATTTTTAGGTGAAAGTAGAAGACCTGAACATGATATCCTGAAATTTTTATGAAAATTGATTCATTTTTGAAAAAGTTATGACAGTTTGAAAAATGACATTTTTTTAGAAATTTTAAGTGTCCCTAATAATTTGGAAGGGTACTGTATATTTAACAACTTTTTAACAAACTATCAAAAATAAATGCTTTGATAAATAAAAATAGTTAAATTTCTCTGTAATATCATTCTAAAAAGGGGTTTTGCATATCTTTTTTTATTATTTTATTATACCTTGAATTATTTTGCATTTGATCAAAGTATGTGTTTTATTGTAATTTTTCTTGATGCTTACTCTCAAATCCATTAATATTTTTAAAAAATTTCTGAATGAATTTTGTTACTTAAAAACAATATGGTTTCATCTATCTTATCATTTAAATCATGAATTTTTATAGGGGAAGATTTTCCATTTGAATCCAATTGGAAAAAGAGTAAATGGATTTATGCGAAAGCTTCTTATTACTGATGGTAATACTATTGATTTATTAAATAGACTTCAGTTAATTTTATTGTGTCATCTCAAAATATTCTTTTTTTTTTCATATTTGCGCAATCATATTGCAACTCCAGTTTAAAAGATCTTTTGAAAAATTATTATTTCACATTAAACTCATATTGTTATTATAGACGTTATTAAATGTATAAAAAGAATATTTTAAATAAGCATAAATAAAAAAGGTAGAACAAACTTTTAAGCAAAGTTAAATTTAAAGCTACTTTGGTCAATTTGTACAAAATTTCTTATAATAAATAACAGAAAAATATTATTATATGCAAATAGCAGAAAAAAATTATTGTTGTATATAAAGCTGTAAAGTCAGATTCAAAAGAAATTTTGCAGGTGTTGGAGTCAGAAATATTTACTTGACTCCAACTCCAGATAGTTTAAAGTTTGTTTTTATAGATTAAAAGAGGGAGGGAAAAAATTGATCTTATAAAAATTATTTAAACTAATTTTTGAAAGTATTTAAACAAATATATTATTCAAATGAATATTAGGACAATTATTAAAGAAAGTACGTACAAAATCATTGAGACTATGAAATAAATCAAGATTGCTGAATATCTTTTAGTTCAGGAATTCCAAAAATAAATTTACTAAGCTAAATTTCCAAGTTTATTAAAAAAATAAATGAATGAATATAATATATCAATTGTAATAGTTTTCTAGTACATGAGTATTCACTAAAATTGTTTTTTTTTTTTTTTTCGTTATGAGACAGTTATATGTGTTAGTGTGCATGTGAGATGTTGATGTATAGTTCTTTTCTTAAAATGGTTTTGCATAATTTAAATATTTTGTACAATTATATATTTTTTTAAAATTTATTTTTTAACTGTTATGTTATAATACAAAATTTAATTTTAAATAAAGTGCCTTTTACTTTAATTGTGCCTAAAAAATTATAAATCTGTAATTTAAAGTCAACAATTACTTAATATTACGACCTTCCTGGTGTTTGGTGGAAACTTTAATTGAGTACAAGTCGGAGACAAACTTTCAGGAAAAAACGCAGACAGAGTGGAACATTTCAATGGATGACTACAGCTCTGCATAAAAGCAACTAGGTTATCTCAAAATAAGTTTCTGGAACATCTATAAAGTTAATCATCTCATATTAAAAACGCCACAAATAATTTATGGAAAAAATGCTATCTATCTAGATTTCTATCTAGTTGTTTTTATCATTTATAAATATTTTACTTAAATTCTAAAGCTAACTAGATCAGAAGCATATTTTTATTTGAAACTTGTGTATTAATTAATTGATTTAGCATTAATTTATTCATAAACATAGTTATAAACTAAATTTATATATTTTGACTTATTATTAAGAAAGTTTTGACTTTTTCTCAATTAAATATGAATATTGAACTTATTATTTAGAATTCCTATGTCCCTATAGTCTCCCAGTAATGTAAAAAAAAACATTTCTAAACTGATGATGTGCTATGTTCATATGCAGTATTAGTTTGTTTTTTTTTATCAAATTATTCTATTTACTATTAATTTAGTAAATAACCTAATTTTAAATATTGAAATTATCACTAAAATATTTTGTTTTTGTTGTTTAGGCCTAGAAGATCAGGTAGCAGATCAAAAATTAACTGTCTTCTTGTTTAATCAATTTGCTGAAGAATCACAAGTTGCTGAACTTGGAGTAAGTCATACTTTTGAAATCATTTTTTTTTTTCTCTCTAATAGATGACTCCTAATATATTAAAAACAAAAGCACAAAATCTGGAATGTAAAACAAAACTAAAGTAAAGCGAGCTCAGATTGTAAAGCAATTTAAAATGAACTGTGTAATTTTTTTTTTTTTTTTTTTTTTTAAGGATACTGAACTATTAGACACATTTAACATTTTTTTGCATTGTATTGTTGTGCATTTGGAACAAAACTTAAAAATTGCTAATTTGTTTCTCATTTCTTTGTGTTTTAGGGTTTCATAGTGATTGCCAATTTCTCAGTTGAAAAATCAACACATAATAAAGAGGATGAATTTCCTTTCCAACTCTTGGTCCAGAATAACGATTCAAAAGTTTGGGTAATTTAAATTTATATGAGCTTCAATTGACCGGTCATTAGTTATTCGGGTTAATTTTGTGGAGGAGAGTAATAAAATAGCTGCCAAGTTTCAATGAAATCTATGAGTTAGTTTTATGTGGTGAGAAATTATCCACAAACTCAATTTAGTAGAAAACAGTGTATAAATATAAATTGCTTATGTTTTTCAGTTAAAACATTATTTTAGTTTTAGTAATTTTTTTTCCCAATTACTTTTCATACCTATCCAAACCAAAAAAAAAAATTTTAATTCCTTAGTTTTCATAAATTTTGTTAATAATCCAGATTTGCCTGACCTTGATAAATTTGGATAACTTGAGTTCTACTCTATACATATTTTCTTTTTTTATTTTTATGAGTGGATATTTTCTATTTGTAAATTTTTTCAAGTAAAAATTTTGCAAGTAAATTTTTTTTTTTTTTTTTGCATATCTGTAGTTTGGGAGAAAAAAGTCCCCTTCAGAGCAGATAAACAAAAAGAAAGCTAAAAAATCTGTAAGTATATAGGTTTCTTTAAAGTTATGTTTTCTTTTTTTTTTTCAACTAAATTTGTATCTGATGTTTCTTTTAACTGTTTGACTCTGCGAAGGTTTTGTACCTTAAGTACATGTATTTGTAAATATTTTTAGCAATCATCTTCGCTGTTGTTTTCTAGCAAGAAAATTACATGGCAATATTAAAATAAAGGTATCTTTAAAAATGTTTTCATCATCAGTATTCCTGATATGGCAACTCTTAATCTTTTTCAGAAGTTATTTGCCTTATTTCCAGAAATCTATCTCCAGTTTTTTTACACTAAGAATGTTGAAATCGTTATTCAGAAATCTTTTTGACACTTTTTACTTTTTTCCTTGTTCTTCCATAAGAAGGAAAGACAAGTAAGCATAAGAAAGATAAAATCCAATGTTAAAATTCAGAAATCACTATATTTCAGTTATTAAAACTGCATCAGGGTTCTTAACACTTTGGCTACCGGATTGCCCGAGACGCCTCGTAAGCTAGACTACCGAAAACGCCCGAAGTGCCCGTGAAACTAGTTAGAGATTCTTCCCCCTTTTCAAAAAATGACACACAATGAGGGAGGTGTGGCAGTTATCGTCCTTGAAGGAAATTTACGAAAAGGGGAGAAAATAGAGGGATTTTTCAACAAAAGTTTGTTTCATATCATTCTGCTTGTAAAGTTGTTTTCTCTTGCTTTTTTTATAAAAGTTATTTAAACATTTTTAATAAATAATACTTGTATTTAAATTTAAAATGTCTCCTTATTTTTCTCTATTTTGATTTTCGCGCCAATTTTTGTAATGAATTTTTTGATTGAGAATTATTTCTTTAGAGGTTAAAAAGTCCATATTATTTATCAGCTAAAATAAAACCAGGATTGCTTTTAATTCATTTAACGGGAAATTATTTTTTTTAAACTATTGTTTTTAACATTTTAAATTCAATGCACCTCCTCAAAAATAAAATCAGCTTCAAATTCACCTATATGAATAGAGATACTCTTAGTGTAGTCTATTTGGATAGCTTTATATTCTGAGGCTAATTGCGAAATGGTTTTAAAGATAATTAATTGAACTTTTTCAGACAATACTTCTCGAGAAAAAATTAAATAAAATCTTTTACGGTAAAAATAAAATAAAATTCTCGTAAGCTTAAAATTTATAGTTAAGAAATATAGTGTTTTTTAACTTTGCAGAAAGACAGAGAGAGAGAGAGAGATAGAAACAAACATAAATTCAAAATTAATTAACCTAAATTATGAAGCTGTCTACTTTCTTTTATCAGAACTTTTTTGGTTACTTACGTTGAAGAGAAAATACTAGAGTAATGGTGTCAAAGTTTTTTTTTTTTTTTTTAAACAATTAATTATTTAGTTATTTTGTCTCTAAAAATATATCAATAGCTCAAAATAATAAACTGCTAGAAATTTGCAGTGTTTTTAGAAAAAATAAATAACAGTAATTTAAAAATATTTTATTAGTACTTCTATAAGACTGTAAGATTACTAAATACAATTAATTATAAATCTATTTTTAAATACAAAATAAATAGGTAAACATTATTTTTTTAAAATTAGATTGTTGGCTTTGATGCCTTAAAAAATTGTTTTTATATTTATAACAATAGGATCAAAGAGAAAAAACTGCTTTGAAGGGTACCGAAACTATTCTTTGAAATTTGAACTTTATTCTGCATTTGTAGTTTGACAGCTGTAAATCATAATTCACGTTGTCTTGCTGTTTATGAATGCCTCGCTATTCTCACCTTTTCAATGCTTGTTATTACTTTGGTATTGCACTTGAAGCTGCAACGACCCATTTTTTTTTATTAATTGTTAACACCTGGTTTAAGAACACGAATGTTTACTAGTTGAGAATGCTGTTGATGTCAAACCTCTTAAAATAGTTAAATCTCTTTGAATTTATTTATTTTCAATTTTAAACGCTATCTTCCAACGAAAGGGATTTTTTGCTAGAGTATAATCATTAGTCAACTGTAATTTCTCATAAACTTATTCTTTCCTTCATAATGAATGTTCTATATTCAGCTGTCAGACCACCCATATCATTATATTACAAGTTACTCATTCATTTCTGTAGAAGATAAGCGTTATCAGCACAGCTTCTAAAGGCTATTGTTAAATGAAAAATAACAAGTCATATTGTAGATTTTCTACATTTATACCAGAAGTTGGGACTGATATCTTTGTCAACAAAATTATGGTGCAGTAGAGTTAGAACTGTCTTCTATATTCTCCTTTTCTTTCAAAGAAATTTCTTGTCACCACACCCATGTATACTGCACTATATGTCGATAAACAGATGCCAATTTCCGACTCTTCAGTAAAATGCAGAACAATTTAGTCGCATACTCAAAAAGAAATAATTACAAGTAAAATGTAACAGAAAGATCTGAGTCTAGAGGGCAGTGTTGAAATCGGAAGTAATTGTGTTCCTTGCATACGTAAAGAATAGCTGTCTGGCAGATTAACGATGAGATCGGAGGTTAAAAAATTATGCATTAAATATAGTAGTAAAATATAGATTATTAAATATAGTCATTAAAAATTTTTAAAAATGAAATTAAAAAATAATAATAATAAGTAAACAAAAATTTAGACATTGTATATATATATATATATATATTATATTTTCAATGATTAGATTCTTATTAAATTACACATAAACTCACTTTTACTTAATTTACTTTTACTTCACTTTTACTCACTTTTACATAAACTCACTTTACTTAATTACTTTTGTCAATGATTTATTGAAATTCAAATGCAGTTTTATTGTTTTTATTATGAATATAATTTTTTTAGACCAATTTACTTAATTACCCATATTTATCGCATTTTAATTTCTATTTTTAACGACAATATTTTAAAACTTCGTGGGAAAAATGATCAAATATGAAGAGGACACGTGGAAAAATATCAGCAAAAATTAATGCTTCAAAAAAGAAGATAGAAAAAATATTCATCGAAAAAATATTGAACATCAGATTTTAATAAATATAAATATTATAACTTAAAGAATCTTTCTAAAATACTATAAAAGTATTCTGGCAATACTTTTATTTTATTCAATAAAGTGTTTTTATTTCTACAAATTAAAATAAAGAAAGTACTAATTTACTTACAGATAAACATTTCGTAGTTGATTTTTTTTTTTTTTTTTTTTTTTTGGTCTTTTTCCTCATACCATATCAAACAAACAAGTAAAAAATGTATAAGCGAGAAAATTTTTCAAGCAAATAAACATAACAAATAAGCATTTCACAGTAAAAACATTATTTAAAAGAAAAAATAGTAAATTTCAGCTATAAATTAAAATACTTATTGAAATTTTAATCTTTTACTCTCCGATAACACCTCTGAGTCGACATCGGGAGTCACTACATTAAAACTTAAAATTTTTATATCTCAATAATTTGAAGCTACAATAAATTCATTAATTTTAGAAGCTATATAGAAATATTGCACTATGAAATTTATACGACTTAATCTCAAACTACATGTAATCAGAGCGTATTAAAAAGCATACTCGGAATGCAGAAACTAAAATATTTTTATATAAATTAGGGAAAGACCTATACAAAATTCAGCATCCATTTTGAATCGCTTACTTTTAAATAATTAAAAATTAGTTAAACAATTTAGATTATTTACAAGACCCTTACAACAAATAAATTTATTTATTATTATCCTTTTTAATTTTCAAATTTAATATTTTTTCCCGACTCACCAAACTGAAATTCACACAAAAATATAGTTTATAGATAAAATAATTCATTTAAAAAAAAATTGAACTTTTTGATCTTTTAAAATTTATATAGAAATATTGCACTTAAAATATTATTGTTAAAATAGTTCTTTAGCATTTTTTAATTTTTTTTGTACAAGTTTACAAACTCTTTTATGGTGCAGAGTTAGAAGGAATATTATTTACAAATAAAAATTTCATTGAAATGAATTTAATGCAGGCTAAAGGAAAAAAATATTTTTTATACCTTGCTGTGAAATGAATAGTTTCTGGGGATAATATTTTTAATAGTTTCAAAGCTTTGTTAAATGATATAAAATAAGACACACATTTAGGTTGAATAATATTTTAATACTATCACCAAATTAATTTCTCCTTAATGACTGATGTTAATTTTAAATGTTGGTTTCTGAGAAATTTAAAATTTATTTTTTAATCATTTCAATTATTAAATTATATTAGTTTTTGTTTTACAACGAAAAAAAGGATTTTATTTGCGCGAGAATATTATTTTCAATTTAAATGTTTTATTTAGAAAATTTTATAACTGGATTGCATGAAATTACATGCTTAATTTTCAATATAAATAATAAAATATATAAAAATAAAAAAAAAGCAAATGAAAGCATTTATTAACATTTTATAACTCTTGTTACGTTAGCAATATTCTTGCTTCAAATTATGTCTTTTTTCCCTTTGAACACCTATTTTGGGGATATTTCCCCAGGTGAATAAAAAGATGATCAGTCATTCTGTCATTCCAAAGTAAAGCTGGGGGTAGGAACTTTTTGCTACCTGTTTTCCTACTTCGGGCGTTTGCGTTATTCTGGGCATGTTGTGGTTTAGAGCCCTCGGTAGTTAAAGAGTTAAGCACCTGGAAAAAATTTATAATTGGTATCAGTTTTGTTATGAAGAGTCTGAACATTTCTTAATATTAATTTTCACTAATGAAATAAAATTTCATACCTGCCAACTTTGGATCTATATATATTTACTTCGAAATAAAATATTCTGGTAGCTACCATTATATTAATATTACTACCACTTTTTAATTTTTTCCAGATCAGTATGAATTGTGTGCTTATACGTTCAGATTCTACATTAGAGCATCATTTCCTGCGCAAAAATACAGACAACTTGAAAAGTTGGTGTTAAAACACCTACAATGCTTTAAATGGTTCTATATACTGAATGAAAAGAAGAAGAAGAAAAAAGCTGGAAGTAAAATAAAAAATTAAGCATCAAAACTTAAGTAGTCAGTAATATCTACACTTGGACCAAATGTAGACTGAATTCGCAAATGTAGGAACCCCACTTCTTAAACAAACTTCCACATCTAAACTTATGTGTAATGTTTTTCTGCACTGTTATTTTTCTGTATTTTTGCACTGAAAATGATGTTCTAAAGTAACATCCACTTGTGTATGCAGTTTTAATTATAAAATATATTCATTTGTGAATTTTGATGCTGACTTTTATTTATATCATAATCTCAGCAAACTTTTTGACCTTTCAATTAAACAAATACAAATTTTTGAAAATTAGATAAGTTAAACTTTTTCAAAATCAACCCAAAGTAGAAAAGCCCATCAAAAAATATTTGGGTGCTTCAGACCAGAGTTTTTACATTTCTGCATTGTATTGTAGTGTTTAATTTCAGGCATTTGTTGCCCTCCAATAATTTTTATATTGTCCATGAAAATAATCTACATCTTTTTAAGATATCTTCATTTAATGTAATATCATTTGTTTTATTCTTATTATAACAAAAATGTTTTGTTTCTTTTTGCTTTAAAGTTTAGGAAGAATGATTCCTTGAAAGAAGAACCTGTAAGTATTTATCTGAAAAAATTATTTATTTACTAATACCTGAGATTTTTTATAAATTTGCATATCTTAAATATGGCTACTAATTGACTACACATAATGTTTAAAGTTACAATGTTGGATAAAAATATGCTTTCTACAAATACTTTTTTTTAGACAAGTTCTGTTTATATATATAGATATATATATATATGGGTGATTCTCACGAAATATGACAATTCAGACCAAAAAATTTCTTCAAATTTAAAGTCGTCAAAATAATCAAAAAAATTTTTGTATACTTCTTTAGTTACACTTATCTTACAGACAGCAGTGTAGTTTATTGACATTTGCTCGGGAAAAAAAATAAAATAGAAATTCACCAAATCTTGAATGCCAGAAAAATGGCATATTAGCTTAGAAGTTTAAAAAACAGTCATTTTAAGTTAATAGTAAGTAACTCAACTTAAGCCTTTATGCTAGATGGACCATAAATTGCTTAAATTAATTCTTTTTATCCACTGTAGAAAGAATCAAAAAAATTTTTTTGCTGATACGTACAAAATAAAATTGTGGATAATAATCAATCAAGTAAATAAATAACTTTGATTACATCCAAGCATATTACAAACATACATAAACTTGGTATTTGCTTTCCCTCCTTACAATATTAGCAGTTAAAAGATTTTCTGGTAACACTTCAATGTCCTGGCATTCATAAGCCAGGAAAATGACAGCCAGGATTATGACAAATTCACCATTTTATAGCATGTAACTTTACTTTAATTAAATAATTTGGCCTAAGATGTTTATATTCTGTAAAAAACAACAGGATTTCTTAAAGTAACTCAGATAAATCTATGTAGTTTATGTTATTAATGGTTTCAAGAAGCCAGGAAAATAATAACACTAAAACCTACTCACCTTGAAAAATTTTTTTAAATAGATTTTGAACCAAAAAATTGGTTCTTTATTCATGCAACAAGACATGTTCATATAGGACGCTAATCAATCTATTAACATAAGATATTGATTGCTGGCTCTATCTATTTTGGTTATAAACCACTAAATAAAAGTTGCCAGGAAAATGACAGATTTTCTTGGGACAAACAAACTATTAACGGAAAAAATTAATTTAAACAAAGTTTTTGTAAATAATTCCCTCTGCGCATATTCTAGAAATGCTTACACCGGTTGAGATAAAAAAATTTAGATATTGAAAAATTTATAGGAAATTTTGAAGCTAGTTATTATTGGAAACATTGTTTGGGACATGCCAGGAAAATGACATTTTGAAGTTCAATTAAATTGTTTAACTATACAAAACAGTCAATGCTAGTGCAAAGTTATTTTAAAATGCTAACAGCAATGCTATTTATTAATTTTTTTAAAAAAAAAGTTCTTTTAGTATTATAGTATTAGATCTTGGAGCAAGGGACAGTGAATTGTCATATTTTATGAGAATCACCCATATATATATATATATATACTTTTAAAATCTTAGCCACTTTCCTGATTGAACTATCAGGACCTAAAATCCTGATAGTTTAATCAGGAAAAGGATAAAAAATGTAAAACTCTATTATGTAAATTTTATTTATTCATTTATTTGAATATCTTGAAACTATTTAAGTTAAAAAAAAAATATTTGTGCACCCAATTTTATAACTAATTTGCCAGTGAATATTTCCATAATGAAAATATTTTTTTATTATATGCTTTTTTTTTTATTGAATTAAATCATGATTGAAAGATTTTTTAATTTGAAGGTATATAAAATTTTATCTTATTTTAAACCATAAATTTTTAAATAAAGAATTTAAAATTTGAATAGAATTTCTTGAATATAAAACAAGATATGAATATTTAAAAATATGCTTTTAAGTTGTTGTTTTTTTTCTAGTATTTATTTTTAAATTAGTTAATATAAGATTATATTATAAATTATTTGTATTATTTTGAAATAATTTTTCGCTATGAATTATCTTTGAACAAGTTTGATATCTGTGTTCAGCAACTTTTTAAATTGCTATAGTTTCAGAGAGATTCTAAAATTTGTTAAAACTGTATTTTCTAGATTGTGGCTATTCCCAGTATTTTGAGGATTAAAATTCTGTGTTTATACAGAGAAAGTAAATTTTTGTGTCTTGATGTTGTCTCACCAAAGTTAGCAAGATTAAGGCACAAGGGTTCAAACCAATTTTTTCTATTACATTTTAATATTGATTTTTAATTGATGCTTTAAAATTAATAATAAATGAAAATGCAAAGTATTAATTTCTCCAATTATGCATACAATGCTTACATATAGAATTTTTACCATTTACTAAAATCCAAGGTTTTGAACACAAATATAGGAAAATAAAAAATATATGGGTTGTCTGAAACTAGATTAAGATATCCAAAACTTCAGCCTTGATTGTTGCTTAGTATATAAACTTAATTAGTTAATTGGAATATTTAATTATATTTTAGTACTTGAAAATGAGTGAAAATATTCCTTCCCACTGTATTTAAGGTTTTAACATTTAATTTCTCAATAAAAGAAAAATAATTTAATATTGATAAGAAAAATTTGATGTGTGTATTTTTCTTTTAGAAAACTCTTAAACACCATTATGAGTACACACCACTGGGAGAATTACATGAAACTCAAGAGAAATCGGACAAATTTAATGTTTATGGCATTGTTGAAAAATGTGACTTGAAAGTTTACAAAGGTATTTACAGTAATATATTTTTTGGACTTTAAAATTATAACATAATCATAGCTGCCAACTCTCTTGAATTTCACTATTTCCGCCTGATTTGTTTATATATATATTTTTAATTACGTTCATCTTTTGCTCTCTCTCGAGCATGAGAAGTCTTGAAGTCCAATATAACAAAGAAATATCTCCAGGAGCGGAGAGCGTCTTGAAACTAGAAGAATTACGGGCCTCCTGGAGGGCAGAGCAGTTCCATAGATGCCCGCCATTCATATGGGCTCTATTTGTACATAGAGTACAGTTAGGAGAGTCAGAAAGACCAACACAGTGCAAGTGTGTCTGTTAGTAATCGTGCCTCGTCAACAATCGGAAAGATGAAACACCGATAGCTCTAGGGAGATTTTTCTGAAGACAGGATGCTAGATGGCTCTCCCAAGGTTTTCCAGAAACTTGCTCTCTGTTGGAAGAAACCAGGAGACTTCGAAGCTTTAGTTTTACAATTTGTTCAACATTTCTTAAATTTTTGGGTGATGCAGGGGGCTCCAATAGAGATGCCTCTCTGGCAAGGTTATCAGCCTTTTTATTACCCCATACGCCACAGTGACTGGGGATCCATTGGAGAGTTATCTCCTTTCCACTAGACAGAAAAGCATTAATAATGTTTTTACAATTGAATTTAATGGCTGTAGGGAGTAGAACATATTTTGAAACAGTGCGAATTGCGGCCTGGCAATCGATGAGGAGGATAAATCTATTTTCAGGTCTTTCTAATATCTTTTGAAGAGCCAGGTATAATGCGAACATTTCTCCGTCAAAATGGTCAGAGTTTGAACTGAGTGGCTTTTTGAGTTGGAAAAATCTGGAGAAAACACCTGAGCCTGCTCGTCCAGAAGCTCTCTCAGCAGAGCCATCGGTGTAGATGTATAGCCACTCATCGCTGGGGTATCTCTCGTTGATGGGGGCAATAGCAGCAGCTTTTATATATATATATATATATATATATACAGGGTGCGTTCTGAAAGTAAAGTGAATTTTCGGGGGGGAAATAGATTTATTGATCCTATGGGTAGAAATGGTTAAAATTCTTCAAAATAGTTCCCTTGTGCATCAATACACTTGCAGAGACGATTCTGCCACTCCTGGATGGCACCCTCGACAGGAATGCCTCTCGGGAACCTTGTAACATGAGCTTGGATGTTCTCCACCGACTCCCGGTGCTTTCCCTTGAGCTCTCTTTTCAGTCAGGGGGACAAAAAAAGTCACGCGACGACAAGTCAGAGCATTAGGGAGGCTGGGGCACCAAGGGGCTCTTCACGCACACGCTGGACGTTTTCATCGGTTCGGGCTGTTGTTGGGCGTCCAAAACGAGGCTCGTTGGTGACCTTCTCCCGTCCCTCCTTGAAAGCCTTGTGCCACTTTCCACACTGAGATCTTGAAATGCATTCCTCCTTAAAAACGTCTTGATGAGTTTCCGTTGCATTCTTCCCAAGCCGCACACAAAACTTTATCGCCTACCGCTGTTCAAGCGAACACTCCATCACTCTGTGACTCGATCGGAAAAAAAAGAGTGTGCGAAGACACATCCTGAGACCAAGTGCGTTTGGAAAGACAAATCCCCCACCACATTTTTCAACCAATCTGAGGGCGCTGCGATCAATAGTCTTGCACAATAAAATCATTTCAGAACGCACCCTGTATATATATATATATATATGTGTGTGTGTATATATATATATCAGACTTCGCCAAGTGGGCCTACTTTGAAAAAACCCGCCCGGGTTTTATTGGGTGGGCCCACCTTGAAAAAACCCACTTGGTGGGTTTTTTCACAAATTCGTTTTTTGAAATTTGGTTGAAAAAAAAGTATCTCCTAATACTATCACTGGACACATCGTGGAAGTTACAAATATTTTAGAAATGTTCATCAAGTACATGGATGGGCAAATGAAAACACTGCTTGATGCCCCAATTACCAAAAGTTCATATTGTGACCGTGTAAAAACTTATGCCAATAATTCCCATAAATATCAAGAGATTGCTTTTGAACATCAAAATGAAGAATATAATAATATGTCAAAAATATTAAATAATGTTGGGCTTTACCAATAAACTATCAATTTGGAAAAACAGATATCAATTGTTCTGAAGCTTTAAAAGAGCTTCAATCAGAAAACATTTCAATTTCAGAAGCTGTTGAAATATGAATTAACTTACTATCGTGTGATAAATTGGAACCCCATAAACATTTTGTAAAAAGATTCCATCAGGCTGTTCAGCCACCTCTTTTATTAGCATATGCATCCTGGATCCCGAAACGGGGGGACAATTTTTAAATGATGAACAAGAGCAATTAGCAAAAAACTGTCTTTCTAAGCATCATCCAGAATTTCTGCCAGATGTTATGGCATTCAAAATTTCCGATCCTGAATACTTTCCAAAATCAATGATGCTTGACACTTATTCAACAGTTTTCATCAAAAAATAGTGGAAAATTATGCCCCCTCCAAAAAAAAAATAATAATAATTTCCAAGCTTCAACAGCATCCTCCCTCTCTATCGAAAGACACTTTGGGTTTGGTGTAGAGTCAGGGGTGAAAGTTTTCCGTATTTTGACGGATTTCCGTCTTTTTAAAAAAACCACAAGACGGAGCGAAACGGAATATTATTTATCTTCTAACTAATTATTTTCGAAAGAGTTAAATCATTACTCTTTATTAATGACTCTATTTTTTGTGTACTTTTATTTTAAGAATTGTAAATTTTTTAATTAAATATAAATTGATAAATGTTTTTAGTTTGTAATTAAAATTTCATAATTTTCTTTTTAAAATTGATAAGTATAGATATACTGTAAAGATAGTTGTGTACATGCAATATGTTTTTAATCAATATGTCTTAATTTTAATAAGCATTGTAGACTTAACATTTATTAAATATCAACATTTTGTTGAATATTATTTTTACTATTGAACTATGTTTAGCTTGAAAATTGTTTTTGTTATTTATTAACAAAGTATTATCTTAGCTAAGTATTATTCTTTTCCTTAAAATGTTTATTTTATTAGAAAATTAAATGTTTGAAAAAAATTAAAAGCTGAGGTAATTTTTGCTTGAAATAACTAATTACTTTGCATTTTTTGTTTATACTCCTGAACAATAGTAGGTTTGCTAAAATAAATATGGAATTTTTATAAGCCTTATTTGCATTTTGTGTATTTTAATTTTTATTGAAAAATTTGTTCACAATTTTTATGAAAAGCATTCATATATAATTTTGTTTACTTAAAATTATTGGACGGGACACGCCCACTTCTGAAATTTTCAGTCTTGACAATTTTTGAAACTTTCACCCCTGTGTAGAGTAAACTACGAAATAGATTAGGAATAGATAAAGCTACAAAACTCGTAAAAGTATATCCATCTAAGAGAGAAATGTAGACACTCTGCTGTATGATAATAATAATAATAATAAATATAAAAAAATTGACTTTTTTTTTTAAGTTAACTCTTAACATCTGCTGACAATTTTTAACTATTTGGAGAATTATCACCATTAAGAACACTTAAAAATTAAAATATTACTTTTAAGATTTTTTAAATATTATTTTTAAGATTTCATTTGAATATAATTTATTTTGTTTGTTTTTTTTGTTTATTGAAAACAAACGAAACATTTTCTTCTATTAAGTGATACATTAAACAACAATTAACAAATTAAAAGTTTTGTTTTCTGGTTTCAAAAAAATAAGTTAAAACTTTTTATACATTACTTTTTATAATTTTAAGAATAATTTGTTTTTAGAAATTATAAAAGTAAAATTTATCTAAGAATGCAGTCTTTTTTCTAAAGTTAAATATTTGAAAAATGGGACAAGTAATTGATACTCCTTATAATTATAAGTAATTTTAATTTCACTTTCTATTAATCGTATTATAAAAACATGGAAGACCATTAAATATTTATTCCAGTTTAATTTTATTAAAGGTAAAAGTCAGATAGAATTTTAGTTTTTACTGATTATAAATTTGTAATATATATATATATGTATATATATATATATATATATATATATATATATATATATATATATATATATATATACATATACATATATATATTATAGTGCTTCAGTTAAAAATTGTGAAACGTTGTGTATTTAACAATAAAGATTCAATCATGTATTAGTAAATAGTGCATTACTTAAACTTATTTTAATTTTATTGTATATATTTTACATAAATTTTTTGGATTTATTTCTATTTTTGGGGTTATTCGACACTATATAATAAATAAAAATATTTTCACAGTAAAATTTTAAAGTTCATGAGCACTAAATGAAAAAACTCAATTTTCCCCGGGTTTTTTCAAACCCTGATATATATGGGGGGGGGGGGAAGTTACACAAACAAAACATAATAAAAATACATGCTTTTTCTGTTATAATTATACATCTGATCTGTTTTTTATAAATCCAGAAGTGTAATTGTTTTATTTTTTACTGAAAACATTTTAAAAATTAGCTCTAAGATTATAACTTATTGTTGTTAAATAAATTTAATATTTTAACTTTCAAACATTTAGACAATTTAATAACCAAAGTCTCAGATTTCTGCTCTCTAGAAGGAATTTAATGTTATTTATCATTCAAAATAATAAATTCAATAGTTATAGGTAATTCAAAAAATTCATTCAAGTCCATTTAGTGAATCCTAAAGCTACAGTTTTTGACCTAAAATAATTTTTTTTTATTTCTCTTTATTGACGATTGAAAAAAAAAAAAAAAGATTTTTAAATTCTCTATGTGGGTTATATTATTATTTAATATTTAAGGATGGGAAGTTTCTGCCACTGTGAAAAAACTACCCCAGAAGTAATAGGTTTCTTCTAACCTAAGTGGGACAATTCGAGGAAACTCTTTTTCAAAATAAATATTGAAACAGTTTTTGACAATTTATAATTACAATCTAGTTTCAATAATAGTATTACTTTCTCAAGCTATTTAATATATCATTTTTAAATAAGTGAAAACAGAAACAATTCGTGGGACAGGGAAAACTTGAAATTGTTAGTGAATTTTATTTTGACTCTAAAAAGTAGAAAATAATAAAAAAAAAAGTTGCTTTTTTAAAATAAAAAAAAAATATAAAAAAAACTTAGAAAATTTCTAAAATTACACTTGTAAATTAAGCAGTGTGAGAATTGTCAGTAACAGTAATCAGTTATTGAGATCTGAGTAAAATAATTCTAACATCCATTACAAATATATTTTGTGATTTTTTTTTTTTTTTTCCTGCTTAAAATCTAATGTTTGACCTTACAAATAAAAAAAAAATCAAAGTTTTCAGATGAAAAATTGCATGGAATAGATAAAATGCCTGAATTTTAATTGAAATTTTTCTGATATGCCTGGAAGTCAGAATATAATAAATTGCTTGAGAAATTAGAATAACTGTAGTTCTTCAATATTTTATACAAATGAGTATAGTAAAACTTAATTTTATAATTATATAAAGAACTGCTAAAAGGTCTTAATGAAGCTTAATTAATACTATGAGGGTTGCTATTTATATTTCTGGCCTAATAATGAAAAAACAAATATGTAGGATCGAAATTGGTTTTATTGTTTTTCAAAATATTCTCCATGGTGATCAATACACTTTTGCATGCGTTTGAACCAATTTTCAAAGCACTTTTTCCAGTCCGATTGAGGTAACTCCAAAACATACGTTTTGAATGCATCAACCACTTCTTCGGGGGTCGAAAATCGTTGTCCACGTAATTTATTTTTGATGTGTGGGAATAAGAAGAAGTCATTGGGTGCCAAATCAGGGCTGTACGGCGGATGACCCATCAGTTCGATCTTTCGCTCCGTCAGAAATACCTTTGTTTGAGTCGATGTGTGAGAGCTCGCATTGTCATGATGAAGAATGATTCGCCTGTTCTTCTGCTTTTTTCGAATTTCTCCGATGACTTCTGGCAAACAAATGGTCGTGTACCATTCAGAATTGACCGTCCTGCGTTGCTCTAGCGACACTGTTGCCACATGACCGTTAATGCCGAAAAAACAGGCAATCATTTGTTTCGATGTGCTTCTTCCTCGAGCAACTTTTGTTGGTTTTGCCTCGTCTTGGAAGACCCATACAGTTGATTGCTGTTTTGTTTCCGGCTCATATGCATAGATCCATGATTCGTCACCTGTGTAGATGTTATACTCAGCCTTTGATGTACCTTGAACGTATTTTTCCAATATTTCCTTGTACCAATCGACACGAGCCTTTTTTTGAGCGTTTGTCAGATTATGCGGGATCCAACGCGAAAAAAAAATTTTTACGCTCAAATGTTCATGCAATATTTTATTGATGCTAGTCATACTAATGTCCAAAGACGCCTCTATCTCACGGTATGTCACATTACGATCTTGCTTTATCAGTTCACGCACAGCATCGATCTTACTGGCACAACAACGGATTTTGGACGACCTGCACGGGATTCGTCCTGGATCGAACATCGACCACGATTAAATTCGTTATACCAATTTTTTACAGTGCTGTTGAATGGCGCTTTATCGCTGAATAAAGAATTAAGTTCATCAAAGCACTTTTGTCTTGACAATCCACGTCGAAAGTTATGAAAAATAATGGCACGAAAATGTTCACGATTCAATTCCATTTTTTGAGCGAGAAGAACTTTTCAATTTACTGTCAACAACACAAATGAAGCTATAATGGTAAATTGTCTGCTGAATTTATGTTTAAAAATGTCAAACTTTCGATTAAAATCGTCTGCGGTCGCCTAGCAACACTTACTGTTGCCAAGGCCAGAAATATAATTAGCGACCCTCGTAGTAAATTATCAAATAGCTTACTAAAAATGTTCTCTACTAAAAACACATATTGATTTTAAATACCGACTTCTAAATAATATGTAACATATATTTTTAAAAGTTTATGAAAATATTTATTTGTTTTATCTATTTGTGAAAAAATTTTAACTTTCTAATACTATATTAAATTTTATTTGTTTAAATTTAGGCTTATCTTATAAACATTTGCATTGGTCTTTCTTTAGTTTATTCCATTTTTTAAAGCTTCTTTCAGTGTCCGGAAAGGAAATGGTTTTTTCTAGATGAAATTCGATTTTGTCAAGAATGCTGGATTTTTTTCCAGTTTCTGTTGGCAGCTATTAAGCAAATACTTTTTCTATCCACTATTTCTATTAAAAACTAATTCAAATTTTATTTTCTCAGCTGTCAATAACTCAAAGAAAACACTAAAAGTATCACTTACTGATAAGACAGAAACAGATTTTATGTGCTCCATATATTCCCCAAAAGATGAGACATTTCCTGATATTTATCCAGGGGACATTATCCGAATACACCGCATGCAGGTTAGTATATATCATTTCAAAACAATCTGTTTAGTTAAGTGCTTTTCTTTTGCTTCATTTAAGATTTTAATTTTCGTCTTATCTCAGTTTTCAACATCTTCTTGAAATGATATAATATTCTAAATGCACCACCAGCTGTACATGGTTTCATTTATTTAAAATTTGTTTCACATTTCATTTTTTTTTTTTTAACTGTGCAAATTTTATCTATTTTTAAATAACATTACTTATGCTTTTTAAAATATTTTCATCATGATTTAATTTAACTTTCAGATATATTTAACATTTTATGAAAGATATTTGTTTCAATTTTCAAGGTTTCTAAATTTCGATCAAAGCTGGAAGGAAAATGCCTATCTTCCAAGTTCATTTTAGTCTTCAGTAAACAAAATGAGGGCCAAAAGCCACGAACAGTAGCAAAATCGTTTACTTTTACCGATGAAGATGCAGCACAGGTAAAACATTATGACCATTTTAATTAACAGCTTTTAATTTAAAAGAGTCCCACAGTGGACTGATCGTTAAGACACGATTCCCAGGTAGATCACCGAAGTCAAGCATCACTGGCTGCGGTCAGTATGTGGGTGGCTGACCACTTGGCTCAGTCTGCGTAGGGACTAAGGGTGTGCGGTATTGGTCCTCGTTAAACTGTTCTACCATAAAGTGCTCGACTTCGCATGCAGGTCGTTGGACTACCGAAGCGGGGGTGCCATCCCCTCTGCAGAGGAACAAAATTGTGATGGCTTGTCTTCAGATCATCCTCAGGGATGTTTCCCAGACCATTGCCAATAGCCCATTGTGCAGCTCTAGTACGACGTAAATTAACTACAACTAATTTAAAAGATTCTAAAATTGTGTATAAAAATAAAAAATTTGAAAACTCTTACCTCATTATGCTTCTTTTGTAAAGTCAATACACAGGACTTTTTTAAACGTAAGATGGTAAGTAACAGAAAGATATATCCACTTGATATAAACAAATATGTACTGTAAAGTTTTCCATAGCTGTGATTTTCATATTATGATAACTGTTTCTGCTAAGTCGTTAATGAGTTAAAAGTACGATTTCTTATTATGGCTTTCTTTAATTAAGTCTTTTTTTATATATATATGAATCATGACAAGTCTAATAATAATGCCCTTTTTCTTTTTTCCTCTACTTTCTCAGAATAAATATATGAAATTTAGAAATATAAATGAAGTATCCTCTTATCTTTCTTTTTACTTTATTTTTTGCTTAGAATTTTTTCTCACATATATTACTTTTATTAATTATTAAGTTTGATATAATTTGAATAAAAATTTTGTTACTTTCTTTAATTAAGTCATTTGAAACATTATTTTATTCCTTCTGATTACTTTTGTAAAATCAGATGTTTGTTAATTATTTTTGCATTTGAGCTTATTTTCTCCATTTCTTTTGTTTTCTTGCTTATAATTTTTCCACTTCTTTTGTTCTCTTGCTAATAATTACTTCTCTCATTTTTTTTAAAGGTGAAAAATTTATTTGAATGGTATGATAAGAAAAATCAACCAAAATTAATCAGTGAAGTAAAAAGGGGTGACTTTGCAAATATTATTTCTCAAGTAAGTCAAATTTTCTTTGTTATTTTCAGTTTCTTTCTTTCTTTATTTTTTTTATTTCATAAATGGCAAAATAAACCGGAGCTGAAGAAACTGCAATAAAGGATGCAGCACACAAAGCAATTTAGTAACATATTTTAAATATGTATTATAATTAAAAAGCAATAATTGTCAACATAAATTACCACTGTATAGTAAAGCTACTCTTTTATCAAAAGAATTTCAATTTACTTAACAAAAATAAAACTGCAAAATGCATCACTCTAATTTGAATATTGAATAAAATATTTGAACTATTAATTAAAATAATTGAATAAAATAAATTTGAATTTATTGTCTGACACTTATTATGAACATTTTATACGTTACAATAATACTCATTACACAAAATGTAATATTTGAAATTTTTGATTATTTAAGACACATGTACTTTTCACAGCGGCTCAAACCATTATTAAAACTTTCCGAATCCTAAAATGCACAAAACCCTGGTACTTTAAAAATATAATAGATCTAACTGTTGCTTCGATATTTGGTTTCTCTGAAAAAATATTATGTCATGGTTTGTAAATACTTTTTTAATATATCCCTATTATTGTGATGGTTAAGTATTTCGCCAATTATTTAGAAAAATCTGTAAATTGCATTTTTAAATTTGTTTTGCCTGTTTTATTTCCCTACTACTTTATAACTCTTATATGGAGAAAATTTTAAATGAGCCCTAAAATTTATTTTTATCTGCTTTATCATTTATTTTATCGGAGTGTTATGATTAAAAATAGTTTTTAGTATTATTACCTCTTATAGTTGCTTTTTCTTTTTTTATATCAGGTGATTGGTGTTTATATAGCAAAAAAGTCAGACGCTGTTATTTTGAAAATCTGGGATGGAACTAAGTCTAATGAGTAAGTTCTTCCTTACTGTAAAAATGTCTCTTAAAGTTGTGTAATGTGCAGTGTAATCAAAATCTAAATGCATCTTTTCCCTTAAAAATATATAAATACTCTTTAAAATTGTATTTATAATTTCTTTGAAGCTCCTAAATATCCATTTTTTCCTGATTATTCATTCGAACCTCAATCCATTGTTCCTACATCTTTTCTTTTCCTGTTTATATTTCTCATCACAAATGTTAAACTTACAATGTTAATAATACCCGTTTAGATTGTTTTTTACATACTAGCAAATTCTGTTTATTGTACAAAAATTTTACCAGCATTTAAAAAAGTATATTTTATTTTATAACCTGTGTTAAAAAGCCAACCCAATTCTAAGTTTGTGACTACCAATGCTTAGTTCCAGAGTTTTGTAATTTTGAACCCAACCCAGAAGACAAGGGAATTTTTGCATCAAGCATTGTTATAAACTAGCCTTCTTGGAGAATTGTATAATTGAACTAAGCCACCTTTGCCCTACATTACATTTCATCAGCTTTTAATATAATTTGTGAGTTGTAAGACAATACTGAGCATGTTTGTTTAAAGGACCAGCGAAATTATATATTATTTTAACTTGCATTAATATAATTTTTCATTATTTTTCTCTAAAAAAAATTATTTTAGGATTGAAAGTTCACATTGGGGTTTGAGAGAAGAAAAACTAGATGAAAAACTTTTTCTGATTGCCAAAAGTTATTATGTTGTTTTACACGTGTATGGTCGTCATCATTGTACAATAGCTGCGGAGTTAAAGGTTTGTTTCAATTGTCACTCAAAATATTTTAGGTTAATGAATTAATTTTATATTAGAAATTTAAATACTTTTTTTGTTTTGAAATAAGATGAAAAAGTAATCTATATTGTGAAAGCTGAAATGAATTCAGTTTTTATATCTATAGATAAGTTAATTATTCCTTTGTGTATTATGAACATAACCTAATTTATATTAAATATTGAAATTCAAAAAATTATACATAAATTTATCTAAAGATAGTTTATATTTTTGAGTTTAAAATATTTGAAGTTTTATATATTTTGTTTTTAATGTAATTAAAGTTTAGCAATTTTTAAACTTACTTTAAAACAATTTTTTTGCACTATTTTTAAATAATTTAATTTAAAATAAATTCATGAACTGCATTTATTTCATACATCTTTTAAATAATAAATTTTAGTTAAAATTTAAAGTTGTGGAAAGATTTAAATATTTTGGTGCCTTGAATTAGGGCCTCTTAATTTTACAATTTTAGCATTATGGTTTTTGTTTATTTAAATTAGTAAGAAAAAAAATTATAATTTTTTCATTATAATTTTTTCTATTTCATATTTCATGGCTGCATTTCATAGTTTTCTACGAGCTTTAAAATCTTAAAGGTTTCTTAATTCTTTTCACTTACTCAATTCTTAAAATTTTTTTACTGCTGGATTCTGCAGAATAATTATTTTCTATTGTGAAAAGTTTTGATAACATGATGTTAAAGCATCAGAAATTTTTTTATTTTCATTTGAGAGAAAATCCTGTTTTAAATGCTTATTTTTGCTGTTTCGAGTTACCTAATTTATTTCTGGTTTAGGTGTTCCTACCTAATTTATTTCTGGTTTAGGTGTTCCTACCTAAATTATTTCTGGTTTTAGGTGTTCCTACCTAAATTTTTCTGGTTTAGGTGTTCCTACCTAATTTATTTCTGGTTTAGGTGTTCCTACCTAAATTATTTCTGGTTTAAAGGATAAAAACTAAAGTCTGTTCCATTTTTATTTATAGCCTTTATTCAGAAGGGTAACTAGACTAGAGTTTGAGAAAATGTCGTTCTAATGCTTTTTTTATGGGCTCTAAACGACTATGGTAGAAACACCATATGTTATATACTTCTATTATGTTAAATGCATAGTGTCTGAGATTGTATCTCGCTTTCCAAACTTCCGCACAAGAACCAATGAAAGAACTTTAAACCCTGAGGGGTTTAACATGAACTTGGCTGCATGTATGTACAAGTTTAGTTGGCTGCCGGGATTGAACTCAAAACCCCCGATTCCCCACAAGTGGAATGTGCCTCCTCCTTACCTATGAGCATTTTAAACCATTAAATGTTAAGAAGTTAATAATAATAGTAATTTATAATTCTCTTTTATGATTTAAAAAAGTATTAGACTATATAATATAGAAGTATATATTTATAGAAGTATTAAGTTATAAAAGTATTTTCTCTTTTATGACTATCTAAAAAAATTTATACAATTTTTTAGTATCCACATCTAGATATAAATGAAGAACCAATCTTTATTTTGCTATATTTCTCTCCTGTACTTTTTCATTCTCAAATAATATATTTATTTATTGTATTGAATTTGTTCATATTCAATTGCAGCCTGGGCAGTTTGTTGAAGTGCGAGATGCCCATTTGTACAGTCCCAAAGAAAATCCTGATGATAGCAAACTCTGTTTATTTGCTGGAAATGAGGATAAGAGGGGCATCCAAGTCCTCAATGTTGATGATAACCGTCTCAATGAGTTAAAAGAGTGAGGATCCTATTTATCTTCAAAATATTTTTTCAAAATTTGAAGAATTTTTTTTCTTTCTTTTTTTTGATATTGTATACAAAAACTTAATTCTGCCCAAAATCCAAAAAAAAAAATTTTTTTTAATTTGATTAATTTTTAAGTTTATTTTACTTTGTGCTACATTTATATATATATATATATATATATATATACAGTCGAACCTGTTTATCTCGAATCTCACGGGAAAGGCGAAGAATTCGAGATAAAGAGGTTTCGAGTTATACAGGTACTTTAAAAAATTAATTTTAATTAAGAAATTCTAATAAAAGTGCTTTAATTGTTTTTATTAGAAAATACAGATATTTCTTTAAATTAATTATACCACATACATCTATTTACATAAGTTTTATTAACATACATTAAACACTGAAAATAATTTTTCAAAGATTTTTGACGTATAACCTTATTTGTTTCGATTATTTTTTTGAGGTTAGAAAGATTGCAAATTTCTCATAGCCAACATTTTTCTGGGATTCAAGAGTAGTTTATAAGAATTCTACAGTTTTTTTCTACTTCTTTTGCATTCACTTTTGATTCATCAATATGAGCTTCAGCTTCTTCCACTTCGTCGGATATTCCTTTGGTATTATCTATGATTTCCGCATCTGTCAATGTTCCGCATGTTGCCAGGCAGTTGTCCACTTGTAAAAATCATCAAAATTAATGTCAACATTAAATACAGATTTTATTGCATTCCATTCTAGCAAATCTGGCAGTGCATTTTCAGCGTTAACATTTTCTTCTTCTTTACGTATGCCTTCATCCTCTTATTCATCATATTCACAGCTATTCTTAAAACCAGCTTTTTAAAACCCTTTTGGATAGATTTTAGAGAGAGGCATTTCTCAAGGCAAAACAGTAATTCTGATTGCATCTAACTTTTTTCATCAATGGCATCTACATGTTAGTGTACCAACTGTTTTCTATAGCTTTCTTATCTATGTTGAAAAGCTAATCCCTGGTGGTCACTATCATTAACCCCTCACTTACTGCCAGAATCATTGTATTCCTTTATAGTTAAGGAAGTGCAGGGATAGTGACTGAAATTCCAAGAAACACCCCCTACCTGTTCATCCCTACTTCCTGTGGATTCAGGAAATTCATCTCTGTCTATGAGTCCTACTGATAAATAAAGTTTTGACATTTGTGCTCTATTATTAGAAATTCGAGAAATGGAGGTTTTGAAGGAAAAAATTTGACATAAACATGGAAAATACATTGATTTTAGATAGTAAATGTAGGGAATTTTAGAAATTTCGAGATAAAGAGGTTTGAGATAAACAGGTTTGACTGTATATATATATATATATATATAAATATTAAAAATATTTTTTTTCAATGTTTTCTCCATATTTTTAATTTATTTTGAGTTCTATATACTTTCAGCTTATGTGCAGTAAATAAAACTTGTTGATTTTCTCAATTTTAATAATTTTTATATACATGGTGCCTAGCGTTTTTAAAAAGTGCTTAAAGGTGCTCATTTTCGATTTTTGTTTATTAAAAGCCCTTAAAGGTGCTTTTTTCATTGGGTGTTTTTAAAAAGTGCTTAATTTTCCCTTTTTGAAAATGAGATTTTTTTTCTCCGCCATGCCATGTATTATGCAAAAGCTTGCTTTTCACGTTGTTCTATTCAACGTTTTCACAATCTATTGCAGCGTGTTGTCGGTCCATAGTGTATGAAAGCGTCAATCATTTTAAAAGTTTGATGAAATACTTGCTAGTTCACATGTACGTATAGTAAGCTGGGTTCTGTAAGATTCTGGCACTCTCACGTACAACTCTTCTGCATTTTGCATGATATTCTCAATTTCAAGCTTCATTTTCCACCCTCTGAAATCTGTTGCTCATTTTTTAATAGCTAATATAATAAAAAAAAAGAGTTAGTCAGAAACTAATTATTTTATCATAATCATGTAAAGTCTTTATAAATTATTTTGCATTTTTTTAATGTATATAGTGCTTAAAAATATCTTTTGAGTGCTTAAAAAGTACTTAAAAGGTGCTTATTTTTTGTTGCAAGATTTGGCTACGCACCCTGATATGTATACATATATATATATAGACTTTTTTTTTTTTTAAATGAAGGTTTTACTTAAATGCCCATTGTTTCCATTTACAGAAGACTTGGAAAAATCATTGCTGATGCAGAAGAGTTTGGAAATCAGACCGAAGATATGTTGAATGAAGATAACAGCATTTTTTTAAATTGTGGTACAGTATTTTTTTTTTCCATTGCAACCTTTTTTTTTATTGACTTTCACTTTGTTGCAAGTGTCAATATTTTTACTTACTTCTTAGTGTTGTAAAGTTCTGAAATTTTCTTGCATGCCTTTTTGTGGTGACGATTATATTTAAAAATTAAAGAAATCTTTGAAATACATAAGAATTTCAAATTTACCAACACTTTAGATGCTTTAGACCAGGGTTGGCAAACCTTTTTGGGAAGAGTGCCCAGCACATATTTTTCATTTAAGTAGTTTAAGAAAGGGTTTTAAAAACAATTTATCATATAAAACACTCGTACCTGGTAACAAACTGATTAAATTTCTTTACTCGTTTTGGCAATCAAAATGTAACATAACCTGAGCTACAAATATGTCTGAAATCAAGTAAGAAATAAATAATATGATTTACAGTTCTTATTTATGAAAAAGCAAAATATAGGCGATCACAACGCTTGAATGCATCTGGGGCAAAGACTGGTTCCATGCCTTTGGCCCTTCTCCCTTCCCTCTACTCTTTTCAGTTGTATAGGAATATACTACGATGTTTTTCCTTTTCTTATTATTTTTCGTTTTTAATTAATAAAAAAAATTTTTTTAAATTTCTATGGTGCTTTCTCTTAAAACTATGTTTAATGTAGTTTTCAGTTCCAAATAATTTCTCAACTCAGAAGATTTTAATCTATATTAAAATCAAGATAGAAACTAACATACTCTATGACTATGCCTAATGGGGACACACTATGGTTTTCACGCTAATGGTGAAAGCATACGAAGTGTTGCCATAGGTAGAGAGCTCTGCTCTACGCCATCTGTAACCCATTTCGATCAGCAATTGCTTCTGATAAAGTTTTAAACTACAAGAAAAAAAATTTCTCAAGAATATATCCTGAGTAGGAAATATCAATAATTATACTTAATTTTGTCAGATCATGTACTACGCTTTTTCTCATTCATCACATTGTGACTTAAGAATCATAACATTTTATTTTTTTTGTGAAATAACATGATTAATTGCATTTTCTTCACTAAGGAGGAACATTACAACTAAATTTTATGCTTATCTGTTTCTTTAGTGATATACAAGTTACTTAGTAAGTTATATACTAGTCTATAAGGCCACTTTGTTTTGTATAAAATCTAAGAATGTCTTGATATTTTTGTTCTTGTCATCATATATAATAGTATTTACTTTCGTAGAAAGAGGTTGATTTCCTCGGAAATCAGGTATTGGTGCACGTTTGTTTGATTGTGTCACCTAGTCATTTGAAACATTGTATTTCAAAATTGAAACATACATTCAAGTACTTATGTATTAGTTTACTATGGTAGGCGACGTCATTGATTGTCCATTGATTGCTTTCACCTGAAAAAAAAAGTTGTTCCCCAAATTCTAACTTAACTGAATTATTTGGAACTCTACAATATGAATTTGCTGTATAAAATGATTTATAAATCTCTTAATTTACATAACCTTGAAACCTTCATTTAATAAGAAATAAATATTTTATTTTTCTTAAAAGTTTTCAATTAATCAACAATTTAAAGCTCTGATAAAATATTTTGCTGTCATCACTGCTCAATTATCTTTGCAATAAGTGCTGTGCTAATACATACAATGCATAAAATAATAATAAAAATCATTTGTCATCTAATGTATTATATTAGTGTTAAAAAAAAGTTTAAATATTTTATTTCGGAAAAATAATTATCCAATACTTTTTTAAAATTTGAGCTTAAATATTTTTTTTTAATATATCTTTAATGAATAAAAAGATAGAAATGTTGAATGTGCAAAAAAGAAGTGAGCAGGAAGTGAGGCAAGCTGGTTTTTCTTTTCACCAGCATGCACTTTTTCACAATATAAATTTGAAAGATTGCTATGCTGTTTCTGATTAAAATCTTTATAATTATTACCAGGGCTATAGAGTCAGTTTTAAAAAAAAAAATAAGACTCTGACTCCAATAGCTGGAATTTTAAACTTAAATACTCTAACTCCCTCTTATATATGCAAACATGTACATGTATGTTACTGATAAGTTTTTTTAAATATAAAGAAATAATAGATTTTACAGGGAAAAAAATGATGGCAATTAATTATCATTTATTATGGAATGGAAAAATTGTCATTAGTAATTTCTGAGAAACAGTATTGCTTTGCAAGATCTTTGATAGAGGATCGTAGATGCGATGTGATAGACTAAGAGCTGAGAACAGTCTTTCCACACTGACTTGGATAGTAATAAGAGTTATTACTGTTAAAGCTACTTCTAGTTACTTTTCTGGATAGATTTGTATAAGTTCTAAAAGAGGTCTTGCAAGAACAATGATATTTCTCTATTGGTTGTGTAGAAATCATGTATGTATTTTTTCAATTTTAATTCTAAAGGCTCTTGGTTTTTTATTTTCATTCGCTTTGCAATATTATCCAAATATTTCTCAAAATCTAATTCATCATTGGAAGACAACTATAAAGACTCAGTTGTAATGTCTGTAGTCTAAGCTGATGAAATAACTGAATGAATCACTTGAATGAATAAGGGCAAATAAAATATTCATCCTCCTCCTTTGCATTTATTTATTTATTAATTTGTCAATGAAATTCAAACTGTCCAGCAAAAACTAGCATCAGAGTTGACACATTTTATTTTCTCCAGATCCGATTCCTTTTACTCAAAAATCTGCCGTACTCCGATTCTGACATCATGACTTAGACCCCAGAGCCATATTACTACTGTTCTTATCAATAGAATATGTATTTGTTAGCTTTCTTTTTTAACAATGTAAACACTGTTAACAAAAGAATTTTAATAGTTGCAGAATATTGCATTTCATATTATAAGCAATGCTAAAGGGTTTGGTTTGCCATATAGCAAAGAATAATAAAAGCAAATGCAGACCTTTGAAATTTTGTAATATTAAAAGGGATAATTTTCTTCTCATAATACCATCAGTTTTCTAAATAAAAGACTTCTAAAGTTTTTCCTTTAAACAATAAATTATTGTGTGTTTTTACTTTTTATTGATTTTAAAAATATTTGATTTCCGGTATAGGTAACGGTTGGTCATATTGTTGCCAAGTGTGAATGATTAAAACTTTTTGCTTTTTTGGCAGTTACATAAAAACATCCAACTAAATGCAAACTTTAATTGCGATTTACATTTTTAACCTAAAGACAAATTTCAAGTTTTTACCTTCAATACCATCTTAAATGCCTGATTTATTTCACCTTAAAAAAAATTATTTTTGTGTTTCATTGTTTTGAAAAAATCATGAAAATGACTCTTCAAAACACGTTAAAGGTAAAAATTCATTCCAACTTACATCAAAATGATCGATGAAAACTGATTTATTGCATAAGCTGTATTGGATTTTATACTTTTTTCCTTCTAATGTATTTTTTTTTTTTTTTTTTTATATGTAATAGATATATCCGTCTTACCAACAAGCCAAAGATCATGCCTTACCGAGGAAGAATGTGCCAGTAAGTATTTATTGATGATTCTATTATGGAAGACAAATAAGACATTTTTTTGTATCTTAAGATGTTTCTGCATAAATAGTTCTTTTCTCTAACCTGCATACTTCCAAATGCAACAAACTTCTTTCTCGTCTGTTATTCTATTGAAAAAATGAACAGCAAAAGAGACTTTCAGAAATCCGTTTATTTATAAAAGAATGTAAGAGTGTATAACATGAATTCAAAAAAAGAAAAAGTCATTTTTAAGTGCTATCTATTAGTTTGAATCAATGTTAGCTACTATTTTATTGCAAGTAGGTCTATTTGGTTTTATTTATTCAGGATTCCTACGGTCCTTAAAATTTTTTTATTTTGGAAAATAAGGGCCCTTAAAAGTACTTAATTTTGGTTCAAGGTTTTTAAAAGTTCTTCATTTTTTTAGCATCGTTTTTTAAAGTTCTTCATTTTTTTTTTAACATCCCTATAGTTGATAGGACAGATACAATTTTTCAGTTCAATTTTTTAAAACAAAATGATTTTTATCACTTAGAATTAGACCATGCATCGAGGGTAAAGCATTTTAGAGACAAAAATTAATGTGGGGGGGGGGCTGCAGGTAAGGGGAAGAAAGCATGTTCTTTCATTAATATATTAGTTCTTTCATTATTCTGCCTTTTGCCTAGAATGATACTCTATGAGGAGAGTGAAGAATAGAATGGTGTGGACAAAGGGGATACTGCACATGGAAGAGATAGTGCTTTTTTTGAGGGGGCAGTTTTAAGGTACCTAAGTAGAAAACCCACACTAACTTTCGAAATTGACAGAATTCAAGAAATTCAGTTCTACTGGTAACGCATCTGCTTATAGGAATTAAGTAAAAGGCTAGGAAAAGAAGTACCAGAAAAAAATTTTGAACTAGAATCCATAACAAAAACTATTTCCTAAAATCTTGAAGAATTAAATAAATTTGTATGATATTTCAATGTGTAACAAGTGACTGTAAATTTATAGAAAGCATAACATTTTTTAAAATTCATAATTGTAGTAAAAATTAAACAGCTTTGTAGAAAACAGGGTTTGAAAAAATCCCAGCTCACCTATGTTTTTCATCAAAAACCTGGGGTTTATTGGGATTTTGATAAAAACCAAGTTTTTTTTTTCAAAAATACTTTTAATTTTTTTCCCCGAGTACTAAATAAGAAAGCATGATTTGCTTCTAACAAGAAAGTTAAATATTTGGTAACTATTTATAATTTGTTTTGTTGCATTGTCAAAAATTTATTTAGTTTTAGATTGTTACACTATTGTTTTTATTTCTTAAGGATAAGTAGATTGTTACATAAATACTTAAATCTACTCAACTAAAAAATCCTTAGATTTTAATAATTATTTTATTCAGTTAGCATTGCAACTTAATATACTGTTTTTTGAATTTTTGGTTGCTTTAAAATTAGTTCATGTTTTTTTGCCAGAATGTTTAGCTACGTTACGTAAAGTTAATTCCTAATAACATGTTTGGTTGGAAATAATTTTGTTAAAGTTCATCATAAAAGTAAATGTAACACATTTGCAGGTCTAGCAGTGAAATATTAAATCTTATTGAAATGATTTTTTAAATGTTTTTGCCAAATTTCTTTATTTACTCTTTTTTTTAATAAGCATGAAAAAAAATGCAAATCTTAATTTCTGCACTTAATTTTGCAATTCAATTTCAATGAAATCATTAAAAATGGAATACAGATTAGTTTCGTACATTTACAATATTAATGACGTTAACTTTTAACAATCTGAAAATGTTTTTAAAAGTAACCTGACCCGGGTTTGCAAAAATTGCGAGTCTTGTTAATACAATTATATCAGTCCTTTATTATATTAAAATTGTTTATTATTATTTTTTTTATTGATTTTTTTAGGAAGGTTAATAATTTGCACTGTCACTGGTGGCATATGTATATTTGATGATAAACAATCATACTATTTTTAAAGTCCTTAATTTTTTCAAAAAAAGTTTATTTAAGTGCTTTATTTTTGCTTTGTTGAAAGAGTAGAAACCCTGTTATTTATTCTTATTTATTTATTTTTATTAATATTTATTTATTTATTATTGTATTTTTTATTTTTTGCTTTTTGCTCAAGTTATGCTATAGTTGCTTGTTAGAGATTAAATTGTTGGATAAAAATATTAAAAGCCATCAATGTTTAAAATATTACTAATTGCTAAAAATATTGCTGTTAATCAGAATTTTAATAATTAATACTATTTTTGCATCAAATAGTTTATTTCATATCAAATTTTAGTAGTCTGAAGTTTAACTTTTTACTTAATGTTCAGTACACAATAGGCAATATGAAAATTTTCTATTTGCTGTATTTTATAAAATTAATATTTGATGCACTTTCAATTTTGTAAAATCTTAATTTTGAGTACAATTTACAAAAGCAATCAGAGAAAAAAGTTCTAAGTAAAAAATGGTGTTTTTGTTGGCAAACTTTTCAACATAACTCTACTTGCATTTGTGTTGCATGAGGCAAAAGCCACAGTAAATCCACCCACTGCATAACTTTTTCAAGGCATTTCCAAAAATATGAATAAAATATTTGATGAAAGATATGTTGAATTACATTATTTGTTAAGTCTAATTTTATTTTTAATAAATGTAAATATTTTCCTTATATTTTTCTTTCTATATTATTTATATTTTATTTTTTCTTTGGTGGAAAGTTAATATAATAATTGTTTTGCCATGTGCCGTTAAGGTTTAGTTCAAATTTATGAGCTTAATTTTATGCAGTTGAATAAATACAATTAGTAAATTTATGGAAATGTTGTGAAAAAAGTGGTACTAGAAAATTTTGTGTGAAAGTCTCAAAATCAGCTGTAATCTTTGCCAGACACCTTGTCTTGTTAAGATCTAATTATTACTGAGGATATTTATGACACTGCTTAGCTAATGAGTTAATGAATAGAAGCCTAGATGGCATGACCAGGGCTTAGGTCTGGTTCACTGTTGAATTGTCAGAAAAAAAAAATATTAAAAATTTTTCAATTAAAAACTTTTTATACTATATTGTGTATTTATCTAGATATTGATGCTTTGAATAAACCTCTCTCTCAGAGAAATGGAGATCAGGAGGTATCTCAAGAACCCAATGGTAAATAAGCATTCTTATTTATTGTTAATAATATTGATTTGTTAATGATGAGTATCTCAATGTTTGATCTGAATAATGACTCAATATGAATCTTGAATAATGATTGTACAGAATATTCAGGGAGGGGAATGAAACAATATATACATAAAGATAGAATGGAAAAAAAGTTTAAAGCCTTTCATATCAACATTTAATTACTACCAAAAGTTGACACTGGTGATAGTTCATTAATATACAATTAATATCTTTAAAATCAACTGTTATCTGAAAGTTGTATTTTTGTTTCCCCATTCAAAAAATGCTAATTAAAATAATTATACTCTAGATTTTATTAATTCTGAACATTTTTTTATTCTAAACATTTATTTTTATTCTGAACATTATTTAACATTTATTTATTCTGAATGTATTAAATAATTTTTGCAAAAAAAAAATTTGATGAGAAAATTTACTGTTTTTAATAAGCATTGCATTTTGTAAAAGAACATGCAAAATTGGTGTAGACTCTATTCATATAAAGTTTCTAGCCTTGATATGAATAGCCCTGAACTTTAAGAGAGCAGAATGCATGAATAATATGTTCTTAATACAGAAATATCTCTTTATGTTTAAAATATTGTCTATAAAAGTAGTTAAGACATTATCTTTTGTAATAACTGTGAAATTTAAAATTTAAAAATATACAACTTTGAAACAGCACCGCACCCTTGAGAAAATAACCAATGTTTGTCAAATTTTGCACATTAACTATTGCTAAAAGCAACTTTTTACAACTATTAGAAGTTGATTCAAAAAAGTTTTATCTCGCTCAGTTCATAATGCATATTTCAGTTCTTCCAATTTCTAAAGTTCAATGCATTGGATTTTCTTGAATTTAAAACCAGTATCTAATATACAATTTATTTGGGGGGGGGAACAAATTTGTATACAGATTAATTAGACTTGAATGAAAATAGTGATAACTTTTCTTTTTAAAAATAGTGAGGTTCGCCAACTTCACTTTAAACAGATTTTCTCTGCAGAATTTTGAAATTCCTTCTAATTTGCTGAATGCATCATTTGCTTTGCAAAGTTTAATATATTTCTTCAAAATAATATTTTTCACATTTCATATGAAAAAGAAATTAAAGTGATAAAAATAAAAGTCTTAATTTTAATTATAAAAAAAGAGAGAAACGGATTGAAATAAAAGTATCCAGATTTGAAAAATATCATTTTTAATGCTATAAACATTTTTTTTTTTCCTTCTTCAAGGAAACATTAATATCTTTTCATTGGTCTTTGAAATCGGTATTAGAAACATTTGACTTTTAATTTTTATTTATAAATAAGTTTTATTTTGCTATTTAATTACTCTGCCTAAGTTTAAAAAGTGCTTCACAAAACAGATGAAATGCTCCTCTTACCATTCTTCAACCTTGAATATGTGATCAAGTAATAATTTTTTATGATAAAAAATATGTGATCACTGTTTCATTCCTTATCATATTTAATTAAAGTTTTTAATTTTTTATATATTTATTTAAACTTTTATTTCATTTTCAATTTGTACCAATCACATAATTATATCATTTGTGTTGACCACATCAAAGACGCTAGACCCTTTTGTTTAAAACATGATTCTTTTTCGAAATATATATATATATATATATCAGGGTTGGGTTTTTGACGTCAAAAAGTGGTTTTTGACATGACAAGGGTATAATACTGGTTTAAACCGTCAAAAACCCGTCAAAAACTGAAGTTTGCCAAGAAAATATATAAACTTCAAAATTACCAACAGTTGCCATGCATTATATTGAAATTTAATTATACTATAGGTAATCAGCAGGTTTTAAAATATTTTTTAGTAAAAATTAAGGTAAAATAACAGATTTAAAATCTCAGAAATTTATATTCAAATGCATGTGCAGAAAAATTGTTTAAATATTTATATTTTGAAAAAAAAAAAAAAATTTTATTTTTAATAAAATTAAAAGTTTATTACTATGCATTTTTGACACATAAGGAACATATAACTAATATTTATAATGATCTTACAAGTTATGTTGTATAAATACAAACTTGATACAAGTGTATAAAAAAAAAAAATTTTAATGTTATACCGAATATCTTTATTATCCAGTATGTTAATTTGAATTACTGATTTTTCTGAAAAACTAACAACCAATCACAAAAGTCAAACTAAACAGAAGAACATTACAGTCACTGATCCATGAAATATTTAAACAAATTATTATGGAAATTTTTTAATTATCCTAATAAATTGATTGTGAATGTTGCATGTGCCCAACCTGTTTAAAAGATTTTTCTTTAAAAGATGTCTAATGTACAAAACTGCTAATGTTTATCTTTAAAAATGTCTAATTTTTAGTATAATCTATACTATACACTAAATTTGGTTATAAATAAATTTCTTAATAATATCACTGCAGATTTTCAATAACACATGAAAATGAATACATAATATTACAAAAGATGTGAGTTTTCAAAAATACAAGATTTTGGTTACTATTCAAAATATAAGTGTTTCTTCAAAATTTTAAATTTATTTTTTCTAGAACATATTTAGAAACACTATCCTTTATAAAAAATATATAAATTTTATGTATTAATTAAATTTCAAATATGAATATAGGTTTATGACTTTTTTGACATTTATGACAGTGAGGTTTTTGACGTGACGGTTTAAACCGTCAAAAACTGTCACATGTCAAAAACCTGCCAACCCTGATATATATATATATATATATATATATATATATATATATATATATATATATATATATATATATATATATATATATATATATACATATATATAAACATGCATATTTGATTTCAGTTGTATCAGTTGTCAAAGCTAGTATAAAGCCAGGGCAAAGTACTCAAGAATTTGGAGGTAAGTGTTTTATATAAAGTTTGAATTAGAATTAACATTTATTTTTTATCTTGATACATAGGGAAAAAATTCTGAAAATTAATCGATATTAAATTATCAATAAAAATTTATAATTAAATTCTAAGTGTAATTAATAATTATAAAGTATGTAGATTCTATGTAAAATATTGCAAAACTTCTTGGAATGTACGATTTGTAAACTAGCAAGATATTCCATTTGGTATACCATTGATATGTGCAATACACTTCTTGATTGATCTGTGACATTCTACAAGTGACTTATTTGTTAATGAAAAAATTAGGATAATACAGAAAGAAACAATTACTTTAATGTACATAATATTTTAAAATTATACCATGTTATTTAGTGTATCCGAACTTAATCTCCCTCCGCCTTCCTTAGGTAAATACAATGACCCTAAGGTGTCTCTTTCCACTATTTTTTCATTATTACTTTTTTTTTTTAATTTTATTTATTTCATTTTATTTATTTATTTTTACTAAATCTCCTCATCTGACATTTTTGCTTCAGATATATTATATCATCTATAATTAACGAAGCTCAAACTAAGAAAAATCAAAAGATGAGGAGGAAATGACTCTGAGTTTTTAAAGTATATCGGAAGATATTCAAGAAAAATAAAACTAGCCTTATTTGATATTATTTATTATAATCTTATATAATAATTTTTAACCTTATTTGTGTGGAAACTTTATTGGCATTCTGCCTGAAAAGTGGAAAAGTGCTTTAAGTAAAGCATTCCTGCAATAGTGCCAGGAGGAGGAGATATAAAGTTATAAAGCCTCACAATTTTATAACCAATTGCATGTTGATGGTAATGTGATCATCAGTATGCACAAGCCGCCTTTACTTCCCAGACATGCTCATATTATATCAGAGTCAGTATCGCATCAGTATTTTGGCACTCAATTATAATATTTTGATAAAAGATAATTTACATGTTTAAAGTCATAAAACTGTTTTTCAGATAAGCAAATTTAGTGCATATTTTCTTTCATTATTCTATGATTGACAGCTAGGTTCTCTTTGATTACTTCATTTTCTTTCTTTTTTTTCTATTTTGGTTATATTTTCAAGAAATTTTTTTTTTTTTTTTTTTCGACCTGAAATGTTTATCAATCTTCTTTGGGGTATAAAATTTTAAAAGAGTATTTATTATGTAGATGTTATTCATATATGTTCTAAAAATTTTTTTTGGATAGAAGCCCTGCAAAAAGAGTATCAGCTAGATGAAAATGAAGAAAATGAATTGCCTGCCTTCACTCAGCCAGGTATGTGAAAGAAAAACTGGAAAATGTAATATAATAGTTTAATATGTAATTTTAATATTTTTCAAATTCCAATCATCTTACTCATCTTACCAGAAAAAAAAAAAAAAATTCGCAATTTAGATATTGCTCAAAAAGTTTCTTTTAATTTTGTGGGCAATCATAGATTGTGTGTTTGTCTTGTTTTTGTTATATTTGTATCAGTTATAGCTTGAAAAATTTTGCATAATGCAATTGAGCATTTATTCTTCTTTTTATTCTTTTGTTTATTTTTATTATTAATATTCAGAAAAAGATTCTTAACTTCTTTTGAGCTTTTGCTGATCAGTTGTAGTAGGGTCTTTGTCTTAGCCAGCCATGGCTTGAAATCCCATATGGAATAATATAATGTTCCTTGGTAGTTTCAGAGTTGTCCTAGTCTATCCACATATGGAGAGCATGTTAAGTAGTGCAGATGATTACTACCAGCATCTCTCTTTCAATCTGAATTGTGGTAATATAGTTAGCGCATGCCCCAGTGTTATCTCTGCATCACCATTATGGATGTTGCAGTCATTTCCTATTGTCTCTATGATCCTAATGTTCCTGTATTCCTAATCACCCAGATTGTGATCAATAGCTCATATGTGTAGCCCTTTCGTGATGTTAGCAATTAAACCAAATATGTGATGCTTTTTTTTATCTGATTGTATTTCTATAAAAGGAATGTGTTTAGTAAATAATACAGATCAATGAGAATGTTTTATTGTTATTTAGATTTTTAAACCTATGCTCTTGAAAATGTAACTATTCATTTTTCTTACGTTCGTGACCATGGCGGTATTTTGTGCAATGAAAGAGCACACCAATTGGCTAGGGAAGCTGCGTGTGGGGAAATAGACTTAAGGGTGTCTGTTCCTGCTTCTCACTAGAAGTGCATCGCTAGAGATAAAATCTTTACGGACTAGAATGTTGAATTCCTTGCTTCGTTTAGGTCACTTTGGACGAAAAGGTTCTTTCCATCCATTTTTCACCGTTTCCAATGTAAATTCTTTGCAACTGATTTGAAATTAACCCAAATTTTAGCAAACCATGAAAATTTTAAGAGATATTTATTTCATTTCCATCTGGAGACCAGTGGAATTTGTGCTTGTGGCAATGCTGATGAAGATGCTGAGCACATTCTTCTTCATTGCAATCTGTATGTGAGTGCCCAAATTAAATTAAAGACTGATTGGAGGCGTCTTTCTATTTGTTGGCCTCCTGTTTTGTCAGAACTGGTCAAAAGTATCGAAAGTCTTGCTGCCTTGCGGAATTTTGTTTTTAATGTAAATTTGTAAATTTTCTTGTTTTCTACTTACTTCTGTAAGCCTCATGCTATACTTTGTGGTGCATGATAACAAAATTTTAAACAAGTTTTTTTCTCTCTCTCTTTTTTTTTACAATGAATGACTAGGAGCTGTAGCAACAATTATAGTGACCACCATTTATTGTAAAAAGATTTTACAACCATTTACTGTTACTATCTATATTAATAAGCTTTTACATCACAAGGTTTTTCATGTGGGTAGCAAAGCAGTGACTGATTGAAGGAATTGGAGAATTTGTATGTAAATAAATAAAATTTAAAATCGTATAATTTTGTGTAAATATTAAAAATATTTTATAGTTTTTTTTTATAGTTATAGTTTTTCTTGTAGTTTTCAAACTTTTAAAGACATAAATGAATTCTATCTCTTTAATTGTATGAAACATAATTCTCAAAAAGCAGTGTCCATATATTTTATGAAAAATTTTAATCCTCATTAAATACTAAGAATTTAAGTTAGTTTACTTGTTACCTTTAATGTTATCAATAAAAGAAAATAAATGTTTTGCTCATTAAACCAAAAGAATGTTGTTTTTTTTTTAATATTAAAATAAAATTTATTTAAAATTATTCTTATATCATTTATATATTATTAATTATGAAATTGATATATTAAAGTGCTAATAGAGCATTTAATTAAATTAAATAAAAGGTTTTATCTAATTTATTTAAATATGATCTGAAAAATAAGTAATTTTCCTACATGGTGTCTAAGCATCTATTAACGGAAAATAATATAGTTTATTGATTTTGAGCTATTCATTTTTTTTTTTATTAATGTATTTATATTTTATAGATCTTGCTGTTAATAAAACTCCACTTGGATTTAGACTGCTCTTGCATAATCCATGTAAGTTAGTACTTTTTTATGTAATTTATAAATTGTTAATTACAATAATTGTTAATCTAAACTAAAAATTGTGTGATGTATTTTAAAATAACTTATTTATTAAAATACATATACAATTACCTTCATCTAGTGTTATTCATATCAATCAGTTGTTTCTTGTTGCCTAGTTTTAAAGTATTAGCTAAAGTGGGGAAACCATCCTCTTTGCAGAGGATTAAAATTTTGAATGCTTGTCTTTGAATTATAGTCAGGGATGTTTCCCAGGTCGCCACCAATAGCCCATTATGCAGCTTCAATGTGTCGTACATAAATTGCTATTACTATCATAAGGTGTAAGATAAAGTCGAAATGCTCTTGTTTAGCTATTGTGTTCTGGGGTGTTAAATTATGTTTAACTAATATAATGCAAATTTACTCTGCTTTTGATTAAGGGGCATAATTAGTAAATTTTTCAAATGGATTTTGGCCACCACTTTTTCAAAAATTAAATGTTTAAAACAATAAAAAAAAAAGTTGATATTTATAAAGTAAGCCATTTTTTTAACAAGTAAGCCTTTTTTTTTTTTTTTTAACATTTCTCATATCATGGTAAACAATACAAGGTTTATTTCTAAAATGAAGAAAAGTGTTAAGGAACAGATGGGGAATACCTGTTGTAATTTCCAGTATATTATAATATATTCATATTAATTTTGTATTTATTGAAAATAAAATAAAAATGCACATTTGTAACAACAACAAAAAGTGGCGGCTTGCAGATAATTTTTTCTCATAATTTGTTATATTCAGTCCCCTTGTGTCTAAAGGCGATACTTAATTTTGCCCCATACATTGACTTATTTACATAGATTTTTACATTTATTGTATTTGTATGAATTATAATACATTTATAATATTTCAGCCAGTCAGGCTGCAGAGACTTCATTACCACCTTTTACAAGTGATACTCCTGAGGAATGGTGGACTTCCATCTCAGCTGTCTCAGGTATGATACTCTCTGCATCACTTTTGTAACAGAATTTCTAGTTTTGTTCATACTTTTGACATATTCATTCTTAACACAGTTCACACTATTTTTTGACATCCCACAGTGGACTGATTGTAAAGAAACGGTTCCCAGTCGAACATCACTGGCTGCGGTCAGTGTGCGGGTTGGTGACCACTTTGATCTGCTTGCCCAGCGACCGAGGATGCATGATATTGTTCCTCTTTAAACTGTTCTACAGTAAAGTGCTCGACTTCCTGTGCAGGTCGTTGGACTACCAAAGCAGGGGAGCCATCCCCTGTGCAGAGGATCAAAATGTGATGACATGTCTTCGGATCATCCTCAGGGATGTTTCCCTGACCATCGCCAATAACCCTTTGTGCAGCTCTTGTGCGACATAAGTACAGTTCCTACCTATCTATTTTTAGGCAACTTTGGTTTGGGTTAATTATCCCTGACCTTCACAGTTCACACTATTTTTTGACATCCCACAGTGGACTGATTGTAAAGAAACGGTTCCCAGTCGAACATCACTGGCTGCGGTCAGTGTGCGGGTTGGTGACCACTTTGATCTGCTTGCCCAGCGACCGAGGATGCATGATATTGTTCCTCTTTAAACTGTTCTACAGTAAAGTGCTCGACTTCCTGTGCAGGTCGTTGGACTACCAAAGCAGGGGAGCCATCCCCTGTGCAGAGGATCAAAATGTGATGACATGTCTTCGGATCATCCTCAGGGATGTTTCCCTGACCATCGCCAATAACCCTTTGTGCAGCTCTTGTGCGACATAAGTACAGTTCCTACCTATCTATTTTTAGGCAACTTTGGTTTGGGTTAATTATCCCTGACCTTCAATGCATTTTCTATGTACAGGGACTTTTGTGGTTAGAAAATGGGGTTAATTTTTTCACATGTGCAACCATTAGGGAGGGTAACAAAATTGACTTTCTACAGACTTGTTAAAAAAAATTTATGTTGATTGCTTTTCATAATCAAATGAAATTTTTTTAATCAAAACACATGAAATGGGTGTTGTAAAAGGTGGGTGACTTAATTTACCTCCAAAACCATACAAAGTATGCCCATGTCGTTTCAGGGTGTTTACTCTGAGATGCCAACTGCACAGGAGTTGACAAAATATTTTCAAAAAACAGTACAGAGCTACAAACTAAAATGTTCAGATTTTTGGTTAATTTTGCCAACTTTTAAAAAGGTTCAACTGTATCAAAGTGGCGTATCATATAAGCCATAGAATTATTTAGAAGTAGTGATGAGTAAAAACCCATTAAATTGAATTTAGACTATACCAAGAATAATAATTACAAGACTACCTCTTGAAAATATTTGTCCATTGTCTGGAGCATACATTTAAGTTAGATCTCTGGCAGCATATTATTTTACATTTTATGTCTTGATGGTCATTGGCATCTCTGTGTAATATGTCCATGGCATAATAAAATTCATATCTTGCCGCTTTAAAATCAATGGATATAAACATTAAATTACTCCCTCTCTTAAAATAGTGATGATACATTTCATGTGGATTAAATAAATATAGTTAAAAAATATTCTTTTTCTTATATTTTCTAATATGTGCTTGTGCACTAAACAATCCGTCAATTAAATTATACATGTCAATTTATTTTGACCCAAAATAATGCAAATACCACCTTGATCAAAAAGTTCCCGTAATAACCCCCGGGTGGCGTTACCATCGTTCCGATTTTAGCTCTGTTTTTTTTTTTTTTTTTTTTGTTAAGTTGGTACATCTGTTGTTGATATTCCCTCTAAATCTTAGCGTCATAGCTTGACATTTGCAAAAGTTACGTAGCCAAGAGTGCATCTATCTCTGTGTGTGTTGGCCATTTTTTACAATTTTAGAAATAGATTTAAATTTGCAGCAATGAACTTGTATTAAGTTTTGCGTAAAAAACGGATTTAATGGTGCGCAAACGTTGGAAATGTTGGAAAAGTGTTTCGGCAACGATTCTCTGAAGAAAAAGGTCGTTTACCAGTGACACAAGCGGTTCAAAAGTGGTCGTGAGTCAATCGAAGATGATGAACGCACTGGCAGATCATCGACATCGAAACCGACGAAAACATTGATAAAGTAAAAGAAATTTTGGTCAATAGCCGCAAATTAACCATCAGAGAGATAGCGGAGGGCTTGAACATTGGATCCGTTCAAGACATTTTGGTTAATGATTTGGGTTTCCGTCGTGTAACAGCAAAGTTGGTGCCAAAAGACCTCAATTTCATACAAAAAAGAGCAAAAGAGTTGACGTCGCAAAAGACATGATTTGCGAGGCTGAATCCGATCCAACATTCATCAAAAGGATCATTACTGGAGATGAGACCTGGGTTAATGAGTACGATGCACAATCCAGACATCAGGCAAGTGAATGGCGTTCATCAAATGAGCTGAGATAAAAAATAAAAAAAAGCATGTCGTTTTCAGTCAAAAAAGAAGGCAATGCTCACGGTTTTCATGGATTACAGCGGTGTAGTGCATCATGAATTTTTGACAAAAGGCCAGACAGTAAACAAAGAGTATTATTTGAGCGTTATAAGACGTTTGCGTGAAGCAATTCGCCGAAAGAGTTCAGAATTGTGAGCAGAAAACTCGTGGATTTTGCACCATGATAACGCACCGTCGCACAGTGCCATCATTATTCGAAATTTTTTTACTGAAAATGCAACAAATACCATCCTACAGCCACCGAATTCACCTGATTTGGCTCCCTGTGACTTCTTTCTGTTCAATCGAGTTAAAAAAAGAACCATTACGGGGAACGCATTTCAGCAGTCAAGAGGAAGTAATGGAAAAATCGCAGGAAGCACTGATGGACATACCGAAAACCGAATATAAATTTTTTTTCGAGGATTGGATCAAGCGTGTTGCAGTCGATGGGGATTACTTTGAAGGGGACAATATAGATTTAGATGAATAAACTTGTATTTTTAATTTTCTGAATAAATTCCGGGAACTTTTTGATCAAGGTGGTATATTGTTGGTTACTACTGGTTTAGTTATTTACTTTGTGACCCTTGAATGTAAAAGAAGTCTTTATTTTCAGTGACTGATGGACATGAAAATGTAAAGCCTTCTTCTCTAGCAGATGTTATTAAACATGAAGTACCCTACAAATTCAGAATATTTTGTGTTATCCTCGGATATAAGCCAAGTTTCAAACATGCACATGAGCTTATCCGCATGCGTTGTCCCTGGTGTTGGTACATGTGAGTATGTCTTGTAAATTCAGTGGTTTACATTTTACTATTATGTCGTAAGCAACATCATTTTTAAGCATTATCTTTATTTACATAAAAAATTATAATCTTTAAATAATGTAATAACTTACATTTATTACAATGTAGTGTTGATAATATGAGCAAAGCACAATTACAATTCTGTTGGATGAGGTAAATAGTGCTTGATCTCTATTGTTAATGTATTAATCTGTTAATAATGTAAAAGCCTGATGTGAGGAGTAATGCATATTACAAGAATTCTGTTATCATAACAAGCTTCCAAGATACTCTCAAAATGCTAATCTAAAAAAAATACTAACTTTTTATGTTTATAACAAAGTAAAAATTACCAGACTACTGCTATACCAATAGTTTTTTTTTTTTTTTTTAAAGGGAAATACATGTATCTTATTTTTAAATGAGCCCTTTTGCATGAAAAAGGGCAAACTAAGTCATATTTAATTATTAATCAATACAAGAAAGCGAAAAATGAATATAATTTCACCTTATTTATGTTTATAAAGCCTTACAAATAAAAATTCTTCTGCTACTTTTAGGGATTCTCATGCATAATCTTTGGTTTATCTCATATCTACTATGCACCTATATTTTCCTTTTTGACAATATTTTGTGTTATCAATGAATTTGAAAACTAATGCATGCTATTAAACTCGTATCTTTTTTTATTGCTATTTTAACATTAAATATACATATTTGCTTGTGATGACAAGCTCGCTTTAATAACAATTCAAGTTGCTGTTATCGATTGTCCTTATAATGGACTTTTATTGTACTTACTTTTTTAAATAATTTACGAATAAAATCAAATTATAGATATACGATGTCATTACATATTTCCTAGCCATAGTAGGCATTACATATTAATCATTCTTAATCTAATTTTAATTAAATTAAAGCAAATATAAATATTTTATTCTCTTCTTAACAATCAATGTAACAGTTAACTTTTTAATTCAATACATTAATTCACTGTAGCGACTAAACCGAACATCAAAATCTATTTATAACTCTTTATTCCTTAAATTACTTTATTTCTCTTACCACAAAAATGTTACAGTTACAGGGCTATATTAATTATCACAGTGTTTTTGGCTATTTTATCATTCGATAAATTGCCAACTATGGATCTCTTCCCGTGCACCTAACTGTCTTTTGGGAACAAATCAATCATTTTGAATTCTTAGCGTTAGGAGTGGGGAGTTTCTCCCCTCAGTCCGACTGCTACGAAAATCTTCTTGAAAGATGCTGAATCGTGAGAATAATGCATCTCTTCATCCCAATAAGCATCTTTATATTATGTGATATCGTTCTGGTCATAACATATCTAGTAATAATATTTCTAAAAAAAATAATGCCACAATTCTTTTTTGGAAATAATTTTGTCTAATTCTCTGGAATAAATCCCTCTATCGTAAGAAGTGCGTATGTGCCAAAAATCATTACTACTGCAACCAAAATCTTCACAAAAACTTCAATGAATATGACTCCACCATAAAAACTTAAACAACTTCCATTACAAGATTTTTTTTTTTTTTAAATTATTTATAAAACTTTTCTGGCCAGTCTGTTACCTGTTAGAATGCCCAAAAAAATTTTGTGCATTATCATTTAAATGGCCTAAAATTATTGAGAAGTCAAAAATGGTCAAATGAAGATTAAAAAGCAACAATAATACTAATGCATTTTAATACAGATGGACATTTTTTTAAATAGAAAAAATTTTAATAAAAAGGTATTCAAACACATTTAGAAGAAAAATAGTCAATGCATGTTTGTGAGCATAAAGTTTAGAGTCCCTGTAGAACAGCAACCAAATGCTCAAGATTTTCATTAAAAAATTTCTATTAATAGCCAGTGATCTCCCCTCTTCTAAAAAAGGTGGACGGAGCCTGAATATTGAAAAGTATCACTTAGAGAAAGTCTCTCCATCTTCTGTTTTAGGTCAAACATTTCCTTTGATTCTCATAATGTAATTATTGATTTATAAATACTTATAGTTTATTTTAGCCTTTTTATTTCTTTTCTAACTATCAATGATTGTATCATAATGAGTTTGAATAAAGAAGCTTTAAACAAACTCATTTAAAACACTGATGAAATTCAATAATCTCTTAACATCAGCAAGCTTTTCTGTCTATAAGTTTGTTTTTTTTATTATTATTATTATAATTTACATCTGATTTTGATTTTATTCAACTTCTGAATTTAAAATTGCGATTAATTCGTTTTTCTTTGGATAGTTAAGTGAGTTTATGTGGGGGAAAAAATTTTCAATTAAGTAAGAAAATAAAAAGGTTTTATTGTAGAAACTTGAAAGGGATTTAGAACAGATTAATTTGCATTTTTACCAATTTCATGTTTGAAATTTTGATTCTTAAAAAATTTCAGGTTTGGAAAAACAATGGAGTGTAAAAGTTTTTTAAAAAAAAACTAGTATTAATCAGAGTTTGAGATAAAACGATTACTTTTTCACAAACTTCAATATCATTTCTATTACTTAATTTCATTTCTTATAAAAATTATGTCGTTATTAGCTTCTTATAATTATGTAAAATCATCAAAATACCATTTACAAAAATAATCAAATTTTACTCATTTTTATAAATAAGTTTTAGATTTCAAGTTTTTAAAAATTGAATCCTAGAAGAAAGATTGACCACTATTTTTTTTTAACTCTTGTTACCAGTGGCCTCTAGAAAGTTTGGTCTTTTAACTCTACTAACTCATCTGAAAAGGTAGACGCAAATGAAAGATGGGAAATGGCTAATACAAAAACAGAATAAAGATATCCATATACTATTGGATCAAAAAAATTAGCACAGAGTTTATAATAAACTGGAAAACAAGGAAGGAAAATCACTGCAACAAAGAGAAGTATTTTATAATCCTGAGGAAAAGATGGAATTTTTTTAAACACAATTTTAGCATTTTGTACTCTGAGTACTTTGAACTACATAGTAATTCTATATAATTTCTAAAACTCATAAAATGATATGGTTTACTAATTAAATTTAAAAATTTTTGAGTTTTATAGTGGAGACTTTTGATGTCAGAGGTGTGCAAAAAATTAAACCTTAATTTTTTTTCTTTTTCTATATCAGGAATACTTTTGTGAACTGAAACTTTCGGAATAATCTATATTTTCCTTTTTTGAAATTGAGTTTAACATACCTGGTAAATTAAAAAGAAAGTGTAAAAAAAGTTGTTATCTGTAATTATTAAAATTATTTCTTGACAAAAACATATTTTTAAAATGAGTTATTTTTTCACTATTAAAGAACTGATGACTTGCAACCTGAACTTGTGCCACTGAAAGAACAAGATGGGTTATTTTATTTCCATTGCCCAGATTGCTTGAAAAATAGTAAGTCATTTTATGTTATTGTTTTGCAAAAAAATAGGTATACAAACATTTATAATACAACCACTTTAGAAATTTTTCATGGGGAATAAAAGAAAAAGCTTCTTAAACTAGTTTTTTTATTTTTTGCATATAAGCTGAAATTTGGGTAAGAAATCATAATTTTTAATTATAAGCTTGATGTGCTGAAGATATGCTTAGGTTATAACATCATACAAATATTGAGTTATAGTTTCGAAGTTAAACTTAAATATTAACTGACTTAACCAGTATTAAAGAAACTAATTTATCTGAATTCTTTTTATTTATTTTTTTCATATTAAAGGCAGATATCTATCTTTATTTTATTTTTTTCATATTAAAGGCCTCTTTTAAAAAAGACAAGCATACTTTAAGACTGCATAGAATTAATCTTTCCAAAAATCCAAAGGTTTTGTCATGAGTTTCATTCTTTTTTTTTTTTCTGAAAATTTCCATGTTTAAAAAAAAATTGGAGTTTAAGTAAACTTTTTACGATGGAAAAGTTAAAAAAATTTAAAGGTGTTAATTTTATATTATAGAAATCGTAGACAAAATGGTAGAAAATTACTTAAACTGAAACTTCTAAACAGGTTCCACTGTGTCTGTAAAAATAGATGTGAAATAAATTATTAAAGCTCAAAGCAAACAATTCGTACGTCAACTTTGAAAACTCTATAATCTAATTATTTTAATAATTATTTGATATTATATCACTAATAATTGCCTTTATGTAAATTCATAAAATAAAAAGTAATTGTACTTTCCAATCCATATGCTACCTTTTGGAAAATTTGTTCTGGCGGGTAGCAATTTTTAAATTTTGTAGACCCTTGTTCTTAGTTACATTTGTGGTTGCAAGTCATTACTTAACATAATTTGACTCTATAATCTCTTATTAAAAAAGATATCTAAAATTAAGTGAAAACTCTTTATAAATACATTTTTATCAGTATATTTAAAAGAAAAAATTTCATTTACTCTACTATTCTGTTTTTAATGTATAATAACTTTTACATTCATTCATATAGGTCATGAAAAAATTCTAGAATACACCTACATGTTTTCTTTGGAGATGCATGACGGCACTGGACCGTCTGTTCTAGAAGTTAATATTTGGGGTGAAAATGCAGTAAGTTTATATTTTATAACATATATAAATTTAAATATATTTTATAAATTTTGAAACATATTTTATTTAAAAAAAGGTTTGCTTAAGAACCAACCACATGTTGAGGACTTTTAATTTTACTATTTTGTTGGTAAATATTTGATTTTCGATTCAAAATGTACAATTAATCGCAATGTCAAGTTTTTAATATGTACTTGTATTCTGCAGATGGCATTTCTGAGTTTCTCATTTGCCCTAAAAAGCTGGCTGAATCTAAGGATTAAAATCCCCTTGCTGTCAGGCTATCCATGGAACTCAAATGCCATTTAGTTTCACCAAAAAGTTTGCTAAGAAAGCTTGCTGGATCCAGGAGCTTCCTTGTTTTAGGCTGAAAATTGTTAGGCTACTGAGTTACACTTTAATAGCAATAAGAAAATGCTACCTATTTTTTAATTATTTTGTATAAGAATAACAAAAAAATTAACACTAGAATATATTTGTGTCGCTTAAGTTGCGAATCAATTAGAAAAAAAGGGGATCTTTTTTGTTCTCAGAAGGTGTGGTTTTCCAACCTATTAGTATTTAACTTATTGTCACTCTTTTTATCCTAAACAGCCAATGTTCATATTTTTTTAAGCCTCCAAACTTATAAGTATATTCAATTCTGAGAAGAGGCTGATTGACAGACTGTAGGCATTGTATTACTTTAGATGACGGTAGAGATCTAATTGATTTGCTTTTCTTGTTCTGAAAGTACAGTTGCCAAAAAAAAAGGATGATTTGTACTTTTTGTCTTTAACTCTTCATATACTAAACTTTTATTTGTTCTTATGCTATACTTCAGCCTTTGATTGTTCTCAATGTCACATTTTATATTCAAAAATATTTACATTTCTACTCTTAGCATATCTTAATAGTTTTATGACTATGCAATTAATAATTTTTTTAAATCAAAAATGGTACATAAGTCAAATTACAGACAAACACTCTGTTTGTTCTAAAATAACACTTTAAGAGGGCTGAATTGGAATCGTTTCAGATCATGTGATTTTGATTAGTTATTCAAGTCAAGGGATTCAGAACAGTCATCAGGGTGTGTAGTGCTTTTAAAAAGTGCTTAATGGTGCTTATCTTCGTTTTTTACATCGTGTGTTTTTAAGAAGTGCTTAATTTTCCCTTTTCGAAAGTGAGACTTTTCTTTACCAAAACTGTGCTTTTTACATTGTTCTATTCAACGTTTTCACAATTCGCATGAAAGCACCAATCATTTTACGTGTTTGATGAAAAAATACTTGTGAGTCTGTCTACTGATCTGGATTCTGGGAGATTGTTGTACTCACATGTGCAACTCCGCTGCACTTTGCAAGATATTCTCAATTTCAGGCTTCATTTTCGACCCTTTGGTATAGAACCAAAAAATCTCTCCATCTTTCTATGGTGGCTAATATAGGGTAAACTAACCAGTGAAGGAACACTTAAGCTTCACTTGCCTTTTAAAAAATCATATTAATTTCAAAATTCGTAATTTTAGTTAAAGGACAGTGTCAACTTATTTGTTACTTATTGCAAATTATGTAAAAAAATTTTAGAGAACTTACATAATATTGTTTTAAAGTTTTGGAGGTTCAAATAACAAGTAGTAAGAAGACCAAGTGAAGGAACAGCTCTTACCAGTGAATAAACACCCAGTGAAGGAACACTTAATTTTGGTTATTTTTTAATGCTCTTTATGAATTTATAAGCCATACACATATTTAAAAACATGCCTATTTTTGAAATTATAACATATAAATACTTGGAAAATGTTAACTTTTTTTTGTAATCGTGAATTGAAAATTAAAGTGTCAACATATTAACACATACTGTTCATTCACTGGGAAATCTATGCACAGTAAAGGAACATGCCTGTTTTCTCTCTGGTTATAAGTTGTTTTTCGTATTTTTAATATACTTTTGATGCGGAACATCACTAAAGGTACAAGAAAATTAAAGTTTATCTTTTATTTTCATTAACTTAGAAAAAAAAACAGTAAAGGAACACTTGTTCCTTCACTGGTTTTTCATTGTTTGGTGATCCAGTTTATAAACACCCCCTTATCTCAGTACTTTATTATGGTATGATGCTTAAAAAAAAATAAAACTTAACTCCAATAACTATATTTTGAATTCTCTTTTTCACAGTGAGAAAAATAAAACTATTACATGCAATCGATTCCACTTCAAACTTATAAATACAAACACTCACCTTATAATTTTTTCAAAGAAACAAGGTGTTGAAGAGATAACAAATTTAAAACTTTTTCCAGAGAAGTCTATTTGATCAGGTAATTCGAAACATTGCTAGATGACTTCTTATTGTTTGGCAGTAAGCTATTGTTACCAATCAATCTAAAGAAAAACTTTCAAATTCTTATTTTTAATCAATATATATGAAACGTGCCTTCACTAGTTGGTTTACCCTAATCAAGAAAAGAGTTCTTTGTCAGAAACTAATTATTTTATCATGACCGTGTAAAGTCTTGGAAAATTATTTTGCATTTTGTTAATGTATATAGTGCTTCTTAAATATATTTTTGAGTGCTTAAAATGTGCATATTTTTTGTTGAAAGGTTTGGCTATACACCCATGATTTTGATCGATGATTCGAATCAATCATCTCTCTAAAATAAAAAATTGCATCTTTGTTTAATTTAAATGTTTTCTTTTTGCTGTAAAGTTTAGTAGTAGTAATTATAGAATGGCCTCATTTCTATTAGTCTTAAGCATTTCATTATTTTGAACAAATACCTATTCCTTAGCAGTTAAAATTCCAATGTATTTATGTATAAATCGTTAAATAAATAGAAAAAAATATTCTAACCGAGGTGCTAGAGAAAAATTTTATATTCAGTGAATCCTTAATAAACATTTTAATTAAATTTTTTTTAACCTGAAGGGCAGATTTGTTGGCCACTCTTTTAGAGGCACCATATTAGGTGGGCCAACATTGCTCCCACAGTAAGGACAGATAGTACAGAGAAAGAAAGAACATCCATGCCTTGCTGGGATTCGAACCCAGAACCTTTCTGATACAAGGGCAGTTCCCTAACCCCTACACAGGCCGGTCGGCTAATTTTAATTAAATCATATCTTTAAACCAGATTTCAATGAAATGTCTCTGTTCATATTCCATTTCCTGTAAATCTAAGATATATTGTCTTCTTAATAATACTTTTCATTTCTTCTTCTTATTCCAGGTAAAATTTCTAAAAGGAATCCCTCCAGAAGAAGTTTTGAAAAACGCTGAAGCTGCTAGGGCAGTTTTAGAACTGTTATGGAGCATCTGCCCAAATTCTCAGCCTTTAAACTCAGATAGAACTATTAGCAGTGATTACAAATCTTATCCTATTTTAGATTGCTCAATAATGTCATATGCAATATCTGGCCAAATATTTTACCAGATGTTCGATACCAAATTATTGTAAACTTTTTTGAATATATTCTCTGTAAATATGAACATATTTTTTTAATTAAACTAATTTTTTATATTACAATTGCTTTGTATTGTCAAAATAGTTCTATGTATTCAATGCCATCTATTCAAAAAAAATGTATTCAGTTTACTTTTTTCGAATTTCACCTTATCTCGCGTGAAGGTTTTAAACCAATAAATAAAAACTTTGGTCGTAATTATAAAATCTGTTAATTCAAAAAAAAAATTTACCTGCATAATTTTAAAAATAATTACCGAAAATTTTCGGGCATTCACTGTGGAACTCAAATAGTGTTACAGGGGGAACAATAACCTTAAACAAAATCTCTCTAACATATTGTCAGTAGTCTGGTCTTATGACATGGTAATAAATCCTTAGGATATAACAGCTTATCTTAATTATTAATGTATACATCATTGATGATAATTTTTATTGTTCTCCAGATATTGAAAATCTTCATATTTAATAAATAAAAAAAATTTACTTTTACTTTACCTTGAACCAATTATTATTTCAGGAGAAATTTGATTTAAAGTCACATATGAAGCGAAATAAGTAAATCTTTTTTAAATTTTATAAAGTAAAGGACAAATTGATAGGTAAGATTAATCTGTATTTTACAGTACTCTTATCACTATCACAGATTTTCAAAAGTTACATACAATCTTTTTTTTATTTTCTTTATTAACTTCCAAAACTTCGGTTACTTGAGCTTTCAGATTAGTAGGGGTTTTTCTGCATATATATATATATATATACGGATGTAATAAAGTTATGGTATACATTGATATGATGTAGTGTAATAATTTGTATCAGTGATTTTAAAATGAACTAGATTCTGGGATTAAACTAAAAATCTTCATATTGGTTTGAATTAATGCATTAACTATCAAATTTTATTTGTTCAATCATTTAACAAAAATAAGTCATAGATTAAAAACTATTTTAGTTTTATTTAATATTACTAAGTATCTTAGCACTGTAGTATATCAAAACATTGTTAATTATGACATTAAATATTTTTCTTTTACACAACATAAATGCCATGGCTATAATGTTCGAAAACTTTTTAAATTTTACAGAGTTGAAAATACTAATTTTATTTCTCTAAATTTATTTAAAATATGGTTTGAATAGTAATAACGGTGAAATTTTATTATTTGAATGCTATTAATAACAGAAAAGTATAGATAGGGGAAAGAAAAATCTTGAAAACTTCATATTGATATTGGATTATTTAACTTGAAAATTTTAGAATTAATGGATACAAAAATGCTTATGAACCTTTAAATCAATCAACCAGAATTAAATTGAATCAAAAAAGTTTGAAAGTCATATTCATTAAAAATTGATGAATAACCATTTAATTTAAAATTTTCAGGATTCATATTTAAATGAAATCGGTAATGAATCATTAAGTTTCTGAGGGGCTAAATTCTAAGGTATCAAACGATATAATCAACGTTTAATGCATTTCAGTTTGTAAGTACTGGTCATAATGTTTAAAACTAGGATTAAAATATCACACAATTCACAGTTTTATTTTAAAGGACATGACTTGCTCACGCTTTTCTCTTTTATATTTAACATATTACTTTGATGTTCTTTGCTTATCAAATAATAAATCATAATTTTACAGTAAATTCCCTCACATCAAAAAGTTAGGTATTTTTTTCACTTAACATTTGTTAAACTTATTCATGTTTCTTGCTTATCAAATGTGTACCACAATCCTGAGAATCAAAACCCATGTAATTGCACTCTCACGATAATGTTACCTTTTAAAGAAAAAAAAGTTTTAACTTTCATGGGTTATAAAACAAATTAAGTTGCTTATATTTTTTATCTTTTGTGCAGCAAGCACTTTTTTTATAAGCGGACTCATTTTGAATTGCATAAGTTATTGCACACTTCCTGATAATGTAGCTGATGAAAAGAATGTTTCCCTAACAGCAAAATAACTTGGGCCGTCATTGGACCAATATTCACAAATCTTGGCACAATAAGGGTTCAAAGGGCCAAAAATTTTCCGATATAGGCCCTATATAAAATTTTCCGATTCACCCTATATTTTATAATCATTATTCAGCCAACATAAGCCATATATAGGACGATATTGACACCGCATAGGCCCAATATTAAAAACTCTAGGCATCCCAATATTAGTCCCTCGGGGCATGTCTATATTGAGCCCAAGTGGGAGAAAGGTATAATTGTTGCTAGGGTTATTGGAAAAAGAGGTTATAAAAATAATGTCCACATTCTTGTGAAATACTTGGCTTTTTCAATTTATTTTTGTCTTTTCAACCATTGAGTCGTACTTCCAATATTTTATAAAACTATTAAACTGAAATGTATACATTTTGTGATTTCGAGACGTTTTTCTTGGACCTTGTTCACCGAAACACTACTCATTGACAGTTTTTGTCTTTATTTAGAAAAGACATCACTGACGATTTATGCACCTCACTCTTCAAGTGTTGTTCGTAACTTTCAAGCTCTTGATAATAAAAATGGCACAATTTACAATGGTATGATGTACTAATCTTTTCGCGGGCCTGGGCATCAATAAAGGCATTAATAATATTTTTTTCATCGTCTGTCAAATTATTTACAAAACACTCAATTCTCTGATGTCTGCTGTCTTTTAAATGTAACGCATACATATTATCAGGTGGGCGCCAAACAGCACAAAGTTTGCAATAAAATTTTGGAAGCACAAAATGAGGAGTAGCTGCTAAACTTGACGCATTACTTTCTAAATCACTTCCCTGTTCCGTTGAAAGATATATTTTTAACTCTTTTATTCTTTTATGGCTCTCTCCAATTATGTGCTCCTTTTTATCAGTACACCAACAATTACATAATTCACAATAGTATGCAGGTCGAAAAGAATTACTGATGGTACGTTTGGATTTTTTCAGAGCCCTAAGTCTTTTAATATTTATACCATTTACTAAATGGGATATTTTAAACATAAATTGTTCCATTCTTTTATGAGTTGGATTTTCCAAATGCTGTTTATGTAATGTCATAGAATCAAAAAGCAAGTTACATAATAAACAAGATATTAAATTTGATGAATCATCAAAAGTCACAAAGGCATACGAATCACCAACATTCTCTATCTGTCCAACCTTGATAATTTTGCTAACGAACAATTCAATTTTCTTATAACCTTTGTTGAAACAGAATGAACATCTACAGAGGGCTCTAGATAATTCACAACAGAACGTGTGGAATATATTTTTGGAAAAATGCCTTTTTAGACAATTATATGTATGACCTTCTCTTTTTTGTCTGCACATGTCTCTCAATAACTTCACAAAATATTTATGAAAAGATCCTTCTAAATGAGAATTATACGCATTGAAGTTGAAGCACCGGTAGCTACACAAAAGACAAAAATAGAGTTCGGGAAATGAATCACTGAAGTTTTCAGTTGTTTTGGCTTGTCCATTGAAAGAAATACCTGTGGCCAGTGACACAATACAATGCTCTTCACTCTTGATATGTTGGGTAACTCTCAGATAATTTCCGAACGTCACCGTGCATGGGATGCAGGATAATTTATTAAAATTTCTATGGTCTCCATTTTTCTCCAATTCCGTAAGAATATCCATTTCTATTAAGTCTACTGCAAGTGTATCCTGATTCATCTTGAAAATTGAATCTGCCATAAAAAAAATTTATAAATGAATATAAAACGTACATAAAAAATATAGTACAATAAAAAATATAGTTACAATCAAGATATTTTTTCCAAAACTTAAATTAAGCACAGTCATTCTCAGTATTTTACAACTGAATTTACTAAGTTTACACTTTTCGTTCAAGAAATATCTTATCTGAAGTATTGTCACTGTCATAATGGATCATGTCAAATACAAAAATTACTTATGCATAAAATGGTACTTTTTTGTTTTAGGAAAAATTTTATAATCACAGTTTACTGAGCATAACTGACAGCAATATAAAGTTTTTTTTTAACAGCTAAGTATTTATAATAGTACCTATAAAATATATGGTATCCAAATTATATTGTCAAAACACTAATTGATTGATAAAACATTGAATTAAAAAACAAAATTCTCATTTTTACTAACCATTTATAGAATGAGTACGGAAAACTACTGAGGAAATTTTAAAATATCAACAAAAAAAGATTAATTAACAAAGATTGACAAGTGATTACTTTAGATTTGTACTCAAAACATTTTCTTTTCCAATTGACAACTACCCAAAAAGAGTTTTAAATATTTGTAGTTTTATCCATAGCTACCAACATGGATAGGAAAAAATTCAGTAGATTTTACAAAATACAAATTTCCTGATAATTATTGCACAATGTACTAAATATTTTACTCATGAGAAATTTTCGGGATATTTATAGTCATCAAAATAAAAAAACAGCAATATTTTCCAATTATGACTGACATTAATGAACTTCAAATGCTATGTATTATACTTATTATTTTGAATAGAAACAGGCATTTAATTCATCAGAGATAGTTAAAAAACTTTTACAATAATTTAAAAATGGAGTTCTGAATAAAACAAACTGAATATTTTAAAACAAAAAAAAAGTTCTAAACTGATCATTTTAACTTTCTCTGTAAATGAGGTCTGCTTCATTATCTACCAGTAATATGTATTTAAATATTCAAGCAAGCAATAATCTGCACAAAAATGATATTTTAATAGGAATTTTTTAGGCAACTTACTAAATTTTAGAGAAATTTCTAAAAATACACAAAAGTCAGGAAAAAAATTTTTAAAGCAGTATACCAGGAGAATCTGGCAAAATCCTTTTATTGTAGGCCACATTAAAAATCAGGACACTTTTGGAACAGCATACATATACCATATTATTTTGAAGAAAAAAAAAAAAAAAAAGGGGGCCAAACTGAAAAAAATCATAATATCATAATTTGTCCTAATTAAATTAATACTTATTATGAAAGACAAATTTTATCACAAAAAAATTTTATAATTACAAAATTACTTTCTTAAGTTTTTAGTAACTTTTGTAATTGAACACAAAACAAATCATTATAGACTGAAATCAATATGTAAAAAATTTTTATCATATCATTTCACTATAAAATAATTCTCTCCATGTTGATTATTGCATTGTTGATTAGAATAATCATTTGTAAAAACAACAAAGGAGATTAATCAATAGTAGTGACATCACAAAACTCCAACCTACAATTCATATCTTGGATTAATGTCTGAAAATCTGTAAACAAATTATTAATACAGTTGAAGCTGTTTATCTCGAACCTCTTTATCTCGAAAACCTCTTTATTTCGAAATTTCTAAAATTCCCTACATTTACTGTCTAAAATCAATGTATTTTCTATGTTTATGTCGAATTTTTTTTCTTCAAAACCTCCGGTAGGGGGTGTTTCTTGGAATTTCAATTACTATTCCTGCACTTCCTTAACTAGAAAGAAATACAATGATTCTGGCAGTAAGTGAGAGGTTAATGAATAGTGACCATCAGGGGTTAGCTTTTCAACATAGATAAGAAAGCTATAGAAAACAGTTGGTATGCAAAGTTGTAGATGCCATCGATGAAACAAGTTAGACACTATCAGAATTGCTGTTTTGCCTGGAGAAATGTGTCTCTAAAAACTATCCAAAAGGGTTTTAAAAAGCTGGTTTTAAGAATAGCTGTGAAGATGATGAATAGGAGGATGAAGGCATCGGTATAAAGAAGAAGAAAATGTTAACGCTGAAAATGCAGTGCCAGATTTGCCAGAATGGAATGCAATAAAATCTGGATTAATTGTTGACATTAATTTTGATGATTTTTACAAGTGGACAACTGCCTGGCAACATGCGGAACATTGGCAGTTGCGTAAATCATAGATAATGTCAAAGGAATATCAGATGAAGAGGAAGAAACTGAAAATCAAGTTGATGAATCAAAAGTGAATGCAAAAGAAGTAGAATTCTTATAAACTACTCTTGAATTCCAGGAAAATGTTGGCTATGAGGAATTTGCGATCTTTCTAACCTCAAAAGAATGATCGGAACAAGTAAGGTTATACGTCAAAAATCTTCGAAAAATTTTTTTCAGTGTTTAATGTATGTTAATAAAACTTATGTAAATAGATGTATGTTGTATAATTAATTTAAAGAAATATCTATATTTTTCTACTAAAAACAATTAAAACACTTTTAATAGAATTTCCTAATTAAAATTAATTTTCGAGATAAACAGGTTCGACAGTATTTAAATCTATAAGTGTATTGATTTATTAATTCTTTTGAATATTTTTAAATTTTATACAAATTAAATTTATATATATATTTTTTTTAATTCAATATTTTTTACTATTATTATAGATTTTAATGTATTCTATAACCCTTTTAAAAAATTTAATTCTTATTATAAATATCATACCACAGAAAATTCTTATTTTCCAGGAAATACCCCAAGAACAAAAAAAGTTTTTTTTTTTTTTTATTATATTACCTACAAGCCTGAATAAAATATTATCTAAAATACTTTTAAGCTATACTTACTTTTTATGCAACAAGTAAATAATTCTCATAATTTTAGGCAAACACTCAAAACCGGTCAAACTAATGCATTCCTCAGCATTCAACATAAGCCAGAATTTCTTGAAATGTCTTTTCTACAAAGTGACAAGTAAAACAGTCGACCAATTTATAGTCAAATTTAATAGGAGTTGTAGAATTTAAGAGTATTTTCCAGTAAATTAGCTTTTTTTTTTTTTTGAAATTATTAAATTAATAATAAAAAGGCCTATCTTTATCACATTTTTGATGTACACATATATTTTTAAATGCCTGCAAGTCTATAGATCAAGTTGAAACTCATAACAATTTTATGCTTCAAGTATTTTTGGCAGAAATCATAATGCCATGATATATATCATGTTTCTTTTACACCTTACATCAGCAAAAAATTTCATAAATCTAAAACAAAGAACTGCCATTTACAAATTATAACAAATGTTAAAATATTCATAAATTACAAGTAAATAATTTTTAAAAGATAAAATTAATTATTTAAAATTTTCATATTATCAGATAAAAAGAATTTCATTTATAACATACAAATGAATGCAAAAAAGAGTTTAACCAAAGCAATCAGTAATTAGAAAATGTGAATTAGAAGGTAGAACTCCTAGTGACCTGTAAACAATATGTATCACATCATATTTTTTCATTCCATTTAATTTTAATTCGCAAGTTTTGGTTATCGCTATGTTTTTTATGTGAAATGTAATCTCTTTAAAATTTATATCTATTATGAAAAAATGTAAAATTTGATATTTAAATAGATAAATGAAAAAAATATAGAGAGCAAGGTCTGGGAAAGTGAGCCTACGGAATTAAGTACGGGTACATTGAAAAACATTTATTTTCTCTTTTTAAATTAAGATATTTAATGCATTCTGATTTAGAGACATATAGTGAGATTGTGGCAAACAATTTTACTTTAGCTTTAAAAGCAGATAACAAATTTTATGTTCATAGACTATCTCGTTTATATCCAATGCATAGGGAATGTTTATTTAGGTTGCTGATGTAATTCTCCTATTATCATTACTGCCCTACAAAAACTATTAATTTAAGACTTATAGTGAACAAATAAAGAACTGATCTACAGAGTAAATAAAGAATTTTAAAATTCTACTTATAATGAATTGTTTTCTAAGATGGGGTAAATTTTTCCCTCTGTGTTAATTTTAATAATTATCTAATTTTCTATATTTTACAGTAAACTAAGTATAACAGTATTTCACTTAAATATGTTTACATTCCTACATATTAATTTGAACACTGAAACAGTTACATTCAAATTTTATGTTTCAAAGAGAAGAATAACAGAAAATAAATAATGCTATATGAGGTATGTAAAACAATTAGAACTAAAAAATACTAACAACAATTAAATTATGCAACTTTGTCAGCATATTTAATGTTTGAGTTTTCTTTCAAATTTCTCATTAAGAAGTATTTTTCATAGAAGGAAAACGTAATATTTTTCCAAATATCACTAATTTCATTAAAAAATATATATTTCTTTAAAATGCTATAAATTACACTGTCTTAAATTACAAATATGCCGAAATCTATTGTATTTTTCAGCAAAAATTTAAAATTAGGTGCCGCTCTTATATTGGCGATTTTTGTATGTTACAGGAAATAGGGAAAATGATTTAAGTGAGATTTTCAAGTAATTAAAGATCAAGGGAGAAATAACAGTTGAATGAAAGATTTTATATACAATTAAAGCTCCAAGGTACAGTGGCTAAACCAAAGTGCACTAAATCTTACACTCTAATTATTTATTTTTGGAATATGTAATTGTGTAGAATTGAGATGAGCAATATATACTGCATACTAAGTAAACCTTATTGTTGACTCAATCCATAACCTAATGAACACTCTTAATTAAATAATATGAAAACATTTTTTATATTGAGGATGTATATCTTTAAATATTAAAAAAAAAATTATATAATTATTTCAGAGCGTTCTCATTTTAAATACAATATTTACATATTGAAATATGTGTAATAAAAAGCATTAAAATTTTCTTAAGACACTTCAAAATGAAGAGAATAATAATCTCCTTGGAAGGTAAAGTAAATAAATAAAAAAGATACAGACAAAAAACACTTCTTTTATTGCATAAAATTACATTAATACAACTTTTAAGATTTAAAAAATGAAGTAAAATATTACCTTTGATTAGATTGGTCAAAACACGCGGTGTTTTATTTTCTTGTTATTTTTTAGTGCGACGAGCTTATTACATAAGCTTATAGCTTTGTATTGTTGACCGTGTTAAGTTAAGCACTGATGGCGCTAGCAGTTAAAATTCGTCGTAAGACTTCCGGGTTATTACTTCAGATTGATTTTGACGCCTAAACTTGTAAAAGTGCGCCATTTAATATCATTGTTCTTCACAATAGATTCACTCAGTAGTGTTTACAATATTACGAGTTTTTTTTTAATTTACCTTTCAACGAAACAAATCACAAATTTATTGGGAGGACCCTCCAAACATGCTATGATGCTACCCGGAAAGTAGCAACCAACGATATTTTACACAATTATAAAGCAATAAAGGATAACACTCAGAACGGGGCAAGCATTACACTTTTTTTATGTTGTGATAAAAAATTTCTTAAATTTGTTTTAGGATCACAGCTTATGAGAATTTATAAATTGCAGAACACTCTTATGAATGGTAAATTTTGTTCAACTTAAACAAAAATCACAATAATAAAGCTTCCTAGAATATTAAGCCTGTTCACCCATCGCCTTGTAAGCATAACATAAATGGAACATATAGCACACTGAAAGCTTTCTATAGTTTGTCGATTAATGGTGTTTTCCGCGCAAGAAACGTTATAAGACACTTTTTGCTTTGTCAACAATATACGAACTTTGAAATTTATATCTAAATGATAGTTTGCAAAATCATCTTAATCTCACTGCTCGATCAATAAGTTAACACTAACATAACGGCTTGCAACAAGAACAAGCAATAATAAACAAGTAAAAAGAAGCCAAATCGGTACTGCCAAGAAAGCGAGTTCTTTCTAAATGTAGCATCCCTGCCTCCTCTTTTAACAATACATCTATAAATAACTAAAACAAATTTTTACTAACCGGAAGTAGAGCAGGTCAGAGCTCGAGATTGTTATTATTTACATTTATATTGAAAATGCCATCCATAGAAATAACTCTCCTCGCTACGAAGTCTAAAGCAGTCTGCTGCTAAAGAAAAAAGAAATGGTGCGCTTCAAAGATGGAAGCTGCTTTCTTCCCTGATTCTCTTCTGTTGCCGACTTGTGCCAAAACCTGTTTTAAATTATCATCAAACATCCTTAATTGAAATAGCGAAACCTCGTAACCATAGTCATCTTCGCTACTTCAGACGAATGGCTTGGGGAGCATTTTTATAGACAAACTAAGGAAGCTTGTTATTGTTTATATTAATATATCCATGGTTCAGGCTAAATAACGCAATGTTGCACCAAAATTATTAGAAACGGTTTATGGTTAGGAGCTGTAGTTCATTAACGTCAAACTAGAGCTGCACAATGGGCTATTGGCAGCGATCTGGGAAACATCCCTGAGGATGATCCGAAGACATGCCATCACAATTTTGATCCTCGGCAAAGGGGATGGCAGAGGGGATACTGCCGAAGTCGAGCACTTTACGGTAAAACAGTTTAACGAGGACCAATACCGCACACCCTCGGTCACTACGCAGTCTGATCAAAGTGGCCACCCACCCGCCCACTGACTGCAGCCAGTGATGCTTGATTTCGGTGATCTGCTGGGAACCGTGTCTTAACGATCAGTCCACAGCAGGACGTTTGTGGTTATAAAGAATGGATTGTGTTTTCTAGCGCTGCAGACTCTTTAAAACCAAAATTTCTGGGTTACTGTATCCTGTGTATGGATGGTGTTTTCGACACTGGGGAGCGCTGCAAGCTGTATGCCGCTTATATTTCCGGGTTACTGTTTCCGGTGTATTTTAAGGCCATTTGGCTCACAATAACGTGATCATTGTGTTCTAAGATTCTTGCAAACGTGGTATTTGAATACTTATTACTAAACTTAATCTTGCTCCTCGAACAATATGCTAACACTAACGTAAGATGGTGCACTGCTTGCAGCACGAACAAACAGTAATAAACAAATGGAAAGAGGCCAAATCAAGACTGCCAAAAAAGCGAGGTTTTCGAAATCTAGCAACCATGTCACCTTTTTTAACAATAAATAACTAAAACAATTTTTCACTTCAAACTCACCAGAATTACATAATAACATTAATATCTTATGAAATACGACAGATTTGAGCTCAGATATTATCTAATTTATTTCTTTTATTGAAAACAAAATTATCCGTTTGAAAATATCGCCTCGCAGAATAACATGTACTAAACAGCTGCAAACTTTCTAACCGGAACTAGAGCAGGCATACAGCTCGAGATTGTTATTGTTTACATTTTTACTGAAAACACCATCCATTTTGGGGCCATTTGGTTCAACGTGTGTTCACTGTATACAGAGAGTGCTCTCCGTTCAAAATGATAATTTGCAAGATAAACTTTAGTCTCGCTACTCTAACAAAATGCTAACACAAACTGTGCTTTGCTTGCAACAAGAACAAATAGTAATAAACAAGTCAAAAGAAAAGTCAGGAATGGCAAAAATGATCCATGTTGCTTTTTTAACAATATGTCTATAACAATATATAGCTAGCTAATAAGAAAGCGGTATGCTTGTTCATTTTCTTTTTTTAGGAGAGATTTCTTTTTTGATTACTTTTATGAAAACTTCTGTATGTGATGGAACCCAAATAAGGGGAAGGATCTCATTGTCCAACTTGATTTCTTGTTATCATTAAAAATTAATTTTCAGGAGCCTATTTCTGTTACTACTATGTGGCAGATGGACCTCTATAAATAAGTTGAGTTTGCGACAATAACAAAATCTGTTTATTTCGGAATATTAATTAAATGTCTCGAAGAGGTGGACGTTTTAATATCGGCCCAACCAATCCAGTAAACGCGTCCAAAATCTTCTAAACGTGTATACATTTACTGGATTTTTGAAATTTTTATTCAATACTGAAGTTGAGCTAAGAACTCCACAATTTTTAAGTTATAGATTTATTCTTTTTTCCTAGATAAATTTTAATTATTATTTATATTAATTAATCCTTTTTGATTATTTACGTTGATTCTATTTAAAATGTTCGTTCATTTTTTTTCCATGACAATAAAGTGTAAAATGATTAATTGTTTTCCATATCTGTATTTAATTCAATACTTGAAAAAATAATGAACTTATTGTTATGTTTATTAACTAATAAATGTTACATAATAATAAAATGAAATAAAAATTTAAAAATTAAAGAAAATATTTCCCTTTTAATGAAAATTAAAAACGTTATTGGTTTCAACGTATTTAATACAGCGAAAATCAAATTTCCAGCTCATTTGATAATACAAAATTAACTTTTTCTTCCTTTTCTTTCATTTTCCCCCTAATCTTGTACGTTTTTTTTACCCCTAATCTTGTACAGTACATAATACTAAATTATTTTACAGAGATGGCAATCGCATTTATAGTTGTATAATACAGTCGAACTTGTTTATAACGAACTCGGATTTAACGAGAACTCGGATTTACCGAGGGAAACGAGAATATTTGGTTGGATCAATTCAACTAGTGCCATACATACGGGCAAAAAGTTTTTCTCTGTAACTTTTATAAAAATGTCTTAAATATTGCTTTAATTTGTATTTTGTCCCGTTGAAAACTTCTTTTAATTGCTAAAAACTGAATTCACCTGGAATGATTCATTGACACTGGGGGGTGGGGGGAAACAACTTTAGTGGTATTTGCACGCGAACTAAATACACTTTTTTGAAAACGTTATACAGTCGAACCCCGCTATAGTGAACCGTCTGCGGACTCAGTAATGTGTCCACTATAACCGATGGTTCACTATATCCAAATTTTTTGAAGAATATTTTTTGCATAAGACAGTTGAATGATTGAAAATTGGGTTTGCAATTTTAGATAAGTTATTTAAAAAATTATTAACTAGTTCACAGATAATAAAGCAAAAATTAATGAAAAAAGTACTTACCTCGCTAAATAATAGTTTTAATTTCACTTTTTATGAAAAAAAAAATTTTGATTTTTGATTGAACATAATTTGATTTTAAATAGAGTTCATCAGTTTTCTTATCCATTTTAACAAAGCTTCTTCTACGTTTTCTCTTTCAGATCCACACAGTTTTTTCGATGAAACCATATTTTTGTCGTATGCGGCAAGAATTACACTTCGATTTTTCCAAATGTTTGAAACTGTAGATTTAGATAAGGAAAATTCCTTACACAGTGCCGATTGATTGGTTCCATCTTCAATACACTTTACAATTCTAACTTTGTCCTCAATCGAAAACGCTTTTCTCTTTAGAGAATTTGCCATTTTCACTGCTTTTGAAATAAAAATCTTGTCTCAAATAGATAATGTAAGAATATGAAGAGAGCAGCTGCAGAATGAGTTAAATTGTTCCCCTTCTTGATTGTCAAGGGGTGATTTGTAAAGAATATGGTTTGAACAGATAAGAAAATTCCAAAAATTCAGCAGGTGGCCAAGTTAACTAGTTGTAGAGCAAGCTAGTTTGGCATTTTTACTAGTTTGACATTTATTACTGTATAGTTAAAAGTGATAAGCATAAAGGAGTGAAATGTGACACATTTTATAGGAATGCATTCATTTTCAGTCCAAACACCTGCAAGTTTAGTTGGAGGACTGAAAAAGATATTTAAAGAAATGAAATTTGAGTCCACTATAACCGAGTTTCCCAGTTCTAAGCTGTTCACTATAAGCGTTAAAAATAACATTATTTAAATAGGAGTACGGACGGGACCGCTAAAAAAGTTCACTACATCCGAGTGTTCACTATATCCCAGGTTCACTATAGCGGGGTTCGACTGTAGTTATAATATTTTTGAGGACGTTGAAATGGCCTATCAACACACTAATTTAATTCGAGTAATCCCGAAGAGAAGGTACCGAAAATCTGTCCCCAAATACAAGAGCGTCTCAGTCATCCAGTTTTTGAGAGGGATTAATTAATATACATTTTATCAAAACCTTTTTCAAATTTTGCAATTAATAAAAAAAGAAAAGAGATGAAAATTTCTTTCATCTGCAAAATGATTAAAGTTTAAATTCCTCATCTTGTTTTTACCTTAGTTAAATTTATATGGAGGATGATTTTGAAAATTTTATTTTTACTTGTGTGAAGTACAAGGGGAGATTTTTTGAGATTTCTAATTATTGAGAGGGGCATATACCTATCATCATGGGCGCCCATAGGGGAGGGCCGAAGGGGCCCGGGCCCCTCCCTAGAAAATATATGCGTAATGAAACATATGCGAATTTGATTAATCATGTATAATTAAAAGTGAAATTAATTTAAATTAATTAGTTATTCAGCTAATTGAGTCAAAAATATTTAAATAGATAAAATTTCCTTTCATTAATTTTTTAATTCATTAAGCTATTTGTTGTTTTCTTTCATGAGCCCCCCCCCCTAAATTCAAACATATGGGCGCCCCTGCCTATCATCCCTCGTGCAACGGATGCCTAAATAACCTAAAAATTAGAAATTTGCCATTTTGAAGCAGTGAAGAGTAGGGTTAAAATTTGTTCATCTTCAATTATTATGCAAATCATAAATATTCTGCGATTTGATCAGTCAAAGACTTTTTTTTTCAATAACAAAAAATGAATTTTTCTTTTATTTAAAAGAGTTTAAACAGACATTTTTTTGGAATTATTTATACAGGCTTAACGTTGTATCCAAAATATTCTTGTATGCAATATTTTTTTAGGCTTTCATTTGCCGTACAGGAAACCTATTTCTAATTACAGAAACAGTAGCTGCATTGAAAAATGAAACCAAAGAGAAGAGGTTGTTAATATAATCTATGTAGACATTTTAATGGGCAAAAACTATATTTTTTTTCTTAGATTAAAAAAGTAAAAATGGAATAGTCATTGGGAAACTCATTTTAAAATATATGTGATTTTTTTTTATCATTCATTTCATTATTTATCTTCATCATACTGATTTTCTGAAATAGAAGAATTTCTTCTGTGCTCGAAAGTATCTGTCCCTGTATAGATACTTTCTGAAAGTATCTGAAAGTTTCTTCGCATTCAAACAAGTTTCTTTTCAATCAAACAAGTTAAGGAGGGGGGGGGGTATCGGTTAGTTGAAGAAGACAAATCTAGCATCAGAGTTAAATATTGAAGAATTTTTTTTTTTCCAACTCATCTCAATTGCCCAGTGACAAGGGAGATTTGATAAAATTCTTAATTAAATCACTACATGCCTTGTTAAACCTAAAAAATATGTAAATAATTATTTCACAAATGATGGTTAGAAATGATGGAAGAGAACAAAAACTTTTTTATTATCCATTGCAAACTACATATAAGTGAAAAAATTTATACAACATATGATCAGAGAAACATTTGGTACTTTAGATCATGGTACATTTCAAAGTTGAATTAGATCAAAATTTAATTGAAGTTTTAACAAATAAGTGAAATTTCTATAAACCGAAATTTCCATAAAATTATGTAAGTTGCTTAAATATTTCTTGGTATTTAATCTATCTCTGTCACATTAAATTTTTTTTTAAAAATCAGTCTCAGTCTAGTTACGCATGGAAATAAACAGTTAGGGGAAATTAGCCACATTTTTTAATTATGTATACAGATAATTTTTTAAGCGTGTTTTGTTGAAAAACAAAACAATTTCCTTGAACGACGACTTTGTGTATTGTATTGTTATCACATGGAAATTCCAGAAATTTTTAACAGAGTGCATGTGGGCAAATTTTGCAAATAATAATAATAGTAATTCGACTGTTATACGAGTAAATTAAAATCTAAAGATATAGGTGGTAAGATTTAAATCCAAGCTGGTGCAAACTTGTCATTATAGCTGCAGTTTTAATTTAAAAAATTTTTACTGCAAATAATTGTACTATTAAATTCATATCTATTGAATCATTTTTATTTGTAGTAATAGCGAATGAGTTATTTCTTTACATAGTTATTAGTTTTACATAGTGGAAACGAAATAATTTTGCAACCAATTTTGAAATTTTTGCCAAGGATCGTGGGAATTTAAAAAACATGTATTTACGCGACCCGCATGCAATTTGTTAAGAACCTATCAACTGAGAATTACTTTGATATAAAAATTCTAAATTTTGAAAAAAAAGTTGGTTCTTTATATATTTAAATTTTGCAAACAAAATTGCTTCACTGAAGAAGGAAATGACGTCATTAAAAGAGAAAATTAGTTTAAAAACTTAACTCTACAACAACACAATCTGTTATTTCCTGATTAAAGTTTTCATTGGAAATTTTGATCTAGAATTTCCGAAAGGTCTTAAAAAAGTATAAATAAGGACAAGAAATTCACTTTGCTTCAGTTAAGAATAGTCGAAACATTCAATCCAGTTTCGATGGATAATGTGCTCATAATCCTTTTAATTGCCTTATGAGTTTTACCCTTCAAGTGAGTATTATAGGTGTTTGAACAGGTACATAGAACAGCACATAACTTGCAATAATTGGACAACTGCAAGGATTTATCTGCATTGTCCTGTGCTTTCAAACTGGGACCAACAAGGGGATTGTCGTTTGCTTCCAAACTGGGATTTACAAGGGGATTGTCGTGTGCTTCCAAACTGGGACCAACAAGGGAATTGCTGTGCACTTCCAAACTGGGACCAACAATAGGATTGTCGTGTGCATCCAAACTGCGACCAACAAGGGGATTGTCGTGTGCTTCCAAACTGGGACTAACAAGGGTATTGTCATGTGCTTCCAAATTGGGACTAACAAGGGGATTCACATGTGCTTCAAAACTGGGTCTAACAGGGGGATTGTCGTGTGCTTCCAAACTGGGACCAACAAGGAGATTATCGTGTGCTTTACAACTTGGACCGAATTCATCTTTTATTTTAGATAGTCCACTCAATATTTGTTCAATTCTAATATGAACCTTGCTTTTCAAGTGCATTTTATAACGTTTCGAAGTTGCGTGTTGAATATTGCATACTTCACAGCGATGTGGTGAAGAAGACGAATTTTTGATATTATCGACGAATTCAGAATCAGAGGCAATTCGCTTTTGTTTCGTCTTTCTGCAATGCTTCTTTCCATTCAAATGACTCCCATAGCATTTAGAACCAAAACACCAAATTTCACATAGCTCACAATAACATAAACAACAACCAGCCAGGTTGAACTTAAAATCATTTAAATCTTCCGAAATATTGATAACTTCAGCATGTCCCAAGGACATAGTATTTATATATTGCTCAGCTCTTTTATGAGTTTTCCATATCAAGTGCTTTTCATATTGATTGGAATTAACCCAAATATTACACAACTCACAGTAATATTGCGAATTATTCAAATTTTCGGCATCTTTTGCACTGAAACTTACGTCAACATTTTCTTTTTTTCCTTGGGCTATTTTCTTCATAAGCAGTAAAATTTTTTGATGTTTCTTATCCTTTATATGTCGCTGGTAACCTTTATCATTTTTATACTGAATATTACAAAACTTACAATAATGCTGTGAAGGAAGTTTTGAACCATTTTTAGGCGTTTGTTCATTGAAACAAACAACTCTCGCATTTGCCACCTCTAATTGAAAAAAGTTGTTTATTCGCTGCACAATTTTTCTATGACTACGTGTTTTAAAGTGCAAGTCATAAAATTTCAAATCAAAGGAATGAAAATTGCATACAATGCAGTAATATAACCCAGGAAATAAATCGATACAATCTTCAGAAATATCAGCTTGTTCATCAAAACCAATTCCGCTTGCTAAAACCATTGTGGCATGCAACTTACTTTCTGAGTGTCGGATAGCATTAGAAAGATTAGAAAATCCCCTTGAACATGCCACACAAGAAAACAAGTTGTTAATCTTAGAACTAACCACATTTGAAACAGCAAGTTCGGCATTTGGAGAAGTTTCAGTTGCTACTTGGACTGATTGAGCAGAGTCCGGAATAGCTTCAGCAACAACTGGGACTGATCCTGAAGTAACTGAAACAGTTTCAGAAACAGCTGGAGCTGATTCAGCATCAGATATTAAAAAACCTTCAGCAGTAACAGCGACTGATTCAGAGGTTACTGTAAATGTAGGGATATCTTCAGTAGAAAAACCTGATATGGCATTTTGATGTTTTTTGACAATTTCCTGATGATTATCAGTCGACTCATGTTCGATCAGGCTTTTTATACCTTTAAACTTTTCGGAACAAACTTCACAATTCATTTTTCAAATTCTGAAATAAAATTTAAAAAAATAAATATAAAAAATTTATAACTGTTTCACATTTCAGATTGCTATAGAAAATATTTAAGCCCAAAATCTTTCAAATAAGAAAAATAGCATAATATGTTTTATATTGACGTTTCGTATAAATTCAATACATCGTTGTAAATCTTTAAATAGTTTCATTTCAAAACAGCCTTTTTCGTAAAGTCTCAACCACTCCTTTTATCGAATTTTCTTCAAAACGTAAAAAATATGCACAGTACCGTAATCACTACGCTTAATATATAATTGTAGAATCCTTTTAAAAATAAATACAGGTTTGGGTTCACAAATTAATATTCAAGCGAGAAAAAAAAAAACGAATATTGAAAATTAACAAGTCACTAGTGAAGAAAGCAGAGTTGTAAATATCAAAACCTGCTTGATAGTCGGAGAGAATAGATAAGAGTAGAAAAGGCAGTTATTATTAACATGTTAGCTGGTTACTAGAACCAAATTTTATCTGGAAATCAAACTGGTTTTAGTGTTTTTCATCCAATCTTCCTAACTACTGATACCTCAGATTTCAAAAGCGTTTTAATTTATTTTTTTACATAAATATCAGATTGCGTTTTTCATTCCGATTTCATTACTAGTAATTCGATAGTACCTTTGTTTCTATCTCCCTTGGATATTAATTTGTAACTTCAATATGCATGTACTTTGAAAGGAATTTGAAATTAAATGTTACAGGTAGTGATTACGGAACACCATGTATCTCAGTGTCGTAGCTTTAAACTCATGTTTTATTTTTATGTTATGTTCATTTTTTTTAAATGAATGAAATATTAAATGGTTGTTGTTGTTGTTGTAGTTAATTTACGTCACACTAGAGCTGCACAATGGGCTATTGGCGACGGTCTGGGAAACACCCCTGAGGATGATCCGAAGACATGCCATCACAATTTTGATCCTCTGCAGAGGGGATGGCACCCCTGCTTCGGTAGCCCAACGGCCTGCACGCGAAGTCGAGCACTTTACGGTAGAACAGTTTAACGAGGACCAATACCGCACACCCTCGGTCCCTACGCAGACTGATCCAAGTGGTCACCCACCCGCACACTGACCGCAGCCAGTGATGCTTGACTTCGGTGATCTGCTGGGAACCGTATCTTAACGATCAGTCCACTGCGGGATTAAATGGATATAATTATTAAATGGATTTAAAAATGGAATTAAAAATGGAATAAATATTAAATGGATTTAAGGTAATTGTCATCTGATATACTGTCATTTTGCTATAAAAAGTACCGTCTATGTGCCACTTTTTGACGTTTTCGTGTCATAATTCCTCTAATTTTTCACCTATCGAGTTTATTATTTAATGTAACATAATTACAAATCTTAGCTTTCAATTCACATATTAAAAATGATTCTAAGATATCATGGAGGGGAGATATAATTTTTTCTTAGTGGCACTTACTCACCCCGCACATAGGGGTGACTAAGTCCCACGCATGTTTCCTCCTTTCAAATCTATTAGAAACGATCGCTGGCAACTTCTCACCCTTCTGAATTCATCTCCTTGTCATTTTAGCTATTATAAGTTAATTTTTTTATGTGTATACCTTCAAATTTTAAAATAAAAAAGGCCATACATATGGAAAAATGCTATTCATTAACACAAACTACATTCGAAACACAAACTACAAATTTGAGATAGAAATTCTCTCTTCAGTCAATCCGAATTAAGAATAACCTGAAATTTGTCACCATTTGGTAGAAGTTCGAGAGGACAAATCTTCTTCAGGATTTAATTCTTTTTGTGCCACAAAACATCCGGGGTGTCAGGCCACTTTCAGAATTGTCCACTTTTCTCCACGCATTTCACACATGCCTCGTTGCTACTGTCGAAATCAGAAATCATTTGATCCGGGTTCATTTTTCCTTTATATTTTACTGCAACAAAGTCACCTTGCACAGGGCCAATGTTGTTTGCGTCATTGACTGACTCACTGCTTGTCAACGGTTGACCAGAGACTGTTGTAGATGGGTGGTTAACATCTAGGACATCAATGGCTCTCTCTCCACTTAAACAATAAACACTCTAGAATCTTAAAAATGACCAAAACACCGCAATACAAGATGGCACCTAGTCACCCCACACTTCATCGAAAAATGAATTAAGGATTATAACTGGTAAACAAAACATCATTTTGAAACGTCGAAGCGTGTAGAACTTCTTTGACAGTTTGGTGACAAAAAACTGAACTTACCTTTTTTCTGGCTGCTTCTGAAATATGATTACCAAACCACACTTCTTTTCCAGATCACAACACCACAAATCCACGTCGACACAAACAATGGTAGATTACAATTTAGGTTATAATTTGATTGGTGTAGTACCCCAGTTAAAATCGCCCTACTATCCCGCTACCTAGCGGTAGTTTTCCTTTTTCGATCGGTTCCTTCCTCTGGCACCATCAGCCGCTTGAGTTTGAAAACCCAGGATGGCACCAAGTCACCCCGTATGGAACTTAGTCACCTCGTTTGACGGTACAGTATTAAACAACATGCATCCAACGACTACAATATGCATTTCGATAATCCTTATCAAAAATGAAGTAAAGAAAGTATGTACTTAAGAGGTTACAAATTGATATTTAAGCTTGAAAAAAACTAAAAGATTGTCGTAATCAAATAAATTGCAATCGAGAAGGCTTACATTAAAAACATAATAATCAGATCCATTGCCGATGAAATTTGAAAGCGTTTCGAAAGATCGCTTTCAATTTCTCCCTGTTTCCTCCGGCAATCAAACAGATTTTTATATTTTTAATCCTACCTTTATTGTTTTGATAACATCTTTTATTTCTTCTTTTAAGAATACATATAATATAATAATCTTGACATCTACCTATAATCTTGATATTCCTAGCGTGCATAGTTTTTTATATAATTGAATCTAAAAGCATATTGAAGGCAGGACATCTGTATTACCTCGATCTCCTACTTTTTTTATTTATTTATTTAAAAAAAAAAATTTTTTTTGTAAAGAGGGGGCGTTATTTCTATAAATGTTTATAAGAAGAAAGAAAAGTTTTGTTTATGTAAGTAAATTTATTTGTGGCGTAAATAAAATAACGTACCCATGTATACTTTTGTATTATTCTACATGTTTTGAACTATATTTAATAGAAGTTTATAAAAGAAAACATATAAAATTTAAGGAGTGAATGGTCGGTAAAGAAAATTATTCTTCCTTGATGGCAACTACTAAAGACTATGTGTATATTTAAGAGAAGTTTACAAAAGAAAACAAATGAAATTTAAGGAGTAAATTCCATTTGTTTGTTATTGTAAGGTCGATGAAGGAAATTGTTCTTCCTTGATGACAACTACTAAAGAACTTGTTTTTCAATTTAAATATAGTCGATACGCGAATTTTTTAATAAACCATATTAATTTTGACTAATGGCTTACCATGATAAAATGCAAAAATAAACTTTATAATGAAAATAGGCTTTGTTTTAATTAATTATTTTACCAAACGCAATTAGTTATAGGGACAAAAACTTACTCCCTTTATCATTGTACACTCGCCACTTAAAGTCAAATACCTACATCATAATTTTATTTCAACTTTTCTGTAAAGTAAATATTGTTTGTGTAAAGTATTTTAACAAAATCGTCATATTGAGTATTTTAATTAAATCGTCAGAAATTTATACTTTGTTATTTCTTAAGATATCTTAAATTTTAAGTTATTTAAATTTTTTAGCTACAATAATTGTGTTGTGCTGTCAGAAAAACAACTTTTTTTTAAGAAAAGAAAATATACACTTTATTCATGTACAATCATAAAATAATGTTCTTTTAAAAAAAAAAAAAAAAAAAAAAAAAAAAAAAAAAAAAACATAAAGGTTTATTTCTCTCAAAACTCTAATCTTTAGGAGAGTTTCCCCTATGACTAAAAACACCTTTAAGAGCAGTTGATTGTTGTTCTATGATTTTTGTTAATGTTATTTCACCTTGGAAACTGCAAGAATCCCTTATAGGGGGAGTTTCCCCTTTCAGTTTAGAACCAATTAATAAATTTGAATTAAAATCAACAAAATGTCAGTATTTGATATAAAAAAGCGTTTTCCAAGTGTAGTGAGGAGTGAGACTCAACCTCATTTCATTCCAAAAGTAACTGCAAAATTCCTTTTTAGGGTGAAATTATAGTGGATTTTACAGATTCATATTATGGTTTAGAACACAAGAACTTGAAAAAAAAATTATTCAAATTCAAATCAATAAAATGACGGTCTTTCAATTATACTTTTTTTGTTGCAAATTGTTTTTATTCAAAGTCCGGCTGATTACATTCTCCCCTTTAAATCAGGAAATTTTCCTTACAGGTAAATTTCTCCTTACGGTCACTGTAAAAAATTCCTGATCAAATTACGGTAAAAAGTAATGACACCATTTGTACATCATCCATTAGATTAATTTAATCGTAAAATCCATTTTTAAAGTAAGATTTCGTACCACAGATTTTATAATAATACTTATTAAACTACAGAACAATAAATATTACTGTAAAAATTACAGTATATCAGATTCTTTGTTTCATAAAATGTTTCTGTTTCGTGCAATTTTAAAAGGTTTTTAAAATAGCGTTTTTACGGTACTTTTTACCGTAGTTTGATACGAAATTATTTACTATGTAGACTACGGAAAATTCATTTGAATAATACTGAGAATATATTTAAGATAAAAATATTACGAATATAATTGCGGTAAAAATATTCATTGAATAAAATTGTCCGAAAATAACAGTAAGAACATTTTAAAAGAATCGCTTCTTAGTTTCAAAAATTTTGATAACAGTTTTTAAACAAATCAGAAGTAAAAATCAGAACTGATTTTTCATTCTACCATATTAAATTATGACACTATTTTAAGAAGATATACTTTGAAAATATACATAACAATGATAACGTTTTAGATTTTCTTAATGTTCATTTAAAACAAAGTTATAAAAACAATTTTAAAGAAAGGTTTACGATACGTACCAAGGGTTAACGGGAAAAATCTACTAATTTATAAAATACTGTTGTTCTAAGATTTAAAATAAAACCTCACGGGAATCATTTTGTTTTTATACATTTTTTATCATTTGTAATTTTTATGAGATAAAAAAATAGATATAATACATTTTCCAGTATAAATCAAACATAGTCAGAGGGGATTTCCCTTTAAGTTGCATAAAAAACAAATTAGCACATGATATTTTTTTTTATCGTAACAGACGTTTCTTATCAGGAAAGTTAGTTTCCGTTTAGCTTTTAGTTCGATTGTATTCTTTATTTATCTTAACAGGAAACTTAAATTGCAAATTTTTATACAAATTATTTTGAATTTTTAAATTTGCTACATTTGACACTGATATTTATGTTTTATACACTAAATATGTATTACTTATGTAATATACTTTCCTTAAGTAATATAAACAAACTTATATCATTGATTCTGGTTATCTTAAGCAATAACTTTAAGGGAAAACTATTGCCATTGCACTTTTTAAACAATCCTATATTAAAATAGCATTTGTATGCATGAAAATAGTTGCAGAAATATTCCATAAAAAATTCAAAATTTTGAATTCTTGAAAAATTAAAGGATAAAATGCTGTTAAATATTTACTTTAATCTATTCAAAAAAAATTTAAGTGCTGTTTCATGCGTTGTTGGACACATACCAAAACACTATAGGGCCTTTTTTTCCCACACAGTAATATAACTTATCTATTGCAGTCATTTGCTGGGTATTATAAAGTAAGCTTCCTGTTTAAACTTTATACTCTTATTTTTATTTGTAGACATCTAGAGATAATAATTTTTTTATTATTATTATTATTTTATTTCATTATTATTATTTTTTGGTGCTGCATTGACTTAGTCAACATCAATAATGTCCAAAATAGGCTCTTTGGGTTGGAAAAATTATCTTTTCGTGTATTTATAGAAAGCTTCTGCGAAAAAAAAAATAATAATAATAATGATAATAATAATTTATGTTAATTCCAATCGCTGGAAAGAGCAATAAATTTATTCAAATTTTACTGTGAGGTAAATTTAAACTTATTACTGACAGAGCTTTAAAATTAGATTTGTCATGCTCCCGCCTTTTTTAAAGCTGCCCTTATAGAATTCCCAGAAAAAAGTCATAATAATTTTTACGGTTAATTGTAAGGTGCATGGTTTCAACTCAGGGTGGCCACTCAAATCAGATTTCAAATTTTCCTGATTTTTTCCAAGTTTTCCAGTTAAAAATCTTAAAATTTTCAGATCTTTGTTTCTTTTTTCTTATAAAGTGTAGGGTGTGTACAAGAAAAGTGTCTATATTATATAATATTTTATTCAAAATGTTATTTTTTTAACATATCTTGAAAAAAAAATTTTTTTTGACAATTTGGCAATATTTTTTAATGTTTTGGTACAACATTGATTTTTAAGAAACTAAGACATGCGGAGAAAATATGTTTAGCTTGGAGAATATGTATTGTTCTTATTGAATAAATTTTTTTAATGTGTTACTTTAAGTAGCTTTTGCTCAAAGTGTACCTAGCAAATGGCAAAAATAGAATGATCAATAAGACCTTGGATAAGCATTATTTAATATATTTTCATTAAGGAAAAAGGAAAACCGTTTCAGGTGATTGTATATTAATAAATTTTTATAATTACAGTGGCTTCCAAAAGTGTTCGCTCACTTATAACTTTTATTGAAATAGGAAATAAAAATTCATTAATTGAAATGAATATTTCAGAATTGGTATTTGATAATAAGATGTATAATCTAATCTTAGCAAAACTGCAGGGAATATTTTAAAAACAAAGCAAAAGTTTATATTTAAGATATCAATAATCAAATAGTAACAAAAAGTTTACCCCACGAAAGTCATCGTACACTTAAATGTTTTCCGATTTCAGAATTAAATTTATCGTCTATTGCCTTTCTTTCCTTTAATTATTTTTCATTTAATTTTTTACATATTTATTTGCAATTTAGTATGAAACATGTGATAGCAAAATTATATTTTAAGTTTTGCTTCACCGTAATATTTTCTTTTATCATTTAAAAACGGCTCATGGTCATAACAAAACAATAGACAAATTTTGAAAGTTGATTATTTGTCATCATAAGAGGTAAATCAGTAATGAATATTGTTAAATTAGTTTAATGTGTTCTATTGCCCTGTGCAATATGTGATAAATAGCTTAAAAGAAGGACTTCATATCAGAAATTAAAATTATAAAATTTGTGCAAAAATTCATAAATTCTCAAATGATTGTTATAAAAGTTTCTGCAAAATTTAATAAAAAATATTCTGCTCGAATTTTACCCGACAAAAAAAAAAAAAATAACATTTATTTCCAAACTTATAAAAGCTATTGTAGATGTGAAAGGAAACTCTACTAAATATTACTAATTAGAAAAATTGGAATATTTACTAATAGGCAGAGATTTTTTTAAAAGTGTATCACGACTTTTGTGCAATAAAGTTTTTACTTTTTGATGATTGATTTCTTAAAAATAAACTTTTGCTTTGTTTTTAAAATATTCCATGCAATTTTGATAAGAATAGAATATATTTTTTATTATTAAATAGCCATTCTGAAATATTAATTTTAATTAATGGATAGTCTTATTTCATTGAAAGTCATAAGTGTACAACACTTTTATGAGTCACTGTATTTACATTTCAATATACTGTATTCTGTATTTTATCTTAACAGTGCTTTTTATAAAATTCATTGATCATATTTTCTTTAAACCAATATCTCAAGTCAAATTTTTAAATAATGTTTTTTTTGAATTGGCATTATTATTTTAAGAGATTCAGTATACAAAAATAAATGTCGCAAATGTAAAATTGTCTAATTTTTTGTTGTATATAAAAAAAAAAGATAAAATTCTTTAAATTTAAAAACTTTTTTTTCTGATTTGAAAGTAAAATATTTAAAGAATTTCAGTCTTAAAACTTAGTTTTTTTAGTTTAGTATAGTTAATTGTTTTTGTTTTAACAACTAGAGTCTTGTACAGCGCAGAACTAAAACACCAAGTTTCGTTTTCCTTCTTCGTACTAAACACATATGAATAAAAAAATATATATTTTATGTTCAAAATATATTTTATCATTTGATATGTTTCCTTTACATTCCTTAGTCTTTGTTAGCTTTTTAGGGTAAAATGAGTAATTGTTATGGAAATATCATCTCAGGAAAGCAAGCAACATTTACGAACTTTCGATATTGCGATAAGTATACAATTCGAATTTTGAATCAAAAATCATATATTTACCAACAAAACAGTAAAATTAAATATTAATATATTGTTAGTTCTCAAAAAACCCTTTTTTTTATAAAAAATTAAAATATTTTATAAAAGGTTAAACTGAAATAGAAAAAATTAGCATTGATGCAACAATTTGTCGACTAACATTGCTGTTAGCGATTGTAAAAAAAAATGTGTGATTGGTTGGTTTGCTGAGAAAAAATAATTAATAGATAAAATATTCAAAAATAATGCAAATTTTGATGCAAGCAAAGTACCGTTAAGTTGATTATATTTCAACTGCTTGGCAATACATTTTTGTCTAAAAAAGGGGTATAATAGATGAAATACTTCAAGTTATTTAAGAAAATTAGTAAATAATTTTGTGAAATTAAAAAAATTATCAAAGAAAAAATTTCCAGCTTTTCTTTGAAATTCCTTGATTTTTCCAGGTTTTTTTCAGTATAAAAGAATTTCCTGATAATTCCAGGTTTTCAAGGTGGGTGGCCACCCTGCAACTTTTTCAAGAACAGATTTTGTTTTAAATGTTTATTTTTATTTCGTTTGAATTAAAAATTTAATAAAATAAAATTTAATATAAAATAATGTAAACAAATTAATATTTAATTTATTTAAATTTTTAAACACGTTTTCTTCTAATACTTGTAATGCGGCTAATAAATGTACATTTCGGGAAGGGAGATTAACATCAGTAATTATCAGTAAAAAGGCTTTCCTATTGATCCTATTGATTCCTTTCCTATTGATCACTGTTTCAAAATTGAGAGACAATTTCAAAAAACGAAAGGAGATAGAAATACAGAATGTGTATATATATATTAATAGTTCAAGGGGGTAACCTCTAATATGCTAATTAATTAGTGCAGACGATATTTCACGTTGAAAAATCAGACACGAAACCTTTTTTCTCAACGGACTGAAATTTCTGACAGCAAAAATACAGGAGATGGCCGCAATCAGGGAAATATGGTCCTTCTAATTTGATCATCAGAGCAATGCAAAGTTTAGACCCCTTAAAGTTAATTTTATTTTTTGAGTATTTCTCCATATCTCCAAAACTATTAAAACAAATTGAAAAATTTTTGCACACAATTATAAAATTAGTTTGTCCGAAGATAATTCCATTCAAAAAGTGACTTTTAGTAAATATTTATGATTTTTTATAATTTTATTTAATAATAGTCGAAAAAAATTTGAATTGTCAGGTATACATTTTTGCATGATTTTAAAGAATATAATTTTACATGGCAAAATACTAAAGTTGAGTGCAATCGATCCAGTAGTTAATCAGAAATCGAACTTTTTTTTTTTTTTTTTTTTTAAAAAATCGTATTTTAAAAATATGATTTCTCAGAAACTATTCAGCCGATTTCATTCAAAATTTGTATTTTGCCTTCTACAATTATATTCTTTAAAATGATGAAATTGTATACCCTATGATGCAAAATTTTTTCAACTATTAATAAGAAAATAATAAATATATATTACATACTTTTTTTGCTTGGTATTGTCTTTGTAATTATATAATTGTGTGCAAAAATATTTCAATTCGCCTAAAAAGTTATCGAGCTATGGCGAAATACACAAAAAGTAAAATTAACATTAAGGGGTTGAAACTTTGGACCGTAGACTTTAGACGTAATTTCCCAAAATTCCTAATTCATCGAATAAAAGGTATGTTTATTCAGAGGAAATACGTTTTTGTGTCTGATTTCGTGACTTAAAATATCGTCTGATCTAGTTCATTTACATATTTGAGATTACCCCCACGAACCATTAAGCTTGAGTCCTAGAACGTGAAGATCCGATCATCAGATTAAAAGTCATTCAGGGTGGTCCGTTTTTTATTTTGTACACTGTACGTTTTTCTATGTCCTGCTTAGGAAACAAGGTTTAATTGGTATTATGTTTTAAAAATATATATAGCAGCAGATGGCGCTGATGACTGCAAAACTTTAAATTAATCTTCTCTAATTTATGCCAGAACACTCTAACTGAAATATTTGTATGAGCGTCAAATAATCTTGTTATCAGACTGCAACATGATGCAAATGAGGGTTATTTTAAAAACTTGGTCATCTAATTTCTCGGTATCTGTTGATAAATATAGTAACTAATTTTAAAACTTCAGAGATAATTTCTTGTTTCCTGAGCAGAACTCATCAAACCGTGCATTTCAATCTCCTTTAATTACCTCAAATCATTCGCGATAATTTGGGACAACCGGTACTACGCAATACTCTAAGTATTTTAGGTACAAATATTTGCTATTAATTTGATGTTTCAAACAACCTGTTATTTTAGACTTGAGATGTCCGGTAACAGGATACATTTATCATCTGAAATTAACAGGAGCTACTCTCTGCGTTTCTCAAGCATGACACTTATTCAAACAACAGGTCTTTCGTAAATAATAACAAAATAAAATGGTAAATGTCATTTGTTCATGTCATTTGTTTTTATTTAGCATTGCCCAAACATAAATAAAAGACAATTTAAAGAATGCACTAAGTAAATAAATAGATAAATAAATAAATTACAATAAATCAGACCTTGACAGTACAATAAAATTGATTGGTATTTTGTAAATGAAATCGCAGTAATACATTAATTTCATCGCAGGTACAATTTTATGGAGAAAAAAACTGATACAGTACTTTATTTTGTTACAGAGTTCCTACATCTAAACGAATTTAAGAAATTACAACAAACGTGTAAACTATCTGATTGATTGAGAACCAAAATTTACAAAGAAACAAAACAAAAGATTCCCCTTAGAGTTAAAGAGGAGTGTATCAGCAAAGTATATTTTATCTGACAGAATCTTAAAATTGTAAGTATGTATTTATTTCTAGATTTTTTTTTAAAAAATAAATTTATCTTAACAATTTAATATATCTATCATATACAATCTTAATAAACTATCCATACATTTTGGGACATAATTAGACTTCAAAAGACACTATAGATATACTATTCACTTTAAGAAAAGTCAAATTTTATAAATAAAAAATTTAATAAATCAGTTATTGTCTGGATAATTTAGAACATTTTGCAAACGAATCTTAAAATACAATAATATATTTTTTCTTTAAAAATTTGGAATATATTACTGAGAATGATCGAAATTGGTGGTTGTTGATAATCACATTGTGGCTTTGGTAAATGTCCGAAAGATATACTAGGTCTAGTTAAGTGCCACTGTCCGGTATGCCCTACATCAATGTATTTTTTAAGGTCAAGTGCCCAGTATGCATTTAATCGGTACTCCGAACACTGATGCTTCTCCTAATCTATCCTCAGTAGGTATTTTAACATCGAATAAATATAATAATATCAATGAATAAAATTAATATCAAATCTGATATAACAAATATTTCGGTCATTCACCAAAGCAACTATGTGATTTTTGACATTCACCGTTGAAAGTTGAGATTCTTTTGATTTCGGTCATTCAACGGTAACATCATCAAAACAAAACTCGATAATGTTTAAAATTCTTCGTTATTTCAACTGATACATTATTTGTTCAATTTTTAATTTTAGTTAATTTTCAAAATGTATTCCTAAATTTTGCTTATGGTCAGTATTTCAGAGATGTCCTTAGGAATAAAAAAAAGGCTGGGTGCTTCCTCACAGAAAAGTGCAAACAGAGTTTTGCACTTGACACCCTAAAAATTTATCCAAATGTGTAATATCATGTAATAACTGAATTTGATTCTCAGCAATTTCTAAGTTACCATCGCATACTATTCTATGCTTATATTTCAAGAAGTAATTTTCACTCATTATTCAAATAAGAGAAAAATTTATAGTTTATAAATAATAATTAAAGGAATGCTATGAGACAATTTCTGCGCATTCTTCTTTTAATGAAAAAAAAAGTAAAGTAAAGAAAAAAAAAGTTATGATAAAAAGCTTAAAAGATTTTTCTATAATTTATACTGAAAATTATTATAAAATAAATATTTAAGTAAGCATTTTCTTTTTAAAAAAAAATTATTTAAAAAATAATTTAAAACACTTAAAAATTTATTAATATAGCCTCTTGAAAAAAAAGAGACATAAAAATTTAACCAGCTGAGAATAATCCTAACAAAGTAAATATTTGTAATAGTAATCAGAATTAAACCTATAAACACAAAAAATTTGTGTGTGTAATTACTATTTTAACAGTTAATTAATTTTTCTTAAAAATGGAATATGAATTTTTTTTAAAAAAAGTATATTTCAAAGGGCAGGCAGGACGGTCCGCCCTTCTATAACCGCTTAGGGACAACACTGCAATTTATTATTTAGATTTTATTTATCATTAAAAATTGATGGTAATAGTTTAGTATACTTCTCCTTATTTCATAAAAATACTGCGCCTTTTTCGTAAACCTAATTGGAACAGTTTTGAAACAACTTCTTAAGATATATGAAACTCTTATTCTAGGTAATTTTAAGGAAGTAATTACAATTTCTTTCCTTTTTGGTTTCTATGTTCCACCAGTATGAATAATGATTGTTTTCTCAGTATTTGGCTTCTCTCTGAGTGAGCTTATTTCGATGAGCCTTACTATTTTGGTGCTGCTCATAAGGTACAGCACCATTGCAATAGATATTGCATATATCGCAGAAGTACTGTCCAAAATGGTCAACTATATCAGTATTTTTAACTTTTGCATTCATCATTTTTACTGCGTGCTCTGTTCTCTTATGAGCTTTACTCCTCAAATGTTCGTTATATGGAAGAGGCCCGTTGAATGTTTTATCGCACGCATTGCACTTGAAAACATTATTTAATTGCTCTCCAACTTTTGGTTTTGCACTACGCTCAGCATTTTTAGAAGTGGCCGATGTATTTCTATGATGTCGAGCACTAGCCATATGTTGTTTGTAAGGTTCTGGACCGTTCAACTCCACATTGCAAACTTTGCAAATTGAATTGCGAACGGTTGGTGACTGCTGCATCGTGATTTGTGGTGTATAGTATGCCAATGAGTGGTATAATTTGTATAGAAAGATTTTATCGGAATTCTTTCTCCGATGCACCAATGTTGCTGAGTCTCGATTAGAATTTCAAAATTTTTGCTTCCAGTCCAACTGAAAAGACGAACTCTGAAAGAAGAAAAAAACGTTTGTCTATAGATTAAATAAGAATGAAAGTGGTTCAATGATTAAAGACAGCAGTGGTGAAAGAGTGATAAGGGGCCGTTCAAAAAGTACGTACATCCCGAAGGGGGGGGGGAAGGGGATTTGCTATTTTGTACGATGGGGAGGGGGGAGGTATTATACAAAGTACATACAGATAAGATTGTTTCATTTATTGATTAAAGATAAAGTTGGGTGTTATTGTTTAAATATTTTAAATGAATAAATTATTTTAAATAAATATATAATTTTATTTAAAACATAATTATTTTAATTTTTATGAAAAAGGGGGGGTAGACTAATAAAATGTACGTACTCTAAGGGGGGAGGGGAGTAAAACCTTATGTACGGTAATGTACGAAGGGGGGGAGGGGTTAAAATTTCTCAAGTTTTGTGTACGTAATTTTTGAACGGCCCCTAAGTCACATGCTATAAAAATTTCATTTCTCTTCCGCAAATGAAAAAAAAAAAACTTCTTGTTTACAAGCCACAGAATCCTGTAACATGTGTGACAAGGAAATCTAATTGTAAACCAAGGGTTTTTATTTTTTATTTTATAACCGTCGTTGAAAAGCCGCCCCAATTTTATGGGTTTACGACTATTGATACTCAACTCCGTAGCCTTGTAATTTTGAACCCAATCCAGAAGACAAAGGAACTCCTGGAAATTTGTCTTTTTGGATAACTTTTTGATGGAGCTAACCCGCATTTGCGTTACATGGAGAGGAAGACCACAAAAACCTCCCACGGTTAGCTTGACGACAAGGGGACTCTAGCCCATGATCCGTCTACCAATGAGGATATTTTGCGTCAGCACTGTGGTCGATGCAAGCCAGATGCGGAATTCGTATCGACTGGAATTCGAACCCGTGTCACCTTATTGTAAGGCGAACGCTCTATCCCCTGCAGTTAATGTCCATAAAGGTTATACGAAAAACAAAACTATTTTGCGTGCGGAAAGGTAGGGATTTCCTTCAACACAGCCTATATTTACTGTATTAGAACTCTTGGAGAGGAACTGATTTTTCATAGAGAGATTTCGGAGATGAATGAGGTTTTGGAGAGAAATGCTGTAAGATTTACCATAATTGAGGGTTAATTCACCCTGGGTGTTACTTAAAACCAAAACGATAAAATAATTAAAATCTCGCCTAGCATTAGTTTAATGGAATAATTGATCTAGAATTGGTTTGTTTGCAATATACGCACTAAGTATATGAACAGATAAATAAATATAATTAGTTAGAAAGATTAATAAATTGATCACACAATTATTATTATGATAAAAGTTAAATAAATTAAAAAAGAAATTTATTATGCGCATAATAATAAATTTTATTAATATAAATTTATGAATCAATTTCTTTTTTTTAAGAGAAAATTTGTACTCGATGCCTGCGGGAAACTATTTTGTGCCGGAATTTGTTTGAAGTCTTGTGGGTGGTACATGGTGTTAAAAAAAAGGGTGCATAAACTAAGTTGTGGTTCGTTTTTCAGTTAATAATTTTTTCAAAATATTTTTTTTTAATTTATAAATTAAGGAAATAAAATAAGGAATATTGCATTGTCGACGAGAACACACACGTATATATAGTTCAAGTGACTAACTGAACACAAAAAAAATCAGGTTCTAAACGCCATTATTAATTTATTAGACACGGAAGACTCAAAGTTAAATAAAAGAATAAGTATATCACACTTTTTTTGTGACTCTTCCTGTAAAAATCTTGAGAATATTGAAAGACAATGACATGACTCATTTTTTTAAATAATTTAGAAACTAGTAAAATAAGAGGTTTAAGAAAATAGCGTTTGATGTTTCGTTTATGAGTATTTTTGAATAAGTTTAATATCTTAAGATACATGGATTTCTATTGTCGGATACACTATGGCAGGGATGGCGAACCAATAGCACGCGTGCCATTTATGGCACGCGACACAATCTTTTTGGGCACACCACGATCACAATTGTAATTACACTATGAAGCATCTGTAACAATTAAATTAAAATTCACAAAAACAAACAAAATAATAAAGAATTATTAATAAAAAAAATAACAATTAATGTTAAAAAAAAATTAATAACCATAAAAAACACGCTAACAATAAATAACTAGCAAAAAAATTAACAGTCCTGCTTAAACTAACATCTTACAACCTAATATAAGTTATTTGTCATCTTTTAATCTGTAACAACAGAAATCACACTGATGTTACTTTAAGTTGAATTACGCGTATAACTGAGACATTGCAAAATATATTTTCTTCAACGTAAACAAAGAGTTTTGAGTTGATAGCAATCAATATTATTATTTTCAGAATAATCACGAAGTCAAAATTATTTGACGGCCCATCTATGACCTCATTAAACAATTTTTTAGAAAAAAATGGCACGTTGGTGTATAGAGGTTCGCCACCCCTGCACTACGGAATAATTTCTAAAAATTTCGCACCCAAATATTCAAACCTAAACTCAAGGAAATAGAAATAAATAAATAAACTGGGGGCATGGATGCTATGATAACTGTCTACAAAAAAGTTTGTAACAGTTTCTTCCCCCAAAAAATTCTTAATAACTTAAATTCTAAAAAGGAATCTATTTCTTAAAAAAATTAATATCAAGTGCTCCAAAAACAGCGAGCTATCATAGTGTGTTTTAGAATGTTTATCAAAAATAAAGTCTACATTTTTAGACAATGGGGAAATACATTAATATATAATTAAAAAATTAATTACTAATAATTAATATGGGAATCATAAACGAAAAACTAAAACGCTATCGAAATTCGACAAATAATCATTGAAGTAGGAGAGATTGAAAACACCAAAACTTGCTTGATTGCCGCAGTAAACTGTAATTAATTAACTGTAACTAATTATTCGAAACGAAGTAGTTTCGAATAATAACTCCTCTCTGATTTTGTTCACTTTAATCTTTTAATTCTGCTTTTCTCCAGAAATATTACATTTTGATAGATTTCTTTTCGTACCAACAAAAATGAGATAAGGGTTGAAGTTAGGAACAGACTTTTGATAGTTAATAAGTGCTACTTTGGTCTGAGGAACCAATTAAAATCGAAACTCCTCTCCATTGGTACAAAAGTAAATCTATACAAAACCTCAATTAGATCAATTATTCTATATGGTAGCGAGACCTGGGCAATTAATAAAACAGAAGAAAATAGACTACTCATTTTTGAAAAAAATAAAAAAAATCCTTCGGCCAATTTTTGGAGCAGTTAAGGAAAATAATATTTGGAGAAGTTTATATAATCATGAGATATACAATAAATATAGATCACCTAATATTTTGAGGGTTATTAAGGCCTACAGGATCAGATGGGTTGGACAAGATTTGGACCTAGTTAAAAAAACTTACTTTTTCGAAAATTGAAGGAACTAGAAGAAGAGGGAGATCAGCTACAAGATGGCTGAACAATGTTGAGAAGGACTTAAAATTGTTGGGAATAAACAGGTGGAGAAATCTAGCTCAAAGTCGCCCTGTCTGGAGACAGCTAATTGAGAAAGCCTTGGCCTGCACTAGGCTGTAGTGCTGACGAAGAAGAAGATAGATTTCTTTTCATCGTTTATAAATTTATTTGTGACAATCAATTGTAAACTTTTATTAATGTTTGATAAGGATTCTAAAAGTATATATTAAAAGCTGTGATTTCAAAACACTCTGTATACAGTTAGATATAAAAGTCAGATTATACCGGCTTTGTATTTTTGTAAGAGTAGCATTTTCACCTTTTAAAAATTTACAGGAAAATTTGGATTTCAAATTTATTATGAGTTAAAATTTCGGGATCAAAGCAAGAATTAATTTTGTTCATTATTTTACTACAAGATTTGTTAAAGGCTGTAATTTGCGAAAAAGGTACGGGCTTGCTAACGTTAAGAATAACAAAAAATTTTAAAATGTTTCTTTTGACAGTCAATAGATAATTTTATACGCGAGTAAGCTTATAGGGAGTTCCATGACCTCTCTTAAACTATATTTTAAGAATATTTGTCAAAAATGAAGTTAAAAATTTTATTAATATCTAAGCCACGAATTAATATGTAATCCAGGATAAATATAATAACGCTATAACGAAAAGAATAACGCTATAACGAAATGAATTACGCTATAACGAAAAGAATAACGCTATCGAAATAAGTTGAATCAATAGTGAGGAAGGTTGGATGAAAAATATCAAAACCAGTTTTATTGCCTGATAAAAGTTAAATGCAATTCTAATCGCTTTGTAGCTGCTCTCCTCAATTTCCTCTGGTTATCGAACTGGTTTTGATGCTTCTCCTCTCACCTAGAATTCGATAGCGTTTGCCCCCCCCCCCCAACCCCCTGAAATTATAATTAACGACTCAGCGCATGAAAAACATTTTGAATTCTAATATAAGAGGGTTTTCAAAATGTTTGATTAAGGATGGTTATTAAAAAACTTAACTTTCTGTTTTTCATAATAGCAAGTATATTTTTCTGGCTGCTGTGAGCCCTATCCTCACTAAAAGCGATCTGTCTGAGATTTACAACGTCTCGTGATTGCCAGACAGTAGTTAACGTATTTTTATAAACACAAGCACTTTTCAAGGCACCGTTGTTTGAAAAGACTCCAAACCACATTTATAATAAAAAATAACTTAGTTTCTGTAAGTTTAATCACGGTGTTTCAAAATATGTCAAAAATTTTGAAGTTTTATAATGAATTATTCGTAAAGAGCGAAAATCTGATAGTCTGCAGTTGACAACGACACTTCGAACTTTTTTTAATATCTCAATTCAATCTCCAAATTTTACTTATATATTGTATTAGAAGTTTTACCCCATCCCTAGGAGAATATTAATATTATTTCTGAGCAAATGTTGATTTTAGATTATATATTTTTATTTTCGTAAATGTGATTAGAATTTTAAGTACTTTAAAACATTTGTTAGTGGAATTACTTTAATTTTATAAATCTTTTTTATTGCTCCTTCTAAAATCAAAACATATTCCTCTCAATTCCATATAAAAAAATATAAATATGCATTTCGATAAATGTTTTAGAGTTTCGTTAAGAGGTACTAAAATGAAACTACTGAAATATTTGCTACTATTATAACTAGATAAGAGTAGGTTTTCTTGTTATTACGGATCTTGAATTATATGCTTAACAGTTAAATGAAGCAAAATAAATAATTCATATAATATAAAGTTAAGAGCTAATAGGTTCAAGGTTAAATTAGAAAACAAAATACTTAAACTTGTTAGTTACAGAAAAAAAAGACAGTTATGAAAAAAAAAAATTGGAAAATTAAATATCTATTTTAAATAATTGTTGCTTTTATTTATGATAAAAAAAAATTTTTGAAAATTCTGTGCTACATTAATCTTGGGGAGGAGTAAATGCGCAATAAAAACAAGATTCTCACTTTTATTTCAATTTCATCTACTTTTCAAGTTCTTTTTATGAGCAATGATTCTAGACTTGCTCTAAAAATTACTGCAGCATAACAATTAGAGAAGTTAATTCTGAAAAATTTAATTTGTCTAACATTGAAATTATGCATAAACCTTTCTGAGAAAAGAGTTAACTCACTATATCTTTATTAAATATTGTCATATCTTTATTGAATATTGTCATATCTTTATTGAATATTTATGAAATAGGAAACTTTTATAGTAAATTCATTTTTAATTATTTTGCAATACAGCTGGATAAATTTGGTATTGGGATTTAATAATAGAAATAATTTAAACTCAATAAGTAATAAATAACAATTTTCTTACTTATTAATAAGTGAACAAACAATCTATTTTTTAACAGTGTTCTAATTTTCTGTGTTCGTTTCCAATAGTGTAGTTCTACATATGCTCAAAAACGTTGGAACCAGTTAGTTTTGAGGTAAGTAAAAAAATAAAAAAAAACTGTTATGACATTCACTCAAGAAATATTTTTGTTGTCATAATTACAAATATTTTTCTACATAATTTTCGCAATAAAATAATTTCTATAAGACATAACTTAACCAGAACGTAGCAGTTCAAAACTGCTCTCGGCAACGACACCTCAATTCCGTTTTTTTAATTATTAAATTTTACGACTGAAAATTACATAAATGTCTTTCCGGAGAATTTCTCTAAAAATTGGAGACATGCACATACATAAAAGAAAGCTACAACTTACCTAAAATTAGACTTTAAAATGAAAAGCTCTGGCAATCGGTTCCCAACGCTTGAGGTAGGAGACTCGTGATAAAATCATATGAAGAGTGTTTACTCTCTCGGAAGCTTCTTTGAACAAAAATAACCATTAAGGGAATTTCCCCGAGACATGTGATGACGATAACCCATCGTTATTTCATCATAAACAAAAATATGTTAAACAGATACACTTGCCCGCGGGTCAGCTAAAATAATACTTTTTTTTTTTTTTTTTTTTTTTTTTTTTTTTTTTGCATTAATTTTTTTCTCTCTCTCTCTTTTTACTTTTTTGCTGTTTTAACGAAATTATTTGTAAAAACTTTAATATTAGTTTTAAGAAAATTTTACTATTATCTGCAAATTGTTTAAAAATCTTAGAAATTATTAAAAGAATAATATTTAAATAGTACTGATAAAAAAATTAATAAAGCAAGAATTTTCTTTTCACGAAAGTTATCAATTAATTTTGGGTATCCAAGTAGAAAAAGAATAAGTTTTATGCTTTTACGCTGCGTACTGAGGAGTATGGATGTTCGGAACGCGATTTTCCAATTCAGCGTCTTTTAACGACCCGCTCCCCTGAACAATTATTTAGCTATAAAATTTATTCGAAAATCATATTTGTAAAAAAAAAAAAACTATAATCTGTAATAACCTTCAGTCAAATCTATTGAAATTAAGAGAAATTATATCATATCGCGAGTATAAAAATCTTTGGTTAATTAAAACAACATTTAAAGTGTTTTTTTTAATGCTTTGTGTCTTTCTCATTTGTTCAAATTTGAATTTTTAATTTAAAGTTACGATTTTTTTAAATTGCATTGTCAAATTATAATGAAAAAGTTGATTTTTTTTAATTCAAACTTTAGAGAATACCATATTTGTATTTATCTTAAAACTTAAATGCGCGTTTTTTTATTTTTAATAAATACAATTCGAAATCAACTGGAATATTGGGTTACAGGGAGAAATAAAATGAAACAATTTTTTTTTAATCTAAAAAAAAAAAAAAAAAAAAAAAAAAACATCGATTTATTTCTGCTTCATCTCAAGAAGATATAGACTCAAGAAGACATAATTTTACACCTCCTTGAGTATTAAAAATCTACTACGTACTTATATAATATTTCAAACAAAAATTTTTATATAAAAAATTATTATTAAACAAAAATACTTTTTATATATATAATCGTAATTCGTAACATCCGCCGAAATGAAATGGTACTCAGAAAGCGCTCTATAGATGTAAATTTTCACGGATAAAGCAGACTGTAAATTGTCTCAGTTTTGTTAAAATAAAAAATAAAATAAAAAAAAACACTATGCAAAGGTTTCTACTTGAAGAGATCGAGGTTTTAAACATATGACTCAGATCTACATAGCTCCCTATACATTTAAGGATTAAGTTTATATATGGGTCAGAATACTTCGTTTATTTCTGAACATATACCTATTGGTTAATGCAAATTTCTAAATACGAATCGTCAAATTAGACCGGAAAAATTTTGGTAAAAATGTAATATATTTCAAAAATACGAAATTTATACGAATACACCACATACAATTTATATTATAGTTAAAAAGAAGTTTTTAAGGCCCTTAGATAAAAAAAATTTCTCGTATATTTTTTATTTATTCAAATATAAAAGTATTTATATAACTTTTCATTTAAGAAAGCATATTTAAAATAAATAATAATAAATTAAATTTTACTTTATTTTGTTAAATTAGAACTAAAAAAATCATAACATTTTGAAAAATTTTAAATTTATTAATACTGGGGCCCCTAATCATTGGGGGCCCCAGGCCATGACCTAGTCTGGCCTAATGGGTAATCCGGCACTGCTACCGCAATTTTTCGCCATTTTTTTAGGGATAACAGGATAGCTGGAATTCTTTTGGTTGACAGCGAGGCGAGCTGGAATCGCCTCGCTGTCCCAGTAAATCTGCGCTTACATTTATTACACTTCAAGGAACGCAGTTTCAGTCATTTTTATAAAATAAACATAAGTAAATAAAGAGTATACTAAAATAAAGAGCTTATTAAAAAATAAAATAAAATTATAAACAGATTCCTATTAAAAAATCTACTTTTTCTTTTCTTTTGTGCAGATTCATTTATCTATTTATTCATAATTTTAAATATTATTGAGGTAAGTGGTGTTTTCTTTCTTTTTTATGAACAGAATTTTTTTTAATATTAAATATTTAAGAATATTTTTTAATATAAAATATTTAAGAATATTTTACATAAGAACATAAATTTGACCTTTTAATATTTTTTTTTCTTTTCTAATTTGATCCTAATTAATTTGAAATCTGACATGAAAGTAGTTGTGTATTCACGATTCTCGGAAAAAGAGTGTTAAAACACGTTTTTTCTTCATATTGCGTTCAGTAAATATTTTAAAAGACATAGATTCCACATAATATATTGTTTATAGCAATTAAAAATTAAATACCTGTTTTTCGTCTATTTTTGGAAACAATGTAAAGAATGCCTCGGCGTATTTATTAAAAAATAAGATTAAAAACACATCACAAGTAAAAAAAAAACTTTTTTTGCAGATATTTTGTAAGCAAAGTAAGTAAATTAAATAAATAATAGCAACTGCATAGGAAAGAAAAAAAAAAGATTGAAAAATAACATGGATGGGTGGTGAAATCAGCAGAAATAAAGCATGTCAAAATTAATGATTAAAATACCTGTGAATTTTCGAAACCCAGTGGTTAAATGAACAATAAAACAGCCTGTTAAATGAACAATAAAAACAACTGTTAAATGAACAATAAAAATTTCTCTTAGATTTAGGAGGAAATTGGCACATTTAAATGCATGATTCGCCTCTTCCTTTTATTTTATATATGCAATAGCTCTTTCGATAGCTTTTAGTCCATCTGTATGAGAGATTTTTATGTGTTAATTTTCATCGTCATCATCTTCATCAACTTCGCTAAATTCATTTTCATTATTGATGATATTAACGATCATTTCATCGGTTATCTCGTGTTGTTTGTGTATATATACATATATATATATCGGTTATCCGAGTTAGTCGTGGTCCACATAAACTCGGATAATCGGGACTCTACTGTATGCATGGTATATATATATATATATCTTACTTATTGGCAAAAAGTACGGCAATATTTCCGCTATTTTTCAACATAGCCACCACCAGAATTGAGACACTTGTCGTATCGTGGGATCAACTTCTGTATCCCTTTGATGTAGAACTCTACCGCCTGTGAATGGAACCAGCGTATGACAGACGTCATCAGCTCTTCGTTGTTGCCAAAACGCTCTTGGAAGGAATTTTTTGAGGTGCAAGAAAACGTGAAAATCGCTGGGAGCAATATCAGGGCTGTAGGGTGGATGATCAAACAACTCCCATCCTAATTTCGTCAAAACAGCTGCTGTGCGCCGTGCCGTATGGGGACAAACATTGTCATGGTGTAGCGCAACACCTGCAGTTAGCATTCCACGACTTTTGTTTTGAATGACACGTCACAATTTCTACAGCTTTTCACTGTAACGGTATAGTAACGGTAGACGTCTGTCACACACTGGTTCCATTCACAGGCGGCAGAGTTCTACGACAGAGGGACACAAAAGTTGATCCCACGATACGACAAGTGGCTCAATTCTGGTGGTGGCTATGTTGGAAAATAACTGAAATATTGCTGTACTTGTTGCCAATAAATAAGTTCCTGAAAGTGTGAGTTCTTTTTTATTATAAATTAGGGAAACTTACTTTCTGGATGTATATATATATATATATATATATATATATATATATATATATATATATATATATATATATATATATATATATATATATATATATATATATATATATATATATATATATATATGTATATATATATATATATGTATATATATATATATATATATATATATATATATATATATATATATATGTATATATATATATATATATATATATATGTATGTATATATATATATATATATATATATATATAGAGAGAGAGAGAGAGAGAGAGAGAGAGAGAAGAGAGAGCACTAAGGACAAAAAGGATAATAATAAGAAAAAAAAGAAAAACGAAGAAAATTAATAAGTTTTATTTACTACGTATAAGCTGCAAGTATATAGAATTCATAAAATAAATTAAAAAAATATACGAAATCTTATAAAGCGAGCAGCGAATTCAATTTTATAACTAAAATATTTTAAATCATTCTGAAAAGATACCGGTACGTGTAAGTTCCTTTGAATTCACTAATCGCTTTATAAGTTTCATTTTATGTTTTTTTCCTATTTTTTCTTTACATTTTATTTTCTATTTTTTCTTGATATGTTTTATTTCGTATATATTTTTTACCTAGTGTGTTCTATTTTCGTTTTGATGTTTTGAGTGCTCCTCGCACTATTGTATTGATATATTTTGATTTGGCTATATTGATTAAATATTAGAAAGCACTCCTTTTGGCGGATATAATCATGTGAACTGATGAAAAGATTATACCGTTTCATTATTTTGTTATCCGGATTTTTAATATATATACATAGTTCTGACACATGTTTGCTGTTAATATTTAACACATGGATACCCAGTATAAACAGACAACATACGCACACAAAAAACCTTTTTATTTAAATATTATTTCAATTATACAATTAAATATAATAGTTATTTTAATATCATACGCTTACATTTATGGCTTAGGGTTTCTCTGGAAATCATACCAAGCAAAATAATTAAATTCTTTTTAAAGAAAAAAAAAAAGGATTTTTTATAAATACATATAAGAGGATTATTCAAAATTCATAGACTATTTCTTGACAGAATTTTCAAAGAATCGGAACTAAAAATATCACAGATGTATTAACCCCTTAACGCAGGTCGAACACAGGTGTCCTTTATGTATGTTTTTTTTTTCTGACATTCTAATTTCAAGCCAAAGTATATTTTGGCATTTTTTAGTTATAAAAAGCAGTCTAATAGTCGCTTAAAAAATCAATAAGATTATCGGAATTATCTTTGTACTAATAAATAAAATCCATATAAGGTAGTTTGAATTTTTTTTTCCATTCATATTCAAAAATTTAACATTTATTGATTTTATAAATTAAAGAAATGTCAATGATGCATAACTATTTCTTTTAGACCTAAATAACTGAAGTGCAAGTTTGAAAATTTATTCCTTGGAAGTGAGCCGTGATTGGTGGATTTTACCTTTATTTATTGTTAACCTTAATTTATCCTTAACCTTAATTTAACCTTAATTTATTGAATGATAATATATTTATTGTTTGAAATATGCATTTAACTGTTCAGCATTTTATCATCCATAATTAAACGAATAACGTTTTTTGCAATTTTCCTTTTGCTGAAAGAACGTTTGTTTTTTAGAACAGTGATCTGTTAAATGTATACTGAATAATTTGTTTTATGATGTTTTGGAGACTTCTTAAGCATTTCTTACTTACTTTTATTTATTTATAAATTTTTGCGGACATCATAAAAGATATTTAGTTCCATTTACAATGCATTCGGCAAAATAAGGCAATAGTTTATTTCTGTCGAATGTCAGAAAGAAATTCTCTCATTCTAGAATAGTATTTTTTTTTTTTAAATGTAATTATTATTTTTTAAATCCAGAATAGTATTATTTTAAAATTTAATTTTTATTTTTTAAATATAAGAAGCAATTTTAAATTTGTAAATAATTTTTAACTATAATTAAAATTAAATGAATTTTTTTATAAATAAAATTTGATTAATTTTTAACTATAACTAAAATTTAGTTAATTTTTAATTATAATTAAAATGTGATTAATTTTTAATTATAATTCTAAGTTTTAATATTTTTTTATACAGCTTAGTTACTTATTCTAAAATGTAATTATTTTTTAACAATTAATTAAAAACTATTTAATATAATTTTTTTAATTATGTTGTTAATTTTATTAAGATTAATGTTTCAACTATTTTTTGTAATGCAATTATTTATTTAACTTTTTAATCACGTCCTTTTTAAATTCTGATAAATAAGGCTAAAGTATGAGCTGATTTTATGTCTGTATAATTTAAAAAGTACTTACTAAACCTGATGGCTACATACCGAAAGACTCTTTTTCTCCAACCTCTGGTATTCACCTTTAAAATCCGTTAATACTAAAGCTAAAAATTGATGAGATTCAAAGATTATGAATATGGTACAACATTATTTTTCTGATAAAACTCTGTTCTCTTCCACAATTTTAATTTAAAAGTGGATATCGCTCATTAAAGTAACTGAGTATTTGCTTAGCGCACATTATCTTAGCCTTATTTCGAAAATGCATTTTGCTTCGTTTATGCAATTTTATTTGAGATTTATCATTAAATACCATGCGACAGAGTTTGCATTGATAAACCCCATTTGTCCACTTTTCTAACTCCATCAACAAGATCTTAACTCGACTCTCATATGCACCGAGGTCCATCCTGTCTATGGCTTGCCGAACGTGTTTTTTGTGCTTTCTGGATCGAAAATGTTGCATTAGTGGTACCACATCTGTGTTCTTCTTATCGCAATATTCACAGTAGTGTTCACCATACTGGTCAGTTTCGAATTCTTGTACCAGATCGAGCATTTTCCTTTTGATAAGAGAAATCGAAGACATCCACCTGGGATCTTCATCTTTCATCAACTGCATCGTCTTGTGTTTTCTCGTATTGAGATGGGCAAAAAAAGGGACTAAACTATTGAATTGGGCCTCACAAGCAACACACTCCATTCTTAAGTTATTGAAAGGTGTCAGTCTTCTACATCCTAGAAATAAATTTTTTAAAAAAAGAGAAACTATTAATTATTAACTGTGGCAACTACTTATAGAAAAAATACATTTAATATTAGTTTTGAAATAGAGATAGTTTTACCCAGATAAAACGGAGGTAGTTGAAGAGTTGGCTAATTGCGAGGTTGATCTACTGGAGTTAGATCAGTTGACCATCAGCGTACTTTCACGGTTATAAAGTTTAAAAATTTACTTGGCTAAACTAAATCAAAATTATATCAAAATCCATCAACTGCTTTCGTCAACTGGTTGCTTACAAAAACAATGCGTTTTCAATAGCGATGTCCAAGGAGGCTAAAATATATCACTGAGTGAACTAAATCAATCTATTTTCATAATTTTGCGGTTGTGAAGGGCAACTAGTTGTTTATACTATTCTTATTGGACGATTTGTATTTCCATTCCAATAGAAACGTAATTCTATTGGTTCATCTGTAACTGATTGATCATTGATGGATGTTGGATTGATATTGGACAGGTAAGTGAAGTGAGGTTAGCATAAGCATGTCTTTAGTATTTTTTCTTGCAAAGGGTCGTTGCCAAACTTTTGAAGAAAACTAACCGAAACTAGCTTATGCTAAAAAGACCAGCGATCTTGCTGTTTGCTAATAATTCACAACATTTTCCTAGTACCCTTATTAGTAATAGGGGTTGAAATAATTAATAGTCTGAACAAAGTAATATTTTTTACTCAAAAAATTTTATTTAATACTGAACAAAATAAATTTAATACTCAAACTATTTTTTGACAAAGAAACTAACTTAGTTCTGTTATAACTTTCACCTAAAAATTCCGTACATTCTTATTTATGCTTTCTCTTTTCTCAAGGAAAGTGTATTGAGGGTGAGAAATTTATTTTTTCTTGACAAGCAAAGTAAGGAAATGTTTGCGATGAATTGATTGAAACTCTCAGATAAATCACTTAGAAGTTATAATGGTTTTATGTACAAGAAATTTTATGTACAAGAAAGGTTTTATGTAGAAATTTGTGCTTCTACTTAATTGCGCATCTGATATTAATATTTAAACAAGTGAAACATTCCTTCTAGTGCATTGAAACGAATACAAGAATCTATACACGATCTATACACGAGTCAATAGAACTAATAGTTCAAAAGTTGCAAGTAATTTTATGTACAAAAAAAATATTATTTTTGGCATGACTTATGTATACTTTTTACTTAGAAATCTAGGGGCTATTTTACTAAATAAAGTGCATTTTCTGATGAAATTTTTTATGCTGAATCGATTGATATAGATTTTAAGTTTATAGTATTAGTACTTGGGTAGTAATATAAGTTTTTTTCATAAGTGCAACTCAAAATTAGTAATTTTTGTACTAAAAAATAGTACTTTACTCTTTTTTATTTGCATTTAGTCTCATTCGATGAAGCGTGTAAAATACACAAGAAACAAAGCCTTACTTCTCTTTATAGAATTGTAAGATATAGTATTAAAAATATAATTGTACATTTAGTACACAAAACTCTTTTACCTTAACTATTCATCTTATTGATTCCTGTTCTGTATCTCAACCTTCAGTACTATTTTACCATGTAACAAAGTAGATTACAAATAACATTAGATTAAATAATTGGTTATATGGCTTGTCCACACTATGCTCGTGTCACGGGACCAGAAGGAAAAAAAATTTGTTTTACTTATTTATTTTATTATTTAAAAAAAAATCTTTTAGGGGTAGTCGGAAGGCATGTACGAATAAAGCTTAAACTGACCTTCTTCGGGGTGCCTTTTCTCAGCATCTAAATAAGATAGTGCTTAATTTTTTTTCCACAAAATATTTACATATAGATGTTTACACTGTGATAACTGTTAATAGAATAGAATAGAATTTCTTCGGTAGAATTTTTTAAAAAAAATTATGAACTGAATCTTTTTATTTTTTTTAAAAGTTTCCTCATTTTTGAGCAAAAATCTTTCATAACTGAAAAAGAAACGCTAAAACAGTATCTCAGCGTACAACTTATATAATCTCAAATATTTACAAAATTTTTTAAAGTGATATAAGTAGTTTCTTAGAAAAGGTGCATCGAAAAAGGTCAGTTTTAATATTATTGATATATGCCTTAGCTACTCCCTTTAATCCCCTATTAAGCTTTTACAGTCTTGAAATTTAAAAGAAAATTTTATCTAAGTAGTTCGATCGAAACTTTTTAGGGCGAAATTATAAAAATTGCCCTATTAACTCTCTTTTTTTTAAGAATATTATACAACCCCAAAGAGGGTTGGCCATTTCTTTTTTGTTGCTCTTTGTTAAGAGATGACTTAATATTTTCACTAATACCCAGTATTTTCCTTTCAAAGTGATTTAAAACGTGATGCTTCACATGCTATTTGAAACGTTTTAGTTTTTAATGTACATAATAAAATTGGTTCAATAAATAAGCTCTCACCTGACCGAACTCAATTGTAAAAAAAGGTGGAGCCGGAGAGGAAAAATTCCAAATATGTTCATTCATTCATCCACATATCGTGATTTTGACCTGAACGAGAGAACGATCAATCTCCAATTCCCCAGAAGAAAGATTTATTTTATGGAAACATGGAGGAGTTTGTGACCCGACAGATTTAACGCGCATCAGTACCATTTACTACACGGGGCGTCTTCAGCCGGCTAGATTCAAACTCCCGCTCTCACGAACGTGAGTCCAGCGCCCTGTTAACCAGGATATCTCGGCCATCCTCTGTAATATTCAGAAATAAACTAATGATGGTTATTTACTCTATTTGGCAGGCCATCACCCAGTCACTATTTGAGATATAACACGCACAGTATTTTAGATTGTCCATTTTTTCTAACAAAATTATGCCAATACATTTCTGCTATCAATAGCTTTTAATTGGTAGTTAATTTTCAATAAGTAATTTTATTTTTAATTAATTAACTTTAAAGGAATTTTTTAGTGTCATTCAAATCGGTTTTCATCAATTTAAACTGTAATTAAATTAGATTTTAAGAAATAAAAAAAACTGAGAAGTGTGTAGTTTTAAATTATTTACTCAAAACCGCCAATAGCGTCGTTTTATTTCTTTAAAGCTTTCAGAAAAAATTCATAGAAGCTCTAAAAATTACCAAGTGCTATTTCTCATAATCTATTTATTATCTACAATTTTTTTTAAGGTATTGTGCTGTCTAATAATACTATATCATCAAAAGTTTGCTAATTAAAAAAAAAATATAAAAAAAAATATATAAAAAAAAATAAAAAACCCTCAACAGAACGCAAATTAAAAATTTAATCTAAAATCCAAGAGCGCGAGTGTATATCCCTCTTGAAACAAATTTCAGATTAAAAAAATTCATTGCAATCGTATTTTCAAACAATAGCTTAGAAATTTATTTCAGTTTATAATATTTATAAATGGGACAAATAATTCTAGATAAAATGCGTTATGCTATATCAGTGATTCTCAACATTTTTTGGGGGGCGGCACACTTTTAACGATTTCGAAATTTGACGGCACACAATGAAAAAAATTAGTTTGAAAGTTGTTTACTTAACTATACACTGTGTTAAATAGTTTATGATAATAATTTTGAGTGTGAAATAAAATAATATGTACTACAAAAGCAAGTTTATTAAGGGATTAATTATTTCTTTTGACTAATTTTTTATTAGTTAGTAACAGTTATTTATTTTTTTTGCTAGTTATGAATTGTTAGCTTGTTTTCTATAGTTATTAACTGTTAGTTTTTTTACATTATTTTTTTGTGATTTCATGTTAACTAGTTTTTTTTGTTTATTATTAATTGTTAGCTTAGTTTTTTGTTAGTTATCCCTTGTTAATTTGCTTTTATAACTATTAATTGCATAGCTTACTTTAATGATTAGCTTTTATTTCCGTTTGAAAGTTATATTTAGCTTTCTTTCTTTTGTTAATTAATAATTTTAATAGTCATTAAATTTTCTACTTATTTCAACATTTTTTAAAATTGCCAAAGACAATTTAAACGCTTCCTTCTTATTTTAAGATTGTCAGAGACAAGACAATCGCCGACAAAGATGTTCACGCGGTTAAAGCCTGGAAAAATTATAAAAAGTATATATATATATATAATATTATGTATATATGTATAATATTATTTATAATATTATTATATATATATATATATATATATATATATATATATATATATATATATATATATATATATATACACTTCTCTTTAATTTAAACTTTACTCGTAATAAAAAAAAAGCATTATAATTTTTATTGTATCATTTCTAATATTTGGCGTCACATTTTAAGATTTTGGCGGCACACAAAAGTGCCGCGGCACAGTGGGTTGAAAATCACTGTGCTATATAATATAATATTATAAAATATTATGTTACGCCAATTTTCTCATTCGAATCAATTGAATTTAATAAGTACCAAGAAAAGAACAAGACTATTTTAGAAAATTACATTTTTTTACCTTCTGATGAAAATAGAATCTAAAACCCTTCAAAACTTCAAATTTTCGCTTTTTTAAAAAATATTTAAATTAAATTATCGCATATCAAATAGGTGCATAAGTCAATGTGTTAGTCCTTTAATTTTGCATAGGTCACTTTCAAAAATATTTCGCAAATTCATAGATGTCGTTAAATCAATAAGATAATTGAAACAACATTCCAACCTGACTTATAAAAGTCGAAACATTTATAAAATTTCAAACTGCAAAAAAAAAGAAGAAAAAGTGAGAAATAACTAACAAAATCCAAAATTATAAAAGGGTTCAATAAAAAAAAATCTATTTTTACAATTCTTACTTAATCATCAATTAAATCTATTTTTACAATTCTTATATTTGCTTTTTACTGATTAACTAGTAATTAAAAAGCCTGAACAGATTTGATACTTTGTTTTCCCATTAATTGGCCAAAATAAAGAAAAAGCTATGATTGAAATGTGCTGAAATAATTAAAATTTAAGAAAACAAAACTGTTTGAAAACAAATTATGACGAATTAACTTTATTTCTGAGGATGACGTTATGAAAAGATTAACTTCTGAGAATGACGTATTTTTAAAATTTTTACTTTGAAATTTTGATTCTTTTTGAAAAATTCGTAAAAGTTTTCAAATTATGGGAATGCTAAAAAAAGAAAAAAAATACTAATAAACTATGCACGATTTCTTAATTATTTATGAACGATTAAAATTTAAACTATATACGTTTTAAGAAAAAACATTCTAAAAATTGATTTATTGAATAAAAACTAATTTATTATTTAAAAGATTGATCAAACTTAATTTTTTTTTTTTTTGAACAAATAAAGAAATGCTATGCTAATAATTAAAAACTTGATATATGCTGCAATAATTATTTATTTTAAAAAAATTCATAAAAGTAGTTCATGTTGAAAATTAAACTTCTGAGTGCCAATGACTCTTTTTTAAAAACCTCTCTCTGAAATTTTTATTTTAATTTAAATAAATCATGGAACTTACAAACGTTTGAAATGCAATGTGAAATGTTAAATGAAACTATGGAGGAAAAAAAAATCTCTTAAAATAAAGTATTTTATAATTGTATTTACTAAAATATTAAAAGAAGATACGTTAATAGATAAATAAAAATAATTAACTACCTTTTTTTGAAAATTTCAAAAAAGTATTTCTGATAGGAATTCCGAAAAAAAAGCCACTATAATAGAAAAAATAAATAGAAAAGTATTTGAAATTTAATAGAAAAATAAAAAATTTATGTATCAAGTTTTAAATTTTTTTCTATTAACTTAAATAGATATATTAATAGAAATTTAAATAGATAAATTTAATATTTATTTAGTAAATTTTAAATATTTTTTATTAATTTAAATCGATAAATTAATATACAAATTAAAGAGAAATTTAAATAAATAAAAAAAATTTAATACATATTATTTAATTATATCAAATAGATAATTTTTGAAGAATTATTTATGTCATATAAAGTTCGATAAAAATAAATCCTGTAAGCATATGTCGCGCATAAGCACTAATATTGTTATATTTTATTCTTAAAAGTTTATTACGAGTAAAATACATGTATTTAGTATAAGTAAATAAGGTGTATGAAAAAACAGTAGATGTAAAAGAGCAGTCGAAATTACTGGAGGTCTCTGGGAAATTCCTGTTTATCCCGTTTTGCATCTCCTAAGAAAAATTTTGTTTACCTGATGACTTTTCAAGTTTCTTTCTAATTAACTGTTTTAGATAATACGGTATTCAATATTAAGTTTTGTTTAAAAAATAATTATTATTTTAGCTAATTTTATAATTTTTACTAGTTATTTAATTAACACAAATATGATCATTCTTATATATGCCCTATATCATTAAATGTAAATATCACATAAAATTAATTACATTACTCACTTAAACGATTTTTTCTTCGACGTGAACTTCTATTGAATTCACCAATTTTTTTCACGCCATTTAGTAGGGATGCTGCATTAAAAAACTTGTTCTCCATCCTCACTGTTGTAATGAAGGATGAGAAAGAAAGATGACAAGAGAAATTGATCCAGGGAAATGGGAACTGAAACTTATCCAGTGGCTGTTACTTCTTTCATTCATCCTCCCGCCATGAAGCGAAGGTAAAAAATAATCTCTTGCATCGAAGTCATCTTCAAACTTATCTCTTTACTTGAACTTTGCCGCAGGCATTTTTTGAAACGTACTGCTTAGAAAAGTTGATTTCTGAAACAGTTTCTGTTTACAATTATTAGTTTCTGTTTAAAAATGACCTCGTTTCAGTACGATGTTATCGAACTTTTTATTCTTTTTTTCTTCACCCTTTTTTGTTTCTTTCTCAATTCTTTTAAGCATTTGGTTAAATGTAAAATTCTCTTCAATATTTATAAATATTTTTAGAAGTCTTTCTCAGAGAATAAATAAAATGTTGAAATTAAAAAGAAAGTAAAAATATTGTAATAAAAGATTTATGAAAGTAAAAACAAAATATTGTTGAATTTCTTAATTTATTTTAATAAATTAATAATAGTAGTTTTTGAAAAGCTCTTAAAGTAGAAACAGCATAACTAGAAAGTAAAAATAATAAGCAAATATCGAAAAATTTTTGATCTATAACGAAATAAGTATAGTAAATAAATACCGGGTGTTTCATATTGAATGGGACAAAAAGAAAACATGATTGTAAACGTTATAATTAATATATTTAGAAAATTCAAATTTACCTCAAAACTACATTTATTCAAGTTTCTACAGGTGTTCAATATGTGCCCCTCCGGTGACACGACAAATGTCTACACGGTAATCAAGCTCCTGCCACACTCTTGATAGCATATCCCCTGTGATGGAGTTCAACACTGCAGTTATCCGCTGCTTCAGTTCCTCTAAGTCCCGAAGAAGTGGAGGCACAAACACCTTGTCTTTAACGAAACCCCAGAGAAAAAAAATCACAGGGCGTTAGATCTGGTGATCTCTGCGGCCAATGAAGACATGTCGAATCCTGTGGCCCAGCACGGCCAATCCAGCGATGGGGTAGACATTCGTTCAGTAACTCAAGTACGTTGTTATTCCAATGTGGGGGAGCACCATCTTGCTGCAAAATTAAATCAGAAACAGCTGGGGGAGCAAACACTCGGAGAGCATGTCTTGGGAAAACGCAGAACGCTTTCTCCCGCATGGACGGCATTTTGTTTAACAGCGCCTCTAGCGGCGATTTCGTCATTCGATGATTTTTCCCTGTTGCCAAATAAAACTTGTATAATTGTAGCTGCAGAATAAATTTGTTTCGGCTGAATAAATACATTACGGCAGTCACACTGCGCTATTCTTTTTGTCCCATTCAATATGAAACACCCTGTATATGTACAGTGCGCAAAAAAAAAAAAAAAATCTTTGCAACTTTTGAATTAATGATCAACTGAGAGTCATTCTTAATTATTAAAAGGGTCAACCTTTGCTATGCTAATTCTAACTAATACGAAATCAGAAACAGATCCGTACTCTGAAAAAAGAAAAAAAACACAGTATGATCGAAGCTACCAGAATGGGGTGAAATCTACCTTGTTTATGGCACTATAATGAAACACCAAAAAGCTCAGTAATTTTTTTCGAAGTTCTTTGGCAATGATTTCGGTAAAATTAAAAATAAAATATGATTTTATAATCTATGATAAAATTCGTAAATGTGTTAAAATTTGGTAATTTTATCACGATACCTTAGAGCATGGCATAAAAACCATTTATTCGGATAAATTTACTTTTCAATCTTGTATTTTTTACTAAATGTGTTGTATAACTATAATTTTAAAAACCTAAATTTTCGATAAACTGTTGCCATATGAACGGAAAAATTACCAAATGAATAGTTTAAATACCGTACATCTTAGTTTTAATTAACGAAATATTTTTTTTAACTAGAAATTTTATTATTATGCAGTAAGATAATTTTTCCAGAATATGTTTCGACTTGAATAAATAGAGGAATTAACCTTAAAATATGCAGATTAATCTGTGCAGTCGAAATTTTAACTTAAGAAATTATCAGAAACAAAACCGTACTTTTTCTGAATAAGTGAATTTAGACGGATTTAAGTTTTTGACCCGCAGAATAGGGAAGGGGGTAGTCTCAATCCTAAATATATGGCCCTAAACTGAAAAAAACGAATCAAACATTTTTTTTTTCACGTACCTGCTTATCCAAAGATGATATCTATCGTGCAAAATATAATTTTTAAATAATTTATTTACTTATTATTTATTTTAATAAAGGAATTTGCAGTGCTGTGTTGCGAACATTATTTTTTCCCGTAGTGTTTAATGCAGTTATTCAGAATTCCTGAATTGTATTTAAAAAAAAATTTCGGTGGTTGAGTCTTTAATACTTAACCTAAGTGTTAAAGGGAGAGAAAGAACTATACATTTTGGATGTCTGTTTGTTCATTATGCATGGCGTGTTCTCATAACATCTCTTTCTTATCTTTGATAATATCTCTTTTCGATCTTTAATATATATGTTGTCAGATTTAGGTTAGTGCCTGGTGAAATTTTATTGTAAGTTATCAAATCACGCATTGTAACAACGCTTGAGAGAACTAAAATCCGATATGGACATGTGGAAATTCTTAAAAACCACCTGTTTCCTATATCCTGGTTGGCCTAACTAGATAACTTTGGTAGTATGGGCCAGGATCACTTAGTTATTCCCAAATAATTTTATTTAAAAGTATCTTGAATGAGCAATTTATTTTTTATAATATATTATAATCATATCAAGATGTCTTGGTGGCTCAGGGATCAGAGCTCTCGTTTCCCAATTAGGTGATCCAGGTTCAAACCCCAGAGATGACTGGTCGATATTTTAACAGTTAATAATTTTCTTTCTACATATTCATAAAAAATTCGAAAAAACTTATTTTAATGAAAATTCCAGAATTTTTTTTACGTACCTAAAATAATTAGATCGTATAAGCCAAATTAAGCAAACATATTATTAAGATTTATCAGGTTTTTATTTTTTATTTATTTATTTATTATTTTAAAAAGTTAATGGTATTGTTAAAAACATTTTTTCATCACTTTAACTTTTTTCGGCATTATAATTTTCTTTAATATTTATTTTTTAACTAGAGACGATGAAAAATATTAATTTAAAAACGATTTCAATTTAAAAGAAAACCCTATAACATATAAATTTTGAAAAAATCATAAAATTTTATAATTCAAATTTTAGAATTTTTCCATAAATGTATTTTAAAGCTAAAAACAAATAAAGCAGGGAATAAGTTATATTATGTCTATTTTTATCAAGATAAATTTTAATTCGTGATGTGGATAAAGCACAAATAAAAGAAAGAAATGGACATATACTTCCGGTTTCATAAACGAAAACGTTCCTCAGAGTCTGAACATCGAATGACTGTAAAAAAAGTAAAGAGACAAACAAGTGCAAAGTGATTTAATCAGTAGGAACATAGGAAAAAGCTTGAACAAAATAGTAAAAGAAATGAGATAAAAAACAGGTGTGAATAGTTTGGTGGAAGCCCCCGAGTACAAAAAATTAAATTAGTATAGATTTCCAAACAATGGAAATGGATGGGATACAAGAAAGATCATTAAATTATTAGAATTTTTCAAAATATGGAATGATTCTCAGAAATCAAACTCGCTAGAAGAAGAGTAGTGTTGAATGATTTCTTAAAAAGAAGAGAAAGCTTAAGCCTATGATTAGAATTCCATCAATGCAGGGTAATGAAAGATTGGTTAATATCCTGATTCCGGACATATCTTTCACGTTCATTAAGACAAAATTTATGGGTACGTTTAGTTTGTTCGAAATACGCAAGACCACACTGACACGAAATTTCATAAATACTCTAGGTATTTAATATCAGCAATAGGGTCTTTAAGGTTGGTAAAAATCAGTATGTTCACAGGGAGAAAACGAATTTAAACTCAAATTTATTCAAAATGTTCACAATTTGGAAACTGATCTTCGGATAATAAGGTAAAACAATCAAATTATTTAAGTTCAAATAAGATATTTTGTTGATTGTGTGATTACTTTTCTATAGATGGAATCAATAATATTCAAAGAAAATCCGCGTTTTTACAGTGAAAGCTTTAAGGTAAATTAAGTCTTCACTGAGATAATAACTATTTGAGCAAATTTTAAAAGCACGATAAATAAGTGTACGGAAGGCAGTCATCTTTTGGCTAAGGGGATGAGAAGAAAGGTTATGAGGGGGGGGGGGGGGGGGGTGAAACATAAACGGTTTCCCATAAACAGAAATTTCAGTTAGGAACAATAATAACGTCAAAAAAAGGTAAACATTTATTATTTTCTTTTTGCAACGAGTATTAAATGCAAAGATAGATAGAGTTCATAATATTCAGAACATGATCTGTATCATTGTTCATCATTCTAAAACAATCGTCAACATATCGCGTATAAAAAGAAAACTTTAATAAATCAAAGAGTTTCTCTTCAAAATAAATCATTCGAAAAAAATTTTCATTAAAAGTGAAAGTGGACTGATCTAAACAAATACGAGTATGGTGTACTAGTACTAAGGTCAAACTCTTGTAATCATATTTTAAGGCAATTAAGGACATTATTAACGGAAACGTTACGGAATAAAAAATTTTCATCAAAAGAGACAATAGTGTTTTTATTAGTCTTGAACATATGTCTCTATTAATATTTATTAGTCTTGAAATATGGAATAGTTACTGGACGTTTAATGCTAGACAAAAAATTATGAATGCCCGATTTTTGGAATATTTGTATGATTTAAATTATGTATATTAAATAAATCGACTCTTAAAAACATGTCCCAAAATAAAATAAAAAAACAAGATTATTAATTCAGGTTACGACCTTACAAAATAAAGTATCGTAATATATATATTGGGAAAAATATTATTAGGAATAAATATTACTGGTTAAAAACAGTAACGAAAAAAAACACACATTTAAAACCTCTTTTTTTTTCATTTTAAATTATTGAGTCTTTAAAATAAGAAATTAAAAGTTTGGAATTTTAAATGTGTATATTTGGAATTTTAAATATTACTGTATAGAATTCTATAATGTTAATATTTCTGGAACTAATTAAACATTAAATAGTATTTTGCAAGATTTATAAATATTGATCATGAGCGAAAAAAGTATAAGGACAAACGAAAAATTACCAATTCTAGAACTCTTATTTGCGGAATCATGGGTAAATTTTTGAAATAAAAATAGGAGTAAAATTAAATTATTTCTTCAAACATAAATCTGTTTAAATTTACATTTTGATTTTTATTGATATGGGAAAAAAGTATAAAGACATTGTCCCCCCCCCCCCCCAAATTATTGAAAAATTTGCATATTTGAAAATAGCAAATGACAATCAGAATTAAGAGAATTGGTTCGTGAATAAAATTTCACAATCGTTGACTTTAATCGATATATTCAAAGGACTTCATTTTTTTTTTATTCTGAAAAATGGAAAATTGTACCTTTTCAAGAATGTGGATTAAGGGAACGGAAAATTTCACAAAGAATCAAGAAATCTAAAACAGTAGCTCATAATTTTCTAAAAAAAATCCTAGGATATATGGCATAAAAAAAAACGAACTGGGAAACCAGAAATTTGCTCTCGTTGACAGAAAAGAATGATTCTCAGAAGAATTTTCCAGAAAAAAGAAACTGCAAATGAAATTAGACAAAATTTGAATTATCCATGTTCATCAAGGATTGCTCAAAATGTTTAAAATAAACATCCTCATATTTTATCATGGAAAATTAGGGTCACGTTCACTTTTTACAAATCAACATAAGAGAAGAGTTGACTCAGGCAAAACATACATTTCTTTCTGTCAAAAATAAACAGATGCCCTTTTGTCTGACGAAAAAAGTTCAGTCTTGGTGGACCTGATAGTAAGATCTGAGAAAGACAAAAGAAGAGTCTTCTAAACGTCAATATGGTGGTGGTTCAGTGATGGTTTGGAGCGCTTTTGCGGCAAATGGAACCACTCCAATAGTCTTTATTAACAGTAAAATAAATTTCGACAAATATGATGATATACAGAAGAAAGTTTATTACTGAATGGCCATTGATTACTTCAGGTTTTTTTTAACAGTATAATGCTTCGATACACGTTTCTAAGAGCACAAAAATTCTGGTTTAAAGATACTTCTGAAAATTTAATTGAGTGGCCGGGGAGAAGTTCCGATATCAATCCAACAACACACAATAACAATGGCACACAATAACAGTGCTAACAACAGAATCTTAATCTTCGCTATTAAAGACGCTTGGGAAAAATTATTAACAGTTTGAGAGATCTTTCAGAATCCATGACCACTCGGCTTATTCTAGCGGTTGAAAAAAAAGATAGTTTTCTTGATTATGGACAAAAATTTTAAGTATTTTAGAACGTGTCGTTACACTTTTTTTTCTATATTTCAGTTAATTTTTATAAAATCCATATTTTGGAGCCAAATTTTATAAGTGCTATTACAAAATTATGTAACAGAAGTCTAACATATAAAAGCTTCAATTAAATGAAAATAAAGCATATTTTCATATATATACTAGAGTACAGTAGAATCTCTCTCTACATAATCATTTCTTCGCACAATGAAAATAACTGAAAGTTAAATATCACTTAAAATAAGTGGCTGCAACCCTGTAATGATTTTTTGTGAGCTTTTTATCATTTACAGACGTCAAACTTTTCGATTCTCGTCAATTTTTTTTAAAACAAAAGTTGCAATAGAAAATTTTAGTTTTGTATTAGTTGAAACATTAGAGAGAAACGAAAAAATTTTTCGCTAAAAGATTTTAGGAGAAGTAAAAAAATAATTGTACGAAACATGACACTTGGGACATCTTTAGTCTGTAAGAGGCTGTAGTGCCTTGAAAAAAGAAGAATATTGAAGATTTGTTAATTGCATCGTATCCCATCCTAAGAAAATTATTATGGTCAAACTTACCAGGATATTTTAAAATTCAGTGTATTTCTGGCTCTGTGGAAACATCACTCACTTACACTCACTTACCAGTTTTGGCAATGATTTTAATAAAATGAATAATAAAATATGGTTTTATAACTGTAAAGATAAAATGTGGTAATTTTAGCATGATACCGTAGAGCGTGGCATAAAATCCAATTAATCGCTTAAATTTACTTTTCAGTTATGTATTAGTTAGTAAGAGTTCTTACTACTAACTAATAAGAACTAAGTGTGTTAAGAAGAACTATAATTTTGAAAACAAAAATTTTCGGTAAACCGTTACCATACGAACGGAAAGATTAATAAAGGATAGGTTTAAATACCGTATGGTTTTATTGACCAGAATTATGTATTTTAAAAAAAGAAGAAAAATATAACATTTTTATGAAAATTTAACATTACAAAATTCAACGCAGCATAAAATCACGATTTTTTTTTTAAACCAAAACAAACGCAGATGCGTAACTCCAAATTGAATCGCTTATTTTTACTTAAAAAATTAATGACTTAAACAAATTAATAAAATGATTCAAATGTATTTTTAGTTAGAATTCATAATTATACGCTTTTGAGCATATCATAATGTATAAAAGTTTTGTAAGGTTTACTTAAATATCTATACTTAATATATTAAGTATAGATATTAAGATATTATACTTAATATCTATACTTAATATATATTATATCGTAAGGTTTACTTAAATATCTATAAAAATCTCTAACCGTAGTGCAACAAAATTTTCTCTAAAGCGAACTGGAACAAACTGATTTTGTTATTGAGAAACTCCTCTGTAGTTACTAATATTTTAAAAATTATCATGGCCTTTATACGAATTTCCTATACTCTTTTAAAATGTTGCACTCGGTCAGATAATATTTAATTATTAAAAGCGGTTTTATTTTTCGATCATTGTGTTTTACAGTATTATGCAGTGTGCTTTTTAAAGTTTTTCCAATATAATTACATTTATTTTTCATTAAAACACAACTTAAAATTCTGAAATTCTGGAATAAACTAAAAATCGAAAGAAGTCAAAAGTGAACTTCAATAGTGCTGTCCATTATGCTTTCTTTTTCGCTTCGAATTATGATACGTTTTAATCACTATTTATGAGAGGTCATGTGTTCTGAGAAATTAAACTAACTCTGTCAATTTAGTCTGAACTAATTGTAGGAAAATTACAAGATCAAAGCTGAGTCATATAAACGGATGTGAAAAAATATAAATATTTTTCCTTTGGACTTGTAATTCAGTTTCTGTCAAATATTTTACTTGTTAATTAATTTTCTTAATGAAACAGTACTGAATACAGTGGCGTGAATGAGTGAACTTGGGGCGGGGGCATCCGTTCGGAAACTAAGGCCACTAAAACTTTTAAATATAATACTATTATTTATATTAAGAAATTAAAACTTTAAGTCGTTAATATTTTACTCAAGTAAAATATTTTATAATGAATAAAATTAGATTTTTGAACAAGTTTAATGATGGAATTTTGGTCATTTAAAATTTAAATATTCTTTATTTTCAAAAAATAAAACTATATTTTGTATGAAAAAATAAACGAACATTTTCTTTTTAAATAATTCTTACTTTCATCTTCATAAAAAAATTTAAAGTGTTTATTCATATGTTTATAAATCTCTCTCAAATACTTTTGATAATTAATTAAATTGAATTCTTTTGCCCACTCACTGAGGGGAAAAAAAAGTATGGTCAAAGCTATTAGAATATAGTAAAATTAATCGTGTTTCTGGCCCCATGGGAACACCGAAATGCTGAGTAATTTCTACCTAAGGGGTGATAGTTTTGGTAAAATGACATTAAAATAAGGTTCTACAATAAGCGAAAAAAATTCGTGAATGTGTTAGAATTTGGTAACTCTATCAATGTAATAAAATTACTAAATTTTATCAAAGTTATTTTTGATGCCATGCTTTTCTAGCAAAGCCTGGCTTAAAAAACCATTTAATCGATTAAATTTACTTTTCATTTTTGTATTTTTTTACTAAATGCATGGTAATAAGAACTATAATTTTGAAAACAGAAATTCAGGTAAATCGTTATTATATGAGCGAAAAAATTAACAAATAAATGGTTTAAATACCCTATATTTTGGTTTTATTAACCAGAATTACGTTGTTGTTTTTTTATGCTCGTTTGATTATACTCCTCTTTTCAGAGGTGTTTGATCAAAAAGTTTACTCTAATCAAAGAGTTGCAGAGGAGTCTGATCAGACACATCTGAACGCCATTGACTGAGAATAAATATTCATTGCTTTGGAAATTTCCAACATACGTTATTTTACTTAGAGATCGATTACACTTTTCAATTTCTTAAATTATAAGTTAAAATGCACGAGTAAAATATAGTGCAAAAAAGCAGCTTTAATGCAGCAATTAAATAACACTAACCATTAATAGTGTTGCAAAATTTCAGCGAGATATATGGCAACAATAATATAATTCTTTATACGACAAATTTCAAAAAACTAACTTGTTGGCTTTTTTGCAAAATTTGAGTCCCCGATTACTTACTCAATAATCCTGATATAAAAATCTAATATAAAAATCTCATATAATAATGATTATATATAATAATGATGATATGTAATAATGATTATATAATAATGATTTAAAAATCTAAGTAATAAAATAAAATGATGACAAAAAAAAATTTTTTTTACGACTACCTAATTTTAAATTGTCTTTTTGAATTTTGTGCCGTAATTTTCCCTTGATAATATTTTTGAAATCATTTAAAATTTTATTTATGATTTAAAAACTTAAACTGTTATATATTTTTAAAACATTCTTTAATTTGAATTTTTTTTTAACATTTAGTGCCTAGTTATAAAAATAATAAGTCTTTTAATACTTGACTATCTTAAATTAATTAATACTTTACTTATTTTATTTATATTTTCAAACGTGAAAATGTTACACATTTTTTAAATATTTCTTTTATTCAATTTGTGTTCTTCTATATACATTTTGAATCTTAACATCAAATTACGCTTATCAGAATTCTCTTCAATGAATATCATAACTATTTATCTTAAAATATAAATGCGCTGAGTTTCTTACATTGACTGTTTAAATAATTATATATTCTTAAACTATATGTAAAAGGAGCACCTCACTGTGTTTATGTTTGAAAAATTGTATGAAAAGAAATAAAATAAAGTCAAAACTAGAATACTATTATTAAATACAAAAATAAAACTATGTAAAATGCGAAAAAAACATGTGTAAAAATATACACAGTTCATTAACTGAAAATTAAATTCTTTTTATCAATTTATCGTTTGAAACTAAATATCGATCATCAGAATAATAAATGTATTTAGATTCCATCTTATCTTGATAAAAATAAATAATAAAACCACAATAATATTAAACAGTTATTTATTTATTTAATTTACATCTCCTATAAGAAGATTCTAATTAATTCTAACGACACGATGACTAAACTCTTAAAAAAACAAACTGAACTTTCTTTGTGGAGACGGAAACTAATTAGTTACATTGATAAGATAAAATACAGTATGTGAGTTCGAAGGTCGGAATGGCAGGAAAGGACAAAGTTATGTCAGATTTTTGAGTTTCAGTTCGCTATGTCCCGGGGCAATTGATTTTTCGGTCTTTTTAGTTTGAGTTTCTGTTTCTAAGTATAAATATCCGCGGAAAACGGGAACTCATTCTATTTCTGCTAAGAAGTGTTTTGAATTAAGTGTTACCAGTGCTATTTTCTGGATAGCATACAATAACTTTAACTCGTCTGATTTGTTAGTAAGTATGTCATTTTTTTTTTTTTTTATATATATAATTTTTAAAGTGTAATTTTTTGCTTTTAAATAACGATTTTTTAAGCGAATTTTAAGAAATTCAAAAAGAAAGTTCAAATGTACTTTTTAACATAATATATGCATTTTTTAATATAATATATTGTTTATAACACTTTTTTATGCAAGAGTTCAGTTAATTTTTGCGTGTTTCTTAGAATTTCGAGAAAAATAAAGTTTTAAAAAGTGTATAAAAATAAAATAATATAAATATTTAATTATGATTATTCATTTTATGTGAAGAAATTATTTATTTTCTTAAAAATTATTGCTTTCAAAAATGTTAAACTCATAATTAATATAATACTTAACTTGATTTCATTTTTTTTCTTCATAAAAAAAGTAATGTATGGAGAAAAAAAAAGTGTTTAATAACAAAACTTTTATGATAATTCAAAAAAAGTAAATTTATTATTATTTTTTTTTTATTTTACTCCTTTGTATCTCTATAAATAAAAGAGAGATTTTATCTGTTTCATATTACTATAGAATTTAATTAAAATTTGTGTAATAAAAATATTACTAAAACCTAATGAATATTTAATTAGTACGATTATTCATTTTGTGTAAACTTATCATAATTTTTTTTAAATTATTGCTTTTGAAAATGTTATACCCTTAAAAATAAAACAATGATGAAAACATTTTAGAATACACGTTATATTCAAATATTTTAATACTTAAATCATAAAAAAAATATTTAAAAAAAACTAATAAATGTTAGACAATATTCTTTTGAAAAGTGTTTTAGTTTTTTTATGCTAACTACTTTATACAAATTTTTAACTCCTTAAATTAATGACCGTATAAATTTTTTTTTTTTACTTATCAAAAAATAAAACAGGCTCTTACGTGTTTTATGAAACTTATATATTAATATCTTTATAAAATAAATAAAACGTTTAATAAATATAACTGTTCATGTTTTAAATAGTTTTATTTTATAAAAAGATACAAATGATATTTTTGTTTAGATGACTTTAATCAGCTTTTCAACTTTTAAAACAATTTTAATTACACAAACTTTGATTTTTAGAAAAGTTTTAAACAATAATAATATTTTTTCTAGGAAATTTCTTCAATCGCAATTTTTTTAAGATACGTGATGCTAGGTTTCATGGATATATTACAATTTTAATCAATTAATCATTATAAAAAGTACATTTGTTAGAAATTATTTGAAAGTACAAAATATCACTACTGTAACCATTCATTTTTTAAGCAGTATCATCACATACACAAAAACGTAGTATCTGAACTGAATATATTTCAATTATTCAAATAGGATGTGTAAAAGCGTATTGTTTTAATTTATAATTCTGCATAATTAAATTATGCATAGTTTCTGCTTTAAACATTTAATAGCAATATTTTTTTTTCTTTACTTATCAAAAATAAAACAGGCTCTTACGTGTTTTATGTTTCTCTAGTATTCAAACTTACATATTAATATCTTTATAAGATAAATAAAATTGTTCATGTTTTAAATCGTTTTATTTTATAAAAAGATACAAGTGATATTTTTGCTTAGATTACTTTAATCAGCTTTTCAACTTTTAAAACAATTTTAATTACACAAACTTTGATTTTTAGAAAAGTTTTAAACAATAATAACATTTTTTCTAGCAAATTTCTTAAATCGCAATTTTTTTAAGATACGTGATGCTAGGTTTCATGGATATATTACAATTTTAATCAATTAATCATTATAAAAAGTACATTTGTTAGAAATTATTTGGAAGTACAAAATATCACTACTGTAACCATTCATTTTATAAGCAGTACCATCACATACACAAAAACGTAGTATCTGAACTGTATATATTTCAATTATTCAAATAGGATGTGTAAAAGCGTATTGTTTTAATTTATAATTCAACATAATTAAATTATGCATAGTTTCTGCTTTAAACATTTAATAGCAATATTTTTTTTTCTTTACTTATCAAAAATAAAACAGTCTCTTACGTGTTTTATGTTTCTCTAGTATTCAAACTTACATATTAATATCTTTATAAGATAAATAAAATTGTTCATGTTTTAAATCGTTTTATTTCATAAAAAGATACAAATGATATTTTTGCTTAGATTACTTTAATGAGCTTTTCAACTTTTACAACAATTTTAATTACACAAATTTTGATTTTTAGAAAAGTTTTAAACAATAATAATATTTTTTCTAGCAAATTTCTTAAATCGCAATTTTTTTAAGATACGTGATGCTAGGTTTCATGGATATATTACAATTTTAATCAATTAATCATTATAAAAAGTACATTTGTTAGAAATTATTTGAAAGTACAAAATATCACTACTGTAACCATTCATTTTTTAAGCAGTATCATCACATACACAAAAACGTAGTATCTGAACTGAATATATTTCAATTATTCAAATAGGATGTGTAAAAGCGTATTGTTTTAATTTATAATTCTGCATAATTAAATTATGCATAGTTTCTACTTTACACATTTAATACCACGCAATTTTAATTTTTACTGATTAACTAAAAATTTTTCAATCTTTTGTTTTACAAATAAGCAATTCTTTATTATGACTGTTTACCCAGTTTGATTTATTACAACTAAATGCGTTAAATTTTACGCCATGATTGAAATTTCTTTTTAAAGGAAATCTTAAAATTTCACTATTATTAGGGATAATATCAAAGACGTAGCTAGCAGGGAGCAAGAGGAGAAGCGTGCCAGATTTAAAGGGGAACCGAATTCCTGAAGAATAATTAAAATTAAATTCTACAGTAAAATTATTTTCACTTTCCAAGTTTAATTGTCTGATTGCAGGCTCTATAACTTCCTCAAACTTTTATTATCTTTACCTAAAAATTAAACAATAAGATATCTATTAATATTGTAGTTATTTTTCACATAGGGTGTTTTTTTTAACATTATCAGCAAAGCGGTATTAACAAAATGGAAAATTTCTTATTAAACAACAATAAACACAATCAAAATATTCTAAGTGTAATAGAAACTATATTAGTAGCATACACTGTTTAATTTTAAACTGAATGGAATAAAACTTTATTAAGTCACTTAAAAATCATTATATTAGCTACAAAATTTTATTTAAAGTAACATTCAAAAAACGATGCCAAATGCAATGAATTTAAGTTTTTACATTACCTAAAACTTAAATTGATTCTGAAAAGATCCATTTTAAGTCCTACACCATAAAGGGCGCGAAAACTGAGCATGTGTTGTATAACTGAAAAATGTTTCATTAAAGATATTTTTAACTATTATTTTTTGCCAATCGTTGTAACGAAACACTAAATACACGAATTTTATTTTTAAATATATAATATAGCCTTAACATATATTTGACAGAGAAATTGTACGTTTTTAGTACGAAAACTAAATTGACTTAAAATCGGAATTAAATTTTGTAGAAAACAAACTCTTTTCGTTTATAAAACAGTTGGCTGAATAAAAAAAAAAATTTAAAAATTTCCTCACTTAAAAATGTTACTTTTTTATATGATATAAAGTTTTGCTGCAAGTTTTAAGTTACATATTATTCTATTGTAATAGTTTTTAAGTTGTTCATCAGCATTTGATTTTACAAAGAAAGTTTAAAATGACTAACTAAATAACAAGTCTAAAATTATTTCGAATGATTTGCTTAAAAAATTTGTGTTTGTTTTCTTATTTCAAAATTGTCGTTTGGTATGTCACAGCTATTTTAAGGACTTATATAGTTCAATTGCAACGATAGTTTCTAAGTTGTGCTATATTTAATTTAAAAATGAAAATTTGAAATGAGAAATTAGAAAATGATTCTAAAAATGTTTCATCTGTAAAATCATTTGCTCAAAAATGTGTTCTTTTATTTGCTGCAAAATGTCGTTTTTTTTTAAAAATCATTTGATTTGGGAAAGCACTTATTTTTAGTTACATGTCATAAATTGTGGAACATTTTATATAATAAGAAAATTCAAAATTTGTTATCTTTAAAAAAATACTATTATTAATTTTTTTTTTTTATTGAAACCAGTTGTTTAAAATATTGTGTTATTTTATTTATATTAAAATGATAGTTTTAATATCCTTTGGTAGATAAAAGAAATTTTGGTTACATAATAAATAGTTTGCAAATTATATGCAATTTATTGACGTATATTAATTACAAACATAGTGTTCTATAACTCTTTAACATTTATAAACAAAATTATAGCAAAAAGGAAACTAAAGCTTTGTTACTAGTAACTTTAGTTTTCTTTTGTAAAGAGCGGGAAAAAAAAAAAAAAAAAAAAAAAAAAAAAACATGAGTAACTTCTGATCTAATGATCGGAACTTCACGTTCTAGGACTCAATTAAGGAGATGTCCTCAAATATGCTAATTAATTAGTGCAACCGATATTTTAAGTTAAAAATTCAGACACAAAAACGTACTTTCTCTGAATAAACATACCTTTTTTTCAGACGGTTTCGAATTTCTGACCCCCAACATATAATAGGAGGTATCCGCAAACTGGGAAATACGATCCCAATAGATGTTAATTTCCTTTTTTTTTTGTTGCTTATTTTGCCATATCTCGAGAATTTTTTTAAGTGAACTGAAAAGTTATCACTCATAATTATAACATTAAGAATGAACCCTAGAGCGTGATGATTCGATCATTAGAGTTATTCAGGGTTGTCCGTTTTTTATTTTGCACACTGGACATATCTTTTTTAGACAATTTACCATTACTGATAAACGGGAGAATTTTTACAAAAATACTCGCTTGTCCTAAGTACGAATTGAGATTGTAAGAAAAATTTTTTCGAGGTTGAGTATCTTATCAATTATAAAATAGGAAAATTACTAAATAAGAAAAGAAAATTCAACGTATTTTCTCTAGAGGTAGCAACAAAATTTATTTCAAGAAGACCGTTTAAGAAGATATATTGTCTTTCTTGTTATTAAAAATAGAAGAAACAAATCACCAAAATATAAGTTTGGCCGATTATATTTATATGAACAAAACATTATTTTTTATGCCTTTTTATTTAGTTTACGTCTTATCTCGGTTATTATTAAATAATATAAAATAACTTCAATTATTAATAATTGAAACGCTGTGTCTCAGAGGTTTCAGCATTCGCCGCCCAATGAGATGTCCCAGGTTCGAATCCCTGCTGTGGCTGGTTGATATGAATTCTGCTCCCGACTCCCACTGGTCACTAAACTGGCGTAAAAATATCCTCAATTGTAAAAAGGATCATGGATTAGAATCCCCTTTCCATCTGGCTAACCGTGGGAAGTTTTGTGGATTTCTTCTCCCATACAAAGCAAATACGGTTAATGATATCAAAAAGTACTCCCCGAAGGCTAACTTGTCCCAATACCAGGAGTTCCTTTGTTTTCCCAGTTAGTTTTATAATTACAAAGCTGCGGAGTTGAACATCGATAATCGTAAACTCAGATTTGGGTCAACTTTCTATAGTTCGTTCACCATTTATTTTGCAATTTCTATGCGCATTTTTTTTAACGTTTAATATTACATAAATTTGATTTTTAAGTACTTAATATTTCCTAAATGCCGATATATTTTAAGTTATTATTAGAAACATCTCTAGTAATATTTAGGATCTTTCAGCAACATCATCAATATAATACATAATAATTATTTTAATGCGATCGTAAATACCTGCTATTTAATAACTTCTCTCTAGTTTAATTGCAAATCTACTATTCCAATAAATTTTGCTTCAAAGCAGTTTCAGGAAAAAATAATTGAAAATTCTAAAACAAAAATGTATAATTCTCATTTATTTTTTGGGAATAACAATAAATGACTAACACAATACTCAACAATTTTGACAAGTGAATCGTTAATTTTTTTTTTAAATTCTGTAATTTCATGTTTGCAAATAACAATTTCAAACGTTTTTGATTTTACTTTACAAAATAATTTTAAATAGTTTTTCATTCAATAAAAGTGTTAAATGGAGTTTTACAAAAATATAAAACTACAAAAATATAAAATTACAAAAATATAGAGTTTTACAAAAATACATATTAATGAAACTTTCTTAAAATAACTATTGGTTTTTAGCATCGTGAACTTCATTCACTTGTCACTAGTACCCTTATATTTTCAAAAAAAAAATAAATAAATAAATAAATAAAATACTCTACTTAAATCAAAATTAAAATTCGCGTAAATTATTAAATTCTAAGAAAATAGTAAAACACGAAAACTAAAACAATTAAAAAATCTTCAGTAAAGATATGTTTAATAGATTTGACAACTTAGAAATGCTTTAAAAAAATAAAAATATAAATCATCATTTACATTACATTTTTTTCAGTAAAATAAATATGATATGTTAAAAATGATATATTTTTCCTAATAGTGAAGAAATCTGGTTTAAATTATTTCATTAATAAAATATATTATTTAATAAAAATTTCATTTTTTCCATGCATCGATTATAAAAAATTTAATATCAATTAGAAACTTATCTGTATTGCTTGATTATATTATAGCTTATTTATATTTAAAAAAATTGAAACAAAAATACTCAGAGCATACTTTGCTTTTAAAAATGAACGCTGTTGTTGTTACTCCTCCCCCTGGTGTAGGAAAGCCAACACCAGGTCCAAGAAACCAAGAAACCATGAAGCAAGCATATATGATTATCTTCTTTTTTAATTCGCTTAATTGTTGTAAGAGAAACGCCAGTAGCTGCAGCAGCACGTTTTTGAGCTTGTGAAATTGGAATTAAATGGTTCCCGCTCTGACTTCATCTTCGCAAACTTTGGTTACGTTATTTATGATATTTCTCTCTTTTGAATGAATAGTTCGTCCTTTCTGAGACATTTTGTTGGGTAAACAACTGTTTTCAAATTTAAAATATATTGAATTAGCTAGAGTAAGAAAAAGGTATAATGAGTGATGTCAGTGATGAAAGAATTCACTGTTTGTGTTTGGCGCTCATTAAGGGTTGTTTTAATTTCAAGCGCGATGTTTCTCCACCCGCGCTGAGATGAACTCTGTGTCCTAGGACAGGTGAAGCCAAGTGCTAACTCCTGGTGAACGAGCTATAATTAATATGCAAAAATTTGAGTTGCTAGCTGTAGTAATATATTGCAACATTAAAAACACGTTTTTAAATCGTTTGACTCCAATCTTGAGCAATGGAATTATTTTTAACCTCTAGCTTAAACTGAACAATTTTTGTATCAAAAAATTAGTATGAATATTCTAATAATAATCTATAATTATCTTCCAAATTTGCTTACAAATTTTTACATACGACGTAAATGTTGAGCAACGCTGTAAATTATCTGAACAAATTTAGTATAAAAATGTATAGAATATTTCGATGCAATTCTAATTAGGCGGCAAAATCTAAAAGAAAATTATAAGGTTTAGAATTATTTAAATTTTTTTAAAGAGTACAAAATTTTTATATTGCCATAACTAAAGCAAAATACGAAATTTTTTTATATCTCAGTTCGTTACTTTAAAATTTCTTAATTCGTTAAACATTACTGCCATTGGAAGTGACATTCAGAGTGCCTTCCTTTTGTTATGCCTGATTTGTTTTAAGTATAAATGTCGAAGAAAGCACGTTTATAGACTCACTACTTTCGTCAAATTGAATAAAAATAAAAATGATCGACAAGTTTATTAAGAAACTATTTTGAAATATGTTCATTTACTATTGCCTACTATTGATTAAGTGCGAAAATGGACGTCTAGGCATATTTTTTTCTGAATAAGCGTATACTCTTATTATGAATTCATACTATTAACATAATATATAATATATCCACAATCTCCCTCTCTCTTATGGTTGTATTATATATGACAGGAGACTTATCGAAAGTTTGAGTCTCTGAAGACTGTTTTTCTGGGGCTTCGTAGTAATATAAAATGCGAATAATGTGCTATTTTTATAAATGCTGTGAGTTTGCAACTGTTACTCATGACTGTTAGGTCAGGTTTAGCCTATAGAAGACCAGCGTTGTTTACGCTCATTTTGAAAATGTCTGTTAATATGGTGAAAAAAGCCTAAGTTGTGAAAATGAAAAGCGTTTGTGGTCTAATTTTTTAATATTTAAAAACTTACTCCAATGCTGCCTTTCTTGGGGTCATAAAAATTCGCAAAAACTAACAATAAGGCAGTGATTTTGATAATTATCATCTAGGTGGAAAAATGCCGCCAAATTAGCAATTTTTTAAAAAAAGTTAATAACTTTTGAAATATTTAATTTATTCGTCTGTTCTAAAGCCCAGATAATTCTTCACGGCAAGTGTTTAAAATCATCGCATTGCTTCAAGTGTAAGGCACTTAAACTATGGCTTTTTTATCTTCCTTGGCAACAGAGCTTCGAAAAACAGAATGTAATCTTTCCGTCATTTCCATCTTATCTGTAAAAAAAAATCGAGCGTTTCAACAGATGTTGGCGCCCATTTATAAATATCATCTATTTAATGTATAATTCACATTTGTATGATTTTCACTTATATTTAATTTTTAATAAATTCATTTATTTTTCCAGAAATCTACAAAATGAGCGCCAATGATAGAAAAAGATCTTCGAAAGCCAGCAATGACAGGCCAGTCTCCCCCATTTCTTTATCTGAGAGTGACAACGAATCGTTGCCAGAAATCGAATGCAAACTTTGCAACAAATCTTTTGATAGCTACAATGCCTATCAACAGCACATCAGAAGTAAGAAACATTACAGCCAAATGGCAGCAAAGAAGATGTCCGCCAAGGCAGCGGTTGATAAATTAGTGGAGGATCATTCTGAAAGTGATGGGGATGACAAATACACGGAACTTAACTGTGACGTATGCTCTAAGACATTTTCTGGATACAAACCTTATGCTAACCATCTTCATGGAAGTTCTCATGCAAAAAACCTCAAAAAGAAAGCTTTGAAAGAAAAAATGAAAGACGTTTCCGGAGTTGAAAGCGAAGAGGGTAGTGGCGACGATTGGATGCCTAAAACTGTCGCCAAATGCAAACTGTGTGAAAAGGAATTCACCAGTTTGCAATCTTTTCAGAAGCATCTATCGGGATCAATGCATAAGAAGAAACTCACAAAGGAAAAAATTCTTCAGTCTGTGAAAGATGAGCACAAAGGTTCAGATGTTGAAATGGATGATGATTTTTATAAGAAATGCGATGTCTGCGACAAGGAATTCAGCGGGCTTTTACCATATCAAATACATATGAAAAGCTTGGTGCACAAGAAAGTATTGAAAAGAATAGAAATGGCGGATAAAATCAAAGATATGTGCACCAAAGAATCTACTGACAAAAAGTTCATATGTAAAGAATGTGAACACGTGTTCCTTGATCCTTTCGCATTTCAATCACATCTGGACAACAATAGTCACAAGAAATATGAAGCTAAAAGCCAGATGACTGGAGTCGTCAATTCTTATCCAGAAATCGTGGCGTTAAAGACCGTCCAGAGCAATCCAGTCGATACCGACGATCAAGATGAGTACGAAATAGGAGATTATATATTGGTCTGTAAGTTGTGTCACAACAGCTTTAGTGGTCCTCAAAGCACGATTGATCACGTGAAAAGCAGAAAGCATTTAAAAACAAAGAAAGAAAGAGAAGCCATAAAAATATTGCGCGGGCAACAGAAAACGAATTCTTCCCAGGATGACAACAAGACTAAAAAAATGTCTGCTAATGGCATTCTGAAGGATTCATCTGCTAAAATGTTGAATGGAGCGACTAAAGATGCTGAAGATGATGACGATTTTGAACATGTTTAATAATAGCATCAGCAATTATATATTTAACTCTTCTTCTTCATTTCTAGCACTACTGCCTGTCACAAGTCAAGACTGACTCCATGAGCCTTCTCAATATAACTCAGTATATTTAACTCTAATTACTCACATATGTGACTAATTTTCTAAACATCAAGTTTCGATGCTTTCATTACCATATTGTGAAATGTCAATTTCTAGCTCAAACAATAATTTAAATCGTCTACTTAACCGATGTACCAACGCATGATCTGAAATAGAATGTTATGTTCCATACCTATATTCAGAACAACAAACAGGAGATTCATTGCTAGTCTAAATGTGGTAGGTTAATATATTTTAACGATTTTTATTGGAGTAGTAAATGTATAAAAGAATGTACTCAATGCATTAAGTGAGACTGTTTTAACACGTGTTATCGAGAGTATATTAATGTTTATTCACAATTTATTACTATCACTTATGTATGTGCCAACTTAAGCAAATGTGCTGAATTTTATTTCATCAGAACAAATATTTACTTAACCTACATTTTTTTTATTACAGGTAAAAATTTAAACTACATTTCATAAAGCTTAATAAAAAATCAAATATTATATAAAATTTAGTAAGCAATTCATTATTCGTTATTTTATTTATTCAAAATGAAAAGATAATTGACTAAGTATAATTAAGTTGTTACTGATAAAAATAAACCTTTTTTTGTTCTTAAACAATTTGCAACATGTTTTAGTGAATTACACATAGATTAAAACAAAAATAATGAAAATAATTCAATTGGTTTTAATTATTAAACTTTGTTACAATTTCTTTATAGATTCTAAAAATTTAAGATTATCGAAATTATGGAAAATTACAAATGAAAGTTAATATCTCTCTTTATATATATTTTTTAATTATTTGCATGCTTTAAGAATCCTAACTAGAACTAAAATCCTAATAAAATTTTACAAAAAAAAAAGCATCTACTAATTATTTTATTTGAAGAATTAAAATAAGTTTTAAAAAAAAAATGTGCAAAATTATCAGTGAATGCTGAAACATTTTCGATTCTTTTTACATTATGTGTTTTTTAAGCCACGCAAATACCAAGAACTAGTAGAAGTAATAAAACCAATTAAAATGATTTCAACCAGTTAATGAAATTTTAATTAGTTTAAGAATTCAAAATTTTAAAATTACAAATTATTTAAAATTATTAGAGAAAGTAAACTTCATTTTCTATATTTATCATAAATTTTAAATATTTTATTACAATTGTATTTAATATTATTTTTTTAAATTATAAATGAATTTAAAGATAGACTAATGTTATTTAAGGTGACAATAAGAGAATAAGATAAAGATGATTTTAAACTCTGAATTGTATTGTAGAACATGTAGTTACTTTTAGTTTTTTTTATTTGTTTTTGTCATAGTCTGTATCGTTAAATATATATATATTTTTAAAAAATATATGCTACTTAAAATACTTATTCTATTAATGAGACAGAAATAGCTTTTTTATTGTAAATGTTTTTTATGAACAAAAAAGAACCAAATATTTCTACTTAATACTTTCTATACTAAATATGGATTCGCTATATACAAACTCGCAAAACTTTTCAATTCTACGATTTTATTAAGATATCACAAATTTATAGTATAACAAAATATTTTTCATACTTTCATATGAAAAATATTTCTATCTGTAAGCGTTTTACTTAAGGATTATATATTGTAGAACATTCAGTTCTTTTTATCTTTTTAGTTTTTTTTTTTTATCGTTTATATTGAAACAATTATTTTTAAAAATATAAGCTACTTAAAGAATATATTCTATGAATGTAAGTGCCATGAATTGTTCGACTAAAATAGCGAACAAGTTTTTCCGTTCTTTTATGACAGGAAATATTTATTGCAAAGACGAATTTCTTTCTAATACTTTTTCTACTTTTTATAGCTGTTAATTATATTAATTGTATAATTTATGAATTAAAAAAAATATTTATTACTCTATTTATTTATAGATTAAAAACGTATAATTTATTTTAACTCTTAACACGTTTCTTTTTATATATACTTAGTTTTCTTTGTTTCTGTTTATTCATTTTCCCAATAATTGTATGTTAATTAACAAAATACTTGCTGTTTGATTTTCATTGGAAGCTATGTCAATTTTCCGAATACGTGTATACTTTTTGGAATTAAGGATAAATAAGAAGAAAAATACACAACGTATAAAATACCTTCTATGGAACTAATTATTGTTAAAAAATGTAGTTTTCTTTGTAATTACAGCAAAAGCTTGATGCAAGAGAAAATTCTACTTTGTTTTACTTTTTATTAACCCATTTTACCTTCAGTATCTCTGTACAGATAGTTTTTAATTACCCTTTGACACTCACGTGAATTTATTTTCTTTTAATATATTTTTAAGCTTCAATTTCTTGTAAATTGTACCAATATGAGAATATAGTAAGTTCTCGGCAAAGAATATAGCCTTTAATGTAATTGTAAGAATGTAGTCTTTTTCTCTATAAAAATTTCATATATAATTCTGTTCTTTTTTTTTTTTTTTTCTGAAATCGCTCTTACATGAATTTAGAATTTTACAATGTTTTGGCTTTAAAGAATAACATTCAAAAACTGTAAAAATAAATTATTTTTTATAAAAAAATTTTTTACAATTCTAAATACGGTTTTTCTATATTTATATATTTTTTTCTTCTCAATTTCATAGCATGAGATTAATATGCAAACTATTGCGTAGGTGAGACTGATGTATTGTGGGTGAATATGAGTTCAAAAAGAAAATTACATTTTATTAAATATGGTATAAGTTTAAATATGCTCACAAAATACTGAAATTGCATAACTGTTTTATTTTTTAGTTCCTTTAAAAAAATTCTTTTGCCTTTGTATTGATTTATACTTTCTATTTATTTTGTCTAATGTGATTTAAATGCACATTATATGTATAACTGTGCTTTGTTTAAAAATAAACTTTGAACATTTATATCTTTGGTTTCATTTAAGCAATCGTTATATTTTTTTCTTCCATACTTCATCAATATAGGTGATTTTTCTTGATTCATAGGTTAGTTCTAGAAAGGAAAAAAAAAATATTTACTAACAAATAATTACTGACAAGAATATTTAATAATTACTACTTTTATTTACTTAAATTTTGTTTAAAATTTAGTCACAATGTCGGTTTTTCTTAATACGCAGGTGAGTCTTAAAAGAACAGAAAATGGGGAAAAAATAAATTTGCTCAAATACGTGAACATAATAGTAAAGGTGTGTTCATAATTTTGTAATTGTGTTATTATATATTTACTGACAGAAAACGAGGAGTGGGAGAAAATAGTAGTGAGATATTATTAGATATAGAGTAATATTTCTTTTCCAGCTAACACTATTTGAACTTTTAAGTTCATGAGCGGAAATTCCACATAGAAGAACAGTATCGCGTAGTAATAGAAAATAAGGTTGGCTTTATGGTTAATGTCAGACAAACGTTATGAAAAATCTCTCCATACCTTGTGCAGAGATTATTCCTTATTATAATATTCTTATGAATAAAATAGGGATGGAAGATTAATTTTTAAAAGGAAAAGAATGAGCTATAAAATCAAAATCTGGGGAATTATAAACGTTGATGGCGATATTAAAAACATGAAAAATCGTTTGATTGCCAGGTGAAACTGACAGTGAAGAAGCATGGTATTAAAATTTATAATTGTACACTTTATGATAAAAATTTTATTACTGTTAGTACATAACCTTAACAAGATTTTAAGTTATTGAGGCCTTGTTATCTCTAAATGTTTTTTATTAGGGGAAGGAGAGAAAATAAAGATTGCTATCGATTGAAATGTGTATATTGTTTCCGATTTATTTTACTTGCTTAATCAATTACTTTTTTACACTTAAGAAAATAAAACCAATCCATAGTTGTCAGAACTATTGTACAGATGTTATTCATGTTTTTCTGTTTAAAAAATACATTTCTTAACTCATAATCCTTACAACTTAGAAAATATTAATTCTATTGATTTATTTTTATTTGAAATCGCTTAAAAAATTTACTTTTAAATGATTTTATCAAAATACATAAAGAATATAGTGCTTCCTTTTTGTCTTTACAAAATTGTACTTTTTATACGTAAAACCTTAAGAACTTCAAAACTATACTCACATCTACTTGGGATTGGTTTCATTCGATTCAGTGTAGAAAAATTACTTTGAGAACAATACCTTTGGATTTGTCAATATTTAAGTTCATCCCTCTTTTATCCTCTCATTCTTCCAGTATAACCCGTAAGGATGAAATACAAAGTGTCTAAAAATCATGTTCTCACAATGATAAACATTATTTTTTATGCATTCTTTTTCCACGATAGGCGATTATTAGTTATCCGGAAATCTTCAAGTTATATCCGCCAATCAAATTATGTTTGATGTTTTTCAACTCGTTTTCCTCACTTGTAATTTGTCAGATTATTATGACGTTTTTGTTCTTTCCTATGACAAATACCGTAAACCGGGGCGAGTCTACCCGTTTTAGTTTTACTTAATTTTCACTATTTTAAATTGCAAATAAAAATTTTTTTACCGACGGAGGACTTAGTTCAGACTCTAAGGAAAATGGCACTGTAGTAGTTTGATCCGTTTTTATTTATTTTGTGTCTTTTTAACCGACCTGTTCAAACGTCTTTTGAGAGATTTGTATTGAAAATCAGCAAACTTTTAGTTGGTGCTCCGTAAGTATATTATTATTATTACCTAAAATTAATGTAATCTTATTCTTAGATAAGTTTATCACTTAACCAAAGTGAAAATAGTAATAATAATAATATACTTACTCTATAAACCAAAGTAAATTCAGTCAGATTGAGTAATTCGTCGTCAATTAGCCTAAAGGCATATAAACCGATTGTAATAAGCCTATAAATATCTGACAGATTAGAAAATACTGAAGACCTTTCTAGTCTGTCTGGCGAATTGCAAAATACCTCCGATGTCTGCATTTATAAATAAAAAAAATAATAAAAAAACAGTCTAACAGTTATTTAAAAAAATCTGATTATCGGAATTATATTTGTGCAAATATATAAAATAAAAAAAATTTAGCTTTTTAAAACTGTTTTTATTCATATTCTAACATTTATCAATAATTTATTTTCTAACGATTATCGGAATTATATTTGTGCAAATATATATATAATCCAAATAAACTAGCCTGAAACTTTTTTTTATATACAAATTCTAACATTTATCAAAAATTTATTTTCTAAATTAAAGAAACTTCAATGATGAATAACCATTTCTCTCAGAACTGAATTACTAAAAATTTAAAAAAAAAAATTGTTTGATAGTGACCAGTCAGTTTCTATCTCTATTTTACAACTATAAATTATTGAAATTCGGAAATATAATATAATTTGACCTAAATTAATGCATATTATTGAAAAAATATGAAAAGTATATTTAATAAAAAATTCTGCGTAAAACCCCATTTTTGTTTTGTAATATAAATACGTATATCACAATTGTTATCTTGTTTTAAGTTAAAAAAATTTTTTCCAAACGTTATTTGAGGCTTAGACATTTTTTAATACGCTTCATTCTCCAGTCATAACTATAAGCAGTTAACCTGCTTTTGTAGTTAAAATATCTAGAAATGCCAACTGTCATATTTAAGTCATAAAAGATACAAGGAATTTAATTCATGTCTTTATTATTCTCTATACCAAACAAAAACACTTTTTTCCTTTAAATACATAACTTTCAACATAAGAAATAAGTATAAAAATATGAATTTTTTAAGTCATACAAACCAAATTTTTGAGACACAATTTTGTGAAATAAAATATTGACACACTTAGAATTAATTCGTAAAATGTGTTCCTAAAAAACTCTGCATATAACTCAACACTCACAAACAGTCATTTAACAAATTTGTTTTTTTTTTTTTTCAAATAATGCATATTATACAGGTATTTATAACAGCTGGCTTTCTTCAAAGACATGCAGGGATCCATCAATCTGAAGCTAGGTGGGCTTCATAACTCAACAAGTGATAAACTTCAGTTCTTAAGACATGATTTTCTGTGCATGGTTCAGATTGACGAAAAAGAAATAAAGTTTATATATATATACATATATATTAAGCATAAGTAAATATGTACATTTAAATAATTTTATAAGTGGTGATTGCTTTGTTTGACAAAGAACTTTAATAGTGTAGCTTTGTAAACTTTTTTCAATGATGTTTCAAGTTTAAATGTTAATAGATAGTCTTTTCCTAGACTTTTTTAAAATATGGAAAATTGCAATATTTGACAGAACATTTAACAATAACTACAAGGAATAATAGTTGCTGCGATATACTATATCTCAAAGCAATTAGAATTTTCTTTTGAAACTATAAATATTACTCAAATTTCTTAAGCTATTTTTAATGTTTTTTTAAAATCGATTTTGGATTAAAAACAAAATCATTTTTGAGTCTGATTCTGAGATAGCAAAATTTGAACGAAATTGGTCAAATAGTTCTCGATAAATCAAATTTTAAAAATACAAGTTTATAAAAATCTCAGAAACTATTCAAGCAAATTTTGGATTTTGTCCTTATAAATTATTAACTTTAAAAAAGGATAAAAAAAAAAATGCACACCTTCCAATTCAAAATATTTTCGACTATTATTAAAAAAATGAAAAATTATTTTTTATGTTGAATTACTTTTGGATAAATACATTATAAAATTTTGTGCAAAAACTTGCTTCATTTTAAAAAGATTTGGTAAAATACACGAAAATAAAAAGTAACAGTAAGGGGTGTAAATTTTTGAACTCTTCCCTAACCGAAGGACAAAGGCTACACCTCCATACTTTGAAGTTTAAAAATTCGAATCGTAGATTTAAAAAAAAACAAAAAGAGTACAAGTTTATTCCAGGGTTAGTAGATTTTTGTGTCTGATTTTGTAATTTAAAATAGTGTCTATAATATTGAAGTTTAGCAATTAATTAGCATTTTTAGGGTAAAATCCTTGAACTATTAAGATGGAGTCCTAGTTAGTGCATAAAAATCCTAAAATTAGATCTAATATTATTTAAATAGTTCACTTTTTTATTTCATTTACTTATTTTTACACACTATCTATAAATTATACTTTAATATAATTTTCAATAAAAAAATTCGCAATTTAGAAGTGTTAATCTTTATAACTTGATAACTTTAAAATAAAAACAAGAAAAATCTAGATTTGTACTGCCAAGGAATATCCTCATACAGGCAACTAGAAAAAATGCTGCAGTGATAAGCTGATCAGCTTCATAAAAAATTATGAGCTAAAAAGAAATATGAAATGAAATTTTGTAATCAACTTTTCTGTCATCAGTTGAAAAATTAATAGCTTTTAAAAATTTCTTGCAATTTAAGAGGTTTCTGATTTTATTAGTAGAGGTAATTTATTTTACAATTTAGGTCCTAAATACAAAAAGTTTTTATTCAGAATTTCTTTGAGCAAAAAGAAATAGATACACTATCGGCTGTTCAGGCAAACAAACTGGTTTTGCTGTTATCAGCTTCACCTCTGTTTCAGTTTATCAGAATTCAATATCGTTTATATGTTTCTAATTGGCATAAACATCAATTTGTGACTAAATTAATATAAACTTTTTTTTTAAGTTCATATTTAACAATCATTCTAAAAAAGAATATTGAGGGCGTTCATTACAGAACACCTTTATTATATATACATACATACCAACTTAAAAACATGTGCTAACAAAAATAAGCTATTTTCCAAAGTGCATTCATAAGTTATATAACTTTTTATTAAAATAAGTAATTAAAAAAAAAAGAGCGATAAATGCTTATGGTCTAAAAATTCCTTTTTTTGTGTATACTGTTGTATAATTTCTCCTCAAGTAAACCAAAATATTTTATGGACAACACCTTAGTGACTCAAGAAACATGAATGAAACATCATTACAAAAATTAACATAAAAATGAAACAAAATCCCAGTTGGTGATATAATAAAAATTAGCTGATAATCAGGTAAGGGAGCAAAATAAAACTTATTTTTTCCACACTAAGGGTGCTTTAAGATGTTATCCAGCTTCCCATTAGTTGCGTTTAGATTTTGATAGCATGTTTTTTTTTTCTTTTTTTTTCTGGCATAAATATTAATATATAATCCAGAACTAGTAATCAGGCTTTTTTTTTTTTTTTTTTTTCAATTTAATATTTAACAAAAATTCTAAAAATGAATATTAAGGGAATTCATTTTGGGACACAGAATCTTCTTATGATCACAAAATCTTCCTTATATAAAGGTTATATACTCATATAAATGCTTTTTATTTTGTATCACAATCTTCTAAGACTAAGTTTCATCATAAGTAAAAATTCTTTTACTCTCAAATTTTACAAATTAAACATGAAAGTAAAACAGGAAAATGTAAACTTAGTTAATATCCCAATTACTATTGATATATTTCTATCTTAGCTTGAACTCAGTTTAGACATTTTAAGTTCAAACATAAAATCATAAATATAAATAAATATTTTTCAACCACATTGCATTTTATACATATCACATTGAAAACATTACAAAACTTAACTGAAATATCACAAATTAACTGACTTGGACTTGATATACAAAACTTAACTGTCTTGGATAAAAAACAACACAAATATAATTTTTTTTTTTTCGATAATGCGAATGACAACCATTTTATCCAATCTAAACCTTCTGATCATAAGTAATTTCAAATGATGAATAAATGTAATTCAATCGACGACAAGATAATTGATGCAAGAATAAGGCACAAAAGTAAAATCAACCTTTTTTAACTTTGCAGTGATGGAGAAATCAAAGCCGAAACTTTTCCAGGGTGCGTAGCCAAATTATTCAACAAAAAATATGCACCTTTTAAGCACTTTTCAAGTGCTCAAAAAATATTTTTAAGCACTTTAATAACTAGGCAGGGTTAGAAAGTTTTAGACAATTGACTGTTTTATCTTGTTTTAACCGTTATGTAAAAAAAAAAAATAATAATAATAATAATAATAAAAAAACTTTGGCATTGTTTTTGAAAATTGTCAAAAATCATAAAATTTTGAATCAAGTGAAACGAATGTCGTTTTCCTACGCTACGGACTGACAATGCGCCGAAATAGATTGGGGTTGGATTAATTGTGAATACGTTGAATAAGACAATGTGTACTGTGTCTTTTTGCATAATTCGAAACAAAAATAAACATAGTAAGGGAAAAATCTCCTTTTGAAAAATAGAAAATTAAGCACTTTTTAAAACCCAATGAAAAAAAGCACCTTTAAGGGCTTTCAAAAAACGAAAATAAGCATCCTTAAGTACTTTTTAAAAACGCTACGCATGCTTTCATATTTATTTTATATCGCTATATAGCTGCTTCAAATACTGCAAGAATTGAGCACAAATGTGAAATCCGTTCTCTCCTATGTAGCAAATCATGTACTGGAAAATTAAGTAAACCTTTTTTCTTTTTATATTTCATTTGACTCTTACCAACCATTTATTAATTTGGACTCATTATTATTATTTTTTTTTCCTTCTAACTTGAACATTAATTTGCAATTTAGCTTGTGCTGGATTGATCATATTTGCAGTTAAATGACACAAAAGCTAGTTATGCGGAGAAAAAATGTAAGATACAGTAATAGAAATTAATGTCTGAAGTAAAAACAAATATTAAAAAAAAAGTTTCTAACATGCATGCAAAGAAAAAAGTAAAAGTCACTAAGGAACTGTTCTACACTAAACTCCTAGATAACAATAACTTTTTATGTTGTTTATGAGTATTAGTATATATTAAGGTAAGTAGAATTAATAATTATAAAACATTAAATAAAATAATATAAAAATAGTTAATGCTAATATAGGCATTTTTAACCCAAAGTTTATAATAACCTTTTTTCTTTGTAAAGTTTACTAATTTATTAAACATCTGAAACAGAAGAAGAGTTTCCATGCAACTTTTACTGTATTCCTTTGAAAAATATTACAAAAACTTCAAAAGAAAATTTATAACTGTAAGCTTTCACACTACATAGACTAAGTTTAATTTGAAAAATCTATAACACAAGAAAAAGTTCTATTTAATTTAAGAGCTGAGTAGATGCTGGATAAAGGTTTTAACTGTATTTGAAATGAACTTGAGTAAACTAGCTCTAAAGTTTATAATATAACAATAGGAATATATTAAATCTTTCTTTTATTTGTCTGTTTAAGCTGTTCGAATTCAATAGCATTTTAATTTGCTGCCAAGAGGGGTCTTTTAAGGAAATTCGTCAACTGTTCGTTGAAAAATACTAGGGGCCTTTTTTCACACCTAAAATACTCAAAGATAGGCGCTTAGTATCTTCAATCACTCAGCTTTTAAAAACTTGAAGATTTGATAAAATAAAGTAATTTTGTTTAGTTAAATAAGACTAAACTGAAATTTCCCACCTCCAAAAAATCCCAATTTTTCACTTAAATCCATCTTTTACAAAGCTCTTCAATTATGATCTTAAATTGACAATTAAGAATAGAATTCTTAAAAAAAATCATAACATAAACTGGTATTTATTACTCCTCCATTTCCTCGTTTTCCTCCTCTTCCTCTTTAATATCAACCATATCCAAATCCTTAACTTCAATTTGTGTCTCGGAATTCTTGTTAAAATCTATTTTTTCACCAACAGCGAAAAAGGTAAGGTTGATGGTAGATGGAGTGCTGGTTTTGACGTCCCAGTCTTCACCGTAAAGTGATTTTTTTACTTCTTCCCCCAAATCTCCAGTTACAGTATTTTCACATCTACTTCTTCCATCCACTTTTGAAGGCGACATAACCTGTTCCAAAGCTTGGGCAGAGCTACCAAGTGATGAAGCCTGTCCCGATAACAAATTTCGCAGCTCATTTTGTTTCAAAAGAGCTTCTTTCTTTATCATTTTCTTACTGTGCCCTTTGCTTTTCATGTGCCCTCGATAAGGATCTAAACCGGAACATCGTATGTCACATAATTCGCAATACCACGCTAGAGAAGGAACAATGCAGTTAGTTTTTTTGGACAGTTCAACATCAGATGCGTTATCAACAGAATCACTGTTACAATTTTCTTTTGAGTTTTCATTAAACTTGTAAGATGAAGCCAGGACTTTCTTCTTGTGGCGATCGCTACGCATGTGATCTTGATATGGCATCGGACCAGAAAAAGTAACACGACATGTTTCACAAGATAAAGCACAGAAAGTTGCCAATGGTACATTTACTGGAATTTCAACAGCAGGTATTAAACCACATTTCCTTTTATGTTCAAAGCTATCTATATGTTGCTGATATGACTCAGGACCAGGAAATTTTTTATCACATTTTTCACATCTTGGTTCCCAAGATGCGATTGCTTTGAAATCATTATTCATCAATAAATCTGTTGGGCTTCTCAGGTTAGAAGTCGAGTCACACCCTTCAACATTAGCATTGGTGTCTTTTTCTCTAAGAATCATAAGAGCATGATCTGTGCTTCCTGTGTGTTTAATAAACTCAGAAAGAGTTTGAAAATTTATAGCACACGATGTACAGGGAAAAGTATTTGTATTTACATGTTGAATCTCAGAAAATGAAGCAGTAGCAGCGACAGATTCAGTGGACATTGAACTATTATGCAACAACACTTTTTTCCTGTGCTTATCACTGGCCACATGTTGCTTATAGCATTCAATTCCAGTAAAAGATTTTTTACAAATTTCGCAATTCATTTTTTAGCAGATTTCTGAAAAACAAGTTAATAAAAAATATTAAAATGTAACCAAACATTTAAATTTTTTATAAATTTTTTTGTAACAATAAAAAAGAAATCATTGTAAGTAACTGAAGTTTAAACATTTATAAAGTGTAAATTGAATTTAGAACACAAAGGATGAATTTACGAGATTAGTAAAAGTTTGCATTAAGTTCGTATTTCTGCATATCATCTATTAATCTATTTTTAAAAACAATTTTTTTATAATATTTTGTTTAAGATGAAAAAATTTTAAGAGTTTTAAAAAACACAAAATTTGGTGCAGTTTTCCTGTAACATGAGTTTTTGTACTACATGATCATGTTACACCAGGATTCACCAATATAGGCCCAGTCCCAAAAAACCTTTTCTCTAAGATGGGTTTTTTTCAAAATTTACCATATTAGTTCAAAAGGTTTAATTATAAAAGCAAAGCAATAATATATCATTGTCATTTAACCAAAAAGATTTCCTAACAATTAAAGATAATTTAACTTTATAAATTGAAATGCTTTCAACTTGTTTTGAGAGTATACTGATATGCCTGAAGTACCTGATATTATAAAGGGTATTGGGGCTCATAAAATCTTAAGAAAATTTCTACTTAAATGAAATTATTATGTTTTTATTAATTAAATTAAGTGTTTAACTTCAGATCATTAGAACCAATAACAATAAATTTATCAAATTTGGAATTTGATACATTTTTGAAATTTTATCCTTTTAGCAAATAATCAAACAAATAATGTAAAAATTGAATTGTTCTTGGTTAAGTTAAAGTAATTGTTTGATTGGAAATGTATAGAATTGCATTTCACAATAAGAAATGTTGTATATGTTTCTCTAGATATTTAAAAAAGAATTAAAAAGACAGTTGTATTTAACCTGTAAAAAAATCATGTAAAAACTATTTCAAAATAACAATGAAAAATTGAACAAGTTAAAAATTATTAACTTCCTGAAAATAACTTTTTTATTTAGTATTTATGCATTAAGTTTTTACAGTCCAATGTTGCAATTTCAAAATTGTAAATTCACAGTGAAACTTCTCAGAAACTCTCTCTTCCACAGTAAAATGGTGTTAATGGTTGATCACTCTATTGACTTCAAAATGTTATTGAAGTTACAAGATATTTTGCAAGAATTATACTTAAGTGTCAATTTCTTGATATGTAAATGCCACTTGTGTTGGTGTCATGATAACCTGATAAATGAATAAAATTTAGTAAAAGTTATCTTTACTGATATAATTACGGAGGTGTAAAAATTTGTTTACCTATTATGAATTATTTTAAATAAATAAACAATTATGTTTTTTGCTAATTTTGTTATGAATTTAATTTTATGTCATAAAAAGTTTGGTTTGAAATGCTTAGTTTTTTCTAAGTAAATAAACAGTTATGTTTTTTGTTTATTTTGTTATGCATTTAATTATATATCATAAAAAGTATAGTTAGCTTTAAAAAGAGAAAAGTTTGTTTGTTTGAGATGCTTTAGGTTATTCATAAAAAACTTTTTTTTTCAAATTTAACTTTCAGCTATAAAAACAAATCATTGATAGCATGGTATTTACTGCATGGTATTAATGAATGCAACATGAGGTTGTTGATCTCCATCCTCAAAAAGAGCTCTTTAAATATGAGCCACTCACAAAAATTTTGAATACATTTAAATCTACTTATTTTGTTTATATTTTTCATGTTTCCTCAGTTAGTGTGGAGGTTTACCCAGGTTTTACCGGAGGTTTTGATGTTCTCGAAAAGGTTTTCTTCAACACAAAGTCTAGGGAAAAAATTCTGTTCCTCACAAAAGTAGTCGTAAATAGATGAGGTAGCTACAAAGAGACTGTCTTTCCAAGAGATTTCATTGTATTAAGATATATAAAGCAAAGAGAGATGCTTATAATAAATAATTAACATTATTTGAAAATCTTATTTTGCTGTAATTTTGCAAATTTCCAAATTTTTAAAAGATACCTTTACAAAATAAAAAATTTAACTTCCAAATCATATGATGATATTAAAGCATAACAGAAGTGAGTTTTTTTATTATGATTAGTTTTTATTTTATCATTATAATTAAAATAGCAATAGCAGCAAGTAAAATTATTGAACTAACTGCTAAAATACAAGTGTTTCCGTTATCTATTTAAACTTTAAAATGAAAAAATATAACTAAAAATGTTTTCACGTTTGTAGTAAATGAAATTATTGATAGTTTATTATTGGAGGAGGCACTTGTGATGCCATATCTGGTTGAACCAGAATATGTTTCTTTTTACCACTAAATCCTTCAGCAAAGCATCGGAATTCTGTCACCTCTATTGCGGCTGCCCTTAAAGCAATGGACGAATTTTACTAATTTATTATCTTACTATATCAATTAATCAATGTTACAGGATTTAAACAAATCATAAATTAGCACCCAATTTCAATATTCTTTAAAAATTATCAGTCAGCATATTATTCAGTATGTTAAAAAATTATGTAAATAAAGCTCTTTTTTAAAGAGAAAAAATTGCAGCATAATATGCATTCTAAATAGGGTTTCGAATTTTAAACAGATGTACAATTAAAATTAATTCATTATTGAAAGAAGTTTTTATTCCATTTCTCAAGGCCAAGCAATGACCCCTGGAAAAAATTTTACTCAATGGACCCTCCATATTTTATATTGGGAATCAGGGCACCAGTCGATTCAACTAAAATTTTATGTTAAAGTTCAAGTCCTCCTGATTAAAAAAAATCTCATGGAGTTAAAAACTGACTGATTTTGAGATACAGATTTTTGAAAATTGACCATGTATGTACAATGCAAAGAAATGATTCTTAAAACCTACATGACACGGAAGTTTAACACTCTGAATCATCTCAAAATCTATTCATTTTTTTGGCATTGAGCCCCATGAGGACTTTTGATCAAAAGGATTTCAATTACTAAAAAATTAAAATTTTAACCACATCGACAGGGAACCACCGATTCTCATATAAAATGTGTAGAGTCCTATGTTCTGTTATGCACCAGTGTTTTCACTACAGCGCGAGAATCTCGCATATTTGTTTCTTTCCTCGCATTAAAAAATTATTAACGCAAGAAGTTCGTGCACCCTATTAATGAATTTCAAAATGCATGAATCTCGCGAATTTTGGAAAAAATTTCGTCTTCCACATTTCTAATGAAATCCGCTTCGTTTTTCTTCTTTGATCTTTCATTATTTTCAATATCGGTCCTTGTTATCTAGCTTCTCTATTTACCAGTATTGTTCAGAACCAGAACACTCCCCTCAAACCCCTTTGAGAACACATTTTTCTGCAACCACGTGTTCACTGTAGGTAAGGTTTCTTCATGTAAAACGTTTAAATTTTTTGTGCTTGAATGTAAGATGGACAAATACATTGTTAAGAAAAACGTAGAAACGGTAAAAACGAAACAAATACGGATACTTAATGGATATGGATAAAATACTAGCATGAAGTATGAACTTGGAAATAACTTCAATGTACTTTGCAATTTTATAGCAGAAATAATTTAAAAGCCTACGCTGGCTGATGTAGAGGATAGGAAAGTGTGTGCACAATGCTACAAATTTAATTAGTGTTTTCAAATAATTCAGCATCTCTTGCAAGGTAATTTATTACCCAAAACCGGATTAAGACAAAATATCGTAACAGATTGACTGATGAGCATTTGAGCAACCTAATGAGAATAGCCGATGAAAAAGTAGATATAGAACATTTTCCATATGATGATGCAGCAAAAATATTTAATGCTTTAAAAATTAGAAGATGTTTAAAATGTTTTATAATTAAAGAAATATTTTTTTCCAAGTCTATTCGTGTTTTTTTTTTTTTTTTTTTTTTTTTTTAAATTTTTAGAAATCTCATGGAATTATTTAAAATCTCACCCTGTTTTTGAGAAAGGGTGAGAAATTCTCACCCATTTTTTTTCTGTAATGAAAACACTGAGCACAACTTTCCTATAAAGTAAAACGGAAGAAATTTATTTTGTTCAGGTGAAATCTACACCTGAAAGTTCTGAAAAAGTCAGAAGGTTAAAGATGGTTGGGAGTTTTACATATAAACTGCAAGCGTGTAGTAGTCAGGACATTACTTGGGTAACTAACTGGACAATAACCCACAACTGCCTAATTTCTATATATTATCACTAAATAACTTAATCTTGATTTTGTACAACATGCATAGCCAAATCGTTCAACAAAAACTAAACACTTTTTAACCACTCAAAAAATATTTTTAACAACTTTTTGTGTTAAAGAAAATTAATTACAATATTGATTACAATATACACACTAATAAAATTTCTTTCTTCCTATTATAAAAAATTCATATATATGTGCACAAACAAAAGGCAAAAGCTTAACATGATCATAATAAAAGAAAAAAATAACTAGTTTCTGACAAAGAACTCTTTTCTTGATATATTAACCACCATAAAAACAATTTATGCAGAAATTCAAATAAATTCAATATTGAGTCCTCCATTCTATTATTTAAGTTAATAATTACTTTATTTGATTATGTAAAAAAGAATAATATATATTTAAAATAATAATTAGTTAGACTATAATTTAAAAAAAAAGTTATCAGATGTATTTTTTAGATTTAAATAAAAGCTATTTATAAAAGTATATTCAACAAAACATTAACAAGATTAATATTAATGATGATACCTAATTTATAATGATACATAAAGAATTAACTAAGAAAGAACAAACTAAGAAAATGTGATAAATTTATAAGACTAATGTAAATTAGTGAATGTCTGTTATTAAATTTTTATTAAAATTTGTAATTTGTTCAGCATTTCCTTAATGAAACGATTAAAAAATTTTTTTAATAATTTTGAAATGTAAACACAATAAGTATTGAAGGTATACATTTTTGTCAGAAGTAAATTATTATATGGTCTCTACATTCAGAATATTCAACAAATCTGAGATAATTGAATATTTTATTTAATTTTTTTTTAAAGTATATCAATAAGAGATGAATTTAATTTTTTTTGCAATGAAAAATCTGAATTAACGTAAAATTTTTTTACTGCATTTGTTTAATGTTAAAATATTGAAAAGCATATCACATCATACTAAGTTTAAAAAATTTATGCAATTAGTGGATGGTTCCTCAGTTAAAAATCTTAACATTAAAAATCTCAATTAATTCTTTACTTAATTAAATTTAAGGAATAAAAGGGAGAGGAAAATTTTGAGGGAATGAAGCTTTGTGATAGTTGACTGCTCTGGACCCACATGAAAATACGTAATTAGTGAATGATCTCCAAGTTAAGTTCAATGATCATGGTACTGATCTATAAATAAAACAGCTCAAGAAGGCAATTGTTTTGCCACTGAGGAAGAGGATGGCCCTTCACCAGCAATGAAATCAACAAGAGAATTAAAATTTTGTTTGCTATTAGGTAAAATAAAATTCTCAATGGTTAGTTTGTCTGCATGATCAATAAAATTCCAATAGATTTTCAGTTTGATTTCAAAGGGAAAAAAAAAAGAAGTTTGAAATTGAGAATCTCTTACGAAAAGGCAGCAGAGTTGCACATAAGAGTACAAGAATCCTATGTACTGAATCCAGCTCATTGTAAGTGCAAGCGGACCTGCAAGCATTTCATCAATTGGACCATCCATACGATAGTATGCCCAAGATGGATTGGGGTTATATGAATTATGAAAATATTTAAAGGAATGATGTGAAAACGACACACTTTTTTGCATAATTTGTGGCAAAAAACAAAAAAGTAAAGAAGGAAAAAATCTCATTCAGGAAAAGAAGAAATTATGCACTTTCTAAAAACATCCAACGAAAAAAGCACCTATAAGGAATTTTAAGATCTAAAATAAGCATTTTCAAATACTTTTAAAAAATGCTACATACACTGTTTTACTTAACAAAATTTTTACCGAATAGAATATTAGCAAACAAAAAATTTGATTCACAAATATTAAATGAAATACATTTTTGGTACTCATTAAAATGTAAAATAAAAAACATAAATCTCAAGTGTCATGACAATTTCATTAAGCAAAAAATTTAAAACATCAGAAAGTCCCTCTCTATAATTTCCTTTAATTGAAATATTTAAGCATAACACAAATTTTTCCTGCTTTTCAGACAAACGGTGGCATTCAACTTTCTGGCTTTCAACTGAACTTTCTTGACAAAATATAGGTTCTATATTCCAAGCTTTATTATCTTAGCAAAAAAAGGTACAAGATGAAGCAGGTACAATCTATAATAAATATCCTAATATTAAATGGGATTATTTTTGTCTAATCTTTAAAAATAGACATTACACTACAAAAATTTATTTTTAACTGAATAATTTATTTCCATGTTTATGTCTAAATATTGATCAAAACAAGTCATATTCATTTTAAAATTTGATATATCCGTTGATGTATTGAATTCTGAATGGTTTACCATCCAAATATATTGTAAGTCCTAATAAGTGTAATATATAAGCATATTGTACAAAATTTGTTTTATATATAACTAATGTACTATAACTTAGCAATATGTTTTAATAACTATGAACTTCATCTTTTATTCATGTCCATTTATATTAAATTTTGTTAGCAAAAATCAGATTAATGAAATATATTTTACTTCATATAATTTGATATAAAATGTTACAAAATTAATTGTGTTACAATTTATTAATATAAATTGATAATTTCAAAGAACAATTTGGTTTGAGAGTTGCAAAGAAAATTATTAGAAAATAATAGCATTTAAAAAACTAAACTTAATGGGGTTTTTTTTCCTTCTCAGATTCACGAAATGTATTTCAACCTAAGTATTTAAAGCAAAATGAGTATCTCAGAATAAATTGCTCATAAGAGAAATGCAAACCTTAAACATCACACAGAAAAAATTCTTTAAAATATAATGTATGAAAGTGCTTTTCCTTTGAAAAGGACTGTAAAGTGAATATATGGATCGAAATGAAGAAGATAATGACCCCTTTTTAAATAAATAGAATCAGAAATTGCGACAGTATGTAAAACTCTTAAAAAAACCTGTACGGTATTTATCCCAAAATCGTTTACATATGGAACTCCAATCCCAAAACATGACTACGTGAAATGAACATTTTCGAAATGAACATATCTTTAAAGATTTTTAAAAATTATTTATCCATACAATTTCTGACCTAGTTACGTGGATTTGAAAAGAACTCTTTTTTAATAAATTTGTAAATATTTTATTTTCTCTGCCCTATAGTTGCTTCTTTCACGTTTTTTTTTTTTTTTTTTTTTGTTTGCTTTATAAAAAAAAACTTTTTAACTGGGTATAATTTACATAAGATCTCGGTAAATTTTTTTTTAACAAAAAGATAATGACGTACTTTATTTGAAAAGTCACTGTACTGCGGATAAATTACATAGGATCTCGGGGAATTTTACCAACATTAAGATATTGACGTCATTTGTTTTAAATTAACTAAAAGTATTGAAATTAAAAATTGCGGTTATTCATTTAAATAAATAATTTACAAGCAACAAGTATACATACACCAGTTTTCTTGAATAGAAATCCTATAAGTCCAATTTTACATTCATTTGATCACTTCCCAGAAGAAGCAACTTTCCAAATAAAAACGACAACTAAAAAAATAAACAAGAACATGCGTAAATACGCGAATGACATGCATAATACAAACCGAAACTTTTGAGGGAATTTTCCCTTAAAACGACGATAAATATTATTTACGATTTTATATCGATATATTTTTTTTAAAACACTTTTTTCCAGATGATTAAAGAAATATATAAAAAGTCAACACTAATAGCTTGCTGATTAATTTCCTTCTGACTAAAAGGAAGAAAAATTTTTCGTTCTAAATAAAAGAAATAATAATTAAATTTTAATAATAATGCAATTTTGATTGTAACCGTTAATATTAAGCGGTTCTTTCAAAAGCTCTTTTGATAATCTGTAATGTTTATGTTTGTTTTTATAGATATCAAATCTATCATATCAAGATATCGTTATTTGTAGCATTATTTAGCTCTTTTATTCTACCAATTAATGCTAATTAATTCATTTAAACGGGATACTTCGAAATTCAATTTATTCTCCAGAATAAAAGGTTGTAAGTAGATATTTTAGCGAAACTCAAATTCATGTAGTTTTTAAAGAAATTTAGTTATGCCTGTAGTTATTAAAAAAAGTTACATAAATTATAGTTTATATATATATAGCACAATAAAGACATAAAGAAAAATAAATTATTTAAATATATTAATTTTAGTATATTAGACTTGGCTATTATTGCCAAGATTTGGAATCAAGGAAGCATAATAAATAAGCATTAGAAAAAGTGAAAGAAAAGTATATCAAGTGATAGTTAACAGTTTTTAAAATTGTACTGTTAAATGTTATACTTACACATATTATTTTACAAAGACTATAAGTATTTTATTGTTTTGTGTTGAATACAATTTAAATAAAATTTTTAAATTATATTAAGTTTCAGTAATTATTTTAAACAGGTCAAAGAAGTCACTAATTAATTCTTCACCATTGTACTTTTCAATATTACAATTTTTGTAGAAGTGGCTAGTTGTTGTTTCTCATATAAAAATTCTGTTAAATATGGGATTTATTTTTTTATTTAATTGTTTCTTTTAAAGAATTTCACATTAAATATAAAATATTGACAGTATGAGTTTTTTTTTCTTGTCAATTATATGTCATTAACTGTGTTTATACAAAACAATATAGTGATTTAACATGAAAAAATTACTGGAATGAAAGTTAGTGAGGATTAAGTTTAATCATTGTTTTACTTGTATAAGAGTTTAAAGTTTTGAAAATTATTCATTAGTTAGAAGAATGTGGTATACATGCCTCTTTTAATATTTTTTAAAGGCCTCTTTTAATATATCAGACAAATTAAAAGAATTTTCATTGATTTGAATTCAATTAAAAAAGCTTTTATAAAAAATTAATTTCAAAAAGTTTTTTTTTCATATGCTTTTGCTTATTCATGAAACTTTAAGTAGGTAATTACTGTTGTAACTAATGTTTAACTTTTTTCTCTTCCAGATGCATCCAGAACCAGAATTATGCTCTATGAAAGTTTTATTAAAGCAAGTTTATGGTATCCATACATCTAAAATAAAATGTGAGTGTCATTTTTATTACAATTTTGTACTAGATATTTTACTTAAGTAGTCTTTTTTTTTTTTTTTTTTTAAATAATTTTTTAGATAGTTTATTTACTTCTTTTAGATTTGGGAAAAAGTTTTAATGTAAAAAAGGGAAACTAAAATACATTGCTTATTTTAGGTCAATTTAACAAAATTTGTTGTTTGATTGGTCTTTTTCATAATGCTGTCAAATCTTGCTGCAATTTTGATAGATTATGTTATTTCATTACGCTGATAAAATTTATACATTTTGTGCATTATTTGAAATACTTCAGAAAATGCATTATGACAATTATTGATGTTTGAGGGCACTTTTTTTTCATCTCATTTTTAATATTTTTTTTCTTTTAAATTAATTTGTTGAATTACATCTGCTTTATTCTTTGAGCAATATGTGATTTAAAAATCTATTCTAGCTGTACTCAAAAATAACGATTTTTTAAATTTTTTTTCTAAGCAATTTTACTTTGTCTTTATTCTTTATAGTGTAAACTATAGTTTTAGAACAGAAAAGCAAAATCATTTTTGGGTCGATAGCCACAAGATCAACAAAATGCAGAGTCTGGACCAGTATTACCACAATGCTGCAATTATAAATATGCAAAGAATATCTAGATTCTCAGATTGAAAGTAATTAATAAGTTTCAAGTATAATTATTCTTTTGCATCTGTGGGGATAATAAAATTAATTAATGTGAATAAATTTAAACAATTATATTTATTACATTAGGAAAGCAAATTATGGCACATGTATAGAGTTATTTGGATATAACAAAAAAGATACATTCATCCTAAAAGTTAGCTTTTACTATTGGCGATCGCAACACTCGAATACGCCATCTGGGGAGAGACCGGTTTCATGCCTTTAGCCCTTCTCCCTTCCCTCTCCTCCTCTTTTCAGTTGTATAGGAATGTACTACGATATATCCCCTTTTCTTAATATTTTTCCTCTTTATTTAATGAAAATATTTTTTAAAATTTCCGTGATACTTTTCTTTAAAACTATGTTTAATGTAGTTTTCAGTTCCATATAGTTTTCCAACTTTAAAGATTTCAATCTATATAAAAAATCAAGAGAGAAACTAACGTACTTCCTTCCTCTATGACTTTCCACACGCTAATGGGTAAAGCATGTGAAGTGTTGCCATAGGTAGAGAGTTCTGCTCTACGCCACCTGCAGCCCATTTCGATCGCCAATTATTAAATAATTACATTTAACAGCAAAATTTGAACCCATTTCATAAAACTTTCATAATAAAACTGAAATAGTCACATTCTGATACTTTGAAAAAAAGTTTTAAATTAGATTAGTAGCTTTGTGTTTCTCTTTTTCTTTTATATTTTTATTAATATTTTGGACATTTCAGGGGCCAAGTTAAAAGACTTTGGGGCCACTTTTGGTCTGCAGGCCATAGGTTGCTTCCTTGTTCTAGAATAATTTATTTTCTTATAGATGATTTTATATGTTGAGCTGGGTAAATCCCAACAATTGTTTCTAAATCGATTTTGTTTGTTCACAATAAATAGATAGAGCAAAATTTAAACGTTTTTAATAATTTTTTGTTGTTGTGTGATTTCACTCGAAATCAACTTATAGTTAAAATTTCAAGTTATGTATTTATTTTATTTTGGATCGTGGATAAAACTAATAAAAATGTATGTAAATACTAATTCTCAGTTATCTTAAATTTTTTTTTTCTTTTAACATGCATTTTTAAAAAGTTTAATTTTTTGCAGTTTTTAAATAGCTATTACTATAAAACTAATTGACCTGGAGTGCTAGATTTTATGCACATTTAACTGAATTTTATAAAATTAATAACATGAACGCATGATTAAACTAAAAAACTAAACTCAGCGGCGAGACAGCCCATAGAGGGCCAAAGCCTACTGTGCCCATCTCAGTTTTCTTGGGCTCTGGGGTGCAGGAGCAGAAGTTCCGGTTAAGTGGTCAGCCAAACGCGATACCCCCAGTGTTTAGTTCCCAAGTATGCTTGGTACTCATTTATCGACCCACTGAAGGGATGAAATGCTGAGTCAACCTTGCCCGGCCCGAGGATCGAACCCAGGACCTGTGGCACTGGAGCCTTAAGCGCTACCACTCAGCCACCGGGCGTCGAAAGCATAATTAAGTTATTACAAAGAAGCATTTCTTTTTAAAATTAAATCTAAATTTTTTAAATTGTTAATTTTGAAAGAAAAAATATTCTATTAAAGCAATATGTGTGCAAAATTTCAAAATGGTATTCTTATGGAAAATTTTTTTGAAAATTTAAATAGTCACAAATCAGTGGTAAAATCTACATTATCTGCTACTCTAAGAGAAATTTTCTTTAAAAAGTGGTGTATTTATGCTACTACATAATTTTTGTCATTTTTTAACAATAAAATTTTTTTTCCCTTTATGATCTCATAGGAAGGCAAAATGAAATGCCATTAAAAATGGAACAAAATGAAACAAAATTTAGTTTTCATGTCAAATAATTCTCAAATTTCACCTGTTTAAAAATTATAATGCTGTAAAAAGTTTATTAATTTTCAAAATTTCAAAACTTTTTTTCTGAAACGAAGCAAAAACTCTGAAACAGGGTATTTTTGATGTTCAAAACATGTTTAGCAAACATGCTAAAAATGATTTAACTGAAATGTTGACCTAATTTTTTTCATCATTGGTTGACTCAATATGGAATTACCTAATATTACTATTTATATAGATTTAATTTCCAATTTTGTTTGAATGTAACTAAAACCTATCAATTTTGCTCATTGTAACTCTATCCACAAATTTTTTTTTTAAAAATATATTTTTGTTTTTAATAAGAAAACTATAGATTATTATTTGCTATTCATTAAGTTAAATATTTTTTGCCAAAAAGATTTAGCAAAAGTGTGAAAAGATATTTTTTATTATAGCTTTAGCTTTTATTATAGCTTATTATTTTTATTTATATTATAGCTTTATTATATTTATTTGTTTAATTGCTGATGAATTGTTTCTTTACCATAACTACACAAATGAAAAAAATTATTGTTGTTAAATTTTTTAGATCTTTAATGATCTTTAAGAGATGAATAAAAGTACTGTTTTACTTAAGTTGCTGATTTATATTTTAAAGGTCTTGAAGATGAAATTGAAGAGCTAAAGAGAAATTTACAAGAAGCTACATCGTGAGTATTATGCGTAATGTAAATGTTGAGTGAAATTTGCTGAAATGTTTTTATTTTAAAACTAATTCCTCTTACAGATAATCTCAATTTAACACACCAGTTACACTGGAAAAGTTATTTTAATTTTTCTAACATTTTAGTAACTAACATAAAATGATGTCTCTAAATTAAAGCTTGAATGAACTATTTAAATCACTTAAAATAATTTATTTTTAAACGTTTCTAAGTAATTTAATAAGGAGATAAAAAAAAAAACATTTGTTTTATTATTAGTCATTCACATTAATAAAAGTTTATTACTATGTATTAAATTTAAAATTAATTGTTAGAAGAACTTAAAGTTAAGATATGTATTATGCACCCACCTATCGAGAATTTCTTGTTCAAAAATGAAGAAAAAAAGGAGTAAAAAGAAATAAGTGTTAAATTATTTTCTTTCTTTTACAGGAAATTAAAGAATTATGAATCAGAGTGTAAACGATGTATTGAGCTTGAAGAAGCCTTCAGTAGTTGCAAAGCTGCTTTATTCGAACAGTCAAAAATGTTTGAAAATCTTGGTGAGATATTTGGTTATGTTTAATGAATATTTTAGTTGTATCAAAAACTTGCTCACATTTAATAAAATGTAGTAAATATTTCTAATTTTTTAATTATAGGGCAAAAGTTGTCTAACTTCAACACAACAGAAAATAAAACATCAGAGTAAGTTGAGTTTTTTTTTTGTATGAGGTGTTAAAAGAAAAGATTGTTTTTAAAAATTAATTTATTTCCATTTAGAGTAATTTAAAGATAGTATGATGTTCTATTCTTCAAATAGGTGTAAATTTTTTTTTCATTAAATGTTACCTTTTTTTTTTCAAAAAAAAAAAAAATGCTTTTTTGCACCGCAAGAGGGATAAACAAACAATAAAAATTTAACTTTGATTCAATATTTTCCATGTAAAACTGCTGGTATTGAACATTTCATGGTAATCTTTTTTAGAAAGACAAAAGTTCCAACAATAATTTTTTTTTTATAATAATCAAACCTAAAGTATCGAAATCTATTGGAGCTAAAAACCTCTTAGTTATTAAAATTTCCATTATGATGATATCCCTGAAATATCTTGTTCTTCATACTAGATGATAAGGTTTTAGTAAATCAAAACAATATTCAATAAAAATTTTATTGTTACTTAAAACCTTGTATTATATCCCTTTGTATTTAAATTATATTTAGTTAATAAAATTTTGAAATTAATATGTAATTCAATTGAAAAAGCGTTTTATAAAGATATCTATTTGTCTTAAAGATTTTGTTCTGAATATGTTTCTTTAGTAAGGAAAAAAGGTTATTTTCTGTAAAAAATGGAAAACTTAAAATAAAGTTTACTCAATTTACATAAGAAAGTTTTTACGAAAAAAAATTCTTGAAATGTAGTAAACTGAATGTTATTAGCTTCATTTTTTAGTGAACAATTCAAAAATAAATTAAAATTGAATTGAAATGTGGGAGTTATATTTTAAATTTTCTAAAACTTTTAAGTTTTATAATAAAATTATTGTATGACTTATTTTTAATTTTTGCAAAAAAATGTTCTAAATGAGTGAAAAAGTTTTATTTAACTTTGTCTATAAAAAATTTAATTAAAAAAACTATTACGTCAGTTTCTTACTTCTTTCTTCCTTTCTTTGTGCCAGTGTAAATGAATCAAAATATTTGTGTTCTTGAACAATAATTTCTGCATCACACATTCCAGTGCATCTTGCTGAATAATTGATAATAGTTGATTTAAGTGTTGGAATGGTGATTGAGAAACATTTACCGTTCTTTTTTTTATGCAAGAAAAGAAATTCCTACCCTGTCTTTTTTTTTTTTTTAAATGAGTGCATAAGGAAGAAACTGCAATGAAAATGTTGCTGTTGTTATTATCTTTGTTGAAAACTTATCCTACTATTCTTTGATGTTATCACATTTGATGTAATACTATTACTTTTATAAAACCTCTTGTTCTGATGAATAGTTACTCTGTTATTAGTTGGCTTATTCTTAAAAGTAAAAATGGTGATTGAAAACCTTGGATTATCCATTTCTTATCCAAAAGAAATCAATTTGTGCTTTTTCCCTATAGTTGCATAGGTAACAAGCAACAATAAAAGTAATTTTTTTTTTTTTTTTTTTTTTTTTTTTTTTTTTTTTTGCAGTTCACACATTTTAATGTATCATATCCCTTTTCACTAGCATAGGCATTCAGTAATGAAGGACTTCTATATTTAAAACTATTTATTGCTATTTAAAGTGCATTATTTACTATAATATTTTAAGTTTGTTTAGGGTGCGTAGCATTTTTAAAAAGTGCTTAAAGTTGCTTATTTTCGTTTTTTAAAAGCCCTTAAAGATGCTTTTTTCATTGGGTGTTTATAAAAAGTGCTTAATTTTCCCTTTACCACATTGATTTTCGCCATATCTGTTCATATTGTTCTATTCAACGTTTTCCCAATTAATTCAACCCCTATCTATTTCGGCGTTAGCGTATGAAAATGCCATTAGTTTTGCGATTCAACATTTTATGATTTTTGACAGTTTGAGCCAAAAGTTTTTGTTTTTTTTAAATGACGGTTAAATCCGGATAAAACCGTCACTTGTCAAAAACTTGCCAACCGTGCCTAATTATATATTTTTTTAAAGTGCTTAAAAATATTTTTTGAGTGCTTGAAAAGTGCTTAAAAGGTGCTTATTTTTTGTTGAAAAATTTGGCTATGCACCCTGTTGTTACTTTTAAATATTATGTTACTTTTCTAAGATTTATTTACTTCTATTTATAGTTAGTTTTAGATAGTTTTTATTGTTACTTTTTCCAAGTTTTATGTCGTTTTTTTTTTCCGTAGGGAAAAAAAGCTGACAGTTTTACAAGAAATTGTTGATAGCCCAACTGTTGAGCCCAGCATAAATGTAGCTCCCGTCAAAAAAATGGACTTGTCAACAAACTCAAAAATGCATTTTCTGAAAAATTTAATGAGTATAAATGCTGACGAAAATCACGATTCACTGGAGTTCACTGAGCCTCTTCAAAAACATGTGCATCAAGAGTATTCTACTTTAAATCCTGATTCTTTGGTTTTAGTGCCGAACACAATGGATTTTGGTTGTGAAGACAAAGAAAGTCAGAAAAAACTTGGTGATAAAACGCATGAATGTATAAGCACTGGTAAAAAAGAACTTCTTGAAACAAATATGCCAGATACTGATAAAAATTCTGAAAATAAAGAAAGAAGAAAAAGATTGAGTGAGGATGATTCAGATTTAAATAACGATAAATCAAACAAGGAAAATGAAGTGAGGAGCTCATTTGGAAATAAAAAATTAAAGTCATCTAGAAATGACGATTGCACACCTGTCACAAAGCTAGTAAATGTAACTACTAGTCCCAAGCAAAAAAACTTAAAAAATAGTGCTGATATTTCCTATAACAGTAAAAAAATTAATACCCCTGTTTTAGATATTAAAATTTGTAAAGTAGTTGAGGATGATTTTGTAAATGAACCAAGAAATGCTACTGACAGGAACAGTTCTTCTGTAAGTGACAACACTAAAGATGATTCTTTTAAAATAACAGTTTCTCCATCATTGCTACCACTTAAAGAAAAAATAAATGCTAAAATAATTAATTGTAATCTAACAATGAACAAAAACAGTTCTTCTATAAGTGCCATTCCAAAAGAGGATTCTTTTCAAGCAACAGTTTCTTCCTCTTTGTTACCAATAAAAGAAAAAACTAAATCAAAAATTATTAATAATCATCCGACAATGGCAGAAGACATAAATGATTTTCAAATTCTCTGTTCGAACAAAAAAGCAAACAGCGAAGGAGGAACTTGGACATCATGTGATAAAAAAAAGCTTGCAAGAAAATCTTCCAACCCCCGCCCGATTAAGTCAACATCTAGGTTTAAAATGCAGCTAGACGCCCTTCCTCCTAATTTTAAGAAACCTACCTATCGCCAAACAAAATTATCCAAAAGCATTTTTCAACCAAAATCGACTACTGCTGAAAATCAAGAATCTGACATCGAATGTATAGAAACAGGTGAAAAGAAGGGAGAAGAGATTAAAGATTTTTCCAAAGACTCACTAACTGTTTCTCGAGGTGTTCTGGCTCCGAGCAGTTCCAGTAAAACTGTTGATTTTGATGCTACTTGCATACCAGACAATTATGAGTATGAAATCATATCATCAAATAGTAAAGCTTCAACTAAGTCAAAAGATGGCAAAGCATTTCCAAATAGTATAATGATTGTAAAAGATGACTCAGATAGTTTTGATTCTGATAGTTCTTTTGAGATGATTTTAGAGGAAAAATCTTCTACTTCAAAACACGGTAACGGTAAAACTTTTCTTTTAGGCATTTTCAGTTAGCTTATATTGTCAGGAAATACTACAGATTGAATTTACTATAATTTATCGAAGCCACCACGAAATCTTAAAATCAAAAATCTTATCTGTTAAAATTAATCCTTAGTACCGTAAAAATAAGAAATCGGCAAAAAGATAGTCTTTCCTTTTTACCTTCCCAAAAATTTTCCTTTTTTAAAAATTTTTATTAAATGAAAAAAGAAGAAAAATAATCAATGCACTAATAATAAATAATTTTCACTAAGAAATGTCATGTAATTTATGATTTTCAAATTTTAAAAATATTTTTTGAAAAAAAAAGGAACTTAACATTATGCATCATTTCTTATTAACTTTTTGAAACTTAAACTTTTGTTGACTGTTCTATGTGATTATTTAATTACATTTAAAAACTGTTGTTTTTTTTTTTTGGATGAATTCATACTTTTCACTAAAATTTAAAATGATTTCAAATTATTAACAGAAATAAGAGTTATAATAGATATCCTTGATTGTTACTTGTACTTTTTCAATTACATTATTTAGTTATTAGTTAATTTATACTTAAAATGTTTTTATTTCCTTATTTGAAATTATTTTGTTAGATTTGCCTTGTATTTTAATGAGTCATAAATTTTTGTTCAAACGAAAATAATAATAAATTAATTTAAAAAAAGATGTGGTATTGTTTGATCTAACTCTAAAAATGTTATTTTATTTTATTTTTTATGTTTGATGGCTTTTATTTATAAACTTTGCTTTGAACAAACTGTTATAAACTACTTTTCTAATATAAATCAAGAAAACTGTATTGATTTAAATAATGGTAGACCTTCATTATTTCCTGGAATATTAATTTAAATTAAGCTATTCAGCTTGAAGTTTTTTGTCTTTTCTGTTAAATTTCTAACTGTAAATGATCTGGTTTTAAACCAAATCCTCATCATTTAATGTATCATAAATAGAAAGCTCTATCAAATTTTTATGTATCAGTTTCACCTTTTTTGAACTAAAGTAAGATTTAAAAATAAAGTAAAAATTTTTTTTATGCATAACATAATCATAGAAGAGAATTAATACTCCAGCCATCATGGGCCTAACAGTATATCATTGGCAATATGGTCACTATTGTGCATAATGCTGCCTTTAGCTACCAGACAAGCTGATACCCATTGCTCTGTCTGCTTCAATCTGCTACTGAAGATTGAACCTTCACAAAGGCAGCTCAGTGTCTTAACCTGTGACTCATTACATAATCGTTACTTGATAACATTTTGATTTATAATTTCTGTAAATATTAAATAAAGTTTTTTTATATATAATTTTTTTGGACATTTTACGTTTGTTAGTTTTTTTTTATCATGTCTTTTTACAACAATAGTAGTAAAGGAAAAAAACATTATTTGTGTTTTATTACATATTACTTATAATTCTTTATTTTTTAGGTAAAGATGACTTAAATAGCAAACATATTGAGGTTGCCCCCCTTGGAAATAGTTTTGACAGGTAATAACAAGATATCGGAAACAGAATACAATTTAAAAGATTAATTTAAGCTTCATTGAACTCATTTAACTATTTAAGTTCAATACAAAATTAGGTAAAATAAAATAAAAACCTATTTGGAAAATGCTGACTGTATGTAGTAAACATTCAACTGTAAACTTTAAGACTTGGTCTGTCTAAGACAGTGTTTCCCAAAGTGTGGTACGCGTACCCCTAGGGGTACGGGAACAGTATAGCGGGAGTACGCGTTCTTATGCGAAATATCTTGCAACAAACGAAAATTTCAAAGAATTTTATTTAAAAACAAAACTAGCCATGAAAATTCACAATTACGTATTTTTCTATTGGCTATTTTTTTGCAGAGTTAGCAGTTAATAATTGGTGGTTTCGACAGCCATTTGTGATTTCTAACTTTTATGCAATTTTTTTATAGTAAAAGATACATTCATTTTTTTTTATTACAGGGTGCGTAGCCAGATTTTACAACAAAAAATAAGCACCTTTTAAGTACTTCAATGTAAAGTACTTAAACACTCAAAAAACATTTTTAATCCAAAAAAAAAAAACATAATTAGGATCTGTGCAGTAATAAAAATCCCTTTTTTCTATCGTTTAAAGTTCTTAATTTAAAAACATAAAATCATTAAAAATCAAAGATATTTTCGAAACCTTTACATAATCATCATAAAATAACTAGTTTCTGATAAATATTGCAAAGAAAATTGTGAAAATCATGCATTTTTTGTAATTTAGAAGGACAATCGACACGGCATAGAAAAAATTTCTTTTTAAAAGATAGAAAATTAAGCATTTTTTACAAACCTCGAATAAAAAAGTAAATCAAAAACTCAAATCGAAAATAAGCACTTTTTAAAAACGCTAGTATTAGGGGTACACAGCGTTACGAAAAATTTAGAAAGGGTACAGAAAAGTCATAAGTTTGGGAAACACTGGTCTAAGAGAAGGTGTAGTAAGTATTATTTCAAAAGAGGCGTGTCTAGAACTTTTTGCAAAATTTTTGGTGTTAGAATAGTTTTTTAGAATTTCACCTAATTGTGTAAGTAGTTCATTAAAATCAGAAAAAGAAAGGAGGAAAGATAATTTTTTCTATTTTTTGAAATTAAGAAAAAAAAAAAGTTATATAGGAAAGTTATTTTAGTTTGTATGAGTTATGTAAATTTCTTTCTTATAGTGAAATTTCTGCTCATGAGAGTGTTTGGTTAAATCTATGCACATTTAAAATACCTTTTTTACTACTTTCTTAGTTATTTTTTGAAGTTTAAATAACTACATAAAAATTCTGCTTTATTTTAACTTAGAGTTGCATACAAGACATGGTATTTTTTATAATTTCTTTAATCTTGGGAAATTTCTTGCCAAATTTATATACAGTCTATTTGAATATTTTCTTTAACTACTTATAATAACCCCATAATTTAAAAGGAGAAAAATACCCTACTTAATTTAAGTTTGAACTGCACATTAGACACTGTACTGATTGCTTTTTTTTTAAAAATACTTTTTGTGTTATTTTCTATTGAATTCATAGATAATAACAATATTTTGATCATTAGTTTTAAACACTTTGTAATGTTTCTATTGTCTAAAATTATACTCTTTCAACTCTCATAAAAATTTTAGACACGCAACACTACGCTCATTTTTTTAAAAAATGATTTGGGGAAATTATTTGTCAAATTTAAAATTTCAATGCTCTTAAACGTTTCCTAAATATGTAAATTCCAAAAAAAATATTTTTTATTTTATTTACAATCTGTGGTTGATTTATTTAATATCGTGAAATTTCTTGTCATATTAGCATAATACTTTCTAAGTGTTCTTTAATTGATTATAGTTTTAAAGAATTTTATAACTATCATTTTTTTCAAATTTGAATTGCATAAAACTTATGTTTATTGCTTTTTTTGTAGTATTTTTTGATTTTATAAGGCTTATTTTTATTTTATTATTCCTTATCTATTTTTTTAGCACTAATAATGAAAAAATTAATGCTCTTTTTTTAGTATCAACATCATTGTATGTGTTATTTATGCTTTTTTAATATCTTTTTATGTGTCATGTGCTTTTTTATTATGTGGCATAAAGATTGCTTTTCCACCAAATTCAAATGTACAGAGGTATAGCTTGCAACATATTTTAAACTATAGAGGGCCATTCTCCACTGTAAACACTCTGAACCTCAATTTTTATCTTATTTGTACATATTTTTTATTTATTCAATAATAAAGTACATAGGTTAAATCTTAAAAAATGAGATAAAATAATAGTTTTATATAAAATTTTTATTATGGAATCAATTCTTAAAATTTAGCATTGTACTTTTTAAGTTTTCTTGTTACAATCAACATATTAACATTTATTTCCTTAGCTGAAAAAATATTATCGCATTTCAATTTTCTTCTTTTTTTAAATATATCTATAAAATGTTCGTATTTAAAAATGAAATTAAAAATTAAATTATTGCATTAAAATTATGCAAAAAGGAACAATTTATTTTAGCAAAAATTGGTTATCCCATGCATAACACAAAAACATGATAATTTTTATTTTTCTCATTTATTTTTAGGGCAAAACAGAATCTGCTTCAAATTTACTTTCTTTCTCTTAGTACCAACTTATATTACAAAAGAAGTTCCTCTAAGTTCAATATTAGATAAAATATTAGCACTTGTTTTCATGTCCCGTGCATAACTCAGATTTTTCTGAAAATCAGGAAAATCAAAAACTCCACGAGCATTTATAACTGTAGGTGGTTGAATAACTTTATTAACTTCTGTCAAGTTATAAAACACTTTATCTTCCCGTTTTGGCCATTTCCAATATTTTCCAGACTTTATCATGGCAGAAACTTCAATGTCATTTCCTAGCACTTGCGTAACTTCTCCAGCGTATAAACTATCATCATATCTCACAACTATCCAATTTCCTGCAATAATTTTTGTGGTGTTAATTGTCGTGATATTAAAATTTTCTTGTATTGGCGTTAGTGCATTTTTATAAAATTTTAAACCAGAAGAAGGTGAATAAGTAATTATGTGCATTTTAGAAATTCCTGGTATTACTCTTGCATTAGCCCACATATCATTATCTCTCTTTATGTCTTTATCCAAAAACAGCATAACTGTAGTTGATGGCATAGCTTTTTTTACAACATTTGCAAAATCTTCTGCAGACTGCACAATTGGAGCTGTAGATTTTTTTGACCTAACAGCGTTACGTACCAAACATTTTGCTTTACCACCAATTCCATCTACCACACCTTTGTCATGGGAAGTTGCAAAATATTTCCAGTGGAAAGTCTTATTGAATTTATTGCTAAGGTCTTGTAGCAGCAAGGTCATGAACCTATTTTTAAATTCTGATGAAGGTCCATCTGTCCAGATTACCTCTTCAAGAAATTTGCTTTCTTCATCGTTTGGTTTGATTTCTTTATAAATTTTCTCAATGAAAGCCTTGACAGTATTTTTTTCTTTCTCAGTAGTGTCTGAACATATTAGATAAGTGCTACATTTTTCGTGCACGAATACTGCAGCTGTAAATAAAGTTACACTTTTCCGAGTCCAAAGTGCACTCTGTATTTCATCTTGATATGAACAACTGTAGTTCATTGCAAAATCCAGTTGCAAAACTCTTTTTTCTGGTGAACTTTTGTCATTTTGGAATTCTTGGAATTGAATTCTTTTTGTGTTAATATGAGCACTTATTGATGAAAAATTGACGCGTATACATTCCAAAACTTCTCCAATGCATGTCTGTTTCACTTGGCAATATAATTTTGCTTCTTCATTTTTTTCCCATTTTTTCCAACACACGTTCTGAGAAAGATCTTCATTACATTTCAATTTTTGCCCTTTGCAGCAATTTTCACAAAATCCTTGCCAACATGTAGAGTTTATCAAATCATTACAAAGTGTTTCTTTCCAAAATAATTTTGAATTGTAAAAAACTTTTATTGCTTTTAGCTGAAGAAAGAAGTTTTCACATACCATGCATTTGCACTGATCTTCTGGTGTTTGACGCAGCAGTAAAACATTTTCTGGTCTTAACTTGCAAAATGTGGAAAAACTGATGGAACAATTTGGGTATTCATCCTTAAAAACTGAATAAGCTTCTTTCAGATAAGTCACCAAATAATATTTTCTTAATTTCATTTTCTCACCATTCTTCCAAACTGTAACTTCATCTTTCATCCCTGGTGCTGTAAAAACAATATCTGGTCGGAAAAAAAATTCTTGTACTAAATTATGAGACTCTTCATCACTGATGGTATTTTTCTGAGAAGCTTGTATGTTTAAACCCAAGTTTGTTGCAATTGCAGAAACTACTGCTTTTTTTTTGGTTGGAGATTCTGGTAAAGATTTTAATGATTTTCTCATTGCTTTTCCAAAAGCTTGAGGAGTCTTGTAGGTATTTTCAATTTGGCTGCTTGATGGTGTATTATTCCCTAACTCTGTTTTCTTTCTTTGGCGATATAGTTGTTTTCTTTTTGTTTCCTTACTTTTATATTTTTCATATTCAACTGTATTATTCTGTCTTTGTTTCTTTTCATTTGCCCGTTTTGCTCTCATGCGTTTTCTATTTTTTTCTTTTAGTTCTTCACCATGCTTCTGCCTAAAAAGTTTAGCTCTTTCTTTTCCTGTTAATTTTTCTGGAACTGGGGCCATCTGTAGTTCTAAAAATGTATATATTTATGATAAACATGATTTTAGTTCATAATTTTTTACATCATTAAGTAAAAGGAATCAAATAGTATTGAAAACTTCTAAATTACAATTTTTTAGAATTCTAAATTACAATTTTTTTCAAAGAATTTAATTTATTATAATAAATAAATTTTAATTCATAAAGCATTTAATAGAATATAAAGCCAGCTTTATTTAAAAAATCCAGAATTCAAATGTTCTGGCTTCTAAACATTCAAATGTTCTTTAATTAAAATGTTCTAAAATTAGGCTTAACAAATTAATGTAAATATCTTAGCAAATAAGCATATAAACTTAAAATAGAAATAAACAGTAAAAAATATTAACTTACTTCTGCTCGGAATAAAAGAAAAATAATGTTCAATTATCCTTTATAATGATTTATAAAGCTTCTAATCCAGATCACAAAACTATAAATAAGTGTTGCCACTTTCCTGTGAATGAATTAGTGTTGCCACTCCTAAATATACATAATTAAATCAAGTATATACATTCGGGTGTAGGGAATTGCAGACATGTCCCGTGCATAACATTAGGCATGTCCCGTGCATAACATTAGGCATGTCCCGTGCATAACACAGATAAAATAACTTTAGAATCTTATCAAATAATGTATTTGGAAAACATGTAGCATAATTGAATAGAAGTAATATTTATCAGTTAATAAAAATATATAATGACAATATACAAGTTCTAAATTCACAGAGTTTATGAAAAATAAAAGTCACGGTAGAAATTTATCTTTTTTCTGAGTCCCGTGCATAACGACCATATTAAATCCCTTTTCAAGTATTTAAATTTTAATTTTTGATTTCTTTTCAATGTAATATTTAAGAAACAGTCTTGTTTTCAATTGAAATGTAAAAAAAAAATTAATTACTCCATTATTTTACTATTTTTATATACTTTGCGGGTCTGCAAATGTCCCGTGCATAACAGGAGAATGGCCATAGTGTTTTTTTCGTATAAAAAAGTTTTCGTTTTGAAACATTTTTCTTATAAGTAATGTAATAAAATACAAGATTTCAATGACTTGATAAAAAGATGCATTTAAATTCTCATTCTGCATTTTAATTACATTCATATTAATGAATTTTTCAGGTTGCCCAAAAAGTCTGAACCTGATTATAAGTATAAAGAAGAAACAGTTAGAAAAAAATCTGAGAGAAAACAGCTACTTGGCTTTGATTGCAAAGAGTGTGAAAATGTAAGAATATTCTTTTCTTAAAATTATTTTGTAATTTTTTTTTACATAATGTCAATATTTTATTTTATAGTCTTTTTTTTTTTGTGATAAATTTTTTCCAAAGTTTAACTTTTTATATAAAAGGTAAACTGTGCTTCCTTAATTTCTTGTCAAAAATTTCTAGAATTTTTTTTAAAAATTTAAATAACTAAAAACGAACCTCAGTTGTTCAGGAGTTGTTAAATCTTTGAAAGGTGCGTTCACATTTTTCAGAAACTAGATCTATCCGGTTTAGGAATCGTATTTAAGGAAAGCAAATTATAAACATTTCAAGTTAAGGAATATTATTTGAGGAAAAACTTCTTTTTACATTATTATGTTTAAGTTTAGCCTTTATCATAGAATTTTTATAAAAACCCACTCGTGGAAGGAAAATATTTTTTTAATATTTCTTACTGACTGATATTTCTAAAGTCTGTATAAAATTTGTATGTAAATGTGTTATTCAAAATTATAAACTTGTTCTTTCAACAATAAGAAATTTCTCAAAATTTTGAGTTTTATAATGGGTTTTTATAAATTTTTTAATTATATATTTGAAACCTATTATGCATTTAAGTAGGCTAAAATAGGTATTTTTATTAAACTTTTGATCTTTGAAAATATTCTTAAATGCATTTATAAAACTATCTAAATGCTGTATTATCGTAATTTTTTCTGAAACATTTTTATTTATTTAATTTTTTTTTAAATATTATAAAAAGAACATAATTTGAAAATTATTCACTGTTAGAAGTCAAAAAATTTTGGTTGTCATAGTACCAGAAAAATCATAGCTAGCATATAATATTTTGTAAATTTAAACTCAATTTCTTTCTGCTTGGAAATGCGATAATTTTGAAAATATAAATAGAAATCAATTTGTTATGGTTATTTCTCTTCTAAAACTAAAAGGCATATATAAATATATTACGAACATAAAATTTTATTTTAGTTTGTAGAATAGCATTCCATACTTCTGACAACTTTGCTTATTTTAGATATTATTGAATTAGTAATTATAAGCATCTTTTTGTAATGTCATGAAATTAAAAAGTTGTTTTGCTACTTAGTATTTGTTCCATAGAAGTCATTACATATACGAACATAAAATTTTATTTTAGTTTGTAGAATAGCATTCCATACTTCTGACAACTTTGCTTATTTTAGATATTATTGAATTAGTAATTATAAGCATCTTTTTGTAATGTCATAAAATTAAAAAGTTGTTTTGCTACTTAGTATTTGTTCCATAGAAGTCATTACATATTGGCTCCTATAAAATTTGAACTTTCTTAGACCCCTATTTAAATTATTTTATCACATTTCAGATTTTTTTTATATTTTGAACATTCTTACTATATCTGTAATAGAATTTGTTAGAAATATTGAAAATTAATTTCTTTTCCAGTACTACACAGATTTAGGTCTCTCAGATGAAGAAAAGAAACAAAGAATGCAGAAATGTTCTCGTCACAGGAGTAAATTTGTTCCTCCATCTACTCCCGAACATTTTTGGGAACTAGAATTCCCTGACACACAGGAATGTAAAGCAAGAGGTAAATAAATATTTAATTTGATATTTATTTTTTCAATTTGCATTAATTGAAAAGTGTATTTGGTCATAAATTTCATATGCAGTTGTATTTTATTATTATTTTAAAAAATAATAAGATTTGTAAAAAATCTTACTTTATTCCTTCTAGTTAGATTTAATTAAGAAAATTTTTGCATGAAATGACCATTTCATTGGGTTTTTTTTTTTTAAAAAAAGAAAAGAAAACTTATTAAAAACATTCTGAATGAGTGTTGTCTGGGTCAGTACACTAGAAATTATAATTTATTATCATATTCTACATCAACTTAAGTCATGTGATAAATATAACTTGCTATTGTGCTGTATGGTATAAAAAACCATTGACAAACAATGATTGACATTTTACTGGTGGAAAGGATTAAATATACAGAGATGAGATTTTCCGCTTTTTGGCGGATTTCGCTTTTATCTGTCGAATTTCAGCCTTTTTATCAAAAACTTCAATTCTCTTAAAGTTTTTTTTTTTTTTTAATTTTTTTTTAAAATAAATATTCCGCTTTTTCTGGAAATTCAGTCGTTAAAGTAAAATAAAAATAATTCTATTTATTTCCGATTTTCAAAGATAAACTGAAAATTCAATCTACGTAGCTGCCAACCCTTCTGCATTTTTACTTATTTTAGCTATTTTCTCCGCTTATACGCGCAGACTATACCGTTTATCTGCTAATATCTTGATTCTTATTCACGTGATTTTAATATCAAACATCGATTTTCGTATTTACCTGATTTAAAAGTTGCGCATTGCGATTCTTATTCCCTCGATTTAAATATCGTACACGTACATTGCGAGTTTTATTTACGAGATTTAAAAATCCAATATCGCGATTTTATTATCAAACATCGATGTTCGTAGTTACCCGATTAAAAATGTGCTCGCTGCGATTCATATTCAAGTGATTTAAATATTGTACATTGCGATTCTTATTTACAAGATTTAAAAATCCAATTGCACGATTTGTATTTAAGTGTTTTTAATACCCTATTTAGTGATGCGCGCACTTTTTTGTCAAATTTTTGGATATCATAGATCCTACATATATGTATATATTCATTTTTGGATTTCCTTTTTTTTTTACTCTCTGACTACTCTCATCCCTGAATATACTAACTATGTATCTACATACATAACTTTATTACCCAGAGTTATATGCTAATAAAGCTTTAACAAATTCTAAATAATGTGGTTCATTATATTAAATCATTTATAATTTTTCTTTTATATTTATTGAGCATAAAATTGTGTAAATTATAATTGGATTATGACCCATTCATTACTTATTTTAATGCTTTAAAGAAATAATTTTGGTTCCCACGCTTTTACACTAAAATCTAAAAGGTGTGGATTTTTGACAAAGGGGCATATGAAAATTTTCATTTTTATTGTCTTTTTTTAAATGTTATCTTTTTGTTAGAAATTTTTTTTTTTTAATTTAAAATTAGTATAAAGGGATATTGAAATTGTTCTGGAAGGGATATTAAATTCTGTGCCTTATAAAAAAATATGTGTGAATCACTGGCTTAGAGAGTAGTTTCAAGTTACAAATTTCAAGTTTATTGAATATTTGCAGTGTTGAATATTTAATATCAAAATTTATATTCAGAAAAGATGGACATTTTTCATTTTTAATTCTTTTTAATAAATCAATTTACATTATTATGAGTTTTATACAGAGCTATGTTACTCAAAGAAAAAGAGCTTTTTTTGTTTACAATTTTTCTTAGATAAGTTTATTTGTATAGTTAAAATAAATAAAAAAAAATCCTTATTTTCATGCATATAAATATTTATATTTTTATGCTTTAAATTAGATATTATGGTTGCTACATTTTCAAATGAGAGTTCATTTTTATTCATGATATCTCTTAAAAAAATACGAAAAGAGAAATTTGAAAGATATATTATTTTGAATTAGCATCAACGAAATTAGTTATTTCTCATCTTGTTTTATCTTAGAGTTGTACTTATTTTTACTTATGTCCTTGAACTTTGTATATGTGTTTTATCATAGAAGGGTTTTTGTTTTGTTTTCTTTTGTTTAACTTCATTAAGGCTTTGGAATTTCATTTTATATTTGCAATTCTAATGCAATAATTATCTATTAAATTATTAATCTTATCTATACTATTAAATTCGATCGTATTTAATAATTATTGCAATTTTATCATGTTCAATATTAATCGTTGTCAATAACTACTGTAATTTACAATATTAGTTCTAGATAATTAAAGAAATGTTGAGCAAACATAGCTCTCCAAAGTTATTAGTTTTTTTTCAAGGTGCTAAACGTAGTTAGATTATAAGAAATGCAGTTTTCTATATTTGCGCCCAGGTTTCACACTTCATTTTTCTTCCTTATAGAACTAAATATTCATAAATATATAATTGTCTTCTTTTCTCTCTTTTAAGGCTATTTAAATACAACTCAAAAAGTAAAACTGAAGACTCATCGAAAGAGACCCTTGTAGATAGTTGACTCTTATCAGAGACTTAGATTACTGTATCAGTAATTGTAATTTATTTTGTACAAATGTTTTGTATTGTATTCCTAGTTATGTTTAAATCATGTAATGATTTATTTGTTTCATAAATATTAGCATTTAATGTTCTCATAGAATAGAATTAACATAATACTAATAATTTTTTTTTTTTATCACAACTATATGTGAAAAGTTATTACAAGATTTTAGAATTTTTTAATTTAATGAGAAAAAAAAATTTTTTTCTTTTCATTTTGCTATTTTTTTTCTTTCATAATTATCAAAACTATCTTATGAAATAGTTATAGTTCTAAGTTAGTGTTAGATAACATTTCTAAAAAAGGTATTTTTATGTACAGTAAAACATGTTTAATTTGTATTTGTTTATTTTCATATGCATTGTTGTTTCCTTAGTATATTATTTGTTACTACTGCATTGTAATTCATTATACCTGTATATTAATATATAAATGCTGTTGGTGTGTGAACAAAAATTCGTGGTTACATCCTGTGACCAAATTATGTTTTCTAATAATAGGATCATTTAAAAATTATCATATTTTTTGTAGTTTGACTTACAGGAAATAAATTTTTAAAACAAAAATGTTCTACTTTTTAAGTCTTATAGTTATTTTTTTAAAAAGTGTAATTTTTTCTGAAAACTACAGAAACTATATGCATTTTTTTCAATTGGAATGTAATATATATATATTTACTATGTTTTGCCTAGGCTGTATTGAATGTTTGTTTATATGAATTCTCACTAAGTATATAAAAATGTCACCCTTTATATTATTTTATATTTTGAAAAATTCCATTGAAGTACTTTAGGGAATACTTTATATTTAATTTGTTATATTTAATTATATTTAATTTGTTTAAGCCTTATTTTTATGTTAAGCATTTGTTTTTAAGCAGTTTTGAGGAACTTTTTGAAATTTTAATTATTTAATATGAAAAAGTTTTACTCCCAAACAACTTGTGTTAGGTATTTAATTATATTAGAACCAGTAACACCTATAACTTGCTGCCAAGTTTAACGAAAATGTACTAAAATATTATAAGCTTAAAACTATGTTGTTGCTGACTTTTTTTTAAAATTTAAAATCAAATTTTTAAATTCTAATATCAGGAACTGAAAAACTTGTTTATTTAATGCATATGTTAAACAAATTAGTTACAGGAGTTGTACCTTCAAGGTTTTAATTTACAGTTCATACATTTTTCATCAAAAATTGATTTTAAATAGCTTTCATATAAAAAGAGAATTTTTTTTAAACAAGACCTTAACAGCTTATTTATTTAATACACATGTAAGTAACTTGTGAATTATTAAACTAGCAATGTGTAGATGTAATATTTATTGTAATAAGAACTGTAGCTTAAGAATTTAAGGTAGGAAACAAGTTTTGTATTTTAGCGTAATTAAAATGTATGCAAGTTAAAGCACACAATAAGTGTTTTTTTTTTTTTTTTTTTGAAATTTAAGAAAAAGCTGGGTTTGTAGTTGCTTTGATGCAAAAAAAAAATTTCTGATTGTGTGTTCAGAACATTCTCTTTCCTATGAAAGCAAATTTAAAAAAAATCGATTTGAAGAATTGATAGATATGGATTTTTGATCCAAGTTCTTTTAATTTATATTGGAAGTATAAATCACAAAATTCGATCATTCAAGGTTAAGGACTGATAATATACATGGTTCAGTCATATATCCTTATTTACAAGAATATTCATTATTTCAAACTTTTTTGGAAATTTAGGCACTTTATGAAAGAAAAAAAACTAAATTAAAAATTCTACAATATTTTTATGGTGACGAATTAAAGGATCATATCCTTATCATTTTTTGTAAATGAAGCCTTTAATCTTGTAGGATGGAGTTATGTTTTTTCACAATTATTTACACGTTTCTTTTTATCTTAGATCAATTTCAACAATACAATAATCATACCATAGAATTGTATATGGAGAATTCAGAGATCCACCACTGAAATTACTTTACAAAAATATCAATAGGCAAATGCACTAATTATATTTTCAGATTATTGAAGGAATTTTTAATTATATAAAAGGAAATCTTGAACTTTTTTTCAATTTAAAATAATTGATACTGCCTATTTTTAAAAAGAGTGCTAATACTTTTTCCATGTATCAATTTGAAAAATTCTTAATTCTTAAAACTTTCTCTTAAAAGTGATTTCGAAATTAAAAATAGTATATTTTATTATTCTTTTGCAGTAAAGTTAGCTATTATTACATTTAGTAGAAGGAATTCTTCTACAGTAGAAGGAATTCTACTTTTTAGTTTGCCAGTTACAGTTTTTAAAAGTAGTATGATGTATTTATATTGTTTTAAAAAATATCCGTTTTTTTAAAAAAAAAATTCCTGATTTTTTTCTTTGATGCTCTATGACGCATCAAAATATAAACATTTCTAGCAACTTGATATAAATATTTTACATATTTTCTTTAGTTGAACACTGTTTAGATTGTATTTAAAGTAATATACTTCTAAAACGGTTTTTTTTCTTAAATTTCAAATTGATATTTCTTTTGACATTTATCAAATTTTTTTTTTTTTTAGAACTGCTTTTTCATAAAAAATTTTCTATTTAACCAAAATTTTCAATATTAAAAAATAAAGTCATGTTTCCTTTTTTTATAATAAGCTTTTTTATTGTAACATTAATGATATAAATACAATAAGCATGAGGAAATCCATTTATTATTTTCTAAAGATTATAAAATAACATTTTTTTTTTTTTAACTGAACAAAGATTCAAGATTCAATCCATTCTTTTACTCAAAATTAGCTGCTGAAAATGAAAACATTGTATCAAAAATTTAAAACAACTTCTTGCTAGCCAAGCATTTTTACATTCAAAGCATTTCATTAGGACTGAACAAAAATTTATTAAGAAACCATAACATGATAGATAACCAGTATTTTTTTTCCTTCTTACTCCAAATACATAATTAGCATTTTCTTGACATATATCATTTTCTTCTAAGAATGCATAATAAATGAAAATGATCATAATAAAAGGTTGAAATTTGAGTAAGCGAAAGGCATAATTTTAGAAGCCCTTTAATTGTTCTTTGGGTAACTAGAACTGAATTGTTATTCTTTTTTATATATATATAAAATTAAATCAATAACAAGGCTTTTTTTTTTAAGATTTTTCTTTTCTTAAAAAAAAATATTCTAAAAGTCATTTTATATTACCTGAGACTTTTAGTTAGTTTTGAGATTCAATAAGAGATTCTAAATAAAACATAATGAAATCATTTATTTGCAAGAACAACATCATAACTCAAAAATTAATTTGTATTTAAATAAAATATGATGTATCAAAACAGTTTTATGATTGCAAATGTAGCCTTTATATTAAAAATTTGATAGTTAATTTTCAACATATTTTATAACGACCACTGTTTGCTTGTAATTTTTATAGATTGGAAAAACAGCCTTTTCTGAAGAAAAAGAAAAAACTTACATGATTTAAATATTAAAAAATAATCTGTTAAAAAATAAACAAATCAAAAAATTTTAAAAACATGATTAAATGATTTATGATATTGTTCTTGCAAATAATTGAATTGTTATGTTTTTGTCTTCTATTTAAAAGTAGCATTCATTGCAAAAAAAAAATTTAAACTTTTAAGTTTTACCTAAATATTTTTTTTGTAGAAGAAATATACCTTATTATGAGGAACGTAAGAATGATGTTGCTCTGTAATCATTATTGCACCACTTTATGGAAGAAGTTAAGTTGTTGGCAAGATTTAATACAAACGTATCAATTATTATTAATTTTCCACTCATATATATATATAAATATTTATCAAACTATAATAATTTGATATTTAGATACAATATTCTTAGGCTTTTAAAAAAAATTGTTATCTAAACAGAACAAGTTATTTGTTAGTTGAACATTTGTAGTAGATACCCGAAACTTCAAGTTAATGAATCGTTCCATGTAGTATCTTTCCCCATGCAACTATGTTTTATATTTGTAAACAAATAGTTCTTGGAATACTTTAGGCTAATCCCGTATTTTCCTTCCGAATATGTAAACCTTTTCCATTTTCAAAACTGTGTGCAACTCTACGTTTGGTTAGAAGACATTTCTGATAATAGAGAATAAGCTCAGAATATACTGTGTTTTGTTGTACAGTGCTAACAGAAAGTCAATTGCTTATTTATTTTTTTAGTTTTAAATTATTGAATCTAGATATAAGTACACTTTATACGATTTGGTTTTAGTTTTAAAATAATTAGATTATGTAAAGAACCATATGACATTTAAAATTCAGAGGCATTTGTTCCATTTATTATGATTTACATCTTATCAAAAGTGTCAATGTACATAATATCAAGATACGATGTTTGTAATGCTTTATAAACTGATAAATTTATCAAACTCTAGTTATAAAGTTATTAATTTCTTATGTCTGTAGAAATATTTTACAGTTTCAGGTATTTTATTGAGGGCAACTTTTGAATAAATGTTTAGTGAATTATGCTAAAATTCAATTTCTCTAAGATCTGAAGTTCTGTATATAATCCATCTATTTATTATAAAATTTACTGATATATGAAGTCAATACCTTAAACTTAAACCAAATATGTCAGTTTACAGATACTACATACTTTTTAGTGTAATGACAGAAATTAATCATACTAAATGCAAAATAAATAATATATACAAATGAAATATAAATAAGTCAATATTAAATATTATTTTGTAACCTATTTAAAGTATTAGCATATTAATGTAGAAAAAAATTAAGCATGTATCAATGAGAATGATTTTGGTTGTTTGAACATGTTAATGCATGGGAAGTAATATCTTAAATAATTAAAAGAGTGATGAAAGAAACTGTACAAAAATATATGCATCATTTAAGTATGTGATTTGATTCCTATAAAGATCAATATTAGTTAAATATTAATCCATTTACACAAATTATTAATTTGAACTACAAAAGAAATGTTTTTAAATGTTTAAAAAATAGTATAATTTGACAAGACGGTTCTTCATTATTTGTATTGCATTAATATTGTGTGTATAAAAATAATGACCAAGAATTTTAAGCAAAAATAGATGGAGATGTGCAAAAAAAATGTTCAGTTCGTTTCATACTGCTTAAGAAAACAAAAAATTATCAAAATTAGCTTCAAGAATTCAAACTGATGGAGCTGCTAATTCTAAAACAATATTTTTGCTGCATGTTAAACCATTCTGGCCATCTGTTAATTTTACTCTCCAACATTGCCTTATTACTACAAGGAGCGCTTATTTCCGAAAAATTGTTTTATAATTTATTTTCATTTCATAGTGCCATCTGCTCACAAGCTTTGTGAATAATTTTAAAATTCAATGAGAATAAATCCTTGTTTTCTCAGCAGAACATAACCTAAATATATGCTTCCCTCCCTTTTTTTAGTTGATTTTTCAATTGGCGGTTATTTTGGCACCACCAGTATAACTAAAAAGTATGTTTCATTTTTCAACATGCATATAACAGTTCTATCACACATAAATAAACTTAACTTCAAGCTAACAATTCATATACTTATACATTAAATGAATTACTGAAAGAAAGAACAAAGGTTCAAATTGCAAGCAATTTTCTTTTACTTAAAAATTGAAAAGCCTGGTGGAAAAAAATGTTAAGTGCGAATTCACAAAATATCTTTGCAAAACATCTCTTTTGTAAAAACTTTCTTCATTTAAAGACTTGGTAGAGTTAATAATAAAATAACAGTCGACCACAGCCTGAAAAATTTTCAAAATTTCTCTTAACATGTTGTTCCCCTAAACTCTTCAATTACATGAAAGAATAAAATGTGCTCTTTAAATATTGTTAATATTAAAATAATCTTATAAACTATTACACCTAATTTCAATAGTGCATGTAAAGAAGTAGTGTTTATATATATCTGCTTAACTATCAATAATAGTAGTTATATGTCTGCTTATATTAATTTTTGAATAGTACATTGATAGTAAAAAGGGTAAATATATCTTTTAGGCGTGTTTCTAGATTTCATACTAGAGTTTATTATTTTCTGTACTTGTAAAATGTGAAAATGAAAATATTGAATTTAATGAATGCTATTGCCTGTTCTGTTTTAATCATAATTTCTTTTGTGCATGTTTGCTTTTTTCTTGTTAACAATAATCATTTAAAAAAAGTCTTCATTAGTTTATCATAAAATTATTTAATTTAATTATGTTTATTAAAAATATTATATTTATATGGGCACTTTTTTCGTGAAATATAACACCTTTAAAGTGACACCTTGTTGAGGTTCATTCTTAAATCTTCAAAAAACTAATCTTGTTATAGGGCTACTAATCTGATACTTTACTTATTTTTTTGAATTTAGTGCTATATATTCTTATTTAAAGAATTTTCTGAAAACAGCTATTTTGAAATTAAGGTTACCCGCTAATTTCTATAATAGTTGTGTGAAGTTTTACGGATTTCTTTCAATAAGATTCAGTTCGTCTTCGATCTTAGCTTTTTTTAGAAATAACAAAATACTTTTTTTTCCTAGTAAAAAATGCTTGTGTTTACAATTATTTATAAACATATTGGGTTTTTTATTTATTTACCAATTAATAATTTTTAATACATTAACTAAAATGGCTCTAACTTAACTAATTTAAGTTATTTCTGCCAGACCAACCATAAATATTACTAGAAATACAAACATTGTTTTACATTAAAAATAAGAATTTAAAATAAAAAAAATAATTAATTTTTCAAAATATGCAGCCAAATGTAACCGTTTCTAATGCTTGTGTCAGATTTGGACTTGGTGTATAATTCAAACTAGAATTTTGTTCCATATAACTTTCATTGCTCTGTATAAATACTGGAGTTTGAGCACATTTTTTTCTTTCAATTGCATCTAATTATATATAAAATACATTATGCATTTTCTAGATGCTTTTAAATTTTTTAGTCCGGTGATAAGTAGTGCTTTCACTATCTTCATCAGTAGAGTGTTGTTGAACTTGGGTAGACTTGGTGAACTCTTCAGTAAATAACTTGTTCTCCAGCAATTTTAAGATGTGCCTGTCTGACATTTGCATGGCTAACTCAAATGCAGATCGACCAGAATAGTCTGCAATATCAGCGCTGGTGCCACATTCCAGCAGGTGTTTCACCATATCTGTATTTTGCCCCATAATTGCATGCATTAAAGCCGTTCGCCCACTCTTTCCATCCTAGAGTAATAAAAATAGCAGATTAGAACTGTTTAAGTATATACATTCACATTTCTTGCAAAATTTGTTACGACATTATTTATGAATTGAATCAATCTTCGGTTGAAATTTCGACCTGTTAAAGACTCTCAAATTTTTACTGGAGCTCTGTGCTGAATGACCTAATTAGTTTCAATCAATATCTGCAAATTACAAGCTAAGACTGATACAAACAAGAGTTACTGTCTTTTTATCACATTCAAAGAGACCATAAAAAATGTGAGACACATCCAATTGAATAAGAATTAATTCTATCAGAAAGAATCAGTAATCACAATTAAATATCAGTTTAAAAAAAGGATTAACTATGAAATACATACCGTTATATTCATATCGGCCCCACTACGATGTAGGCAGGAAATAGCTATCTTGTTGCCTTTAAGAACAGCATAATGTAAAGGAGTATAGCCTAGAACAATATTATAAATCATTATTGTTTTAAAGAAACTCTAAGAAAAAATTTAATTTTTTTTCTAAAACTTTTTTTCTATTTGAATTTTCTAAAGAGTACTCCAATGTTTTTTTTTTGTTCACTTAGAAAATTTTTGAAAAATCAGAATTAAAAAATAATAGTCATAAAATTTAATTTGATTTAAAGCGTAGATAGAAAATCAATGTATAAAATTCAATTATAAAAGTTTTCATTTTTTACTAGTATCCTTGAGAAACATTCTATAATTAACTATAGTCTAGTTTGAATCCTTAACTAAAATTAATGATTTAAATTTAAAACACTAACTAAAATTGTTTACATTTTGCAATACAAAAAATAATTATAACAGCAAAATAATTTGAAATTTAAAGAAAAAAATTATTTTTAAGCAACTGATTTAAAATAAAATTTTGTTGTTTTTATAATTATTTACAATTTTAATTATATTTAGGTAACTAATTGTTTTACAATTAGTTACCTTGTGCAAAGATAAGGAAAAGCCTTAAAACAGATAAATAAGCTAAGATTTTACCTTCATGGTCCATGGAATTAAGTATGGAGTTTGCTTGTGGATGAGACAGAATCAGGCACAGGACGTCTTTTTTTGCTTCCGTTTTTACTGCTAAATGGATAACAGAATTTCCATTTCTATCCTTCATTGTAAGGGATGAACCACATTTTAACAATAATTTTACCATTTCTATGTTGCCTAGCATGACGGCTAAATGAAGAGGTGTCTAGAATAAAAACAGATGACATTGAATTATTAAAAAATTAAACGTAAAATGTTCTTAACATTATATAAGATGCTAATTTTTAACATTTGGAATTAGGAGATAAGACCCTTAAATGAAAAAGTGGGAGGAAATAGAACATAAATACCTGGCGTAAGTAGTTAGTAAGATCAATGGATATTGTGGCTTTCAGCATGATGGCGCACAGCTTTTGTACAAGCTTTAAATTTTCTTGAACTACTGCCACATGAATTGGCCTGAAATTTAAAAAAAAAGTACTTTATTACATAGTGTATACATAAGTACTTTTTATTTCAAGTTTAACAATAGAGGAAAATAAACTCGACTATTTTTTACGCGATATTCTCGGAGTTAACTTTTGGAAACGATAATATTTCGTTATTTCAGCAGATTTTGAGTAAATTTTTCTCAAAAAATAAGCTAAATATGTGTGATTTTCACTACTACTTTTCTAAAAAAATATTTAAAAATGTTTAAGAAATTTAATTAGATAAAGGTCAAAATTAAATATACTTTCATTACTTAATATTGTATTTTTTAACAAATGCAGATAAATTGTTTAAAAAAAGTTCTAGTAGCTCCATTAACAGTGAGGGGGAATCTAGAGAAGAACATTTAATGTAGTCATATTATTTTTCCCACTAATTCGCTTTCCTATTAAAATATTGGTTAAAATTATTAATTAGCAAAAGTAATTTTGCACAGCATTAAGTTTTAATTATATGTTGATCTCCTAAATACTGTCCAAAATTCTGCTAATTAATAATCTTAACCGATATAGTTAGATATGATGATAGCGAATTCCTAGAAATTGTTACCGTGGTGAGAACAGAGAATTTTTTAGGACAGCATGTGTTAAGAGACTTATAAGAGCCAAGTGTTGGTCGCTCTGAAAATTCGAACAGGTCTATTTCAAACTTCTTCAATAAATTATCTTGTAAATAAATGTTTGTTATTTTTATAATTTACTAATTTTTTAATTCTGTTAACAAAAACTACACTTATGTTTGTTAATTTTTTAATGAAATCGGTTGAAACGTAAGAAGCTGTCCAGTCAGATGTTAACAAACCGTTTTAAAAGTCTTTATGAGTCATTGGCGATAAAACCGTTTCATTTTACAGAATTTCTTTTACAAAATACGTCAAATTGAATTAAAGAATAAAATAAAAATAAAAAATACATACATTATTTTATTTATTATGCAGGAAATAGTCTGAACTTTTTGTAAATTTGTGAAAAATCTACTCACGATTTTCTGAATGTCTGAAACTAGCATAGAATCGGGATCTTTTTTAAAAGGGTACTGTTTTTCTGGGACAAAAAAATACAAACCCTCACTTTAAAAGAGTTGTAGTTTTTAAAATTATATTAAAAACTCCCTTTTTCAAAAGTTAGAATTTTGTGAAAGGTTCGGTTTTTAAAATAAAAAATATAGTGAAGGTTCCGTTTTTGCAATAAAATAATTGATGAAAGCCCGTTTTTATTGAAAAATATTTTTTGAAAGCGTCCGTATTTAAAATAAAATATACTGTGAAGGTACCGTTTTTACGATAAAATGTTTGTTAAAAAGAGTCCGTTTTTTTGGTGAAATACTTTTTAAAAAATCCGTTTCAACGATAAAAGAATGTGTATAGTATCCAAATATCTCCTTGATATGTGTAACCAATAAATTTATCACTAACAAAAACTAAACGCATTTAACAGAAAGTTAAATTTCGTGCCACGGCAAGGAAAATAAATCGATGTTTCCAAATCTGTAGCAGCTTGTTTTAACTGTTCTTAAAATTAATCTTTATTACAGCCGATAATTGTGTATTTTATTACATACAACCATATAAATTCTGAATTAAATTGTAAAGCAAGTTTAATTTATATGCGATAAAAAATTTGCAGCAATAAAATATAAAAGTGTGCTAGAACTATTCAGTGGACAAAGGGTGTAAAAAAAATTAAAAAAAAAAACAAACATTTTTAATAGATTTTTTCCTTCTTAAACGAAATTGACGTTTAACAACAAAGAAAATAACATCGTTCAATGATTACTAATGAAGGAGCAAATATAATTTTACAACTAAATAAAAACTATTGGTCCCCCCCTTTATTAATTAAATAAATTATCACAAAAATATTAAATACATTCATCAATCTAGCTCTAAATTCTTTTAAATATAGTTTAATTTTAAACACGATTCAATTGCAAATTAATTGTTTTGTTTTTTAAAAAAAAAGAAAACGAGCCATCAAAAATCAATCAAGTTTTATTAAAACCTTTTTCCTTACGCGGAAAAGAAGCTAAGGTATAAAAAAATAAATTCCCAATTAGATTGCGTCATATAAATAACTCGCTACATCCTGTTGCTTATTATCCGGTTTGAAGAGATTTCTAATAATACAGACCTAAAAATAAAAAAAAAACACTATAAACCTATTTAATTGTTTTTCATCAAAAGATAATTAGTTAACTGATTTTTAAACTGAATTAATTAATTTTAAATTAATTTAAAATAATATTGAAAAAAAATTATTCTTTCTAAAAATATTTTGAAAGTCTTCATTATTTAAAAAGAGAGCTAAATAAAATTTAATTTTTTAATCATTGGTTCGATAGCAGGATTACATTACTTCCCCGGTACATAATCATTTAATAGGAAGAAATTGTATAAAATTGCATTATCGACGGATGTCGTACAATATTGCATTCAGAATGTCACAGCTTCAATATCGTTCAGCGTTCACAATTTCAATCAATATCCCATCAGTATCTAACAATATCCCTGTGTTATTTGGAAAGTAATTCTACCATAATTTATCTGTAATTTCAATTATAGCATCTGAAACTTCATAATTTTCTCTAGATTTACTTAAACTCGCTTTGTTATAGCGTCCTCTTAATGATTTATATTATTCAGCAAAAATATTTTAAGCCTCAGCATCGTTATCGTATTAATTGTAATAAAAAATATAAGATAGAAAGGGTTTATTGATCAAAGATGACAATTATATAAGCATATATAAGAGAATAAAGAATAATTGACATTGGTGACAAAGTAAAAACATTTTAACAATTGTATTCCGTTTATTTATCTTTCTTTTGAGATAAATAATAGATATCAATATCAGTTTATAGCGATTTGTGACATTATTTCTATTAAAAAACAATTTTTTGCGTAAAACTGAAATCTACTGCGATCGAAAATTATTTAATCTCCAAGCACAGAAATTTTGAAATCATTTCAAAATATATTGCTTCAGTGTTATATAGCACAGACGATAAAAGAAAAATGAATAGCGAGAAAATAGTGCAGACGATAATTTTACGTTACTAAATCAGAAAAAAAAAGCGTACTTACTCTAAACAAATTTAAATTAAAATTAAACTGAATTAGTCAAATTACGAGAAATAAAAATTAAAAAATACGAAATAATTAAAATTTTGCCGCTAGAACATTTCCATCATTTTTCAACTAATTTTGGATTTCGTCGTTTGAAATGACCTGTAAAGACATACTATACTATATTTTGAAGGTCAAAAATCCGTCGGAGAAATATTTATTCAGATACAGTATGTTTTTGTGTTTGATTTCGTAATTTAAAATATCAATGGTACTAATTAGTTAATATATTCAAGATCCACACCTCGAGATGCGTAATTAAGGGTTGTCAGTTTTTTATTTTACGTGCAGTATTTTGCTTTTCAAAATATGCCTGAATCTTTAAAATAAATTTTGACTTTAAAAAAATTGCCAAGCATTTTATTAAAACTGTAAATAGTAGTGAAAGTGGCCAATTATCTTTCACCTCCACAACATTAATGCAAGTTCCCCCCCCCCATAAGACTCTATTTGTTTTGTTTTGGTAAATTTAAAAAAATTTACAATTTCAGACTTTTATTAAATGAGCAAAAAAAGAAAGAAAAAAACCTTGAATAACTAGTGATCTAAAGATCAAATTTTCTCTAGGACTTAATGGTTCGGACCACAAATATGCTAATTAATACAGACGATATTTTAAGTTACGAAAGCAAATTTAAAAAAAGGAAAAAAGAACGTATTTTTTTGGAATAAATTTTGCTGCTAAAACATGCTAATACATTTCTTAAAACAGATTTTCATTCCCGATCCCCACAATGTAGGTGTTAGCCGCATTTTGGAAATAATGGTCCCAATAGATTGGTTTGTGCGTTTAAAAGTTTGAACCCCTTAATGTTGATTTTACTTTTTGCATTTTTCACCATATCGGAGGAAAGCGAATTGAAAAAAATTTTATACAGAATTATGAAATTTGTTTATTCAAAGATAGTTCCGTGCAAAACATATTTTTTTATAATTTATTACAATAATTTTTTTTAATTTAATAATGTTCAAAACAGTTTTTAATTGTTAGTTATACAAATTTTTACATTATTTTGAAGAACGTAATTTTATGTAGCAAAATACAAAATTTGGACGAAATTGGTCGAATAGTTACAAAGAAATCGAATTTTAAAAAAGTAAGTTATTCAAAATTAGATTTCTCGAACAGTTCGACCGATTTCGTTCAAATATTTTGTTTCGCCATATAAAATTACATTCTTTAAAACGATGTAAAAATTTGATTTAAACCTTACAATTCAAAATTTTTTCAATTATCATTAAATAAAATAATAAAAAATAAAAACAATCATCCAACATTTTTCTGCTTGGAATTATCTTTAGATGAATGAATTCATAATTATGTGCAAAAATGTTTCATTTCACTTTTAAAAGTGTTCGACGAAATACGTTTAAAGTAAAATTAAAAGGGATCCCTAAACTTTCGACTGTTCAACAGACTAAAGTCAACTATGGGGGCCACACTTCCCACATTAATGATACACCCTAATTTTTCGGAATCAAAAATCATAATCTGTCAACAAAAAAAAAAAGAAAACAAGTCGTATGTTTATTTAAAAAAAGTATGTTTTTTTTCTTGTCTGATTTTGATATTTAAAATATCGCCAGACTTAATTTGCATAAACAGTGTTCCCTCTCAATTTCAAGAGAAAAATAATCCCAAACATTCCCAGGTATATCATGAAAATTCAGACCATATTTCCTCTATACAATATAATTTTTTTCAATTTGTAATGTCAAATATTAGATATTGTGAGCAAAAAAATACCATTTAAGGATAATGGAAACATGGAAGTTTCACTAAAATATATGAAATTTTTAAAACAAATTATAATTTTAGTAGATGTTAGAATTATTTAAATCGAATCTCACTAAGTGATTACTGTAGCAGACAATTCTAAGACTGGTCATTTTCCAGGTTTTCGTAAAAAATTGCAACTTTCCTTGACTATTCCCGGCTTTTTGGAGTCAAAATAAAATTCCCTGACAATTTCAGGTTTTCCCCGCTCTCCCTGACCCGTGGGAGTCCTGATAAATTTGGTCAGCCCCTAGAACCATTAAGATTGAGTATTAGTATATGAAAACCAGATCATTAGATCAAAAATCATTCAGGGTATTTCATTTACTTATTTTTTTTGCGCCCTGTACTTAGGTAATCGGGCGTATTACCGAAGATTTGCCCAACACTGAAATTATAGGGACAGTGAATAGACATAAAATGCTATTAAATAGCGAAAAAATTCAAATGAAAATCTTATTATTTATTTAAGCCGTCAAAAAAATAGTTGATGAAAGAATTGAATAAATAAGAATTAATTTCAAAATAACAGATTGTATGCATTTGGTAAATATTTTGAGCAGTCACCTGTCACAGATGTTGTCAAAGTAAATAATTCTGGTTGCGCATGTATCCAAAGTAATAATCACATGTCTTATGAATTAGGGTTATTGCTTTTATCTAAATATTTTTTTTTCTCTGTTGATAACAATTCTTGTTTTAATTGTACAAATCAGCCAAATAAAAACGAATTATTTCGAACAACTTTTGATTCAGTAACCAGATTTTAACCACTACGATATAAACTTCGGATTTTAAAAGGTCCATCTAAAATAGGTATATTAATTACGTACAGCTTGAAATTAAATTGCATTTTCTCTGAATAAGTAAAGATTTTATTTTTGACGGATCTGGACTTGGAAAAGTACGAAAGTATATGGTGTGAAATAGATTATGTTAATTAACATTAATATGGTGTAAATAAAGAGTACTTTCAAAGAAAAATAATTTATATTTTTTCTACAATTTAATAAACAATATTATTGTAATTACTTGATTTTTTAATCAAATTTGGGAATAAATTAATAATAAGATTTGTCAAGTTGGCTTTAAAACAGGGTAGACTTACCCACCATAGACATTAACGGCCTTGGATTGAGAGAGACAGAGTATCAAGAGGTAGTTATTATTTAATTAGTTTACTTTCAGAATTATGGTTAACGAAAATTAATTATTATATTTTATAGAAAAAGAATATATTCTAATATACTACTATCGTCATCTTAATACTTCATTTGATTATATCTGAATCGGCGTACCCGTTATTCTTGCAACTTTTTACACACTCATTTTTGGACAAATCTGCACAACTCTTTTAATGATCGTTAACTCGATAATTGGCCCCATCTGTTCCTTCAACAACAATAATAATACGTTTAGTAGACCTTCAATTTATCCCCTGTTACAATTCCAAAGTCTTTAAATAAATCTTAAAACATTTTATTTCAATATTTTTTTCAAAATCATTGAGCTAAATTATCGAGGCAACAATTAACTCCGGTATGAATATGATTAAATATGTTCTGTTCCGTTAAATATATATCAATATTAATTTTATTAAATCGTTTTCAATTTGCGAATTAGTTTCAAATAAGATGATATCAGAAAACACGCAGGGTTTCAAAGTTCAAACTAAAAGAATTAAAAAAAAAAAAAAAAAAAAAAAATTTAAAAAACAATAATTCTACGGTAAACCAAAAATGAACAAGTACCAATATTTCTTAGCAATAAATTACTTTATAGGAAAGAAAAATTTAGATTCTAAAATGTTTTTTTTTCTTCTTATTTATGATTACTGTTCATTTTGCTTTGAAGCGTCTCGCGTCTCATTGCATGTTCAATCAATATTATTATTACATTTTGTCCAAAATAAGATTTATATTTTCGTTGTACTTATTTAACTTTTCGATAAGTTCAAATAAAGAATGTGTTAAACACTAAAAGAAAGTCAGTCTCTAAAAATTTGGAACCGCAAGATGTTCTTTTTCGTAAGATCTTATCTTGCTTTAAGGAATTTCTATATTTGTTTGCGGCTCAAGAACCAATCGAAAGAAATAAGAGTCTTAACTTTAAAATTAACATACTTGTAAGTACAGTCTTAAAAAAAAAGTCTAATGACCTACGCAGGGATGCATAACCTTTTTGAGTGAAGGGCCACTTTCACAGCAGGTAGATTAACAAAGGGCCGCACGCATATTTAGTCATGTTAGTGGTAAACATGATAATTTTTGTCAAAATGCTAAGCACTAAATATTTTTATCCGTAAACTTAATAACATATTTGCAGAAAATTAAATACTTTTAATTATTTGAATTTATTGAAAAAAAAACTGATACTTTTTTTTAAAGAACTTTTTCCATTTTTCACAATAATTAATTATTTTAATTGAAGAAAATTTCCTAATGTTTAAACAAAAACCAAATTTAAAGAATTTTTTTTTTTTTTTTTGCGTTCAGAAGTTCCCGCACATCAACAGTCGGCGGGGCGCAGGTGCACCCCTAACCTACAGGTTTTTTTTCTAGTGTTTTACTAATTTTCACGCTAGCGTTAGGGTGAAATAATGCTTTTTTTTTATTTAATTTTTTTTCAGATTGAAAAAAATAGTAATTATTTTTATTATTTTTTTATAACTTGTTTAGGTTCTTCAGAAATTAGTTCCAAAACCCTGGTTTATTGGACCTATAGACCATAATCAAGATCTGCCACTGTTGAAGCTGCGTAGTAATAAATAATAGCAAATATTATGACTGATAATAGATTGAAATTTTAGCTTACCTATCTCCATCAGCATCTGAGATCATAGCTATCTGCATTCTGAGAATTCTTAATTCTTTCTTATTAAATACGTTTTGCGATTCTTTGGACGAACGTCGAGGTGATTCCTTCGTCCGATTCACTTCTTCACGACTTTCACTGATTCTTTCAGAAAAAGAATCAATCGCAACAGCTGTAGACTCAACAGCTGAGTGTTTGCGTTTGGTTTGCAAATTATCACAGTTGACCATTGAAGGCAATACGTTTACTGAGTCTGAATTTGACAGTTCTGGAAGTTGAGTATTATTGAGATACAGTTCGGATACAGTAGAAAACTCAATTGTGTTTCTGATCATATCATACTTAACAATGGTGTTTGTTTTAGATGAAGTGATCTTTACAGCTTAAATAAACCTAAAAAGTAAATTAAAATGATTATGATTTTAATATGACAGTATACACAGAACGCATTTGAGTTTAACAGGTTGATAAATTTACTTTTTTCATAGCTCCAAGATGTTTCACTATTTATTCTTTGTAATCCAAACTTCCAAACGAATAATATATTACATCAAGATTATGTGTTTGGATGAAATCAATCACAATCAGAACGATTCAACAATTTATATCTCTTAAAAAAGAGCTTCTGCAAATCGCAGGTGATAAAAAAGAAATCCCAGAAATATTTCAAAAATTCATATTGCAACTTTGTCAGTGAAACTGGTAAGAACTTAGATAAACTTTTAAAAACTCTTATTCAAACAGATATTTTACGTTTATTGATCGGTGAGTAAAGCCTTTTCATTCCTTATCAAATGTTTCCAATTGAGTAGGAATAGGATTTTTATTTGGGGTAATATTTATAGAATTTACTGCAAGAGATAATGATAATGAGATTAGGAAAAATTGTGATAGCTACTTATAATTTATTTTTTAGAAAAATATGCTTTTTAAGTATTAAAAAGAAAAGAAAAAAAAAAGGGGGGGGGGAGTTGCTACCTTACTTTATAGAGAAGAATTAAAAAAGATTAACTTTTTTTACAGAAAAGAATGAATGAAGGACTAATTTATTTTTATTTTTTCTTTCAGAGATAAGAATAGAATGAATAATTCTTTAAAAGGAAAAAAAAATGTCAGTTCTTTCATAAGGGAGACTAAATTTTGAAAGAACAATTTTTTATTAACTCTTTCAGAAAAAAAGTAGTAGACTATGCTACTAAAACATTAGTTTTTGTTAACATAAAAAAATAAAGAGTCATTTTTTTATTAATTCCTTTCGAAAAAAAAAAAAAAAAAAAAAAAAAAAAATGGACACAATTTTTATTTATTCTTTCAGAGGAAAAAAATTGAACTAAGAATTTTTTCCCCGCCATATTTGCTAGAATTTTGTGGAAAGTTTAGCACGTAGCAATTTTTTTTAGTTTAAATTTTATTTCATAACAAAGAAAAAGTACTAGTGAAAAATATACAATAAAAACCTTTGTTTTACATAATGTATTAAATTAATAAAAATACTTATTTTTAAGCACACATATATACAGATGTGATATGCTAAGAAGTTGATCTGAATAAATCTTTGAGGCAAATCATTTAGATCCGGGTATTACTATTGATATCGAACAATAAAAAAAAGTACAGAATCACAAGAATTCGCTTTGTCTGGGAAGAAGAATAAGTAAAAAAAAAAAGTAAATTTTTAAAGGAAATTAATATGCATACAAATATATATTTTGATTAACAATAAAACGGCAATTGGGTATTTGCACTTCAAGAAGAAGAGCACACATACCCACACAAGTGACCTATGACGTCAGCGCCAGCTGATCGTCTATAAGCAAAATGAAGTGTTAAAGTTGAGCTAAGATTCTCCACATAAGTTAGAATGCTAATTAACGTGAAGTTAATTAAATATAGCGCCGTATCACACATCGAATTAATTGAAATATAATTCTTCCTCATCAACGTCTTTAACTTAAATTTATTTTTTGTTTATGTATTTTATTGTAACCGTGATATATTTTTGTTTTGTGCACCTGGTAACTTCGATGCATAATTTGTTTATGTTCTACATGGCTTTGTGCCTGTCTTTGAGTTAAGTAAGAAATACATAGTGAAAAAATTGAAACCTTTGTGAAAGAATCTTGTAAGAATATAGAATGTATCACTTGAGAAAATTGATACTTAACGGGCTTGACTTACTCGAAATAGAAGGGAAAGAACAGCTGCTAAAGTAAACGAACGCCACGTTTTAACAACCAATCAGAATCGAGATGCCCACACTACGTCAGTTGCAGGTATCACATTGCAGATAAGTGCCCAGTTTGATCAGAATATGCTTATTTAGATAGCTATGATAGCTTTTTTACTAGTTGTCAGGACTTTAAAGAATAATATTTATCGAGGTTGGTCAAAATAAGACAAATAATGAAGAAAACAATATAATCTGCAGTGCTAAAATCAAAAACGTTTCCCGTAATATTTTTTTTTTTTTTTCATTTTTATATTATTTTAGAACAAAACGAGACTGACTTTTGTTTTTAAAAGACAAAATTTTTTTCGGATATACTTAGAAATGCGATTTAATAAATTAGTGTTTTTAATTGTTGATTCAGTTTTTCAATGTGTGGGTATCCGTGATCTTGAAGTGACGTAGTGTGGGTATCTCGATCCTGATGGGTTGTTGAAACGTGGCATTTGTTTATGTTAGCTACTGTTCTTTCCTATTCTATTTAGAGAATTGCCAATCCCGTTATGTATCAATTCTTTTAAGTGACACATTCTATATTCCTTCACTAAGATTTTAATTCTTTAACTATCTATTTCTTACTTAATGCAAAGACAGGGATGAAGACAGCATAAACAAACTAATTATGCATCGAACAATAAATTCAACAAATTCGATGTGCTCTCGAATTCGATACGGCTCTGTATTTAATTAACTTTACGTTAATTAACATTCTAACTTACGTGGAGAAAGTTTGCTCTTCTTTAACAAGCAAATTTTGCTTATAAAGTATCAGCTAGCGATCACGTCATAGGTCACATATGTGTAGGTCACATTTTTAATTAAATCACTGGTGATTCTACTAGTTTTAATTTATTATCCCTGGCTCTTCGCTGACAATACATTGTTTTCATCATAATTTATCTTGCTTTGGCCAGGCCACGCAAATTCTTTCTTAATTTGCAAGTGTTAGAATGTATAAAAATAAGTCCTAACACTCGTTTAAAAATAAATTAAGAAAGTAACATAAAGTATAGGTAATTTAATTTTTTTTCTTCCTTTTTTAATTTTTGTTAAGAAGAAAAGCATAATTTCTTATAAATACTGAAAAGGCTTCAAATAAATATAATTAAAATATTTGTGAATTTTCCTATTAATAAGATCTAAATTTTGGTTCATTGATTTTTAATTCGTTCTTAAATTTACGAATTTTCTTTCTAAAAATTTAAATCCGCTATATTTTGACAGTTTTTTTGTCACATATTAAAAAAAAATAATTTTAATGCTAATAAAATGGAGAGTTTTCGCATCTCAAATTGAGTTGAATATTTTGTTTGTAAAATATTTATGATACTAAAATAAAATATTATTTAAAAAGAATTTCTGAAATTTATATTTACATTTTTCAGTGAATACGCAATTTTCTATTAAAATAGATTCATTCTGATTAAAATAGAATTCTAAATCAAAATAAATATAATGAAACTTAAAAAATAAATACATACATTAAATTCAAAATAAAATATAACTAAACAAAATAAACGCATTAAATTTCAAATTTAGTTTAATTTCAATTAAAAATATAACATTTATATGAAAAAAATTAATAATTAAATAAAAAAAAATAAAAGTTAAAATTCAAGTTATAAATATGAATATTTAATAACATTAACCAACATAAATGAAAATCTAATTTAATAGATTGTTTTATTAGCAACTACATAATGGAAGAAAAAAAAATCACAGTAAATTTAATAAGAAATTTTACTCACACAAACACTTTTTAGCAAAAAATGACTACAAAATTAAACTTTTCAACGATTTTATGATGACAACTATTACAACATGAAAAAGGGGAATATTGAGCGAGTGCAAGTTTCACTTCGAATTAGTTGCGGAAAATGCGGTTTCATTTTATTGGACCGGGAATTTCCCTCGTTATTCCACACGTCATTTCATCTAAAAGGATCACATAATTGTCCAAAGGGATTTCCCGGAAACAATCATTTTTCCCGTTTTTTGCATAATACCGATTGGCTAATACTGTTAAAGGAAACAATACTTCATAACAATATGAGTTAAAAAAAAAATATTTAAAAAAATTAAGTGAATAAAATATAATGAATAAATTTAAATTGAAATAACTTCTAGGATGGAATTGATTAATTCTACTTCTTGAAATATCTTAAATTTAAGTGCCAAAGCTCTAGGATTAATTATAGCTTTTTATATTTAGAATAAATTTCTAGATAATAAAGAGTACACCTCTAAACGATTTTAATTCCTATTTATATAATAAATTAATATTAATTTATATAATAGGAATTTTTCCACCTTTTGTTTATAAAATTAGAATTAATGAATTTATGAAATTAGTATAAGTAGGCAGTGAACGGCTCATATAAAACTATTTTTTCCCAGTATTTCCAAAAATGATGAAACATATTTTATTTCAATATAATAAAAATATTATTTGTGTTCGATTATTATACATCAATTATATAAGAGTAATTATTATTTTCTTAAGTCTTAATCAATTAGTATGAAAGTTCCTTATAACTTTAAATTAATCTTTATATTATTAATTAATTTTTAAAACACATATAATTTACATTCAAATAAAAATGTAATTACATTGAATTCAAGAACATTGGCGCGGTTTGAATCGGCCATTTAACTCATAACAATTCTTTTTCCCCTGTTAACTATTACAAGTGTTACCAGTTAATTATTATTATGGGACATCCTGCATAGCTAGTTAAAAATATTAAAATACGCTTGAAATTGTATTTTTATGATAGCGGCAATTTTACAGGGTAATTTTTCAGTTATTTTTAAGCAATTTTACAGTTGGAAAAATTTGCTTCATTCTGACTCCTGCCTCTTATAAGTTAGATCCTGTAGATTAAAAGCGAGGGTAAAAAAAGATTTCGATTTTCTAAAAATTATTTGAATTCTGTCTTATGACAGACTTGAGGGGAAAAAAAGGTTTCGGTTTTCTAAAAATTATTGAATTCTGTTTTATCACAGACTTGAGGGGAAAAAAAGGTTTCGATTTTCCAAAAATTATTGAATTCTGTCTTATCACAGACTTTTTTAAGCACATTTCAAAGTTATTAAACCTAAAGTTTAACTGAACATAAAAAAATCTCTGGGACGACACGAGATTAATAAATAAATTATTAAGTGGTCGTTTTATTCATAAATTGCAAAATCCAATTTATTTAAGTAATAAAAAAATATGAGAATGAATTAAGTGTATCATTTATAAAAATTTCTTAGTTCATTTACATTCACTTAACTATTTTTTTTAAACGAAGTTTATATTTGCGCGAGTGATGTGAGATTGTTAATTATTATCTTTTTTTTAAAAAAAAAATAGCTCCGCACAATTTCATTGTTTTGTAAAAATATATTTCAACTGTTATGTTATAAAAAATAATGTTATTTAAAAAAAGTGCCTTTCACTTTAATTTTTATGTATAGCTTTAAATAATTAATTACTGAATAATAATATGAATACTTTCTTGATACTTGGTAGAAATTTTAAGTGAGTAGAGGCCGAGGAGTCGTATATTTAAACTACTGGCTTCGAAATTGTTAAGATATCTTGTATCGGAGGGATTCAGTTTTCAGTAATTGTATTACCTAATAATGCACATATTTTTAATTATTATATTACTTGCACATATTTTTAACTTAAAATATGTGCAAACTAATAAGTATTGCGTTAAAAAAAAATTGCTTGTTTTTTTTTTAAATGAAAAATAGACGTTGAGTAAATATTATTGTTTTTAAGCAAAAGAGATGAAAAGTCATGCAGTATCAATAATAAGCTTACTAGCTGGCAAAAATATCGATTATCTGATAAAAACGATAATTCTTAAAATTGTTTTTCAGAATGGAACGAAGCAAGAAACAGCGTCCGTCAATTTTACAGTTTCACAATAATACATAATCAAATTTCTAAAACCTAAAAGGTTTGATCGCGGCCTTTCAAAATATCTAAATAATGTTGAAATACAAAAATTATCATTTAAAATAAAAAAGTGAAAATGCTGGTTTTAGTGGCATCGTTTGCACATTATTATTCTTAACTTATTTGAATAGGATTATAATTTATTTGTATACTATTTTTGAATAGGAAAAATTAAAAAGAAAAAGCCTGTAAATGATAAAGGAACAGCTATATAAAATATTGGAACTAAAGTTTCATTATTCCAATTCATTGACCTCTTGGCTTTCCCCTCGGATGCATTAATGCTTATGAGCATATAACGCGAACCTACTGTTTAAATCGAAAATAGCACAAGTAAAATTATTAGTAGGACGAGCTGATGAGTTGGCCCATTTTTCCCTAAAGTAAGTGGAATTTCCCTTGTCAGGTGGGAAAAGTAATTATATTTACAATAGATTGAGTTTAAGCAATGAAATCAGAATGACAAAGCGAATGGAGAGCTTTGTCGAATAATTGTGTGAATAGTTTTCCTTGTTTTTATTTTCACAAAAAAACTCATATTTATGGTCCGCGTGTTTTTTGTTTGACTTATGTTTTACATATAATTTAAGGAGAAGAAATATAGAAATGCATTGTAAAAAAAAAAAAAAAAAAAAACGGGGCCCTAAAACTAAGCTATTCAATTAGGTGTCCGATTTTAATGTTCATTATTATTTATTAAAAATATGTCCATCTTAATTTAAAAGTTTATCGCTAAACAGATCAATGCCCCCAAATAAGCGACATGACATTTTCACTTATTCGATCATATGCCTTGTATATCACAGTAAAAATCACTTTATTAATTTTTCGCTCTTATTTTTATCATATTTATAATTAATTTAACAATTAATTATATAATCATGATAAAGAAATATTATAATTAATTATTATAATTATGCTTGGCAGGATGAAACTTAAAATACTATTAAAAAAATTGGTAAAAGGTAATTAATCGGATATAAATTTAATCACAGGTTTGAAAAATCTTACCTGGTAAAGAAAAAATAAATAAGTCCGAACTCAACACGGAACCTTAGAGTTCCGCGGAACATGATTTGGGAACCGTTGGTTTAGACAATCCAAGAAATCCCAATCGAATACGAAAGCAAATTTTTGATGGAAATATTTCGATGAAACGTTATCAAACTAGGTCCTTTTTTATTAAATAATTTAACATGGTCTTTAACATGGAAGTTATGACAGCATGCAATAAAAGAAAATATTTTTTTATCTTTGTACATCTAGCAAGTAAGAAAACATAAAATAAAAATAATAAAAATTAAAATATTCAGTTGCGAATACTTAGGTGCATAAATTTATTCTTCGATAATAACCATCAAAGATGCATTTACTTGGATTTTTTTTTTTTTTTTTTTTTTGCATGCATTAAATGCTTTTAAATATTTATATAGATAAAAAATAAATAAACAATTTTGAAATAAATTTTGTAACTACGTCGTTTCTGTAGAATTGTTTTTAAAATCAAATTTACAATGTAAACAGTAAATATGTGTTTCGTGTAACGGTCTATACAAGTATTGTGGTGAAATCTAATTTTAAGTGCAAACCTAACGCCTCACGAAAAGGCTTTAAAAAATATCTTGAAAAATTTGTAATCGCATATTCGTTGTTCCGATTTATCTATCATAATTTCAATTAATGAAATTTGTATATCATAAAATGCGTACAATGAAAAACAAATAATATTAATTTTATACATCATGTTGGAACTTCCACTAAAATTATATAAAAATTAATAAAGATAATTAATATAACAAAACAAGTAAAATTTACCTAACGATCATAGCTTTTTCTAGAAAAGTCAGTAAATTCAAGTAATGCAAGTAGGAATAAATAAAAATAAATAAATAAAAATATGAATCATCATATTTATGGAAGTATAAGACCGGGGAATTTCCCTATTTTCAGTACCACGCGAACGCGAGTTTTTAAAGTTAACCTTCATTTAAACTATGCCAACTTAATTTTTTTAATACGTAAAATTATTTCTGTTTATATTAACAAAAAAACTTACTAAAAACCATTTTTAATAATTAATGAGGTTAAGTAGTTATTTCCTATTTGAAAAACCTTCAGACTGTAAGGGCATATTAGAAAAATATGAAAGCTTTTTTAAGCATTAAAAAAAGTTATGTAGATTGAAATAATAATAGAAATATATTAAATAGATTTACTGAGTTGAAAGTAAAATACTTTTTTAAATTGATGTTATAAAATAATACCAAATAATGATTTCCCAAATATATCATTTGGTTTCATAGCGAAATATCATATTAAATTAAATATAAGATGATTTAATTACTAATTATTTTTTTACAAAATTTAAACAGTTTTGACTGTTAAAATGTTTATAATATTTTTCTATATAATTTTGTATAACTTAAGCACTGTATGTTTGATTAACAATGTACTTGATCATGTTATTATATATTTCAAAACAAATAAATAATAATATTGATTATAAAAATTGAAATCATTTCCATAATTCCCAACACTTAGAAAAAATATAAATCATCCATTTTAGAAAAATCATTCGAAAATTTATAATTTAAAAAATTCATTTAAATAATAAATAATTCATTTAAAATATAAATAAATGTTTTTAAAAATAAAAGTTTGTTAGGAAAAAAATAAAAACATTATAACATATTGGAATTTTTTTTGTACAAGAACGTATCAACACCTATAGATAAACAAAATAGAGTTTGGATGAAAACAAACCATTTGACTAATTTAAGCGAACAAGGAGTTGATATAAAAAAAAAATCTTTTAAAAAAATTAATAATTCAATTAAAAAATAAACAAAAATAAAAAAAAATTTGGGAAAAAATACATTCATTACAACAAATTAGAATTTTCTTGTACAAGAATCAATCAAATTATGAACAGCACAGGTAAACAAAATAAAACTGGAATAAAAACAAACCATATAATTACTTTTAACGAACAATGAGTTGATACGTCATTTGTTTCAATCTGCGGTTTGTTTGTTTCCTTATTTTAATTTTTTTTTTTTTTTTTTTACCACAGAAATAAGCTCAGCAATAAAGATGAAAAATATAAATTTACACACATTAATTTAAAAACATACGTTAATGTTAAAAATTATTCCTATAAAAATTGTTTTGCTAATTATTTTTAAAAATTTTGAAGAAATTTTTCGAACAAGATATGGTTAGTCTATTATATTTAAAAAAAATTTTGATATATTTGCAAATACATTTTATACTTTCCAAAACTTTTTTAATAGTACGTTTGAATAAAATGTTTTAAAATCATACTAAATTTATTTTTTGAAATAATCTTATCTATTAATAGTTTATATTGTCCTTATAAATTTGTATATGCTACAATGCTATTTCAGAAAATGTTTTTAATAATTTTATTTAATTATCTTGGTTAAACAATAAAACAAATTATTAATATACATTTTTCATATTATAAATTAGCATCTAATGTTTTATTGCTATTTGAAAAATACTTTTAATACTTACATTTAATGGTTAAAAATAAGAATATTGTTAATAATTTGAATTCTCAATATAACCATATACGTACTGTTATTGCTATTTGAAAAAACAAATATTTTAAATACTTACGTTATATTTAATTATCTTGGTCAAAATAGTTCTACCAATTAATAGCTTTAATTGTCCTTATAATTTTGAATATTATAATCGCATAAAACTGCAGTTACATTTAAAACCAAAATAATACGAAAAAAGACAAAATATTGAAATTTTTTTTTAAAATTATGTTATGTGAATAAAATATCTAAAATCCAGAGACTATAAAACAATTGGAAAAAATATATAAACTACTTAATGCTACTCACACAGTCAGAAATAATTCACAAGCTTGATTTAATTTTCTTAAATACTTGAAGATAACGAAACCTATGCAGTTAATAAAGAACGAAGCCTGTCAAAAGCATAGTTTAAGTTGTATAAAATGTTTTACATTAGAATTTTTTTTAATGATGATGCGTACAGGGGAATCCCCATTCACCGTTGAATGAAGGGAGAAAACGGCTGTTTTTGCTATGATTGGCGAGAAAGCGCTTTTCTGTTGACATTTACATGAAACCTGTTTTTATCTTTTGAGGTCGAAAAAGTAAGGATGGGACATTCTTTCAAGAAAAGGGACTTTCCCTTTAAATTTTCACTTACGTTGATTTGTTGTTATTGTAATGGATATATCTTATCTTATATTTCTAAAAACTTAAGAGAAGAGGTTTGATGATTTACAGGAAAAAGAAACACTTTTAGAGGGAAGTTTCCCCTTTATTTGAACGATTTTTTTGGATTTTATTTTAATGAGAATTATGTAAATAAGTCTGCTTAATATTTTGAAAATCTTTAAATTAACATCAGAGCTGTCCTTAGAAATTTGATACACACATTTTTAATTAGTGTCACTTTATTCTGTATTTCATTCTTAAGGAAATAACATTTTTTTTTCTAGAAAATTCTCATTTTATAATATTGTTTTTATTTCATTTTTTGTTGTTGTTGTTGTTGACTTTATGATAAATTTTGCTCTTTCAGAAGTGTAGAATAGAGTTCATTTTAATAATTATTAAATAATTATATATTAATAATTATTAATATATAATAATTATTTTAAGTTATAATATATATTATTATGCTAAGTTATTAATATATATATTATTATATATCAGATCATGGGTTACGGTCCTCTTGCCGTCATGCTAACCGTGGTAGGCTTTCGTGGTTTTCCTATCTATGTAACGCAAATGCGGGTTAATTCAATCAAAAAAATCCTCCACGAAGGCAAACTATCTCCAAATAATTGATCCAGGAGTTCCATTGTCTTCTGGATTAGGTTCAAAATTACAAAGCTACGGAGTTGAACATTAATAGTCGTAAACCCAAAGAATTGGGTCGGCTGTTCAACGATGGTTATGAAATTATAAAAAACAATATTATTAATTTCCAGGTTCGAACACCAGTGATGGCTGGTCGATATCAATTCTGCTCGCACTGTCCACAGCACTGACGTAAAAATATCCTCAGTGGTAGATGGATAAAGAGTCACCTTGTTGTTGGACTAACCAAGAGAGGTTTTCATAGTTTTACTCTATATGTAATGGAAATGCGGGTGAGTTCCATCAAGAAGTCCATAACGAAGGCTAGTTTGTCCCAATACTTGTTCCAGGAGTTGTCCCTATACTTGATAGTCGTGAACTAATTGGCTGTTCAAGCCCGGTTATATATCTAAAAAAGTAATATTGCTTTTAAGTAAAATATCAATAAATAAAACATATACCCCGTTGTTTTTATGTAAATATCAATAAATATATTTTAGAAAAATTAAAAAAAAAAAATACTTTTAAAAAAATACACCGGCATGGATTGAGCATTTTAATTGACGTTATTTATCAAAATAATTTCCTAATTTTAGTTAATTAGAGCATGGTTTTTAACGGAATTTCTGCAAGATATTTATTATATTTACTTCAATTTTTTTGTTAAGAAAATTATTTAACGAGAAACCAACGTTTTGTACTCAAATAAATAGTAGATTGAGTAAAAGTTAATAAAATCTGAAAAAAATATCAATCCAATTAAAATATAAAACCATTTTTTTTTTCTACAGCTTTTCCTTAGCAAAATGTGTATATTATATTATGCTTAGAGAAAAGTAATTAAATAAATAAAAAAACTCTTTTTAAACTGCATTCTTTTATAAAACGAGGAACTGAAAAGGAGAAGAAAAAAAATAATATAAAAAACTTGAATTGAAAACAGTGATCATAAAAAAGTAAAGCATCTACCTTCATACAACGAGTTGAGAATAGTATTTAAATGATGAAAACATTTGCCTATTATCATGAAGTTAACAACTAGAAATTGAAGTTAACAACTAGAAAGAATTATTCATAAATTATTATATTGAAGTAAAATACCATTCCAAATTACGAATCTAATCAGATGGAGGGTCGAATATTTTTTTCATAAGTAATAGTTTGTAATTAATGCTTAATGATACTAGAGTTCATGAAAAATAAATTAAAGGTATGCATAAAAAATAATCTGTCACATCATGCATGATTTGTTCGTTAATGATTTCTTTGATTAATAATTATTCTGTATAAATAAAAAAAAAACGGAGGTATGATGATTAAAAGGGGAGCCCACCATGAATATTTCAAAAATTCGAAAAAAATTTTATTGCATTTTTCGAATCTTTTTACCCTTCCTAATGTCTGTCTAAAACGATTTCTTGGTACCTAACTTCGTTTGGATGTCATACCGGAAAATAGAGACTCGTCGCTAAGCAGGTAGAAAGGCCCGTACGGCCGGATTAGGAGGGGCGACATTCTTTTTGTGTCTCATCCATTCTGTTGACTGTATATTGAAACTTATTGTAGGCAATTCATTTATCGACCATTATATATATGAAATTAAACGTTTTCCCCTACCATAAGTCAAAACTTTAAAAGCGTTTTTCTCAAAACGCTGTTTTTTGACCTGGTCTAACGTTTTTCTCATGATCTATGAAACGAAATAAGCAGTTCTTTATTTTAAATTACGTAAAAATATATTCTTTAGAAAGTAGCATAGGATTTTTTTGATATTTCGATTTTATATTAGTATTTTAATGAATATTTTTTTTATGAAAAACTTAACTTTTTTTTAAGTTGCCGCCATTTTGGTAATTTTGCGAATATCAAAAAACCGCTATGCTACTTTTTAGATAATGTCTTTATGTTTCAGAAAATCTAAACAAAATCGTTTTCCCATGTTTCAGGGCTTCTAAATCCATGAGGCCAGTGGGGTGCTACTTTTTGATGAGCAGCCACACACGGAGCTGCCACCAACTTATTTTTTAATCCATGATTAAAAAATTAATTTAATTAACTTTGAATAATTTAATAATTAATTTCATTAATTATTAATTAATAATTAATTTAATAATTAATTTCATTAATTATTAATTAATAATTAATTTAATTATTAATTTAAAAATTAATTTAATTAATAATGAACTCAATTAATTTAAGTTTTAAATTCATGATATATATATGTGAATCCCAAATGGTGCTCCGCGGAACTCTAGGGTTCCGTGAAAAAGTTAAAGAGGTTTCGCTGTTTAATTATTTTTATAACCAGTCATGAGTATTGAAACCTCTGATTGTACACTGGTTATCATAAATTAAGGAAAATTCACAAAAATCGCGATAACTCAAGAAATTACACATGGAATTTTATGAAACTTACCCACAATATACAACACATAGTAAGGTATTAAACAACATAAAAAGAAATTATCAGACATTAATAGTAGTATAGAAATTAGCACATGTATAAAATAAACAAATTGGAAGTATCGGTTTGCAATAGAAAAAGTACCTTTAATATGGAATATGATTGCCTCTAGAAGCAATACAGCACAAACAGCGATGTGTGATGCTTTCAATTATGCGGTCTATCAGTTCAATAGGAAGTGAGAGCCATTGCTCTTGTAAAGCAGTTGCAAGCGTGGCAAGGGTCTGAGGGGGCGGATTGATGGCAGATACACGCCTCCCTAGAGCATCCCAAACGTGCTCGATAGGATTCAAGTCCGGGGATCGAGCTGGCCACTCCATGCGAGTAATTGTTTCCTGTTGAAGATAATCATCAACAATGCGAGCTCTGTGTGGTCTTGCATTATCGTCCTGTAACAGGAAGCAATCACCAATTGCCCCGGCATATGGGCGCACATAAGCATCAAGGATGTTGTCTCGATAAACCTGAGCATTCACGGTTCCCCTTGGAAAGACATGGAGGTATGTGCGCCCTCCTAAGGATATGCCTCCCCAAACACAGACACTGCCTCTTCCGTATGCATCTCTTTCACGGATGTTTGATGGATGATAACGGGTCCCAGGTTCTCTCCATATCAAATAACGTCTACTGTCACTTTCTAGACTAAACCTGGACTCATCCGTAAAGAGAACAGGCCTCCATTGATCTGACTTTTGAAAGAGTTATCGCTATTTTTGTGATTTTTCCTTAATTTATGATAACCAGTGTATTAAGATGCAACCTATAATTCATAATTTATTTAATATTTCAGTTGCTTTTATGAAATTACTTCAATTAAAATGCCAGTGAACGAGAAATAGCATTTTTTAAAAGAAAATATAATATTTCTTCTAACAATACAATGAACAAATTATGAAAAGAACAAGCATTTATAAAATATTGCATTATTATTTCCTACCGAGGTTTTCAAATCAAAATAAAATAACTAAATTCTTCAGTAAAGAAATATGTTTCCCTAATAACCATTTTTAACGTTTATAGTAGTTGTTCTTTTAGGATTCTTAGTATACCAGAATTAGGCTTATTTTATTCTTTTACGCCTTATGGTGGTACTGATACACCTTATGTTTAAACACAAAATAAATAAATAAAAGTAGTAATAAATAAATAAATAAATAAAAAGAATTTACCCTAACAAGACTAGATATAGCACAAAGACTGCAAATTTATCTGTCGGACATAACACCTAATTTAAGATTGTTAATGATAAAAAACACTGAAAAATCTTCATTCCTCTAATTAAATATTAATTCTTTAAAAGATTATAGCGTTTACTATAATTATTAACTAATTTATTATAATTAATTTTTATTAAACTTAATTTATAAAATGGGGGTTCCATCGAAAAAAAGATTATTTCTTAGGGTTAGGGAATCGCTGCTATACATAATATTAGAGCTCAACAATTATTTTATTTATTATTTCTATTTATTTATTTTTTAACTTTTGACGATCAGTAAGAAGCTGCAAAAATATACACTTCTAATTTAAATAAATATGTACAATGTTGTTCATTAAAAGTTAATAGATATGACGAAAACAATTCTCTACATTGAATAAAAATTGCCGTCGTCACCGCATTTGCTGTTTCAGGACAAGTTGAACTGCGCATTTTCTTTTCTCACACGCAGCGCATAGGCTGGGATAGCATGGTTGGCAGGGCACTGAACTCACGTTCGTGAGAACGAGAGTTCCAGTCCAGCCGGCCAAAGACTCCCCGTGTAGTAAATGGTGGCTGGTGCACGTTAAATATATCGGGTCACAAAGTCCACCATCTTCCCACAACAAATTATACCTCTGGGGGTACTGAAGTGGAAATAGATCGTTGTGATCCATGGATAAGAATGAATGGGTCTGCCCTATAAACGTATGTGTGTGGCAGAAGTCGTATTCTTGTCTATAGATGGTGCCATTGGAAAACAAGAACAATCGCACCACTTGTCTTAAGGAACTACGACAACAACCCGAAACGCTAAAGTTATTGGATGAAAATAATTACATTTTACACGTTTTCAAAAATTTTTTTACAAAATATTCGGATAGTTTTAGAATGTTTTTTTTTCTTTGTTGTCAAGTTAAATTTTTTTCAAAACTGCGTGTTCCTCTTTTTTATTACTTTTTTTTAAAACTAACTAATTTTTTTTTTCTATATTTCGAATCAGTTTATTGCTCATCTTTTCTCTCCTTTTAATCTTTCTTAGCTTTTTTTGCTGTCTTTCCTCTTTTTTTTGATGTTAAGGAATATAACTAATCGTATTTGAATTTTAATGTAATCCATTGAGACAGTGAAGCGATCGTCTGAATAGAACTGCGTAATTCAATCAATCGGGTGGTCAGCAAGTACAGCGCTTCCCATTAATAGGTTAAAAAATTTAAAATATCAAAATAAAAACTTCTATTTTGATATTTTCAAGTATCAAAAAAGGGAAAACCTTCTAATAAAACTACCAACTTTTATTGGAAGGTTTTCCTTATTCCAAACTTTAGAAACTGTTTTTTTTTCCCATTGTTTCCTAATATATTTTATGCATTTTGACTCCTTTGAGTCGGAGTATTTTATTTTATAACTTTCATTGAACAGCCGACTTAATTTTGAATTTACGATTACATGTGTTCCACTCCGTAGCCTAGTAATTTTTACCGCAACCCAGAAGACATGGGAACTCCTGGATCAGGCATTGGTAGAAACTAGTCTTCGTAGAAAACGTTTTGATGGAAGTATCCGGCATTTGCTTTAAATGGAGAGGAAAATCATTAAAAACCCCACGGTTAGCCCGACAGCAAAGGGACTCTAACCCCATTACCCGTTTACCATTGGGAATATTTTACGTTAGCACTGTGGTCGGTGCAAGTCGGGTGCATCGGACAGCCATTGCTGGCATTCGAACCTGGGAATTAATATTATTGAATCAGATCCAGAAGACAAGGAAACTCCTGGATCAAGTATTGGGAAAATTTGCTTTCGTGGAGGACTTTTTTTTATGGAACTAACTCGGATTTGCGTTGCTCAGAGGATAGCTCAGGGATTGCTAAACATTACTAACAAGAGGGCGGTTCCTTAAAGGCCGTTGGATAGAAGATCGCTACCGCTGTCGGCTCGTTGATTTTCACAAAATTTTGCGGGCTTGAAAAGTTGACTTATACACCGGGATATACTCTTATGTTTATCATTATCCGATTTAAAAAAAAAAAAACAATTTCATTAATTGATAAAAAAAAATATTTATTTCAAACTTATTTATTTCAAAAAATTATTTATTCAAAAAGTTATTCTAAAATATATTTTAATCTCTATAACACGCTGTTATAAACGAGTTACTGTTGAAACTTAATTAAAACACCATGATTAAGAAAGAATGAAGTCATAACAAATTATATATACAAATAATTTTAATTTAAAAAATTTTTGTTAAAAAATTGACTTTTTCAGTTCAGCTCATAAAAATTATATATATTTGCATTGATTATTGAAATTTTCAATCTAAGAGCTTTTCGAAATTTTTTGAGTGTAATTTAAATTTTCAGCTATTGCTTAGTAATTATAAACTAGCATATTGGGATATCAGGATGTTCCCTCTTGCGTTCATCAGAATGTTTTGTAAGAAGTAGACAATTAAAAATGGAAAATAAGCGATTTCCTTTCTTTGTTACTATTTGTTTTTTAACGTATTTTTATTTATCTTCAATACAAAACCCAGATAGAAATCTTTTAAGGGGAATTTCCCAGCGATAAAAAAGCAGGGAATAATCCTTATATGTCATGCCTTAGCGTCGCCTCTTTTTCATTTTGTCTTTCTATTAACCTATACACCTAATTATTATTTATTAACAACCTTCCTAATACAATTTTTTTCTTTGAGATTCTTATAAAAACATTTTAGTTGACTTGTTTAATTTAGCATTTGTACTCATCAGGGGTTTTCTAAAATGTAATTTTTATGTATAAGTAAAAGTTTACTAATATATATATGGGTGATTCTCACGAAACATGACAATTCGGACCAAAAAATTTCTTCAAATTTAAAGTCTTCAAAATAATCTAAAATTTTTTTGTATACTTCTTTAGTTACACTTATTAATACCTTAGAGACAGCAGTGTAGTTTATTGACATTTGCTCGAGAAAAAAAAAAAAAAAAATAGAAATTCACCAAATGACAGCCAGGATAATGACAAATTCGCCATTTTATAGCATATAACTTTACTTTAATTTAATGTTTTGGCATAAGACGATTATATTCTGCAAAAAACAACAGGATTTCTTAAATTAACTCAGATAAATCTATGTAGTTTATGTTATTTATGATTTCAAGAAGCCAGGAAAATGACAACATAAAAACCTATTTTACATGAAAAATTTTTGAAATAGATTTTTAACAAGAAAATTGGTTCTTTATTCATGTAACAAGACATGTTCATATAGGAGGGTATGTAATCAATCTATTAACATAAGATATTGATTGCTGGCTCAAACTATTTTGGTTACAAACCACTAAATAAAAGTAGCCAGGAAAATGACAGATTTTCTTGGGACAAACAAATTATTGCCAGCAAAAATTATTTTAAACGAAGTTTTTGTAAATAATACCCTCTGCGTATATTCTAGAAATGCTTACAACGGTTGAGATAAAAAAAAAATTAGATATTGAAAAATTTATGGGAAGTTTTGAAGCTAGTTATTATTGGAAACATTGCTTGGGACATGCCAGGAAATAGACATTTTGAAGTTCAATTAAATTTTTTACTATGCAAAACAGTCATTACTAGTGCAGAGCAATTTTAAAATGTTAACAGCGATGCTATTTATTAATTTTTTTAAAAAAAGTTCTTTTAGTATAATAGTATTAGATCTTGGAGCAAGGGACAGTGAATTGTCATATTTCGTGAGAATCACCCATATATATATATATATATATATATATATATATATATATATATATATATATATATATATATATATATATATATATATATATATATATATATATATATACATATATAATGCAGAGAAAGCATGAAAAAAAAACATCCATTGAAAAAAAGCCGAAAACAATAATGAAAATATATAATCTCGTCATTAGCTAACATATATCCGCAAAAAGCATGCTTTATATATAATATATATAGAGAGAGAGAGTTTTTTTTTACAATCTATACATATATATATATCATATATACTATATCTATATATACATATATATCACATTCGTATCGGCTGTCCACCGCTGGGTTCGAATCTCAGCTATGGCTGTTTGATACGAATTCCGCACCCGCCTCGCACTAACTAAAGTGCGTTGGCAAAATATCTTTAGTGGTAGATGGATCATGGGTTCGAGTCCTCTTACCGTAAGGCTAACCACGGGCGGTTTTTCTCTCTAAATAACACAAATGAAGGGTTAGTTCCATCAAAAAGTCTACGAAGGCAAAAATTTCCAGGGATTTCTATATTCTAATATTCCTTGATCCAGGGATTTCTTTATCTTCTGGATTGGGTTAAAATTTACAAGTCTACTGAGTTGAACCTTGGAAGTCGTAAACTCAAAATTGGGCTGGCTGTTCAATGACGGTTATAGAAGAAAAAAAAAATCTATGCCTATATAAAGAATGTCCTGTCTGACTGATTCATCATTAAAGAACCTAAACTACTGACGCAAGAAACATGAAATTTGGACAACGAGTTCCTTCAGTAACAAAGACGGAAAGATATTTTATGGTTTCAGACACCTAAGGGGATAAAATGAGAGTTGAAAGTTTTTAATTTATGATATTAAAATAAAGAGTTTGTGTGTGTGCCTCTCGTATACCTCCAGCGTCTACCTAACGTCCTGAAATTTGGATAGTAGGTGAAAGTAATAATTTTGGCCCTCAATCCTAAAGTTTGTTTAAAGATTTCTATTAGTGTGTTTGGGGAGACATCTCGTTTAGCATTAGCCATTGTTTTAAATTAAACTATAGACGATTCCATTATTATTATTTTTTTTAATATTTCAAAGCAACATTGATATTTGGTAGCTTATAGCTTTCATTATTTAAAGCAGAAGTTTATTACACGTTCTTTAATACTTTTTATTATTTATTAAGGTAGCTAAATTGTGAAAGCGATCGTGGCAGCATACGTTACTACGGCATCAAATTAGTATTCCTAAAATTGTATGTTTAATTTGTTTATAGTTATGCTTTTAAAGTGTGTATCTATAAAACTAAATAATTTAAAGTCAATGATGGTGTTTTATTTTAATTTAAAACCGTCGTTCAACAGCCTACCCAAATCTGAGTTTACGACTAACAATGTTCAACTCTGTAGCCTTGTAATTTTTAACCCAATCAAGAGGACAAGAAAACTCCTGGATCAGTACTCCCAGAGGTATTAATTTGTTATAGGAACTTGGAGGACTAATGATGGTATTTTATAACCGCCGTTAAACAGCCGACCCAATTTTGTGTTTACGACCACCAATGATCAACCCCGTAGCCTTCTAATTTTGACATCAATCCAAAAATCAAAGGTATTCCTGATTCCAGTATTGGGAGAAATTTGCTTTCGTGAAGGACGTTTTAAAGAAATTTACCCGCATTTGCGTTACATGGAGAGGAAAACCACGAAAGCCTTCCAAAGTTAGCCTGACGACAAGGGGGCTCTATCTTATGTTATGTGTTGAAAAACAAAATTAATGGAGAAATAATACTAAATCGTTTAAAGAGAAACGTAAAATATCGCAATACTATAACTGATGACAATGATGTTTTATTAATTTTGGTAAACGAATTAAAAATGTAAGTTGTATACTAAAAACCTAAATAAGGAGAAATGGTACTACATCGTTTAGGATAAGCAAAAAAAAATCGCCATACAATTATTGACGTTAATGACGCTTAATTAATTTTGGTAATTTGCACTACTGATGTTATGGTAATTGGTGCGGTTTTAATAGATAGCAAATGTACTAATATAGGTACCATGTTAGTATACATGGTACCTATTAAAACTGCTTCAATATTGTGCAGTTTTTTGATAACAGATACTTTGGAAAGAGAATCTTTACAGCCCCTCGAAATTAATGAGTACCGATAAAAATCACTTGTTTTTGAAAAATTTTGATGAACATGAGTTAGTTTCGAGTAACAGCATCATGCCAAATGATACTAAATGCTGTTTATCTTTATTTTGATGAGATGAGCTACTAAAAACGTGTTATAATCAATTGCAAGAAGAAGACCTCCCATACCCACACATGTGATCTATGACGTCAGCTAATATTTATCATCAAAATGGCGTATTAAAGTTGAGCTAAGTTTCTCTACATAAATTAGAATGTTAGTTAATGATAAGTTAATTATATACAGAGCTGTATCGCACATCGAATGAGTTGAGATATAATTCTTCCTCGTCTACTTCTTTTACTTAACGTAGATTTATTATTTGTTTATGTATTTTATTGTAACCATGTTATATTTTTGTTTTGTGTACCTGGAAACTTCGATACATAATTAGTCTGTTTATGTTCCACATGGCTTCGTGCTAAGTACTTGTTTACAGAAAATACAGTAAAAGAATTAGTTATGATTCTTTCGTTCATTAAAATCGTGCCGAATTCTCACTTAAGGGCAACAATAAGCTTGAAAAGACTTATATGAAAAATTAAACTATAAAAATGATCTAGTTTAGAAACAAAATGTCACCTTCTAATATAAGTCTCCTTAAATATTCCAATTATAGTAGCTCAACGACAGAATAAAGAAATATAATAATCATAATTTGTACTTTCGAGACAAATGAGAATGAATCTTAAGACGAACACTATAAAATGTTTCACTTTATCTTTAATGCAAATACGAAGCGAAACTAACTGATGCCGTGCCAGATATTGTTTTGTCTTGTTTGAGCATTTTTAATCAATGTAAACCTTAACATTTATCTCAAATTTCAAGATTAGATGACAATTTAAAATTTGGGAAAAAAGAAGATTCCCTTGGAAAAAAAACTTTCATTTAGGAGTTCTTTCCCTCATTTATCGACCAATCGCTATTCAAGATTATTTTAAACCTTCTATTGTAGCTAATGTAAAAAATACCGTTCTCTATTCAATATACGCTATGTGATTAATTATTAATTTACGTAGAATATTTAATTAATAATTTATCCGGGGAACTAATTTTGAACGTAATTAGGACGATAACATTGATTTTAATTTTTTGGATTTATTAAGTATTTATATAGTTGACTCTTGTGATAAAACGAATGATTTCCCATGCATGAAAAGGTCGGGCCTAAAGCCCCCACATTTCTAAGAACCTAATACAAATGGATGAAGTTAAAAATTCCTTGGTTTTCTTTCCCCTTTAGAATCGCCTATTAAATTTAAGAATTGAAAAAAAAAAATTTACACAAATATTAAATTGATTTAAATTTACAAATAATTCATCTTATGTTATAAATAATTTAAAAGCATTTTTTAAGAAAACAACAACAAGTGAATTGGATTTAAAGTTTTGTCCAGTTATCTATTGTTATCCAGGGCTAAAGAGAATAGAAGGGCTGGTTCACTCATTTGAAGAAACTCTCGCCGCGCCAAACCTCCGATTTTCTCCTGTGACGACACTTTGGCGCAAAGCTTGAACTTTTACTTCAAGAACGGAGCGTTCGGTCTAACTAACTCTTAACTAAAATTGGAGCATTCCTTTTTTGAGACTTATTCCAAGACTTTCGTTGTTTTCTATAATGATTTTCCTCAGTTTTTTAAAATGAATTATAAAAATTTAAAATTATTAACGAAAGCCAGTTTGTGCGATTGCAACTTGCAAAAACTCTGATAGAAATACAAAAAGGAAAAAATACAATTGTCCATGCTTTCCCTAAAGTAAATGTGCAACTATGTAAAGAATGGCTTCAACGTTGCAAACGCAATGACCCAGTTAATATAAAACATGCACGAATATGTAGTAAGCATTTCTTGAAAGAAGATGATATGAGAAATCGTTTGCTTGGATTGCCGATTAGAGTGATTTTAAAATCTTCTGCAATACCTAGAGTAAATTTGCCATTTTCTTCTTCACAAACAATTTCTTCTCGGCAAGAAAGATTGAACAAACGCAAAGTGTTGGTTCATGCATTGGGCAGATTAGAAACTCCAAGCCCAAAGAAAAGCAATTTAAATACAAGGAATGAAAATTTTTTAAGTACAACAAACAAATTGTGATAAATGCTTTAAATTAGAAGCAGAAGTTAAAGTACTGAAAGAGAGAATTGAAACTTTAGAAAAGGATTTGAAAAATAAAAATAATGAAGAAATAATGTTTAAAAAAATATCAGTTCAGCGTATGAAACGGTGGAACGCACCTAGAAAAAGAATTCTGAAAAAAAAATTATGAGCAAAGAAGGGAATTGTTGAAATTGGAACAAGCTTTAAAGAAAATGCATAATTTAGAAAACAGTGTAAAAAAAGTATTTACAAGAGGTCAAATACAATCTTTAATGAAGGGTACTTCAAATGTCAAATGGACAACAGAGGACATTTCCCGATGTATTATTATACGTTCTCTTTCTTCAAAAGCGTATGATTTTTGGAAATTTAAAATTGGCCTACCTCTACCAAGTGCTAGAAAAGTAAAATTATTAATAGTTAAATTTCTTCTAATTTCATAACAGATAAATAAGTTTTGAATGTAGTTATTCTACATATTTATGATTTTTTTAAAAATTATATTCTCTAAAATTTAAACATCTATAAGCAATAGTAAAATTTCTAATATTATTATGAAAATAAATTATTATTTTATTTCAGTAATTAGCGTTTAAGGTTGTAGTTTCCTAATGATTAAGTATAAACAAATTACCATTAACAGCTTATTTTAAAATCGGGATTCTAAATTTAACAAAATTTTATAAATTATTGTTTGTAACAGTAAGAGTTAAAACTGAAAATATTAAAATAAAGTATTTATAGCTTCATTTACTACAACTAGTAAAATATTTTTAAGAGTTTAAATGGTATTTATTTTAATATTATGGCCAAGAAAATTTTTTTGAACTATGTTTATGAACGGAAATATTGTGTAAAGTTTGAAAGCTAAGAACCAGAAAAAGTCTAACTTATTTTTACAGAGAGAAAGATGCAAAGTTATCATAATATCTTTGCTAGCGACCTCCGAGATCTGTAGACACAGTGACCGTCATGAGGAGAAAAATCGTATCTTCAGTTCTGAGAGCGGAGTGAACTAGCCCTTCTCTTCTCCTTAGCCCTGATTGTTATCCCCGCTATCTATTGCTTGGACGCAATATTATTTTAACGTCCATTAATAGAACGTAAGAGTTGAAACGTCTATTCTTATAGGGTGACAGAAATTTAGTTTTAATTTTTTCTTTTTATTTCTATGAAAATCACTTTGAAAATAAGTGCCCAAGATTTTTGCCTTTTCAGAATAAAATGCTTTATCATTACATAACTCAATATGTCATTGATTAATTTGATATTGCAAACTTCTCACTGAAAAGTATAAAAACTACTATTTCTTATGTTGTTATACGCTGATCCTTCCCTTAGAATGAAAAAAGGAAAAAAAAAAAAAGAAAAAAAAAGACATGATCTCATTATTCTTATCTTGGGTGGTTAACCTGTTTTTTTTTTTTTTTATTGTTTTTTTTAAGTAAAGATATTTCTGAGTATTAGCAATATAACGATAACTCACGTTAAAATGTTCGAATTTATTTTTTGGACGGAAAGTTTGTTAGATAGATCATTGATTGTTTTATGAAAATGAACAAGGCAGTTATTTAAAAAAAAATAACTAATTAGTTTATGCAAAATATAAGGCGATTGGTAAATATAAGGTGGTGCAAAATATAAGGCGAACAGTAGAGTTTAGGCAAACGTTTGAATCGTTATTTTCAAATTTGTAAATTTAAAAATATTTTTTTTTTTAAATTGATTCATTCTAGAATTCATAAAAAAGCAACAATGATAAGTATCCAAATTCATTGATACAAACATACATAGGGAGACAATTTGTCGATTTGATGACTAAAAATTATGAAATTGAAGTATAGTTAAACTCATATTATTGCATACATTTTTGTTTTATATTTACTTAAAAAAGTTAGAGTAATATCTCCTAGCAAAGGCCTTTATTAGTGAATCGTAAAAATTTATTTTTACTATATACTTTTACTTAAACAAAATGCAATAAATAAAACGTCTTACTTGCTAATGAAACATTTTCAACAAAAAAAATTCGTTTAGTTATAAAATTTGTTATTTGGTGAGATGTGTTTGATGTGAGACGATATAAAAAGTAGTTTCCAAAAACAAAAGTGTAGCGTATCTACCACTACAAAATTACAATCACAATTCACTAGTATATTGACTCAATTCTATAAAAACCGGACACCACCCACCATGATTCATTCCCGTTCCAGACTCCGAGGAGTAAGGTTGTGTTGAAACCGAGCTCTGCTAACATGTCATCACACCGTTTCGGCCGCGGAGGGAAGACCTTCCGTACCCAACGTGAACCAGTTTTGGATCTCGCTGCGATAAGGGAGGAATGGAAAAGATATGCCTACAACATGCAGCATGGAAATTTCGAAAAGTCGTTCGAAAAATCTCAGATAGAGGCGATCGACATTGATGCCAAGATTGCTGAATATAGCCAAAAAGATGTTTCTCCTATGATGGTTGAACACCTCTACGGAAAGAAATTCTTAGCCGAGGAGATGCTTATCTTAAAGCATATCAGAGAATCCCGAAGCTCTCCACCCCCAGCCACTCAGATGATAGAGGAAGTGCCTGCTGCAAAGACTGATTCACCCATAGAGCCCTTAGAACCTGAAAAGACTTGTGTTCTAGAGACAGTACCAGAGCAGCCTGAGCCATCACCTACACCTGAAATTAGTGCTGAGGAAACTACACAACAACCCGAACCAGAGCCAACAAAGAGAAAGAGAAAGAAGAAAACTTCTTCACCCAAAACCACAGAATGTTTGGACATCCCAACTACAACCAACATCACGGAACCTGTAGCCACATCCCCAGATGAGACCACAGTTCAAAATCACAGCAGAAAACTTAAATTTCTGATAAAAGGACTCTCCATTGATTCTAAGATTTCGATCTTGGAAGCTGAACTTACAGCCAGCGGTCACCGACCAATCAGGATCGAGCAATTCAAGAAGAGGTGTGGCCAAGGATATAAGCTCCTCTCCCTTTTCCTGATACTACTTCCAGACAGCCCTGAGAACAGAGAATGCATCAACATCAAGCAGATACTCTCTACTACTGTTCAAATTGAACGTTTCCGAGGTGGACGATACGAGGTGCAATGCTATCGGTGCCAAAAACTTGGGCACACGCAAAGGAATTGTCAGAATGATCCTGCATGCATGAAGTGTGCGGGAGCCCACTTTTCCTACCAATGCACTAAACCCAGGAGCCTCCCAGCTACTTGCATCAATTGCGACGGAGATCACCCGGCCTGTTTTTCAGGCTGCGGTGCCAGGCCAAGGAGGACACCACCACAGAAACAGAATCAGCACAGGAGTGCAACACAGACAGCAAACAGATTCTTGCAGATCTTCAGAGAACTCCAAGAACTACTACAAAACGAGGAGCTCGTTCAGCTGCTCCGATCCCTACTCCCAGTGACATAGTGTTCTTCACTTCTCCAACATGCCGACTACCCAGCCAAGACATCTATTTTTGTACCTGAACTTTAGCCACTACATTCAACCACAAGGAATAACCACATTGTTCCTACTACACGATGAAGGGGTAAAGGGCCGTTCCGGCCTCAGGCACCCCGACAAACCAATAAGACCAGACCAACCGGGTAAATGCGCTGCAAACCCAAGTAACTACCGCCCTATAAGTCTTCTCCCAACTATGTCAAAAATTTTGGAAAAGATCATCCAGAAAAGATTGGATAAATATTTAAATGTTATACCTAAACAACAATATGGTTTTAGGCTAAATGTATCAACAACTAAGCAACTAATAAACATTGAGTTCATTAGTAACGGTAAATTTAAGAATGAAACTATGGCCCTTATCCTACTCGACGTCGCAAAAGCGTTCGATCGAGTATGGCATAAGGGCTTAGTAGTCAAACTGTATAATATGGACTTCCCATTAGATATTATACATTTATTAATTTCATATCTAGATAATAGGAAATTCAGAATTAAACTTAACAATGCATATTCTGACTATAGTATTACCAAAGCCGGTGTCCCGCAAGGGTCAATCCTAGGACCAACTCTATATATACTCTTTACCGCAGACTTTTCTATTGATATTAGTAAACCAAATGAAATGATGGCTCTATATGCAGACGACACCGCCATTGTAACTAAATCAATGAACTCTAAAAGAGCCGTTGAACTTTTGCAAAACAAACTTGCATTAATTGAGAAATGGTGCATAAAGTGAAAAATGCAACTGCACCCCGATAAGAGTCAATTTATTATCTTCAATAATAAAAAAGCCAAGACTCATTCATTAACCCTCTTTAGCACAACTATTAATCCCTTAAACACAGTAAAATACTTAGGTGTGACCAGCACATTAATGATAGTATCAAAAAAGCAAAAGGCGCTTATTTCGGCCTCAGCCCAATAATTGGCAAAAACTCAATACTAAACTTGATCAACAAAAGGCTAATTTACCTGCAAAATATACGACCTATTTTAACCTACGCTAGCCCAGCCTTAGTTACAATGACAAACAACCAAAAGAAAAAGCTTTCAAATACTGAAGGCAAAATACTCAGAATGATGCTAGGTGCACCTAGAGCAATGATTCACTCAGGAAGGATTTAAAAATAGAAAATATTAATGAAATTACTGCAAAACTTTAACACTAAACTTTTTAGTGATGCGACAAAGTGCACTACATCAGATTTCAAAAATATTTTTAATATTGATATTATTGCTGACAACATAAACTATAGCCCAGTCACTGCCTTTCTAAGTTCGGACTGTATATCAAAATATTTTAAGATCTAACATACACTATAACACAGGATGCAGCGAACCCGGGGAAAGAGCAAACCGAAAGGGTCCCAACCGGGTGAGCCGTACTCCTTTAATTTTCACAGTGAGCAACGCGGCACGAGCGGTTACTACCGGGTCGCTGTGTTAGCAGAGCTACACCAAATACACAAACTCATTCCTTTTATTGTAAATATTTCTTATATTATGTAAATAATTTTGTATATAATAATTTCTATGCTCGTTATAATTTCTCGTACTCAATTCTTATAAACCTGACAAGCAGTATTGTAATATGTGCTCATTATCATAATTCTTTAAATTGGAGCTTGCTCCAAACCCACTTTTATAAGTATATGTTTTTCGTATATATGTATGTCTTTTTAGCGGATGTCTACCAGATTACGACGAATCGGTTGGTGGCCCTTAACGAGATCAAATAAATATCAAGCATCACTCAATTCTATACTGGGGTACCATTTCATAGATGAAGGTTGACATTGTCGATAGCTACCATCACCACATTAGTGACCTTCGGGCGTGATGCGAACACGCCCACCTTTTTTTTTATTTTTATAACCGTTGTTGAACAGCCGACCCAACTTAATGGGTTTACGGCTACTAATGTTCAACTCCGTAGCCTTGTAATTTTGAACCCAATCCAGAAGACAAGGGAACTCCTGGATCGAGTATTGGGAGAAATTTGCCTTCGTGGAGGACTTTTTGATGGAGCTAACCCGCATTTGCGTTACATGGAGAGGAAGACCACGAGAACCTCCCACGGTTAGCCTGACGGCAAGGGGACTCTAACCCATGATCCGTCTACCACTGAGGATATTTCACGTCAGCACTGTGGTCAGTGCAAGTCGGATGCGGAATTCGTATCGACTGGGATTCGAACCCGGTTCGCCTCATTGGAAGGCGAACGCTCTATCCCCTGAGCCATCGCGGCTCAACACGCCCACCTTGGCAGAAACACCCACTTCGATATGAACAGCCTACCTTGATAGTAACGCCCACTTCGATATGAACACGCAAACTTAGACAGTAACGCCTACGTCGATGGATGGTCTGCATTGAATAGTTGACTTGCTACTTGTGACTGCGACATTATCCTCCTCGCACTGTTGCTACTCAGTCTGGTCTCGATCATGCACAATGTCAGCTTGCATACACTCGACTGCTAACGGCAACACAGGAGCGACAACGACTGTGATCTTAATACAGCTCTCCCGGCTTCTCACAAAAACGAATCAACTTATTATAGCCAGAATTATAGCTGTGATAGAATCCGTGCATCGAATTCTATCACAGCTATAATTCTGGTGGGGAGTACTGTAGCGTATCTATCACTACAAATCACAAGTATATAAGGCGTGTTAACTCGATTCTATAATGGGGTATCTTTTCATAGATGAAGGTTGACATTGTCGATACCATTCTCCCCACAAAAAGATTTATAATTATTTTTTTAATGCACGCAATAGACTGTGATATGACTTCGCAAAAATTAAATAAATAATGCATTTAGATAATTATTTAATATCATTCAAGACCTTAAGCAAAATAAGTAGAATAATTGAATATAAGGAATCGAACCACAAATCGAGATTTAATTTCCAGAATCAATAGACCGAGAGACAAAGACTTCAATGGTAGTAAAATAAATTGCATTTAAAATTTGCAATGTGCATTCTAAGTTAATGCTACAGTTTATAATGACTAATACTGCAGCATGAAAATATATATTTTTTATAACTTATTTCTTACGTTTTTTAACTTACCCTGAAGTGCCATTAAATTAAGAACGACAAAAAGTCAGTTAATTTTATTTACTGTGGTGTCTCTTGTTTGTGAGATTTTTTATGGATGAGAGGTTAACTGGGAGCCAAGATTAACTTAAAACTAAGATCCGTCTAAAGCCAGTAACTGTATTTGGTTTTGAAGGCAGGCTTAAATACAATTAAATTAAGAATATTATATCAATGCACCTCTTCAGCAGTAAAATTATAAAACATTAACCGGTCGAAGGCAATAGAAAGGTACTTTCTCTGAATAAACATATATTTTTTACAATGAAATCGGATATTTGACCCCCAAAATATAAGGGGTAGCCGCCATCCGGAAAATAATCTTCTTCTAACCTAACAATCTGACTGCCAGGAGGAGAACGATCATGTAGCAGGAGAACGTACGTTTGGACTTTAATATTAATTTAATCGTATCTCGAGAACTACTAAACCGAATTGAAAAATTTTTGCACACAATTATAAAATTCGTTTATCCGAAGATAATACCATTCAAAAATTAAAGTTTCAGTAAATAATTATTATTTTATTTAATCATAGTCAAAAGAAAATTTGAATTGTAGGGAACACTAGTTTTTATATAATTACTTAATAAAGATTTTAATAAAGTTACTTAACTTTAAAATACAAAATTTGAGTAAAATCGGTTGAGTAGTTCCTGAGAAAACGAATTTTTAAAAAGTCGTATATTTAAAATTCGATTTCTCAGGAACTATTCGACCGATTTGGCACAAATTTTGTGCAATGTAAAATTATATAAGCAAAAAGGCCGTAATAGCCTGGTCGGTGGGACGCTGGGCCCATGTCCGAGAGTTCGAACCCCGCCGATCGAAGACTCCCCGTGTAGTAAATGGTGACTGGTGCACGTTAAAATTCTGTTAGTCGCAAAGTCCTCCATGCTCCCATAACAAATCAATACCTCTGGGAGTACTGGATTGGAGACCGATCATTCTCTGATTCAAGTCAAAATTACGATCTGTGGATGTATGAATGGGTCCGCCTTATAAACAGGTGTGACATATGATGTGGAAGAAGTTGAATTCTTGGCCGTAGATGGCGCCACTGAAAAACAAGAATCGCACACTCTATATTAAATTTGCTCGGTTGCACCAAGCAGGCTTGGGGTCTCTATCTTTACAGGAATTGGTAACTAATTTTAAACCATAGTTTCTACTACAGAATGGCAACAAGGAAATGATAACGTCGGATCAATCGGCTATTCTCATTGTGATTGGCTATTGAAAATCACTCTTGGTTGCAAGAATTTGGAAAGTTATCGCGTTTATTGTGAATTAAAATAAAAATTCAAATAATTTTGTGCATGCTCGTCTGTATTTGCTCACTTATCTCGTATTTGGTGTGTTGCCACAATTGATTCATTGATGGATTGTGTTTACATTTATTTTGTAAACAACCACTAGAAAAGAGGAGATTATTGTTTAAAAAATGAAATTAGACGAAAATGTTTTCAAATTTTTAGATATTTATAAATGTAACAATAAAAATGTACGTTTTCTTTTTTTTAGGTTTATTTGTTTTTAAATAAAATTATATCGTTTTGATATTAAGAGTATGTTAATAGGTGCTCTTAATTACCTTTAAATTAAGTATTCTCTTATAAAAGCTTAGCTGCACTATTTATGTAATTTTCTTACGTTCTGTTGTAAGGAATAGAAAATTCAGATTTTAATTAAAATAATAATTATGCCATGTAAAGTCTAATAATCTTATGCATATTTCCTAACATTTGTACTTTTAAGTAATAATTAAAATTATTAAGCATTGTAATTGTAACATAGAATATAATTGTGCAGTAGAGTTTAAATTGATGTTTAAGTGTTTATATATTATGTTTATTCAACATTGAAAGTGTTTCTAGTTATAAAATTTTTTAAATGAATTTGTAACGTGCAGTTTTAATAACATGCGTTGAAAGATTAATTAAACTATTACAAGAGATTGCTGTTAAAAAAAATTATCAATAAAATTTTTATGTGGTTATCAATTATTATTTATTTATTTGGAAATAATGAAAAGTAATAATATATTTGTGAGTTTAAGCACATTATGATAAACAATAATACTGAAATGATAAAAATTCTGTGGAAATAACAATAACATTGAAAATAAAAAAATTCATGATATATAAAATTTATTTTCGAACTATGGAATACTTGCTCTTATGAGGATAGATTAGATTCTCGATAACAGATTATTTACTGCTGAGTATTAATAGTTACGTCAAATGTCAAGTATAAAAATGTTTTGTTTTTTTTAAACTTGCCACTGCTTTATTAGAAGAATAATTTTGTAACAATCAAATAATAAATATATAAAAATCTATATTTGAAACATATAAGGGTAAAATTCTTTATTTTTTGATTTAGAAATTATCAATCAGAAAAATCCTTTAAAATTTGAATTATATTTATATAATAAGTAGAAGGAAATATTAGCAATAACAAAGGAAAAATTTAATGAGTCATTCCACGTCAGATCAATCACTTTTGAACTGACCCCCCCCCCCTATTTTAATGAAATTTGGTGGAACATGCACACATGATAAAGTAAGCATTTCGACCAATTTTTAAGTTGAAATTTGTCCAAGTTATAGACACTTGAAAAAATAAAATTTAGAAAAAACCACAAACTTGCATACATATGTAACTTTTTTTTTTTAATTGTATCAGAAAAAAAAAATTTAAACACCATTGCAATAGACCTTTCATTTGATACCTTATATGACTTTCTGAGGCTAGGTCAACTTACAAAGCAACCTGATTTGGCCTTATATGTGGTCTCAAAAGATTACGAAAAAAAAATTCTTTTTTTCAGCAACATTCTTCTACACATTTCAAATTTGTATCATAGAAATAGAAATTTTTTTTTTAAAAAAAACATTAATAACTGCAAACCAAAATTTTTATTAATTGAAAGCGGTCTGCTGTACAACTTTTTTTCCCTTTAAGACATTTAATACAATATACATGGAAAACTGAGTAAAAAGCCTAAATCAATATATAAATCAATGATCATTCATATCAAAAGTAATATTTATCTCATACTTTTGGCTTCTAAAATGTGTTGAAAAAACAATTTTATTTTTAGCAAGTGTATTATATTTTTCTTATTAAAAAATGGTTTACCTTTAGATATGCAAAAAATATGTGAACTAGTTACAAGATATGAATAACATTTATTTCATAGAAAATACTTTACTTCATAAAACTTAAAATAAAAATTATGATTATTAGCTCTGCAACAATATGTTATGAACAGAATTAGTAATTGTATAAACATCTAAGCATTATAAAATTTTATGAAGTAGTTAGGAATGATGTAGTGCTATTTTTGTGTTTATTATTTTTATCTCATTAGGTGGTATGAAAAAATCTTGACCTTTTGTTGTTTGTACATCAACATTCTAAATGATCTGTATTTTATTTACTTTCAATATCAAAGGCTTCTGTGAGTACGAGTATGACAGTGAGGTTCCATGAGGCTGTAGAAAACTTATCTTAACTTCTTTGTAGTTTATATTTACATCTAAAATACATCGTATCCACCATTGGCTGTCCTGCAAAATAACAACATACCCTCAAATATCTTCTAAGAGCAGTTCTAAAGAATTTAACACCACTGTCTGGATCTTACTTTCAGATGAATTTTAATACATTTTTGTTTTAATTGATGTGTGGGTTTTGTGTCTGTTTTAATTGATTTTTTGTGTAACAGGGATTGTGTGGCTTTTCAAAAAAATGTCTCGATTTCTCACAATCTTAATATGATTTTCTAGTACACAAAATTTGTTTATTGATGACAATATTAAAAAGTGTAAATAATTTACTCTAATTTTTATTTCATTAAAGTTTTTATTTTGTAGGGTTGTTTTGTGTTGAATGAATATCTAATTTAATTTGGTCAAAATTTTGCTAGCATAAATGTTTTTTTTTTTTTTTTTGATGAGGTTATGTATGAGTGCTGAAACATGAAGGAGAAATTTTTTGCGGTACAACTGTATTGTTTTTATGTTAAAAGGCATTTAATTTGCAAGGCATTAGGTCTATTGCAAGGGCATTTAATTTTTTATTTCTTTATGCTTTGTTTAGAAACATAAACAGACCAAAGAACATCTTAAGGGATTGTGGACCTCATTCGAAATCAGCTTAAATAAATAGAATTAAATTGTTTGTTCGTTATTATTTGAATTAACAGTATTTGTTAATGCTTACATGGTTACTGCTACTTTATAGCCTAAAATAATAATTTTTTGTTTTGTAATCAAATGGAGAAGTGTATTATTTCTTCTTAGTCTAAATCAACTACAGTTTAATTGGTAATAAAAAGTATATTAAATTTTTAATTTATTAACCATTTGTATCAATATTAATGTACTCAAGTGTCTCAAAGTTTGGTATGAAATAAAACCTAATATATAAAAGAAGCTATTTTTGTACATTGTCTTAAAAAAGCTACAAGTAAAGTTTCATTTCATTTTTTCAAACTATAGCTGGTTTCACACATTTTTTTTTCTTTCATTTTTTTATCATGGCTAAAATAAATTTTAACAAATTTAATACAGGAAATAGGATGTGTTAAATATTTAGTTACTTGTTTAAGAATGAAAAAAAAAGTATAATTTTTATTTTATTTGCATGTATAGAATTGGCATTTTATGTATAATCTGCAGTAAGGCTCTTTCTCACACTGTTTAGCTTTTCTTTGATGCCTCATGCCCTCTTGTTTGTATTTATATAAAAGTAATTCTTTTAAAAAATATATATATCTTCTGAGTTTTGGAATTTTAACTTTTGATACAGCTTTTTTTATTTTATTTATTTTTGTCTTTTCTTAGATGACCCCTTGACTATCCTTAGACTGCAACCCGCAAATACTAAGCCTATACTTTTCCCCGTGATTCATGCATAGCATGAAAAGGCATTGCCCCATTAATTTAACATTACTTTTCTTTTTTATTATTGATTTTTAATTGTTTATTTGTAAAAGCTCTGTTTGAACTCTAATGCACCATTTAAAAAGATTATCCTTAGAGCATGAGTGGTGAGTTTTCATTGCTTATTACTAATGAAAATAGTGAAGTAACAGAGAATTACAATTTATAATTTAGGATTAAAATCATAGATCTAATAAATAATAGCATTAACATAGTGCACAGTAAATTTCAATAGTTGAATGGTAATCAATAAATAATGTTTGAATTTCAGGGTTCCCATGGTCTTTAAAAGTCCTTAAAAACAGCTTAACTTTTATTTTGGATGCAGTCATCGAATTCCATCCAAACTCAGACATGTTATGCAGTTTAAGTAATGATATCTAAGAGCGTTAAATCTGACGCGCAAAAAAAGATAAAAATAAGGATATTACTAAAACAATTTGTGATTTGGAGCGCGCGGTTTTTATTTTATTTCATAATCGTCGTTGAACAGCCGACCCAATTTCGGGGTTACTGTTACCAATGTAATTTTGAACCCAATGCAGAAGACAAGGGAACTTATGGATCAAGTATTGGGGGATTCAAGTATTTCCTTGGAACTAACCGGCATTTGCGTTTCATGAAGAAAAAAACCACGAAAACTTTCATGTTTAGTCAGACCGCAAGGGGACTCTTTCCCATAATCCGTCTGCCGTATAGGATAGTTTACGTCAGCAGTCGGTGCGAGCCGGGTGTGGAATTCGTGTTGATCAGCCATCACTGGGATTCGGGTTCAACTCATTGAGATGCAGGCGCTCTATTCGTCACCGCGGCTCTGGAGAGCGAGGTTTAAGGCATCCAAGCCATGTAAGGGGCTGCGGTGCTTGTGAAGAAGCAGATTGCTGGTCGATGAACCCTTAAACAAATTTCCAATCGCCTGTACTCACAGCTGATGATTTTCATATCCTCGAACCTTTTTGGATTATACGTCTTCATTTAAAAAAGTTTAAGCTATTACATTAACGCTAGTTTCGAGTACAAAATGAATAAATAAGGAAAGTGTGACCAAATTACACTTAATCGTTCTCATTTTTCTGCTCTCGCAGTGGACTGATCGTTAAGACACGGTTCCCAGCAGATCACCGAAGTCAAGCATCACTGGCTGCGGTCAGTGTGCGGGTGGGTGACCACTTGGATCAGTCTGCGTAGGGACCGAGGGTGTGCGGTATTGGTCCTCGCTAAACTGTTCTACCGTAAAGTGCTCGACTTCACGTGCAGGTCGTTGGGCTACCGAAGCAGGGGTGCCATCCCCTCTGCAGAGGATCAAAATTGTGATGGCATGTCTTCGGATCATCCTCAGGGATGTTACCCAGACCGTCGCCAATAGCCCATTGTGCAGCTCTAGTGCGACGTAAATTAACTACATCACATTTTTCTGCTATATAGCAAAAAAATTTCTGGAAAGCGTGCATTGCGCCAACGAAGGATGGAGCACCAAAACCAGCACAGTAGTACGTTGTAATTCAGAGATTTTAATGTTCCAATAGTTTTGTCAGGAGAACAGTACTAAGTTTAGACCCCTTAATGTTAATTTTACTTTTTGCGTATTTTGCCATATCTCGAAAACTTTTAAAGCAATTTGAAATATTTTTGCGCTCAGTTACAAAGTTCGTTTATCTAAAGCGAATTCTATATAAAATATAACTATAATATATAAATATTTATTATTTTATTTAATAATAGTCGAAACAAATTGAATTGTATGGTAGAAATTTTTTTAAAAATGCAACTTTTCGCTAATAGACCAATTTTACTGAAATTTTGTATTTTGCTTTTTAAAATTGCATTCTTTAAGATGCATTCCATACAATTCAAAATTTCCGACTATTATTAAATAAAAAACGAATGAACATTTGCTAAAACATATATTTTGCGTGGAATTAACTGCGGATAAACGAATGTAATAATTGTAAATAAAAAAAATTCAATTCGCTTAAAAAGTACTCGAGACAGTAAAATACGCAAAAAGTAAATTTAACATTAAGAGGACAAAATTTTGGAACTCTCTCCTGACCAAACCATATTTCCATGGTTCCGGCTACTCCCAATAAAAAAAGAAAAGGTAGATTTATTTAGAGAAAGTGCATTTTTGTATCTGATTTTGTAAAAAATTGTTACTGTAAAACTGTTTTTTTTTGTTTTTGTTTAAGGGGCATAAATTTTCTATTTCATTACGTTTAGATTATGAGCATTTAAAGGCCAGATAATGTCTTTGGGTCGTTTATGCTTTTACGGTTACTGCTACTTTATAACCTGAATTAATTGTGTTTTGTTTTTTAATTAAGTGGCAGAGCCATTTTAATGTTTTTAGGGTCCATGGGCCTGCCTTTATTTGGGGACCTTTTATGAGTAGTTTTAAAGAAAAAAAATTTACTTATTGACTTTATTATTTCTTTGTAACTTTGAATTTTTTTTCTTCTTTTAAACAATAATAGATTATTATAAAAACTTTAATACATTATTAACAAAGAAAGCTTAAAGCAGCAATAATGTTCACACTTTTTGAGAGGCGATACCTTTTATCACAACATTAAAATCAATTTCTTGCAAAACAGCTTATTCAAGGTTCATGATTGAAAATGTACAGTTTCTAAAAGTTCTTTTCAAAAATTTGAAGAGCAGCCGTGATGTTTCCGTAACTTTTTTGCAGTGCCGTTGTTGCGTCTAAACTGTTTAAGACTAGTGCAGATTCTAAGAATTCTGTTAATAGGTATTCCAGTGATGGGTAGAACTCAAGAAAGAAAAAAAAAGAGTTAAGTTTCTGTAAAAATTGAAAATCCCGCGGCTCGCGCACGCATTAATTTTAGGCTATGTGCTAGGCATGGTAAAAAAAAAAAAAAAAAATTGCAATACTGCCTGTTATGTTGCCATGTGGTGGACGCTAAAAAAAAATGTATTATATATATATATTAGGCAGATAAAAGGTCACAATATTTATTTAATAGTTATGAGAGATTGAATAATTATCCAAATGACACAAAATCGAAGTGCTCCTCAATAAAAGTTAGGGGAAATCTTGCACAATAAACCCGTAAAATGTTTCGTTTTAGGGAATAAGGGAAATCTCAATAATTACAATCGATCTTAAAAATTGGTTGAGGAAAAAAAACTCTCCCACCGTTTAACTAAAGAGAAAAACCAAAAATGTTAATGCATGACTTAAAGCCAAAACAGATTAAAAGACAGGATGTGAATATTAAAGTGTGCGAAAGAGCGTTTTGTTTAGAATAATCAATTAAGAAATGGACTTAGATAAAGGAATAACATAAAAATTTGAGTTGAAGCTTTTATGTTACACACACCCATGTAAGAATTGACCAAATTGCATCATCCGTCATTATGTAATATTTGGGAGAATTTCATCATCTACTTCCTCATTGAACGGTGCCAGCGAGTTCAGGCGGGATAAGTCCCGAATTTAGAATTAACTCTCTTTTCCATAGAAAAATTTATGAGAAGACAGCTCTCACCAATCATATCACTGTTAAACTTATTTCCTTTTTTTCTATTAAATGCTAAGTTTGATTATTAAATTATTGTCGTTATTTCCTCTTTTGCTCCACAAACTCCTACACACACACACACATATATATATATATATATATACAGTGAAACCTCCTGTTATGGACACTCCTGCAAAATGGACGCCTCTCATTACGGACATATTTTTAATTCCCCGGGAATCTTCTATGAATAAATCATTATGCACATTCTCCGCAAAGCGGACACTCCAGTAACCGGGCGCGGACAGTCATTTTGGCCCTGAAACGTTATTTTCTATCTCTTCAAAACGGACACTACTTTTTCTAAATTTGAAAAAAGAACTGTTTTTGCTTTAAATAGCAAGCTAAAAAAATGCGACTTTTCACCATTTTTAAAGCATGTAAATTTTTTGCCTTATCCATAACTAAAAATATTGTTAAGCTATTTCACTACTGAAGAATCAATCTTTCTCCTCTCACCTTGCCTTATTTTTGTAAAGAAAGGAGAGAAAATGATACTGCTCTCCTGAAATAATTCGGACATCGGCATCTTTTCATCTGGACCACACAGGTTATGAGATCCCTCAAGTTGAAATGACATCTTAAATGCTTCTTCCCCATTGAAAATTTCTTTATTTTTTCTTATCAATTTGAAAACTGTATTTAACACAACTGGTATAAAAAAAAGAGAACAGAAGAATCTTTGAGGTGTTCATGCAAACGAAACATTTATTCAGACACTTGATAGCTGATCAATTGTGAATAATCAACTCCATAGGTCCTCATGACTTACAGGCATGCATTGCTTTTTTTTCCTTCTGTGAATCATGGGAGGTTTACTTTCAAGAAGGTATTAACCGTGTTCCCTATCAAATGATAAGTAGGTGTAAGGGGATTTAAACTTAATAATTGAAACCGACTGAGGACTAAGCTCCTAATCGGTATCATATGTCTAACTTAAGTATCTATGCTAATAGGAAAATTATATTCATTTATCTGCAACTACATCTAGAATTATGTATTTATATCAAACTTCTTTATATATTCTTTTTTATCTTTCTTGAAGTTTAAATAAATATCCTTGTAGATTATTTAATTATTTCTACATCTTTGAAAATATTCTAAAAATAATTTAAGGTGTTGAACTTCGTTATTAGGGTACCCTTCCCGTAAACGGACAATTTTTTCGGTCCCAAGAATGTCCGCTTAACTGAGGTTTTACTGTGTATATATATATATATACATACAGGGAGGGGAGAGAGAGTCCCCCCACTCTTGCGGTACTGCTAGTTTAATATAAAAAGATGTTGGATTACAGTTAAGTGAAGTACTAGGATTAATATACTTTAAAATAGTCGCTTCCTTTGATATGTATCTTCAGGGCCGGATTTAAGCTTGGCGGGCCCTTATAAGTTCAATTCTATTTCTATACATCTAAAGTAAATAGTGATTATTTTTTATTGATGAGTATTAATATTATATTATTAAAAAATTTAATAATATTACTTGATTGTTAAATATATTGATTATGATGAGGCTATAATGTAAAACCTCTTTTATTGCATATATTTTTTGAACATTTTTGGCTTATAATTTTAAGGCTTTATTAAAGAGTCTATTAAATCCGAAAGTATAAATGTAACCGCATATCCAGCTAAAACGCGCATTCAGTATATCAATGGAACACACTAAACCTTTATATCAATTAGTTTTCGATAATGACAATTATTGAATAATTATTTTTATTATAGAATAAAATGTTTTAAAAGAATAAGATCTGTTAATGTCTAATATTTATTGAATAAAAAAACATAACCCATATTGAAATCTAAGAAATTGCCCCTGATAAATTTTGTGACAGAAAAAAAATTAAAGCCTCATAGATTTCCGCATTTTAGAAACCCCTCCTAGATTTACTTTTCAATCAAATTGGTTTCGATGTCTTTCATTCCACCTGTCTTATTAGTGATTCAACATATTTCGATATCATTTCTGTTTCGTTCTTACTTAATATTAATTTGCTTGCGATACTTAATTTGTATACCTTTTTTTAAGGGTTTAAAAATATAATATTGAGGGGATTAACTGAAATTAAATTGGCTTTTTCATCAGTAAATAAAAATTAGATTTGATGTTTCTTTAAACAGAATTATCGTATTTTTTAGACACTTATATATTGCTGTATTGGTTCTTTACATACTCACCCTTCAAAACAAAGAGGGTCAAATAACCCTTTAGTGAGAAGGTTTGACCCAGTTCTTTAGCTCTTAAATTATTTATAAAACATATTTTTTAAACTTGACAAAGTTTCTAATTTAAGTAAAAAATATTGATGTAAACAGGGGACAAATATTATAAGTTATTAGATAATTACTAATTTCAACTTTGAATTAGAATTGATTCAAACGAAACGAATTGAACGAGGACCATTTTAACGACTATGTGACACAATGGAAATCTCAAAACAGAGTGACCCCAAAAAATACAAAGAAGACTATAGCTTATACGTATATTCAAGAAACGATAAATAAATTATACACATTTTCTTTTGATCTTTATTTTTTAATTTTTAGTGGTACATAAGAGTACAGCGTAAGTGAAAAGTACAAAATAAAAAATACATATATATAATCAAGTTGGATCTGACAATTTGAAGTATTTCTATTTTTTTCGTTCCTATACAATGGACAAACAGTATTGGTAGCCAGCCTGACCCCCTGAAGTTGCTGCAGGTGCAATCATATAAGGTCTATGACTACTATTAGTGGCAACATTCTGAGAAAACAAGTAGCTTAAAGTCTTCTTTATAACTATTGTCTGCTTAGTCAGCTAGAAAATAGAAGCATCTTTCTTGATAAAAAAATAAAAATCACGTTACCTTAAAATTTTGCAGTGGGTCAGAATCCAATAATAATAATATCTGGCAACCATGTCGGAAAATAAAGAGCTCAATTAGTTTTATGAATTAAAAGAAAAAAAAAAAAAAAATTTCATTGAAAGACGAATTGCAAATTCAATGCCCGAAATGTTATCTTGTTGCTGTACAGAGATATTCTTCAAAGTAAATGAGAATCTGCATACACCATTGTAGAAATATTAAGTCCTGGTGAACATATCTCACAGAAAAGCTTTAAATAGACAATGCTGTGAAACTATTCCCCGGGACAAATATGAATCATCACTAGAAAAACAAACTGCAATGTGAATATTAATTAAACTTTTAAATTTAAGACAGACTATATAAAATTATAGAACAATTCCAAATATAATCCAGGCAAAAGCCAGAAGAGAACAAGTTGCTTCAAATTAATATTTCAATCAAAATACCTTATTAAGATTTCAAACAATGGTATATAGTTGAAAGCACAACTTTTCAAATTTTAAATATAATAAAAGATTGCATACATTAGTTGGAATCAATTTGAATTATAGAGAGAAAGAGGGGCATTCCACACAGAAAAGAACATTTTTAATAAACAGAAAAGTGTTATAAGCATGCGCTAGAAAATATCATGAAACATTATTAGGAAGCATGCATACATACATACAATTATTATATATATATATATATATATAATAACCATGAACAATTAACTTAGGCATATACATCCTTTTCCAGACGTACTTGCGACATCTTCAGAAAAGTCTCACCACTTCTTATAATAATTACGAAGCACATATACAATTAATGTTAAATCATATAATATATCGTATATATGCATATTATATACTGGTTAATCTTATTCAATACTTCTATTGCAGCATCCATCAGGGTTTAGACAAAAAGACTAACGACATTAAGAACAAGACTATCACAGGACAATACATCACAACATCTAATAGTTAGTCACAGCACAGTTTTCCCCCTTTCATTTTATTCTTTTCATAATTATTTTTTTAAAATACGATATAAATGACATCAGGGCCAACTGCTCGGTTGGCGTAAACATAGTAACACACAAAAACACCACAATTCATATTATCTTTTTGAATTGCATGGGATAGAAGAGAAACCGATCAATTAGAGTCACAATTTTTAATCCTATTTAACTCCTGAATCCATTTAATTATTTCTTTCATATAGAATTTTGGTTTGGCAAGACCATATGGATCATAAAATTCTATTTCATTTTTTGCAAAATTAGGTACCAGCAATGTTCAATGATTTTCTCTATTTCTAGGAATAAAAATTTTCTTTGCCTTAGATAATTTATCACTGCTCCAATAATTCAGAGGAGATCCATTAGACATAATATAGGGGGTATGAGAGCAAAGTGCAGCTAAATGATTAGAACTTGGAAGATAGTTTTGAAATAAATGCATTAATGATACTGCCATACAGCCAGCCTTTCATAAAATTTTTATCAACTGCTTTTAAATATTTATCTTCTCTTTCATGAATAAAAATGTCTAATGACTTCAATTCTAAAAGTGATATGTTAATTTTTTTGATTGTTAGATTTATATTTTTTATGTTATTTAGATTTGGAGTGAAAGACATACAGTTAACTTCTGAATGATTAGATTCATCAAGTTCTTCTAAATTATACTTAGCTTTCTTAATAGTAGTTATTAAGTTATTCGAAGAACCTCTCTTTATTATATTTACCTTTTTCTTAATGATATCCTGTTTTTCTAATTTAGCATTAAGAAGAACTGGACATGGAATTGCAAATTTAGTAGATGGTACATCAACTACTTTTGATATGCAATGACAACAAGATATTAAATGTTTTAAATTTTGAATAATATTTGGCAACAAGATGTTTTGCACTTTCTCATCTTCAATAAAATCAGTCAACTGAGAGATATATTGTTCACATTCAAAAATATCTGTACTTGATTTACAATTTAAATTAAATGGAATGGAAGGAGTGATATAATTTTCAGGCATTAATAGGCTCCTTTGTTTCATGAAAATATCTGCTTTTAAGCGACCTGAAATATATGTATATATATATATATACACACATATACACAAATTATAAGAGGACTTCAATCAAGATTGACCTACATTAAAAGTACCAATATAAAACAAATACATACTGCTTCATAGGTAACTTTTTGTAAGACCTATAACATGCAAGCAAACAGTTAAGAGAATGCCATGTAATATAATAGCCACTGAGTGTGCTTTTTTACAGGGACAGAAATAATTTACTTACAGTTCAGATTTAGACAATTTTATTTTATCCAAATATCCACTTTCGGAAGATCTAAAATATGGAAGCAAGCATTAAAACATGCGTTTCATAATCATAGTTTACTTTGTAATATACATCAAAATAACACGTAAACAAACATTTAACAATGGACTCTGCAATATAACAATATGGAACTACTTTGTAGTGTTTTAGTTGAATTTGTATTCTCAGATAATAAGCACCATTTAAGTAGTGAAGTTTTTGACATAACTATCCAACAGACTTTTTTATTTTACTATTTAAATACCTCGCATATAAGTTTTTTTTCTCTATGCTGATGTATCAGGTCAAGGAAATAGCCAGAAGTTTTCTTATATAATCTATTTACAGAGGCCAAATAAATAAGGAATGCTTAGATTAACTAAATGATATGCAGAATCTGAATATGCCAGGTTCTATTTGGTATAGTGCAGGAAAATATGTTGCCTGCAAACTGAAAGGGAAAAAAATAGTTTTGGTATGTGAAAGGGATAAAAATAGCGGAGGAATTAGTTTCATAATTTAATGTATATACTATTGCTGTGCACCTATTAAACCATTGATAAATTTAATAACAAAGTGGCATAAATATCAGATCCATTTTGTAGAAAAGAAATAAGAAAAACATTTAAACAATTACATATGAGACATTTATACATATATCTCTTTTGTGGTAAAATTTGACACTAGAATCTAAAATTAAATAAATATATACTTGTATGTCGCAAACAACTTGACTTGATCAAAATATCCATCTTTGTTGAATTTAAATCAGGTAAGCAAACATTTAAAAGCATGCTTGGCAATAAAACAAAATGAATATAGCTTAGTAAATACCTGAGTGCTTTACATGGAAAGCATTAAATTCACATATGAAAGCATTAAATTTAAGAACTTCTTGAAAGGCAAATAAAATAAAATATAACAATAACTTATCAATTCATATTTAATAGTAATAAATCAAAATTTTATATAAATAAGCGGCAGCAAGTTTTAGCAAATGCCAATAAAGAACATATAACAATCTTTACTTAACACATGCCTAAGGATTGTATTTATGGGGCTAATCTCCTCCTGAATCCATGAGGCTTTTCTGAGAAGCACCACGAGAAACATAAATTTATTGAAGTTTATTTGTTTAATTAGGTTTATGAAGAAATGAAACTTAAAAATAAAAAAATAGTGAATCAGGGATAATACTTTCATGCCAAAGTCACTTTTACCAATAAATTGACAGGGAAGAACACGTGTAGGTTAAGCATCTTTTAACCTTAACTTAAATAATAAAGTTTCTATTTTACATTAATAATGAAAACAAATAGGATATTTTCAAATCATGCTTTATAAATCCGAACATTAGGTCAGATTAGATTGAAAATTATGTAGATAGAACATTAAGTATCTTTACAGAGCTAAGAAAAATTTTGAAAATTATTTCCTTATAAATTTCAATTCCAGTCACATTAAAGAAATATTCAATAAACGTACAGGTATTTTAACAAAAAATAACAATAACAATAAGATATATATATATATATATATATATATATATATATATATATATATATATATATGTCAAACATATTTACTAAAACAGCTTCAAAATTTTGAATTAAAAAAAACTTATAACAATTGAGGTACAATGCCACTAATAATAATATACAATTCATTGAATAATAAAAAAAAAAACAGCAACATTATAGTAGCAATAGAGATAGATACTAACACTAACTGAGACACTCTTAATGGCTCCTGTTCAAGCTGCCTTTCATTTAAGCTAAAAAAGAATAAAATTAGATGAATCTCTGAGCAACAGAGAAATTTTTATCAACAATTTTGTCCCAGTAATTTCGCTCTTTAGTGTTGCACAATATACAAATTGTTATTTTGAAATAGTTCATTAATCTTAATGTCTGGTTCAAAATTATAACAAATTGCAGCTTTTTTAAAAATAAATTTTAGTCTTATTATTTTGTATTAGGATTTGCAACTCACTGAATTGTACCTCTTCTTGATAAAGTGATGTGAACAAAAAAAAAACTCCAGCTAAACCTTTGTAAACTAGAAGGGCATTATGCTGTTTAACAAACAAAATAGTTGCAAAATGTATATCAAAATCTATTAAGGCTAGTACCTTTACTATTACTAAATCTATTAAGGCTAGTACCATCTGTGAAAGAACATGGAATCACCTAATAAAAAGAGTAACAGAGTTAAATATATGTAAGCATTTTGTGGAAGGACAGAAGAAGTATGCAAGGTTTGTTTTACATTGTCCTTTATGACTAAAACATTAACTTTAAAACATCTTGGGGTGCTGAGATTAAAAAATAAATATACATATATATAGATCAATATAAAAAATACAAGTAGTTTTATTAATAATTAGAAAAACTTCAAATTAAAATCCAATCAAATTGGTTAATATGAATTATATTCTAATGAATTATTATAGTAATCTTATTATGTATTTTAAATAGAAAAACAATAATGTGTACAAATTGTTTTGCACATAGATGTGATACAAATAGAATAAAACTGTTGCTCATAATCAATTGAATAGTTAAGACAACCTAAAACAATAATAATGAAAGCAGTACTTGCGAATAAAAGCAGGGGCCTGTCCAGATATTTTGTGAAAGGTCCGTTTTGTAAAATTGTGAGAAAATTACTCGTAATTTGTGAATATAAAATAAAAGCCAAGTCACATTCTTTCAACCAGGGTCCGCTTTTGTGAATTTGAGCAAATAGGGTCCGTTATTGCAAAAAAACTTTTTCAATGAGTTTTTAAATTGTAAAGACATACAAGATTATGCTCAACACTGTATAATTATAATTAAAAAAAAATTATTTTAAAAAACAAACAGCAATTGCAACTACTAAATTAGCGATGCAACATACAAATATTTGGTATTTAGCCTATACAGCTGAACGCAGAATATTCATTTCTGACGAATAAAGGAAGAAGCGCCTGCCAAAGACAAAATTTAGTTCCTTTACATCTGTCTTTCTCACCCCTCCCTTTTCTTGGAAGGGGACAAAACAATAATGAAGATAAACAAATTTGTGAAGGGTCCAATTAAAAGATAAATTATTTTGTGAAGGGTCCGTTTTTAACTTAAAATATTTTGTGAAGGGTACGCTTTTATGAAAAGATATTTTGTGAAGGGTTCGTTATCGGACCCAAATTTCTTCTAAACAGACCCCTGAAAAGTGATAAATATTAGATAAAATCCAAAATAAGTATCTTTCTATATTTATTCCTAGAATATTATTTTTTTTAATTTTACAACCAAAAAATGAAACAACACTATTTTAAACATGATTAAAGAACTCTTCACCGTTAACGATAAAATTCAATATAAAAGCTCTCAATAAAACTTTAGAAAAAAAAAAAAACCTTTGTATTACGTCACTGAAATAAACATTAGTCATCTAAATTAAATATAAGAAATTTCATTACTAAACTGCTTCACACATTTTTGACAGTACAAACAAAGGATTTCTAAGAAAGCAGAGAAAAACATTGATGAATGAAATTTTTTTTTATTACGATTTTTTTAAAATACATAAATTCTACATATAAAGAGAGACAAACTATGCAATTTGAATTTTAAAGCGTTGTATTTTCAGAAATTTAATATAATTCATTAATCTTTTTTAAATTTCATGTAAATTTTTTTATATAATGCTTTGAAACATACACTAATGTTATAAATCTATAATTAATAAGAATTACCTGTAATTAAAACTTTCATGATGATACAATATCACATTCCGTGCAACCAAATCTAGAAAATGGCTTCCAAAAATGCTTTTGCATTAACAACGCCAAATACTTTGGCGAATAAGTTTGGCACAGTACGGATTATACAATCAATATAGGGTTATAAGAAGATTGATGGATAAAAGCTAGCGCCAAGCTCACTCCGCCCAGTTACCAATTCCTAAATTGACCAAATATCGGCTTGCCCGTGTGGCAAGTGGCCATTAGAACCAACCATATAAGCAAAAAATGCATACCTTACAATTCAAATTTTTTGTTTGAAATTATTAAGTAAAATAATAAATATTTACTAAAAGTTACTTCTTGAAGAGAATTGTCTTTGGAACGCTTTACTGAATTTTCTAATTCAGTAAAACGTTCTGGAGATATAGTGTATTACTCAGAAAGCAAAATTAACATTAAAAGGTCTTCGAAATCTGAATCTGTTCCAAAAAAAAAAGTTGTGTTTTTTCAAGGCAAAGTACGTTTTTGTGTTTGATTTCTTGACTTAAGATCCGTCTCATTAATTAATTAGCATATTTTAGTTTCCCCCCTCGAACAATTAAGGATGAGTCCTTAAACGCTAAGATCCGATCATGAGATCAAAAATTATTCAGGGTGATCCGATTTCTAACCCCAAGATATAGAGGATATCCCCAATTGAGAGATATAATCCAAAAAGTTTATTATTAAAAAAAAAAAAAAAAAGAACTGAATACTTTAAATAAATTGAATGCTTTAATATTACATTACAAGTCCACTAAACACACAAATAAAAATTTTATTTTAAAAATATATGTAAATGAGGGATTGCCCCCCCTCACGCTTGTCTATAATATAAAAATGCTGTACTTCAGTATTATTAAATTAATATCATTATTTAGCTATATACAATTAAACTTATTTTAGTTAATTAACAATTAATCTTAGCATTGATTTTTATAAAATATACATTTTTTTTTTCAAAAAATCCAATGAATGAATAAAAATTTTAATATATTTAAGGCAATATATTATATATATTTTAAAATAATAATAATTTTAAAAAAAACTTGAAAAAAAAAATGGAATGAAAAAAAGTAACAAAAATGAGATGAGTTATGTGCAAAATAGTAAGAATAAGTTTTTGTAATAATGGTTTAATAATAAATAAAGTATAAACTATTTTTTCCATTCACGTTAACATAATAGAGCTTTAAGTTTAATAAATAAGTTTAAATAAACATTGGTATGAAAGAATATTAACTAATTGATATTGAGTATGCAACAGTACCATTAAATAGTCCTAAATTTTGATCTCAAACTTTTTGTATAGCTCAATACACAATTAATACAATTCTACTGTAAAAGAAGTAACAACTTTTTTCACAATAAAGTTTTAAATTTAAAAATAGTGTATTTTATTATTTTTAGTAGTGTATAAACAGTGCAGAGGTTTCCAACTTACATGAGGCCGGGGGCCACAATTAAAAACACAAATCAAATGGCGGGCTGCAACTTTATCGAAATTTTATGTTGCACTCTTTTATGAACATTAAATACTGTCAGATTTTACCAAGTTGTACAAAACAAAAGTATTGAATTACAAATTAAAATAAGAAGTAGATTTTTAAAAAATTTTAATTGTATATTAAAAAATTCGGGCTACAATAACTATAATGTGCACCCATGTATTAAACAATTAATGTGCAACAGATATCTGATTGTTAAGATATAAAACTTTGAAAAGGTTGGTATTAAAACTTACATAGTAGCACACGAAATGTTCAATGACAAAATTGAGGTTTGTCTGCTGCAACCACCAGAGAATAGATATTTATAGTTTAAATTTACAAATGTGTGTGTAAACATTTTCGTCCAAAATGAGTGGTTTCAAAAAGTTAAATCGGAGAATTTCTTCGAGAAAATTTCTGATACACTCATGCTAAATTATATTCACAAAATACAAGAAAATGAAATAAAAAAGACAACATACACGATTATTTTTGTATTTGAATAAATATTTTTTTGGATGCAAAACCTGAGAAAATTTTTTTTTTGCACCGCTGGTATGATAAATTTCACAGAAACGAAGAAATTATAGGTTTTTATTAACGAGAAAAGTATTTTAAATCCATATAGATTTTTTACGAAAGTTGTCCGGGAAAAATAAAAATGACAACTCATTTATTTTAGTTCGTGGGCCGCATGCGGTCCCCGGACAGCCAGTTGAAAACCACTGAAATAGTGTATCAAATTTGCCACTATTGTAGTTAAGTAGAGTGAATTAATACCATTTATAATTTGTCCTTTGCCTTTTTAAAAAGTAGTCTCCTATCCTAGATTCTTCTTCAGGCGACTATGAGGTCCGCAACTCGCTTATTAATATAATGTAGAATTAAATAAAATAAAATGTAAATGAGTTCTGGAATTGTTTAACTTAAAGAATACTCTTTTAAAATATTTACAAAATTGAATAATAATACAATACATAATCCAATACAAATTCGTTAGTGGTGGTAAAATCAAGGTTTTTTTTAAAAAATCCTTATAACAGTAAGTTTTAAGCACTAGATATCAGGTTTTTAGTAGATATTATATACATTAGACTTATATAGGTTAGAAATATTGTGTTTATATAAAGTTTTGCCAAGAAAATTTCTTGTAGATTAATTTTAAAATAGGCATGTTTTGATACCACCACTTTCCCCCAGGGTGGGGTAAAGTGGGGGTATAATATGTTTTTATTTATTATTTCTTCAAAATTTAACTGTGAAATAAAGGAAAGGCTATGAGATTTACATTCAAATCTATATTCAAAGTATCCAATTTACATAAAATTTCTTGCATAGTTTTTATTATAATTACTGATTAAAAAAATAATGTCCTCGACTGTCAAATCTTGGTTCATCTAAAATGCGAATAATGCTGCTAACTTCCACATTATCTTCATCATCTAATTCTGGGAAAGTATAATAATTTCCCAATTTAGACTTAGTAAGATATTTAACATGATATAGATCACCATTTTTCTCAACAACTTGCCCGATAAATGAGCACATCATAATTCTTTTGGAATTGTATTTTACCTCAAGCCATGAACCTTGATTGATTTTTCTGGTATCGAGAGGGGTTGTAGGACTGGTGACTTTTTTTATTTTTATATCAGACCTGTTTTGGTGTTTTCGTTTAGGAACCTGGCCTAAATTGCATTTTTTCTTTCTGTCTTCTTCTTCCAGTGCTAATCTTTTTAAAACATTCTCTTGAGTTAAAATTTCCCCAGATTTGCTTTGCACCCTTTTTCTTTTTTTCTTAGAGTTATCCATAGCTAGAACCGTGTTTGCAGATGGTGTGGGAGATACTGTCAACAGAATTGCTTTTTTCAAATCTTTCATAGGTGAATCTAGTAGTGCAGAAACTTTAGAAGATGCCGAGCTCTTATTTGTAGCTGCAACTGTTGGATTATCTCTTTTCAAATCCTCTCACCCATTCGATTCCTGGCTTTCCATTAGGAAAGAGATTGCTGAGCTCCTTATTGCTTAGCAAGTATGTTTCAACAACATTAAGAATATCTTTTCTGTCGAATGGAAATCCACATTTTGACAGGAATTTCACAGCTTCAACGATGCATTTCTCTTCTTCCTGACTAAGAAAAGGCGATCGGCCAGGTCCTTGATGTGATGGACTTTTAACAATCCACCTCCTTAAAGTTTGTTCAGGAATACCATTTTTCTTGGATGCAGAATAAATCGATGCTCCATTTTTAACTTCTGCTATAGCCATCTGAAGATCATTTTGGGTATACTTAGGACCACTAGTCTTTTTTATGTAGTTTCTAGGCATACTTAAGCTGGAAAAAAAAAATTACATGTCAGTGAACAGTCACACATTAAAATTATCAAAATTGAAAAAAAAAAAAGAATTAAATTTATTCTAATGATATTAAAAAATATTCTAAATCATGATTAAATATGTAAAAAATAACTTTTAATTTAATTGCATTATCATATTAAGATTAAAATTTATAAATAAAGCCTATTTTTTTAGATTAATACTTTTATTACAGCCCATTTTTAAAAATTAATCACATCTACAGTCTAAAATTGAATCATCATACAACATTGAGCGAAGCCTAACTATACCACCACTTTCCCCCACCTCAGAAAAAAAATCATAAAAAATTGAAATAATAAAATAATTCTTACCTTGATGCATGAATCTGTTTCTAAGAAGTTCTTCTACTGAAATGTATCAAAATACACTAATTTTTTCAAGTGAGAAAGGATCAAGAACAAAGTTTATCAATACGATGTGTTAAGAACAAACTGCACATATATGTAAACAAGAAGATAAACAGCAGTAAACTTGTTGCCAGATTTACAAATCTTAATAGAAATATTTGTCACAAACTCCAATTATGTATTAATTGAAAAAAAAGTAAAAATATGTACATTTATTGTGAAAAAAGTGCATTTTTTTAGATTACCACCACTTTCCCCCATCCCACCACTTTCCCCCACCTGACCCTATATTCTTGCAAGTACTATCACTTGTTATTTCCCGCTGGATGGCTTATAATATAAAAATGCTATACTTCAGAATTATATAATTAATAACATTATTTAGCTGTATACAAATTATAATATTAGCATTAATTGAGTTTCATGAAATATACATTTCTTGTTTTTTTTCGATCCATTGAATTAAAAAAAAATTCATATATTGAAGGCAATATATAATATATTTATGTTATGAAAATAATAATTACAGAAAACTTGAAAATAATGGAATTATAAAAAAGAACAAAAATTAAATGGGCTGCATGTAAAACAGCGTTGGCAAGTTTTCGACACATGGCGGTGTTTACCGTCATGTCAAAAACTCATAGTTTTGTTAAAACTGTATTTTTATTTGAGTTTAACTGCTTATAGTTTAAAATTAATTCATTTTTGGGCAATAAAATTAGAAAAAAAGTTGTTAAAATATATTTAAGAAAAGATTCTTGCATTTTCCCAACATGATTATATCAAAACATACTATTTGAAGTAAAATAGTAGGATATTAAACAAAATTTTCAACATTTCCAAGCATAATTTTGTTTGGCATATTACATTACTGAAGAATGTCAAGATTGATTACTTTCGTGCATAAAATCTTGCTTTGAGTAACACATGTACACACAAAAAGAAAGCCTCATAAAATAAACTTTTCTTATCAATTTTGCTTTCAATATTTTAAACAGAAATGAGACACGAAAAAGCCTGGGAAATCCTTTTAGAGTTTCCTTGCAACATTGCAATAGCTTTTTGTTATCATTATCCTCAATGACAGGCTTCCTTGGAACTAGACTATAATATATTCTCCGCTATATGCCATAAATAAAAAAAAAAACAGTAGATTTTTAAGGGTTTTTACCACTGTCAAGTCAAAAACCAGTTTTTGACGGAAAAACTCAACTCTGTAAAATAGCAAATTTTAGCACTAATGGTTTAATAAAAAATAATAACATAAAACTTGAAAATAATGGAATTACAGGAAAGAACAAAAATTACATGGGTTGCATGTAAAATAGCAAATTTCAGCACTAATGGTTTAATAAAAAATAAAGCTTAAACTATGTTTTTTTTAATTTATTTTAAAATAATAGAGTTTTAAATTTAATAACATCAGAGTTTATAATTGACTTGAAATTTCTGATTCCTGTAAGTAAAAGTAGTTAATTTTTCTGAGAAAATTTAAACTATAAAAATTAAATAAGAACTGCGTGTTTTGAAAATAAAAAGCTTAATGGTAAAGTGTAGTATCTTAAAAAAGAAAATTCCTGCTAGCATCCATACTAATTTACTACCACTAAGAAACTTAAAATATCTACAGTAGCCCCAAACCTGTGTTCATTAGAGTGGGTTTAAAAAAAAAAAAATTCGCTTTTGTACAGAAAAGTTGCATATAATAATAAGAATAAAAACGCCATAAAAAATTATGGAAAGCAGTTAATAGCTCCTGTTTGAGCATCCTATTTAAAATCAATAAAAGTTTTTTAAAAAAATCACATTTTTTTAAAGTTTCTTTTTAAGTTTGCTAAAATTTTAACACGCTTTAGTGAAATTCCATGAAAAGTAATACATAAGGGATGAATATTTTTCTTCAAATTTAACTTACATATTGTATATGAATCTTGAGTTAAAAGTACTTAGAAAATTGAACTAGAAGAATTTTTAATATTTCTCAGCAATTTTTGGCAAATTGTCTAAATAACATTTTATTCATAACAAAAATTAATGAATTTCATTGCCGATTTCTAGATAGTAATTTATAAAGAAATTTTGATTGCTTTATTTAAGTATTATTTTTTATAATATTAGTAAGTATCATTTTTTTAATTGATATCTTTAAAAAAATGAAAAAGGGTCCATTTAATAGTTCTTTAAAATGCAACAAGAGTAACCAAAACTTTTAAAAATTTATCCAAAATTAGAAATATTTTTTCAACATCAAAAATATACCATGATTAATATATTCACGTATATTAATATATACACAGAATACCTTTTGATCTAGGGATCGTATTTTCATGCATTAGAATTTAATCTAAATGGTTTAAAGAAAAGATCCTTTTAAACAATTAAACCTAGCATTACTACATTTTAAGTAACAAAATCAAACTAAAATGTAATTTTTCTGACTTGAACATATCGTTTTTTAGACATAAATTGGTCTACAAAATATGGGAGGTAACCACATTTTGGAAAATATGATCCCAATAGCTTACTCAAGGGAGCAGTTGAAAATTTGGACCTCTTAAGGATAATTTTACTTTTCGTAAGATAGTTCCCACCTCGAGATCTCTTAATGCAAATCGAAACATTTTCGCACACAATGTTAAAAGAAAAAAATTTTATTTTTAAATTATCTTTTTCTCCCTTATAATTGATAAGAATAAAATCTTTTAGGATATTCAAACAAATAACTCATAAATACTTTCAAACTAATTAAATACTTAAGCATGTTACTTCTAAACTTATACATAAATTAAAAAATGTGTGATTTTTCACGTTTTTATTCATTTTAAGGCAGGAATGAAAGATATTAACTGTTAAAAATGTTGTGAGATTTTTATTACAACAGGCAACTTTTCCATACTAAAACATTTCAAAATTAAAAAATTTATTTTTCCAACCCACTCCAGTATCCACATTAGCACCAGGTAGTCTCTGGTCTGTTTCCAACTCCATTCCATATATATATTATATATGGTAAATATATGGTAACCAATTCATTCATAATAAAATATGTCCCATTTTTAAAAAATAATAAATAAAAATATTCAAAAGTTGAAATTAAAATAAAAATTAACAGATTGCTTCTCCAACATAAAAATCTTTTTTTTTTCGCTCTTCTTTTTTGCTGCTCAATAATCTAGTGTTCTGGCTTGTAGTTATTACACATGAAATTGTGTCATAGTTTTACTACACCCTTTAAACATTTACAGGGAATTTTTGAGAGCAAAAATTAATAATAATAAAAAAAAAATCTTTTCATATGCAAAGAAAAAAATAATTAATAAAAAACTAACTCAAAAATACTTAAACCTAAAAAAACTTAACTCAAAAATCCTAACTAAAAACTTTTCATGTGCAAAGAAAATAATCTCGATTATCAACAATAAAATTCATTTCTTGGGTCAGAAATAAAAAGGGAAAAGTTGTCTTATCTTTTTTCAAAGAGTATAATTTTTTTTTTTTTTAAACTTCTTCACAGCAATTTTTTAACAATAAAAAATTGACTTATCTTTCTTCAAAGCATTTTTTTTTTACTTCCTCACAGCAATTTTTTAACAGAAATTATAGCTACTTTCCTTCCCACCCCTAACATAAAAAATAATCTGCAGATGCAGTAAATAGAATTAACTCTCATGCTGAAATGTTTCGGCAGTTTTCCCCCTCAGCGTTTTTAGAAATGCGGCCAGCCATGCTTGCCCTTTGATCCCTACAAATGCGTCATCTATTCCTTGTTTGTATAAAAAATTTTTTAAAAAAAAGACCTTTCCATAAAAACACTGCTTTTTTTTATTTTATTTTTTCAGGAGAAGTTTGTTTTATAAACAAACTGTTATAAAGAAAAGTTCACTTCTGATTTATTTAGTTACTGATAATTATTTAACTTTCATTTGATTCCTACAATTTCGTAGAATTTTTCGCATGTCGTCTAGTTATATAGTTAAAATTCGCTTGGCCCTCAAATCTTTATTTGGTGTTGGGGCATATCAATGAATTTTTTTTAGTGATTTTACATTTTGCCATTATTTTCTTAAATAAATACTTTTTATTTAAAAATGCATCTTTAAACGTTTATTTTAATCATAAATTTAAGTTTAAAATATAATAAATGCGTTAAAGTTAATTGTTCATCAATTGATCATTTTTTTAGCTTACTTTTTTGGGAGAAAATTTATAGAGAGATTGCCTTTTATTATTTTTGAAAAGCATAAAATTTTTCTGTTATTTTAATAATGAGTGATAATTACTTTGAGAAATATTTAATAGTATAAGAAGGAAATTTAAAAATTGAGGATCAAATTCAGTCATTCAGGGGTGATTGTGAGCAAAATTAAAAAATCCTGAAAATTTCCCGAGAAAAAACATTAACGACACATTTCAAAAAATTAATGTCTTTATAAATTTAAATTGTAGATATTTTCACAACGTGAAATTCTATATAAATTATATGCAGCATAATTTAAATTAAAAATTATGTATTTAGTTTACTTTAATCTCTAATCACACTTATTCTACCAGAAAAAATATGCAAGAATTTTTATATGCATAAAATGTGATCGAGGATTTCTGCAAACTTCTGGACTTTAGATTTCTGGAAATTTTCAGATCGTGGTTAGCAAAAAATCTGAAAATCCGGATTTTTTCCGGAGTGCAATCATATCTGGTCATTACACAATATAACACATTTTTATAATTTAATGCTGGTAAGTGAGCGCTCTTTCAAAAACCCAAGTGCCCTATTCTGTGAGGAAGCATTGTGTCCTTTTATTCGGAGATTATTATTCGGATTCTATTATTAGAACTCTTATTTCTGTTATCAGACTCTCAATCTCAGCCCTGAACAAAATGTTTTTTTTAAATGAGTTTTTGATTATAAAATTCTATTACAAAAACTGCAGCAATGAAGTTTTTATCTAGTATGAATAATAAAGTGTCTCTTTAAAGAAAATTTCAGTGAGAAAGTCTGATTACACACACTACATGAATAAGGTTTTTCTCCAGTATAAACAACTTCGGTATAAACAACATTTAAATGAGGTTTTGAGGAGAGACTTTTAACACACAGGCTGCATGAATAAGGTTTCTCTCCCATATGAACAAGTAAGTATCAATTTAAATTAGATATCTGTGAGAAAGATTGATGCGTACAGTTCAAGAATGTGTTTTTTTTTCTAGTATGAACAAGAGAGTGTCGATTTAAACTTGATTTACGAGCAAAACTTTTATTACACACACTGCATGTATATGGCTTTTCTCCAGTATGAACAAGAAAGTGTTTATTTAAATTATATTTCTCTGTAAAAGATTGATCACACACGTTGCATGAATAAGGTTTTTCTCCAGTATGAACAAGAGCGTGTCTAATTAAATTACCTTTCTGTGTGAAAGATTGATCATACACACTGCATGAATAGGGTTCCTGTCCAGTATGAACAAGAGAGTGTATTTTTAACTGAGATTTCAATGAGAAAGTTTTATCACACACACTGCATGAATAAGGTTTCTCTCCAGTATGAACATGAGCATGTTTATTTAAACTAGATTTCTGGGTGACAGATTGACCACACACACTGCATGAATAAGGTTTCTCTCCAGTATGAACAACAGAATGTGCATTTAAATGAGAAAGTTTTATTACATAAGCTGCATGAATAAGGTTTCTCTCCAGTATGAACACGGTAGTGTCTTTTTAAAAGAGATTTCTTTGTGAATGATTGACCACACATACAGCATAAAATAGGGTCTCTCTCCAGTATGAACAAGAGCGTGTTTAATTAAATTAGATTTTTGAGTGAAAGATTGATCACACACACTGCATGAATATGGTTTCTCTGTAGTATGAGCAACAGAATGTACATTTAAGTGAGATTTCTCTGAGGTTTTATCACATACGTAGCAAGAATAAGGTTTCTCCACAGCATGAACAAGGGAATGTTTATGTAAATTGTCTCTCTTTCTGAATGTTTTCTGACACACATTGCATGAAAAAGACTGTTCTACTGAATGAAAATCATAGTTTTTACTTACATTACTCTGATCAATATCAGATTTATCAAACATAGTGCATGAATAAGGCATTCCATTAGAAGAAAAAGAATAAGTTTATTTCCAATAATCCAGTCCCGTTTTAGAACGTTTAATGCTGTTTGGCTTTGCCCGCTGTGAGATGGAAGCGCGTTCTTTGCTGAGCTGAATTAAAATTGTCTCAGCAGCCTTTACTTGTTTAGCATGTTAATCCTACGAAAGTGCACCAGCATGAGAAATTGATGTGCTCCAAGGAAATTCTTACGCAAGTCTTGGTTACCATATTCTTGGTCATTCCAAGAATATGGTGAGCTTCTCCGAGATCTTTAATTTTAAATATTTTGAGCATGTGCGACGTAAATTAACTACATCCACATCCACATTCTTATATAGGTGCATGACACCTGAAGAGGCCTGGTCAGGAAAGAAACCAAACCTCTCCTACCTAAAAGTCTTTGGATGCAAAGTCATGGTACATATCCCTGATGTGAACAGAAAAAAGTTTGATCCAAAAGCCAAAGTAGGCATCTTTGTTGGATACAGTGAAGAAACAAAAGGATACCGTATTTTTAATCCTTCTACAAAGAAAGTTTGCATTAGTCGAGATGTCATATTCCTTGAAAATGACCTTTTAAATAAAACAGATGACTCAACGTCAACAGAATCCCAAACTACAGACATGACTGAAATCGAAAACACTTCCACTTCAACCATAACAGAGGGACCAGACACCACAGGCAAGTCTTCAGACAGTGAAGATAAAGATCCTTCTACTCAAGACACAAATCGATACCCGAAGAGGGCTGCAGTACCTAACAGAAAAATCTTTAACGATGACTTCATTGTGTATCAAGCAAATCTCTGCATAACTCAGGATCCAGTAACTTACGAAGATGCTATGCAATCTGATAAAGCTCAGAAATGGAAAGCTGCCCTGGAAGAAGAGATCGAAGCTCACAAATTAAATGGTACATGGGAACTTTTTGATTTACCACCTGGTAGAAAAGCCATTAAGAGTAGATGGACATTCAAAACAAAATTCAAGCCAAATGACGAAACAGAAAGATACAATGTACGCCTGGTAACTAAAGGATGTTCTCAAAAATATGGAATAGACTATGAGGAAACCTTCTCACCTACAGTCAGAAACAGTTCTATCCGTTTTCTCATTGATCAAGCTGCCTTGGACCTTGATTTAAATTAAATGGATGTTTGTAGCAGTATTCCTACACCCAAAGCTGGAAGAAAAAATTTACATGGAACTCCCTGACCTTCCTGAATATTTTCCTCACAGATACTGCAAACTGAACAAATCAATATATGGACTAAAACAAGCTAGTAGAACTTGGTACATGGAACTAGCTGAAACCTTCAAAGATATAGGACAGATGCCATTGGAGAAGCAGTCGGAAGTCTAATATATGCAGCTCAAGGAACACGTCCAGACATTGCATTTGCAGTGGGGGTAGTCAGTAGATATGCCTACAACCCAGGAAAACCTCATTGGATGGCTGTCAAAAGAATTTTTAGATACCTAAAATTTTAGGTATCTAAAAATTCTTTTGTTACCTTAAGGTACAAAAGGTAACCTTAAGGTACATTATCCAAAAGGCTAACCTTCCGGAAAAATGGACAACTACAAGGTTACACTGACTCAGACTGGGCCAACGACAAAGACGACGGAAAATCAACAACAGGCTTTGTCTTCTGCGAATCAAATTGTGCCATAATTTGGAACTCCAAAAAGCAACAAACAGTCGCCTTATCAACAGCAGAGGCTGAATACATGGTCATTTGTGCAGCATCACAAGAATTACTGTGGATTAAACAACTCAAAGAGAAACAGTTCAACCAAAGGATGGATGCAATAAAATTATACTGTGACAATCAAAGTGCTATAAAGATCAGTACCATCCCTATGCTATCCTCTAGAGTAAAGCACATAGACATTCACTATTTCATAAGAGAAAAAGTCGAGCTTGGAATGATCCAGTTGTGCTACGTTGATTCCAAATCAAATGCTGCTGATGTACTCACCAAACCAATGACTAGTGAACAATTAAAGAAATTCAGTATTGTATTGGGACTTTCGTGTAGTGGGGGTGTGAGAATATCACTCAACTACCCTATAACTTTCAGACACTGAATCAGGCAACGCCATCGCGGAGACTTATAAGTCTGTTTACAAACACCGCGTCGTTCGGACGCTCATGTCATTCGTTCTTATTCTTAAGTTCTATTTTATTTTTACTTACATTAAATAAATATTTTCAGTTGATTTAATATGTTTCTCACGTATCATTGCTTTAAGTAAGCTCACGCTAACATAACTTAGTCCTATTTGCTGACCTTTACGTGAACTTGAAACTCTTCATTTTTAAAAATAGGTTCAATTAATGATAACATAACAGTGTTAATACATGTAGCGTATTTCGAATTAAGAACTTACGTTTTAAAAATGTAAAACAATTAGATTGTTTTATGTCTTTTTTTCTTTTAAAATTTTTTATATCCCTTGTAGTTACTATGATTGCACATAACTTTGTTAGGATTGAAATTATCACAACATTATATACTGTAATCATAGTATGGTGGGTACTATGGTTACGAGCTTGGCCACCAGAATAAGGGTTATTTTGTTATATATTGTTGTTGTAGTTTATTTACGTCGCACTAGAGCTGTAGAATGGGCTATTGGTGATGGTCTGGGAAACATCTGGGAGGATAATCAGAAGACATGTCGTTACAATTTTCATCCTCTGCAGAGGGGATGGCACCCCTGCTTCGGTAGCCCGATGACCTGCATGCGAAGTCGAGCACTTTATGGTAGAACAGTTTAACGAGGACCAATACCGCACACCCTTGGTCCCTACGCGAACTAATTCAAGGGGTCACCCACCCACACACTGACAGCAGCCAGTGATGTTTAACTTCGATGATCTCTTTTCGTGGTAAAAACCATAAATGGATAAAAAAAAGTTAAAGAGATAAGTATTTATTTGAAACTAGGATCTTCCAATATAACACTGTTGACATTTGTGACTATTTTCCTCCCTTTGGGAAATACGGCCCTTTATCCGGAAAAATTGCTCCTAAAAACACTGAACTCTTAAACTTCAGAATAACGACCAATGCGTAATTTTTTAAAATTTTTTTTTGTTTTCAAACAAGGTAAACAATACTGAAGTCTAATTTCAAAATGAAATTTTTCCTGTAAAACTGTTTTTTGTGTTTTATGTTTTACACCTTAACTTACCCAATTTTAAAAATTTTTATTAATTTTTCTCATCTTGATTGAAGAGTTAACTTTAATTGTGTTATAATGAGGAATACTTCTTGGATAATAACTTTGTTGTGATCTTCAGACAAAAGACTTGGAACTGAAAAAACTGTTAAGTCATAAAAATTTTTGAAAATGAAAATCATAATCTTAAATTTGCTGATAACGCTACTACAGATTTTTAATTGAGTTAAATTTTTACCAAGAATACAAATATGTATTTTTTATAATTCATATTACTTTTATATACTGTTATCATTACAAATTTTATTCTTTTCATTTTATTTGTGCTTCTAGCAGAGGGAAGGTTTCGCAAATAGATCATTTTTTAAATTTTGGATTGTAATTAAAATTTTTCGGGGAGGGAGAATGTAACATAAAAAGCTTTAATTAATCTTTTTATGTTATTCCTTTTCTGAATATCCTTTTCTAAATTTATTATTCAAAACGAAATGCTTTCTCATACTTTTAAATTTAGATCCTGTCCTTTAATCTATTTTTGGCTCAAGTATGCATTAATTAAAAGCAAGGCATAGGTAAACCCTTTGCTCTTTGTGGGAACCGCACGACCTATTTAATAAACCAATTACAATTATACTACGATTTCCCTTATTCCCTAATATGAAACATTTTACAGATTTACTTTGCAAGATTTTCCCTAACTTATAATGAGGAGCAGAACATTTCGTGACCACTTTGATATACGTTCTCTGTCTAATAATTAATGTATATACATTTTGTACCCTCCTTCCCTGCCTAATACCTGTTTAAATCCTTCCACACATTCAACGACGTTAGATATATATATGTATACTGGGTAAAAATAAAAAGTATAGGAGAAATTTATTTTTCACTCACACTTTTTTTGTTGTAATAATCTCTCATAATCTCCAAACTTTTGAAATCTGATTAATCTACTTTTGATTTGATCGAATTTAGTGTAAAATGGAAAAAATGTATATAAAAAAAAAACTGCCTCACTTGTATTGCATAGATTGCAACATGAAAGGCATAAATACTATGTAAAGGTATTTATGCCTCTCATATTGCAGTAGAAAACATGACTAGCGGAAAAACATGATTTCCGACAAAATTTTCAAAATTGAGTTAGTTATAAATTTAAAATCCCCGTAGTCTTAGCTTACTAAAAATATTTAACTTTTGTTTGAACTTTATTTATTTACCAAGTTATAGAAGGTTTTTGTGCCAGATGATAACACTGGATAGACTGGTGATTTGAAGTCTTTAAATGCTTTTATCTCAATACCTTATTTTTTCTCATTTTATACCACCTTAAACACCGTTTCTCAAGTTGCTTTTAAAATAATTGTCAACAATTTTTAATGAGTGTTTACGGTTATAGTTCACATGTTTTGAACTACAAATTACGAGAAAAACGCAGAATTTCATTTTCTATGCAAGTTTTTTTTTTCCAGAAAGATAAGTGGTAACATCTATATATATATTTCTTTTACACGGCGACAAAAAAAGGAATCATTACAACTCCTAGAATGGCAACGTTGGAAAATCGACCAATGATTGCTACTAAAAATGTCACATGCCAAATCTAGCTGAGGTGGCTCAACATATAGCGCTTTTCAAAACGGAAACTGAAATAACCAGAGAAAACATTTTCACCAAATGTGATCTCTTCCGAAATTCACCCTAGCAGTTGCGGCAATCTCATACTATTAAGCTAGGCAGAAGTGAGTAGTCTTTGTCGATAGATCTCTATTTTAGTATTTTGTCGAAAGCGCTTTTTTTTACGAATTTATATATTACGAATTTATTTGATGATATTTTATCATCACGATATATCACGAACTTATTTGTTTTATTATTGTTATTAGTTATTCATTGAAAAATGAGTCTCAGTCGTGCTGTTAAAAGTATAATCAAAAGAAGCGTTATACTTATGTTTTCAACAAAGTTGTGAATCGTTCATAGTTATTATTTTTTAAAAACATAATGTTTTGTTTATGCAGGTTTTTCCATTGCAATTCACTTATTTCAATTTTTAATAGACTTAATTATAGCCAAAATTTTAACGTTTTTAAAGATATATCAGTTTTAGAAATTTTATCTTAAGATTTTATACTATAGCACATTTTTAATAGGTTTAACGAATTACATGTCATTTATTTGAATTCAAATTTATTTTAATGACTTAGTATTTACTAAAAAGATGTAATTAAAAAAAAATTGTTATATGGATTTGAATGATTGTTTTGAATTCTTAGAATTTTGTACATTTGCAATGTACCTAAGTTAGTAGCGAGCGAAGCGAGCTTGGTTTGCGAAGCAAACCATATAAGATGGCGTAGCAATTTTTGGGGGTTGGCGGGCGTTAGTGAGCAGGGTGCGCAGCCCACTAGTTTTTAAAAATTTGCTTTTTTAACTGCATTGATGCCTAACTAAGTAGTATAAGCACTTGCTTTTAAGATATTAATTCAGAGCACAATTAATTGACTTCTCAAGAAAATCCTCAAACCTTTTGTGTTTTAGCCGAAAGAAATTTTTTTTTTTAGAATTTTATATTAATATTTTGAAAAACTTTGTCGAAACTAGTCGGATTATGTACAAAAATTGAACTTTTTGTAACTCATTTAACTTTTTAACTGTGGATACTGTCGACTTGATTTTAATCTCGTTCAACTTGTTCTAAAAACTTACTTAATTTGATGATAATATAAAAAATTTTACTATTATTTATTTATGTCTCACTTCACTTCACATTTACTAAATCCCTGGTAACTTCTGAACTATTACACCTATAGATGGTTTCATTTTATAACCGTCGTTGAACAGCCGACCCAATTTTTGAGTTTACGACTACTAATGTTTAACTCCGTTGTGTTCAACCTATAGATGTTTGACCATGTAAAGCTAAGATCAGATTTTTTTTTTTTGTCGTATGCCTGTTTTAGGCAGAGGGGGTGCGATTGTTCTTGTTTTTTCTGTGGTGCCATCTATATCCAAGAATTCGACTTCTGCCACACCATTCACTCAACCACAAACCCGTTTATAGGGCGGGTCACATTCACACACAAAGGAGAAAGGACATAGAAAACACAGAGAGAAAGAAACATCCATCTATATATATATATATATATATATATTTCTCTTACACGGCGACAAAAATAAGTCTCATTACAACTCCCCGAATGGCAACGCTAGAAAATTGAGCAATGATTGTCACATGCCAAAAATGCTAAAAATGTCACATGCCAAATCTAGCTGAGGTGGCTCAACATGTAGCGCTTTTAAAAACGGAAGCTGAAATAACCAGAGAGAGCATCAGCAGGTTGTTCATTTCAGCTGCGGAAATCTCATACTATTGAGCTAGGCAGAAGTGAGTAGTCTTTGTCGATAGATCTCTATTTTAGTATTTTGTCAAAAGCGCTTTTTTTTTCACGCATTTATATAGACTAAACTAGTTTTTAGTCATGGGCAACTTTATGTTGGCCTCTCTAGGGTTAGATCATTTGACAGCCGAACAGTGATAGCTCCAAGTCTAGAAATTTATAATTGTGTGTTTAAGGAAGTTCTTAATCTTTAATATTAATTATTTTTTTGTTATTAACAAAGCCCTTATTCTTTCTCAGTATTTGTTCGTATTTAGTATTTATTGCACATTAATGTTTAGTTTCTGCAAGTTTTTCTTTTGTATGTCAAAGTTCTAAGATTTATACTTATGTTTTTAACAAAGTTGTGAATCGTTCATGGTTATTATTTTTTAAAAATCTAATGTTTTGCATGTTTTTCCATTGCAATTCACTTATTTCAATTTTTAATAGACTTAATTATAGCCAAAATTTTAACCTTTTTAAAGAGATATAAGTTTTAGAAATTTTATCTTAAGATTTTATACTATAGCACATTTTTAATAGGTTTAACGAATTACATGTCGTTTATTTGAATTCAAATTTATTTTAATGACTTAGTATTTACTAAAAAGATGTCATTTTTTTTTTTTTTTTAAAAGTTGTTATATGGATTTGAATGATTGTTTTGAATTCATAGAATTTTGTGCATTTGCAATGTACCTAAGTTAGTAGCAAGCGAAGCGAGCTTGGTTTGTGAAGCAAACCATATAAGAATGCGTCGAAATTTTTGGGGGTTGGCGAGCGTTAGCGAGCAGGGGGCGCAGCCCACTAGTATTATTATATTTGTAGCGTTAATAATATAAAGCGTCTTTTCAATCTAACGAAACAAACAACAAATGAAAGACATGCCATCACAATTTTGATCCTCTGCCGAGGGGAAATAATTTTAAGGAAAAGTATCTAACGCCGGAAGGAAAAAAGAAAATTATGTTCGTTGAATTAAACAATTTGTTTCATTCAAATTCAAATCTGGGATATGTTAAAAGCATTATACTCAATTTACAGAAAGGACACGAATAGCAAAAGCTATAAAACGTTAAAAAAATAAAATAAAATAAATACATAAAAACGTTAGTTTGAAGGAATTAAATAAAAGGTGTCACCGCTCTTTTATGTTAAGTTCTATCAATATGGGTATTTTTCCGGTTATTAGTTTATTCTGTGAAAAAAGTGTACGCAAATGTTTCACACAATATTCAATGTAAAACACAATAGTGAGTAGTTTTCACAATGCATGACCTTCAATCCCAATCCAATAATGCTTTACTTGAAGCTATACTACGAAGAAGAAAAAAAGAGGAACATAATTTGATTAAAATTCGTGGAATAAATTCTATAGCAAAAGGAGCAACAACAACAAAAAAAAAAACATAAAAATTGTTTTCTCAAAATACACAAAAATTTTCAAAAATCTTATCAAAGATGAATTTTTTACTCTGCTGCATAAAGATACAAGTCATTTTATGCAGCTGTTGTTGAACTCAGAATCATAATAATTCAGAGAAACTGCAAATCAGCAAATTATCTCAGAATTCTTTAAGTGCGGGCTGATTTATATATAAGCAATAGGCAGCTAAAACGGTGGCTGTTGCATGATCACAAAACAAAATATTGCTTCAGTTTTTTTTACAGAATATTTACATATACATGTTTACACTGTGGTAACTGTTAATAAATATCTTCGGCAGAATTTTTTGAAAAAAAATTATGAGTTGAGAGCATTTTGTTCTTAAAAAAGTTTCATCATTTTTGAGCGAAAATAGTTCATTACTCAAAAAGTATTGCTGTTAATGTTAAAACATTATCACACAGCATACAACTGATATAATCTCAAATAACCCCAAAAAAGTTCAAAGCGATATCTTGACTCCCCTTAATTTGACGGTAAAAGATCTCACAATCCCCATCTTTGGACTGTGTTTGGCCCACAACATCTCATAATTTAAATACCGAAACAGTTTCAAAAATTATTCCTTCGTTGCTTTTAAACTTTTTTCGCATGGTGTATAGGAGAAACAGATGAAGCTAAATTTCAAAATTTTGTAAAAATATCTGATAGTACGAAGATTGACATTTTTCAATCACTCAGGTAGTAATTTAATCGGCATCAGTTGGACGAACAGAATTTCTTTTTAAGGAATGATCTTCCGTAGACCATCTTCTACTGAAAGGTCTATCACTAATAGTAAGTTACTCATGGATAAGCATGTCATATGATAAGCTGTGTAAATAGTAATTTGAATTTTTGAAGATGTGCCTGAACAGTATTCATAACACAAGGAAGCAGATACAAGAATGCTTCAAGTTGTTTTGAACATGTGTTAAGAACATCGATTCAAATTTTTACATCCTTTCCCCTTTGGTGAAGAACATCGATTCAAATGTTTTCACCCTTTCCCTTTGGTTAAGAACATCGATTCAAATGTTTTCATTCTTTCCCTTTGGTTAAGAACATCTATTCAAATGTTTTCATTCTTTCCCTTTAGTTAAGAACATCGATTCAAATGTTTTCATCCTTTCCCTTTGGTTAAGAACATCGATTCAAATGTTTTCATCCTTTCCCTTTGCATGAGCAATTTTTTAACAACACAGTTATGCTTGCTCTTTGGCACGATATGCAACTTAGAATTAATTAATATTTCTTATATATTTACAGCTTTGGATTTATCAGTGACTACATATTTTAACTCGCGTAGAGCCTTTAAAGTTAAGAATAAATTAAAGCATTTAATATAATTAAAAATTTATATATTGATGCATTTAAAGAATCATTAACATCCTAGACTTCATCAAATACTCTTTTGGAAACTCCTGAAACATTTGTGATGGGCAACCTACTAAAACTTCAGTAAATGAAAGGCGATACATATTGTTCGTAACTGAAATTTAAAATCGATATTATTCTAACACTTAATTCTCATGCCTTAGAGTGCCACATAAAAAGAGTGAGCTATCAAGCATATCGGCATTGCTTCAAAAAACCGTTACAACATGGATGGACATTACAAGAAAAAAAAAAAAGCATTTGTTTAAACAGTGTTCTATGCATGCCAAATGGCATTTGAAGAACATTTTATGTACATGACAGAAGTCTTCCTGTATAACAACTAAATGTACAGCGCACAAAATAAAAAAACGGACCATCCTTAATAACTTTTGCTCTAATGATCGGATCTTCACTTTCTGGAATTCGTTCCGAATGATTCGAAGGCCTAACCTAAAATATACTAATTAGTGCAGACGATATTTAAAGTTACGAAATCAGTCAAAAACGTACTTTATTTGAATAAACATACTTTTTCCCCCGTTGGATTCTGATTTCTGATCCCCGAGACATAGGGGGTAGCAACCATCTGGGGAATATGCACCCAATAGTTTGGTCAGAAGAGCTGTCCAAAGTTTGAGCCCTTTAATGTTAATTTTACACTCTACGTATTTCGCCATGTATCGAGAAATTTTTAAGCGAATTAAAAAAAATTTTTGCACGCAATTATAAAATTCATTTATCCAAACATAATTCCATACGAAAAATTACTTTTAATAAATAATTATTATTTTATATAATATTACTAAAAAAAACTGAATTGCAAGGTATAAACTTTTTTGATATCATTTCAAAGAATATAATTTTACATGGCAAAATACAAAATTTTAGTGAAATCAGTCTAATAGTTCCTAAGAAATCAATTTTTTAAAATGACACTTTTTTAAAATTTGATTTTTCTATTCGACCGATTTCACTCAAGTTTTGTAGTTTGCCATGTAAAATTATATTCTTTGAAATGATGTAAAAAAATTCTATACCTTACAATTGAAAAGTTTTCTAACTAATAATAAATAAAATATGAAAAATGTTTACTATAAATTATTTTTGGCATAGAATTATCTTTGGATAAATGAACTTTATTATTGAGTGCATAAGTTTTCAATTCGCTTGAAAAGCTCTAGGGATATAGCTAAATACACAAAAAGTAAAATGAACATTGTGGGATCTAAACTTGGGACCATACTTTTTAGGTCAGAAATCCGAATCTGTTCTGAGAAAGTGCGTTTTATGCCTGATTTCGTAACTTAAAATACCATCTGGACTAATTAATTAGCATATTTGAAGTCACCCTTTCGAACCATTAAGATTGAGTTCTAGAACCTGAAGATCCGATCATTAGAACAAAAGTTATTCAGGGTGGTTTTTTATTTTGTCCATTGTACATGCAAATCAAGCGCAATTTCTTGTTTTGATTTATGGTCATGAAGTAATTTTTAAAAACTGTAAGGGCCAAAAAAAAAAAAAATGAATGTTGTGATATATGTATTGAAATGTTGATATAAAAAGTGATGATGATTTAGATGATCAGATTTTTTTTGTAAAAAATGTACCCCAATAATTAAATACCTAATAAATATGATTTTAAAAGAATTTTTCTTCCGTACTATAATTTGGATTGATATATGTAGTATTACTCTAGGAGTAATGTGGTTGGTTCGCATGAATAACTGTCACTTGTATGGACAACACTTTTTATTTAAACATATAACATAAAATTAACGTGAGATAAATGTAAGTTATAGACATAATTTGTTCTGACTTCACAAGCCAGTTCCGAGAACGCTTCTCTCGTTTTTATTTAATTACTTTTCGGAGGTGAGTGAGCGAAGCGCCCTCTGGCGAAGATGTCCGCACACTACACCCCCCACGCAAGATTGAAGTATCTCCTTTGATACTTAATCTGACAAAACATATAAATTGATAATAAACAATCATATCATAAATATATAAAATAAACTGACAATTAACATTCATCACTAATATTAATGAATATTTCAACTAATGCAAATAATATAGCTAATTCAAATAATAAAACATTTTCAATAAGTAGATAATGCACTCAATTATTTAACATACCGTAGCATTAAACTATTAAAATGTATAACTTGCTTATGAAATCAAAAATATATATATATAAAAAAAAACTTTAAATTATCAAAAGGTAAACAGTCAATATTTAAGTCATAGTATTTGGAAACAGTCGAGATAATGCATCCGCATGTGGCATTTTGGAACCAGGGCAATGTTTCAAAGTTATATTATACTTTTGAAGAGCGAAAACCCATCGCTGTAACCGAGATGACTGAGGAGCACACTTTGTTAAATACGGTAAAGGGTTGTGGTCGGTGTAAAATTCTATCTCAGAACCAAATATCAACGACTCAAATTTTTTTAATGACCACACAATAGCGTAAGCTTCTCGTTCTATAGTTGACCAGGCTTGTTGTGTTTTGGTCAATTTATGACTAGCGTAAGACACTGGGACAGTTTTATCCTTTATTCGCTGAGAAAGACAGGCTCCTATTCCAATCTGTGATGCATCTGAGTAAATGATGTAAGGCTTACCGGGCTCTGGTGTGTAAAGTGATGGGGCTTCTGCAAGGGCTTGCTTGAGACGAGAGAACACAGAGTCATGCACTTTACTCCAGGGAATTTCTTCTGGCACTCGCTTTTTTGTCAATTCTGTTAGAGGATACACTAATTCAGCATATCTCGGAATATATTCTCGGTAAAAACCACATAATCCAAGTACAATTCTCAATTCTTTCTTAGTCTTGGAAGTTGTTTAATGACTCGAACCTTTTCTGGATCGGGCTGGTGTTCTCCCGAACCGATGATATGTCCCAAAAACTTGATACTTGGTTTAGCGAAAGAACATTTCTTCAGGTTAACAGTGAAATTGAGTTCTTCTAATCTTTTCAGAATCAACTCCAAATGTACTAGATGTTCTAAAAAACTATTAGAAAATATACCAATATCGTCTATATATGCTCGTGAAAACCTTTTAAATGGTGCTAAGGCCTTGTTCATGACTCTCTGGAACGTTGCTGCAGCATTCCGAAGTCCAAATGGCATAACTCGAAATTTGTACTGAGAATTGTGAGTTTTAAAGGAAGTTAAATCATAACTTGCTTCCTCCATAGGAATAGCATAGTAACCTTTTAGCAGATCTAGGTTTGAGATTACATTAGCTTTCCCTATAGTATGAATTAACTCAGTAGTATCTTCCATTGGAAAATCGTCAATTATAGTCACAGCATTCAACGCTCGATAATCGATACACATCCGCATCCCTCCATCCTTTTTACTAACGCATACTACTGGATACGAAATTTCAGCTGAACTCTCTTCTATCAAACCAGCATCTAAAAGTTCTTCTATTTGTTCATCTACTTTTCCTTTCAAAGCATCCGGAATTCGGTATATATAAGGCCTCTTCCTCTCACTGTTAGGTATAAGTCGAATCTTATGCGCTTCAACATTTGCTTTCTTCAATTTTCCCGTCATAAGTTCTTGATGTTTACTCAGCAAAGACATTAATTTTCTTTTCTGATCATCATTCAAATGTTCTAATTCCAATTGTGAATTAAACATAACTTTTCCAATGTTCGTTTCAGGTACTGTAATAATTTCACCAAATTCGTCCTCATTTTCAAATATAACTCCAATTGAATTGACTCTAGCATGAAATCTCCTTATCTTGTTTACATGTACTTGTTTTACTCTCCCATCTGGTAATTTGACCATATAAGAATGTGGGGAACAGTGCTTGACAATTTCTCCGGGACCAGTCCATCGGGCATAAATTTTATCGGTAGAATCAGGGATTAAGAGCACTACCTGTTCACCGACATTGAAATTTCGTACTGACGATCTTTTATTAAAATAGTCACTGTATGCTTTCTGTTTGTTAGCAGCCATCAACGAAGCACTTTCAGCAGCCTTTTCCAGTCTCACTTTCAGTTCTTGAAGATAGTCAACAGCTGACTGAGATAAAGTGGTAGGGATTTTAATTTCACCAGACCAAGATGATTTCAGGATAGACAATGGACCTCGAGCCTCTCTACCATAGAGTAGCTTGAAAGGAGATACCCCAGTAGTGGTGTTTGGAACCTCTCGGTATGAGAATAGTAGAAATGGTAATTGAAGGTCCCAACCTCTTGGATCTTCACGTATCACGTGATGTAACATATCCTTAAGTACTCGGTTCCACCTTTTTACAAGGCCATTCGCAGCAGCATAACCCGGACAGGAGAATCTTGGACTCGAGCCAATGCGCTTTTGAAATTCTTGAGTTAGGGCAGACTTAAAATTAGTCCCCTGATCACTAGCTATAACGTTGGGTATACCAGTTCTTGTAAAAATTGTAAGTAAAGCATCGCAAGTTGTTTTAGCAGATAGTGATTTTAACGGCACAGCTTCTGGCCAGCGAGTATTTTGGTCAACAAGACAAAGTACATATTTGTGTCCTCTGCTAGATGGTGGGTCTATAGGACCAATTACATCCACGTTCACAATTTCGAAAGGAAGTTCGGGACGAACCACAGGAGTTATGGGCGCTCTATCGCCAATTTTCTCAGTTTTTCTAAGTTGGCACCCTTCACAAGTTTGGACAAATTCCGTTATATCTTTCCTCATATCCGGCCAGTAAAAACTATATTTTATTCGCTCTTTAGTTTTCCTAACCCCCATATGACCCCCAAAAACGGATTCGTGTGCCAATTTTAAAACTTTATTTATCCTACATTTTGGTAAAACTAACTGCACAACTGATTCATTGAGAATTTTATCCTTATGGTAAATTAATCCATCCATTAAAATAAAATTGCCCTTATTTTGTTTTAATTCCGCGCGAATTTTTTCTAATGAAATACAATTGGTTTGCTCTTCTTTTAATTTATAATAATCCGAAAACAATTTAGAATCTTCATTTAAAATATTCGTCTCACTCCCACTCAATGAGCAACCACTCTCTTCCCCCTCTAACAAAATATCCTTTCCATTAATTTGTTGTAATAACACGTGTGCTGATTCTTTTTCCAACACGCACCGATTTTCACTACTTTCCCCCTTGGAAGAACTCTCAAAGTCTGACGAAATCAGAGACTCATAAAGAAACGGTGGTACTAACCCATCTACATTTAACTTATCTGTTAATGCAATTATACATTCTACGGGATAATTTAATGCAGAATCTCTATTTAATGAGACCATTGTTTTTATTAACTTAGCCTCAACATGTTCCCCAAACGCCGAACTCAAAATAATCTTTCCACATTCCTCATTATCAGCGTCAGGAATCAAATTCGAATTGCAAACAAAAATTTGAGTTCCAGAATCTATTACACATTTTAACTTCTTCCCCCCTCCCACGTACACTGATACATACTTCAAAGGGTGAAGGTCAACAGACCGATAAAAATGTTCGGAGGAGATTTTTGCAATGACAGCATTTTCTTTGGCTTTCATTTTCGAATATTTATTATCACAATTTTTTGCTAAATGATTTTCTCCGCAAATGTAACATTCTAGTTTTTTATTTATTTTATTTTCTTTTGACTTCGGTTTTATTTCTTCGCGTCGTAGCTGAGGCGCTATATATTTAGAATCATTTCGAGTGTAATTTTGATTATAAGACTGGGGTTTTTGATAATTAGAATATGCATCAGAAAAAGATTTTCCTTTTGACGCAAAATACATATCGCATTCTTTACCCATTTGTACCGGTTTAAACCAATCTTGCTCTTGTTTTATATTTATATGCATCGCGGTTTCATGATCTAACGATTGATATAATTTATCGCTTACAATTAATTCTTTCAAAGTATTTAAATCCTGTACCTTTCTTAATCTACAATATTGCTCCAAACTAGTAGATAATCGAGATGCAAATTGTACATGAGTTTCGTTTGACAAACGACGCGCTTTCTGAAAGTTTTGTAAACAAATTAGAGGTGTCGGTTCGTACTCTTTTAAAATTGCACTTTTCAATTTCTCATAATCGTTTATTTCCTCATCTTTGATATAAACTAAAATATTTATAGCTTTTTCTCCGAGGAGGTTTAATAAAATTTCTCCCTTAAATTCCTGAGGTACATTTTTGCTTCGAAAGGCTCTCTCTAAAGAAGAAAAGAATAAATTCCAACAATCTGTTCTTTTCGGAATAGGTATAGTTAAAGCTCATACACTTTGAATATAGTTTTCCACTGATTTCGTCTGATTCGTGACTTCGCTTTCCGTACTACATTCTCTCGTACTCGCTAGTTTCGTTTTCTCAAAGTTTATTTTTTCTAACTCAGCGTTTATTTTTGCTTTTTCTAGATTTATTTTTTCTAATTCTATCTGCGCTTCCGCACTTAATCGAGAGCTGTCTATCTTAGCTCTTTCGAATTCAATTTTCGCTTGCTGTTCTTCTCTCGACTTTCGCTCAGAAATTATCGAATCAGCAAATTGTTCTACAAAATCTTTATCGTTTTTATAATGCACACTATTTAGAATTAAATTTCTCAAATCAATTACCTTCATATCGGGATTTATTGATTCCCCAATCTCTTCTGCAATTAATTTAAGATCCTCTTTTTTAGCCCCTTTAAACATTTTTAAATTCTTATATTTACAACTTTAAAATACAAAAAATTTAAAAACTTAAACGCACGAAATATGTCCAAACAAGTGATTGAAGCAAAAAGAGTGCCTACCTCGTAGTCTTCAATGCTTTCGATTTATCCATGATCCTAAGAGACTGCGCCAGTGTAGTATTACTCTAGGAGTAATGTGGTTGGTTCGCATGAATAACTGTCACTTGTATGGACAACACTTTTTATTTAAACATATAACATAAAATTAACGTGAGATAAATGTAAGTTATAGACATAATTTGTTCTGACTTCACAAGCCAGTTTTTATTTAATTACTTTTCGGAGGTGAGTGAGCGAAGCGCCCTCTGGCGAAGATGTCCGCACACTACAATATACATAAGAACATTTCTTTTTCTATTAAAATATTTATAATATATTAAAATTATTATAAAATACTATTCTTCAACGTTTATTTATTAAGTGCAATATTAACATATTTAATCATTAATTTGAAATGTTTTGTTAATTACATATAAAATTAAAAAAAAAAAAAATCATTTCAGGGTTCTTATTAGAAAAGTATATTACTTAGCAAAAACAAGTACTTTAAATTGTTTATTTTGCAAAATATGTCAGCCACTTTGTGTTAATATATTTTTTGGTGAACTTTGTGTTTTTTAATTAACAAGCATTATTTAAACAAATTATATGCAAAAATTTTTAGTTGCAAAGTTGGCGAATAACAACCGGTTTTTAGCTATCTTTAGTTGCTTCGTCCTATTGTATAAAATACACGACAGTAAATAAAGTGGAAATAATTAAATGCTCCCGATGGTTAAAGATCACTAGTCTACATTACATTTCATTGTCTACTTTCTTAGCACAAGGGGTCTATTTAAACCAATTAGAAGTTGTTCTACAATTTTGTGAATCTTTTTTACCTATCTCCTCATTTTTCCACCAAGTAGCGCAGTAAAAAGTCTTTCGCGTACAGCACAGCCACTTTACAATACATAGACACTTACTTTTACAATTTTATTTAAAACCGTTCGATTAAGAGAATTAACCACAGTGAATGAAATTAAAATATTTGTCGATGTTCTGAAGTTTGTTTCCACAAAACTACGGATGTTTGTTTCGAAAAAAATATTAAATATCTCATTTTTTGAAGCAATAATAAGTCAGTCTAGGCGTGACTTAATTAAAATAAGGATTCACCAATGATTTACGAGATTTTGATATGATAAGATAGGTCAGAAATCCAGGTTGCGTGATTCATAGATTTCTTATTATACTCAAAGAGCTGTGTATACATTCGAGTATCTAATAAGATTTTGAGCAATTTAATTTTGCATTATACTAGGATAGGAAGCTATTATCTGAAAATTAAGTGACTTTTTATGTAGATCAGCTAGTACAGACCAGTCTTTATAAAAAGCAAATATTTCAAATAAGAGTTCAAATAGGAAATAAGTTCGGCTTCAAGTTCATAAATCTGAACTACTATTTTAAAGTACAATAAAATTTGTCAGCAATGCTGTCGCGAGAATTGAGGATATCATACACTACGCTTGTAGTGATTGGCTCACCGCTCGAGGGCGAGTTAATCACTAACCCAATTAAAGAATCAAGAGGAGAGGAGATGAAGAGGAGCCGGCGCGAAGGCTGGTCTTTCCTCTATGAGAATATCTTTTTATATTTCTGTATTTTGGCCGTTGAGGGCCCTTATTATTTTCATAATTGTTTTTTTTTATTGTTTTTAAGATTAATAAATATATTTTGTTGCTGTTACGCTTGGATATATTTCAAACGTAAAACTGCATCTGACATTGGCGCAGTAGGCGCCAGAATGTGAACTGAATCACGTGAGTAACTTTATTTCATATTTTGATAGAAATGGCTTTCTTAGTGAAAGGTAGGAAAGAGGATTTGCAGTTTGTTGCTGCTGAATTGGGTGTTGAGAACACCCAAGACTTAAAACTTTATGAGTTAAAAACAGCGATTGTTCAGAACGCTAATTACGAAGAACATTTTGTTAGAGAAATGTTATCTTCAATAATGGATAGGCGAAAAGAAGAAAATGAAACGAAAAGAAAATATGGAGTTAGAATTACGGAAGGCTACTTTAGAATCAGAAAAGGCGAAGCTCGATTTGGAATCCTAGTTAGAACGCGAGAAAAGAATTTTTGAGAAAACAAAACTTGAGAAAGAATCGCTTTTGGAATTAGAGCGTATTAATTTAGAGAAAGTTAAATTAGAGAGTACGCTTAAGAACCCAAATATTGCAATGATCTCCGAAAACGTAACTATAAATTCGGTCGAGAAATTCATATTCATTCATGATATTCATTCGGTCGAGAAATTCATTAACGCTGTGTATAATTTCGAGAAATTCATACACAGCGTTCGCACTTTAACTCTGCCGATTCCTAAGAGAACAGAAGGCTGGAATTTATTTTTTTCATCCCTAGAGAGAGCTTATAATACAAAAAAGGTACCCGAGGATTTAAAGGGAGAAATTTTGTTAAATTTAATGGGGGAGAAGGCGGCAAATATTTTAATTTACATTAAGGATGAGGATATAAAGGATTATCAAAAAATAAAGGACACTATTCTTAGAGAACTTGAACCAACACCGTTAGCATGTTTGATTAATTTTCAGAGAGCAAAATGTTTACCGAATCAAACCCATGTCCAATTTGCGTCACGTTTAGCTACCGGTTTTGAGCAGTACTGTAAATTGCGAAACGTTTCCGATTTTGAAACATTAAAAGAACGAATAGTTAGTGACAAATTATATCAATCACTTGATCTGGAACCGCGACGCACGTAATCATAAAACAGGAAAGAAATCGGTTTAAGCCTTTGATTTTGGGTAAGGAGTGTGATCTATATTTTACATCAAAAAATAAATCTTTTTATGAAGTGCATTCACCTAACGCTAGATTTATCACAAACGAATATAATTCGCGAGACGAAAAGAAATATATTCTCCCTCAAAAACGAAGAGAAGAATTGAAATTAAAAGAGAGATAAGGAAGTTTTCATGTTATATTTGTGGTGAAAACCACATGGCCCGAGAGTGCAATAAAAGATACCTCAATAAAAAATCCCAAGTCAAAACAGACCCAGCTGTAGTGGCGAAAATCAACGCGCAATACTTAAAACCAGAACCCATAAGTCTTCACCCATTGAAAAGAACGATAATAAACGTAGGCGAGCAGAGGATTGATTGCGTAATTGATTCTGCATGCCAATTATTTGTTATTAATGAGAATATTTTCAAGAACACTGAAGTATTTGAGTACGGCAATATAATTTTAACATCTGCTTTTGGAGAAAAAATTAAAGCTAAATTGATTAAAACTTCGATCACATTAGGAAACGTTGATACCTCATTAAATCATCCCATGGGCTGGCTTTGACCGTCAAATTATGTGTGTGGATGCTATTATTCCTCTCTATGAGTCATTATGCGAAATATCTTCGTATAATAATGAAAATAAAATAAGTAAAAGTGCGGAGAAAGAAAATCGCTCTTTTTCTGAAGAGAAGGCTAATATTTTTTGCCAGATGCCCTCAGACGAAGAGTTATCTGAGGAGGGGGGAGGGAATGATTCTATTTCTTCGGAAGAATGTTTTATTGCCTCTGACGTGATAAAATTAAAGCAAGAACAAATCGAGTGTTCTTCTTTAGAAAATGTTAGGCAAGCTTTAAAATTAAATAAAGGAAATTTTATTTTAATTGAGAATTTAATTTATCACAAAGATAAAATTCTTAATGAGCCTGTAACTCAATTAGTGTTACCGCGTGAAAGAATAGAAAAAGTGATGAAACTCGCTCACGAGTCAGTTTTCGGAGGACATTTCGGAGTTAAGAAAACTAAAGAAAGAATAAAGTACAGTTTTTATTGGCCTAATATGGCAAGCGATATTTCGAAAATCGTATTAACATGTGAAGGTTGTCAATTCAGGAGAAAGGAAAAAATTAGTGATAGGGCTCCAATTACACCTGTTCTTCGATCTGAACTTCCATTTGAAATTGTGAACGTAGATTTGATAGGCCCAATTGAACCTCCATCTGGTTGTGGACATAAGTATATATTGCGTTTAATGGACCAAATGTCTCGTTGGCCCGAAGTGGTACCCCTTCGGTCACTTTCAGCAAAAGTAACATGTGAGGCGCTTTTAAACATATTTTCAAGGACGGGGATTCCAAATGTGATAGCTAGTGATCAAGGTACTAATTTCACATCGTCTTTAACGCAAGAGTTTACAAAGAGAATTGGATCGAGTCCTAGATTTTCCTGTCCTAGATATCCTGCCAGCAACGGTTTGGTAGAACGCTGGAATAAAGTTTTAAAAGACATGTTGCATCACATCATTAGAGAAGATCCTCGTAATTGGTATCGACAGCTCCCATTTTTACTTTTTGCTTACCGTGAAGTCCCAAATACAACGACAGGTGTGTCACCGTTCAAATTACTGTATGGCACAGAAGCAAGAGGACCACTTGCCATTCTTAAATCCTCTTGGGCAGGTGAGATTTTTCTACCTACAAAAGTCACCCAATCAGTCGTGGATTACTTGCAAGAAATGAAAATAAAATTAGAACTGGCAGCTGAAAATGCTTCATTAGTAGCAGTTGATAAGCAAAAATCCTACGGTGACTATTTCAATAAAAGATCTTCAGTTAGAAAGTTTGACATGGGTGATCAAGTTGTGCTATTGATTCCGGATTCCAATAACAAAATATACGCAAGATGGACTGGTCCAGGAGTGATAGTTCAGCAACATCATCCCCATTCATACTAAGTGAAACTACCTGATCGAAGTGTGAAACATATTCACGTGAATAAAATTCGGAAGTATCATCCTCGATCTCTGGCTGTGGGAGTTATTTTTGAAGAAGACAGTGACTTTGAAGAGATTCATCCGTGTCCGGCCACAACAACTATAAAATTAGATGAGTCTTTAAGAAGCGTTGACATGACCCATTTAGATAAAGGGGAGGAACTTTAACAGCTATTGATGGAATATGAAGAGCTATTCACTGGCAAAGTGAAAATTGCTAAAGTAGGACTCAGCAATTTTCACCGTATACGACTCAAGCCAAGTACGGAAAGAAAGAAACCATTTGTTTACCGAATTCCAGAAGCGCTAAAATGCAAAGTGGACGAGCAAATAGAGGAATTGCTGCAACAGGGTCTCATCGAAGAAAGTAATGCAGAGATCGCGTATCCAATAGTGTGTGTTAACACGAAGGATGGTGGCTTGCGGCTATGTGTCGATTACAGAGCTTTAAATTCAGTGACTGTTTCAGACGATTTTCCAATGGAAGAAGCAGCAGAACTTATTAATTCCGTAGGTAGTGCAAATATAATTAGTACTCTAGATTTGCTGAAGGGTCATTATGCAGTGCTCATGGACCCAAAGTGAAAAGAACTTATATCCTTTAAGATTCATAGAAATCAGTATCAGTTTAAGGTTATGAGTTTTGGTCTTAAAAATGCATCAGCAACATTTCAGAGAGAAGTGAATAGAGTCTTGTCTCAGTACCGAACTTTTTCACATGCCTACATTGACAATATTGTCATATTTTCGGGAAGTTGGAAAGAACACACGATTCATCTGAGAATAATTTTGTCTAAGTTACGAGAACTCAACTTCACTGTGAACTTGAGAAAGTGCTCTTTCGCGAAGACTTAGATTAAATATTTGGGTCACATAATAGGTTCAGTCCGACATCAGCCTGATCCAGAGAAAACCAGTGTGATTGAAAACTTGCCACGTTCAAAAACAAAAAAAGATCTACGCAGTGTTCTTGGTTTGTGCAACTATTATCGTGACTATATACCTAGTTATTCAGCGCTCGTGTTTCCTTTAACAGAACTTACAAAGAAGAAAGTCGCAGATAACATTCCTTGGACACCAGAACATGATGCGGCTTTTCTTCAACTAAAAAGAGCTTTGGTTGAAGCTCCTTCTCTATACACACCGATTTGTGACTTACCTTTTATTATCCATGCCGATGCATCCCAGATAGCTGTGGCTGCGTGTTTGTCACAAAAAGTGCATGACAAAATACACCCTATCGCATATGCAAGTCAGAAATTAAGTGCTAGCCAGCAATCATGGTCTACTATAGAGAGAGAAGCATATGCCATAGTGTGGAGTTCGAGGTTTGGGTTTTTGGTTCGAAAATAGAGTTCTATACGGACCACAACCCTCTACCATTTCTTACCAAAAGTGCACCGCACTCTGCACGACTTCAAAGATGGGTATTCGCTTTACAAAGATATGACATTAATATCAAACATTGCCCTGGAGGCAAAATGCCCGCAGATGTTTTAACACGTTTATTTTAGTGTTTTTACTTATATGTATATATTTTTTTAGCTGTGCATAATGAACAATCTTAGTGCTTAAAGAACAATTCTAGTGCTTAAAGACATTAATTTTTTTAATTTGTTCTTCATCAAATTATTTGTTAACATTATTTTTACTCATTTAAATATATTAATTTTGGTTCATGTGATTGAAATATATTAATATAATAGTAAATTTATTGATATGTTTTATAAATAGGAATTTTCAGTATCAAGTATTGTTTTGCGTAGTTTTGATGGAAATTGTAAAACTTGTATTTCTTTTTACATATGTTTACATTTCTTTAATTTTATATATTAGTTTTATATATTAATTTTATTTTAATATTTGGAAAACTTGTTTTAATATTTGATAATTTGTTGTTTTAATATTTGATAATTTGTTGTGTTAATATTTGATAATTGTTGTTTTAATAGTGGATAATTGTTATTTTCATGTGGTTAATTATAAGCTTACTTTTATATATTTTACAAGCTATTTTATAGAAATATTCAGTACTTATTTTATTCATATATATCAGATTGAAAGTAAAAGTAATATTTCAATCTTAGTTGGGGGGTGTAGTGATTGGCTCACCGCTCGAGGGCGAGTTAATCACTAAACCAACTAAAGAATCAAGAGGAGAGGAGATGGAGAGGAGCCGGCGCGTAGGCTGATCTTTCCTCTATGAGAATATCTTTTTATATTTCTGTATTTTGGCCGCTGAGGGCCCTTAATATTTTCATAATTGTTTTGTTTATTGTTTTTAAGATTAATAAATATATTTTGCTGCTGTTACTCTTGGATATATTTCAAAAGCAATATTGGACCTGACAACGCTCTAACACGGAACATTATTTTACGGATATTGCACTCCATTTGGATATCTTTTTAACTATTTTAATATTTTTATTTTTACATTTGGATTTGAGTTCCCTTTTAGAGCAAAACCAATACTGATTATTGACATGAAACTGTCTTCAACGAAATTATTATATAAATAATATAACACCACAAAATTTATATCAAGTAAAACGCTTAATTACTATGAAACAAATTGCCCTTACAAAATAATAACGCATACATTTTAAATTAATTCTGTTTAATTATATTTTAGATTAGGGTTATAGGAATTATTAAGTATTATTCGTATGATAATATCCATAATAACAAGTTTAATTTTTTTAAAGGACATACAAATTGATTGTTGCAGCAATTATACTTTGAAATAAAATAAAAATATACTCATTCAATATTCAAGAATCATGTATTTCAAATTTATTTTAGCTTTTAAATGCCAACTTGTGATTGTAACAAATTGATAATTTCCGTCTTATCCATTTCGACAGTCTTTGTAAATAGGCGTCTCAAGGTTACGTAATTTTTCCATTCTCCATACTTTTCTCGTCTCTGTTACCATGGTTACCGAAAATTTTATTTTCCCTACGGCAGTACGTTTCAGTAATATCTGGGAATATGCTGGAGAGTTGAAATAGCAAGAATTTTTCCGGCAACGGAGAGGAAGAAAGTGTGGAGAAAGGGAAAAATCGCACAACCTTGAGCCTATTATATTTACATGGGGTATAAATATTTCTTCATCACGTTAGGATTGCATTTCCGACTATGCGATTCTGAGTAATCAAAGTGCAGCCAAACCGTTATAGAAGTTTCTTATTCTAGTTTTGAACCAAACTGCATATTTCGAGAAAGAAAAAAAAATATTAAATTAAGTACAGTCAAACCCCGTTAACGCGAAATCGCTTATCACGAAATTTCGCTTAACGCGAAATAATTGTTAGGTCCCGTCGATCGAGTCTGAAGAATAGTGTTAATTAATTCTTTTAACGCGAAACCCAAATCGCAAAATACCGCTTAAGACGAAAAGAATTTTTTTCACTCCAAGTCAAAATTTCTTCTTTTACAAGAGTTTGGAATTAGTGTTTTGAAATTTCTACTCCTACCCTCGAATCGAGGTCCCATCCTTCCATAATTATCTCTTTTGATTGGTTGCTGCTATTCTGTTTCGGAATGTTCTTTGCACGTGCGTGGAAGGGGGTGGAAAGTAGTGCATAAGCACACATGATCGTGGTAGAGTCCGACTGTCAGTTGCCCTTGAAATTTCGTAAAAATGAGTCGAAAACAGCAATCCTTGTCCTTAGAGACTAAACAAAAAATTTTGAATGAAGTTTGTGATGGAATATTAAAGAAAACAGAGATCGCGACGAAATATGGAATTCCCAACAGCACGCTATCTACGATTATAAAAAATCGTGAAAAAGTTGAAGTCGCATATGCTATCAATCAATTTGAGCCAGCTAGAAAGCGAATGAGAACAGGGGGAAATGAGGAGATCGAAGTAGCGCTTTTGCGATGGGTGCGTGAAGCAAGGAGTCAGAATCTGCCTTTAACGGGTCATGTATTGCAAGAAAAAGCAAAAGTTTTTGCGGATGCTCTCGGCGTGACAAATTTCGCATCTTCAAACGGTTGGTTAACACGATTCAAAAAGCGTCATGGAATTGTGTGTCATAAAATCTGTGGCGAAGAAGCAACTGTAGATAAGGAAACTGTGGAATCATTTTTGTCTGAAAAGTGGCCTGCTCTTAGGAAAAATTACGCGCCACGTGACATTTTCAATGCTGATGAAACGGGACTCTTTTTCAAAGCATTGCCCTCCCGTACATTGAGCATTAAAGGAGAAAAATGCTCCGGCGGAAAATGCTCTAAAGAGAGAATTACTGTTTTGGTCGTTTGTAATATGGATGGGACCGAAAAATTGCCCTTGTTTGTCGTAGGTAAATCAGCGAACCCACGTTGTTTTAAGAACTTAAAAACTTTACCCGTTGTATATGCTTCAAATAAGAAAGCCTGGATGAATAAAATGCTTTTTAAGAAATGGTTAACAGACTTGGGCAGGAAACTATTTCGGGAAAAAAGAAATATTTGTTTGATGCTTGACAATTGTAGTGCTCATAATGATATTCACGGACTAAAAGCGATTAAATGTGTTTTTTTACCTCCTAACACCACAGCAAAACTTCAGCCGTGCGATCAAGGTATCATTCATAGCTTGAAGGTGCAATACAGAAAAGAAATGGTACGCAAGATGATCCATTGCTTTGATAATAAAATTACATTTTCTGTAAATCTATTAGACGCAATGAGATACTTAAAATGTGCTTGGAACAATGTTTCTTCTGAAACAATTATAAACAGTTTCAAGTGCGGTGGGTTCACAGATGGAAAAGAAATGAATCTTCAAGAAATAAGTGAAGCAGAACCAGAAACGTTGACTAATTTGATCGAAGAAGCGGAAAAACGCGGGATTCTATCAGCCCCTTTGTTCAAAGACTACACCACTATAGACGAAGATTTGCTAACATCGGATATAACCACCGATCAAGACATAATCGCTGAACTATCGGCGAAAAATGATGATGTCGACATGGATACAACTGATGAAGAGTCCGATATTGAACAAGAAAATCCAGTTACTTTAAATGAGGCGACATGTGCAATGAAAGTAATTAATCGTTTCCTCATGCAACAAGAAAATGTTATGGATGCATTAGATAACTTAGAACATATAAATGACTTTATTAATAAGTGTTATCTTAAGAAATTAAAACAGAAGTCAATAACTGACTTTTTTCAACCTTGATTCCGTAACGGATAAATAAATTCGTAATTTGGCGTTCAATTCACTTCATTATTTCTTCTCCGAATTTCAAGTTATTTTTAAATGTTCATTGTTTTTAGTATTTTTAATTTTATGTTAAATTCACTTAAATTTGCAATATGTCTTCATTAGTAACTTTTAAGAACTGTAATATATAAGTAATTGTTTAGTAGTTCAATAATTGTTGACTAGATGCCGCCACTACCTAAACGGTTAACACGAAATTCGGTTAACACGAAAAATTTCGGTGGTCCCGACGATTTCGTGTTAACGGGGTTTGACTGCATTATGAAATTTTAAAACAACAGTGCACCCTTCCAAATTACTCTTTACAATTTATTTGTGATATTGGATATCTCATTAATTTTAATTTGTAGTTTGACATAAGTAAAAATACATGTTATTCAGGCAATATAAATGGATACTTTGAAAAGTACATTTCTCGTTCCTCAGGCGTATATTTAGTGAGGGATTTCAAAAAAGCCATAGTTAAATTATGCTCTTTTTCAGATTCTTGAATTTTTGCAGTAATGGTGGCTCCTTTTGCATTAGCCTTCACAAGTCTAGCATCACAAAGCTCCTGATAAGTTGTAATGAGTGTTCCATCGGATTTCTCATTGCACCCTATTTCTTTTAAATGTTCCCTGCAAAGGATAAGCTCGTAACTTCCATTGTTGTCTTTACGTGCCACCCGGCCTTGAAATTGGGTCTCTTCTTTACTGTCCAAAGAGAAGCACGTCTGAATGGCATGAATGCCACCACGATCTTCTACACTACGATCGTTCGACTTGTAATCGATTCCGCGACCCATAGATCTGGAGGCTAGAGTCACTGTTTGTGCCACACCAGCTTCATTGATTCGCCATTCTATCGTTTCTGGCTCTTCATTTCCAATCAGTGTGTACAGTCGGTTAATATTATTTCGGTATTTATTCTCAAATTCTTTTATTTCACTATCGGTATCAAAGAAGACGAGACAAGCGCGATTGTCTTGCACAATCTTCGAAATGTGATCAAAGATTTTAGAATGCCAATTGCTAACTGAATCTTGTATAGTCAAATGCTCTCTAGGAACGAATCGCAGTTTGCGATCCCCGAAAAAGGATGGCATGGCGGACATGGTGTCTATTCCATACTTTTCCATGGCACTTTTTTCATGGTCATTCAGGTCCATCAAGGTGCCACTCACTCCTAAAATATTTTTATACGCTAATGGTAAGTCAGCATAAGATATATATCCCCAAATGACGAAAAAATATCCGAAATTTTGAAAGTTTTTATCATCATAGTTGTTTTTCTTTAGCCTAAAATAATTAAACACGTTATTATAACTGATATATGTTTTGTTACTGTAGGATCCAAGGCGCTCTCTGTAGCAAATGAATCCATTATAATCAATTTTGTACTTTTGTACGAACCAGCAGTCAGAATTGTTTTTCTCTTTGGAAACAGTAATTGCTACAGTGACCATTTTGTCTAAATTCTCTTCGAATAAAGCACTCGTACAAGATATGAAGTTTTTGAAATCTTCATATTTTTCATCTTTCAACAGTTCATTGATGAACTCTCTTATTCTCTCTAAAACAATATTTTTGTCATAAATACCGCTCTCAACTATTTCCCACAACTTCGGTTGAATTTCTCGTAAAGCGGGCATACCTATCGTGGAGCAGGGGTTATAAGTTTGGCCGTAAATATTTTCGGAATAGAAAACATCAGCCTCATCAATCAACAAAACAGAATCGGCAGGGTTCTCAACCTTTTCAATTTCTTTCGTCTCCAATTTATTCAAAATCAGATCATTGACAACTTCTCTCAAAGATACCTTCTTCCCATTAATTTTACGAGTTAATACATCTTCAGCCATGTTGTCAAATGTGTAATAATTGATCTTATTGTTAGGAATTAAAGAATCAAATGTTTCGAAAAATGCAGCGAAAGCATTTTGATCACGTACGGCTAAATAGTTGCTGTAACAAACTATATTTGCTTTGTGACCAGTCAAAGCAATCAGGGAAGAAAGTAAGCCCAAAATAATAGACTTTCCTTGACCAGTCAAAACTTGAGCAAAATGTTTAGGGACACCGTTGTGCAAATGATCAGCACCAATTAGTCTGAGAACGCATATAATTTGAATGCAATGAGGTTCAATTCTTTTTTCGATATTTGCTACATCTTTTGATTCCAGGATCGTCCATATACCAGCTAAGTTAGCGAGCAAAACAGGTAATACTGTCTGCTTGAAATGAGGAGTCCATCGATCAAAAGGCAAAACATCCACTTTCTTCAACTGCTCCCTTAGATCTTCTACAATGGCAGATATGTCTAGCTTTTGCAACAGTATTAGTTTTTCTGAATACCTGTTGAAACATTCTTCTAAGACTTTTCGATTGATACTCGTTTTGAAACCACTTTCTTGAGCTTTTTGTACTTCTTTCGCGCAGAAATCCAAAGCTGTTTCAATTCCAATTTGATTCTGTTTTCTAGCATAAAGATAATAGTTTTCTACATTATCCAGCCTAGTTTTAAAGTCGGAATACGTAAGACTATTATCTATAACGCTTTTAAATGGCGTTGTACAGTCCCTCTTAAAGAGTTCAATGTCTGTGTAGTCTGTTTGATCTTCGAAATGAGCAAAAGTATGTCCGATAGCTAGAAATAAATCTCCTGTAGCCTTTAGGCGAGATTCATCAACCCATTCGGCTTTATTTAAAGATGAATTTATTATCTTTAAAAGTTCCAAGACTGTTTCAATCAAAAAGTGCTTCGGCACTACCTTGTCATTCTCTTTCAAAATATCAAGAAACTTTTTCGTATCTGATACTTCATAATTAATTATTTCATTCTTAGACAAAGGAACACATTTCTTTATTTCTTTGACGCATTCTTTCATTTCCTCCATGTAAATAGTTTTTGAAATAAACCAAGCGAAATTTATTCCTTTGAAGTGCTTTACAAACTCATTAAACAATCTAAAATACTGTATAATCAGTTGTAGTTCCACTTGTTTGGACAGGGTATTGTCCACTATTTCTAACATTTTCAGTATTACTTCATCCATTAAGCCTTTGAATATAACACATGGTACTCGTAGAGACAGTTTTCCGACGATGGATTCTCTAAGCTCCCAGTATTCGATGTATACTTCCATTAAATTTGAAAAGAGGTTAGAAATAACATCACCTTCATCAGAAGCAAGAATACCGTCTATAAAGTCTATTTGCTTATCCAAAATACTGTGGTCGAGCTCTTGGGATATAGTATTTGTTACTTTAAAGTATGGTAATATCTGGGCGGCAAATTTTACAATATTGTGAGCTGCTATGCGGAAGGATTCATATCGAAGATGCCTTGCGTTTTGGACGAATTTTAAAAATCCTGTTAGCAATGCCAAAGATAGTTTTCTAAAACGTTCGTTTGATTCACCCTGTAGAATGGGAGCTATTCCGGCATCAACAATATACAGCCAAATAAGTCGCTCTTCGGGCATATTAAACAAGTCATTTCTGTTTTTAATAACCATGTTTTTTAAAGCAGACAAGAACCATGAATCATCAACGTTTTCCAACAAAGCAAATTTGTACTTGAATTTTTTCTTGTGCGTGTAGTTGCCAGGTTCAAAATGTTTCATTAGCTCATAAACCAAAGTGTATTGCTTTTCAAGAGAGAGATTAGCAGAGCAGTTTAACGACCAAGATATGTTTTTTGTTATTACATAATCTCTACCCACTTTTTTAAAGAGCTCTTTAGCAGTTGTTGTCGATTTGCTCGTAATGTCTTCAATTAAATCTCGCAAGCTTTTCACCAAAAAGAAGTATATTGGATGCGTCAAAGAGCCAGAGTCCATTAGTGATATGCAGTTTTCTGTTGATAGTTTGCTATAAAAGTGACTCCATAAATAATCGATAAACTTCAATGGAATAATTGAAGCTGTTGTTTGACTTCCCTCATTTGTTAAGGTCACCAAATCTGTGAATAATTTGATATCGTCATTAGTGACGCGCAACAGTTTTTCAACGGGAAGTTTGTATATTTCAAGAATTTGACAAATAAGGTAGGAATTCTGAGTAGAGCATTTATTTTTCAAATTCTGTTTATGAACTTTAAGACTATTTTTTCGAATGTTTTGTACAGTTGCAAATAAGTCAGAAAGTGTGAAATAAGTTGGACACTTGCACGTTGGGAATAATTTGTTTCTTTTTTGCAAGCTCATTTCGAAATTTAAGAGCTGCTCAATTATGCATTTCAATTCACGGGAAATAAATTGATTTTTCATTATTTCTTGTAGCAGCAGATGCGGTCTGTCAATATAAAAATGATAGGTTTTTAACGTAATAGATATCTGTAAGAAGTCCTCAGCGAAGTCCTGAAAATCTGATATTTTTTCACTTCTGGCTTCTAAAATTTTTTTAAACAGGTCGTAAGCTTCGTTTCTTTGAACCAAAAGTTCATCTTCTAAGACTTTAACAATTGTAACCCTACCTACAAGCGTTGCTTTATTATGTTTAAAGGATTTACTGAAATCCAGTTCTTCACCTGGAGCTATTTCAATTCTAGCGATAAAATTATCACAATCAGCTATTAATAAATTTCTTTTCCCGAAAATTTCATAAGATACTTCACCTCTGGCATCTAAAATGAATTTGGCAGAGTAACAAAGATTTCCATCTTTACCTTTTTTCTTTATGTACTGCTTCTTATCCGAACAAAACAATTTATTAGGATCAGGAGCCGGGCCTTTCTTAGATATATTGTGCCACTTCGATTTTACAGTTAATACATGAGGTTCGATTCTTTTTTGGTAAATCTTTTCAATTATACCCGGCGATGAAGGTTGGCCCGTTGTCGTTGTCCTATCTTCAGGAGCATCGTAATATATTTCTTCAGGAACATTTTCTGGAGAATTCAGCGGTAAATTTTCTTTAGTAGAACTTTTCTCGGATATTTGAATCTTCTGAGTCAGTTGTTCACTTTCATCCAAATCTTGTGATGGGCAATTCGGAAACGATAACTCTTGAGAATGCGGCGATAAATTTTCTTTAGTAATTAAGCATGTCTGGGAATCGGAATACGTTTTTTTTGTTACAATTTTAGAATTGTTATCGAAATCAGAATTCAGATTTTTCGTTACCTGTTGAGAACTTGTGTTGGAATCGGAATTCGGGATTTCCATTATCAGTTTAGAATTTGTTTTTGAATCGGAATTCGTTATTTCCGTGACCACTTCTGAACTGATTAAAGAATCCAAATTCAGACTTTTTGTCACTTCTTTCGAACTTGCTTTGGAATCGGAATTCATGCTTACCGTTACCATTTCAGAAT